>LR990105.1:32500-1340000 GCA_905147225.2 Euproctis similis | reverse complement strand
TAACTTACTTATATTTAATATGTAATTAAACTTACTTCTATAAGTAAAAATAAATTTCTCATAATAGGCTATAAACCAATGCATTTTTTAAAAATAAATTATTTTCAGTTCATATTTTATAACCTTTACCAGACAATTTATCAATTGTCTGATAATAAAACGTCTGTAATTTTTTTTTATTATATTATATTTTTTTGTTAGTACTTAAAATCATTAGATTTAAAATAGTTAATAAATGATAGGTTTATAAGGTTATAAAATATGAACTGAAAATATCCTAAAAAATAATAAAAAATATCCATCAGAACCATCTACAACACTCCAACCATCCACATATACAGTCGGACCAGCAACACTAGAACCCCAACCATCTACTTCTCAACTTCAGTCATGTACATCTATATCAGAAGCTTATGTTAATGATAATAATAAAGAAAACGTCACTGTTACGTCGAATACACTGATATCGATGTTGATAATAATTCCGAATTCATTAAAAAAAACTTGTAGCTTTTGCGACAAAACCTCAAAAAAATATCTAGAACAACGACAACCGCTTTCTGAATTTGAAAAAGATGGTTTAATCAAATGTTTAGAAAAGTATAAAACTTTTATCCAAGAAACAGAAACGTTCCGAAAAATAAAAAAAATCAATTACAGTATATAATCACCGCATTTGCTGAAAAAAATATTACAATAAACTACGGGAATTTGAAAATAAACCGGAAACAATTTACCACAAAAATTTACAACTGCATAAAGAAGCCTTTAGTGAAATTGGCACCTTTATCAATTAAAATGTGATTATGAATAAGAAATGTTATTCCTTCAGTTTTATTTGTACGCATTATTTAGAAGTCATTTCAAATATAGCCACGGATAAAGGTGGACACTATAACAGTATTTTTAGTAAGGCTCACTTTGAAAATAAATTGAAAAAACAATATCAAGATAAATTACAAATTTTGTTTATTCTGATGAAGAAGAATTGAAGAATGGCAATTTATATCTGACGTAGGATGAATTTAATTTCCTTCTTATTTTTTTGTACTTAAAATAATTGTACCACTTCAGAATAATTATATTTTACAATTTAACGTTTTTATCATTAGATGTTTTAATTTCCGTATAAATTTTGACTTAAAATACTGCCAGAGAAAAAATGTTTTCTTTTTAATGCAGCGGAAAAAATATGAATTCAATACAAAATATTTTGGAACTTTCCAGTTTTAAAACGTGTATCACATTAGTAGAATAATACAACTGAAAATAACGACTAAGAAATTCTATTAAGAAAACTCATGTCACGTGGCCTCGCCAGAGCCAATAGTAACGCGGCTAGCAAGACCGAAGACTCTCTCACACTGCAGCTTGTCTATAGCACGAGCAGCACATGCTCAGGCTCGTACCTTTCCATTATTTGTTTGATCGCCTGGCAGGTAGAAAGTCTCACCGAAATGGTCTGTCTTTTCAGGAATCTTATTAATAACACTCCATCAAAATTTCAAGCTGCCTCAACAATCTCAATTTTACAAAAAAATATAAAGAATGTCTTTATAATTTTTTTGTAAAATATTTTTGCACGCGTCTGGCAATGTAAAAGCCCCGATTAAATGGTCTGGCTTATTTGTATCCATATACATTGAGTATTAAACTACAAGATATATAAATTGAGTATTGCCTAAAATATTTTTTTTGGAATAAATAAAAATAAAATTAAAAAATTTAAGTGTTGATTTAGCCCCGGTACTCAGTAGCTAAGTCAATTCCGTGTTGGGATATAACAGGAGAGGTGTATGACAAGCTTTCAGCTTGCCTCAAACACTCTCGGATCATTTGATTCAGGCTCCACCTGCCATCTGTTTTCAAGTCCTTTCCAGATATCAGGATGCTGAAAAAAAAAACAACTTGAATAAACTTGCTTTCTTAACTTGAGGCTAAGTCCCAAACAGATAGAACAGGGCGCTTTGTTAAACACCTCACTCGCTTCTTCGGCTTTCTTATCTCTTGAAATCACCATCTGCTAAGAGACGATAAATTTTGACGGGTCTTGTTGTGCACTGGTTAAACTACCGACTGCAGAATCGAGGTTGGCGGGTTCAAACTCCATACGAATACAAATATTTATGACAAGCATGAATGTTTGTATGGCGTCTGGGTGTTTTCTTCTCCGCAGTTCTCGACTCCTACAGCCTTCTGCTTTTATTTTAAACTAGCTGACCCGGCGATCTTTGTTGGGCATCAAAGGTAATTTTTACAGCGATTACAATGAAAGTGCTAAAATTAATACATTTTCTTTACTATATATTAAACATGAATTATAAATACAAACCACCCCATTCTTGCCCCCCATCTGTCAAATAACCCGCATCAAAATCCGTTACGTAGTTTCAAAGATCTAAGCATATAAGGGGACAGACAGCGGACAGCCACTTTGTTATAAACTATGTAATTATTAGTATAAATATGAGTGAATCTGTACGCAGCGAGAGGAGGACTTCGGAGGTCTGCATAGTGCACGACTGTAGGTCACACAATCTCTCACTCCTCATTCCTCTTTCCATGTACATCGATCTTAAGCGATAGTTATTAAAGTTTATCACACTTGGACAACCAAAATATAATTAGCATCTTAATTTATTTGACGCAGTGTATAAATTCCCACGAGAGGGCTCGGCAAACAACACTAACATGTCTAGTATGCCTTAATAAAAAGAACCTTAAATGACAGACAGTAAGATTGCGTATCGGATATGTAAGTTATTAAGTATTAAATACGTTCAAGTCTGCATTAAGATCCGAGTCAGCATTATAAATCGGAACTATCGAGTCAGAATACTAATTAATGTAAGCCTCGACATTTACTGGTCACTACTGTTTAGTTTTAGCAACAATTTATTATAAAATCGTCTATCACCTATAGATACTGGTAATAAGTAACAAACACGCCCCTATAATGCAGCTTAAGAACACCTATTATAAATAGATATTTAATTTAAGAATATTTTAATACAGAAAATGCTGCATGCTTAAAGTATCGCTGTTGACACTCTGGATCTTTACTGTCAACTTTATGAAAATATTTTTTGTCGACTGTAGTTGTAATTGGTGGTTCTGTCAGATTATGACAGAACCAACCGCTGTTCACATTAGTCTAGAACTCTTTACTTACAACTCTGGGTCTTTATTGACAACTATTCGAAAATATTTTTTGTAGACTGCGTGGTTGTGATTGGCGGTTCTGACAGATTATAAAATTATGTACAAATATTTGTAAGGAATTTCATAATTTGTGGTCAACCAACAAACATATAAAAATACATTATAAATAATACATGGATTTAATTAATCAAAGTTATAATACGATGTGTGGGGGCATAATTATCTCTGCCCACATCTTCAACTATAAATGGCTTGAATACACAATTGTAATAATTTAAAAGCTTCTTACTTTGATTGATTGTATGTACTTATGATGTTAGTTAGTTCGTCATATTATTAAAAGATAATATTGAATAGTGACAGCTTTACGCTCTAATCTATCTTAATTTGCTAGAGAGTACAAGGTGAAGACTTAAGAATGATGGAAGACCAGGGTCAATTCTCTAAACACCCGTTTGAATCTTTGGACTACTGAAACGCGACCCTCAAATGGAGTGACGTGTTTTTAAAAAAATATCAGTGCTATCAGTTCAGCTGTACTATTATCATGAAATATTTACAACATTTGAATTTACATTTTGACAGCAGGGGCATCAAGAAACGTGGAGGTGCTTTTAGTGCTTCCTCATTCCTACTTGATTTTATGCCTCTCGGAACGAACATACTTCTATCATCAGCATGCTATGGAGCGGGCTATACTGGGAATCCCCCTGCGAAACAAAAATACGGAGATCTGCCGTGACAGAGATAGCCCGAAAGGACTGAAGTGGAGACGGGCAAGCCACATCGCTCGACAAGCCGACAACCGTTGGAGAAGAAAGGTTCTCGAGTGGCGATCACGAACTGGTCAACGTGGTGTAGGATCGTCAAGATTGCTGGGAGCCACTGAACGCGGAAGGCACAGGGCCATAAGCTGTGGCGTTCCATGGGGGAGGCCTACATCCAACAGTGGATATTATAGGGCTGATGATGAAGACGATTTAATTTAATATGATTAGGCTTCTTAAATAAAACATTTAAGAAGCCTAATCATATTAAATTAAATTGTCTAAAAGTTTCTGCACCTTTAATGGATTTAATTAATCTGGATTAGTTCACAGGGTTGGTAAGGGTAAACGAATTTTTGTATGATTCTTCTCATGACAGTCACTTATCCCGTACCCCTCCAAACCCCACGCGGCGAATACCTCTGTATTTTTTACTGTAAAAATTTACTGCGATTTTCTCCATGAAAAATCATATTAAATCCGGATACTACTATCGCCGAACAAATGCAGCATGTGCCACTTTACGTCGATATTGGTGGTACGTAGATACGTCGCGGTCGTGACATTTTGGCGATCGAGCCGGCTCATTTTTTCAGTGAACTATGTAGCGATACCACTGCGGATAATTCTACCACGAGGCCCTCGAGGCCCTGTTTTGCAAAACTCGCCTACTTAAATAATATAAATGATTTTTTACTGCGTATATTATAACATTTCCACTAATACAGGTAGTGTATTTATGATTGTACCTAGTACAAGTATCTACCGTGTTACACTAACATCGAATGAATTCTGAAGGTTTTGTGGGAGACTAGTTTTTGTCCGCGACTCTTGGCATTCGATTGTATTGAAACAAAGTTAATTTATTGTTCCGGAAAAACTTATTAGAACTGTGTATAGGCGCGTGAAATTCTGTTCTGTACTTGCGAAGACCACCGATTTCCCGTGGGAGTAAAAGATATTCTTGTCGTAGACATATTAGATATTCTTGACAGCAGAAGTTTTAAATTAGATCTAAGTTTTATGTTAGTCATGAAAAATTATGCAATATATTTTTAACCATATTATATGTAAATTTATACATACATACAAAAACATAACTTCACGCAGTGTTACCTGAAGGTGTAGGCAGCGGCTGTTAACCTATTGCCATACCGGGCACAAAGTTTTCAAATTTCAAATTTTTAATTGTCATAAATGTGGTTCGCGAAAGCTTAAAACTTATATAAATAATAATGTCTAAAAAATTACGTAAATCTCTACGAATCCTATGAAGGATTAAATTTATCAATAGGATTAATTTTCTTACAATAATAAATTAATATTGAACGAACGTGACTATGTTTATTTATAAATACACGATAGCTTGTGTTAGCAATGAAGTACTGATGAGTCTGTCAACTGATCATAGTGCGTGGAGGTCTGCAGCTCTGCAGATGCTGGTGGCTGAAGAAGTGACGACCTTATCGCCATAGCGGTGTAGCGGAATTTTTGTAACGATAGCAAAATAATACACTATTTCATTATTTTACATAAGTTAAACATAACTTCACGCAAACTCTCTTGCGGAGTAGGCGGAGAGAACAAAGCGCAACGATTCTTCACTAGCTTCTTTGACTTCCATAACTCTTATCATGCACGCTCATCGGTTTTAGGACACCTGACATCACCTTCATCAAGGACTCGTTTTATTTGGTCATGGAAAATGTGTCTTGAGCTTTACTACTAGTCTTTTATGCTATAAGGGAGAAAACCAGGTGACGACCTGGCGGTAAGTGACAAGCGATTTCACCGGTCGAGCCGTCCCATTCATGCATCGAACTGCCACTTGATAACGATTTCGAGATCCATACATCTAATTTATTCTTAGTTAGTTTTTCTGTAACTATGTATAAAGTTTGAATTGAAATCTTTTCCTAATTTTAATAGTTAATAACTAAATAATAATATTTATTTGTTGCCTGTACATTGCGTACTTGAGTATTGGTCCGCACGCCGCGCCACGTCGCGCACATCTGCAAATGTCATTATCTATTATGAATTCGATGATCAAAATATAACAGAGGTGACTTATTGTTGATAAAAGTATCAAACATCACTTGTTCATATTTGTATATTTTTTAATTTCATTTTTGTAGTGGTAGAGCCAAGCAGTTTACTGCATAAATGGGCCAGCTCGTATGGTGAAATACCACGGCCTCTCAGAATATCCACATAGAACGGCTCATGCTGCATATTTTTTAGTGACAGCCGTTTCCGGAAGACCACCCAACTTCCCCTTCCATTCCGATCCTATTCCCTTAAAGGCCGGCAACGAAACTGTTACACCATTTGCGATGCAGGTACCCATGGACGGCGGTAGTTGCTTAACATCAGGTGACCCGCTTGCTCGTTTGCCCTGCTGTTCTGTAAAAAATACCGACATATAACATAATAATAACTATATAAGCGATAACGCAGAACAGAAAAGCACTATAGACCCAAGAATTTCGCTTGTGAATCGTCTATCTCTCTTCTATTGCGATGATACGTGAATTAATTTAGTGACAATAATGGCTTAGAATACCGCCACCCCATCTCTTCCCGTGGGTGTCGTAAAAGGCGACTAAGGGAAAAGCTAGAAGAATGGGCAGCAGCATTCTCTCTCAAGAAAATACAGCCTACTGCGATCGCCAACCCGCCTGCAAGCGTGTCGATTATGGCAAAAACCCCCCATGATTGAGCGGACCGGCAGTTGTGGCGCTCAAAAGGCTAATGATGATGATGATGAATTCATTTTAAACCATAAAACCTGCAGGTTTTATCAAAATTTTCTTTAGGCGCTTAATTAATAAGTTAAATTATCGTCTCTAAACAGATTTTACATTACATATTGAAATATTTTGCATTTCTTTCATTAATAAATGTCAAGTACGTGTATATTATAGAAGTTTTAGTAAGTGCATAAGTAGTAGGCATTAAATGAATAAAAAATAATATAACAATCGTATCTGTTATTCTGTTTAGGTATCTTAGTTCTTGAGATGTGTGCGTGAGATATTTTGTGCGTGATTCGATTGACGACTTACAACTAGTTTCGCCAGTTGGATTCACCTGTATACTGTACCTTAACCGCCAAAGAAGTGGACATATTATGGGTTATTTTATTATTTAATTTATTTAAAATGTTATTTAAAAATAAAATAACTAATCAAAGATTATCTTGTCTCTGCTAAAAAGAGTTATGTTAGCTAAAGCTAACGCCGTTTTGGTGTGTGACAAGACATCTGATGCTGTCGCATACAAATAGTAACTCCCTTTGAAGTATTGCTTTATATCATAGCTATTTTTATTAACCTTTTTACAAAAGTGTTTGTATATTTTTTACAGCCGCGCAGTTAGCATGAATGGGCCGGCTCCACTGGTGAAAAACCCAGACCTCTTAGAGTATCGACGTAAAATGGCTCATGCTGTGTTTTATTCGGTGAGAAATGTATCCAGAGGCCTATCCCCTTTACTCCTCATTTTTCATATTATACCCAGCCATCAACGCTACTGTAATACTGTATATATGGCAGATGTCCTTGGTCTAGTCACTTACCACTACGTGACCCGCCAGTTCGCTAGCCTTCATATAGCATAAAAAATGCCTTTTTCTACACGAAGGTGTAGGTAGTGGCTGTTAAGCCTCTACTCGACGTTATTTTTACGTCCCAAATGGAATTGGTGGTAAACCTATTGCCATACCGGGCACATAGTTTTCAGTCATCGATATGTATTACACATAACTATTGAAATAAATTTCGAAAAATCATTGTTGTGAGTCGAATTCGAACCCGCGACCTCTAGATTCAGAAGCGGGGTGCTCGACCACTGGACCACCGAGACTATTCATTCAATCATGTTTTGTTAGTGTTACAATTAGATACTTTTTAATTATAGACCTCTTTAAAATTATTTCAACACTCTTAGAATCTACGCTTTTAAATTCTAATTTTGTTATAAATACTCACCCGATCAGGTCAGAGTGATAGTTGTATACGCTGAATGTTTTTATTTCACATAAAATAAATAAATAAAATAAAATAAAAACAGCTCAAAAACCTTAAATAGAGAACCAGAACACTAGTTTAAATTTGAAAATGATAGATGTCGACACTTACTTAACCTCACACGATTCATTACTTTTCATGTTACTAGTCCCTTACTCGCGATTTAATACTTGATACATAAATACTTGAATCTCGACTTCTGCATAGAATGTGAACCCTATTACCATTTTTCAAGAATCCCAACCTCCGCATTGCAAGGTATATACTGTTTCGGATACCCAATACTCAAATATAATGATATACTAAACGTTTATTTTAATTTGTAAACAAAAGAACAATTCGGCACAAATTAACTTACATTTGTGTTACAATCAATAAAGTAACATCAATTGAAGAAAAAAAAACAGAGAATGTGTGTCAAGGTGCTCCGAGAAAGAAAGGTATGCATTGTTTGCGTGCAACGCCGTCTGTCTAATACAATGTGTACAAATAAATTGCAATAAAAGCACAGTTGTTAAAGTTGACACTACCAGAGACTCTACTAGTCGTGGCAATTTCCAACCTTTGCATTTTATTAACATCACAATAAGTCCCAAAAAATCTTAATCATTTCATACTATAGATAAACGCCATCTAGCAGTTATAGTATAGGACTTATTACGCTTACAGAAGCGACGAGCTTTATTTAAATAAAGGTAAAGTTTGTGTAAAATCAGTCTTCAATATCCTTTAAGTAAATATTTAATGAGCTATTAACAGTGTTGTTTTTTCCACTTTGCTTTAGTTGATAGTATTTTATCATTATTGAACCATGCCGTTTCTTAATAGGATAATTACAAACATATCGGCCTTGCTTTCTTTCCTCTAAAAGAAATTTCGGAACACGTCTACCTATATTTCTCAAATTCCAATAATTTTATTTAGTTCTTTCTTATTTTTTTAATTGTTTTCTTTAATTTACTTCTTATTTACTTCTCAGATGAACTGCACCAGTTATTTAAATCTCACAAAGCAGCTCACAAATCTGTTCATATAAGCACATAGTAAATCATTTGCTACAAGCAAAAGGTCCGATAGGTATATATTCAAGACGGATTATACTCTGGAAATAACCTAAATGGGCAATATTTATATGAGCTCATATCGCAGTAATTCTCTAATTTTTTAGGACTAAACCTTTAAAAACTTGACTTTTATTTAAATATACCTTTATCGTTCGGATCAAATTATATGAAAATCAGTTAACAATTTTGAGAATTTCAATATCTTCCAATCTCCGCATAACTCTATTAACGAACGAAATGCAGCTTAAACCACTTATTTAGGGGATTGTGGTATTTTACATCCTTAACTAGAGCGAGCCGGCTCTATCTAGAGCCGGCCCATTCATGCAGCGAACTGCGTGGCTCTATCACTGTACCTAAGATTTGTCACTCGCATTTATACGTTACATTATACTAGACAAACTGACTGATAGCAATATTAAAATACTAAACAGTTAATGTTAAATAAAATGATGAATTACAACATATTAAATTATCTGTGGTTCAGTAGCAAATGAGATATAAATGAGTTGGCACAAATTACTAGTTCCCAACAGGGTTGCCACTCTTGCGCTATCTGGCCAGTATAACACGTCAATATTGAAATCCGAGATGACTTTTCCTTGTTGATTCTATAGGGGATGGTTATCACCTATAATTTATGTTTATCAGTTGTGAATTAAATGGCACAAATATGTTTGTTATAAAGACATGTTCTCCACAATTCGTTTGATCTCTAGTAGTAAGCTTGAGTATCATGAGCCTTAACCTATGATTAAAGACCTCTTGACTATGTTCTAGTCGAAAATTTCTTCAATTTTTTCTGATCGATTCTAATCTATAAACAATATGACTTATAAGATGGTTGGTCAAGTCGTGTCGAGTTTGAATCTTTCATACTTGGCAAAAGACTTGGCATGCAGTTAAGAAAGTAAAATAGTACCTGTACCTGTACCTTAATAGGTATGTAATATTAATTTTTGATAAGCCTTTTTGGTGAGTTTTTTATACTATTACACGCGTCCACACGCCCTGAGTGATTCCGTTTAACCTAAAAGCAAGTAAATGCACAAATCTGGAGGATATATTAAATGAAAACGCGACAACCCTATGTACAAATAAGTTTTCTTGATTAATGTTGAGACAATGTTTCCAAACTTGGCGGAGTCGTGACACAGGAGAAATATTTCACGTAGTTTCATGAGGTTCTGTACATAGGTGTCGCCACAATCGCCACTGCTGAGCACGAACTAATTAAATCAATGGATTGTACAGATGTCGTGTTCCTCTCAGTGGAAGGAGACCCGCTTGCAAATCTGCTCTCGGTATCACTGCACTAAGCTTTAATATAATCTACAAACTGACATAGAAAACTCAAATTAAAAAGATCGTGACTACACTTTTAGATTTAAAGTATGTGAACTTTAACAGGTAGAGCCACGCAGTTCGCTGCATGAATAAGCCGCCTCGGCCGGTGGAATATCTCTTCACTAAATATCGATGTAAAGTATTTCAAGCTGTGTTTCTTTCGGTCAGAGAGGTATCCAAAGGCCCATCCCATTACTGTATTAAAGTTTGGAAAGAAAACTGTAAGACTATATCTGTGTCTATGGGCGGCGCTAGTCACTTACCACCAGGTGACTTGCTCGCTTGTTTGCCCTTCTATCCCATAAAATAATTGTACATAATAAAGAAATAAATGATGAAGGCGAAAAATCACAAATTGGTGCATTTATTGCAATGCAAAATTTAAAAAAATTAAGTAGTGTTAATGACAGTACAATAATTAGAAGGATCTCCTCGACGGAGATGCAGAAAAATTTGAGAAGACTAGAATGTCTGAAGGCAGATCTAGTAGCTTGTCAATAATTTACACTTTATAATTGCCAAGATTTGCTTCCTACCTCCACGTCCTCAAAACCCAAAGACATTTGGTGGCTCAACACATCCAATTAATTGGTCGACTATAACAATTATAGTTGTTGTGAAGCCTATTGCCACACATCATGTTTTGTCATCCGTCGATATTTATGAGAATTTCGAAAAGATCACGGTGTTTCACGCTGACTCTGGTTCGACATCCATGTAAAAAAAATCGGAAACATTACCAATCTGGCAATGGGCAATCTTGGCAATCTTATCAGCGTTATATTAATCGGATCTAAAGGATAACTATAAAATACGAGTTGAACCAGTGAACTTTGATTCGCCTCAGAAGCAATAAGCAGAAATAAAATTGGTCATCATAGGTTATCCCTATGAGATAAATATAGATATACATACACCATCGCGGACTTTTTTGTAGACCTCTTGAAGTTCTGTAGTAGGTACATTGTTTTGATTTATCACTCAGGGTTCAAGCAGCGTTTACATTTAAAGTACTAAAATATACATACAAACTACCCCGTTGACACCCTCTATCTATTAAAAAAAAACACATAAAAACCGCTACGTAGTTTCAAAGATCTGGATCTTGATCGCGAGGGGACAGACAGCGGAAAACGATTTTGTTTTATGTTATGTTTTTAAGTCCAAATAATATGTCAATTATCGGCCTTATAGCCTTGAACAAGATGCGCTATGGATAATAACGATAACTAGCCACGCAGCCATAAAAGGATTCATATTATTACTTTTTCAATATTAAATTTAATAATCATTTTATTTTTGACATTTAAAATATTAATAAAGGTTAAAATTAAATGGACGTCAGTTAAATATAATAGATTTTGTTTTAAAAAAAATTGTATCGATATCCGCCATAGTCGATTTGATCTGGTATGTGTAATAATTAAAATAGAATCATCACGACACGGTTATTTTTGACATTTAAAATATATTAAATGTTAAAATAAAATCGACTGTTAACAATTGAATTAAATCGAATTTAGTAGATTTTTTATCGAATTCCGCTGTAATCGATTTAGTCTGGCAAGTTTTCAGAATTAAAAATTATATCTCCATGACACGTGTAATATATAATTACATTTAACATATCCTTATAGACATTTTTTAACATTTTTTTTATATTATTTTAAAACTGATAACTTGTTTTTTTAGATAAATTAATTAATAATTTAGATAAATTAATTAATAATTTAGATAAATTAATTAATAATTTAGATAAATTAATTAATAATTTAGATAAATTAATTAATAAATTAGATAAATTAATTAATAATTTAGATAAAAATTGTTTAATAAACAGAAAATTCACAATAAGTCCGAGCCAGGAATTAAACTTAACCCAGTATCCACACTGTTCGGGTAAATACCACTCCACACTATTCTATTCGGTTAATTTGGTATAACTTCGTTCATGATGTGTAGTGGGTACACATCACGCACATACGTTTATAAGCAAGTCAATCAAAGGGACTGATGAGGTAAGCAGAGGTTAAATGAGGTCGTAACGTGAATTGCACCATTAAATAATGTACCGTATTCAAATAAAACTGTTTTGCATCTCAATGCTACATTTATCAAGGTTCCTATCAACCAGAAATAAATACAGAAGTTCAAGCTATATCTACTAATAATATAAATAGGCAAAGTTTAAAATGGATATAGGGCTGAATGAATTGATTTGCTTAAATGACTTTGCAATATTACAGGTGTACCTATTTATTTTTAAATGTTTTCAAAATATAAACATTAAGTCATATTTAATATATGTGCGATTATTGACTTGCTGGTAAAGCTGTGATCTTAGATCAATGGTAGGGTCACGCGGTGAAATACCACGACCTCTCGGAATATCAACGTAAAGTGGTACATGTCGCGTTTTATTTTTTGGTGAGCAAAGTCGTCTCTAGAGGTGCACAATTTCCTTCATCCCATCCCATCTCACTCCATTAAAGGCCGGCAATGCAACTGTAACACTGTTGCAGGTGTCAATCGGTGGCGGTAATTGCTTATCATCAGGTGACCCCTTTTCTCGTTTGACACCTATTCCATAAAATATCGATTTATTATGATTACATTAAAAGCATTTCTCTAACTGTTAGTAAGTATATTAAGAACTTATTTGAGACTGATTAGCGTCATAGTTTAGATAGGTTTGTGTGAAAATGTCCTTCTGAACTTACTGCGTTGTGGTTTTTATTATTAATATTGTATTATTTTATGATGTACACAGCACAGGAAGCAACTGAGTGTAATTTCAAAGTAATGCCGGGTAACGTTCTAATAATACAGTAGTTTGTTCCTCAATTCGTTAAGAGCCTCATCAAATATATCTTTAGCTGGTATAAGTAATTATTAATCTTATATTTTAACAAAAAATCTAATTAGAATCATGATCGTTTTTAATGGATAGGAGGGCAAACGAGCAAATGGGTCACGTGATGGCAAGCAACTACTCACCGCCCATTAACACCGTGGTGCGTTGCCATCCTTCAAGGGAGCCAGAAGGAAAAGGAGGGGAAATGGGATCGGCCCTCCAGCTACCTCTCTCAACGTACGAAACGTGGCACGAGCCGATATTTCGAGAGGTCGTGGTATTTCACCGGTCGAGCCGTCCCTTTCATGCAGCGAACTGCGAGACTCTACCACTATTCTATTTTGCGAATTCATGCTCTCAATACCCGAAGATTAAGGCAATCATTATCAACATTGTCTTTTTATATATCTTTATGTAAGGCATCTGTGATAATTTTCGATTCGATCGACCGGTGAAATAACACGACCTCTCAGAAGATCGACGTAAAGTAGCTCATGCCGCGTTTCCTTCGGTGAGAGAGGTACCCGGAGAAGCACCCCCTTCCCCATCCTTCCCTATCCCTTATACCTTAAATACAACAGTAACACTATATGTGTTGCTTGTGTCCATGGGCGGCGTAGGTTGCTTATCATCAAGTGACACGCCTGATCGTTTGCCCTCCTATCCCACAAATATAATAAAATTTTACTATAATATCTAAGAAGATTATATTAGATACAATAAAGTTTATAGAAGAGTTTTAAGAGGACCCTTATACGTTGCTCCACGAACCATTATCTACGAATGCTACACATCTATCTATATATACAAATAAAATTGTAGTGTCTATTTGCAATATTGAAATAACTACGTTTTATTTCATACACTACGTTATTACATTTTTGTCTGTATGTCTGTTTGTTCTGCCTAATCTTTGAAATGATTGGACCGATTTTGACGGAATTTTTGGCAAGTAGGTGATGTAATATGGAGTAACTTGGGCTGCTTATATTTCAGAAAAATCTTATATGCATTCATTTTGCCGGATCAGCTATTCATTATAGCAGTAGGTATTATAATATAGAGTTTAAAAGTAAAAGTCTTTTTTGACCATATTGCTGTTGCTGTCTCGGTGACGCAGTGGCTAGCACCCCGCTTCTGATACAACAAGTAGTAGGTTCAAATCCTGGCACACGCCAATGACTTTTCGAAATTTTCGGAAGTTACGTGTGTTAAATATCAATGACTGACAACTTTGGGCCCGGTATGGCAATAGGTTCGCCACCTTACCTAGGTTGGGACGTAAACATAACGGCGAGACGAGGCTTATCAGCCGCTGCCTACACCTTCGGGTAGAAAAAGGTGTGAAGTTATGTTATGTTATGTTGTTTAGTAAACATAAAACATGTTGTTTTTATGTAACAGGGTGAAACGAGCAAGCGGGTCACCTAGTAGGAAGTAACTTGTTCCGCCCATAGACAACTACAATACAGATGGTATATCGTTGCCTTGCCGAACTATAAGAAAGTGGGATAGGTTGTAGACGAAATGAGGTGGGGCTCCGGATACCTAGCTTGACCAACGAAACGCAGCATGAGACAGTTTACGCCGATTTCTTATGAGAACGTAGTATTTTTAAAGGTCAAGCCGGCCCATTCATGCAGTAAACTGGCTGACTTTTCATTAAATTCCATTTACTATTAAAAACTTGGAGCAAAATCGAACATGCACACATTTGGTAACACAAAATGTATCACTGCACACTGACTGACATTTGTATAGCGCAGTTCAAGGTTCGACTCCCGTAATTAGAGTGTTCAAATTATTTATTGCTCATCTTTTAAGGTGTCTCGTTATCTGTGAATGAGGTTATGAGTATTATTAGTTAAAGGTTGGTGTATATCAATAGATTTATTATTGGTTTTGTGAGAATACTCGTTAAAATGGAAACGGATGTAATTTAAAGTTATTACCCAACTGTGTCCGTGGTCCAGTGGTCGAGCAGCCCGATTCCGAATCAAGAAGTCGCTGGTTCAAATCCTAGCTCCACCAATGACTTTTCGAAATTATTTGGCGAAACTATTGCCATACCGGGCACAAAGTTTTCATTCATCGATATTTATCACACATAACTTCCGAATACAATTTCGAAAAGTCATTGGTATGAGCCAGTATCAGGAATCGAACCCGGACCTCTAGATCAGAAGCCCTGTGCTCGACCACTGGGCCACCGAGACTTTTTAAAAGACCATTTTAAAATAGGTAATTTATATTTTTCCTGCCCATATCCCACTTTAAACCACAACATGTAATCCTTTCCAACCGAACTATCTATCCTGTCAAAAGATAATTAATTCATCAATATTAGACACAATGTCAACGAAACCGCAGCACTATAGGGCCAAAATCAAATTGCTCAGCCATTACGATCACCACAAATGACAGTCAGAATCGCCATCAATTGTTTACTGTACATATTTGTAAAATTACAAGCAGACCATAAAGGTTATATGATGATACGTAATTCCCCAATAGATTATGGGCTATTATGTGGCGTAAGACACCATCCACGAGCAGACTTAGAATCTACTGTCACCACCGACCATCTAGTACCATATCTTACTGGTGTTGAAGGTCTTTGGTCTAACATTTGTTGTGACGATGTCTTCAGTTAAATATTGTTTGTCTCATTTAATAGAAATATAGAAAAAATGTTGATGTTTATCAACACAGATGGAATATCTGGCGGAACCTATTGCTTTATATCGGGCCCAATGATGTCCTCTGTTCAGTCATCGATATTTATTAAACGTAAGTTCCGAAGTTATCCGTAAGTTCCGCGAAGCAATTGGTGTAAGCCCGTATTCAAACCCACGATTTCTCTATAAAGAAGCAGGATGTTCGTAAGACGAAGTTGTTTTATCTGTGTGAACATATTGTATCGAACCAGGAGATAGTCCAAATCTAAGCTATCGAATTTCCGACCTGTCCATTAATAGGTATATTGTTCCACTACACCACGAGGTCTCTTGCAAGCCTCAAAATTAACTGAATCATACGTAACACATATAAGATAATAAACAACACGTAAGTATGTCAGAAATATAATTAGTCAAGCAATTGACCCACAACATTTTACGTAAATATTATTATTCTAATCGATTACAGTTCAACCAATAGATTATCGATTAAAAATGTTTAGCATCGTGCTAATAGTTTTCACAACACTAATATTCAATAATTATATACGTTTAATTTATCAAACAATATATATTGCAAATGAATTATTTATTAATGATAATTATTATTTATTTGTACCGAGTAGGTAATTATTTTACACAATATCATTACAAAAAAAACAACAATTTGAAATTATCTCCTACGTATAAGTGGTACATTATCATTACATACTACTCTGTGTAAAAAGTATCGGGCATATGTCAATAAAGAGACCCGCGTAAAAGAGGTCGTTCTAATTTTTTTACTGCATGTTGGTAGCACTGTACTGATTTAGCGCGCAAAATTTGAACGGGATCTGTCATTTAATTTGTTTTAAACTAAACTTTTTGTTGGTCATAGTTTTGAGTCCTCGGCGATTTTTACAATGGATAATATTGTTGAACAAAGAGTGTGCCTTAAATTTTGTGTTTCGAATGATATTTCATGTGGTGAATCACTAAAAATGTTGCGAAATACCTACGGCGAATCATGTATATCGAAAACAAGGGCTTATGAATGGTATAAGGCTTTTAAAGAAGGCCGAGAAGTAGTAGTAGATTTGCCTCGTTCTGGTAGACCTTCAACCGCTACGACCAAAGAAAACATCGACAGAATCAAGAAGCTAGTGCTCGAAAATCGACGTATGAGTCTGAGAGAGTTGGCTAGTGAGGTGAACATATCTTTTAAGTCCGTCCACAATATTCTCATTGACATTTTAGGCATGAAACGCGTCGCCGCTCGACTAGTTCCAAAAGAGCTCAATTTTGTTCAAAAAGGGCAGCGAAAGCATGTCGCTCAAGACATGGTTTCCCGAGCTTCTACGGATCCGACCTTTATGAAACGTATAATAACTGGCGACGAGACATGGGTTTATGAGTATGACATGCAAACAAGCCAACAGTCTTCAGAATGGCGTCTCGAAAACGAGCCGAAACCCAAAAAACTGCAGCAAAGTCGCACCAAAATCAAGGTGATGCTGACAGTTTTTTTTGACTACCGTGTTGTTTCACTCCGAATTCCTTCCAGAGGGAGAAACAGTGAATAAAGAATATTATTTAGGCGTCATGAAGCGTTTGCGTGAGAGTATCCGCCGAAAACGTCCGGATTTGTGGCGACACAACTCATGGATGCTGCACCATGATAATGCACCATCACACACAGCCATTATAGTGAAAGAGTTTTTAGCGAAAAATTCAACAAGCGTTCTCGACCAAGTACCCTATTCACCTGATATGGCTCCGTCTGACTTTCTTTTATTTCCCAAGTTAAAATTACCACTTCGAGGAAAACGTTTTGAGTCAATAGAAGCCATAAAAGAAAATTCGCTGAATGAGCTAAAGGCCATACCGCAAATAGCCTATGAAAAATGTATGGAAGACTGGGTGAAGCGGTGGAGATGTTGTATTGCAAGCGATGGGGCCTACTTTGAAGGCGATAAAATAAATTTAGATGAATAATTTGTATTTTTTGTTTTATTGACAAATTCCCGATACTTAGTACACAGAAGGTAGTTTAAAACAAAGTCACTTTCCGCTCTCTGTCCCCATATATGCTTATATCGTTAAAACTAAGCAACGTATTTTGATGCGGTTTTTTTATAGATAGATAGAAAAAAGGATAATTTTCGAGATTTAGAACGTTCAATACAATGTTCTACATTATTAAACACCTTCAGAAGGTCTACAAAGAAGTCCGCGAGGGCTTATCTCTATCTCTTAGGGATAGCCCACACTGACCATTTTTATTTTTTTACTTTTTACGAGAAATAATGGCTTATTTACGAAGCAATTTTAAACATTACAGCATTAATTTTCCATCCAATTAGGTATCTTAAATAGATTGTGTATGTAATATAGATGATCCTGGCCCTTTAGAGTATGTAATTTAAACGAAAATTTACGAAGATATTACAGTATTAACATAGCGGGACATAGCAGTTGCGCACCAAAACGCGTGCCGATAAATAGCACCAATCGACACCAACTCTTGATGCGGAACAAAGTTCGCCGGGTCAGCTAGTACCAAATAAAAGTCGATTATTTGATTTTAGGTGTTGGAAGTTCTCGATTTTCATAATCATGGCAATAAAATGTAGATTGCTTAAAGTTCAGCACCACCAGTTAAAGAACCCTCAATTTACCAAATCATTACATAGTATAAAACAAATATGCTTTCCGCCGTCTGTCTTCTTATATTTAAGATATATATATATATATAACTACGTAACGAATTTTGATGTGGTTCTTTTAATAGATTAAGGATGTGAGATTTAAGAGATTTTTCACTTCAATTGAAAACGCTGGCTGCACTGTAAGTGATAAATCGAAACAATGTACTAAATTACTATAACAGACATTAATCTACATTAAAATCCGGGATGGCATATGCTATCCCTTAAGGATAACCCACAATGACCATTTTAATTTCTTGTTATTGCTTCTGAGGCGAAACAAAGTTCGCCGGGTCAGCTAGTAAATTAATAAACCATTGACCAATTTTCCAACCAGCTCTAAACACTGTATGTGATATGATGAATCACATACAAAGTAAAACAAACAAGTAATTATTAGATTTAGTTTATACTAAAGCCATCAATAAAACTGTCACGAGAGATGCTACTGTCTTGTCTGACGTAATCGTGTGGGGCCACGAAATGGCGGTTCAAAATGCTTACTTTTTTACACATAAACATATCTTCACGCCTTTGTTACCCGAAGGTGTCGACAGCGGCTATTAAAGACTTATTTAAAGACTAAATATAGAAATACATATATCTCACAAACAGCAGAATGTACTAATAATCAAAAATGTTGCTTTCGTTATCTTGCATTTGTGACAGACAAAAAGTTAAAAGTATAGATTGAAAAGGCGTATTTATAATTACTATCATTTTGTTTATCATTTTTGCTACAGTTGTACTATAGGCAGTTAATATGCTGTGATTACTTGTACTTAACCATAGCATTATTAACGTTGTGTAGGAAATAGCGCAAAAAAAAGTAATCGCAATAAAACTTAACTTATTCGCAATATTGAGAAGAGAAGAAGAAAAGCAGTAAATTACAAAATAGTGATTTACTGAGTGAGTGTTTTATAAATTCCCGCGGATGTAATGGCTCCAAGCGCACGTGTTCTGAATATCTTGCTTGTGACCCACAAAAAAGATATTTTAACACATAATATATATAGACTAATTGTCTAGTTCATAAATATAATATCAGTAATATTCAAATATTAACCAGAATAACATTAAAAATGAGCCAACACTAACATAACAGTAAACTAATGTTAAGTAATGTTGTTCATACATCTATTATCTATATAAAAGTGAAAGTTAACATCTTGTAATATATATTTACGCACAATAAATCTAATTTTGGTATTGTTTTATATGATTACGTGGATGGTAATTAGTTGTTCTAATGGTGTATTGTGATGAACAAACACATGTTTAACCTACTAGCGAGAAATATTTGGTTGTTGTGTCTTTTGATGAACTACAACGGTGGCTAAACAAGCACACAACCCGTGATAATAAGAAGTTACGGAGTAAGCATAATTAATACTTATATGCGTAATTATAACTAAAAAATAATTTATTCATTGCCGTAATAATATAATATCAAGAAAATTAACCTTGGTTAAATGACAAAAGTAGTATTTTTTATACCCACCCTTTGGTTTTGGTGCCAAAGCCACTATGACCCAAAGTTCATAATATAAAATCATTCTTGCTTATGTCCAAGACCAAGAGCTCACAAACTTACAGCTTTTATAAAATGACTAAAGTCTGAGTTTCACGGACTCTTGTAACGAAAATCCAGTATCCATTCTTTGACAAGCACCTATTAAACAAGGTTATTTTTAATATGATCGACTTCTTTTGATAATGTGCGTAAATGAAGAATTGTTCTTTTATTTTTTTTTAATTGACTGGTTAAAAAAACTCTTGATTTTTTTACCCAAATTAAAAACCTTACCTTGTAATAACACCAAGTATATTACAAATATAATGATTGTATCAATCGGACGTACAAAAGAGGAGCTCCCGGAAATTTAACAGAGGTTATTTTCAATGAGACTACTGTTCAATGTATTGAAAAGAGAATAATGAATCTTTAATAAAGCTTATGCAAATAAAATTGAACAATCTTTACCATTTTTTATGAAGTAATCTACACATACATGCATAACTTCATGTCAAATCCCTTTCCGGGTAGGCAGAGAGAGATGTTCTCTACATCTCACGATTCATACACCCCTTCGCCTCACTCGCTTCTTTGACTTTCATAACTGCATCATGCACGCGCGTCGATGTTTGAGGCTCCTGACATCACCTTCCTCCAGAACACGTTCTATTTGGTCATGGAAACTGTGTCGTGGACATCCTCAACTCCAATAATAGATAAAACGTTTCAAGATTGAATTAAAATACATTTATAAAAATGAAAGTTGGTAAAAAATATATCGATATTATATATTTTCAGTTCAGTGGGAGAGTCGTTCAATGGTAGCGCCGCGCAGTTCGCTACTTGAATAGGCAGGCTTGACTTAAAATACCACGTATTTTACCGGCCAAGCAATTTCAATTTTACCTCTCAGAATATCGGCGTGGGATGGTTCATGCCGCGTTTCGGTCAGTACGAGACGTGTCCGGAGGACCAACCTCTTCCTCTCTCTCCTCCACATCTCACTTCCCACCCCTTCTCACCGACGAAAACATTTCTACGGAGGGTTGACGTCACGCACACGCAGGCGGCCCATCATAAAACCCCAGCCAAACCTTTTGAGAACATTGATAGTTTGAAAGGATGAAATGTGGTGCCCAGGCAGGAAAATAGTGACTAAATTTTTGCATTTATGTAGGCTATCTCATTAATATTTTGATAAATATGTTTACAATACATTTTTTCTTATGATTAGATGATGATTATTAGGTCACCTGATGGTAAGCAACATCTCACCGCCCATGAACACTGTAGTGTGTTGCCTCCGGATACTTCTCTCATCAAACGAAACGCGGCACAAGCTACTTTACTTCGATATTCTGAGAGGTCATGGTATTTCACAGGTCCAGTCGGCCCATTCATTCAGCGAACTGAAAGACTACAACACTAATGAATCTATATTTACTTCGAATATACACTCGAATGGTTTATTTTTGTGTAAAATGCATGCTAATGGCTTCCCTATTATTTACTACGCTAGAAACAGCTAGAAACATATTTGCTCTTAATTGCTAACCTTTGCTAACCTAGCTATTGCTCTTAATAGCTTTTTAAAATATTATCATATTATTTATACTCAAGTTAACAAATGAACTAATGAATGTATTGGCAAGTAGACGATGCAGGCACAGAGCATGAAGATGAATAATTGACAG
Organism: Euproctis similis; assembly: GCA_905147225.2. Classification (NCBI taxonomy): domain Eukaryota; kingdom Metazoa; phylum Arthropoda; class Insecta; order Lepidoptera; family Erebidae; genus Euproctis; species Euproctis similis. The sequence continues at coordinate 1,318,194 of LR990105.1, read as the reverse complement.
GTGTTAAGGCGAAAGGTCGCAGGTTCTATTCGGACCACATTCTTGTGCGAGGTTAGTGACGGTACTCGATAAATACATTTCTCACGATTTGATTCAGTTTTCGTTGTTCCATTGAGATGTAATGTACATTGGAAATATGACCGTGACATTTGTTAGATATGATTATATATTTTTGTGATGTTTATTAACTTGATGCCACTTGCAAGTACATCCACTAATTTTATAAGCAGGGCAACCGAGTAACAACTTGTACTGTTCAACGTTTTTCAAATAAATTGTCTGCAATAAACGAACGATCAGATAAATTTATAGTGAGCGCTATGGGTTTCAATATTGTAGTGCGAACGAAGTACGGCGCACTTAAAATATAACAAACATAACACAATATAACTTCACGCCTTTTCCTATACGAATGCTGCTTGTAGGCAGTGGATGTAAAGCCTCGACTCATGAACCTATTGCCATACACCGGGCACAAAGTTTTCAGTCATCGATATGTATCACACATAACTTTGGAAAATAATTTCGAAAAGTCCTCTGGAGTCAGTAGCGGGGTGCTCAAACACTGCGCCACCGAGACTTGGGTTATACTTAAATAATTGATTATGAGATAAATAAATATTTCTAATACATAACTTCATTTATTTATTAATAGATTTTCAGATGGACCAGCTCGACCGGTGAAAAACCACGATCTGCGTGAAAATCGATGAATTCGCATACCACTCCTTTAAAGGACTACAACACAAGTATATTTGCGTTATAGATGCTGGCGGTAGCAACAAAAAAGTGTCCCGATTGCTCATTTGCCCTCCCACCCCATACGAAAGACTCACTTTAAGAATACAATTGATCAGTTACATAAGCTAAATAAGCAGAGCTAACTAAAGATTCCTTATTACCTTCAGACCTCTCTCACCAAACTGAAAACGGTATGAGTCACTTCACGTCAATTTGATCATCGTGTTGTGCATATTTTTTTCTTTTATTAATCCCGCTTGTTTTTGACAAACAATTAAACAACGCCTCGTATAGAATGTATTTACCACAGATATCCGAGTATTAATCATGATTCAAAAAATTATACACAAACCTTTTTGGGTTTACCAAGGTTAGTTAAAACTACAATATTAAATAATAATAAACACACCTCAATTACAACTCCAAAATGAGGAATAATTGTTATCCCAATACGAGTTCCGGGTGAGACGTAAATTCCTTACCTAAATTTTTCTGACACAGTAATGCAGTGATTTAGGCCATACCAAAGAAATAATGTGTAAGGAAAACCTAACCCTCCTTACTGTGCAGTCAGATCAAAATACTCTTCATTGACGGCTTCGTGAAGCTGTTACGTTGTCATATCAACAATTTTCACCGGACTATTAATGTTTGTGAAAACATCTGTGGCTAAGAACATGTTTGAGAGTAAAGTATTGTTGTTCATAGATTTTTTTTCAAATCATAATATTATTAATTTAGGAGGTCCTAAAAACATAACATAACTTCACGCCTTTTCTACCCGAAGGTATAGGCAGCAGGTTATGTTTACGTCCCAAATGGAATAGGTGGCGAACCTATTGCCATTCCGGGCACAAAGTTTTCAGTTTTCGATATTTATCACACACTAGCAGACTGCGCGTACTTCGTACCGCTATATTGTATGTAGCTTCCCGCCTCACGGTGTCACTCGCGTACAAACAAAATGTCGATGACGACGATGACTACACATAGCCTGTGTTACTCAGTGATAATGTAGCTTTCTAAAGAAAAAAGAATTATTAAAATCAGACCAGTACTTTTTGAGTTTATTCGTTACATACAAAAATACAAATCTTTCCTCTTTATAATATTACTAGTATGGATAACATCCGAAAATAATTTCGAAAAGTCATTGGTGTGAGCCACGATTAGAACCTGCGGCCTCTTGATTCAGTAGCGGGGTGCCACCGAGACTAAAATACCCAAAGTATAACATATACATTAAATATATTCATATATACATCCGTTAAAAGATCACGGATTAATCGCCGGGATATAATGGCCGTGTGGCCACTATGCGGGGAACCGAGCAAGAACCTTATGTGCTAAAAATTTAACTTTTCGTTTGTTAACTTGTCACAAATATTTTTAATTTAAAATAATAAAAGTAAATACACGAATTCACTCTTTATCACTGTTTTAATTCTTATTGTGCTGAAAATTACGCAACAGACATACACGGATCGCAAAAAAAACAGCTCAGTTTGCAGTTTAATAATTAGAAACTGTTTCACAACGACGCTTCCAAAACATTGTTCTATTGTCTAAGTTTTCATTAACAAATCAGTTCAACGTATCACGTAGCATGAGGACTTGGCAGATATATTTTTTTCATTTTAAGCGTTTTAATAGCTCAGTCACTCTCGCAGCAATGTATGGATCTGTAACGACAGCTCTCAAATGCTTAACATACAAGCCAACAATGCACCACGAGGCACGGCAGAACCTGCCGAGTCTCGTGGTGCATTGGTGACGCTACCGACTGCAGAATCGAGGTTGGCAGGTTTCATTCTCACCCAAGTACATATAAATATTTGTGACAATCATGAATGTTTGTATGGCGTCTGGGTATTTAACTATGTATTTACAAAAGAAAAGTATATATTTATGTATTAATATCCGTTATCTAGTTTTCATAGAAGAAGCATTTAGTTGCTTCATTTGAAACTAGAGGGCGCTGTGTATATTGTGTCGAAGATATTATTATTATTATTTAGTAAATATTGCTATTGTATTTTGGTATTTTATTTTCTATTGATAAAGTTACGATACACGGAGGATGATGGGAATGTGGATGGACTTAGTGGTAGAGTGAGGTCAAAAAAGAGATGGATATTAGGATGAAGGGTGTAAGTGCGGTGACGAGCGATAAAAGAGAATGAAAAAGGACGACATATTGTACTGACCCCATTTAGAGTGGGATAAATGCAGGGAAAATTGTGTTAAGAGGTTCTGTGTGTGTGTCCCGTCTATTGTGGATATGTCGTCAACGTTTGTCATCAAACTTCGAATTAATCGTAATTAAAATTTGTTAAGATTTCGTAATATTATAAATGAATAAATACTTTTAAAATTATAAAGCCAGGTGTACACTGTATAACAATATTTGTTAAATAGAGAATTTTTTGAAACAACTCTACTCTAGATAGAAACACAACACCCTTCAAACATCTTCTCTATTTGCAGGATGACGTATGCAGTACTACTACTTTATTATGGTTTTCTTCTAAAACTCGGCGAAATACAGAATGAAACTCGTGGGTATACATAATTCCAATTAACGCGATTCTTCTAGAGTGTAATCATGCCCTTACTGTACTCTAATCACCAGTTATGCATATCTATACAAATTGTAGGAATTATGTATGACGCCATCTATTGACAGACACCAAATTACTTCGCTATTATAGATTAGTCACAGTTGACATCTGTCAAAATATGCAGCGTTATTATTAAAGGCATATCGTAACACAGTAACACATAATAATGCGACCCAAATAAGAAAACACAAGAACATTTACACTATTTCGCGCCAAGTTGCTTTTTCTTTTAATTTCTATCTGAACATTTTATAGGAGCGGCAACCAAGATTATTTTATTTCCATCTAATTAGTTACAATACCGTCAAATGAAGTGACTTGGGATGTAAGGGTGATAAGAGATGAAACTTTACCACCTCAATTCTATTTCAGTCATCTAAAACGTATAACTTGTCTGTTTAGACTGCAAATAGGTAACCTATTTACGGTCTAAGCATGAAAGTATAAGTTGTACTGTACAGGTTACTAAGTAATAGAGGTGGAAAAAATCATTTCTATTCACCCTTTCATCCCAAGTCACCCCAATTAACGGTACGCTTCTAGGATCGCAGACAAGTTTCAAACTCACAATATATTCTTTATTTCTGCAACGAGGTGTCAACTGTCAATTTGCTATTTTCTGAGTATATGTCCTGGAAAACCTCCTGAACTTAATTAAACACGGTATTGTTATTTTTACCGTATTAACCACCTGCAAATAAAGGATAGTCTATATCTCAATTTATATTATATGACAAATATTTATTAGTTTCATCATCCTCTTTCTAAGCGACAGAATGCTTCCACAGTATTATGGTTTATTTTAGATAAAATTAATTTAGATATTTAAAATAATGTCAAATTTGAAAGTATTATTTTTTACGTTAACTCATAAGACTAAAGCGTAGATAATTGAAAAAATATTATAATATTTATTTTTTCAATGGCTCTGAAACGTACACGAAGTAATCTGTGTACGTTTCAGAGCATTTATTCAGTTCTGTTACATTTGCAATCTGGTTACAAAATAATAACATTATCAGATAATATCGTACAGCGCCATCTTTCTACACTTTGATGTAGTAACTGATCATTATCCATCGGAAAGAATATAAAACAGAAGCGAAACGCAATTTCAGGACAATACAGGAATGCAATTGGAAAGAGCGCCGCAGTTCACACACATTGTGGCGTAAAATTGGCGCGAAAATGAAATATGAACCATTCATTTTGGATTAACAAGTACTTACCTATATTATTTCTGCACGTGTGTTACTGATATTGCAAGAAAGATAATTGAATATGAGATCCCCGTTTTTCTTGTATTATATTTTCAATAGAACTACATCTAGTACGATGTTTTCTTACTCGTATGTACCACATATACCAACCAATTAAGGTAGGGTAAAAATACTCGTAGGAGATTATAGCTGTAGATATATGCTTGGAAATGAATGGACAGGTACATCAGCAAAAGTAGAAGGGCCTAGGTCGAGGAAGCTCAACGAGCACATACCACGAAGGTAATATTTGGAGCCATCACAAATAACGAGCGTTCATCACAAGAACGATGAAAGTCAAGGAATTTTTGCTAGAATTGTTCTTGTTTGAATCTTATAGTGGTAGAGTCCCGCAGCTTGATGTATGAATGGGCCAGCTCGACTGGTGAAATACCACGACCTGTTATAATATCGACGTAAAGTGGTTCTTCCCGTATTTCGCTCGTATTTCACTTCGGACCCCAACCGTATCCCATTGTAAGAGCTGGCAACGCAACTGTAACACTATATGTGTTCAAGTGTCCATGGGCGGCGTTTGTTGCTCACTATCGGGTGACACGCCTGCTCGTTTGACTCCCCTGAATTCCCTGGTTTAATGCTGAACATCATGATAATCACTTCTCGTATCATGGTCTATAAAATTATTATCAATGACTGAACAGATTACGACGAACTATCAAAATAGTCTTGTATTACACTCGAGAGCAATGAATCCGGGTCACTTAAAGAATCCTAAAAATCTCGGAAACTAAAAATGCTAGGTTAATGCAATAAATTGTATTTAATAGACAATGTAATACTCCTTAAATGAAGGTATTAAAACTTCTTAGTTATTGTAAAGTTATATCATAAAAAAATCAAATTTGAAAAAGGGCCACTTTCGAAGATGGAACTACGAAATTACAGCATTTGGTTTTGCTTTTGTTTGTAATCTGTCATTTATGTGGGTACATAAACCATGTTGATAGTGCTCTATATTCATTATTCAAGCTGAAATTATGTCGCTTACGCCTGAAGAATGCACCAGAATACTTACAATGCTGGAAACCGGCCGGAGTCAGCGCGATACAGCCAGGACTGTTGGTGTGTCGCTGTCAACAGTACAAAGAGTTCTCCGACGTTACGAAGAAACTGGTTCTAACCTACGCAGACCAGGAACGGGCAGAACCAGGTATACCACAGCACGAGAAGACCGATACTTGGTGAACACCATGCTTCGAAATCGCTTTCTCACAGGAACTGAACTCACCAATCAGTTTCGACGCCTCGGAGGAAGTAACCCAAGTGCATGGACAGTAAGACGTCGGCTTGCTGAATCTAACTTAAAACCCCTTAGACCTGCAAACGGCCCTAAACTGGAGCGTGGGCATCGTATTTCAAGACTAAGATATGCCCAGAGCCACGTAAATTGGAGTATTGAAGATTGGTCAAAAGTTATGTTCTCCGACGAATCAAAATTTATGCTCTACAAGCACGATGGAAGACACAGAGTGTATCGAAGACCAGGGGAAAGATTCAAGCAAGCATGCATCGAGGAAAAAGTAGCCTACGGTGGTGGGTCTGTACTTGTGTGGGCCGGAATTTCTTCTGAAAGTCGCACAGAGCTGGTGATCATAGAAAACGGCTCTTTAACTAGCGTAAGATATGTGGAAGAAATCCTCAATGATCACGTTGGTCCATTTATGGTCAATTTAGGTGAGGATGCTATATTTATGCATGACAATGCCCGACCTCATACAGGTAGGATTGTGAATGACTACCTTCAAGAGATGAACATTACTCGTATGGAGTGGCCAGCGCGCAGCCCGGATATCAACCCGATCGAGCATGCTTGGGACGAGCTAGGCAGATGCGTAAAACAACGAAACCCTCCCCCAATCACGCTTCGTGAGCTCAAAATTGCTCTCACAGAGGAATGGGAGAATATTCCCCAAAATCGTATAAGGAACTTGGTGTACAGCATGCCAAACCGCGTAAACGCAGTAATGGAAGCACGAGGAGGCAATACGAAGTATTAAAATTCAAGAAAATCGTAATAAAGTTCAAAAATTTCATGTTTCCTATTTTTGTTTTAAGGAGAGATCAGCAGATTTTTTCTTTATGTAATTTTGTGTTAATAAAATGTATGGTGACTCATATTTTTTTTACTTTCATTTAAGGAGTATTACATTGTCTATTAAATACAATTTATTGCATTAACCTATCATTTTTAGTTTCCGAGATTTTTAACATTCTTTAAGTGACCCGGATTCATTGCTCTCGAGAGTATATAAAATGTAGACCTATAGACTAGAGTGTCGGTGGTCTAGAAAACCAGCACCTCGCTTCTGTACCAAAAATCGGTCGTGGTATCGGTGCCGGGCTTACTAGGAATAACTATACTATAAACTACTTCTTGGAATTATTTTCGGAAGTTATTTGTGATAAATTTCGTAGATGTAGGCAGCGGGTGCTAAGCGTCAACTCCGACCGTACGTCAACAACCGAATTCGTACTTAATAAATAAAATAGTCAGCAGAACCTAAATTTCAATCTAAAAAAATTACAAATAACTTCCGAAAGTTATTTGTGATAAATTTAGGTTCTGCCGACTATTTCATTTATTAAGTACGAATTTGGTGAGTTTAGGCTTAACAGCCGCTGCCTACATCTTCGAAAATGGCGCGAAGATATAAAAAACGTGAGAACGTATTTATATATTGTAAAAAAATGCATTGAAATGCATTCCATACACCAACGGCATTATTAGTTCTGAATTATACGAAGAATTCGTTTATCAACATGACAGAAATAGTACTTATATTATGTATGCACTTCATTAGATTACAAAGGGAATATAGATTTTATATATTTTTTTATATTAAATTTACAAACATGTCATGTCCAATCTACGTCTGTACCTACTTATAATAAAATAACAACACACTGATGTCTGTTTGATTGGAGATAACATAACATAACTTCACGCCTTTGTTACCCAAAGGTGTAGCGACTGTTAAGCCTCGTCTCGCCCTTATTATTAAATGGAATAGGTGGCGACCGTATTGCCATACCCGGCACAATTTCATCGATATTATACACACATAACTTTCGAAAACAATTTCGAAATGTCATTGGTGTGAGCCAGTGCCAGGATTCGAAACCGCGACTTCCCGATTCAGAAGCGGAGCTAGTAAGTAAGTAAGTAAGTAAATTTATTTGTAAAAATATCGTACATACAGGTGTTAAATAGATAAACAGTGCTGATATTTTACCATATCTGGTGTACAAATTTTTAAAGTTATAATCATAATATGTTACAATACATTATATGTCATGCCGTAAGATTTTTATCATTAAAGAAGTCAATTAAATTATAATAACATTTGTCAATCAATAATATAAATAATTGTTTTTTAAATACAGTCAATGTCAATATTTTCAAACTATCAGGTAATTTATTATAAATTTTAATAGACATACTAAACGAATTTCTGCTGCACACTGAGGTACGGTGTTTTGGCAATAGCAGTTTATTGGGAAATCTACAACTTCTATTACGATTAAAATCTTTCTTTGAAAATAAATACATATGCTTATGGACAAATATAGAAATCTCATAAATATACAAACAGGGCAACGGTAGGATACGATATTTCTTAAATAAAGGAACACAGCTTTCCCAAAAGTCAGCCCCACTTAAAGACCTGACACATCGCTTTTGTGCTCTAAAAGCTCTCAATATATCAACCGAGTTACCCCATATAACTAGACCATAGCGTAAGATCGAAGAGACATATCCATGGTAGGCACAGAGAGTGGTGTCTGTTGTAGATATTTGTCTTAGCCTATTCAATACGTAGACATATCTATATAACTTAGAGCATACAGCATTAACATGTTGCTTCCACCCACAATGTTTATCAATAGTCACTCCTAAAAATACAGTTGACTCTACACCCTTCAAAACAGTACCATCTTGAACAATCCTTAGTGGGATTGGATTACTGTTGATAGTTTGATATTGTATTAATTTTGTTTTATGAACATTTATATTTAAATTATTATTATGAAGCCATTTAGACACATCACTTAAAATGTTATGAATGTCATCTTCATATGTATTTATGTCATTACAATCCACTAACAAAGTGGTGTCATCGGCATACAATACACAATTACATTTAACCATTTCCGGCAGGTCATTAATATATATAAGAAACAGCAGTGGCCCTAGTATGCTGCCTTGTGGTACACCATATCTGTTGTGTTTATACTCAGATCTATAATGTTTTTTTTTGACGCCCAGAAAATCCCGTTAATTCCACACATTGATATCTGTTCGATAAATAACTTTTTATCCAAAGAAGTGCCTTGCCTCTAATACCATACTTCTCGAGTTTCCTCAACAAGAGCTCATGCACTACGAAATCGAAAGCTTTGGACATATCAATAAATATTGATGCTACTGGAATTTTTTTATCCAAATATTCTGTTATTAATTTAACTAAAGTGAAACAGGCTAAGGTGGTTGAAGATTTTTTTCTGAACCCAAACTGTTCTGATTTTAAAATATTCTGACTTATTAAAAAGCTATAGAGAATGTTATGCATACTTTTCTCGAATATCTTTGATATAATGGGTATTAACGTAATCGGACGATAATTAGTAAGATCGCTTTTATTACCCTTTTTATACAGTGGTTTCACTACCGAAAACTTCATACGAGTAGGAAATTTACCCTGAAGAAACGAAACATTTACAAGGTGACTTAATGGAGAAGATATATGCTTGGACACCGATTTCAAAATTTTAGTGCTAATATTGTCGAATCCAGTTGAATTAGTGTTCCTAAGAGAATTGATAATTTTACAAACATCTCCTTCATCAACTGGATGTAGAAACACTGTACTTGAATTATTGGTTAGAAATTTTAAAACAGGGTCATCAGAATTGTCAACAATATTATAATTAGTTAGATTGATAAAGTATTCGTTGAAACTATTTGCAATATCATTTGGCTTAGTAACTTTTTTATTTTCTATTTTTAGTGAGTTTATCTCCCCACGATTTAAATCTGAACTAATATTGTCTTTGATGATTCGCCATGCTGCTTTACACTTATTTTTGGAACCTTTTACATACTTATAATTATGTATTTTACGTGCCTGAAGTGTGCATTTCTTCAATATGTTTTTATACATTTTATATCCCTGACGATTCTCATTTTTATTATGTGGAGTCCGTAGATATTGAAGATAAAGATGTCTTTTCCTATTACACGCTATTTTTAGCCCTTTACTAACCCATTTAGCTTTAATCGGCTTATTATTAATTTTTATTCTAATAATTGGAAAACACAGGTTATAAAATAGAACTAGTAAATCATGGAAAATATTAAAAGCTTCATCAACATCCTCGTGCTCATAAACTTCATTGAATGTAAGGGCTGTAATATATGACTGAAACTTTTTTACATTTTCAACACTATAGTCTCGTCTATCTTCAAACCAAAATTGTTTGTAAAGCAATAATTTATTTCCTATCTGTGTTTTAAAATTAATAAATTGTCCCGTTTCATGATCAGATAAAGCCAAATAATGTACATAAGATGTGACGTCAGAAATATTACTTGCTATTAAATCTAAACATGACTGTTTTCGTGTTGGAGCAGTTATATGATTTTTTATATTATAACTTTGAAGTATAGACAGTAAATTTTTTGAGTTATTACTGTCCTTCATTAAATCAATGTTCCAGTCTCCACATAATATAAGTCTATGATTCTTTTTATTTAAATTGTAAAGTAACATATCTAGTTTTCTTAAAAAAAATGTGATATCAGAGTTAGGTATTCTATAAATACATATAACATAAACATCCAAACTGATTATTTCTACGCAGCAATATTCAAATTCAAACGGTTCTGATTTTATTGGCTCATTCAATTGCTTATATTCTAGGTTATTACGCACCAAAATACAAGTACCACCCCTACGTTGATTTGGTCTGGAAAAAGATGCCGCCAGTTTATAATTACATATATTTAAATTTGCTTCTGCTCCTCTTTTAATGAAAGTTTCAGTGAGACATATAATATCAATTGCACCATATTTTTTTTCGAGATCAAGTAAGTTAATTTCGAATAAGTCTTTTTTATTTAATATTCCGGCTATGTTTTGGTGGAAAAGAGTACAATTTATATAATTTATTGGTGAGGTTACAGAAGATTCATTATTAAAGTGTGGGTTAATAGTATTTACTTTACTGAGACTACTTTCACTATACAAGAAACAACTGTGAATCTTCTTCTATTTCTGTTGATACTTTTGGTTGAGACATTAACTGAAAGTCGGAGTTGTAATTTGTATCGCTGAATTCGCTATTAAGAGATAATTCTTTTATTAGGTGTGCTATATTTTTGAAAATGACTAAAATACCCGTGTTATTTATTTTTCCTGATTTATAGTTGAACATTGTGTCATCATATCTGAGGTTCAAATTTGAGTCGATCAGGTAAGCATGTTGGTGTGTCATAATATCCAGGAAAAGCAAATTATTGAAATTTTCGATTCTACAGTTAAACATAGTTGAATGACCATTAAATTTAAAAGTGGGTAGACATAAAATAATATTAGTATGAACAATTTCAGTCAACACTTTTCGAATTTCATAAATTAAATTGAAATAATCTCTAGTAGCTATAAAATCCTCCTCGCCAATCAATAAAATACAATAATCATTCATATTATAGTCATTCAGCTTAGTTGATAGACACGTAAGAAGTTGAGATGTTCCACAGTTAGTATTTATGTAATGACAAACATCGTAGCTACTTAACTGTTTTTGTGCTATAGATAAAACTTTGTTGCTGTTATTACTACTGATAATGCAAATTTTATTTTTCGATTGATTGTGCTTAAGTTTGTTCTTTTCTATAGGTCTCGTCATACTTTTCACACTTCTACTAGGATAGTTATATATATCTTTATCTATTTTACTAATATGATTTTTTCTCTTAGGTGTATGCAATTTTATTTTGGAGGGGGTAGTTGTGATTTTCTTATATAAATAGTTTTGTTTTTGTAAATCATCATTAATCGTTTTTAGTTTATTATTTTCAAGTGTCAGAGATTCTATTTCGTCATGGGCACTGCATAGTTCTAATTTCAGATGGTGGAGTTCCTGTTTTAATTGTATATATCGATCACTTTCTGCGTCCGACAAATCCGGTAGACTTGTTGCGTAGCGTAGCTCTCGACCACTGGACCACCGAGACTATTATATATATTGATTGGAGATATTGAAAAACAAAAAAACAATGTTTCTACACTCTGACTTTCATAAAATTATCACAAATGTCTCCAGGTCTAACTTAAAATATTATCGCCATTTGACTAATACAATTTCTTCAAATTGAAATACAAAGCTACCGAATCCTTGAAGGTTCTAGGATTCGAAACAGGAACCTTGTGATCAGAAATTTTTGATTTTCTTAGGGAAAACTACTATGATACTATATATATAATATTCAGGCTTTATTTATTAGAATAATAAGCTTATCAAGCTACGTCTTCTTAAAGGTAGTTTTATATAATGCACACCTAATTGAATGACCGAAAACTCAAGAAGAAAAAGCATTTAAATTAAAAGGCTATCAGAGTAGACAGATTTTTACAGAAGTCATTAGTCATTTTCAATTTCTCTATTTCTTTCTCCATTTTCATTCTCTCCTTTTTTTTCTTTTTTTTCTAATATCTCCATTACCTAAAACTGCCAAAATATTACTAATCACAAAATACCCAAGTCAGCCTAATATAGTGAAATTAAATATTTAATGAAACGTGACTAAAATATAAATTAATTTTGTTTGCAAAGACGTATTGTTATTTTTTTAATACTCTATGAATAATTAATATTTTATTTAACGATCGTTACATTAATTCGCATTTTATTCTCAATGTATTATTTTGCTGTTTACAAGTTTGCATTTTCCTAATGTCTCAAATTAAAAATTCATCCGTCCATTTACGACACATAATTGTCCTGAATTAATTAATAGTATGCTTTATTTGGCAACGATTTAAAGTTTTTTTTCCCCAAAAAAAAACCCGGAAACTACCCCACTATAGCATCCTAGGTTGCTGGTATTAGAAATAAGAGCAAGTATATAAAGCCTACAATAGCATCATGCACTCAGTTCACACGTGAAAGGACATCGAGCTAGTACGTTCAGTGCATTTGTGTTGTGAAGTGCGTCAGTGGCGAAGTTTTAGAAAAAAAAAGTTTGTATTTTTCTTTTTTTTTAATGCTATCTGAGATGGCAGTATGATTTTTTTTTAAATATAATTATTCCAAAGAGTTTGTTTAGTTTTAAACATTGTTGTATGGCAGCTTCGTTTAACCTCGAAACGATGCTGCGAGGTTCCTTTTTCAAATGAGGATTATACATTATTACAGGATAGTTTAAATTCTATATTTTATAAAATAAAATTATAAATAAAAAAAAATACAAATGGATTCTACTATGATAAGAAATTTATTTTTAGAGTTTTTCGATAAAATTACCATACTATAATGGTCTTTTTGGGTGTAGTAAAACCAGCGTAAATTTTTTTCACGCGTTCCAGATATCAAATGACTCACCATTAGTTTGATCTCGCATACTTTTCTTATAAACTAAGTCTATATATATATATGTGTGTGTATATATACATGTATTTATGTAATCGAAAAACAATAATAAAGACTAGAGGTTTGCCTGATTTGCAAATATATAATTTATATTTTCCTGACAAGGAGCCTATATGTCAACTATAAATTAAGCACTTCCCAATAAACACAGTATATATGGATATACTGTGTTTATTGGGAAGTGCTTAATTTATAGTTGACATATAGGCATAATACAATGAATATTTTAACTTTACAACAAACCTAAATAAACTGCAATAATATAGCGGTAAATTTCTATAAGTTAAAATATTCATTGTATTATGAATATTAATTAAAATCATTTATAAGTTTATAAAACATTCCTTGCACTAGATTAATATACTGTCTTTAGTGTCTTTCACATGTTTTTGGTCGAAAACTTTTAACCTCGTAATATAAAATAATAATAAAATAGCTGAAAAATCCATTTTTGAAAACATTATTTTTTCTAATAGGTACATAATTATTAATATTACAAAAACGTCCGAAAAAAAAAATTCAATAAAATATAAATTAAAAACTAATCATATTTTAAGAAATCTTAATCCCACAATAAAGTGTTACAAAGTTAGTAACATAATGGCGGCGGTGTAATACAATAACGACCATTATCATAATAATAATATAACTTCCGAGCTTACATACATACACATACATACATTAAATACATACAAACATACATACACACTTGCGTAATAACAATAAGCGAGTGAGTATGGAAGCCGCGCAATTTGAATACAATCATCGCATTATTGCCATTTCAATAACATTTTTATTAATTCACTTGTATTTTGTAAGCCAAATGGCCGCAACTACGTATTTCAGACGTCACATTTTAACGTGAGAAAGCTCTATGTTATGGCCCCTCGATCACAGTCTAAAATAGTTAATCGATTTAAAAGTTCCGGAGAATAGACAGGACACATAGAAATACTGTCGTGTTTCAGAACGTAACGAAGTTTAGATCATGTTCTGTACTGTGGTCCTTTGATCCCTAAAGGTCGAGAATAATTTATCGATTCAAAAGTTCAAAAGTCTAGACAGGACATACAGATAGACCAGAAATTTAAAAATACCCCTCTTAGTTTCATTGCGATCACAGTCACTAATCTTGGCGCTGGAATTAATGGCTACTTCATACGTAAAGCTACCATGTGTTCCCCTAAAACGCAGTCCACTGCAGTAGTACTATGATTCTGGGAGTCTCTGTGTGGAATGCTTTTTCGATATTTTCATATTTACGTACCGGTTCTTTTTATGATAGCCCTTAACACTGACCTATGAAAACCTATTGAAAATATTCCAGACGTTTTGTAGATGTGCAAGGTATAGCATAAACAGATTATTTCGTAAGTATTTGTGCCACACAAAAAGCAATGAGCGTATGAATTTATTTCTTAGAAACCACAAAATGGACAAATAAATTGTACTTATGTCAATATATTTTACACATAATTGTGGTATTATCATCAAGCTATTTAGCTATAATAAGAAGAACGTATATAACTATCTCTATAATGTCTCTTAAGGTCCTAAGAGATTGAGTGGTATTCCAGTCACGGCGAAGACCAAAACATCAAGAAAAAATATCGTAAAATGATCGATGAAAAGGCTAATTAGATTTGAAGATTAGGTAGCCCATGACAGAAATATATAGAAACAACTAGAGGAAGCCTACATATGTAGACAAACTGAACAGCAAATCTGTTGCCGTAAAATGCTCATAAAATTACTACTAGCAATAAAATTTATCACCCGGGTAATTAGCACAAGTAATAATGCAACATTCGTATTATTTGAGTTGAAACTGTGTGTAATTTGGTCGAATAATAATGACTTTATCAATCTGTTTATCTCATATATTCAGGTCGCAATGAGGTGATTTGTGTTTTTTTTTATTTGTGAGTGAAGTGTGTAAAATGATGAAATACGGTTCCTTCAAATATTGTTGTAGCTTTTCACAGGCTATGTTCTAAAACACAGACCACATTCCACCAAGATTTTGCGTCTCGACGTAAATTGTCAAAAATTGTCTGAGAGTCTTTGCAATCAGCTACACCGGGTACAATGGATGATCTTTGGCAAAATTTAGAGAAAAAGTATGCGCTAAATCCACCATAACTTGGAATTTTAATTCCCGATCAAAGTAATGGCTTGTTTTGTTTTTGGAAGGACACCGTACATGCTACAATTGACGAATGAGATTGTGAACCTGAATTCAAAATCAAGAAGGATATTTAGATCATTTTAATAGGCTTAATTTCTCATCATATAAAACTAAAAAAACAACATAAAAAACGTATTAAGTGAAGTAGCTAACCGGACATTTACCAAAAAGAATATATAAGTATATACACTCGAGAGCAATGAATCCGGGTCACTTAAAGAATCCTAAAAATCTCGGAAACTAAAAATGCTAGGTTAATGCAATAAATTGTATTTAATAGACAATGTAATACTCCTTAAATGAAGGTATTAAAACTTCTTAGTTATTGTAAAGTTATATCATAAAAAAATCAAATTTGAAAAAGGGCCACTTTCGAAGATGGAACTACGAAATTACAGCATTTGGTTTTGCTTTTGTTTGTAATCTGTCATTTATGTGGGTACATAAACCATGTTGATAGTGCTCTATATTCATTATTCAAGCTGAAATTATGTCGCTTACGCCTGAAGAATGCACCAGAATACTTACAATGCTGGAAACCGGCCGGAGTCAGCGCGATACAGCCAGGACTGTTGGTGTGTCGCTGTCAACAGTACAAAGAGTTCTCCGACGTTACGAAGAAACTGGTTCTAACCTACGCAGACCAGGAATGGGCAGAACCAGGTATACCACAGCACGAGAAGACCGATACTTGGTGAACACCATGCTTCGAAATCGCTTTCTCACAGGAACTGAACTCACCAATCAGTTTCGACGCCTCGGAGGAAGTAACCCAAGTGCATGGACAGTAAGACGTCGGCTTGCTGAATCTAACTTAAAACCCCTTAGACCTGCAAACGGCCCTAAACTGGAGCGTGGGCATCGTATTTCAAGACTAAGATATGCCCAGAGCCACGTAAATTGGAGTATTGAAGATTGGTCAAAAGTTATGTTCTCCGACGAATCAAAATTTATGCTCTACAAGCACGATGGAAGACACAGAGTGTATCGAAGACCAGGGGAAAGATTCAAGCAAGCATGCATCGAGGAAAAAGTAGCCTACGGTGGTGGGTCTGTACTTGTGTGGGCCGGAATTTCTTCTGAAAGTCGCACAGAGCTGGTGATCATAGAAAACGGCTCTTTAACTAGCGTAAGATATGTGGAAGAAATCCTCAATGATCACGTTGGTCCATTTATGGTCAATTTAGGTGAGGATGCTATATTTATGCATGACAATGCCCGACCTCATACAGGTAGGATTGTGAATGACTACCTTCAAGAGATGAACATTACTCGTATGGAGTGGCCAGCGCGCAGCCCGGATATCAACCCGATCGAGCATGCTTGGGACGAGCTAGGCAGATGCGTAAAACAACGAAACCCTCCCCCAATCACGCTTCGTGAGCTCAAAATTGCTCTCACAGAGGAATGGGAGAATATTCCCCAAAATCGTATAAGGAACTTGGTGTACAGCATGCCAAACCGCGTAAACGCAGTAATGGAAGCACGAGGAGGCAATACGAAGTATTAAAATTCAAGAAAATCGTAATAAAGTTCAAAAATTTCATGTTTCCTATTTTTGTTTTAAGGAGAGATCAGCAGATTTTTTCTTTATGTAATTTTGTGTTAATAAAATGTATGGTGACTCATATTTTTTTTACTTTCATTTAAGGAGTATTACATTGTCTATTAAATACAATTTATTGCATTAACCTATCATTTTTAGTTTCCGAGATTTTTAACATTCTTTAAGTGACCCGGATTCATTGCTCTCGAGAGTACATAATAGGTTTTATATGCATTATCTAAGCCAAAGCTAATCGAAAGCTTTCAGCTTATTTTGTGCTTGAATTCGAAAGTTATAACGATGTCCTTTTGGCACCTGAATCCAACTCACGTTTTGCTGATTTATTTCAAGTACCATAGCGCCATTCATATCAAAATTTGTTTATATTAACATGAGTACACACCCACAAAACACTACATTTAATAAAGAGTAAGTATTGTTTAGGAGTAACTTCATGTTATTGAGTTCATGGGCAGCAGTTGCAACTAAGCGTCAGGTGGGTGGCCACCTCATGTGCTGCCAACAGTAATTCTATTTCTTTTTAAATTATAAAATATAACTAAATTTCACGCCTTTTTCTACCTGACCTGTAGGCAGTGGCTGTTAAGCCTTGACTCGCCATAATGTTTACGTCCCAAAAAGAGTAGGTAGCGAACCTATTACCATACCGGGCAGAAAGTTCTTAGTCATCGATATTTATCACACATAACTTTCGAAAAGTCATTGATGTGAACCCGCGACCTCTGGATTCAGAAGCCGTGTGCTTGGCCACTGGACCACCAAGACTATAATTATAAAATATGCACTAAAGAGTTAATTTACTTTAATTGTTGGTATTTTATATAATATCCGCACGTGCTTCTGAAAAATATGGCGCCGTAAAATCGTAAGTAACCGAGAGAAAAACCTTGTATTTTTACTGCATTCTTGATATTTATGTATATATCACAATAATCTACAATGGCGCAAGATCTGGTGAAAATGGTAAAACTTATAGCATCGCGAGTCAACATATAATTCTGTTAGAATAATTATTTTAGTATATTTATTTTAATCAATCTTTAATCACATAATTGGTTATGAGATTATACCGAGCTACGGATATGTAGGTAGATACTCCTACCTCTAATCTGTCTTCGCAAATATACCAAAATAAATATACCTCTTCGACATCAAGTGGGCTTTAACTACCATATCTTAATTTCAATATGAATCTTTGGAGACTACCTACAAGTTCTATAATTATTGTTTGCTTAATGACTCAGATACAATCAATTATATTTTGCCTTTAACTACATCATTTTCATAGTCTCCGTAGTCCAGTACGAGCACACGGCTTTTGATCCAGAAGTCCGGGTTCGAATCCCGACGGTGGCTCACACCAATGACTTTTCGAAATGGTTTTCGGAAGTTAAGTGTGATAAATATCGATGACTGAAAACTTTGTGCCCGGTATGGCAATAGGTTCGCCGCCTATTCTATTTGGGGCGTAAACATAACGGCGAGACGAGGCTTAACAGCCGCTGCCTACACCTTCGGGTAACAAAAAGCGTGAAGTTTTGTTATGTTATCATCATTTTCCTACCCTTGTCCCACTCTAAGTGGGGTCATGTCACAACATGTCATCCTTTTTCATTCTCTTTTATCGCTCGTCGTAATAATAATAATATCTTGGACACAAATCACACAGCGCCCTCCAGTTCCAAACTAAGCAACTAAATGCTTGTGCTATGGATACTAGATAACGGATACTAATACATATATACTTTTCTTTTGTAAATACATACTTATAATACATAGAAGAACACCCAGACGCCGCACAAATATTCATGTTTGTCACAAATATTTGCGCTCGGGTGGGAATCGAACCCCCGACCCCAGTGCTGCAGCCGGTAGTTTTACCAATGCGCCACGAGGCCCGCACTTACTCCCTTCACATTCCTATCAACTTTTACACAGTCCATCCATCTCTTTTCGGCCGTCCTCTACTAATGTGTCCATCCACAGTCATGCTCATCGTTCTCCTTGTGACATGGCTTTCGTCTCTTTTTATCTTCCGTAATTGGTGCTACTTTCATGCTTTCTCTTTTATACTCTTTTTTTATTCTATCCGTTTTTGTCCCACCTCACATCCATCTTAACATTCGCATTTCTGTTGCATGTGAGTACAACAAGAAGAAGAAGAGTTTCTTTCATAGGCCAACATTCAGATCCACGCAATACGACCGGTCTGACAACCGATTTGTATACTTTCCCCTTTAATTCCCCCCATCCAGTTCCTGAGACCTGTCGCCATTTCATCCATCTCGCATTCACTCTGTTATTCACATCCCGGTCAATATTGCCGTCACATTGAATAAGCGAACCAAGGTATTTGAAGTTTGACGTAACTTTGAGGCTTTTCCCGTCCAAATATATTGAGGAAAAGCCAGAGGAGCCACCAAAGTCACAAAAAAGGTGCTCAGTTTTATCGCGGCTGATCTTAAATCTCTCTAGCTGCTATATAAATAACCGGCTACGGACACTAGTATACGCTCCTGCATACATCGCCTGCACGAGCCTAACATACTTTCCAGGCACTCGTGTGAACAACATAACTTCACTCCAAATCCCCTGCGAGGTAGGCAGTGAGAACAGAGCGCCATAAGGCACGATTCTTACACACCTCACTCGCTTCGTTGTATTTCATAACTCTTTTCATGCACGCGCGTCGATTTTTGAGGCTCCTAACATCACCGTCCTCCAGAACACATTCTATGACATTTTGCATGAAAACTGGGATAAAATTATATTTTATTTTGATTGCGGAAATTAGTACTTCGTCAGTCTTGGTGGTTACTCCCATTAACCACTTATTCCTCATTTTTATTTGTTGATAATGATGCATAGAACCTCGTTCCTCGAAAACCTTAGTAGCTAGATTTTTTTTCTGTTTTATGCGATATTTCTATATTATATAATTTTAAAATGAACAAGTCGTGTTTAAAAACAAAATAAAAGCGGGACTGAAAGAGTTAAAAAAAAAAAATTTTTTTTTGGAAATGTTTACGAGTCCATAAGAATCAAACTTGAATTACATAAAAAAATTGCATACCTATTATTGTGACTGGATTTTATTAGATTTGTTTTATGTATTTTAACGCTAATTGTTTTCACAAATTGACATCAATCGGCTGGAACTATTAATTTTGTGCAACATTTGAGAACATACTCGTAGATGAGTATAGTGTTTGCCGAATATTCTTTTTAATGGACGTTCAGCATCGGAGAGACTTTTACTTGATGCAAATATAAAATTATTGTGATTACATCAGAAGCATTACTGAAATTACTTGTTTGGTAATTGTTATTGCAAACCCATACTTTAAGTAAAATATGTTAATGTTTCTATTAGATACATCTTAAAGAGTAATTTGGATTGTAAAATCTTATAAATAATTAAAAGAAAAAGCTGTTAAATAGAAATAATAACGAAAAGTAAGATTATTATATTATTAATATATACAAATTGTTTGTTACGTTGTTGGACCAAGATAAACTCCTTAACCATTGAACTGGTTTGAATAAAACTAAACGAACTTCAAGCTAGGTTATTTCATAAATCATATTTGGTGATTTTACCATTAAATTTTGACATAAAAATGCTAACCAAATATGTATCTTGAAATTTTAATTTCGAGAATGAATACTCGAAACGGCAAATGTATAAAATGCGATCTTTAAAAAAAAAAAAGAAAAAACATATGTTGACGTTCCAAATTCAAAATTAAATATTTTGAATGTCACGTTTTACAT
Source organism: Euproctis similis (assembly GCA_905147225.2). Lineage (NCBI taxonomy): Eukaryota > Metazoa > Arthropoda > Insecta > Lepidoptera > Erebidae > Euproctis > Euproctis similis. Next base: position 1,297,371 of record LR990105.1, on the reverse strand, counting down.
TTTGCCATTTTCATACACGAATGCTCTCATTTGAATATTTTCTCACATATATGTGTAAAGACGCTCCTTTAATAATGTAATCTGTTATTTATCTATAACAGATACAATTCGACCTCTTCCCTTGGTGCATAGACAATGGGTACAGCGTGGGATTGCTTGCGCAAGTTACTTACGAAGGTAACATAACGAGGAAACTAAAAATGTTGCCTCTCGCCGTCATTATATACCAAGTTTATAAATTATCGCGACCTTTTTGATGTAATTTTTGTACAAAATAATTTCGAAAATAGAGATGCGAACATGCGATCGTGTGTGAAACAATTTAATAACAACCCGTGCGTCTTGAATTCACATTCTCATTACACTCGGTCTAAATGATAAACGGGCGGATATTGCGAAGTAAATTTAAAAAAAATACTTTACTCATTGATTTTAACAACTTTTTTTCCATGAAACGTCAGTTTTTTATATACCTTTGACCTGGAAACCCTAAAAACGTTGTTGTTAGATTCGCCTTGTTTCGAAAAATTATAAAAAAATCATTGTTTAGAAAACAAATAGTAAATAATAGAGAGTGAAAATTCCTTGTAATAATTATTTATTTTAATATTATATATATTAATAATTCCAAGTACCTAAAACCAATTCCAATTAAAATGCAACTTCTACACAGAGAAATATCCCGATAAGAAATGTTCTGAGGTCTTTTTAAAATTATCTATTTATTATTATTTTATAGTTTTTCAAAAAACCTACAATTTGACGTCATTGAACTAATAGTTAATGGTAACCCTGACCGAAGTCAAGCTATTTACAAAAGTTGTTGTTTTTTTTTAAATAATTTATGCACAAGATAATTGTTAAATATGTGTGAAGCGTTTTGTTTTGTATAATAACTAGTAAAAATATAAATATGAATAATAATCATAGTATAATAAACGGCTATGTTTGTAAAGCTTATGCAAATTTTGCAAAGAATGGATTCTTCTTATCACGTTGTTATTATGGCTAATCTACGAAAAATTTGAAGAATTAACTTTATAATTTCATTTTAGCGTTTTAGTTTCGATTTTTTTTTAAACCTACCTTAAAAAAATATTAAAAAACCTTCTCCTTATTCTTTTCTGTTACAATTCTGAAAAAAAATACAGTCCTATCCTATAACTAGCCCTCATAAGCTGAATCTGATAACACCTCTCAAGCTGTTTTAAAACAGCAGCTGTTTGAAAAACCATTATAGCGCGAATCCCTCTAACAACGAATATAATAATAATATCTTGGACACAATACACACTGCGCCCTCTAGTTCCAAGCTAAGCAACTAAATGCTTGTGTTATGGATACTAGATAACGTATATTAATACATATATACTTTTCTTTTGTAAATACATACTTATAATACATAGAAAAACACCCAGACGCCACACAAATATTCATGTTTGTCACAAATATTTGTGCTCGGGTGGGAATCGAACCCCCGACCTCATTGCTGCAGCTGGTAGTTTTGCCAATGCGCCACGAGGCCCGTATTATATATAATATTGATGCTGAAAGCTTAATACTTTAAATAATATATTCAAATTTGAATGAATATTAATATAATATAATAATTTATAATGTTGCTGGCACGTCTATGAGCAGTTCTAGTAAAGTTACAAGTTTGCACACTTGATATGGCAAAGTCGTGCTCGGGCGCCACCAAGGACACCTCACAAACTTTGTTCAACTTTAACTCTGAACATTTGAACGTTCAAATTATATGGCCGATTGGTTGGTTTGTTAATTTTACTTAACGGAATGTGAGATACTTGAGGTATATGTAAATTAGATATTGTAGCCGTAACGTTATGTGTGTTTGTTTATTTGTTAAGAGTTCACAATCAAACTACTCGACTGAAAGTCATGTAATTTTGTATCCTCTCTGTCAGATGTACGACGCTTTTAATTAACAATCGTTCCAAGTTCAAGATATTTAAGTTATGTAGACGTGCATTCATTCTGTTAGTTACTTCGTTGTTCCGTCGAGCTTTGTGACTTTTTAGTAGTTATGCGTCTTTCTGTTTTAACAAACCAATGTTCTTTTTGTTTTCAGATACACAACTTTTTGATAAATGAATTCATCATTGCCAAAGGTATGTAATTACAGAATTTACTTAACATACATACTTAACGGGTGGTAGAGCCACCCAGTTCAAATCAAATGAAAGTAAAGTGGTCATGCTGCGTTTCGTTTGGTGAAAGAGAATAATCCTATCTTAAAGAAGGACTACTGTGACTCTCAACACTTGGTGTTGTAGATGCCCATGGGAAGTGCTATTCACTTACCATCAGTTGATACGCTTGCTCGTTTACCCCATTTTCCCAAAAAAAAAATTAATAATGAATTAGTACCCCAAGTTCAGTTTGGAAGTTACCAACTCCAGAATTTTCTAAAAATTAATACTTTGAACTGGCAATTTGTAAAAGTAATAGCCATATCGGATTATGCGGAGATGCACTTTACACACAGGATTGTCAGGGATTATACTGTAAACAAATTATTTTCAATTATTAATCCCAACAATTGTGTTTTTTCGATCGAAAATAATATTGTATTTACAAAAGAATTATCACATACAATACGTCTCTAAGGTTAATATTAACTAAAAACAATTATTGTTCACACGAACAACTATTGTCTATGGTTGTTCGGCAAGAACATAACGGCCATTGATTATTTTATTACAATCAGTAGGAACAAATGATTTAATAAAATAACTATGAGTATATGTAAGTTTTACAACATACAGTGGTAGAGCCAAGCAGTTCGCTGCATGAATGGGCCAGCTCGACCGGTGAAATACCGCGACGTCTCAGAAGATCGACGTAAAATGGTTTCATTCGGTGAGAGAGGTACCCGGAGGCCCACCCCCCTTTCTCTTCTCCCTTAAAGGTCGGCAACGCATCAGTAACACTATTTGTGTTGCTGCTGTCCATGGGCGGCGCAGGTTGCTTAGCATCAGGTGACACGGTTGCTCGTTAGTCCTCCTATCATATAAAAAAATACAATAAACAACACGTAAGGGACCATTCTGCTTCTGAATCCAGTAGTCTAATTTTTGAATCCTAGCCCACACCAATGACTTTTTGGAAGTTATGTATGATGTTCATGAGACATGTGCCTCGTGTACATTGGTAAAACAACCGAATGCAGAATCGACGGTCGGTGGGTTTGATCACCACCCGAGTACAAATATTTATGACAAGCACAATATTCTATGTTATTTAAGTCAGCATTTACAAAATAGAAGTTTTTAAATATTATTATCCGTTATCTAGTTTCCATTATACTAAGCATTTAGCAGTTGTTAAGTTTGTAACTAGAGGGCGCTGTGAGTATTGGGTACAAGATATTAAATATCAAATTAATTTTATGGCTATAGATTTCGCGACTTCATATTAGTTTACATTTGACGTTTCGGATAAAAGTCTTCATCTTACCACAAGTCACGTCTGTGAGAATTTCAGAGTTTTTGGCAGAAATTAAAAAAAATACAGAATTGATTTTAGTAAATCTAAAAATTAATATAAATATAAAAAATATCCCTAAACAAGACTAGTATTACAGACATACCTACATATAAAAATATCTCTATATTATCTTATAAGTTTTGTTAAAATATTAACTAGTTTAGTTTCGAACAACATATTTTTAAATACAAATCTATCTTTATAAAGTATCTTTATAAGATTTCACTGCGAAATCGATACTATTTATCGGTATAGAAACGAGCATTGCAAGTATCCATGTAATAAAATTTGTAAATCTCGGACGATTTATTACCTATTGCTAATTGCTATTTGAATTGAAAGTCGTTTTTTTTTGTGAATAGTGAAAGCAACTTGTTGGATAAAATCGTGCAGTATATTTAATTGACGAACCCGAAGGCTTAAGTGGCGTTAGATAACGGTTATTTGGTTAAAAACAAACTGTCAGTTTCCTAGTTCATTAAAAAGTTATCAAGCAAAGACATTGAAATAGAAAAAAAAAACAAAGTTTAAAAAAAATGGCCGTAGCTAATTTCCTAAGTCTTTGCTTGTAATCTTGTAAAAACTTGGAAACTATCAGTAGGTTTTTAACGCATAAATTAAAAGGTGTGAAGATACAACCAAACGTAATCTGACATTGCACTGAACGATAATTAATTTGACATTAAAACTTAATCTACACTAAAATTAAATGAAACATTTAGAGGTCGCCATCGAATACAAAAATAGCGGCCATCTTTAAAAAGAAACATCTTTGGTAATAAAAAAATAATTATATATGTTTAAATTATTGTATACTTTCAAACTGCCATTATAACAAATTAATAAACAATTTAATACAAATGTGTTATTAAACTACTCGATTGTTGTTGAAGAGATCAACAATTTTTTTTATTTAGGTACAATTATATTAAATGGTGGAAATCTTAAATTGTTTTTTATTTTATTAATTTCATGATGTTCTCAATGTTGTTATAGATATTTTATTAAGTTCAATTGCTCCACGGCCTTCATTTGTGGACAATGTTATCACGAATTTGATCTTAACCTTCGATCGAACGCTTCATATAGAATTGTTTTACCGACATGCGTCCAGTAAACCGTCCAATGTTCTCAAATTCTTCGTAGATACAAAAATCCTAGAATGTGAATACCGTTTATGGAATCTAGTGATAATATTAAGTACTTTTGTCTACTGAATTAATTATTAGACACTAAATTGCTACTTAAATGTATTATATTCGAGGAATAATGTCCAAGGGTCAATGTGTGGTCATCGGAACTGGCTATTCTGGCTAAACCTGTATAAGAGACACGCGCTTGCATCCTTACGACTGTAATTTATAGGGTAGGCACGAGCGTGGTTGTATAAAGTATTCGTGTAGTGCTATCAAATACTGTATAACATATTGTTCTCTCAGAAAACTAATATTTTTTTATTTAATCAAACAATGATTTATTATTGGATTCTGAACAAATAAATAAATTTGCAATGTGTGCTCACATTTTTCCAAAAAAAAACCTTATTAAAGAGAGAAAATTTAACACAAAAGACCTGATTATGCAACTGCCTACCCCATTGATCACATGATATGGCTCCAGAAGACTTCTTTCCTTTTACTAAACTGAGATTATCCATCTGTGGAACAAATCTCCATTTGTATAGAAGCCATGATCTGCGGTATACAATAAGACGTAACTTACACCAGGAAGTGTTTAACCTCGTGTTCTAGAAAATGGACGCACAGACAGACGGTGCGGTCAATGTTACACAATAGTCACTCAAACTTCACAAGCAACTATACGGACTTGATGGACAAATTGTGGTCTGCCACTCTGCCCTCCTTACAGGGAATGACTTCGTGGGAATAATGCACTCTGAGGTTTAAGTACACTCAACCCAATGAACAACTAATGCTTCATGTAGGTATATATTGTTTGGCTTTATATGCCTAGGATATATATTTATGGACTATATAATTAAGGAAAGAGAAGAAAAATTAAATCAAAAGCGTATGGCAAAAATTGCAGACTATCGATGTTTTATGACAATAAATCTAAATGTGTAAAAGACAGATTTTTAACGAATAGCTGGAAAAGGTTATTCATCGCCAATTGGTGTGCTCATGAGGACATATCTCAGAACATGTCTCATAAAACTTCAAAACTTAACGGAAGAATTTATTTCAAGACGGAGGAAATCTGAAGTCCATATAATCCACGGACTGGTCAATTACCATCCTTTTGTAAAAGATAGCCCTGCCCAATGACGAGACAATATATGGACTATATATATGAATATTTAACTCTATTTCTTTTTTATCCGCGCAGAACGAAGAGCTAAAAATGAAAATTAATTCATTAGAAAATCAGGTAAAGGAAGACAGGAGACATATCTTGATCTTAGAAGAAAGAAATGAGGATCTCCAGATCAGATTGCGTAAAAATAATTTGGAAATCAAAAATGTTCCCAGAAGCATCAATGAAACCAAGGAGGATCTCATCAACATGGTGACAACTCTGTCTAAATCAGTAAACGCCAAACTCACTCGAAGTGATATTACAGATATATACAGGATCTCCGCCAAAAAATCAGGTATGAAAAATACACCTATTGTTGTGGAAACCTCGTCAGCTATAACTAAGGCAGATATTTTGAAATCCTGTAAGGTATTTAACATAAAAAATAAAGCAAAAATCTGTGCGAAACATTTAGGCTTGCACGTATATGAGGATACCCCTGTGTTTGTGGCTGAGCAGCTGACTGCTAAACAAGCACGTTTGTACTTCTTAGCTCGTGATTTAGCAAAATCTAACAAATATAAATTTGTATGGACTTCTTACGGGAAAGTGTACGTTAGAAGAGATGAAAATTCAAAATTAGAATTAATTAAGTCAGAAGATCAGGTACATAAGTTGATTAATACGTGACTATATCGCATCACAATGTTTAATGTATTGTTAAAAACTACCATACATACCTTTTCCTTGTCCATACTATTTAAAAGTACAATGGAGCCCCACAAGTTTTCTGATTTTCTAATTGTCATAACTACATATAAATCCCTTGAAAACTACTTAACACCATCTGTATTTGACAATTGTTTTTATAATGAATGTTCAGTTGTAAATAGAGACATAGAGCAAATAACTGAAATTTACAGTCGTTTCAGTGGATACATAGAATCAGTTTGTTATATAGTTTCTTGTGCACAGTGTGTTTATAACTATCTACTTTTTATTCCGATCCACTTATGGATAGTCATCTAAAAACTCAGAATGATATAGACGATTCGGATATAGCGAAATCGATACAGTGTGATGTTCATGATTTGGTGGCTCAATTGAGACTCACTAACACTGGTCTTAATATCTTTACACAAAACATACGTAGTATTTATGCTAATTTCACCGATTTACAAGTAACAATCTCTCAATTGAACTGTCCTATAGATGTAATTATTTTAACAGAGTGCTGGCTCACGCAAAATAAGCCTGTACCAAAACTCGCCAACTATAACGTATACCAAAGTACCAGACACACCACTAAAAATGACGGCGTCGTAATTTATATAAATAAATCCACCAAGCACAAGATTTCTGAAATATTTATCGAGCATGCATCTTGCCTCCAATTGAGTATTGATAATTATATCATTTTAGGTATATATCGCTCTCCGTGTAATAAGAAAGCAGACAACTTCATCAATACGCTAAACTCCCATTTAGATACACTAATTAATACCAAAAATACTATTATAACAGGAGATATTAATATAAACATTAACCCATCAGCTATCGAACACACATATGACCGTATAAATAGAATAAATTACCTTGATATGCTCTCCCACCACGGAATTTTACCTGGTCATACAATAGCTACAAGAGAAACGTCGTGTTTGGACCATGTCATGCTAAAATTAGATAAAAACAATGTGCCTGCATCCATAGCTGTATTAAATAGTACAGTCACTGATCATCATTCTGTTTTTCTTAACTTAAGTTTTTATAAACATAAAGAAAAATGCCTTAAGCATAAAACTTCAATAGATTACGAAAAAGCACTGTCCATTCTGACATCTAGGGACATCTCGCCACTTCTTCAGTGTGACGACCCACATTTCGTTACCGAACACTTCATCGATATCCTAAAGGAGTCAATTATCAACAGCACTAAAACTATAACTATTCCAAAAAGCAAACGTATCCTTAAGCAGTGGGTGACTCCAGGTATTTTAAGATGTATTAAGAATCGGAATCAAATGCAAAAATCCTTAAAACGAGATCCTACGAACGAAATTCTTAAATTGACATTCGGGCGGTATAAAAACTATTGCAATAATTTACTAAAAAAATTAAAGTACAATTATGAAAGAGACAGATTGGCTAATTGCAATGATACTAAAATGTTATGGAACAATATAAAACATATCACCGGTTTACAAAAAGATAAAACACCTAATCAAGAATTATTGAATATCAAACCTACTTCATTAGAATCTATAAATCAAATAAATAACTACTTTGGTAGTGTGGGCAAGGACTTAGCAGATGAAATTCTAACAAAAAGACGTCAAAAAGATTGCGTCAGTTCACTCAATAAACGTCATAAGAACTCCTTCGTATTATTGCGAACAGATTATGAGGAAGTGAACAGTGTACTAATGAATCTTAAATCTAGTAGTGCACCTGGATGGGATGGCATTACCGTAAACTTCTTAAAACTAGCTAAGGATATTGTTATTCCAGTCTTGACCCATATGATCAACTTATGTTTCGACAAAGGTATTTTCCCGGAATCTCTAAAAAAATCTATTATAACACCTGTTTATAAGAGTGGTTGCAAAGATGATGTCAACAGCTATAGGCCTATCTCAGTTTTAAGCGCCATTTCGAAAGTTATTGAAAAAATAATTAATACACGAATTTTGAACTACATTGAACAATTCAATATGATTTCCAATTTACAGTTTGGGTTTAGACGTGGAAAATCTACCGAAGACGCAGTCTCTTCTTTAACTTCCAAAATTAGTCAACATCTTGATGCAAAGACAAAATGTATGAGCGTCTTTCTAGACCTAAAGAAAGCGTTTGATACTGTGTCGATAGACATTCTTTTGCAAAAAATGGAAACCATGGGCTTCAGAGATACCACATATAAATTGTTGAAGGATTATCTTACAGGCAGAAAACAGCAGGTTAAAATTGGTGAGCTTATTAGCAGTGAGATTGAGGTAACATTTGGTATTCCTCAGGGAAGTGTACTAGGGCCAACTTTATTTCTCATATATTTAAATGACTTATGTGATTTAAAACTACACAAAGGACACATTTTTGCATACGCAGACGATACTGCTATTGTGTTTTATGGTAGTACTTGGAAGGAAGTAAAGGAAAATGCAGAAGTTGGGTTGTCTACGATAAGAAGATGGTTAAACACAAACCTGCTCTCTTTGAATACCCACAAAACTTGTTACATGTGTTTTTCTCTAGTCGACCGATGCCAACCACAGTCATTTCAGTTAAAGATACACGATTGCAATCTGTCACGAGACGATTGCCACTGTTCAACTATTGAAAAAGTGGCAACCTTTAAGTATCTCGGGGTTACTCTGGACCAACGTTTATGCTGGTCAAACCAAATAGCTTTAGTCTCAACCAGGGTAAGAAAATTAATTTGGGTCTTCAAAATCTTAAGAAATATTGCCTCCAAAAAATTATTACGGAGTGTATATAAAGTTTTGGTACAATCCGTGATTAGTTATTGTATTACGATATGGGGTGGAGCAGCAAAAACTGACTTTATGTTCCTTGAAAGAGCCCAGAGGTCACTTTTGAAAGTAATGTACCGTAAACACTACAGATTTCCTACTTCTCAAATTTACTTGCTGTCAGAAGTTCTTGGTGTGCGGAAAATTTACGTATTGCAATTAATACTAAAAACACATAAATCACTTTCGCATGATACTAATATAAATGACAAAAGGGTGAAACATAATGTAGCCAAATCTATCAAATTTAAAACAACCTTTGCCCGCCGTCAATATTATATATTAAGTAATTACATCTATAACAGTGTTAATAAAATTTTAAATATATTTCCACACACATTACATAAATGTAAAATATTAGTTCGAACCTGGCTCATGTCCTTGGAATATACTGAAGTTGAGTCTTTGCTTAATTTTATTGAATGATAGACAATAAAATAATATGAAATTTATATTTTCAATTACCATAAATTATATAATTAATTTACATATTTAATTATGTGTCCCATTATATCAATGTATACCATTGTGAATAGTATAGATGGTGTAGCTGGTTATTTGATTTTTATAGTATGTTTAATCGTTTTAGTTATTTAACGAAATCAAATTCAACTTATCCCACGTCATCTTACGCCGTGTGCTCATGATATGGCAAAACAAATTTAGGAGGATTACATGTACATATTCTCATAACTTGGACCACACCACAAATGAAATAAAACTATGTACTAATAACGCCGACAATACTTGTAACTACAGTGATTGCTCACAGTGATTGAAATTGATCTTTTGCCTACCCTCAAAATTTGAAAGTAACATATAATTTTTATATTATGCGGTGTTAGATTTGTATTATTTGTATAGTATTATTTTAATGTTATGTTATGTTAAGGAGGAGCGGAGTCTATCTGGTACAGGTATTCAATACCTAAAAGATAGACTCACGCGAATCTTTGTAGAAAAAAATTGTTTGTTGTGAAATAAATAAATCTTTAAATCTTTAAACTATGAACAATATACCAATTTACTTGCAGTAGGTGCCTAATGTATTATTAAATATTTACAGCTGACCTGCTGACCTCTAGCCTCTCCTAATATGGCCACGGTTCTAGGTTATGTTCGTGAAATTCTCTTGCTACTTATGTCATATTATGAAGCGTTAGTTAGCTAGTTTTATTCGATGATATACCGCATCAAATTAATGTTTAGTATGAGGGAACTCCTTTATCACGTCTTTTTCTACCCGAAAGTGTGTAGACAGCGTTAAACCTAGAAGTGCTGAATGTTAACATTCCAAATTGCGGCCGAACCCACTCTCTTACCCAAACATAACTTTGTGTGAGCCCGAAATCAAGGCGATAAAGTCAAAGTTTATTTTCATAGATCTTCACAGACACTTAGAAATAGTTAACAAATACAAAAAATGCAACTATAATTTTAAATTCCATATAAAAACACGAGCTTGATGAAAGTGCCTCCGCGGAACAAGAAAACACGGACCCAATTGCCACGGGCGGCCCGATTACGAGGGTAGGGGCTATCATGAGAATAAACCGGGAAAGGTATAGAGATCATGCACGTAATTCCTCCATTTTTTTTTATCCTACTGCTCGACACCCACGGTATAGGGGTAGTAAAACAATTCGACACAGAGACTATTGATTTTATTTTTAAAAGTATCTCAAACTAATTTTTACTTCAATCAAAAACACTCGCGCGTAATCCGCTATCTACCCTTCAAAACATTTTTTGAGTTCAACATGTAATATTATTTAGCAATAGCAACAAAACGCACACTTACACCATGTCGTGAGAAATTTCCTACCTTCACCAAATGTGGTTATAATTACAGGCTGCATGGCGTGCCGCTGTGTATAGCGTTTTGAACTTTTTAAAAGTTTAATATGTCAAAATGATGGTTACTGTCAAATTATAATGTTGACATATTTTGGATTTTCCTTCCAAAAAATATAAGTGATACATACTTAAATGTCTACTGTAGAAACCGACTAATAAATATAATTATTTTTATTATATAAATTAAGCAACTTAATAAAAGACGAAGCCGTTTAAACCTTATAAGGTTAAATAATTCATTACAACGAAAATAAAACACCTGAGTATTGCAATAATTTATTTATAGCAGGCGTGTCACCTGATGGTAAGAAACCAACGCCGCCCATGGATACCAGCAACACATATAGTATTACTGTTGCGTTGCTGACCTTTAAGGGATAAGGGATAGGGAAGGATGGGGAAGGGGGTGGGCCTCCGGATACCTCTCTCACCGAACGAAACGCGGCATGAGCCACTTTACTTGGCTCTACCACTGTTAAATATAAATAATAATCATTTATTATTATTAAACCACTGATAAATAATAATAGAAATACCCATTTACCTGGATATTTCTTTGCTATCGTAGTTATAGACAATTTCATTTTAATACATTATTACATACCAACATAATAATACAACATAACATAACTTCACGCCTTTTTCTACCCGAAGGTGTGCAGTGGCTGTTAAATCTCGACTCGCCGTTATGTTTACATCCCAAATGGAATAGGTACAAAGTTTTTAGTCATCAATATTGATCACACATAACTTTTGAAATTAATTTCGAAAAGTTATTGGTGTTAGCCAGGATTCAAATCCACGACCTCTGGATTCAGAAGCAGGGTGTACGACCACTGGACTACCGAGACATCACATAATAATACATCACATATGATACCTTGCTTAGTCAAAAATCTACTTTAAGCTATCGTTTGTTGCGTTCTAAAATTCTAAAAAACATTTCGATACATTAAAAGATCCAATTTGATTACTTGCTTAGTTATTGCCTATTATCCCTATTTTCATTTTTTTTTGTAGTATTCGAACTTTTCCACTGGCAACACCTAAGAAGTGGATAGATTATAAAAATGATGTTACTGGTGAAGCCAACTAAACTTTATCCAATTTTCTTGTCAGTGGCACTGTAACTAAATTGATTCGTGCATTATTTTCATGTCCGTTACAACATATTGCGTATAGTGTAAATTTTAATTTAACTCGCATGCAACCGACTGCGTCAGAAGGAGGGCTATGTGGTTTTCGAGCGTATGTTATTTGTAGCACTTGTGCCGTTTTACTTATTATACTTTAAATAAGTGTTAATTATATGTATATACTATTTAAATATAAATTATATATCTAGATATAATTTGTATTCATCATTTTCTCAGTATTTTTTCAAGTCTTTAGTAATTGGAGAGTTCCTCAATCATTATCGATAGATCTTCACCATAGGGTACGTTATGTATTTCAAGATGGAACCGTGTCGAAACAAACCATTCGAAATTCTTTAACAACAAAGTATTTTGGGATTATATTCTATATCTGTAATAACTGAAGTAGAATTAAAATGAGCATATATTTGTATAAGAATTTAATGTAAACAATTTATAAGAAGAAACCCATTTTGTCAGATTATGAAAAAATAAATTTCGTGTCGACCCTCGTTCGCCGCCCGGCTCCACTCTCGTACATATAAAACAATGTTTTCCTGTGTTTCCCACAAACACCACACAGATTGACAGACAGATAACGAGAGAATTAAAACGCATAAATCTCAGATTAACTAAAATTTAATAACCCTCCACAGAGAACATTATGTATAGTAAAAATAGCTATCGCTAAATGTTCTGAAAAGTACAAAACTACTAATATACCTACTTGCGCAATTCCTTGGTTTGTCTCAGCCCAGCTTATAAGCAGTTTTGTCTCACGCTATTTCAGCTTAATAAAAGGATATATGCATGTAATTATGATAATTATAACAGTTTCAACAATGAAAATGATCCTTTTGGTATGAATTAGTTACTCTGTAACAGATTATCTGGGTTACACGCTCAGCCAACAATCATGTATAGACAAATTTCACACAGCATCGTCTAGTGTCAAACCGAGTTATAATTCCGTGCTATGAGAATTGAGAAACAAGTAGTTATTAAAATTATTTTTATTGCTCTTATATACTAACGGACCCGGTGAACTTCACACCGGAATATTATCTTGTAATAAAATCTTTGCACTACATACAGAACTTCACGCCAAATCCCTTGCTGGGTAGTCAGAGAGAACAGAGTGCCGTAAGGAACGATTCATACACGCCTCACTCGCTTCGTTGACTTTCATAACTTTTCATGCACGCGCGTCGATTTTTGACGCTTTCCTCCAGAACACGTTCTATTTGGTCGTGAATGTATGTCTTGGTGGTCTTTGACTTCTACATCCATTTTTGCATTGTGTACCTGCTTAGTTAATTTTGCATCCATTCTCTCTACATGTCCGAACCATCGAAGCAAGCTATATATATACCATTAGTAATATTAATTTACTAGACCGCTAAAAAGTGTAATCATAATAATTTGTTATATCTAATGCTGAAAACGGCATAACTGTTTTATACTATTTTTTATGATGTATAGATATAGTTAGAAACTCAGGGACCAGCTAGAAATATGACTTATGAATGAAATTAAAAAATGTAAGGAAATAAAAAAGACAATATCAGGTTGTATCTTTTAAGCACCATGTATATACCTTTGTTCATAGTCCACCGTAATGCTAATTCTATTGATTTAATGTTCTACGTGTGACATTACTTGTTGACAAAATTATTTACATAGAATTTTAAACTGTATCTGCATAGTCATAAATACGAAAGTCCATTCTCCATATCGAACGCATAACTTTTTCTTCAAATTCGAACTGTAATCGTTAAGGGTTAAGAATTAATATAGCATTGTGTTGTTGTTTGCGAAAAAAAACAATAGATCTAGTAATGAGGTTAAAAAGTCTATGAAATAGATTCACACAACAATATTCAAGTAAACACAAACGGGTTTTGTCTGTTCGTATGTTTTAATGACGTGTTATTATAGGTATTATGCATGTGTATCTATATCAAGATAGCTATAATTATGGAAGAAAAAAATATTTCAGGCCTTGTAAAGATGTCATAAGAATAGAATTAATTTTTATGGGAAAGGGCAAACGAGCAAGCGGGTCATTTGGTGTTAAGCGACTAGATTACATACGGACTGCTGCAACATCAAGTGTCCCAGCGGTGCTACCGGCCTATACGATCCATTGTGAATGAGTACAGGAAAGGAAAAGGGGTTGGCCTCCCGGATATATTCCTCAGTATTCCTCACCAAACGAAACACGGCATAAGCCACTCTCCGTCTATTTTATTAGGTCGTTTCACTAACTTATTTTAGAGATTGTAGAGTTTGTTGGGATTTTAGAGTTATAAAATTTGTAAACTTGTTTAAAAATACTAACATGGTATTTGGTATTTCTTACGATACTATATTTTTCTGTGGACCGCTCAAAAATCTACGAATTTGCATTGCACTCGGAGACCAGGTTGGAATAAATAAACGTCTCCGGTCTCAAAGGGAAATTGCTAGAACCATAACACCATAACTCAAATTTTGATTTTATGATTATAAAACATGGATACATACTCCATCAGTGTGAACAAATATAAAAAATGATAAATGTAGATAAAGGAATGACTAAACATTTGACAAGGCAAAATGGAAGAAAGCGAAGCAAAAAATGTCGAGGAATTTCACTTATTATTGGCTATCCTCATCGTTTAATATGCCTGTAAACCTTATAATTTATTTGCACTCACAAGTTTAAACATAGACTATGCAGCTAGTGAATAAGAAATTTCTTTAGCATATCAAATTCACGGTCCGGTTGCATTAATACTTTCACGCTCACGAACATATTTGACATTTCACTTGGTATGATTGCGGAAGACTAATCCATGGTCTTGTGCTCTCTAAGTGTCACCTTTATTCACAATAGTAGGTCAAGGGGTAGCTTCTAATATGTAATTGGGAAATATTTAATAGCTGCTATAGCTCTTACTGTAATTTGTTCTCTGTAACTTACGCCCTGCCCTATGCACGTGTAGGCAGCATCAATTATGCTTTGGATCCTTAAACCGTGACATCAATAATTGGCTTCAAAGGGCTCAAGAAACGATGAGTTTACTTTACTGCCGTGTGGCGCTCTACTGTTTCTGTTTACTCCTTAATGGATCTGTCGTGACGATATATGTTGTATTTTTTATGGGATAGGAGGGCAAACGAGCAGGCGTGTCACCTGTAGGAAAGTGACCAACGCCGCTCATGGACACCTGCAACACATATAGTCTTGCACTTGCGTTGCCGACCTTTAAGGATAGGAAAGGATGGGGAAGGGGATAG
Organism: Euproctis similis; assembly: GCA_905147225.2. NCBI lineage: Eukaryota > Metazoa > Arthropoda > Insecta > Lepidoptera > Erebidae > Euproctis > Euproctis similis. The sequence continues at coordinate 1,281,794 of LR990105.1, read as the reverse complement.
GCCTCAGGGTACCTCTCTCATCGAACGAAACGCGGCATGAGCCACCTTACGTCGATCTTCTGAGAGGTCGTGGTATTTCACCGGTCGAGCCAACTCATTCATGCAGTGCTGTTAAAACTGTTTGGAAACTTCGGTATGTCTATGTATTTGATTGACCGCCACTATTATAATAATGTCTTTATAAAAATTAAAGTAAAAGCTCTAACCTCAGCTTTATTATGATTAGAGACTGTTATGAAATAATTTCATTTAGATGAATACAAGTCAGTGAGTTTGTAGGTTAAAAATAAGCGGATAAAAAAGAATCGTGAAGACGGCTGATCCATTAGCGATAAAATGCGCTAATACGATAGAACACGACGTCAGAATGTATATATTCACGGTCCAGTAATCACAATGCACACAGCGGACATTATTTATAACTTAATGAAGACAAGCTATTGTACTTGTGAAGACATGGTCTCACTGCTAGCGGAAACTGCAGGAAGTTATTTTGTGGTGTAACACTGACCATGTAAAAGCACCGCAGTTTTGAAAACTTGTATTTCAATCTTAATAAATCCCTTGGAATACAAGTCTGTTTCAATATGACGATAAGAATATTTCTGTACAGATTTTATTTGCTTAATTCATTACAAAATGGACTAGTTAACTGTAAGAGCCGATTATATTATATAACACATGTTTCATTGTTGATTAGGTATTTTTGTCCAATATCAAGATATATTTTGATAGGAATAGAAAAGAAAATGCCACCCTCTTTGGATTTGGTTTGATTTTCCAAATATAACTTCTAATTGTCTTTTACCCTTAAAAAAATATTCAGTAGTTCCATAGCTGTACATGCTAAGAGGCGGGGAGCATCGTAAGCCGTTGAAACTGTCAAGTGTGTCCACTCATTCTGTCTGAGTGAGTGAGTGAAGTCATGATTGATATTTTAACGATTAACAAGATCGTATCTAAAACGCTGCCCGTTAATACTGACACCACATCTTAGCCATATGAAGGTAATGAAGGAGGCTGTATCCCGCTGCGCCGGTGAATTGTTACGAAACGTACCATTGTCTTCGCGAAATATGCACAGATCTGACTTGACACAACTGGGCTCTTTGACTACTTCACAATAACTAACACTTACTAAGACACTAACTAAGACTTTTATTTTCCCGCGACTTTGTTTTTGTACTAAATACTACCATTTAATAAATGAATAAAAACCTCGCCGATGTCCCATTCAAACAGTTTTACAAAAGAAATTGGAATAGCTCGCAAATGCTTTACATTTTATATTCAGATTTACATAACATCTATCGAGTTTACATTATGTCAGCTAACTCCCGACATATTTTACTGATTTTAAATTCAGCATATGTTTAAATTCATTTCATTCATTCAAGTCAGCTTTTGAAACTGTAATTGTTTTTTTTAACATCACGCCTTTTTCTACCCGAAGGTGTAGTAGTATAGCCACTGCCTCGACTCGCCAAATTGTTACGACCCAAATACGTGCTGGCGGAACCTATTGTCATGCACGGGCCACAAAGTTATCAGTTATTTATCACACATAACTTCCGAAAAGGATTCTGAAAAGTAATCAATATAGAAGTATTGTTTTATTTTACTTTATAACGATAAATGTATATTTTTAACTGAATCGATCATATCCCGTCAAAAGTATAGTAAAGGTACCTCCCGTAAAGGTGATAAATAAAACTTGAATTATTGCATCACTGCATTGTAAGGAAGCGATGGTAGGCAGAACTATTAGTAGTCGAGCGAATAAAGCCTAACGTGACTGGTATATGTGACTGTGTCTGCATACATTTTAGGTAATAGTACTTGAGTACAGATAGTGTAGTCTAAGTGAAGTGACCCGTCTTGATTTATTTATAATCCGACCTGACCGGGGAAATTATAGTGCAATGCACCGTGCTCTCTGCCTACCTCTTGGAACCTACTATCCTGCGTTCCACGTAATCCGAGAAGATTACTAGTATACCTACTAGTAGAGCCACGCAGTTTGCTGCATGAATGTTCCAGCACGACTAATTAAATACTACAACCTCTTAGAATATCGATGTAAAGCGGCTCATGCCACGTTTCTCTCGGTGAGAGAGGTAGCCGTAGGCCCAACACCTAAACTTCTGACATTGCCATCCCACATGCGCCCATTCCCTATTCCATTTTAAAGGCCGAAAACACAGCTGTAACACTATCTGTGTGGTAGGTGTCTTTGGGCGGCGTCAGTTGCTTACCATCGCCCTATCCCATAACAAAAAAGGAACTATTGCTAGTTACAACTTATTTATGATTGAGGCACATCTTCACCTGCACCTCACCTCCTTCAGCTACAACAAGTGGATTCGTTTCTACTCGGTCACTCGATCTATTTAAGTGTATTTTTAAATTATTAAATTACATATGATTATAACATTAAAACAACTTTTTAGGATTATATCGCGTTTATTTATTAATTATTTTTATTTATTTCCCGACGTTTCGAACTCTTTACAGAGATCATTTTCACGAGTGATATTTAGTCCGTATTGTTTTACATATTTATTTCTCAGATTTTCGCGAATCACATTCATAACATTAAAAAATCTTTTTAGGATTATATCGCGTTTATAGCGTCATAAGTAATAAATAAACGCGATATAATCCTAAAAAGTTGTTTTACATACCCGTATCACCCGAATTATGTCGTATAACGACGAAATAAATAAAAATAAGTAATAAATAAACGCGATATAATCCTAAAAACTTGCAAAAATCAAAATCTCATTTATTCAATTCAGGTCATTAAAGACATTAATGAAGGTCAATATTTTTTTCAATCCGCCAATTCGATTACTCACGTCCTGAGAAGAATTGGCAAGAAACTCAGGGGAGTCCTTTTTTTTTTTACTTAATTATAAGTAAACTAAATTACAAATTATTAGATAATTTATAGAGCAAAATGAGGTTCCTCGCGTCAAACTTAGGACACAGTACGTTAATATTCTTTGGACGCTTGAACAGACCAGTCCCCACAAACAGCACCCGTTCACGAGCATGACCAGCCAGCCATCTCAGCCATCGCCTCCCTAGCCATATTTTAGGGAAGGTGGCGACCCGATCAACGACGCCGTCATAAGCAAGAACCTTTCAGTGAGCATGACTTATTCAAGATCCCAGACAAAAAAAAAAGAAACTAGTAAGCTTCCCCGGTGAGAAACGTCATATTGCACACAATCTTACCAATTAACAGTAATGTTTACTTGGCAGATTAACAATATTTTGCTACAGCAAATACAAACAATATAACACAAAAGAAGCAATTCAATTCCAAACGGTTTTATCATTGATATAATCTGCGATACATTAATAAGCCCTTGTATATAGTCTACTTTTAACATATTTCTTAAATTTACCTAATGATAACTCAACCGCGTCGTTTGGAAGTTTATTAAAAAAGCGTATACATTGACCTGGAAACGCGTTAGAAATTTTATGGAGCCTAGTAGTGAACACAGCAAGTTTGTTTTTATTTCTTAAGTTTAATTGATGGATATCACTGTTTTTCTTAAATTTAGTTATATTTTTATGAACATAGATTAAATTATCATAAATATATTGTGAATGTAATGTACTTCTCAGTGTATCCCTGGGACTCATCATATAGATAGCACGAATAGCTCGTTTCTGGAGCACAAAGATCGAGTCTACCTCCGCAGCACTACCCCAAAGCAATAAACCATATGACATAATGCTGTGAAAATAACTAAAATAAACTAAACGTGCACTATAAACGTCGGTCAGTTGACGTATTTTCTTTACAGCGTAAGCGGCTGAGCTAAGTCTACCAGATAACGTCTCTATATGTGGGCCCCACTGTAGTTTAGAGTCTAATGTTATACCAAGAAAGACAACCTTATTGACCAATTCCAGTCTCCTGTTGTCCATCACAACACTGGTTTTTACTTGTTTAACATTTTTTGTAAAAAATCTAACATATTTGGTTTTGCTACCATTCAAAAGCAAATTATTAGCACTAAAACCAGTTTACTATCTTTGAAAGGGCATTGTTTACATCGTCAATTACTGATTGTTGTCTCTTTACCTTAAAAACTAGAGAAGTATCATCTGCAAACAAAACTATTTCATGATTGTCCTTTACAAGATAAGGTAGATCATTAATGTACAAAAGAAACAGGAAAGGTCCCAAGATAGAGCCCTGCGGCACCCCCATTGCTACAGCTAATCCATGTGATCGCTTTCCGTTAACATCTACTGTTTGGATCCTATCACGTAGGTAAGAAGTAAGAAGATCCAAAGCAATGCCCCTTAAGCCATAGTGATGTAATTTTCTGACCAGAGTCTTATGCTGGACACAATCAAAAGCTTTAGATAAGTCACAAAATACTCCATAGGCATCCTGCGACTCCTGCCAAGCCTCAAATATACTTTCGAGTAATTTTACCCCAGCATCACATGTTGACCGTCCTCGAGTGAAACCGAATTGTTTATTATGCAGCAGACTATTTTCATTAAAGTATTTAAGTAACTGAGCGAGGATTAGTTTTTCGAAAATTTCACTTAATGTAGGTGGTACAGATATTGGTTACTAAAGTTAGTGGGATCTAATGTACTACCTGATTTATGCAACGGAATAATCTTGCTTAGTTTCATCAGGTTAGGAAACACACCACAATCAATACAGCTATTAAAAATCACAATTAAAGCGGGAGCGATAGTGCTAAATATAGATTTTATAATATATACAGAAATGCCCCACAAATCAGCCGTCCTCTTAATATTAATTGATTTAAGCGCGACATTGCTTTAATGTTATGAATGTGATTCGCGAAAATCTGAGAAATAAATCATCATCATCATCATCATTAGCCTTTTGAGGTCCACTGCTGGACATAGGCCTATAATAGGAAATAAATACTTATGATTAATCACTGAAGTGATCACATACGGGTGATATAAAGATGATGTATTTTATATTGATTTGTTCATACGCATCACGCATAACTTCCAAAAAGCTTTGAACGGCTTGCGGAAAAACTCGACCACAAGACACCGAGACTTCTTCTGAATGGTAAAATTATAAATATTTAATGTTTTAGAGGAATTTGCTGCGTGAACCAAAACACATCCTAAAAAAATTACGACTATAATTGTTTATTACTTTAGCAAACCTATTTTTTTTTATTTTAGATGTGGTTGTCATCGCTGGTGTTTTCAATGCTGGTCGCGGCGGTGCTATCAGCAGGCCAAGGGTATCTACCGCCTAGCAACGGATATCATTACGACAAACCAAATATACCGTTCGATCCCAATGGCAATAAGGTATTGTTCAACACTTTTTACTTACGAGTATTTAATAGTGATGTTATGTTTTATTTTATGAAAACTACCAAATTTTGTATGTCGAAGGTCTCTTTGTCCTTAGATCCGAATAAATAGAGAACTTCATAAAGGGTGTTTTTTTACAGTCGGTGGTTTTATTTGTTTATATTTTCCTTAATAACACATTATTTCTTTAAAGTAATTCACTTTATATTTTAGGTTCACAGCCCTCCCTCAAGAAAGCACTCCTCTTTATTTTGATTTCTAAACAACATAGAATAAAACTGCAGATATTCAAATTGTTATTGTTGTAATTTTTATGTCGATGCATTAAAACAACTTTTAGGGTTATATCGTGTTTATTTGTTAATAATTTTATTTAAATAAACGCGATACAATCCTAAAAGTGGTTTTAATGTCATGAACGTGATTCGCGAAAATCTTAGAGAACAAAAAAAAATTATATCGATTAAAATATAATTTATAATGTTGAATATTTCAGCAACCTACACCAGGCCCGACCAAATTCCCACCAGTCGGACCCACGTACATCCCGCCCACTCCAGGACCTGGAAGCAACCCTAACGTGAGTCCTGTAAAATTAACTATCACTATGGTATAATTGAATAGCTGCAACTTAACTTCCTTTTCAATAAAGACAATGCATCACAGAGGTAGCTTAATATCGTTCGTCATTTGCCCAGAAGCAAATTGGCCTTCCCGGAAACCAAACCATAAAGCTTAAAACACATGCTGGTAATCAACCTCATAATATTTTATAGGCTAGATTAAGAGTAAGAATTACATGAGTGACAAATAGAATTACTTGAGTTTTTAATTTTTTATGGAATAGGGGGGCAACGAAGCAGAACAGTGGTAGAGCCAAGCAGTTCGCTGCATGAATGGGCCGGCTCGACCGGTGAAATACCACGGCCTTTCAGAATGTCGACGTGAAGTGGCTTATGCCGCGTTTCGTTCGGTGAGAGAGGTATCCGGAGGCCGATCCCCTTCACCCTCCCCTTAATAGCAGCAAAACTAAAAGATCATTTACCCCAGGGGGGTACCAGCTGCCACAGCACTGGAGAATCCCCCCTTGAGCGTCCACGGTTTGGTATTCACCAAGGCGTGGACGCTCAAGCCGCCCCTCGTAGTCTGGGGAGGGCAAAATCTTGCTCCTCACTAAAAACTGTCCGGGGCAAACGTAAGGGCATCGCGACTCCCCCTGCCACGCTAGACGTGGACTTTTGAAATATCAGGGGCATCCACTGAAATCTGCTTGCCATTCACCACCACCTGGAAACGGCAAAGCCTGCTTTGCTATTCCTTACAGAGACACCGATATCTTCTCCAGCAGACACCTCATATCTCCTATACCCCGGATACAAACTGGAATACACCTTTGTACCGCGGGCCGGAGTTTGTGTGTTTGTCCGGGAGGATATCTGTGCTCGACGCCTCGGCAGTCTTGAAGGAAGGGACCTATCGACCCTCTGGCTGCGTGTTGATAGCGACGACCACCCCCGCATCTACCCATGTCTTTATAGGTCCCATAGCGGTAATACCGAAACAGACCGACTCATGGACCACGTTCAAACGGCTGTAGATTCCGCACTTCAACAGGTCCCATCCGCGGAAATCGTTATCCTCGGCGATTTTAATGCCCACCACGTCGATTGGCTTGGATCTCGCACCATCGACCACGCGGGTAGATCTGTTCATGACCTTGCTCTAGCATATGATCTAACACAACTGGTTACCGCACCCACGCGAATCCCAGATGTTGATAATCATATACCTTCCCTGTTGGATCTTCTGCTGACCTCCCATCCGGACGGAGATGTGGTTTCTGTAGACGCCCCTTTGGGTTCTTCGGACCACTGTCTGATAAAGAGTGCGGTGCCACTCACGTGCCCACTTCGACCGCATATTGCGAGCCGCCGCCGTGTGTGGCACTATAGGTCAGCGGACTGGGATAGGATGCGAAATTTATTCGCATCCTACCCATGGGGGCAAGTTTGCTTCTCGCCGGATGATCTTGACGTCATTGCCGACTCTGTCGCTGATGTGGTGCTGCAGGGAATGGAGCTCTTCATTCCATCCTCAGTGGTGCCATGACAGCGACAGATCCCAGCCCTGGTTCAAACCAGGACTGGGATCTGTCGCTGCCATGGCACGATCGGGTCGGGTCGATCAATCGCTCATGCAAAACGGCATTACGTTTTAAGCATGAGTGCTATCTAGCCTGGGCAAAAGCAGTAGCGTCCCAGGACTCTGATACCGGTTCGCTTAAGAAGAGGTATAACATTGCCTCCAGGTCCTTCAAAAGAGCTATAGCCGTAGCAAAATCTCAGTACATAGACACAATTGACGAGAAACTAGTTCGCCTTCCCTCGGGAACCCGTGCGTTCTGGTCGCTCGCCAAGGCTGTTCTTGGGAATTTTTGTAAGCCGTCTCTTCCACCATTGCACCGGGAGGACCAGTCACTAGCCCACGACGTAAAAGAGAACGCCGACCTTCTTGGCACTATTTTTGCGTCCAACTCGACTTTGGACGATAAGGGTAACATCGCACCGACCATTCCACAATGCGGTCACGCCGTGCCGGAGATTCGTTTCCGATCGGCTTGATCCTCTGGTGTTGCGGATAGAGGTGGCATCTCTATGCATCCTCTACCGCATATACCACGGGGAGTGCTCTGAGGAATTGTTCGGATTAATACCGCCAGCTGATTTCCGCCACCGCTCGACGCGCCAACGCTACCACCCGCATTGGCTGAATGGTTGGCGATCGACAACAGTGCGTTTCAACAGGCACTTCTTGCCACGCACTGTTCCTTCATGGAACCAGTTGCCAGCGACGGTTTTTCCGGACCGCTATGACCTACGAACCTTCAAGAAACGAGCCTATTCTCATCTGAAAGGCCGGCAACGCTGATATGATGCCCCTGGTATTGCAGACGCCATGGGCGGCGGTGATTGCTTTCCATCAGGTGACCCGCAAGCTCGTATGCCCCTTCTCACATAAAAAAAAGAAGAGGCGTGTCACCCGATGGTAAGCAACAAAGGCCAGCAATGGACAGTTGATCATAGTTAGTGTTACAGTTGCGTTGCCGGTCCTGAGATATGGAAGGGGTCGGAAGTATGATGGGGAGGGGAGAACCCACTCCCCGGGTTAAGCCTTTGGATATCTCTCTCACCGAGCGAAACGCGGTATGAGCTACTTTACGAGATATTTCACCGGTCGGGCGAGCCCATTCATCCAGCGAACTGCATAGTTCTGCCACTGTTAAAAATAATGTACTAAAAAAAATAAAGTATCGAGATGGAATAGGTTCTCGATTCCCGCGCCTTTTGAACTCTCTATTTAACAACTAATTAATTTATTTAATTACCTCAATTGTAACACATAATTACATACAATTATTAAAAAAAACTGTATTGCTAACAAATAATGCATTATTTGTGATAATTATCGTGAGACAATAAAATTAGAATGTGTCAATTAAGATTTATTAATATAGATATATAATAATGATAGGTGCGTGGTGTAATTTTGGACACTTCTGATAAATAATAATTAAACTAGGTCAAGAAATCAACTTTTTGCAATTTATATCTCCGATAACATTTTATTACAAAATATCTAATTTTAATTTACTTTTTAATTGCGATTGAGAGAGAGAGAGAAATCCTATACAGATTTTTTTATGACCCAGCGAACTTTGTTTCGCATCAAAAGTAATTTTCACAGCGTTTACAATTTAAGTACTAAATCTAAAAAAAATACCATTTTTTTATTCATTTATACATGAATTATACATACAAACCAGCCCGCTGATACCCTCTATCTATTGAAAAAACTGCATTAAAATCCGTTGCGCAGTTTCAAAGATCTAAACATATAAGGGGACAGGCAGCGAAAAGCGACTTTGACTTATACTATATAAAATATTGATATAATAACATAACATAACTTCACGCCTTTTGTTACCCGAAGGTGTAGGCAGCGGCTGTTAAGCCTCGTCTCGCCGTTATGTTTACGTCCCAAATGGAATAGGTGGCGAACCTATTGCCATACCGGGCACAAAGTTTGTCAGTCATCGGTATTTATCACACATAACTTCCGAAAACAATTTCGAAAAGTCATTGGTGTGAGCCAGTGTCTGGAATCGAACTCCGGACCTCTGGATCAGAGGCCGTGCGCTCGCCCACTGCGCCACCGAGACTGTGTTTGTTGATATAATAAATTAATTAATTAATTGGTATTTATTAAATTCCAGCCGCCTGACCACGGACATGATCAGTACGGCCACAAGAACGATCAAGATCATCAACATGAACCTGGAATGCCCTTCGACTTCGCTTATCAAGTGAGTACATTGATTCGAATATATATCCGGAGTATTCCTGAGGTACATGAGTACAATGTGAGCTATTTCATCCTGTACATAAAATATCTGTGCACTCATAAAAAATAAAACTTAGACAGATATGTATAGTAATTAAAAGTTTTTATTTGATTTGCAATGTATGTATTATGGAGAGTATAAGTGAAGAGAACCATCTAAGTGTATTAAAAAGTGACCATTGAAAGGGAGCAAATTACAGGTGGCGCTATAGTAGCAAGTAGAAGGGTTTTAAATAGATCGCTACAAATTATTAAAGAAGTACTCAATTTTAAAAAAAAAGAATAACTTCCGGTTTATTACAGCACTTTTTTCAATGTGCGTTTTGAATAATATTTTCTTCGATATTTTTTTCTGAAAATTATTTTAAAAATACAAAATTGTTTTAATTAACTTTTGTATCTTCACATAGTTAATGATTATACATACATTTGGTCGAAAATAAGATCGAGGTTGAGACGTATACGAATATCGTGAAAATGATCTCTGTAAAGAGTACGAAACGTCGGGTAATAAATAGAAAATAAGTTCTAAATAATTCGATATAATCCATAAAAAGTTGTTTTAGAGCATTTAGTTGCTTAAATTGGAATTAGAGGGCGCTGTGTGTATTGTGTCCAAGATATTATTATCCAAGATTTTATTTTCACCATCGGAAAGTAGAGATTTCAACGAACAGAAAACATACCAACTGAACATTTTTTTCAAAAAGTTTGTATGTTTTCTGTTCGTCTAAATCTCTACTTTCCGATGGTAGAAAATAAAATCTCTATCAGCATTTAATGCTGATATTTTGACGGGTGTATTTTCAATTGCTTTTTCGATATTAATTCAAAACAAGGTGAAAAAATAAATATTTTTTATCAAATAAATTACAGCGTATTTGGAAACCAATTTCACCAAAATTCGTGAAAAAAGAAAGAATTTTGTACAAGATAAAAATAAAAACCCAAAAACTTGGTTTTTTACCCTTAAAAACTTACCCCCATCTCCTCCCCGACCTCAGATCGCCCGTAAATTATTTTTCATTTCATTTTTATAATATTCTCCTGCTTCTCTTATGGGTTTCATGCTACTATTATTATTTTTAACGGCTTCTACCCTGGTCTTCAAGAATGACAAAAAGATAATAAATTTTAATGATAAGAAATAAAAGTCTATTTGCTTCCATCACACCGTCTAGCCATCACTTAGCCAGTGCTTATAATTTGAAATATTTGACCGCGGTATAACAGTAGTATGGCGTTGAACAATATGACGTGTTACAGGTTACCGATGAAGGCAACGATTACAGTCATAACGCGATATCAGACGGAGACATAACCCGCGGTGAATACCGAGTGGCACTGCCCGATGGCAGAACACAGATTGTCAAGTATACCGCCGACTGGAAGAACGGATTCAATGCTGAGGTACGTCTAATTTCTGACGCACATTTCTTTAACAAAAAGCAATTAAAACCGCCTCCGTCTTTGAGGATTCTTAGACATTGGAGTAACTCCTGGGACTGACTGTCACACTTTGACCGACATAAATTCGGCTTTGATTATTGTATACATTAATAGATGTGTTTCTTCCGCAGGTCACTTATGAGGGAGAAGCTCGGTACCCTGACCCACCAGCTGGAGGCTACGGTAGCGGTCCAGCCAACGGCGGCAGTCAATCTTACTTACCCCCCAATCAAGGTGGAGGCTACCAGTACTAAGTGCAACGTTATTGTCGGAACTCTATTACAGTAAACAGACAATTTCCTATGAAAAATCATTAATCAAAACTTTAATATTTTTATTTAAACCATTTGGAGAAAATAATAATGATAAATATTAAATGTTTTTTCAATCTAAACGAAATTATCTAAATGCTTTTAAAAAGCACGTTGTATTTACATCCAATGAGTTGATTTAAAAGTATTCTAAATGTAAAGTTTTTAAATTTATAACGTTAACATTTTATTGGCGTAATTCCAGGTTTTTTTATCACCATTTCTAAATTAATAGTAGATTACAAATATTTACGTACATAATAAAAAAATACTTTGTAAATAAATGAAAAAGATAGGTATTATTTGAAAATAATTCGAGTAACAAAGCATTTTGTTATTTGCTTTTCTTTATAAATCATATTTTATAAATAAAAGTATTTGTTTAAGTGTATTAAAGTAGGTAAAGTGTACCTATATACCTAATTATTAATTGAACAAAACTTTATTTTATAAATATACGCAAAACAATTGTTTTTAATATAGATTAGTATTCTTTTTTTAAATAGTTACCATATATCATAGTTACCGATTGTATGTTATTTAAGTATACGACATAATCAAGTTACTTAATTATAAATCTCCTAGATTTTCTGTTTTTACAGCTAATCTATCTTTAAATTTATAAATTATAGGAAAAAAGAGGTACCTAACTCATACTTTTATTTATTCATTATTTCAGGTATATTATTTATCAGTATATTTTGTCATTTTTATTTATTTTTTACATTACACTTTGTGAAACAAAAATAAATTGTGTCTCAGCGAAGTTCCCACCTGCGGTTTCTTTTTAGGCTTTCGCAATTCAGTTTTTGGATATTATTCAAATCCAAAAATAGATTTATTTTCATAGGTCTTCACAGATACTAAAAAATAGTCAATAATTACAAATTTAAACTAGTTTTCGCTAAAATCTATTATTAAAATACGAGCGCTTGAGTTAAGTGCCTCCGTAGAACAAACTCACACAGACGCAGTCACTAATATGAAATAGCACACCTTGTGCAAATTGTTTATATAATTGTGAATATATCCAGATAATCAATATATTTCAATATATGTGTATATAGTTGTATTGATCCATTTTTTACTAAGCAAAAAGCTAGAAACTATCTTGTGATGTAAAATATATTTTATGAATATTTTTAATGAATAAAATACTCAATACACTGCCTTGTTTATACATTTATTGTTTAAATAGAATATACGTGAGATATATTTGTCATGTCTTGTTAAAAGCATAAAGTGTCCTTTTGTACCTTATTTTTTTAATAAAAATAAACATAAGCAACTATTTTTTATTACATGTTACCTGTTACTACCTATTACCTGTTGGTAAGCAACTATTCACCGTCCATGAACACCATGGTGCGTTGCCGTCCTTTAAAGGAGTAGGAGGGGAAAAAGGGGAAAGGGAATCGAACCTCCGGATACCTCTTTCACCGAGCGAAACGCGGCATGAGCCACTTCACGTCGATATTCTGACAGGTCGTGGTATTTCACTGGTCGAGCCGGCCCATTCATGTAGCGAACTACGTGGCTCTACCACTGTAAAAATCGCGGTCGGTCCGATCGGTACTATGGGTAGATGGAGCAAGAAGGTCATAGAGTGGAGCCGCGACTTGTTAAAGTGAAACTTTTATTACATCGTCTCAAACTTTTTCGTCTGCGTGTTGCATGTCGCGTGACGGTCGGCCGCGGAGTAGGGATAAAGTGAAAGGCGCTCGTCAGAGCGCCTTTCACGTCTATTATCGTTTATTTATTTATTTATTATTAATTAATTACCCAAATATACACTTTATTTTTGTAAATAAATACCGTAAAAACATGTAGAAAAACACCCCCAGACGAGGGATCGAACCCGCCCCGACCTTGTGTTATCGGTAGTGCGGTTTACCGATGCACCACGAGGGCCGTATGTATAATCGTCTAATTACCGTCCTCTTTACCAATTTCGACACATTTTCTAGGATCGGGTTTGTTTGTTTGTTTGTTTTTTTTTTATAAATTGTGTTTTTTGAAAATTATATTTAAGTACGAATTACATACTAATAAAATAATGAAATATCAATAATATTTTTCGATCTTACCGACAGAATATATTAGAAACATATTATATTAGAAACATATATGTACTTAATTTTTTGCAGTGATAAACTGTAATAAAAGCAAAGCAAACACACATTGACTTCGTGTTAGTTAACAACGCCATCTGCTGGAATAGAAATTTCATGAAAATCGTTGGAGCCGATTCCGAGATTCCAATTTTATATATATATATATATATATACATCCCAGTTCCATTTCGGCGTCCCCCCAATTTACATCAGTTTTGCGTCCATGTGTTTCAATGACATTTGTCTTTATATCTTTGCATATACTGCTTTATAATCCTATAAAATATTGTGTGATGAATTTAAAATTACAAGATTATAGTTATACATCAATATTCAATTTCTGTTCATTCTGGTACCTATTGAGACCCACATTCATATTTACGCCTATATGGCGTCATCGTATATTTCGACTATTCCCCCTTATTTTATGTACAATTGACGTCCTTGCTGTGCATACTTTGTTGCGTATAGTTATTAGTTAGATTATAGTTATATCAAATATTTCCTGTTTATAATAATAGTTTAAACAATACCATTTTAATACACTCGTTGCTAAAATACTATGTAATGATATTCGTTTGGAATATGGAGAGTGACCCATCCTAACATTAGTTGCATCTAATAAGCCTTGGTGAGACAACAGCCAAAGTATTCACCATAACATAAGTTAAAAGTGATTTTTGCTTCATTATTTTTTGAAATATGGCCTGTAATGAAGAAGTATGTTGGGCTCCTCCTAATTCACCGAATCTTTCGGACAAAACGGAGCAATTAGGTGAGTAAACTAATTTTAATACAATTATTTTATTTATAGAATAGAATAGAAAAAAATGCAATTTAACTACAGATAAACATATTCCTTTAAAATGATTTTGGAATTAATACTTTTGAAGTAATATGGACAATGTCAATTAGTAAATCTTTACTAGCTCTAGAAGTGTGCCCTAATTAACAGCTATTAACTTTGTTTTACAGACACAAGTAGCGTAAGCATTAATTGCCACGGGTCGTCATCATACGTGGAAATGATGCCAGAACTCGAACCGAAGCCCCTGACGATTCAAACCCAGCATCTACCACCCAGCAGAACAGTGGTGACGCAGGAGGGCGGTGGGCCAGAGCCAGCTAATACAGTCATAAACACAGTGACTATAGGATTCCAGCGTATTGAATTATTATTAATTATATCTAGTTTGACAATTTCATTATTACAATTTGGATTAATAATTTTGATGATAATAATCAATTTAAATAAATAGTTCAATGTTAATTTACTGATACTGTTTTTAACGATTTTTTGATGATGACAACCTTGTTACAAGATTTTGTATTAATAATAATATTCTTTTTCGCAGCATTAATAGTGTATAACTAGAATTACTATTGGCATCCTCTATTTTAAACCGTTATAGACTAGCTATCTATACAAATAAATAAAATTGGAGTGTCTGTTTGTAATATTAAAATAACCGCTTTCTAATACATGCATATATACGGTAGCTACTTATACCAAAATTTATATTTTTAAAATTTTTGTCTGTCTGTCTGTATGTCTGTTTGTTCCGGGTAATCTCTGGAACGGCTGGACCGATTCGGACGGCACTTTCACTGGCAGATAGCTTATGGCACAAGGAGTAATTTTGGCAACTATTCTTGTAATAAACATGTTAAGGTTCCGTACAAAAAATAAATATGGAAAAACGGCATCTCAGGCGGGTAAAGCCGCGGGTCGCAGCTAGTAGTTTATTTATACGTTAAAATGAACGGAAACCTGCTATTGACTCGATTATGGTCATACGAAAATGTAATACATAAAAATATCACTGTTGGTTCTTTTAATAAATAAATCAATAAATAAGTTTGTTTTATTTAATAGCAGTCTCGGTGGCGCAGTGGGCGAGCGCACGGCCTCTGATCCAGAGGTCCCGGGGTTCGATTTCAGACACTGGCTCATACCAATGACTTTTCGAAATTGTTTTCGGAAGTTATGTGTGATAAATACCGATGACTGACAAACTTTGTGCCCGGTATGGCAATAGGTTCGCCACCTATTCCATTTGGGACGTAAACATAACGGCGAGACGAGGCTTAACAGCCGCTGCCTACACCTTCGGGTAACAAAAGGCGTGAAGTTATGTTATGTTTATGTTATGTTATTTAATAGCAAGTAAAACGTAATAGTTTTAAGAAAATTGTTTCAAAATTAAAATCCGTCAATATCATAGATCGTACACTACACATGTGCAGGATATTCTATGATATTGACGGACGGCGAATATCACGTCGAACGGTGTGACTTGTTCAGTATCGACTGTATAATAAGTTAAATCAATGTGAGGTTTATTTTTGCACAAGTCTTAGTTCCCTATGTTTAAACGAGCCAGGCGGCCAGGAAGTAGATAAGCCGAATTTAAACAAAGTCAAAGGTCGCATTCATTCGTTACATTGTTGTATATCAAACGTATATCTCGCGCTACAACAGCGCTACACGTTACAAACGAAATTGCTAAGAACTAATCGAAATACAATTTCATATATTGTGGCTGTAAAGTGAAGTCCACTTTTTTTTTTATTACAAAGTTCACATAGTACTTTAGACCAAGACGCGTGGTTTGGCAATGTCAACCAAAATGACGTCCGTATATGGGACGCCAAAAGCAGGTGGACGCCATTTTAAATGCAATTAACTCCATATTGGACGCCGAAACGGTTCTAGGATATATATATATATATATATATATATATATATATATATATACAAGAATTGCTCGTTTAAAGATATAAGATAAGATAGTGCTCTTTATATATGTATTTGTCACATTTTCATAATAAATCGAAATATCATATTTACTGGAGGAAAAAATATCGTTTTGTTTTGTAAAGATCCTTTGTTGTAATGTTGTTAACGTTTAATAGGTGTCGCGTTATCCCTAGTGCCGTAGCTGGAATACTTGTCGATTCGGGCGACATCTATCGATATAATACGATATTACGGCAGAATCATCAATAGTAGCAACCTAGTAGCGCCATCTAGGAATTATTGTCGTGACCACGTAAAATAAAAAACATTTATTAAACCCTATTAACAAATACAAGATGGCAAGTAAATTAAAATAGCCCTTATCGCACAATCCCCTGAAAGCCGGTGACGTCCGGTTCGATTTCAAATTAAACTAGTTTTCTCTCTCTTTGCAAAACTGCCACTGACTTGTAACTAACGAATTAGTGGAGGAAGCAGACTGACGCCTTTCTTACTTTACTTAAGTTTCCAATTCCAAAAAGTGTGCCAGGATTCGAACACGCGACCTATGCGATTCGGAAGCCGTGTGCTCGACCACTGGACCACCGGAACTACATATATGTGACACAGTTATGTTCGTCAATTTATTAGCGATAAGATAGTGCTCTTTATATATGTATTTGTCACATTTTCATAATAAATCAAAATATCATATTTACTGGAGGAAAAAATATCGTTTTGTTTTGTAAAGATCCTTTGTTGTAATGTTGTTAACGTTTAATAGGTGTCGCGTTATCCCTAGTGCCGAAGCTGGAATACTTGTCGATTCGGGCGACATCTATCGATATAATACGATATTACGGCAGAATCATCAATAGTAGCAACCTAGTAGCGCCATCTAGGAATTCTTAATCTTCAGTCGTTAACTTCCAAAGAACTTGAAAATGATGAGATTATCGAATTAATTGATTTAAATCTTTAACTTAAAGTTAAACGAAGCCAAAGCAAACTTTTAAAAAAATTGCTGTGAAGTAACTGTTTTAAAAAAGTTTCACTTTTACGGTGGTTTCATAAAACCACACAATATTTTTCAGAAAATGTGGTTACTTGGTCTAAGCGTCTTCATTGTTTTACACACAAAGGCCATGCTATTGTAGATATATTAACACGCTACGACTAATATGTGTTTTTCGTAGTAAAGACATTTAATAAGGCTTCGTACAGTTCGCAGGGTCAGCTAGAGTGCGATAAATATCTATGAAACATAACGGCTTAACAGCCGCTGCCTACACCTTCGGGTAGAAAAAGGCCTAAAGTTATGTTATGTTATAACAAGATACTTAGAAACTGTTTCCCTCATAATTTTATAGTTTTTTGTTAACCTAGCTGTAAAATACAGATAAATTGCTAGTGTAGCTCTTTTCAGCTATATAAATCTAAAAAAAAATAAAAATGGAAGAAACACTGAGAACAAATGTAATGGGAATAGGAGTTTGAGAAGTTCGATAATACGACTGGTGCTAAATTGAAACACAAACTTAATTTTAAACTATTATTCGTCGTCAACAAGATGTTGCGGAGTGTAGTGGTGTTCCGGCGGTCTGTAGTTTGGATCTTGCTCTGGAGATTGTAAATCTGAAAGCAAGTATAAAAACATAGCTCTTGTGATGGAGTCGGGTAAAATCAAGTAAGCGTGAGCGAGCTTAACCGATTACGATGAACTTGATACGGGAAGTCAGATATGAAAACTAAGCATGGTAAAACTAGAAATGGTAGGTCACAGGAACGAAATTTAAACTAGACGTAGATAGCAGAACAGCCATTACTAAACTTATCATGTAAGACTCCGGTAGTTGCTAGTTGAACTATAGCGCGAACAGATGTTCGAATTTACCAATTTTATCGATTCGAATGATTTTAAGAATCCAACCTATAGTTTCATCTATCACCTGTCACCGAATCATGGTTGAAGGTGATATAAATGAAGAAAACAATCAATCATACCGTTTCCATCATCAGTATTGTAACCATCATATTCGTTAGGTGGTGACCCATCAGGTTCAGACCCATCAGGTTGTGACCCATCAGGCAGTGACACATCAGGTTGTGACCCATCAGGCAGTGGCCAATCAGGCAGTAACTCTTCAGGGTTTGACTCATCAGGTTGTGACCCATCAGGTTGTGACCCATCAGGTTGTGACACATCAGGTTGTGACCCATCAGGTTGCGACGCATCAGGTGGAGACCCATCAGGTTGTGACCCATCAGGTTCTGGCTCGTCCGGTGATTCCTCTGCAACGTATTGGAATATGATAACAATTAACATTTAAACTTTAGACAACACAAGCAGGTGTGCAGGCCTGCGTGCGTTGTCTAACAACAAAAATTTAAACATAACACGTTTCCTGTCAGATTCTTCTCATGACAGCCCCAGCACTCGGAATCGGGCGGCTGTTGGCAATTGCATTCGTATATTCTTGTTCCACGGAGGCACTTTCCTCGAGCGCTCGTGTTTTTTTTATTGTAATTTAACTAGTATGTAAATTTGTATTAATTGACTATTTTTAAGTATCTGTAAAGACCCATAAAAATAACATTATTTTTTATTTTGATTTTGAATGATCCTATAGCTGTTAAAAAATGAGTGGTGGACAGAATGAGATCAAACCGACAGAGCAAGTACCTTTCAGATTCAGTAGAATCAAGATTGAGTTCGACTTTAAGGTTAAGAAAATCATTATATTTGAAGCCTTAGACAGCGACAAAAAAAGCTGTGTATGTGTACTTATTTACATGCGTTAGAATTTATACTTCTTTGGCGTAGCAATAAAAACCTTTGCGAAAAATTGTTCATCTTTCGCCTTATTCTACGTTTGTAGAAAAAAAACAACAGTATATATACTCTCGAGAGCAATGAATCCGGGTCACTTAAAGAATGTTAAAAATCTCGGAAACTAAAAATGATAGGTTAATGCAATAAATTGTATTTAATAGACAATGTAATACTCCTTAAATGAAAGTAAAAAAAATATGAGTCACCATACATTTTATTAACACAAAATTACATAAAGAAAAAATCTGCTGATCTCTCCTTAAAACAAAAATAGGAAACATGAAATTTTTGAACTTTATTACGATTTTCTTGAATTTTAATACTTCGTATTGCCTCCTCGTGCTTCCATTACTGCGTTTACGCGGTTTGGCATGCTGTACACCAAGTTCCTTATACGATTTTGGGGAATATTCTCCCATTCCTCTGTGAGAGCAATTTTGAGCTCACGAAGCGTGATTGGGGGAGGGTTTCGTTGTTTTACGCATCTGCCTAGCTCGTCCCAAGCATGCTCGATCGGGTTGATATCCGGGCTGCGCGCTGGCCACTCCATACGAGTAATGTTCATCTCTTGAAGGTAGTCATTCACAATCCTACCTGTATGAGGTCGGGCATTGTCATGCATAAATATAGCATCCTCACCTAAATTGACCATAAATGGACCAACGTGATCATTGAGGATTTCTTCCACATATCTTACGCTAGTTAAAGAGCCGTTTTCTATGATCACCAGCTCTGTGCGACTTTCAGAAGAAATTCCGGCCCTCACAAGTACAGACCCACCACCGTAGGCTACTTTTTCCTCGATGCATGCTTGCTTGAATCTTTCCCCTGGTCTTCGATACACTCTGTGTCTTCCATCGTGCTTGTAGAGCATAAATTTTGATTCGTCGGAGAACATAACTTTTGACCAATCTTCAATACTCCAATTTACGTGGCTCTGGGCATATCTTAGTCTTGAAATACGATGCCCACGCTCCAGTTTAGGGCCGTTTGCAGGTCTAAGGGGTTTTAAGTTAGATTCAGCAAGCCGACGTCTTACTGTCCATGCACTTGGGTTACTTCCTCCGAGGCGTCGAAACTGATTGGTGAGTTCAGTTCCTGTGAGAAAGCGATTTCGAAGCATGGTGTTCACCAAGTATCGGTCTTCTCGTGCTGTGGTATACCTGGTTCTGCCCGTTCCTGGTCTGCGTAGGTTAGAACCAGTTTCTTCGTAACGTCGGAGAACTCTTTGTACTGTTGACAGCGACACACCAACAGTCCTGGCTGTATCGCGCTGACTCCGGCCGGTTTCCAGCATTGTAAGTATTCTGGTGCATTCTTCAGGCGTAAGCGACATAATTTCAGCTTGAATAATGAATATAGAGCACTATCAACATGGTTTATGTACCCACATAAATGACAGATTACAAACAAAAGCAAAACCAAATGCTGTAATTTCGTAGTTCCATCTTCGAAAGTGGCCCTTTTTCAAATTTGATTTTTTTATGATATAACTTTACAATAACTAAGAAGTTTTAATACCTTCATTTAAGGAGTATTACATTGTCTATTAAATACAATTTATTGCATTAACCTAGCATTTTTAGTTTCCGAGATTTTTAGGATTCTTTAAGTGACCCGGATTCATTGCTCTCGAGTGTATATATGTGTGTGTGTGTGTGTGTGTGTGTGTGTGTGTGTGTGTGTGTGTGTGTGTGTGTGTGTGTGTGTGTGTGTGCGTGCGTGCGTGCGTGCGTGCGTGCGTGCGTACGTGCGTGCGTGCGTGCGTGCGTGCGTGCGTGCGTGCGTGCGTGCGTGCGTGCGTGCGTGCGTGCGTGCGTGCGTGCGTGCGTGCGTGCGTGCGTGCGTGCGTGCGTGCGTGCGTGCGTGCGTGCGTGCGTGCGTGCGTGCGTGCGTGCGTGCGTGCGTGCGTGCGTGCGTGCGTGCGTGCGTGCGTGCGTGCGTGCGTGCGTGCGTGCGTGCGTGCGTGCGTGCGTGCGTGCGTGCGTGTGTGTGTGTGTGTGTGATAGTTATGTGTGATATATATCGATGACTGAAAACTACGTGCACGGTATGGCAATAGGTTTGGCACCTATTCCATTTGGGAAGTAAACATAACGGCGAGACGAGGCTTAACAGCCGCTGCCTACACCTTTAGGTAGAATAGACGTGAAGTTTTGTTATGTTATAATTAAGACATCTGGTATGAATTGTATTGTAATTATATTATAAAATTAGATAAATAACAACAAAATATTAAGTTTCAAGTAGATTATACATTGATTATTGAAATGTAGGAAATGTATTGTGTTATGAAAGTGTTGTTGTGTGTGATTGTTTAATATGCTATGAATCGTATAACAACATAATATATGAAATAAAAAGTAAAAAAAGGACAGCTACAATACGCCCGGAAAAGGTAGGAGAATGTTTCTTCGTTATGAAGGCAGTTCGACAGGGAGATCCCTTATCACCGAAATTATTGTTAGCAACCCTAGAATATATTATACCTATATTTCAAGAACTGGAATGGCATGAATAAATGTTAATGGGGTATTACTATTATACGATAAATTATTCTAAAATATGTCGTTTAATTATGTATGTAAGCTTAAAAATGTGTGTCTCTTTTATAAATTGTAAGTACACCTTACCCAAAAAGAAAGATTTTAAAAACTATGTAATGAATTAAGTGAGATTTTGTGACTATGTAGTTTGAAATGTAAATGCAAATCTGTACGTGCACCGTCCACAGTTCCTACTTTGTCTGAACTGTGTGTTCTTTATTATAAGTCTTATAGGCGTTAAGAAAATGATCACTTCTCCCTACCGTCGTGAAGTCCACTACAATTGGTTTTATACTAGATTTAGTATTAATGCGATATACATCTCATATTTTCCTACATTCCATGGGAATATTTAATTTGTCTGCCGAGATGCTTAAAATATTTTTCAAGTCATCCTCGGTTTTTATTGGCAGCTGAGGAATGTTTCTAATCTCGCATCTTTCTAATCGCAACAGTGGTACTTCGAGCATTGCGATTTAAATTCACTGTCTGTATTTCTAGTGCATCCAGACGATTGTGAAGATTTTTGTTCTTTTCTTAAAGAGCTTGCATTTGACACAACAAATCATCATATTTGCTGGACATAAAATCCATAGCTGACTTTATATCATTAAAAGACTGCATAATTATGGTAAATTTAGCATTTTGTTCATTACGTAATTTATTAAACATATCTATAACGTCTACCTTACTAACATCATCAACGTCAACTTGTTTACGTTTTGGTAACCTGTCTCTTTTGCTTTGTTGCTTAACGACTCCTGCTCAGTCATTTCTGAAGTATCTGAGTCGGAAAAATATTGGAGTAGTGATTTGAAAAGACGTACAGGTGAGTTATTCGAAGGCGGTGGGGTACGATATCACGGCATTGTTTTGATGAAGTAAGCAGGAAGGTTATTAAAAATAAGAATCAGGTATGAGTTAAACAAGCTGGTTGAGAACAAGTTCAATGAGTTCACACATTAGTAGCGCTGGACTTTACGTGCAGGCGTTTAGAGAGGAATAGAAAATGCAGCGATGAATAACAAATAATATTCCACAGTTGGCTGAAATTAGGACGGAGCTTACAGGCACTTACAGATGTTTCGTGGGTATTCGTTACACTCTAGCAATAGTTACTGGGATATTGATAGAGTACGAGAAATTATAAATGTGGGTATGTGCTGCACTATGCTGTGCATATAGCAATATTGTAACGATTGTTCGAACTATTCGTTTAATATCTGCGTGCCTATAAGCGAACGTCTCACAGCTGTTTTGCGCTTCCAGAACTAATCTCACGAAAATTACACATATATCGACATTTGTACTAGATTTAATAGAAATTCATTATTTTTATTCTAGTGAAAACACAAAAACACGTCCGTTCAGTTTGAAATCCACAAGAAAGGGGACATATTGGAATATGATAACATATTAAAACTTAAACTTTAGACTACACACGTCTTCACACATGATTGTAGGTGATCGATAGAGGAAATAATCAATCATACCGTTTCCGTCTTCGCCATTGTCTCCATATTCGTCAGGTGGTGGCCCATCAGATTGCGATCCGTCCGGTAGTTCCTCTACGACATATTGGAATATGATAACATATTAAAACTTAAACATTCAACTACACACGTTTTCACACACAACACACATTTGATAAACAATACCGATAGTTCACAAAAAATGAGTTGCAGACAACAAACATTAAACCGCCAAAGCAAGTACCATTCAGAAATGGTAGAATCAAGATTAAGACCAACTATAAGGTAAAGTAAATCGAAGCGGAGCAATAAATCTTAAAGCTGTAAAAGCTGTCAAAAAAGAATACTTCGACATTCTCTATTATTTATTTTTCTATTCCCAAATGTCACGCACCATTTTAAAGCCACTCAATAACTTTATTAGTTTTTTCGTAAGTTGGAAGTAAATCATATATCCTGTCCTTTATTTTCAACTAAAATTTAATGATAATTAGCTGTGTGGTTCAAACGTGAACTCATAACAAACATAAAAAGGAACTCGCATTGGGATTTATGGATGAAATGTAATAGAATGTAAAAAAAGTACAACAACATTAAACCAATTGGGATTTATGATATTCGGACAACATGCAAAAAATCTCCCGATTCAATAACTCGACTTTCAAATGAAGTCAAAATATCTCCTTTGGAACGAAAAACAACATGTTTTTGTATAACAGTATGGTTATTAATTATAAAACAATAAGTAAAATTGTGAAAGTCTAAATAAACTAACTTCAACCGAACTTTACGCCTACCACTACACTGTACGAAAATCTTAGATCTTCCGTTGACCCTTACCTACCGAAAGCTTCAGTCTCGAAATAACATTTTAAGACTTTTCTTATCACTAAATCGTAGGAACTATAAGGCGGATGTGCTTAAAATTTGGTAGGAATACCTACCTCGATATGTTAAGGCTGGGCCACTGCTAATTTTATTATTATTACTCAGAGTTTTAAATCCAGAAACTTAATAAAGATAATACTAATTACGTGAATAATGATTGTCTGCCCAATAATAAAAATAAGTGCAACTAACTCGCTATATACAATGAGATACCGACCCCAATGCCAACATATGTGATGTAAGCGAGCGTTTGGTATGTATAAAGAATGGATGATCTAAAATTGACTAAGCAGATAAACAGTGCAATGTGAAAGGACTTGATGAAAGCCACGAAATAGTTTCTATGGCCAAGATTGTGGAATATGGTGTCAGGAGCCTTAAAAACGACTCCAGAATCGTGCCATATGGTACTTTTACTGTTGTTTCTGGCTACCTGGCAAAAATTTAATTTTAAACATTTTTGTACATTGACTATTTTTAAGTGTCTGTGAAGACCTATGAAAATAAAACCACTTTGACTTGACCCTACAAGGGAATTGGTGTGAAGTGACGGAATTTATATGTAGTGATCGTCAAAGTACAGGAGAGTAAAATAGTAAAAGAGTGACCAGGCTTTGTAAGGAATGCGTCATGCTCTAATGGCCTTAATAATAATAAGCCTTTATTTGTTCCTAGACTTAACAAAATACAATAAAATTTAAAAGGTATGCAAAATGGTTGCTGATAAATATAATATTAAGACATGGCCCCTGTCGGGTACAGGCCTTCTCCAACTTTCTCTATCTCCTGCTGTCTCTCAAGAGAGGCAGGGGTAGACCAATAGACCGTTGGTCTGATGAGTTATGAAAGATAGCAGGAGATAATGGCCTTCATACTAGGTTATATATGTATATTAGTTAATTAATATAATTGGTGTGTGTCTCGGTGGCTCAGTGATCGAGAACCCCGGTTCTGAATCCAGAAATCGCGGGTTCGAATCCTGGCTCACACCAATGACTTTTCGAAATTCTTTTCGAAAGTTATGTGCGAGTCGAGGCTTAACAGCCACCGCCTACACCTTCAGGTAGAAAAAAGCGAAGTTGAAGCTATGTTATGTTATTTTTAATTAATATAAAACTCACCACTTGCTGCAAATAAAACATCAAATTGATGTAGAAAACAATGTGTAGTAATGAGACTCACTTCAGTAATTTTGTACGGAATAGCTTTTACCCACTGGTTTGGATAGAAAACCCAAAAAAATCAATGCTTCATCGTTCTGAGTGACCCAGGGAAAGTCCCATTCTGAACACGACCTTAGCGCCCCGATCGTGGCTAGACCGCGTCAGGGTTTCTAATTTTTGTTGAGGGTTGTAGCGCCTAAACCTACTTGGCAGCATCTCAGGCAGGCATAATCAAAAACAACCACCAGATTGCTCTGAACCTTAAAGGTTAACCTGCGGGGTGTGATATGAAAAATCGGAGGCAAAAAATATTTAAAAATCAAAAATTGTATATGAAAAGGTATCGACTTACATGGTATAAATGATGGGTCCACTAAAATAAAATAAGAACGCCATTAGTATTGATTTTATTGATCGACGGGTATATTAAAATTTACAGTTGCTTCTCTATTTCCTCAGGTAGCAACATGGTGTTAAATGGCCTATAGCTTTTGTTTCAATAAACAAGCTATTGCAAAAGGAATCTTAAAAGACCGTGGTTTCTAGATTAGCGCTTTCAAACAAATAAAAGTTACTTCTTAATAATATAGTGACAATGAAAACTGTTTGATTTTTATAGTAAAATTTAGAGTTTAGGATAAGACCAACTTACATTCAGGCAAAGGTTTTTCAGTACTACATCGAATTTTTTTGGTAGGCTCTTGAGTTGTCGGATTTTCAGTCTCTTCAGAACTTGTAGCACGATTTTCTATATCATCTGGACCGTTAGTGTCTGAGTCTTTATTGTCATTATCCGTGTTACTTTCTGGTAAATCCTCCTCTTCAGATTGCAAATATTCCACTCCAGATTTACCTTCGTCACCTTCTTCGCCTGCATTGTAATCATCTTCTCGTTTCTTTTTACATGTCTCAGATTGGCTTTCCTTATTTCCTAAGTCAAGATTTTCATCTTCAGTGTCGTTATCTACGACATCTGCTTTCAACTGTTCATTTGACTGATTCTCATAATCTTCTACTTCAATTCCTTCGCTGCTTGTAATAAAAATTGTAATGGTGTTATTTTCCTCTGTATCGATGCTCATTTCGAATTCATTTGAACCTGATTCAGACTTCTCCTTACTTTTATCATCATAACGAGTTCTTGTTGGCTTCAGTGTCGGTCTCGGTCTCGTTTTTCGTTTCGGTTTTAGTTTAGATTTCCGTTTAGGTATTAGTTTTGGTATCAGTTTCAGTGCGGGCGTTGGTATCGGTTGTAACATTCGTTTCTTTTCAGATCTCACAACATTATCATGTTTATATTTCGTGTTATCATTCACAGGCTGATCACCGCTAATTTGTTTTTTATTAATATCATTTGAAAGTTTGTCGTGCGTAACTTTGATATTATGATTTACAATTAAGGCGTTTCCCGATTTTTCATTATTGTTGTGATCTGTGAAAGATGTACTGTAATAAAAGTATGTCTTAACCATACGAATATAAGGTACAATTTTCATGCACGTTTATAACAGTGATGGTGCATGGGTCGCTCGACTGATGAACCTCTCAGAATACCGATGTAAAGTAGAGGTTGACCCTTGACCCTTCCCTTCCTATCCCATTCTTATTAACGTCGGCTTCGCAACTGTGACACTATGTTTTATTCCATAAAAAATAAACACATAATATTCAAAATATATTCTTAAAGGGATCGAGATCTCGATCCCAGGTCATAACTACTCACCTTTTGTTGCATTCAAAGTATTCAAAACGTCTTTACGTGTGCTCAAAGTGCTACAGTGATATATTGGAATAAATAAAAATAACTGAAATACTAAAACAACATAAATGTTCAAACACAAAGTCATTAGAGCAACGTCAATATTCGTATGCCTTTGCCACGATACAAAACAATATATGTAATACCGAAAGTATTACAAATATTGTTTCCTATTACATATATTGTTATCGCCATTTTGAATTACAATAAAAAATTATTTATGGGTTTCTATTCGTTATACATTTTTAAATCTCGCCAAGTTTTAGAACAATTGTAAAAAGAATATATGTATTAAAATGTAAGAAACCACTTTCACAGTTCTATTGACTGCGAAATTACGAAAATTTGCTCGCGTCAGCGCGCCGTCGGTGCCGTCGTACCTCACCTCGAGGCCTGGGTGGTTCGTGAACGGGGCACTGTCACCTAGAGGTTGACTCAGATACTCACTGGGCACGGGTGCTTCGGTGAGTATCTGAGTATCGCGCCCAGCACACGCTGGAGGTCTGAAGGATATTGAAGTGAAACTTCTTATGCGACGTGTAAACTTTAAACGCATATAACGCCACGCCAGTCGTAACATTTTTTTTGTTTTTTTTTAAATAATCATATTTATAATAATGTTTTGAAATATTGTTTATTAATATTTTTTTTATGTGTGCCAAGATTCGAATCCTCGACCTCTGGATTCAGAAAGCGTGTGCTCGACCACTGAATCACCGAGCATATTAAAAGACTAAAAAATATTAAAAGTCTAATTCCAAGGGAGTACTTTGGTAGGAGTATGCCTAGGATGTGGGTACCGCGAGTGAGTTTACGACTGACGCCACTGCGCCAACATCATTTATCTCGATGGAACTAGTCACTTGGTATTTATTTGTTAGATTTTTGTGAATCACATTCAAAACATTAAAACAACTTTTTATGGATTATATCGCGTTTATTTAGAACTTATTTTATTTTTATTTCCCAACGTTTCGAAAAAACTTTGTTCATCATTTTCACGAATGAAAATGATCTCTGTAAAGAGTTCGAACGTCGGGAAATACATAGAAAATAAGCTCTAAATAAACGCAATATAATCCATAAAAAGTTGTTTTAATGTTAGGCACTTGGTCCTGGATCTGGATAGCCATCGTGACGGTGTCATGTTATACAAGCATCTCAACACCTCGATATAACGCCAGTCAATCCGACATCACTGCAATGCATCTAGAACTGCCCAAGTTTCTAAATCATTCTTAACATCTTCGGAGTGAAATTTTTCGAAATCATTAAAACAGGAACAAGGAGGGCGGCATACACATACAACAATGAACAGTTCAGACTCTATACAAGAAAGTTCAATAACACCCTCAAAAGATAGGCTCACAATGTGTTTACGTACTTCTAATATATAAAATTCTCGAGTCTAGATGTGCGTAATTGAACTCCTCCGAAACGGCTCGACCGATTCTCATGAAATTTTGTGTGCATATCGGGTAGGTCTGAGAGTAGGACAACATCTATTTTTCATCCCCCTAAATCACAAGGGTAGCTCACCCCTCAATATTTTTTTTTAATTTTTCGACATTTTTCTGTTTCTTATTTTTTTTATAAAACGGGATACAAAAATACATACAACCCTAAAATTTCAACCCCTTACGATTAACCCTTATTTTTTAAATTTTATTTTTTGGCAAGACAACGTTTGCGGGGTCAGCTAGTTATTATATTATATATTTATAGTAGCCTGGCTGTATATAAGAGACGTAAGAAGAATGCAAGAAGAGCCGTAGCAATTGCGAGAGCGGAGGCCCAGGACAAGTTATACAACAGCCTTAACTGTCCTGGGGGGGCAAAAGCAGTTATTCCGAATCGCAAAAGCTAGGGAAAGGAGTACTACGGACATTATGCACGTAAAAGACGAAAATGGACAAGTTTTAACTAATGACGATTTGATTAAAAAGCGATGAAAGGGATATTTTGAGGAATTATTGAATGTTGAGAATAACTGGGACGGAATGTTAGGAAATCCACCCGAGAATGTAAGTGTAGTTAGAGAGATCAGTATACAAGAGGTGCAAAAGGCTGTCAAAAGTATGAAGAATGGAAAAGCGTTAGGGCCGGATGGAATACTTGCAGAGGCATGGAAGATATTGGGTGTAGATGGATGTTGGTGGCTGGCTTTATTCTTCGATAAGTTGTTGCATGAGGAGATGATCCCCACTGAATGGTGCAGCAGTTTTATAGTGCCCATCTATAAAAATAAAGGGGATGCACAAGATTGTAACAGTTATCGAAGGATAAAGCTCATGTCACACACTTTAAAAGTATGGGAGAAAGTGCTTGAAAGAAGAATGCGAGAAGAGAGTGAGGTATCCCAAAACCAATTTGGGTTCATGCCGGGACGAGGAACGGCGGATGCCGTTTTCGTATTACGTCAGCTCTGCGAGAAATATAGACGAGTTCATAAGAACCTGCACATGGTGTTCGTCGACCTCGAAAAAGCGTTCGATCGTGTACCCCGAAAGGTTTTGTGGTGGGCCCTAATATGTGAGGCTAGTTCGTGCAATGTACAAAACACCTTGTACCTATGTCCGGTCGGCGCGGGTACTACTGACGAATTCGGTGTCGCTGTGGGTCTGCACGTCAGGGTCTGCTTTAAGCCCCTACCTCGTCCTGCTAGTTATGAACGCTTTGACACCGAATCTACAGGAGGAGGCACCCTGGTGCATGCTCTAATCGGATGACATCGTGCTCGTCGGGGAAGATGGACAGGATGTACAGAGAAGACTGGAGCAGTTGAGACAGAAGCTGGAGAGTTTTGGCCTACGAATCAGCAGATCCAAAACAGAGTATATGTTTTGTGATTTTGACTGACTATAACTGAGAAAATAAGAGGAAATAAAGAAAAGGAAAGGAAGATAAGAGCTAAAGGGAGGGGCGTGCTAATCGCTAACACATATTGTCAATGTGCTCCTGAGTTTTTGCTACAAATAAATAGCAAAACTGAAGAACCGTCCTTGTGAGATCACAACCAAGTCGGATTGAAGATTATAAACACCACAACAAGATTTTACACCATAAAACACCAAGGAAACTGTTAAAGTAAGATCTAAATTAAATTGGAAGTTATTTAAAAATACCTACATACGCTAATTATTATTCACTCGTGAGTCGTGACAGTGCCGCCAATATAATAAAATAAATCGTAACAAGAACCACAAATAGGTAGGTACTTTCCGGAGCTACGTATAGTCTTAGAGCGATAAGTACGTTTTTGTTACTGCTTGGAAAAAAATGTCTTTAAAATGTCTGAGGAAATGATGACATTATTTAATATGATGAAACAAGAAATGAAAAATCTAATGGAAATTCAAACAGCTAAAATAACGGAAACCTTAACAGAGAAATTTATGGAAAAAAAATGGATGTAAAAATCAAACCAATTAAAGAAGAAACTAAAAATCTAAAATTAGAAATTGAAATTTTAAATAAGAAAATAATGCTAGAAAACGCAAAAAGTAAAAATAATATTATAATACATGGGCTTGAAGAAAAGGAAAGAATCTCGACTGAGCTACATAAAACAATAACAAAATTAATTAGAGAACTAAATGTGAACATCGAAGATTTCGAAATTGATAAATTGCAAAGAATTGGACCATCTACTTCTGGAAAAATAAGACCAATACTAGTTTCTCTTACCACCTTCGGGAAAAAATTAGAAATACTTAGAAATAAAAAACAAATGCCTGAAAATGCATACATCTCTGAAGATTTTTCTAAAGAAACCTGGAGAAAAAGAAAAGAACTTCAAAAAGAACTCCAACAAGAAAGAGACAAAAGCAATATAGCATTTATTAAAAATAACAAAGTCATCATACAAACCAAAAAATCACAGAATAGAAAAAGAGACAGCTCAACATCACCCCAATCGCTCTCACAGCAAAGTGGAGGAAAAACTATGTTAGCTCCAGCAAAGTTAAATAAAATCGACAACAAATTAAACTGATATCTCGTTCTATTTCACTATTGTAGAATCTGCAATGAGTGATCATAAGCATGTATATCTGGAGATAAATAAATACAAAGTTAGGACTAAACAAAAGATAAAATACGAGGTAATTGACTATGGTGGTTTATACAATATATTATATTTAGACAGTAATACTAGTACTGGCATAGATGGTATTAACACAAAATCAATTAAATGCATTAAAAATCTTATAATTACATCTCTGTATAAATTCATGTTTCGATGCGGGTTTATTTCCAGATAGTCTTAAAATTGCAAAAGTAGCACCAATTTATAATTACAGACCAATTTCGGTACTTCCAGTGATTTCCAAAATATTTGAAAAATTAATTTACAATCGCATTAGCCAATATTTAACTAGGAAAGAGTTTAAAATAGATGAGCAATATGGGTTTCGACCAAAATCAAGTACTTTATCTGCTACTATTGATATTACGGCGAAAATAAAAACAAATATTGATGAAAATATTATTTGTCTGGGTGTCTTTGTTGATTTAAAACTGGCTTTTGACACGGTTTCACATTCAAAACTTTTGGAGAAATTGACAAACTTGGGAATCACTGGAAATGCTTATTCTTTGCTTGAATCTTATTTGTCAAATAGGAAACAGATAGTTAAAATGGGTGACTACAAAAGCAAACCGCAGATAATTACATATGGAGTGCCACAGGGCTCGATTATAGGTCCACAGCTATTTCTTATCTATATCAATAATATAAATAAGATAGGTTTAAAAGGCAGTTTGAATCTTTATGCAAATGATACAAGCCTGTTTTATTTCGGTAAGACAGTTAATGAAGTTATTGCGGAGGCTCAGAGTGACCTAAACATTTTAAGTGAATGGTTACTATACAATTAATATATCCAAAACATCATATATACTTTTCACTGCTAAAAATAAAAAAATACCTCCATTCATAACTCTTACAGTAAATAATTGTGCCATTATGCAGTCCAATAAAGAAAAGTACCTCGGGCTTATCTTGGATGACAAACTAATTGGAAGCATAAAGAATATGTGAGAAATAAATTAACTTCTTTTGCTGGTGCCATTAGCAAAGCCGCTAACTGTATACCAAAGAAAATGAAGTATGTTGTTTATAACTCACTAGTAAAACCTCATTTGGAATATTTAATAGAAGTTTGGGGATCAGCCGCCAGTACTAATATTTCTGACCTACAAATAACACAGAATAAAATAATTAAACGTTTGTTTAACTATAATTTTCGAACACCTACAAAAGATGTTAACTCAAAAACAAAGCTATTTGATTGATCGCAGATATATTTTTGCAACACCTGTTTACTAATTAAAAATATACTTGAAAAAAATATACAAACAAATGTTAATTTTAAGAAAAAAATATATTCTTACAATTTAACATAACATAAAAACAAATAAATAAATTACATTATTTACAATATATACAATTAAAACATAACATAACTTCACGCCATTGTTACCCGAAGGTGTAGGCAGCAGCTGTTAAGCCTCGTCTCGCCGTTATGTTTACGTCCCAAATTAAAATTACTTACAATTTAAGATGTAAACATAAGCTCTGTACGCGTCCTCCTAGGACTACCAACTACGGAATAAGAAATATTTTGTTTGAAGGGGCAAACTTTTACAACAAATTACCGAATTTGAGGCAATACGCAATCTATATATATTGTAGTTTAATACTCAGTGTATACGGAAACAAATAAGCCAGACCATCTAATCTGGGCTTTTACACTGCCAGACGCATGCAAAAATATTTTACACAAATTATAAAGAATGTATTTGAGGCAGCTTGAAATTTTGATTTTATACTGATTATCTAAAGATAATCAGTATAAAATTTTTTAAAGCTGTGATTTTAAATTGTGTGATTTGAAGCCCAGTCAAAAGACTTAACTGACTGAACTTTAGTTATTTACTTTAAACACTTACATGAAAAATAACTAATGACAATATGAATATGAAATACTTCAATCACTTTGATGTCAAAGTGATCTTCACAACAAAAAAAGTTCGATTTTGTTTTAGGATTATCTCGGAGCACTGCTTTGAAACCATTTTTTTCGACGTTTCTCATCTCATTTAAAAACATTTTTTCCGGAGTTGTCTTTGTAGTATTTGTACATAATGGTATAAAACAAGAACGGTAACTTTTGAGACTTGACATTTTTATATATTTTTGAGTATTTAACAATGACAGAATAAAATAAATCAAAGCTCAAAGCACTATTATCTCTGAATACTACTACGAGTGACAACTAACATTATGACGTCACATGTGCTCAGATTTGTTCGGGAGTTGTCGGCGCGTCTTCGGTACTGGATTCAAAAAATATTTTTTATTTTGATATAACTTTTTAGTTATTGCAAAAAAATAAAAATTGTTTTGTTATAAAACTTATATTTAAATGATCTTTCCATTTTTCAAAACTAAAAAAAAATCAAATACCCAATTATCAAAGAGCCACCACATTTATATTTGTTTTTGTTTAACGAGCTAGCAACCTGGTGATTTGCTGGCAGCCCGGGGGTGGCGGCGATCACTGAGCTCGGCACCGCCGCCTTCAAGCGGGATCGGCTCCCTCCCGATCCCGCTGGGTGGCCTCCTTCTGGAGCATTACTGCTTCGCAGAAGGAGACCACAACCCTCCACTCCTCCTCGCCCGCCAACATTACCGCGATCCACGCCGGCAGGGACAGGTCTCGCCCGATCTGGTCGACCAGAACTCGACGCTCGGCCGCCCAGGCCGGGCAGACCTCCAGCGTGTGCTGGGTCGAGTCCAGATCGGATGCGCAATGGTGGCATCTCGCCGTCTCTTCTCCTTTTATTCTATTCAGATACTCACGGAAGCAACCATGGCCGGTGAGTATCTGAGTCAAACTGTAGGTGACAGTGCCCCATTTACGGAGCACCCAGGCCACGGATCGCACGACCGTAGAGACGGCGGACTCCGAGATTGGGCAGCAGGCGATGTAACGCGCCTGCCACCCGTTGCGCTCGGGGGATCATCCGCACGAAGTGCTCATCGAAGCTCCAGCGGCTGTCCAGGGTGAGGATGTTACTTCCAGTACCTCCCCACTGGGACAGCCGTGTCACTCACTTGGATCTGGCTGGTGGTTTCCGGCCTCGAGTGAGGCGGAAGAACCACAGCGCCTCACATTTGTGAGGCGCCACCTCCAGACCCAGCCCGCGGATTCGTCTGACGACGATTGCCACCCCCAGCTCGGCGAACCTGAGCGTACGTTTAAAGTCGGGCCCCGTGGCGACCCGTGACGACACTCACGCCACGGGGCAGACTGGTGCGTAAGACCGGATCTTAGGCGAGGTTCCACAGGAGGGGCCCCAGCACGGACTCCTGCGGTACCCTACCCCGGTAGGTAGAGAGGCACCCCATGGTAAACGAGGGCCGCGTCGATGGTCGAGCGCCCCTGCCGGAACCAGAACTGAATCTAGTAATACCTACGTTTATCTTGATATTTCTTTCTACATCAAATGTTAAATTTTTATAGGCTATAAAATGTTCATATTGTTACCTGAAGCCACAATAATGAAGTGGAGCACTAACTTGGTCTTACATTTATGTGTTTTGGTATGGTTTGTTTAATACAGCTTTGTTGTAATAGCAAACTTAATTCTCAGAATATCTCATTTTTAAATGTGTCCGTAAACTATTTATATTTATATCAATGAGTGAGATTCGCGAAAGTCTTAGAAATAAATATATTTATATCTTTTACAGCGACTATACAGTGTTGGCTGTAAATAATAATACTCTAGGTAAAACCAAAAACAATTGGGTAGTTAATACATAATTAAATAAAAAGTATTTATTTAATTATGTATCTGTCTAGAGTGAGTCTGTCCAATCAGGCAGCCAGTAAATTTAGTCCAAAATTATATCTCAATCAATTTTAATTTATAGCAATGGCTTTGGGTTAAGACCATGTACGTGAGCGAAGCCGCAGATAAAATTTAGTAAGAACTATTAAAGTGAACTATTTTGTAATTTTTTGAGCGACTAATATCTACTTAGAATAAGTACCTAACTATCGTTCAGACTAGGTCGGTATAAAATAATTTCCTTTTAAATTTCAGATATTCGTAAACATTTTAAGACATGTCATGTGTACGAGTGTAAATAAAATAATTTATTTCACCAACATAAGTGATCCGGGAATTAGTGAGTATCATATAAATAATTTTGTAGTTTCTGGATATTATATGAAATATTACACTAGATTGTCTATGGTGTATCTAACTAAGCTATTTTGTAGTTTCTTGACTTTATGAGTCCTATACTATAACAAAGTTATATTAGCCGTGAAAAGTGCCCCTAGAAATCAGTGTCTTTAGGGTTTCCAATTACAGAGCATGGTGCGACTCAATGGCGCACAATGCCAAATGCACAATGCTGAAGTATAATTCAATCGTGAATTGGTTTGAAAATGCACCAGTAGAGTGGTCATCACACTCTATAACTCAAGAACTACTGAGCTGATTTCAAAACTTCTTTCACCATTGGTAAGCGGCATTCACCCAGAGTATTTAATCATGTTAATCATCGCGGTTTTTTTTTCAGTCATGCGGTTTATTGCTTTGAGTTAGGCAGTATTGCGTATTCGCACTCGATTGTTGTGCTCCAGAAACGAGCTGTTCGTGCTATCTATATGATGAGTCTTAAGGAGACATTGAGAAATAGACTTAAAGAGATATGAATTATGACATTACATTCGCAATATATTTATGATGAAAATTTTATCTATGTACATAAAAATCAAACTAAATTTATATAAAACACTGATATCCATCAATAAAATTTAAGAAATATAAACAAACTCGCTGCGTCCACTACTTCGTCATCATCATCATCATCAGCATATTGCATCATATCATATCATATTGCATCATAGCATATCATATTGCAGTCCACGACTGGACCTAGACCTCTCCTAATGTGCGCGTCAACAGCCGATTCTCTGCCTTCATCTTGCATCCAGTCTTTTCCAGTAGCCTTTCTGAGGTCGTCTGACTATCGGGCTGGAGGGCGTCCTACACTAAACGCAGTGTCCACTCTATGACCTCCCTACTCCATCTACCATCGGTTAAGGTACCAGCCCATTGCCACTTCGGCGAGATAATTGTACGAGCTATGTCGATTACCCCAGTTCTCTGGAGGATATACTCATTCCTGAGTTTAGGCACCGTAGGACATTACCGTAAGATGCACTGGTCAAAGACTTTGGTCTTCAGGCACAAGTCCACTACTAGGCACCATAAAATCTCTAACTCGTTCCCAGGTCAATGTATTCGCTTAACCCAACTTCTAAACGACGCGGTTAAATTATCGATGGGTAAATTTAAGAAATACGTTAAAAGTAGTCTACATCAAAGGGCGTAAATACTGTATCTCAAAGTAATAAATGATAAATAATTGATCAAAACAACTTTTAGGATTATATCGCGTCCACCCATTATTTATTTGTATTTATTTCCCGACGTTTCAACTCTTTACAGAGATCATTCTCACGAGCGACGAACACAAAGATGGCAGTTGTTCAAAAGCTACCCTCATTGATACAGAGAGCACCCACTTTTTGGAAATAAAAATCAAAAAGTTGAAGTCAAAAATATGATTTTTACTATTGGTAACCCACATCAGACCATGAGAACAAAAGTTAAATACTTATTTATAAGATGCATTCATATATCCTGCTTCTAAAGATCCTTTGTTCTATGATTTAATAAGTAAAAGTTGTTATTATTAAATTATTACAAATTATCTTATTTTCGAAACGTCGGGAAATTATACAAATAAATAATGGGTGGACGCGATATAATCCTAAAAGTTGTTTTGATCAATGAGTGAGATTCGCGAAAATCT
Organism: Euproctis similis; assembly: GCA_905147225.2. Classification (NCBI taxonomy): domain Eukaryota; kingdom Metazoa; phylum Arthropoda; class Insecta; order Lepidoptera; family Erebidae; genus Euproctis; species Euproctis similis. The sequence continues at coordinate 1,244,871 of LR990105.1, read as the reverse complement.
TAGAAACAAATAAATGATAAATAAGTTTGGAATTGAATTGCTTTTGTGTTATATTGATTCTATTTACTATAGCGAATATTGTTAAACTGGCAGGTGAAAAGATTCGGCCTTGAGTTTCTTGCCAGTTCTTCTCAGGAAGTCCTGACACCAAAACTGGCACTTAGAATCTAAGCTCCGCGTATTTTAGATTGATTAAGTAGGTACCTATCCTAGTTGTAGTTGTATGACAATTCTTTATACCGCTACCATACACTCGACGAATAGTTCGACGAATAGCGTGGGAAAGAGGCTGGGAAGTAATGTGGACACGTTACTCGTCATGCCGCGAATCATTCCGGCAATGTGAACGCGAGTGGCTGACCACGGCGATGGCTGACCATGAGGGTGTCAAAGGGGTGGTTTTGATCTATAATTCATGTATAGTGTAGAAATAAAAAGTGTTAATTTTCAAAATTAAGAACTTTAATCGCAAACGCTGCCTGAACCCTAAGTGATAGATCAAAATAATGTTCTGCATTATTAAAGACCTCTAGAAGGTCTACAAGAAAGTCCGCGAGGGCATTTGTCTATCTCTTAGGGATAAACCACAAAGATCATTTTTATTCCTTTACTTTTTACGAGATATAATGGCTTATTTACAAAGCGATTTTAAACATTACAGCATTCATTTTCATCCAATTAAGTGTCTTAAATAAATTGTGTATGTAATATAGATGATCCTGGCCCTTTACAGCATGTAATTGAAACTTATATTTACGAAGATATTACAGTATTAACATCGCGGGACAGTTGCGTTCCGCGTCAAAACGCGTGCCGATTAGCATTTTGATACGGAACAAAGTTCGCCGGGTCAGCTAGTTTTTAAATATATCACTCTATAAATAATATCTTACTTACATTACGACGGTGCATTGGTAAAACTACCAACTGTGGAATCGAGATTGGCGGGTTCGATCCCCACTTGAGTATAAATATTTATCCTGGTCTGGGCACTGAGTTAAATATACAAGAAGAGCAAACCTCATACAAATGCGTCAAAAAATGTGTGTCCACTTTTTAGATGCAATGACGTAGCTTTGAAACCACTAGATATTTAAAATTAAACATATATCTATCTCAGTCACACAAATGTCAAATACATTGCCGTCACTTTGATTAGACAAAGATGGCAATATAAATTTGCAATGGCGGTGTGGGGTGGCCAGCCCATGCGAAATTTTACCCAACTTTTTCAAGCCATGTACTCGTAAAAATATTTAATAAATATAAATTCAATATTTTACTATTACTTATTAATTTCTTATCAGATGTATTACAAGATAACTGAAATAATGAATGGATCAACGATCTCTGTGTACTCCGTACCAGATCGGCTGTTCCGAAAAAAATTGGATCACACTCATCTGTACCTAATTATGTACACCTGCCTTAGAGCAGCGATTTAAAGCGCTGTAGGTAAGGTGTAACCTAACCGTAGTATTTTAAAGACTCCGCTCCCCCCCCCCCCCCAAACGGGTCACGTAGTATGGGTCCCTAAAGTTAAGCAACGCTTGGCGCGGTCGGTCCGTGAATGGGTGACCATCTTATCATGACGAGTTCCTCCCTGTTTCGGAAGGCACGTTAAATTGGTGGGTTCCGGCTGTCATTTGAACATCTTTGCTAGTCGTTATGGGTAGTCAGAAGCCAGAAAGTCTAACAACCAGACTTACCAAGGGGGATTGTGTTGCCCACGCAACTGGGTTGTGGAGGTCAGATAGGCAGTCGCTCCATGTAAAACACTAGTACTCGGCTGCACCCGGTTAGACTGGAAGCCGACCCCAACATAATTGGGAAAAAGCTAGGCAGATGAATTATTGATCATACACCGCTGTGTAACATAAGTTTTGTATAAAATTGCCTTTTAGTCTCTTTTTTATAAGTCTGAGTGAATAATTTGCTTTCGTGATACAATCTTATTTTTAAGTATTTATTAATTATGGCATTTATTATTTTTTTTTTGATCAAAACAACCTTTAGGATTATATCGCGTTTATTTATTATTTATATATATTAATAAATAAACGCGATATAATCCTAAAGGTTGTTTTGATCAATGGGTGGGATTCGCGAAAGTCTTAGAAACAATTTTTTATTTTTTTTATGGGATGGGAGGGCAAACGAGCAGGCGTGTCACCTGATGGTAAGCAACCAACGCCGCCCATGGACACCAGCAACACATATAGTGTTACTGTTGCGTTGCCGACCTTTAAGGAATAGGGGAGGAAAGGATGGGGAAGGGGGGAATGGGCCTCCGGGTACCTCTCTCACCGAACGAAACGCGGCATGAGCCACTTTACGATGGTCTTCTGAGAGGTCGTGGTATTTCACCGGTCGAGCCGGCCCATTCATGCAGCGAACTGCTTGGCTCTACCACTGTTAAAAAAAGCGAATGATCAACTTGAATTGACGATAAATGATCTCCCGGGTGCAGGTAGCCAGTCAGTTTCTTTTCTCAGCAATCGGATAATTTTCACCCACTTGTCACGGCGTGCTGCAAATTTAGGCACCCTGCAGCGTTATTATTATAACAAAAAATATAAAAAATCTCCTTTTCCATAAATTAATAACTCTCCCACAAATGTGGGAAACTAAAACTAAGTTTTTAGTGGTATCACTGAAGCTAATTATGAAAATTCAACATTTTATCTATTTTACTGTATTTTAATATTAATGTAAACATTAATCTTACGTGTGGAAAGTAATTCCGGTTAATTTCATATGGGTTTCTGATCTTGAATCGCACTCTTTTACTACGTATTTACCCATTTTGTACCTATTGTTATTCGGTTCGCGTCTGACAGATGACTGAATTGACATAAGCTTCGCATAAGCCTGTAGACTTATGGCCAGTGGTCACACTTTGAGAAGGTTACTACAAGTCTATATCATATAGGTCAATGGGTCTGGGTAGAATCTAGGAGAATAATAACAACCCTATTTTGGATGATATACCCTATTTGATTTCTAATGACGTAATATTATTTTTTATATTCATACTTTCAACAAGCCCTATAATTTGAACCCCATACTGTAGAAATGCTTTAAAAATATCTGCTCCGACATATTAAATAAAAAGTATGTCATATTATTTTTCGAGTTACATACAATAAGCCTTTCATTTAAACCCATATTGCATTGGAAATATCTCCGGATGACAGGTAGTGGTACTTCACTGGTCGAGCCGGCCCATTCATCCAGCGAACTGCGTGGCTCTAGCACTAATAATATTATCACCCAAACTCAGCGTGTATACAATATTTCAGCTTAATCTTTTGAAGATATCTGCTTCAAAATTGAGTTCTAAAATTCCAGAACATACACACTTACGGACATACAACGCAAAATAGCTTAGAAAAAATTTAATAACTTTGTAATCAATTATGACTTATGAGTATCTAGTATAGTACCACCACTTGTTCCACACCAAACACCAAATACGGTCGCGATACTTAAATAAAATAAAATAAATATTTTTATTTGTTAGATTTTTATTTAATTTTTTAATAGTTTGTTTTTTTTTCAGATTATGGGGTACAATTGACAAGTAAGATTAAATTTTTAGAAAGCATAATAATCTATGTCCGTCCGAGGCTACGAAATTGTTCTATCTTCACTAGTATCTTATAATGATACTAAACACATACATACGTACATAACTTTACGCCAAATCCCTTGCGAGGTAGACAGAGTAAACAAATCGCCATAAGGTTCTTCGATTCTTACACGGCTCACTCGCTTCGTTGACTTTCATAACTCTTTTCATGCACGCGCGTCAATTTTTGAGGCTCCCAGCATCGCCTTTCTCCAGGGGCACATTATGAGCTCTTAGTTCCAGCCAGCTTGTTCGCTGCCTAGAGAATTTATATTTTTAACGTTAGTTAAGAGCTCATAATATGCCCCCAGAACACGTTCTATTTGGTCATGGAATATGTGTCTTGGCAGTCCTCAACTCCTACATCCATCCGCTTTTGCATTGTATATCTGCTTAGTCAATCTAGCATCATCCATTCCTTCTATATGTCCGAACGGTCAAAGCATGCTCTTTCTTACTTTTACACCGACACTCTCAATCCAACTTCCTTCCTGTTGTAACTTCCAAAGTTGTAACTTTGTTTACGACGTGGTCAGCAAGAATCACTCCGCAGATTTTGCGCAGTGCCCTCATTACGACCGCGTTTATCTTACTTCCGTGCACCGTCTGCCATACTAAGCTCTCGCTACCATAAGTTAACGTTGGATCAGTGCCGCGTTGTGGATTGCTAGTTGGGCTTTTCTGCAAACGTTCTTTGCGCCCAGGAATCTGCCCAACGCTCCATTTACGCTGTTTCATAACGCCACTCTTCTTTCTACATCCGCGGTTTACTTGCCATCCCTACTAAAAGCGGATCCAAGATATACAATTACATTCACCTGTTCCAGCACTACATCATCAACCATCATCACCACATCACCGTTCTGGATTCCTCCCTTTCAAACACTATAACTTTCGTTTTCATTACATTCAATTGTAAGCCTTTCATCAAAGAGTCATCTTTCATAATTGGCTTTTTTTACCTCAATAAACCATTCTCGTATTACATTTGTTCTAAAACTTAGCAAGACATTAAAAAACGACTACTTACTCAGTTCTATTTTTCTTAAAAGTTTCTGTAACGCGTGAATCTACCACTTACAAAAAAATAACTTATCAAATTATATTATCAAATATGAAACTATTTTATAGGATCAGATTGTTAGGTACTGACTCAATTTAGCTAAATAATTATATATAATTAAATAATTATATTTGGTTATATATATATATAATTATATCTTGTGCAACCTCGAATTATTTCATATTTAATTTCACTGAAATTGTTGGAAAACATTTAACAAGGTACTTATGTACTAACTTTATCTGGTTATGACCAAATTTTATTTTTCAGGTATTGATGAGTATGAAAACCTTGAGAGCTGGAGACGTTAATCAAATGAAGAATACAATTACGAGTAAATAATTAAAGTTTATCTTTAAAAACTAAATTTTTTAATTCACATAATCTTTATACTGCTATTTATATGTCTGAATAAATATTTAATCTAAACTATGTACGTGTTTTATTTAGTTAACATAATATTTCAAACTAGAGATATATCTTACGCATAGTTATAATACGTTCCACGTATTTTAGGCAAATCGTGTCTGCCGGACTAACAGTAGTCTTAACGCCTGTTTAAGTCAGGTCGCTAGCTAATATTTTTTAAGCTAAAGGGGGCTAACGCTCACGTCAGCCACTTGGTGGTAAGCGATTAATTAGCTCCAGCCTTAAGATGAAAGAAAGAGGAGGAAAGAGAAGCGGGAAGGGGTTAGGTCCTCGCATACCTCTTTCACCGAACATAATTGCCTTAACCGACTTTACGTCGATTTTCTTATAAGTCAAGTTAATACATTCGAACCGCGAACTGCGTAGCTCCACCTAGGTTAGAATAAAATAAATACACAGGGGCGTAGCTACCGCCGTATTTGCCGTATCAATTATACGGGGCCCCCGGGCCACGGGGGCCCCCAAAGTGTGTAAGGAAAAAGAATAAAACTTTCTAATTTATTTTATTTTACAAATGACAAAATTCTATAAAGCAATTCCTTTTTTTCCCGCCTTAAGCGTGCTTTCAAAAGTTGGCAACACTCTACATCGTTATGGCGGGCTGCGGGACTTCCCCGTTTTACTTACTTCATCTTCAACTCAGCGGGGAATCCCCGGGAATCCTTCATCGATATCGCGATGTACGTGTACGTTGTTGTACATTGCATTGATGTTAGACCACGGAGTGCAGTGCACTGTTTAAGTCTGTTTATTTACGCGCTTTATATAATATAAATGTGCATTACATTGTAATTCAGTATAAACAATATTGTTCTTCTGGTTTAGCAGTATTAGTAGCGATTTGTGAAAGAAATGAGTGAAAGGAAAAGAGATTATCCCAGCGGCGCTGAGAAAAGAAAAATTAAACAGAAAAGGGACGAGGTTATAAAAAAGTACCCAAAATTTCTTTATTTTTTCAGAGACAAGATACTGTGAGTGATTTAGATTGGAAAGGTAAGTACTACCCAACCCATTTATTAGGGGCCCGTAGTTATAAAATAAACAAGGAAATCTTTTAATTTCGGTCTGTCCATTTGTCCGTCACAAAAAGTTGTCTCCCCCCTCGATTTTCACAATTATACTGTTTTTAGGGTTCCGTGCCTTGATTAAAAAAAAAACTAAATTCTAACTTATCTATAGGATCGATTTGTTTTGTTGTCTGTCTATCAGTCCGTATCGTATCGTTAATTGCGTGTTGAGAACTTCAGATGTGCAGACTCGCTTTCGGGTTCTCGGTGGCCATACACCACTACACTACGCGCTGCGTTTAAATAGCACGCAGGTGTATAGTAATGCACGGACGGGCTGCAGGTGATTTTGTATCTACTAATAGGTACGAGCACAATCCGCGTAGTCTGTGTGCGTCTGAACTGAACACTCTCTAACTGTGACCCTTAGTAACGTTATTTATTTATATATAACTCTTTTTAGTTTAGTATCAAAGCATTCGTATTTATTTTTTAACAATTACTCATTTATTTTTATATTCTTCTGAAGCATGTTCTTCGTCACATATCCATCCGGAAATAGAAGAAAGCCAAGCACATACTTTATCGGATGTCCATCTAGAAATCGAGGAACCCCAAGTTTTGGTGACAATTTAACTGAATGCGACCGAAAAATAATTTTTAAATTGGGTCCATTTAAACCACAACGACCATTTCCAAAAGTTTCAGAAAATAACCGACTTTTTTCGGCTTATTATTATTCATATTTCAATCAGGCAGGCATAAAAATTATAAGACCATGGTTATGTTATTCTAACGTTATAAACAAACCGTACTGTCACTTCTGTTGGTTATTAGCAGATCGTCAAAACAAATCGTACTCCTCTGTTTGGGTTAACGGTGCTTCGGTTAGAAGCAATTTCACACAAACTATTCTTGACCATGAAAAGTCACAGCAGCATATTAGTGCTTCACTCTCTTATAATAATTGGTGGCAAGGAAATACCATCGATACTCTATTGAAAAGTGAAATCGATAGTAAAATTACATTCTAGAGAGATGTACTGCATCGTATAATTAATGTTATAATTACTTTAGTATCTTGTAATCTACCTTTGAAGGGGCATTATTCTGATTCTGGCAATTTTATGGCAATTTCACGTCTGCTATCTAACTATGATGCAACTCTAAAAGAACTTCTTCTAAAACCGAAAGGTGAAATAAATTATTTAAGCCCTACGATTCAAAACGAAATTATTAGTTTGCTTGGTACCACCGTTAGGAACAATATTATCTCAGAAATTAAAAAAGCTCAATTTCTGACAATAATTCTGGAAACAACACCAGACTTGTCAAAAATTGACTAACTATCTGTAGTTTTTCGATATATCTCGGTTACAGAAAATGATGACAATGTGCCTAAAGAAATAAAAATCTGTGAGTCCTTTTTAGGATTTATAGCAGTAACCGATTGCAGTGCTGCAGGTCTGAAAACTGTCATTTTAAATTTGACTTAAGAATATGGAATTGATTTGACTAAATGTAGAGGACAGGGATACGATGGAGCAAATGTTATGTCGGGTGTGTATGGAGGATTACAAACTCTAATAAAAGAGCATGCTCCAAATGCTGATTATGTTCATTGTGCTGCGCACGCTTTAAACTTGGTTTTGAACGATGCTGCGAGACATGTTCGTGAAGTATCGACTTTTTTCGATAATTTAGAAAAAATATATACTTTTTTTGGCAATAGTATAAAACGCTGGGCTATGCTAAGTGACGATTCATCTGAAAAATATTTGATTACCCTTAAAAAGGTATGTCCTACTAGATGGTCTTCTAGAAATGACGCTGTATTAGCAGTAAAGAAAAAATTTTTACTAATCATGAAAACTTTGTACCAACTAAATTTAATTTCAAATAAAAAGATGAACGTGAAGAATATAAAATTATAATTAATATTTTAGAGAGTTTTGATTTCTTAGTGCTCGTTACATTTTTTTCTTCACTATTTGAAATTACTAATCCTGTTTCTAAAGCTCTACAGCATGAAAATAATAACTTACAGAAATCTAGTATTTTAATAAGTAATCTTTTAAATAGACTGTGCCAATTAAGAAATCAGAATCCATTTAATAGTTTGCTAAATGAATCCAAAGATTTAGCAAAAGAGTGGGGGTTAACAACTGTTTTTAAAAAGAGCAGGCGAAAGATAACGAAGCGTTTTTTGATGAGTTATCACAAGATGAGAGAATTTCCGACCAGGAATCCTATTTCAAAGTCAATGTTTACTATTGCTGTTTAGATATATTAATTTCTCAAACTAAAGAAAGATTTCAGCCTTTGCAACCTGAGTAGTATATTCGAAATATTACAACCGGAGAAACTCCTATCTTCTTCAAGCGAAGAGATATTAAACGCTTCCGGAAAACTGTCTGCTAAATACAGTAAAGACATCTCACTTAATCTTTGTGACCAATTAAAGGCTCTAAAAACATGCTTAAAATCTGAAATTAAAAAAAATTATTCCATTATAGAACTCATTGAATTATTGCTAGTAAAATTCAATTGTCTTGCATCCAGTTTTCCCGAGGTAATCACAGCCTGCTTTTTATTCTTGGCCCTTCCAGTTACAACCGCAACGGCAGAAAGAAGTTTTTCAAAATTAAAACTAATAAAAAATTACTTAAGAACTTCGATGGGACAAGAACGGCTGCCAGACATCTCACTATTGTCCATAGAGGCAGAAACTTTAAAAAACTAAAATCATCATCAGCCATAAATGATTTAATAAATCAGTTTGCCGAAAAAAATGCAAGGAGAGTGAATATTTAAAATTCGATTTTTATTTGTAAAATGGGTAAATTATTTTTTTTCTTTTCTGAAAAATCTTTACCTCCATTTAAGGGCCTCCAAAAAAATTTTTATACGGGGCCCCGACAAGGCACGCTACGCCACTGTAAATACACTACAGAATTTATTGTCATTACATTGCATTATGCACTGCATTATGACATTGCGAATTTGGAATGGTCATCTAGACTAAAATATAATAAATATTAGAAATAATAGAACAAATGAAAACATTTTTTATTGATTAACGTACATTTTTAATAAATATACAATACCTACATATTTCATTTGTGCGTCCATCTTCAAGCTCAGTACCTAATATGCTTATCTCAAAGTACTAAGGAATAATATTTACATACATAACTTCACGCCAAGTCCCTTACGTTGTAGGCAAAGAAAAGAGAGCGCCATTAGGCACACACTTTTTTGACGTTCGTAACTCCTAGTCTAGTATCCATAACACAAGCATTTAGTTGCTTAGCTTGGAACTAGAGGGCGCTGTGTGTATTGTGTCCAAGATATTATTATTATTATAGTTTAATTTAGATGACCCAGAGAATTTTGTTCTGCATTAGAAGAGATAAATAAGTAAATTTTAAGTAAGTATCGAATAGAAAGTATCGATACTGTACTCATGAGTAGTATTGAAAGAAAAGTGACGTACCCATAAAAGTGCCGAAAGAAAAGTATTGATACTTCAAATTATCGAGTACTTTTCTAAAAGTTTATTGGGAACACGATATCGAACGAAGGAATCGATACTAATTACAGTACTCATGAGTAGTACCGATAAAAAAGTTTTGTGCTCGTAAAAGAATCGATATCACAAAGTATCGAGTTTTCCAGTATTCTTCTGAGTTATTCGCAGGCTGAGCCTCGCAGGGCCTACTCTTTATTAGCATGTGTAACGGTACCCTTAGTCAGCCCATTCAGACCTAGGGATATGATATCGAATCGAAAGTATCGATAACGACTACTGCTCTCATGGGTAGTATCAATAAAAAAGTATCGATAGATAGATAAATAACTCCTTATTTGCACAATTAACAATAAAAGCTTAAAAGAAATATTCGCATTCGCGAATGTTTTTAAGAAATATTCGTATTCGCATTCGCATTCGCAAATGTCGAAAATTCAACATTCGTAACATCACTAGCATACACACATACACATACATAACTTCAAGCCGAATCCCTTGCGGGGTAGGCAAAGAGTACAGAGCGCCATAAGGCACGATTCTTACACGCCTCACTCGCTTCGTTGACTTTCATAGCTCTTTTCATGCACGCGCGTCGGTTTTTGAGGCTCCTAACATCACCTTCCTCCAGAACACGTTCTATTTGGTCATGGAATGACTGATTTAGCAGGGTTTATTAAAAATGTTTATTTTGTTATCGATGAGATTTGCCTCTAATAAGTTTCCAGTCAATGCTGCCGGCATCCTTGCAAAGTGCATCATGGTCCATGCCACTAAAATTACGTTGCAGCAAAATTCTACGATTAGTCTTAGTTGGGCGAATTTTATACGAAAGATAAATCATATCGTGATATGAAAAAGCATCAGCTGAGCCACAGAAATAGATCAAGATAGAACGGCGAATAGGCGTGGCAAGCGTGCCAAAACCATGCACTATATTGCAAGCTTTTCGAAACTCGCTCTCATTATGCAACGAGCGTTCCTGCCATGCGTTCAGGACGTAAAAAAATAGATAAAACGTCACATATATGCCTTATTATGCTGTGGCAAATTGTAAAACAAAAGTAGTGAATCAAATATGAAAAAAGGAAATATTTCGTATTTATTATTTATTTAACTGTGTGTTCTGGAGGAAGGTGATGTTAAGAGCCTCAAAAACCGACGCGCGTGCATGAAAAGAGTTATGAAAGTCAACGAAGCGAGTGAGGTGTGTAAGAATCGTGCCCTATGGCGCTCTGTTCTCTCTGCCTACCCCGCAAGGGATTTGGCGTGAAGTTATGTATGTATGTATGTATGTATTTATTTAAGTACAGAAAATCAGTAGAAAGTATTTTTTTGAGATTATAAATTATTGTTTTACTTTTACTATTTCAAAAAATTCTCTGTTTTGCAAGTAGGAAATCATCCACTGCAGTAAAGCTCCAGAAATACCATAGCAGCTTAACTTTGATATTAAGATCGCATGGGAAACCTTGTCAAAAGCTTTGCTGAAGTCAGTATAAACGACGTCCGCCTGATAGCCTGTGTCTATGGCTTTAATCAAAAGTTCACAGAAGCCAACCAGATTCGTACATGTTGATCGAGACCCGACAAATCCATGCTGATGTACGCTGAGATACAGTCTCAAATGGTTTTGGATGTGTGGACAGATTATGGCTTCAAATATTTTAGCAAAATTGATTAAAACAACTTTTAGGATTGTATCGCGTTTATTTATTATTTATTTATATTTATTTCCCGACGTTTCGAACTCTTTACAGAGATCATTTTCACGAGTATGATCTCTGTAAAGAGTTCGAAACGTCGGGAAATAAATATAAATAAATAATAAATAAACGCGATACAATCCTAAAAGTTGTTTTAATCAATGAGTGAGATTCGCGAAAATCTTAGAAACAAATATTCTAGCAAAAGATGACAAAATCGAGATTGGCCTATAATTAGAAGTAAGATTAATATCATTTGATTTGTGGATCGGGACTACTTTTGCTATTTTCCATTTTTGGGGAAAAACCCCAGATATTAGTGATCTTTTAAAGAGATGCATAAGTGGACTGACCAAAGCAGACGAACATTCTGCAATGAAAATCGGCGGAATTCTATCAGGACCTGCACCCTTCTTAATGTCTATGCTTTTTAATTTATTAAACAAGATATCACGATCTATATGGAGCTGGGCTAAACACAAGCTATCACTATCAAGGCATTTTAAAGACTCGGACTTGAAATTATAATCCGTGTTCACCTCTGAGATATAGACGGAGGCAAAATAGTCTGCAAACAACTCACTAATTTCGTTACCATCGGAAAAAGTTTTTGAACCATCCGTCATTGACAACGGATATGCACTAGATCCGCCTCTCTTGGTCTTTACGTGTGTTCAGAATAACTTGGGATTTTTTCTGAGCTCACTTTCTATCCATTTAATATAACTGTTGTAACAGGCACTGGCTAAGCATTCGCAACATTTACTAAAGTATTTCAGTTCGATTGCATCTATCGGGTTTTTATATTTTTTGTATCTTCTTCTAAGTCTATTTTTTTTATTTAACATTCTGATCAATCTGTGATTAAACCACGGTGGGAACTTTTTATTCTTTGGCACACGTACGGGTATAAATTTATGTATAGCCTGATTAATAACATCATAAAAAACGTCAAAAGCATCTCGGTTGACATCGCTTAGTCCATTGAACAATATATTCCAGTCCTGAGCTTCCAGAAAATTGCGAATTGATTGATAATCGCCCTTAAAATAATTTGGTCTAGCGTCAACACTATTAAACGGAAGCATAACTTCCTTTTTGAGACAGATATCAATTTCAAAGGGGGGGTGATGTGGGTCCGTATTACTAAGAGGATTTGAATATTTACTAACCTTACAAGTGGAAAGAATAGACAGCACAAGATCAAGAATGCGATCAGAGGTGTTACATTCAAAATTAAATTGAGTTAATCTATTAATGTTAGTAAAGTCAAGCAGGATTTCACTTGTATTAAGCACTCCTTGATGGCCTATGGAGTAAGTTGGTAATTTCCAATTTATATTACCGAGGTTTAAATCGCCCACAATACAAATAGGACTATCTGTCATCTGCTCAAATGCCGAATTGCAATGATCGATAAAATGCTCAAGAGAAGACCGGCGCACAGGAGGGGGCACATATACAGCACAGAAAAATATTGGACCCACTGAATGGGCTCCTGGCACATCAATAGCGACCCAAATATCCTCGCACTCGCTTTCCCATTTCCTGATGCAGTTAGATTTTATTTTTTTAGTTACTGCGATCAAAACTCCACCACCACCCTGGCCACACTTTGCACTCGACGATCTCGAACATCGAACATCGAACAGCTCACTGCTAAAAACCGAACTATTGAGCCAAGTTTCTGTCAGTATTATAACATCATAGTTGTTACAACAAATATTACGATAAACTGTGTCGGTTTTCGTTCTTAAACCGCGGACATTTTGGTAATAGATATGTAAATTAGTGAATTTTCCCAATTTAATTCTTGATCTTTTATAAGTATATGCCCTGAATTATCATCCTTTTTCACAAAAATTCTACCATTTCTCACCCAAACATACTTAAATCCTTTCTCCTTTGCCTTTAGTCTAGTTATGGCGTGAAGTGTTTTATTGGCTGGTGATAAGTGCTCCACAACAAACACAGGGCCTTTCTTGCCTCCCAAGCCAAAATTACTGGTGTTCAGTTTGCATTCTTTGTTTTTCTTATTGTAGCCGACAACAGCTGCCAGTAGTTGATCTCGGATCCTTGGAGCAGATAGCTGAATAATAATAGACCTTGGACCAGTACTGCTCGAGTTGATTTTGGCTATGCGGGTCGTGTGCAAGATGTCGCTGTCCATATCCAACCACGGAACCCAGTTGTATAACAATTGTGTACAAATTTTCTTCCTTCTTCTCAGGCAAGCATTGCAGTTCCAAATTACTAGACCTTGCGTGTTGTTCTAAGTAGTTCAGTCTTCGATTTAATTCAGCTACTGTAGTTTGTAGTTGATTGTTTTCGGCCTTTAGTGTTTTCATTAGTTGTCCCGTGGCAGCATAATCAGACTGAAGATTTTCAAATTCAGCAGTATGGAAGTATAATGATACTTTCAAGTCTTGAACATCCTTTTTTATGGGGTCCAGCTGCTTATTAATGATAGTAAGCATTGAACTGTTTATTTCTTGAAGCATCGTACGGAGTTCCGTCTTAATAACATCTTGTACAATACAGCGCACGTCCTCAGCGGTAATAGCGCTTGATTCAGGAGGGGAGTTGGGAGCCAATCTCTTACTCCCACGAGCTGAGTTGACATTACGTAGTGGCGTGCTATCTTTTTTAACAGCCCTAGGAAGCAGATTCAGGCATTCCGGACATTCCCATTGACGATAGTCATCTGAGTCATTAGATATTTCTGGTATAGAGAGACATAAAAAATGATATATTTTTTTACAGCGTAGGCATTTAATGAACTTCTCATTTCTCTTCAACTCTTCATTACCGCAACATCCCCATGACGTGGACACAGAAGCCATTTTATTGTGTTAGACTATAACTTATTTCAAATGACATCCGTCACTTATATTATCGTCAGAGGGTTTCTCTTCGACGGATCTCCAATGATAAGGAAACCACAAGCACAAAAAAAAACGAGATGTGGGTAGTCTGATAATTTCAACGACGATGATATCAATATTTGCTTTAAATTAGACAATTTATAAAGTATTTCCACTCACTCAATATTTAATTGGGTAATATATACTTAAAAACAGTAGTCGAACAGCAATTCACTACTTAAAATAGATTTCCAAACACAAATTAGAATTAAAATATGCCAGTAAAACTTTACACGTCTTAACAGTGCGAGATATTCTAAGACTTCTCTAAGTTGTCTAGATTTACTCTTAACTTGTTAGGGGAGAGATCAGTTGTCGTCAAGTCCAATTTTGGCAATCATCCTCGTAGGTTTGTCTGGAAGGGCTTACCTCGAGGCTCAGTTCTTAGCCCTCTCCTATTTAATTTGTATTTACATGATCTTGAACTTGTTGTTAATTCATTCTGTTACATTCTTCAATACGCCGATGATCTTGTTCTTTACATATCGTCTTCTTCTATAGAGGATGCAACTGATCGCTTGAATAGGGCTCTCAGCTACATGAGTATCTGGTTAGCTAACCATGGCATAAGCCTTTCTCCATCTAAAAGCTCAGTTGTAATTTTCACCAAAAAAGAATTATTCCCTGTATAACTATTTCAGTTGAGGATGAGATAATACCACAATCAAATGTTGTTAAATTCCTCGGTATATTATTGGATTCTAGAATGTCTGGTTCCCCTCACTTTTCTTCTTTAGTACAAAAATGTGAAAAGAACATAAATATTCTCCGCTGCCTTTCAGGAGTTTGGTGGGGATCTCATCCGTACTCTCAAAAGCTTCTGTACAATGCTATAATACGTAGTCAATTGGACTATGGTTCTTATCTTCTTAACTTCTGTAAAAAACTAATCTTGTTAACCTCCTTAAACTCCAATCTAAATGTCTACGAATTATCCTGGGAGCAATGAAATCCTCACCCATCAATGCCATGCAGATTGAATGTGGTGAGCCTCCCCTGGATCTTCGACGGCAATATCTCTCCGATCGTTTTCTTTTTAAATTAGTTCAAAACAAAAATCACCCACTTATTCCAAAATTATATCGAGGGGTGACAGGCTATTTGTTTTAAGCGACATTTTTGCAACTTTACAGGAGAGCCTTTTAAAGTTTGAAATTTTGAAAAAAAAATCATAACTTCAAAATTTCTTGAGCTATTTGAACGGGGTAAGCTTTGTTAAAATTCAATTAAAAATATCTAGATGCTGATGCTTATATTAAATAAAACCGACCTGTAATCACAAAAATACGTGTCGCTTAATGCAAAATGCCCTAAGCCCTTATTTTTCAGGGAATGGAAAAATGATTTAAGTGACTTTAAAACTACTGTTGGCGATGCCGGTAGCGTGGAGTGGTGTAAATACAAAATAAAACGAGTAAGAATATTTTCAAATCGCCGTTAGCCCGAGATAACTACACGACGTACTTGTTCTGTTCAGATGTCAAGACGGACTGAGGGGCGCGGCGCGCCATCTATAGTTCCCAGACAAGACGTCGGTTGATCCCGAACCAACGGCGATGCACATTTATTATTTTAAAATGCAACTGTCCCTGTAACAGATATTCATAGCAAGTAGGTAGATACTATTTTAACATATGTAACTTGAAGGTACGTATAAATATACATGTTAATTAAACTATTTAACTAATATTATAAATGCGAAAGTAAACCCTGCCTGTCTGTCTGTCTGTTACTCTTTCACACCTAAACGGCTGAACGGATTTTGATGAAATTTGGTATGGTGATAGATGATTACAGAAATGGTCATAGGCTACAAATAATCACGCCATCGTTCTTAGGGGGTAGGCAATAGGCAGATAGCTAAAAAACTTATGCATCCGTTACAACTACAATTAGCTTCAGGAAAAAACAAATAAGCGACAATGCATTATGTTTTCAGAGTAAGGCTATAAGAATGAAATGACACGGCCCGGAATTAATAGTAGCAAGCTATTTATGTCAACTACCACGTTAGACTAAAATTAG
This sequence comes from Euproctis similis, assembly GCA_905147225.2. Taxonomy (NCBI): domain Eukaryota; kingdom Metazoa; phylum Arthropoda; class Insecta; order Lepidoptera; family Erebidae; genus Euproctis; species Euproctis similis. The sequence goes on along the minus strand of LR990105.1, from coordinate 1,228,557 downwards.
TAGGAGGCTAATTTATTTATGTAACATATAAAATTGAAAATATAACGTTTGGTGTTCCATTTATTAACATATAAGGCTATAAATGGCTGTTAAAACAACCTGGATATAGCGCAATCGCCAAAAATCTCAGGTTCTTTTATTAAAATAATAAATAACTAACGCAACATCAGTTAAAGTGTTTGTTCAGTATAATAATTATAACTTAGAACAGTCTCAATTAGAATTTCATCATATTTATGCCTCTATATCTCTCAATTCTTACAATCCTCTGGCTTCTGTCCTTCAAAATACATTAGTAAATAGGTGCAGCTGAAAGAACTTAAGCGACGTTCCGTGTCTTATTTGGATGAAGACTAAATGGTTTAAGCGACATTACACGGTATAATTGGTGGAAGTGCAAATGATTCAATCACTTCCTAGTAAATTTTAGAAACAGGAAAAATGTTTTAACCCTTATTGCCTTATTTACCTCGGAAAGGCTATTTTTATGTCTCAGTTTTTAATATGAGTGTATGGCTCAAGTAACTAATGTAAAAAAAATGCAAAATCCATGTCGCTTAAAACATTGCTACAGTTTTAAGCGCCAGAAAAGTGCTCCGATTTAAATGAAACTTGTATCAGTCGACGCAGAAAAAATTGCTGATTCCAAATATGTATATAACTCAATATCGCCCAAAATGTCGCTTAATGCAAATAGCCTTTCACCCCTCGATATTATCTATTAGAACTTTTTGGCAATTCTGAAAACAAATTACATTGTCTTCTCCATAGTCTTGGAACTCTCATTCAACTCCCCAACCCTATAAACCAGTTTTCTATGAATCCAATATATCTTACTCCCTATGACGCGTTAACCCTCAATCCCCATATCATTCTTAATTTTGGAATAGTCAAACATGCCCCCGGTGCCCTCTGCACCTTCCATGATAATTTTTTTCGTCACTTTTGTGGGTGGTATCAATTTTACACTGATGCATCAAAATTATCACCAGATAGCTCCGTAGGTGTATCTGTATGGATACCCTCTTCCAGAATTTCTCTTAATTATAGATGTCCTTCTTCTGCTACTGTTTTTACTGGCGAAGCTCTGGCAGTATTGGAAGCTATCATTTTCATCAAATCGCATAACATTAATAAATCTATAATTTTTTCCGATTCTAAAAGCTGTCTTCAATCTATTCTCTCCAATCCTTTCCGTTCGAGATATCTTTCTCCCGTAATCCTAAAAATAAGACAAAATCTTATGGAGTGCCATCAACTCAATATAAAAGTCGTTCTTGCGTGGATCCCGGGTCATTCTGGAATCCCCGGTAACATTAATGCAGACTCTTGTGCCAGATTAGCGGTACAGAATGGCACTCTGGAACATTTTCAAACCTTTTCACAAGACCTATGTCTACTTGCTAAGTCGCTGCAGTATAAATCATGGACAGTTGCCTGGAATACATCAAAATTAATCTAAGGTAAGTATTACGCCGATGTCCAATCCGACATTCCCTCATCTCCATAGTTTTTTAGGTCCTGCAAAGCTGACAAACGTACAGTTTCCACTATTTGCCGCCTTAGACTTGGTCATTCCTGTACCCCTGTGTTTCTTGCTAAGCTCAGGATCAGGAATTCATCTCTTTGCGAATGTGGCCTGGATGAGGGAAATGTCGATCACATTTTTTTCTCATGTCCGAGATTGCGTCAATCCCTCTATGATGTCCTTCCCTCTGAAATTCCTCGTCCTACTTCTCTCAAATGCCTACTCTCTCTCATTTCTTCACCTTCAGTACGGTACATCTTATGTGAATTTGTTAAAAAAAACAAAATTTTCTTGTAAACTGTAGTAGTAAATAATTATAACATTAATGTCGCTAGTTTTTAAATTCCTATTTTCGTTTTTATAAGTGTCTTGGTAGTTAACAGTAATGGTTTTTGTATTTTTTGTTTTAGGTAGAAAGTAGTTGATTGTTTAAATCATATAGGTCATAAAATACTCAATCGAAATTATGTTTATTTAATTTCTTTCTTCATTTGTTTCCTCTGGTTTATGACATCAATGCAACTAAGCCTGGCAGAATATAAATAACAACCAGTCATTATAAATACGCGCCAATGAAGGAGGACTCCGATTTCATTTACTACGCTGGTTGAAGAAATCCTGCGGTCATCATAACTGGCCAAATTCTCCTCCTTACCGTGCAAATTCTTCTGTCTGAAGCGTTTTTATGTAGAAAGTGAATATAGTGGCTAAGTCGCATTATCTAGTATGCGAAGCCAGTATCAAGAAGTAAAGTGAAGTGACAGTGACAGAGTATAGCAGACAGCAGTATAGTAGAAATCCTATGGATTCTGCTTTTGGAAGTGTTGACGACCAAACCTGAATTCGCGTATTAGCTATATTTTTAGCGTAAAAGGCCTATTTGCTTAGTTTTTTATGTCCGATTTGATTATTATAGTGTGTTTTAAGTTGTGATAGTAATATTTGTGTTTTTTAGTAGCGGTTAGCGGTAAGTTTTTATTTTTTCATATTTTTGACATTGCGTCTATGCGTATTTGAGATTATTCTCAGATATGCAATCGGATATTTGGGATGATGCGCTGGCTCGGCCGCCGCCTCCTGATCCTCCTGATCCTCCGGATCCCACATTGATGGTGATTGGCGCGAGTACATCGTGCACTGCTATGAAACGACGACTTGAGCCAAATAACAATAATCCTATTAAAAAACAAATTATATCCCCTGATTCAGCTACTCCTTCGATACAAACTGTTTACTCTGACCCGTCCTATACTGTATTGGAGCTATTAATAACTATACTAAATTAGACAAAGGTCCTTTTATCGTACATGTTTCTCGTTCTTCTCCTGATCCAGCAATGGGCACGTCTATCCGTCCTATTAAGTTTGGCCAGTTTCTTACCACCCACAAAGTGAAAAATGTTTGTACTGATGGCATCAAAAGAGTTGGACGAAATAAAATTTCAGTACAGTTTAAATCTGCTGAAGATGCTAATAATTTTACTAGCTCTCCCATATTATTACAGAGCAAATATGTAGCTACCGTCCCTACTTTCAATGTGACCAGAATGGGATTGGTGGGGCAAGTCCCCACAGATCTTTCCATGGAAGAATTTGCAAAAGATGTCAACCTACCTATTGGCTGTGGCAAAGTTTTAAAAGCGCGTAGACTAAACAGAAAAAAAATAGATGAAGGTGAAGTTACTTGGGTCCCTACCCAGTCAGTGGTGGTCACCACAGAAATAGATCAAGATAGAACGGCCGCGATGGCATATTTCCATACATTTCGAGCGTGTCACTTTTTTGAAAAACCACGCCCTCAGCGTGACGTCATTTTCATTGAGAGCGGCGCGACTAGTTAGGAGACACTCACATTAGATTATCGATGTTAATATCGGCAACGTGTGTTAATTTTATTATTTTTATATTTTACTAACTTTATTGATTTTGTGTAACGATAATCATAGAAAGTAAAACATGTTAAATACTTCAATCCGACATATTAAAACCTAAAACATATTTTTCCAACAGTATATAAAATTTAATTATAAATATTTTACTGTCCTTGAAACTATACATATTTATTAAATATTTGCCTTTTTGTAAGGGTTGGCCTCACAGTCCTGGTTAAATAACGAAGCCGAACGTCTACATATACCTCGGTTACTGCCCATTTGAGAAGAACGAGATGATTTTCCATCGGCGATTGGTCAAATTGGTGAAAACTTATACTGTCAAATAAACTGCTGCCAATGTAATTACGAAACACTGGTTGAAATTTGTGGTGTTAGAATAAAGTAGGGACAAAGCAAGATATGAGCTGATACTCAAATTATTATTGAATTAATTTATCGATAAGTCCTAAGACTCAACGATACATGGAGTGCCCATCTCTAACATTCGAATCACAGCGATTAACAGACACAGCGATCAACTGGCAGGTTTGTGTATTTCGTTCGATTCGACGTACATTACGCGTATAATTTATACGCGCAATGTTTTTGTATACGAGCGTTGAATGCGGACAGCAATGGATATTTATCATAACGAAAAAATATACAACTTGTGATCGTAATTATTGAACATAGTAAAAGTAAAACAATAATTTATAATCTCAAAAAAATACTTTCTACTGATTTTCTGTACTTACTGATCATACGAAATATTTCCTTTTTTCATATTTGATTCACTACTTTTGTTTTTACAATTTTTCACAGCATAATAAGGCATATATGTGACGTTATGTCTATTTTTTTACGTCCTGAACGCATGGCAGGAACGTTCGTTGCGTAATGAGAGCGAGTTTCGAAAAGCATGCAATATAGTGCAGGGTTTTGGCACGCTTGCCACGCCTATTCGCCGTTCTATCTTGATTTATTTCTGTGGTGGTCACCTTTCAAGGCCAATCCCTAGCGTCTCGGGTTTTTTTGTATTATACGTCTCTCCCTGTTGAAATATACATTTATCCAACCATCCAGTGTCATTCTTGCGCCAGATACGGTCACACTAAGGCCCAGTGTAGGTCTAAACCCAGGTGCTTCCGCTGTGCTCAAGAACATCTTGGGGAAAACTGTGAAGTCGCCGAATCCAAATCCTCTTGCCTTTTTTGTTCTGGTCGGCATTTCGCCACGAGCAATGCCTGTCCAGAGCGTGTAAGACAGAGATCAATAAAACTTGTAATGGCCCAAAACTCAGTTTCATATGAAGAAGCCTCATCACAATTCTCTGCTGTATCTCGCCCTTTTTCCGAGGTAGCTAAAGATTCACCTACATTTCCTTCCCTCTCCAAAGCTCAGCAAATTCCTAGGCCTGTTCATTCAGCTCCTCAAAAATCTCGATTACAACTGTCATCATCCGCTTCTACTCACTCTAGAATCCCAATGGGTAAAGCATATGATAGAGTTGCTCACCAGCAAATTACCTCTCATCCTCCATCATCTATGCCAAATGGTTGTGCTCTAAACAACCACCTACTTCTTCCTCAAAGAGAAAATATTTTAGAAACTCTTTTATCTTTATTAATCGATTTTATTTCCTCAAATCCACAAAATCTACTGTCCCACGTTGCCTCCAAACTTACTCATCTAGTATCATTAACCTCTCAACATGGATCCAGTGATCCTTCTACAGTGGAATTGTCGGAGCGTGCGAAATAAAAAGCATGAACTGACTCATTTAATCAACACTCTTTCCCCATCGATCATTGCCGTCTCGGAGACATGGTTGAGGCCTGGATCCCGTTTCCAGGTTCCAGGTTTCTCCTGCCTTCGGGATGATAATGTGGATGGCTATGCAGGTAGTGCTTTATTCGTAAAACGCTCCCTTCCTTTCAATCAAATATTCCTTCCCTTTCACCCCCCAGGCTTCAACATCGTTGCTGTCAATTCTCTTGGAATATCTTATGTTTCCATCTATATTCCACATCCTAATTCCGCTTTAATCCCTGATCTTCTTCACCTCCTTTCCTGTATTCCCTCCCCTATGTTAGTTATGGGGGATTTCAATGCCCATAATACTATATGGGGTCATAGCCATTCGGATCTCTTTGGCCATTCCATAATGGATGTCATTGACAAATCTCAATTATGCCTCCTCAATGATGGTTCTCCTACCCGCAGGGTTCTCCCCTCTCAAGATCCAAAAAGTGCCGTGGATCTTTCTCTTTGTTCTCCTTCTCTTTTCCTAAATATGACTTGGAAACTTCTTCCCCTTACTTACGGAAGTGATCATTTTCCTATCGTTCTATCCTTATCTCCTCACTATCGTGTATCTCCTCCTTCAAATTCATCCCCTCTTCCTAGATATAGTCCCCTTTTTCCTGCTACAATGCATATACCGAAAGTATTGTTTTTTCTGCCTCTCTTCATGTCCCTCTTAAAAAGGTTGCAAGAGATTTCAAAGTCTCCCCCCCGTAGTGGGACTCTGATTGTACTGCGGCTGTAGCGGAGAGAAGAGAGGCGGAGAGAGCTTACAATCGGGTTATGTCTCCAGAAAACTTTCTTAGATATAAACATTCTGCAGCTAAATTCACCAGGCTAGTTAAGAAAAAAAAACGCCTCGGTTGGATTAACTTCTGTAGATCTTTATCGCCTACTTGATCCCAAATAAGTGAGGAAGGGGTTCTTCCTCACTTATTTGGGATCAAATAAGACATTTTAGAGGTTCCTATAACATCCAAAATATATCAGCCAACGATCCTTCATCTTGGATTGAGGCCTTTTTAGATAAACTTGCCCCTCCATCTGTTCCCTCCTTGGCTTCCTTGCCAACAGCTCCTATCTTTATACCCTCTCGAGACGATTTCGATCATCCCTTTTCCTCTAGTGAACTTTCTCTCGCGCTTGACGGACTGACAGACACTTCTCCTGGTATAGATGGTATTCCTTACTCCTTCCTTCCAAAGTCATCCCCTAAATCTAAAGATATCTTCCTTTATTTAATAAATTCTTTTTTTGATAATGGTGCTATCCCCAGTCAATGGAAATCTTAAATTATTCTTCCAATTCATAAGCCCGGTAGGGATCCTCTCCAAGCAAGTAGCTACAGACCTATAGCATTGTCTTCTACTTTAGCTAAAACAATGGAGTGGCTCATCAAACATCGTTTAGAATGGCTGATTGAAAACAGGTGTATAGTAGCTAAATCTCAATTTGGTTTTAGAAAAGGAATGAGCACATTGGATAATCTCAGCCTTCTTACTACTGAAATCCAAATTGCTATTGCTATTGCTAGAAAATAAATATTTAACGGGAGTTTTTCTAGACCTAACATCAGCATATGATGATGTTCAGCTTCCAGTTCTTAGAAATAAACTTTCTCAGCTCGGAATTCCCGTGAAGTTGTCTAGATTTACCCTTAACTTGTTAGGTGAGAGATCTGTTGTCGTCAAGTCCCATTTTGGCAATCACCCGCGTAGAATTGTCTGGAAGGGCTTGCCTCAAGGCTCAGTTCTTAGCCCTCTTCTATTTAATCTGTATGTACATGATCTCGAACTGGTTGTAAATTCATTCTGTCACATTCTTCAATACGCGGATGATCTTATTCTTTACATAACGTCCTCTTCTATTGAGGATGCCACTGAACGCTTAAATAGGGCTCTCAGCTACCTGAGTGACTGGTTAGCTAACCATGGCTTATGCCTTTCACCATCGAAAAGCTCAGTTGTAGTTTTCACCAAAAAAAGGATTATTCCCCGTATAACTATTTCAGTTCAGGACGAGATCATTCCACAATCCAATGTTGTTAAATTCCTTGTTATATTATTGGATTCTAGAATGTCTGGTTCCCCTCACTTTTCGTCTTTAGTCCAAAAATGTGAAAAGAGCATAAATATCCTTCGCTGCCTTTCAGGTGTTTGGTGGGGATCGCATCCGTACACTCAAAAACTTTTGTACAATGCCATAATACGCAGTCAACTGGACTATGGTTCTTTTCTTCTTAACTTCTGTAATAAAACTAATCTTGTTAATCTTCTTAAACTCCAATCCAAATGTCTACGAATCATCCTGGGAGCAATGAAATCCTCACCCATCAATGCAATGCAGGTTGAATGTGGTGAGCCTCCCCTGGATCTTCGTAGGCAATTTCTCTCTGATCGTTTCCTTTTTAAATTAATTCAGAACAAAAATCACCCCCTTATTCCAAAATTATATTATCTATTAGAACTCTTTGGCAATTCTGAAAATAAATTACCTTGCCTTCTCCATAGTCTTAGAACTTTTATTCAACTTCCCAACCCTATAAACCAGTTTTCGATGAATCCAATATATCTTACTCCCTATGACGCATTAACCCTTAATCCCAACATCATTCTTAATTTTGGAATAGTCAAACATACCCCTGGTGCCCGCAGCGCCTTTCATGATAATTTTTACCGTCACTTTAATGGGTGGCATCAATTTTACACTGATGCCTCAAAATTATCGCCCGATAGTTGTGTTGGGGTATCTGTATGGATTCCCTCTTCTAAAATTACTCTTAATTATAAATGTCCTTCTTCTGCTACTGTTTTTACTGGCGAAGCTCTGGCAGTGCTGGAAGCTATTATTTTCATCAAATCGCATAACCTTAATAATTCCATAATATTTTCCGATTCTAAAAGTTGTCTTCAATCTGTTCTCTCCAATCCTTTCCGTTCGAGATCTCTTTCTCCCTTAATTCTTAAAATCAGACAAAATCTTCTGGAGTGCCATCAACTCAATATAAAAGTTGTACTTGCGTGGATCCCGGGTCACTCCGGAATCCCTGGTAACGTCAATGCAGACTCTTGTGCCAGATTAGCAATACAGAATGGCACTCTAGAACATTTTCAAACCTATTCTCAGGACCTTTGTCTACTTGCTAAGTCGCTGCAGAATAAATCTTGGACTGTTGCCTGGAATGCATCAAAATTAATCAAAGGTAAGTATTACGCCGATGTCCAATCGGACATTCCGTCATCTCCATGGTTTTTTAGGTCATGTAAAGCGGACAAACGTACAGTTTCCACTATTTGCCGCCTTAGACTTGGTCATTCCTGTACCCCTGTATTTCTTTCTAAGCTCAGGATCAGGAATTCATCTCTTTGCGAATGCGGACTGGATGAAGGAAATGTCAATCACCTTTTTTTCTCATGTCCGAGATTGCGACAATCCCTCTATGATGTCCTTCCCTCCGAAATTCCTCGTCCTACATCTCTCAAATGCCTACTCTCTCTCATATCTTCACATACAGTACGGTTCATCATAAGTAAATTGGTTAAAAAAAAAAATATTTTCTTGTAAACTGTAGCAGTAAATAATTATAACATTATAATTACTAGCTTAACATAACATACTTATCACATGTTAATAATTACTAGTTTAAAATTCATATTTTCGTTTTTTTTAAGTGTTCTGATAGTAATTGGTAATAGTGTTTGTTTCTTTTTTGTTGTTGGTAGAAAGTAGTTGAATGTCTAAATCATATGGGTCATAAAATACTCAATCGAAATTTTGTTTATTTATATCCTTTCTTCATCTGTTTCCTCTGGTTTATGACATCAATGCAACTAAGCCTGGCAGAATATAAATAACAACCAGTCATTATAAATACGCGCCAATGAAGGAGGATTCTGATTTCATTTACTTCGCTGGTTGAAGAAATCCTGCGGTCATCTTAACTGGCCATATTCTCCTCCTAACCGTTCAAATTCTTCTGTCTGAAGCGTTCGAAGTAGAAAATGAAGAGAGTGGCTAAGTCGCATTAACTAGTATGCGAAGCCAATAATAAGAAGTGAAGTGAAGTGAAATCCTATGGCCCTGTGATGCCGTGATTTTATTTGGTATTGAGCAATTAGAAAGCTTTCAAGCGATTTAATAAGCTATAGACCAACGAGATTTGGTGTGGAAATTTGAAATGGTTTTTTGCGATCTAGGTATGTGTCCTAACTATCTATGCACCTAATTATATTATCCTTAAATGACCCCTATTTATTACCCCTGTTTATTTTGCAGTGTTCCATGGGCTGTGCTCTGCTTTCCTTAATTTGTTATGTTGAAATAGACTTAAGGCGTGATAAGTCCATAGCTTATGTACATAGTTGGTTCCTGCCAATTAATGATTCTATTTATTGACATGAATGCAATAAATGAATATAAGTAGCAAATTTATATTCTGTGAATTATTGGGATAAATTGTTTATAATTAATTGAACATAATTAGGTAGAAATAAATTCCAACATTCAAAAATAATGTTCAACAAATATAATACTGCATTTACTTTTCATTTTAGGAATTCTACAGCCGTTTAAAAATAATAAATTGCTAAAATGGTAAAAATATGTGCAGTAAAAAATTGTACAAGTCGTCGCAGTAACAAAACCCTTGTCAAGGATGTTTCTTCTTTATCCTTTTTTCTGGCCAAGGTGTGTATATATTTTCATAATGTAATGAAGTGAATGCTTCCCAGCATCTATGAAGAAATGGACACAGATGTTATTTATTCAAAAAGCTTGTTATTGATGTAGAGGTACTACGAGGTACGTTTAATGAATGATTTTGCTGAAATTAGGCTACTGAATACTCCAGAAATGTGTTTTGATTACAGATAATATTTTTTTGCTATATTGTATGTAGCTTCCCGTCTCACGGTGTTACTTGCGTACAAACAAAATGTATAGCCTATGTTACTCAGTGATAATGAAGCATTCTAAAGAAAGAGAGTTATTAAAATCGGTCCAGTACTTTTTGAGTTTATTTGTTGCATACAAAAATACAAATCTTTCCTCTTTATAATATTAGTGTAGATAATTGTAATGGAAGGAAAGTCTATCTTTTATTTGTTATTAATGTATTTGCAGAGTCAAACAAAATTAGAAGAATGGTCACGAGCTCTGTGCATGCGATTGAAACCAACTGATTTTGTCTGTCAATTACATTTTAAAGAGGAAGATTTGCAAATTAGTTATAAACATGATAATAGTAATATTGACCAATATTGTAATTTCAAGAAAAAACTTCTCAAGAAAAATGCAATGCCAACAATTGAACATCAATTGCATCGAAATCTTGAAATAGAGGAAGAACAACAAACAAAATATAGAAAAAGAAGAAAAATAAGAGAAGAAGACAGTGAGGGATTGTTAAAAGTTCAACAACTAATATCAAATTTGAAAGAAAACTATGCAACACTTCCAGAGAATTGGTTGTTTGTTGAGAAATCCAATGAAATTGGTTTCATGAGAGTGGATCCAATCACAATGAAAATTAAAAACCACATAGTAATAAATGCAGACTTCACTGTAACTGTATGTATATTTAAACCTAAAACTCTTAGTTCAATCAATAATTAGGAGACAATGATGTAGTGTTACAATTTACACCTGCAACTCAGATAGTGTTTACCTAACCATACTTTGCCGACCTTTAAAATAGTAAAGAAATGGGTTCGGAGGTGGGATGGGAAGGATAAGGGAAAGAGTTGGATACCATTTCTACCGAGCGAAAAATAGCATCAGCCACTTTACATCAATATTTTGAGAGGAAGTGATATTTCGCCAGCCAAACTAGCTCACTAGTGCAACAAACTCCATGGCTCTCACTGTAACATGGCAGTGGCTTCTTTAGTAAATTGTTCTTTAAACATGTTTCTACTTCAATGTGGCCTAAAGTGAGTGGTATAAAAGGAATGATGTAATTTTATATACACTTATTTTATTTTACAGGCAATAGGATCAAATAATAGGAAAGTATTTTTGACTGATCAAATTTCATCGCCTAACGTCATTTATGACTATTTGAAATATGTCGAAAAGTGGGTGCAATGTGTGGGAACTCTACTGGATGGACAGGGGTAATTTGGTGCATAAATTACAGTACTAGAATAATGCGAAACTGAGTGGTAGAGCCAAGCAGTTCGCTGCATGAATGCTCGACCGGTGAAATACCACGACCTCTCAGAAGACCGACGTAAAGTGGCTCATGCCGCGTTTCGTTCGGTGAGAGAGGTACCCGGAGGCCCACCCCCCTTCCCCGTCCTTTCCTATCCCCTATCCCTTAAAGGTCGGCAACGCAACAGTAACACTATATGTGTTGCTGGTGTCCATGGGCGGCGTTGGTTGCTTACGCTTTCGCGAAGTGTGAATCAAAAAGTCGTGGGTTCGAATCCTAGCTCACACCAATGACTTTTCGAAATTGTTTTCGGAAGTTATGTGTGATAAATACTGATGACTGACAAACTTTGTGCCCGGTATGGCAATAGGTTCGCCACCTATTCCATTTGGGACGTAAACATAACGGCGAGACGAGGCTTAACAGCCGCTGCCTACACCTTCGGGTAACAAAAGGCGTGAAGTTAAGTTATGTTATGTTAAAAAAAAAAAGTTTTTTGACAGGTCGCCAACTGAGAAGATTGGTGATATCCGAAAGTATGATCGTTCGTACTATTTAATCGATTTATTAAATCTTGTTTACTAAGGCCCGTATTCACGAAGGCATAATTAGATCTTATTCAGCCGATTACGCCCTAAACGGGTCTTTAACAATACATATTTTGCTGTTCACCAAGCACTTAACATTGATTAAGTGCTGTAATCAACCGATTATCTTAATGTACCTCAAAGACCTCGTTTAACCGGCGGTTATTGTAAACAAATGTGACATTTCATAAATAAAGTAAGGTGAAGGATCTAATAATGGACACTTGTACTACAGTGTTCATCATAAAAGCAAAACAAGCAATTAGTACAAAACACAGACCAAGAGTCATCAGTAAAATATCATATCAATATACTCAAGAATACGTAGTAGAAGTATCTGTAATAAATTCATAGAAATTTGAGAAGGTATAGGAAAATCTAAAATCACCATTGATAGACATTTAGGATCCAGTTGTCTATACCCAGTGATGACACCGACACTACCCAGCATTAGATATGCAGTTGTTGAGATTTTTTTTTGTCGTGTCATATACATAAATTATTTTGTATTCTATAAATAAATAAATAATTATGGCGAATTTAAACAGTATTTAGACGGATAAATGAAATCCCGTTTAGTTAAATTTATTTAAAACTTCACTAGTTTAACAATATAACCATTCCTTATTCAGTTTATAACTTTAAAACCACCGAAAAACTATGTTTTCTTTGAATAAATAAAAAAAATATCCATCGCTGGTTTATAGTCCATTATTGGAACCTCTACCCTAAATAAAATATAATGGAAGTCGCTATAAATTACATTTTAGATGAAAATAATGTATTAGACGATTTTAAATACTCGTAAGCGAATTATACGGGCACCTCATTTAATCCAAATACGACGAAATTATTTCGAAAATATGACGAGAAAGGAAAATAATAAAACGCGTTTCAGACGTTGCCATGACAACGGAGATCAACAGAATAAAACATAATGTTAATAAATAACAAAGGCGTTTATGGTAACCTAATCGCATTGCCATAACACGGAGCACATTTTGCAGTATAATCTTATTATCCTAATATTTTTGGATGTCGCTCGGATGTAAGCAAATGTATACAAAATGCACACATTTTACTTTATTTTAATAAGTAGCATTATACTACTCATTCTTTTACTATTCATTCGTTCTAATTACAACTGATTACGTAGCAGTCCCCATTTTATTTTTGGTGAACAGCGTTAACTTTATAGGTCCGATTATATTTAGAGCTCTATTTAGCTAACACATCGTTATGTCATAGTTCATGAACTTGGCCCTTAAACGATTACGCATTTTTCGCATTGTTCATCAATGAGTACTTTTTTGCACGGATAATTCTCAATGAACCGTTAGAATTTTTGAAAAAGCAGAAAAAAGTATAAAGTGTTAATTAAAGTAAGTAAAATTAAACGGTTTTTTTTTTAATCGCAATCAATCGTGCGAATGTTGTTATATGTGTGTTATATGTGAGTATCTAATATTTCACAAACATAATGAACGGGTATTAACGCAACATTTTTTTTAGGTAAACAATTATTTACCTTTATTAGCTTGACGTTTGTACCAGGTTTCGTATTAGTTTATTATAAGTACATATATCTCGTAAACTACCCTGTTTTGTTATAGTTACACATACATACATAACTTCACGCCAAATCCCTTGCGGGGTAGGCAGAGAGAACAGAGCGCCATAGGGCACGATTCTTACACACCTCACTCGCTTCGTTGACTTTCATAACTCTTTTCATGCAGGCGCGTCGGTTTTTGAGGCTCTTAACATCACCTTCCTCCAGAACACGTTCTATTTGGTCTTGGAATGTGTGTCTTGGCCGTCCTCGACTCCTACATCCGTCCGCTTTTGCATTGTATATCTGCTTAGTCAGTCTTGCGTCAACCATTCTTTCTACATGTCCGAACCATCGGAGCATGCCCTTTCTTACTTTTACACCGACACTCTCTTTCAAACCAACTTTCTTCCTTACAACCTTGTTTTCTACGCGGTCAGCGAGAGTCACTCCGCAGATTTTGCGTAGAGCCCTCATTTCTACCGCGTTTATTCTACTTGCATGCACACTCTACCATACCCAGCTCTCGCTTCCATAAGTTAGTGTTGGGATCAGGACTGCATTGTGGATTGCTAACTGGGCTTTTCTGCTAATATTTTTTGCGCCCAGGAATCTGCCCAACACTCCGTTTACGCTATTTCCTATCGCCACTCGTCTTCGTCTCTCGTCTTCTTTTGTTATAGTTCCTTTTTTTAAACTCAACCCGCAAAGAGGTAAAGCGTAGGGGTTATATTAATAACAAGATACGTTTTGTTATGTATGAAAATTGGTCAAAATATTCTTTTTGGTATGATATTAATTACTAACAACTCCACCGTTATGTCTCGACACATTTTGATGGAATTTTACATTGATAAACAACCCATTTCTGGGAATGTTTTCGAGTGACTATTGCACAATGACATACAAATAAAACCATAAACAAAAGAAAAGTATAGTATACTAGTTGACCCAGCGAACTTTGTTTCGCCTCATAAAATAAATAAAAATGGTCGTTGTGGACTATCCCTAAGAGAAAGACATATGCCATGCAGGACTTTTTTGTAAACCTTTTGTCGGTGTGTAATAATATAGTACATTGTTTTGATCTATCGCTAAGGGTACAAGTCCGTACAAGCCAGCGTTTGCTAAAGAACTAAATCTCAAAAATAATAACTTTTTATTTGCTACAGTATACTTGAATTATACATAAAAACCACTCCGTTGACACGAATAATAACAATAATATCTATTTAAAAAAAACTACATCAAAATCCGTTGCGTATTTTAAAAGATCTAAGCATATAAGGACAGCGGAAAGCGACTTTGTTTTATACTGTGTAATGATGATGATACTGATGATACAATTGTTTAAATACACCAATCATTATTATTTCAATATTACAAACAGACACTTCAATTTAATTTTAATGTACTAAACACTACTACTATACATTTATTTCAATAGATTATATACCGATTAAGTATTTCTGTGGAACAATTGTAGAAATAGGTATTTTTGGAATATCACTAAGTGGGCGTTACCCTTTCATGAAGTACAATAATAATTGTATGGATTTTTTTCCGACACAATACGAAACTTCATGGGCATGAGCTGTCAAAAAACCATACTTATCGTGGACAGAGTGTAGTTGTTAATTTACTGATTACACTTGTCAATTTCGCTTGTCCTGAAATTAATATTACCTGTTGAAGAGAGTGGCTAAGGCCCGTAAGATCAATCACAGTTTAATCTATTTTACCTAGTTTAAACCTCATCTGTCGTTTATTTTGTAAGATCGATGCTAGTTTACCGAGCAGTTACAGTTTAATCTATAGTTTAGCTTACACCAGGAGATTTTGCCAGTTAAACCGTGGTCCTGCTTAGTTTAAAAATGGCGGTCGTTTATCAGCTGAAATCTGACACGACGATTGTGGGTTCATACATAGATTTAGCATAGACTACAATAGATGGCACATGTCAGGAAAAATTTAATAATAGCATCGAATAACTGACAGCGTAACCGCATATATTAGATTTTGGGTATATTTATATTTCAACACATGAACATTAACTATGTAAAAGTTAACGCTTTGAACCGGTTTTTACGCACACATTGATAATAATATTAATAATATCTTGGACACAAATCACACAGCGCCCTTCACTTCCAAACTAAGCAACTAAATGCTTGTGCTATGGATACTACATAACGGATATTAATACATATGTATATACTTTTCATTTGAAAATACATACTTATAATACATAGAAAAACACCCAGACGCCGCACAAATATTCATGTTTGTCACAAATATTTGTGCTCGGGTGGGAATCGAACCCCCGACCTCCGTGCTGCAGCCGGTAGTTTTACCAATGCGCCACGAGGCCCGTAAGTCACTCACACATTAACAACCCATTTTTGGTCACGTTGTTTGGGTGACTATTGCCGATATATTATTCTTAAATCTATGGTCACACTATAAAACTTCATAAAAGAAAGAGAAAAAGATTTTTTACACGAAATATGCCACAGACAATGTACAAAAGAGTGAATGATGAGCGAAATATGGACATTAAATAACCAAATGTTGCCATCTGTCGAAAACTAAACCTAGTTTACGTAATCTATGTCCATTTCGCTGTTGATCTTACGGGGCAGGTTTAAACTCTAGATTAAAATTGACTATAGTTTAGAAAATCGACAGTTTTAACTATGATTGATCTTACAGGCCTAAGTCGCATTAGCTAGTATGCGAAGCCAATAATAAGAAGCGAAGTGAATATTACCTGAAGTAACAAGTTCGACATTTTGGGATTAAGTAATACCCCACACAGTTGCTAAGCGTCTAGACGCATACCCCCTAATTCGGACTTATCGGCAACCAAATATTTGACCCTCAAAGCATATTCCGTGACATCCGTGGATATAAACTATAAACGTATTATTATTAGTAACGTTACGCAAGTTTTTGGATATGCGCATTCCAAGAAATATTGCGAGTGTTCGCCGAATGTTTTTAATAACAAAAAAAAGAAATTGTATATAGAATGATAACACGAAAAATAAAATATTTATTCCGGCCCGACCGATAAAATAACACGACCTCTCAGAAAATCTAGTCTCGAAAGTGGCTCATGTCGTTCGGTAAGAGAGGTGCCCGGAGGCTCACCCCCTCCCTCATTCCTTCCTATCTACATACATAAATGACTTCACGAATACCCCGCATGGGATTTGCCCTTGCGGGGTAGGCAGAGAGAAAAAAACGCCATAAGGCACGATTCTAACACGCGACACCCGCTTCATTGACTTACATAAATCTTTCCATGCACTTTCGTCAGTTTAATATATTGCTTAGTCAATCTTGCATCCATTCTTTCTTCATGTCCCAACTATCGGAGCATGCCCTTTCTTACTTTTACACCAACTCTCTCTTTCAATCCAACTTCCTTCCTTGCAAGCATGTTTTCGACGCGGTCGGCGAGAGTTACTCCGCTGATTTTTCGCAGTGCCCTCATTTCGACCGTGTTTATCTTGATTCATGCACACTGCCATACCCAACTCCATTTCATAAGCTAGCGTTGAGGTCAGTACCGCACACAAATGACTTTTCGGAATTGTTTTCGGAAGTTATGTGTGACAAATATCGATGACTGAAAACTTTGTGCCCGGTATGGCAATAGATTCGCCATTTGTGACGTAAACAACGGCGAGACGAGGCTTAGCAGCCGCTGCCTACACTTTCGGGTAACAAAAGGCGTGAAGTTATGATAAGTGTGTTAACTTGCTTTCATGCACACTGCCATACCCGACTGTCGCTTGGCCCCATAAGTGGGCTTTGGGGTCAGTACCGCATTGTGGATTGCTAATGTTTTTTTTCTCTCAAGAATCAACGCTTCATTTACGCTATTTCCTAACGCCACTCTCTTTTTCTACATCCGCGGTATATCTGCCATCCCTTCTAAAAGCGCATACAAGATATACAATTGCATTCACCTGTTCCAGCACTACATCATCGACGATTATTCTTGTGTATAATTATGTATGTTATATATGTTCATGTATGATACAAAAAATAACAAGTGTTAAATCCAAAGTTTACTTTTGTATTACTTTTGATGTGGAACAAAGTTCGCCGGGTCAACTAGTTTTTTATAAAAAAAAATTCCAACCACAAAATTGAACACGAGAGCGTTACATCAAAACGCAACTCTTATGTCACAACAACTGCACTGAAATGGCTTGACCGATTTTGATGAAATTTTGTGTGCATTGTAGACTCCAAAGAAATATTCGCATTCGCGAATGTTTTAAAGAAATATTCGCGTATGTCCAAAACCTAACATTCGTAACATCACTAATTATTATCATTATTCAATGTTATTCATATTAATTAGACAAATATTTTCCTTAGGCTATTTAAACCATGTACCAACTGCAGCTCTGTCTAGTAGAATCTTTATTTTATGCCATAATGTCTGTTTTAGTTATGCCAAAAATTGTAAAGGTGTGATTACTGATGACGATTCGTGCAAAAGAAATCAATTTTATCCAAGATGCAATCCGTGCCGATTACTTCGACAAGTTCTACTGTATGGCAGAAAACCCTTTAGTAAAAAGGGTGTGGATGGGTATGCTGTTCAAGACAATGAAAATTTAATACAATGTGAACATACCAAAACTATGGTGAGTGGAAATATGATTGTAGGATAATGAAGAGAGTATACGCTTTATTTTACGCCACATATAGGATACATTACAGTAATTAGTACATAGTAAGTATTGATCAAGTACAAAAGGCGATCTTGTATAATTATATAACAATATTGTATACACAGCTCGCTTTTCATTAACCCTATGGGTTATAAAAAATGCTAAATAACTTCGAGCTCTTATTAAGGCTCAACTTAGGCTTAGGCCTTTTGCAGTTAAACAGTTAGAACATACCCTCTTACACACTAACTGACTCGACTATAGTAACTAGCTCTTCGACTCGGCTCCTACATCGTTCCTACTTTGTACTGTATTGTACTGTACCTTTATCTGCTTAGGTAGTTTTGCACCTTGCATTCGTATAGAGCATGAAGAGCATGAGCATCGTTACTTTAACAACACTTTTTCTGTCGACAACTTTGTGTCTTATAAGTTCTATTTTTTTTTCAAAACAGTCCTGTAGCAACGTGCTACAGGACTGTTTTGAAAAAAAAAACTGAAAACGCGAGTTTCGACCGCGTGTAATCTTCTGCTGTTATGGTAGAGACCATACCCATCTCATTACAATTAGCATCAATATACACTGAACTGGTCTGTGTCTACCAAGCAGGGCTTTCTTGAAGGAGGTCTTGGGATCCATCTAACCCTATTTCCTGACAGCTTTCTTCCTCTTGAATATCTGAACTGTACCAAGACATTAAGTCGCATCCACTTCTTCTAGCAGAATGTCATCAACCATAATTATATCCAAACTCAATGGGTGCTAACGGTAACTTAATTCAAATATTCAATTTGCCAGTATCTATGGTTAAGTGAGACTCGTTTCTCTTGCGATTTCATATTGTATATCTGCTTATCGATTCTTGCGAGTTAACTCGAACAACCTTTCCCGTTCTTTAATATTTCAGGATAAAACAATAGTCACCCATGAATATAAAGCAGAGATTGATTCGGACTACTCAGACCAACCTGAAATAATAAGAGAAAGTCATGATGAGCTGGAACTGAACAAAAATGATAGGTTGAAACAAAAACTGCGTGATGTATGGTCTTCGCCTAAGTTTTGTGGTTTGTGTTTGGAAAGCAATGGTAGCTTTCACCCCATAGACACAGAATTAATAATAAACAGACAGAAGTTTTCTAAATGTCTACATGATATTATTAATTATATTTTCCACGAGGATGTGAGTATACTTTTTAAATTCATGTCATAAATTGTTTAGTCAATGATAATAATTATTACAAATGGTCTGAGATATGACAGAGATATGATAGGACTTTGAGACCTATATTCTTAATTTTTGGTTCTAGATTAAACACTTCATGTCAAGCTCTTACGTGTGTGAAAGATGTACGGAAAAAACAATACAGACTTACATTTTCATACACAATACCAAAGAAATGTCAAAAATTATGGAAAACTGTGTCTCTGATGTTTATTCTAAAGTGATTGATCTTAATGAACAGATCAGCCCGACAGTTGATTATGATGATGCTAACGTAATGATTGTCCTAGAGAATAATAAAGATTTATACAAAAATATACTAGACACAAGAATTAATGAAGTAATTCATATAACTAAACCTATACATATGAAAATTGATAAAAAGGTGGCTAATAGTTGCCAGAATGATACCAACAATGCAGAAGAGGGGGACATTGTCACAGCACATACTGAGGTAATGCAATATTATAATGTAAATGATGTATTGAAGGAAGAGATAATGGACATTGATAAAGATATTACAAAAATAATTCCATCGCTCACATCTGAGACCGTAAACGAAGAACCTGAAATTAAAAAGAAAGCCCCACACAAAATCGATTTGAAATTGATTAATCTAATTCCGATGGCTCCATCTATATCTATAAATCAAATCAATTCAAATTTAAGTCAAATTCCAACCGGTGTGCCCGTGCGTGTAATCAAAGGGGTTCCAAGAAACGATATTACTAATATCAGTCAAGTCACCCCTGTTGCTTCTCAAATAAAGAGTCATTTATCGCAACTGGTGTTGGATGGAGACCATGTTGTTATAAAACGCTTAATTTCGCCAAATATTTCTGATCCCGTACAGAATCCGTCAACTTTTAGGGTAACTAATGAAAATAATGTACATGTTATTACAAGAATGCAAGAGAAATGACCATAAAAGCTGTTACAGCAGCACCTGTGTGTGAAGGTGAGGAGGCCCATTATTTTTTAACTCAATTGCGGGAGACAAATTTGCCATCAATCAATCAATAAGGTGAGCAGGCTTGGTCAGACAGTGTTCTATTCTAACAATAGAAAAGAAAATTAATACAACAGACAAGGCAGTATGGCTTCTAAGCTTTAGCCAGCCAAATTGCTCGAATAAAAAAGTCAATCGATCCAGGCTTCCAATTTAAATATTCTCTTAATTAACGTAATGGAAAACACGCTTGGCTCTGTAAATGAAACCGGCTCTGGAAGAAAAATGGAAAACCTCTAGAAAAATAATATAATTAACATTTTAATTAATTATTGCTAATGTTCGCCCATTGCCTTAGTATCTGGGTGAAGCCGACACTTCGCACAGGAGCAGGCCGTTCTTGTGTGCAATATCTGTGTTGATTATAATTGTTATATGTAAAAACCAGGCCCCTCTTCCCCACTGGGCACTATGGGCACGTGCCCAGGGCCCCGCGATCGAATGGGGCCCCCTAGTTCCTGCCAGATTACCAAATGATAACCGATATTTAGGTATTACCGAAAAACATTAATTTTGAAAAATCTGATGATAATGACTTACTACAATACCTACGCTTATTATATTAGCTTTAGTTTGCCGCATGCGGATAGCTATACCTTGTACAACATAGCTTGAACTTTTTGACAGATGGGTCAGTGATGGGAAACAGAAAATATCTATTGGTGTAAAAAATGTGTTGGCTAAATATGTGGCTGTATGTATGTTTTAAACTATTCAAAATAAATAAATTCATTCGTCAATCAATTTTATTGCACTAGACATAAAAACATTGGGTAGGTAAGAGACCTTTGGTTTCAGTTTTTCTATTTAAATTTTACTTCGAAGCAATAAAAACCACTTAAGACTTTCGGAAAATGCTTGAGTCCTTAACAGATACTTTTATGTTGTGTGTGTCTATTCTTATGATTATTATCAATTTTTAATATTATTAAAATAAGAAAATATTGTTCGTCGTTGCAAAGTTATATCGATTTCAGATTTGACATCCGTCAAAAAGAAAGATCAAACTAATAAATTTTGTTACTGACTGTGCTGAGCTCTGATAAAAAAAATAGTATTGTTTGATTAAATCGTCGTTTGTCTGTTTTGTGTTAGCGAATATTTTCGTTATAAAATTAATTAAATACTGAATTATAATATAAAATGTCGAAACGGTCATATCCTAGTGGATCTGAAAAAAGGAAAAAAGCTCTACATCAGAAAGAAGTAATTGAAAAGTTACCAAAATTAACATCATATTTTACTACTACTACTGGAGAAACTTCTGTAAGTAGCAATCAACTCATAAATGTTCCACATGATGACTCAGCTCAATTACAAATTGCGGGAATTTCTAAACCTTCATGTTCCAATTTTGAAAAAGAGATTGAATCAGAAAGCGACTATTCCTACGACGAAAGTGCAACGACTTCAGTGACTTCACTAAAACCGACAACTCCAACTGTGTCAATTGAACAGCAGTTTTCCAACACAGAAGAATTAATATCGCACGATCCCGCCGATTATTTTCACGAAAAGTTTGTTGAAATAAATCGCGAAATTTTAATTCGTAAGGGACCAGTATATTTTCAAAATAAAGATTCTGACTTTTCCGAGGCATCCAGAACCTACAAAGATGGTAATAAATTAGTAACGAGATATTTCAACAAAGCATTATTTATTCGCAAATTAAAGAACAATAAAAGCGTCGAAAGAAAATGGTTGCTGTATTCGCCTTCCAAATGCTCTGTATTTTGTTTTTCATGCTGCTTATTTAACCCAACTGATGTTAATCTTTGCTCTCGGAATGGATGTAATGATTGGAAGCATATTAATCATAAGCATAAGCAATCTATGATGACTTATCTGACACGAAGTAAAGCGGTTGGTAGAGTAGATATAGACTTATTATCTCAACATCAAAAGGAAGTGGATTACTGGAGAAACGTACTTAAACGGATTGTAGTTGTTGTAAAATTTTTGGCATCGAGAGGGCTTCCATTTCGCGGCGACAATGAAATCCTAGGATCTCCAAACAATGGAAATTATTTGGGTTGTGTGGAATTATTGAGTGAATTTGATCCATTTCTTGCAGATCACTTAAAAAAATTTGGGAATCCTGGAAAGGGTAACATTTCTTATTTATCAGCAAATATCTGTAATGAGTTTATTGAAATACTGGGAAAACAGGTTCTAAAAAAAATTATAAATGAAGTTAAATCAGCAAAATATTTTTCCATAAGCGTTGATAGTACGCCCCATCTGTCTCATATTGACCAGCTAACTTTCATCATTCGATACGTAAAAGACTGTGTTCCTGTTGAAAGGTTTTTGAAATTTATACCTATTAAAGAGCATAAATCTAAGTATTTAGCGGAGACCATCTTAAATTTTTTAGAGATACATGATATTCCCATAAAAGATTGCAGAGGCCAAAGCTACGACAATGCTTCAAATATGTCGGGAAAGTATAGTGGTCTACAAACAAGAATCAAGGAAAAATGCGAATTTGCCACCTTTATACCATGTGCAGGACATTCACTAAACTTGGTAGGTGTCCATGCTGCTGGGTGTGTACCGGAGGCATCACAGTTTTTTGAAATAGTTCAGAATGTGTACAACTTTTTTTCGGGCTCTACCCACAGATGGAATATGTTAACAGAACATTTAGGTTCAAAAAAAGTTGTTAAGAGTCTTTCACAAACCAGATGGTCAGCCCGAGCTGATGCAGTAAGTGCTTTGCATGGGGGTTATAAAAGAATATTAGAAGCTTTAATCACCATCGCACACGATACTGAACAGGCACGAGAAACAAGAGACGCAGCCCTTAGTCTGTCTAGAAAAATGGGAAATCTAGAATTTATTATACTGACGGAAATCTGGAGCACTATATTGGAAAGAATAGACAAAACAAGTAATTATCTTCAGAAAGAAACAATAACACTGGACGTTGCAACCAATTTGTTGACTTCACTTTATGATTTTATTACAAACCTCAGGGATAAATTTGATAACTTCGAATCATCTGCCAAAGAAAATAACCCAGAATCTGACTACAAGGATCTATCTCAAAGAACAAGACGTAGAAGCTCACGGCAGAGTTTTTTTGATGGCTCTGCGCCATCAGTCCAATTGAATGGAAAAGAGCGATTCAACGTAGAAACCTTTCTCCCAATAATCGATACCTTGAGTGTTCATCTAAAACAGCGACAAAGTTCATATGAGACCGTCAGTCAACGTTTCAGTTTATTTTTTCACTTAAAAACTCTGAATTCCGAAGAGATACGACAAGGATGCAAAGAATTTTCTCAAATCTATCACGCAGATGTAAATGAAAAAGAGTTAGAAATAGAATGTCAACATTTAAAAGAATACTTAAAAAATGTTCAGAGTGAAAATGAAGCATCTAACAGTGTACAGGAAGTATATAATCTATTAAAGCAAAACAAAATTGAAGACACATTTCCTAACGTAGAAATTGCATTGAGAATATTTTTAAGCATGATGGTAACTAACTGCAGCGGAGAACGCTCCTTCTCCAAATTGAAACGTATAAAAAATGAATTAAGAAGTACAATGCTTCAAGAGAGATTAACTAGTTTGTCGCTGATGTCCATAGAATGTGATATTCTCAATACCATAGATTTTGAAGAAGTGATTAACGATTTTGCTCATCTTAAATCTAGAAGGGTACCTTTGCAATCAACATAGAATTAATCTAAGGATTTTAAGTTAAGCGAGACAGCGATTTACTTTTGTAGATTATTTTTTATATTTCCTATTTTTTTATAGTTAGTAACTAAATAAAAATAAATTTAGAACCTTGTTTGTCTTTCTTTATCTATTGTAACTAAATAGTGTTTTCTCAAGGTCATAGGGGCCCCATGATCCTAATGTGCCCAGGGCCTCAAATAGTTTAAAGACGGCCCTGGTAAAAACTATACAAGTATACACTGGATTTCTTTAAAATTTGTTTTTTTTTATCATCAGCTTATTGATGTTGGACATAGGCTCGTATGGAACGCTACAAACTCACAGTACTGTACTTTCTGCATCCAGTGGCTTCCAGCGATCTTAACAAGGTCGTCGTGGTCCTGGTCGGGACGTCCTACTGCACGTCGACCAGTTCGTGGTCGGCACTCGAGAACCTTTCTCACCGGTTATAGGCTCGTCGAGCTGTTCCGCCTCCCCATCTTCACTCCAGGGTGATAATCTTTCGGCGAATGTTGTGTCTATGTGTTCTAGTAAACAACAGGAACATAACAAACCTAAACTTCATTAAGTGTCTGTGAAGACCTATAAAAATAAAGTTATTTTGACTTTGGCTTTATGCCTCGGCTCCCTGAATCGTTATGTTCCACAAGAAATAGGTACCAGAACTTATTGCTATACACCAAGCACAAAGTTGTCAGTCATCTATATTTATCACACTTAATTCCGAAAAGAATTCCGAGAAATCATTGGCCAGAGCGCAGAATCGATTCGACCTAGGAACCTTTAAAAAACGATCATACAGCTTGAAGGCCGCTGATGTGACGCCCCTGGTGTTGCAGATGTCCAGATGGCTAGACGCCTTCGATCAGGTGACCCGCACGCTCGTTTATCCCCTTCAATCATAAAATAACTCAGGGAACTCAACCGTGGAGTGAGACCAAGCTAATTATATAATAAAGATATTAAATTAGTTTTTTGTCATTTAGCGGTTTTAGATAGCACCGGTTTAGCCGGCAAATCTACGAGGAAAATCAATGAATTTATTCGAAAACATTGAGTTCAAATGTATCATATTATTATTAAATAGCCAAAATCTCGTGTTGTAAGTGATGTTCCGATTTCAACTGAAACTTATTGTTCCTAATTCAATTATTTTCAAAAGCTTTATTTATACTTCTTCACACGCCTATTGCCAATCATTTACGAAGTATAGATAAGTAGTGTCCGAAGCTTCGGCTTCGGCAAAAAATCCATCTTCGAGATCTTTGAAGGTCTGAGAACAGTCGGGATTATACATATATCGGGAATATCTTCGCTCTTGCAATCATCTTTTAAGCCTTTCTTCCTTATAACCTTTTTTTTCGACTAGACTTCGACTGCTTTATCATTATATTTATGCACCCTCTGCCGTACCAAACTCTCGCTTTCATAAGTTAGTGATGAGATAAGTACCGCACGTCGGATGTCGGAGTCTAGGACGGCCAAGACACATTCCATGACCAAATAGAACGAGTTCTGAAGGAAGATGATATTAGGAGCCTCAACTGTGGCACTTTGGCAAAGCACTTCTTTCGAAGCTTCCATGGTATAGGCTTCCCTAGAAATTATGCGATTCGGTTTCCAGCTTTCTTACTGCTCGGAGCATTAAAGTCGTTGTCGATGGGTCATGCTCCAGCTTAACTGCTTGCTCTGATTCCTTTTTTTATGGAATAGGAGGGAAAACGAGCAAGCGTGTGACCTGATGGTCAGCAATCTTCGCCGCCCATGGACACATAAAGTGTTACCGTTGCCTTGTCGACCTTTAAAGGAGTAGGACAGGAAAGGATGGGGAAGGGGGGTGGGCCTTTGGGTACCACTCTCACCGATCCAAACGCGACATGAGCCACTTTTTCAACAGTGGTAGAGCCAAGCAGTTCGCTGCATGAATGGGCCGGCTCGACCGGTGAAATACCACGGCCTCTCAGAATTTCGACGTGAAGTGGCTTAATGGCAGCGATATTAAAAGATCATTTACCCCAGGGGGGTACCAGCTGCCGCAGCACTGGAGAATCCCCCCTTGAGCGTCCACGGCTTGGTATTCACCAAGGCGTGGACGCTCAAGCTGCCCCTCGTAGTCTGGGGAGGGCACAATCTCGCTCCTCACCAAAAACTGTCCGGGGCAAACGTAAGGGCATTGCGACTCCCCCTGCCACGCTAAACGTGGACTTTTGCAATATCAGGGGCATCCAACCAAATCTGCTTGCCATTCACCACCACCTGGAAACGGCAAAGCCTGCTTTGCTATTCCTTACAGAGACACAGATATCTTCTCCAGCAGACACCTCATATCTCCTATACCCCGGATACAAACTGGAATACACCTTTGTACCGCGGGTCGGAGTTTGTGTGTTTGTCCGGGAGGATATCTGTGCTCGACGCCTCGGCAGCCTTGAAGGAAGGGACCTATCGACCCTCTGGCTGCGTGTTGATAGCGACGACCACCCCCGCATCTACGCATGTCTTTATAGGTCCCATAGCGGTTATACCGAAACAGACCGACTCATGGACCACGTTCAAACGGCTGCAGATTCCGTACTTCAACAGGTCCCACCCGCGGAAATCGTTATCCTCGGCGATTTCAATGCCCACCACGTCGATTGGCTTGGATCTCGCACCACCGACCACGCGGGTAGATCTGTTCATGACTTTGCTCTAGCATACGATCTAACACAATTGGTTACCGCACCCACGCGAATCCCAGATGTTGATAATCATATACCTTCCCTGTTGGATCTTCTGCTGACCTCCCATCCGGACGGATATGTGGTTTCTGTAGACGCCCCTTTGGGTTCTTCGGACCACTGTCTGATAAGGAGTACGGTGCCACTCACGTGCCCACTTCGACCGCACATTGCGAGCCGCCGCCGTGTGTGGCACTATAGGTCAGCGGACTGGGATGGGATGCGAAATTTCTTCGCATCTTACCCATGGAGGCAAGTTTGCTTCTCGCCGGATGATCCTGACATCGTTGCCGACTCTGTGATGACTCTCTGATGTGGTGCTGCAGGGAATGGAGCTCTTTGTTCCATCCTCAGTGGTGCCAATCGGCGGCAGACCCCAGCCCTGGTTTGATCGCTCATGCAAAACGGCATTACGTTTTAAGCATGAGTGCTATCAAGCCTGGGCAAAAGCAGTGGCGTCCCAGGACTCTGACACCGGCTCTCTTAAGAAGAGGTACAACCTTGCCTCCAGGTCCTTCAAAAGAGTTATAGCCGTAGCAAAGTCTCAGTACATAGGTAAAATTGGCGAGAAACTAGTTCGCCTTCCCTCGGGAACCCGTGCATTCTGGTCGCTCGCCAAGGCTGTTCTTGGGAATTTTTGTAAGCCGTCTCTTCCACCGTTGCACCGGTAGGACCAGTCACTAGCCCACGACGCAAAAGAGAAAGCCGACCTTCTTGGCACTCTTTTTGCGTCCAACTCGACTTTGGACGATATGGGTAACATCGTACCGACTATTCCACATTGCGGTCACGCCTTGCCGGAGGTTCGTTTCCGGCAAAGTACTGTGCGACGCATACTTTTATCCCTGGATGTCCACAAGTCGAGTGGGCCTGACGGAATCCCAGCAATAGTGCTGAAGACCTATGCTCCAGAGTTGGCACCGGTTCTAACGCGTCTTTTCTGGTACTCCTACTCTCTCGGCGCTGTGCCAGCATGATGGAAGGTTGCTTTAGTCCACCCGATCCCTAAAAAAGGTGACCGCTCAGATCCGTCCAACTACAGACCTATCGCCATCACCTCCCTATTCTCCAAAATAATGGAAACACTCATCAACCGCCAGCTATTTAAGTATCTAGAAGAGCACCAGTTGATAAGTGACCGTCAGTATGGATTCCGTCAAGGTCGCTCAGCTGGTGATCTTTTAGCGTACTTAACCCATCGGTGGGCGGAAGCGGTTGAGAGTAAAGGAGAGGTGCTGGCCGTTAGTTTGGACGTAGCGAAGGCCTTTGATCGGGTTTGGCACAAAGCACTTCTTTCTAAGCTTCCATGTTATGGGCTTCCCGAGAAATTATGCGATTGGGTTTCCAGCTTTCTCACGGCTCGGAGCATTAAAGTTGTTGTCGACGGGTCATGCTCCGACTTAAAACCTGTGAATGCTGGAGTCCCCCAGGGCTGTGTGCTATCCCCTACGCTGTTTCTTCTGCATATCAATGACATGCTGCTTAGCAGCAATCTTCATTGTTATGCAGATGACAGTACCGGGGATGCCTTATATACCGGCCACCCGCGTATTTCTCGAGAAAACGTCGACGGGCACCGGAATAAACTTGTGTCTGAAATCGAAACTCTGCTTAGTCAGGTTTCGGACTGGGGCCGACTAAACTTAGTCCAATTCAACCCTAAGAAGACACGGGTTTGCGCGTTTACCGCTAAAAAGACACCCTTTGTCGTAGCTCCCTGTTTTGAGAGCACTCCCTTACCCGCCTCAGCCGCTATCGGAATTCTTGGTGTCGAGTGACGTCCAGTTCCGCGGTCATCCGGAGGGCAAGGCCAAATTGGCCAACAAAAAGGTTGGTGTGCTCAAAAAGCGGGACAGTATTTCACGTCAGGTCATCGCCTGCAACTTTACAAGGCGCAGGTCCGTCCTCACGTGGAATACTGTTCACATCTTTGGGCAAATGGAGTAAGCTGGTACTGGGGTGCCCCCCAGTACCAGCTTACTCCATTTGACCGCATCCAACGTCGCGCGGTTCGGCTTGTCGACTACCAAGCTCTTACTGATCGGCTTGATCCTCTGGCGTTGCGGAGAGAGGTGGCATCTCTATGCATCCTCTAGCGCATAGGTTCAATACTTGGCCCCCTACTTTTTATTTTGTTTAGCGCCGATATAACTAACCAGATAAAATTTTGTAGGTTTCATATGTATGCTGATGATATTCAGTTGTACCTGTCTTTTAAACCCGAGAACATTCGAGATGCCGAGGCGAAGCTCAATGAGGATCTTGAAAGAATTCAGTTCTGGGCTACTTCCAATTCCCTTTTGCTTAATGCAAAAAAAACTAAATTTATGATTTTAGGGTCCAAAGATAAGATTCATAAAATAGCTCAGATGGGCCCACAGGTGTCTATTGCGGGGGAAGCTATTGAACGTGTTTCTATTGCGCGTAACCTAGGGTTGCTGTTTGATGAGCAGCTCAGGTTTGAAAAATATATCTCTGAAATAGCCAGTAATTGTTTTTATAGACTAAGTGTGCTATATAAAATTAGGCCGTATTTAAGCACCGACATAAGAATTCTGCTTGTTGATTCCCTTATTTTGTCGCGTTTCAGTTACGTTGACGTAGTGTATGGTTCTCGTCTGCTATCAAGAACTTCTCGTCTGATTCAACGAGTTCAAAATGCGTGTACTCGCTTTTGTTTTCATGTTCCGTCGCGTAGTCACATTTCACCTTTTCTTAACAAGCACGGCATTCTGAACATGGAGCACAGGAGGAAGGTTCACATGGCCTCTTTAATGTTTGGTGTGGTTAAAACTCGCCAGCCAGAATATTTATTCGCGAAGCTTGACTGGGCACATCATCACAACAGATATTCCGCTCGATTGCCGTACTTTCTACGTATCCCCGCACACCGCACTGTTGCGTTTCGTGGCAGTTTCCGTTTTGCTGCCACCAAATGTTGGAATAGTTTACCTCCACCTCTGCGTTTGTTAACTTCTAAGTGTAGCTTTCGTAAGAAGTTTAAGTTGCACATACTTCAACTACAAAGATCCATTTAGGTGTACATCATTTAAATTATTTACTAGCAAACCGCGCGAACTTCGTACCGCTGTATTGTATGTGGTTTGCCGCCTCACGGTGTTGCTCGCGTGCAAGCGGAATGTTGATGACGACGATGATTACACATAGCCTATGTTACTCAGTGATAAAGTAGCTTTCTAAAGGAAAAAGAATTATTTAACACGGTCCAGTACTTTTTGGGTTTATTCGTTACATACAGGAGTGCAAATCTTTCCTCTTTGTGATATAAGGGTAGTTTTAGATGCTGATACTTTTGGGTGAATTCTCAGAAATGGAAGTAATTATCTATTTATAATAAGTATTATGGTTTTTTAATTGTTTTGTTTATTTTTAAGTATTATTTATTTTTTATTTATATTATGTATCTATTTTTTACGTTTCGTGTCTCCCAGGGTGTGGGCTGAAAATCAGCGTTGTGGACTAGTCCTCAACACATGCTGAGCTCAAACCTAGTCTGGCTGACACTACATTATCACTTGAGCTATCTTTTTCACGCTTGCCTTGGATATATGTCTTTTTTAATTTATTTTACTTTAAATTTATAAGTGTTGGTATTAAGTGATGTTCTGTTTCTTTCATTCTTGAATTTGTGTTCTGTAGTGTCTGCCAAATAAATGTTTCTCATTTCATTTATTTCATTTCATATACCACGGGGAGTGCTCTGAAGAATTATTCGGATTAATACCGCCAGCTGATTTTCGCCACTGTTCGACGCGCCAACGCTACCACCCGCATTGGCTGAATGGTTGGCGATCGACAACAGTGCGTTTCAACAGGCACTTCTTGCCACGCACTGTTCCTTCATGGAACCAGTTGCCGGCGACGGTATTTCCGGACCGCTACGACCTAGGAACCTTCAAGAAACGAGCCTATTCTCATCTGAAAGGCCGGCAACGCTGATGTGATGCCCCTGGTATTGCAGACGCCATGGGCGGCAGGTGACCCGCAAGCTCGTTTGCCCCTTCTCCCATAAAAAAAAACTTTACTTTGATATTCTGAGAGTTCGCGGTATTTCACCGGTCAAGCCGGCCCATTCATGCAGCGAACTGCTTGGCTCTACTATTATTGGAGTCATGCTGGAGTCCCCCAGAGCTGTGAGCCATCCTTGCGCTGTTTCTTTCGACGAACACCGAAACAAACTTGTGTCTGAAATCGAAACTTTGCTTAGTCATGTTTCAGATTGGGGCCGACTAAACTTGCTCCAAATCAACCCTAAGAAGACACAGATTTGCACGTTTACTGCTAAAAAGACACCCTTTGTCGTAGCTCCCCGTTTTCAGAGCAGTCCCTTACCCGCCTCAGCCGCTATCGGAATTCTTCGTGTCGAGTGACGTTCAGTTCTGCGGTCATCTGGTGGGCAAGGCCAAATTGGCCTCAAAAAAGCTTGGTGTGCTCAATAGAGCAGGACAGTATTTCACGTTAGGTCATCGCTTGCAATTATACAAGGTGCAGGTCCATCTTCACGTGGAATACTGATTACATCTTTAGGCGGGGGCACCCCAGTACCAGCTTACTACATTTCACCGCATCCAACGACGCGCGATTCGACTTCACGACAGCGAAGTTCTTTCCAATTGGCTTGATCCCCTGGCGTTGAGGAGGGAGGCGGCATCTTTATGCATTCTCTACCGCATATACCACGGCGAGTGCTCTGAGGAATTGTTTGGATCAATACCAACTACTGATTTTCGCCAACGCTCAACCCGCCAATGTTACCATGCGCATTGGCTGAACAATTAGCGATCGACAACTGTGTGTTTCCAGCGGCACTTCTTGCCACGCACTATTCCGTTGTGCAACCAGTTGCCGGCAACGGTATTTCCGGGCCGCTACCACCTAGGCCTCTTCATGAAACGAGCCTATTCCGATCTTAAAGGTCCGCAAAGCTGATGTGATGACCCTGGTGTTGGAGATGTCTATGGGCGGCGGTAGTCGCTTTCCATCAGGTTAACCGCAAGCTCGTTTGCCCCTTCTATCATAAAAATAATTACCGATTTGAATATTGGGTTTTAACCTATTTCTTTTGGTATAATAGTGTCGGTGGTCCAGTGATTGAGCACACGGTTTTTGGATCCAGAGATCCGAATCCTGGCACACCAATTACTTTTCGAAATTAATTAATTTTGAAAGTTATGTGTGATAAATATCTATAACTAAAATAAACTTTGTGGCCGGTATAGCAATAGGTTCGCCACCTATTCCATTTGGGACGTAAACATAACGGCAAGTCGAGGCTTAACTGCCACTGCCTATACCTTCGGGTAGAAAAAGGCGTGAAGTTATGTTGTTGATTGCAACAAAATTAATACATATACCCATTGTTTTTCATTTCATGTTCTATTTAATGCAAAATAATAAGGAAAATGCATTAAATTTTTGTAGTTTATGAAATTTTAAACTTGAACACGTGAGTTTCGGTTTTGGTTTCGGCCGGTGAAATACCACGACCTCTCAGAAGAACGACGTAAAGTGGCTTATGGCGCGTTTCGTTCGGTGAGAGAGGTACCCCATCCCTTCCTATCCCCTATCCCTTAAAGGTCGGTAACGCAACAGTAACACTATGTGTGTTGCTGGTGTCCATGGGCGGCGTTGGTTGCTTACCATCAGGTGACACGCCTGCTCGTTTGGCCTCCTATCGAACATTCGGTTTCGGTTTCGGCCGGACCCTAGTTCTTGATGTGAAGTGACGTAATGTGTGCGTAAAAGGTGCTTTCAAGAATCAACTTTTATCGTCATCATCATCTCATGTGTTCAATTTGCGGTGTCAGTGATGATTTTTTTTTACATTATTACACATAGACGCAGAAACTATAATAGATGGCACATGTCAGGAAAAATGTACTAAGAGCACTGTTACACATGCTCATTATTTGCATGAGAGCGTGCTAGTATCGAGTCTATCGAGCATGCTCTCGATACTCTAGTCGGATTTTTAAATAAACAACAACCACTGACGTTTACGGTGCTGTCAGTTTTTGATGACAAAAAAAATGTGTTGTAGCAAAGCGAATGAATGAAAAAGCTCTTGAATAAATAAAATTGCCACGATTGCTTAGCTTGGGAATAATTAGTCAATCAATAGTTCAGAAACTTGTAAGATTTTCCCATTTTCAATACATCACGTAATTTAAACCATAGATGTGTAAAATATAACAATTATACGTAGGTAAAAAAAGATCGTTAATTACATATTTTTTGTTATATTCATCTTCAGATGAAAAATTTTCACTATCGTGACATGATTTTAGAGTGTTTAGTATAATTTGAGATGATTAACTATTTCACTCATTGTTCATTCATCTGATTGAATAAGAACTGAATGCATCACTATTACTTTAAATGTGGCAACATTATTTAGACTTTGTCTAATTAAGATGCCTTGAGCATGCTAGTTTCGAGCATGCTCGAAAATCGACAGCCATGCTAATATCGACCTTAAGTAATCAGTCGCATGATTGAAAATAGAATGCTTATTGACAGCAAATGACATAAGCATGGTCATAATGAGCATGCTATTTATTAGCATGTGTAACAGTACCCTAATATTCATCACTGACAGCGCAACTGCATATACATACCATCAGCAGTAACAAAATCAAAGATATCATTATTAATTATACCTATATCACAAAGCACATAATCATTATTAATTATCAAACGATATTATTTGATTGTCAAATTAATTATTAACTATCAAAATGTATATTTCAGCATAGTCCAGGAGTTATGGAAGAATTTGATGCAGCCAATAATCTCGAAAATGTTGAGTGGGTGAAACAAAAGCTGCAGGTGATATGGTCATCACCTAAGTTTTGTGGATTATGCTTACATAATAATGGGAATTTTTGTCCAGTAGACATGGAACTGATGATAAATAGACAGAAATTTTCTAGGTGTCTGAGGGATATTGTGAACTATGTTTTTAATGATGATGTAAGTATTGTAAAATATTTAGTTGAATTGAATGGGCAATTTTGTATTGAAGACATTTGAGGCTTCAAATATAGTCTATCCACCATATAGATATCTAAGTATCTATATTTTTAATTACCCTTAATGCTTCAAATTATTTTGGCTAACATGTAATAATCAACTTGAAAGTTTCAAATACCATTGACCAATTTAAATAATTTGACTTACTTGTTTCCTTTGCAGGTTGAAAATTTAATGTCCAATTCCTATTTGTGTGATGGTTGTACAGAAAAGACAATAAATACTTTTCTATTCATTCACAACACTAAACAACTATCGAGAATTATGAAAAATGTTGTCAATGATATGTATTCCAAAGTGATTGATCTTGATGAACAACTCAATCCTACTTCACACTATAGTGATGCAATGATAGTTTTAGAGAATGATATCGATTTATATAAAAGTATAATACATACAAATACAACAGAAATTGTTCCAATTGCAGCACCTATACCCATGAGGATGGAGCCCCCTAAAGTGGTTACTTCTAAAAGAGAATTGGAACAGTCAGTTGAGAAACTGAAACAGATACCAAACATAATGGATGATTCATCAATAAAAAGTACAGAAAACCATGTATCCACACCAAACATATCATTGAAAAAGGGATGTATTGTTATAGAACCTTTGAGTTCAGATACAAATCTATCTCTAAGATATAATATACATGCATGCCCAAACTGCCCTGATATCTTTACAACATATAGATCATTGAAAGAACATGAGAAAGCAAAACATAAAAAAAAAGTCCACCGATGCATTTTTTGCAATAAGACATATAATAAAAGCCAAACTTTGAATATGCACTTGAAAACACATGCAAAAGTAAAATGTAAGTATTGTCGGGTGATATTACCTGATAGTGAACTAATGCAACACTTGAGAACCAAGCATAATAATTTAGTGTTCAGATGCAGATTCTGTGATCTTGTTTATTATTCTCAAGACTCGTTAATGACACACTTTAACAGCAATCATTTGATTAATTACACAACAATGAAAAGTCAGTGCATTATGTGTTTAAACAATTTTAATGATGACTGTGTCAAGACACACAAATGTAAATTTTTATGCTCCGAGTGCTTTGTTATGCCCTGTATACATTACAAATATTTGAAATCATATAGAGAACAAACACTGAACCATCACAATAAAGTGAAATGTATGGATTGTGATTATGTGACAGATAGGAAAGACCTTTTAATATCACATGTGAACAGGGAACATCTAGATCATCATCCATTTACATGTGATCATTGTGAGCAACAATTTTACACTAAACTGAGTTTAAAAACCCATATACTGAAATTTCATCAGAATTTAAATTGTGAATATTGTGACTTGAAATACAAAGATAAAGATAATTTAGAGGAACACAAAAGGATTTGTAGCAGCTTTGTAAGACCATTTGCATGCAATAATTGTTCAGCATCATTTGACCTACAAGAAGAATTGATTAATCACGAGAGCTTGAAGCACAGTTCAAATGTCCATGCTTGTAATTTGTGTAATAGTAGATTTTTAACTCATATAAAACTAAAAGAGCATCAAGTGGTGGTGCATGGAGGTATTCAATTCAAGAAGAGAAGAAGACATATAGAATGTTCTCTTTGTGATATTATGTTTAGAAATGTCAAGGAAATGATTCATCATGAGAAAATGCATGGGCCAAAGGAAACCTTTCCATGCAAAGTGTGTTCGAAACAGTTTACTAGTCTAATGAAACTGTACACACACAATCAAAAGCATATTGATAAAATAAGATGTACTCATTGCGGTAAAGTTGTGGCTTTCTCGTTTTACCCCCAGCATGTTGTTAGATGTAAAATTGAAAAACCATTAAACCATGTTTGTGCAACATGTGGAAAAAGATTTCATATAAAATCTGTACTACTACTTCATGAGAAAGTTCATGCGAGGCATATAAAGTGTCCCCACTGTGAGAGGAAAGTAAACCAGAATAATTTAGAAAGTCACATAAAAAGGGTCCATACAGACAAAATAAAAGTTCTTAAACAACCTACAATAGCATGTGAATTATGTGGACATTTAGTTAGGAAAAAAGATGATTTAGAAACTCATATGAACAGATACCATCTGAAAATCAAACCATATATTTGTCATATATGCAGCAAAGATTTCTGTGGAAAGACACGTTTAAGAGACCATATGACCACTCACACAACTGATAATTCTTGTATCTGTTCAGTGTGTAATAAAAAGTTTGCCAATCGTGTTTGTTTGAAAATGCATTTTAGAATGCATACAGGTGAAAAGCCATATGAATGTGATATGTGTGGACAGAAATTCAGGTCTTCTAGCATTATGAATCTTCATAAAACAAAGACTCATTTGGAAAAAACTGTGTCCTGTCCCTTGTGTGATAGCATGTTCTACATAGTGAGAGAAATGAGGCATCATTTTAAAAGAGTCCATTGGAAGCATAAAGACAGGCCATTTAATGTGAGGCAAGTTGAAGAATTGTCTGAGAGATATTATCATTTATTTGAAGATGGGCGACTACCAAAATTGGGTGATTGAAAAATACTACAGGTAAACTGATTAAAATGATAACTTCTAATTTGTTTAATATAGTTTTGGTCCATTTTTATGTGCATTGTATCCTAAAATCCCTCTATAAAAAGAAATATATTTTATAAAATAAAAAACTAATGCTTTTAAAAATAGTTAACAAGTCATCAATCATCATTAAACAAATATAGTGATCAATAAATAATTTCCCACAGCTACAAACTTTTTTAATTATTTTTTTATGAAGCATCGAAAACTTCCAGTAAAAAATAAAACATTTTCTTCAGCTGAATTTACAGAAAGTAAATAAATGTTGAAATCATAAAAACCCCCAAAAATTGTTCTCACTAAATTTGGGAGGGAAACTCTTAAGATGGAACCCTAAGCACAGGTCGCAGCTGTATGGTGTGATGGAGGTGTCCATAGGCAGCGGTAGTTGCTTACCATCAGAAGACCAGCTTGCTTGTTTGCCCTCCCATTCCTTAAAAAAATAGATATACAATGCAAATAGAGGTGACGAAGACGGCCACAACCAAACAAAAGGAAGGACTCGTTCTGAGTCCTTAAGCAAAGCGATCATCTCCGGAGTCTTGAAAATCGTCGAGCTTGTATCGCAATACTTATAAAAGTCAAAAAAACGAATGAAGCGTGTAAGAGCGTGCTCTGTGCTCTCTGTCTTGGCGTAAAGTTAAGGATATGTTTATCAGAATTGAATGCAGCGTGCTAGACTTTTGTTTATGGCAAACGAGCGTGTAGGTCACCTGACGCAAATCAACTAAGTGCCCCTCTTAGTTCACGAATCGTTGAATACCAAACCTTAAAGACACTCAAGGACACAATTCTCCAGCGATGTGACGACCGCGCAGAAAATAGACGTAAAACGACCCATGTCACTTTTCGTTCATAAAGAGATTTCTGCTATCTGAAGACTCATTAAAATCCGGTAACGCATATGTGACTAAGAACGGTTTGACAAAAAAAAATATATGTTGCAAAAACTTCAATATATCTACATAATGTAAGAAGCAAAAATCTTCAAATGATTTAGAAAATGGATATTTTACGTGTACAAATAGGCTGCGCATAAATGAACGCAACCACTACCGCGCCATCCAGATTACTCCTGTTACGTTCGGGAGAGCGAGAGCAATAACTTAAAACTGACCTACCTGAAATCGTTGATTTCCCGATGTTGCTAGCTCTCGTACTTTAGGATGTCACAAAATGCATTCATAGCAGTAAAAACCAATGCAGATTCTTACAAATCATTTAATAATATTCTTGGCACTGATACCAAACCTATTTTCCATACATAATAGCAGAGTTAATCATACTTTTATATAAATCACGTGTCGTGCAAATCAAAAATCAAGTTACAAGACATCTAAAAAAAACAAAGGCATCAAATCATGTTTCCAAAATACATCCCTACTATAATATTATAAATGCGAAAGTAACTCTATCTGTTACGCTTTCTCGCTTAAATCTCTCAACCGATTTTGATGAAATTTGGCACAGACAATCTTTAGACCCTGAGAAAGGACATAGGCTACCTTTTATTGCGAAAAAAAAGGGTTAAAGAGGTTGGAACAGAGGTTGAAAGTTTGTATGGGGTTTCTTAATTTTAAAAGATAAAATCATGAAACTTTATATTTATTAAGCACTTAATAAGAAATAATTAAACATTAGTTCTGGCGTTTTTCCGATTTCAAGCTGGGAGGGCATGAAATAGGGGTTGAAAGTTTGTTATTATTAATTCTAATTGAGGCGAAACGAAGTTCGCTGGGTCATCTAACATAAAGAAATATTATTAGGTAGGAAAATAGAAAATTATAATGAGAAAAGGATTGTCCGGCTGATTAACGATATATGTCCAGATCAGAGATGTGTTGTTTTTTCCTTACAATGTATTTCCAAGTTAAGCAATGAGAGCATGTCAGCAATCAGTAACCCTCGAGCGTTCATATTGCGATCGGCTTCACCGCCATCTTAGTATTGATGAGTACCTAATAACAAAATACCGTTCGCATTCGCAACATTGACATGCGCGTACGTCATAATATTGAGTTGTTATTGTTAAATTGTTTTTAATTTCGCTTTGTTATACTCTTTTATAGTAAAGTATGAAACTAACTGGACAGAACAACATTTGAAACTAGTTCTCATTCAGTTATTAATAATAGCATCTAAGTTTCAGGCGAGAAGGCCTAGTATAGTGTATATTTATATTGATAAACATAGACTTTTTATTTACTCGCTCTTATTTAATACTTACCCAAAAAAAAATTCAACATTAACTCATCAACAAGCGAATCAAATAATTGTTTCTACTATCTTTATTTTTGAGGCGCATGACGTTAAGCAGCTGTAATTACAAGCTTCCATCGCAATATCAACGTGCGGGTTATACTTATAATTAGGATTTCCCACTAACATTGGAATAGAGTAAAAAATGTTAATCATATTAGTTTATAATAAAAGATTTTATCATGCTATTAACTGAATGTTTCTTTACGGGAGATTAAATAAATAATAGTTATTATTGAGGTCGCCGTTTCGGATGCATAAAAATCTATAAATGTTTCATTGTAATGAATAATATTCAAGAATAATTAAGGCTAATGACAAAAAAAAAGATTTTGTACATTTTCATCTCAAGTTCTAGTAGCGGTTGATATTCCCAAAGAAAATGAAGCCGAAAGAGTAGGTGGTGAACACCTTTTTACTTTTTATATATAGGAAAACAATAACTATACCTATAAATATTACTTAATTCGTGCTTTCATATTATATAGTCAATCAGAACATTTACCTTAACTAGTTTATAAAAAATAAAGATGATCACTTTATATCCTAATTTTTACTCTACTTGTAATAACATTAATTTAAATTCCTCCTTGTAATAACATTTTAATATACCGTATATTTTGAAATTTTAGATTTAAATATAATCTTATAATAATTATAATCCGTGTTCATTATGTACATGATCTTCAAGTCCATATTTAGTTACAAAAGTGGCTTTGCAAATTTTACAACAGAATCTACCACCATGGTAGATTTTCATATGTTCTTTAGTTTTAAACATGGAGTAAAATGCCTGGCCACATAGTTGGCAACTAAAAGGTTTTACACCTATATGCTTTCTGATATGAAAAACCAATTGCTTTCTACAATTCAATGATTTGTTACAAAATAAACAAATTTCTTTAGAATACAAACTATGCACCTTCTTATGATATCTAAGATTAGTTTCTGTGTAAAATTGTTTATCGCACATATCACAACCATATGGCTTTATTTGCAAATGCACTTTATTCACATGTAAAGATAATTTATTATCATTCAGACACTCTTTTTCACAAAAACTACACGTTTTCATATGTTTATTAATTATTGGTTTAATTTTATTGGCATGTCGCTGTATATGACTATTGTAATATATTGGTGAAGCGATCACCTTATTGCACAATTGACATTTCATATTTTTGTGATTTTTTTTATGAGTTTTAAACTTCTCCGCTTTCGTGAAACATCTCCCGCAGTCAGTGCATGACATATAATTTCTTTCTTTTAATAAATGAGTCACTTTAATATGTTCATACAAATAGAATTTCGAATGAAATAATGTATTACACTGATCGCATTTGAATTTTTTACACAAATGTTTCAGGACATGTCTCTTTAGGAAATAATCGGATATAAAATGTTTGAAACATATCGGACATGTAAATTTACACCAAACTTTCTTTCCCCGTTCCCTCTTATTGAATGTGAGAAATTCACTACAAATATCCATGGAATAATTTTGTAAACCATTCAACAATTTCTTATTTGAATATGTTTTAGTGACATTCTTAGCTAGGTTCTCCAAAAATGTGTTTGTAGATTTGTCTTCTTCAAGTGATGTGTTCTCTTCATCACTTTCACTGTCAGATTTAACTCTGAATTCATCTTCTAAAAATTCAACCTTCAATTTGCTTTCATCTGTATAATCATTTTCATCTAAAATAATAGTGTCATCTTGATCTTCAATAGGTGGCATTATAATTTTTCGTGATATTTCTACCAAAGCATTTGCATTTGGTGCAACTGAACTAATGTTTTCCAACATAAGACTGACACAAGAGTCCAATCTTTTTCTAGCAAAGTTAAACTGGTATACAAAGATATATGTAGTTATTGCATTGTTAAGGCATTTATTACAAATTTTTGTCCCAAAATAATCATTAAAGTGGTTCATCTGCAA
Source organism: Euproctis similis (assembly GCA_905147225.2). Taxonomy (NCBI): domain Eukaryota; kingdom Metazoa; phylum Arthropoda; class Insecta; order Lepidoptera; family Erebidae; genus Euproctis; species Euproctis similis. The sequence continues at coordinate 1,187,905 of LR990105.1, read as the reverse complement.
CAAAAAAACAGGTTTTAATTGTTTGACAACATTGTTAAAACATTACAATTATACCTAATTTATCCAGAAGATTGTGGTGAAATTTAGTAGAGGTTTTAAATATGCCTAGAAAATATTATATTATTGTAATATGTTCTTAAAACTTAAACTCTTAAACTCAGAACTTACTAAATATTTGTGAAATCCAACAGCATGTTTATTATTTATTTAAAAAACTAATAAATGTTAATAGTAATAAATCAATAAGAATGTTGTGAAATATTATTCATTCTTCTGAGTTTTTTATGTTTTCGATGAGACATGTATTTATCATTATTAGACAAACCAATATTAAAATGTAGATTTGTTCCTAAATTAGAACTATGTGGTATATCTGTATCCGTAATATTAGAATTAATATGAGAAACTTCTAATATGTTCCAATTCAATCCCTCATTTGAAAGTACTTGACATTCTTCGACTTCCATATTGTCACAATAATATTTGACTTCATCACAACAATTTGTATCTTTCACTACTGTATCATAAATCTCTACATCCATGGCCAACACACCTACATTTTCTTCTAATATGTTTTGATTGTCTATCACAACGCGTTTTTCAATTACTTTGTTTTCAATTGGTGTTTCCTTGAAATTTACACATTTACTTATTTTTTGTGGTGTTTCTTTTTGGCTATCTTGTTTTTGAAAGAAAACATTTTCATTGTTGAAAGGAATTCGTGCATCTGTTGAATTGGTGATTGTTAAATTCTCACAGCAAATGCATGCCAACCGTTTCAAGCTATTCTTGGTTAAACAAATGTTACACTGCCATGTTTCTTGTTCATTAGGAGAATTAACTTTAACAATGCTGTGTTGTGTTGTTTTGAATTTTTCATTAAGCTTCTTACAATGATCACATTTTGCTGTGTTTTTAAATATCCAACAATTTTTGCAATGTACTCCTGATTTAAATAACATTTTCCCTAATAAGGATTCCCTGGAGCCTTCCCCATGAGTAGTAAATATAGCAGTACCAGTATTTTTGAACTGCCAAACATTATCAATTACATTTTTTGTGCACATTTTATTATTAGTGTTAACAACACAGGTTTCAGTTACTTTTAAATGACTCCCTTCACAATTTGCTATATTTTTTGCATTAATATTATATTCTTTAACACCATCAATAGTTTTAATTTGTATTTCAGGTGTTTCAAAATTACAAGCTTTGAGGCTGCTTTCAACAGTGTCAAATTTATTATTTGCATCCATAAGTTCGCCAGAAGAGAAATCGTATTTAGAATTGTAATTTAAATCATACCTTTTAGCTTTCAATGGTTCATAAATGGCATTATCAAAAGAGAGTGTTTTGTGTGTGAAATCATTTTTCAGCCAAAATTCATGGTCACCAATCTTAAGAGTTGCTTTTTTTGTATTATTTGTTTTTAAATTTTCTATCTCAGTAAACCGATGAGAAGGAAATACATTGTGTACAAAGTTTAAGTTTACATTAGTAATGTCCTTGGTATGCTGTTGTATGATGTAACTATCTGTTGTATTTTCAATACTAGTAATTACAGGTAAACATGTTGGAATACGGTCAGTACCTAACATGACATTGATAGTTTTATTATGATTATTACAATTCTCTTCATTGCTAGTAAGAAAATCATTTATTTTCCATTTCTCCACTGCAGCATCAGGAATAATTTTATGGATGGTATTTTTGGTATTTTTATATTCTGATATAATTAATGGATATGAAAATATGAAGGTATTTGATTTAATTTTCTTAGCATTGTGATAATCATTGTTACATTTTCTTTTTCCTAAAGTCACAATTTTTGCTTTGGTGGGTATATATAATTCTTGATATTTTGGCTAGAAAAGAAACAATATCAAGAGGAGTGATAGAGATCCAAATATATCAGGTCAAAAGAATTTTAAAATGGATAATGTATTTAATAGTATTTATGTAAGGTAAAATAAATTCAATGTGATAACAACTATTTGGGTTGCACTATAAAAATTCAGCCTTTTAAGAGTGAATAATATGATTATACTCACATTTGGTAATGTGGAAGCCAATATACTGTATACAGATTTGTCACCAGTGAGGTCTGGATGTGCACCATGAATGCATACCCTTGTATCCAAGTCCATCATATTGTCCGCTTTATTATAACAGACCACACACAGGCTATCCATTTTCTTCTCTAACAGATGCCCCATAACTTTTTTGAATTTATGCATCTCAATATGTTGGAGATGACATATATAATTTTCTGTTACATGATCACAGTTTTTACATTTAAAACTGTTTTCTTTTTGTGGTTTAATCTCCTTACCCAAAGTGTGAACATTGTGATTATGTTTCTTTAATTGATTAAATTTTGGAAAAGACTTCCCACATAAACGACAATGATACCACATTGTTTTTGGATGTATTTTTTCATGGTTACTTAGTGATTTTAAGTTTGGTAACACTTGCCAACATTTTTTACACTCTAGATCATTTATACCAGGCTCTTTGGTGGTTGGCACTACTTCAACATTAATAATATTTATAATTGGTTCTGCATAATCTATAACTTTAGCAAATTCTGCTATTAATTTATTGTAGTTAGGATTTAGTTTCTGTCTGCCCCGTTTTTTAGGATGGTCAATAGGGTCCAGTTTTATGAATTTTTCATAAATATCTTCAAAGCAGTTTAGCAGAGCCCTTTCAGATCTTTCACACTGTTGTGTAAATAAATATGCTGCAAGCGCTTTATCTATGCATTTTTGGCATATCTTGTTTGGAAAATTAAGGTCCTCTGCAACCTGTAATATTTTTGAAAAGTATTTATTATTGTCATAATCTAAATTAGGTAAAAGTAGAATGTGCAGAAAAGTCTGTTGAGATAGTTTAGTCATATTCCAAAAAGAGATAAAAGGAGTCAGACAACCTGTGTATGAAGAAGGTGTGACAGGCAAAATATTAATATATTATCATACCTTGTAGATGAAGAAAGTCTCTTGAAAATGAAAAAGAAACTGTTTGAGGAAATGACATAAAAACGAAAACAGACATCTAAGTTATTCACAAATTTTGGCACGGATAGAGTCAAAAACTTAATAAACTTCTCTGACAGAGATTTGGTATGTCTAGCCTATTTATTTTTTGTCACTACAGAAAGACTAGTAATACAAGAGATATTTTTTACTTACCTTAAATGGATGGAAACTTGCAATTATCTGTCTAATAGTGACTTTATACAAACCCCCACTTCCAGCTATGTTCATAACTTGATCTAGTTCACACAAACCCTGTGTTATATTTAAGCAATAACGGCATACTTTAGCTTTTAACTTTCCTTCTAATAAAAACTTTATAGCAGCTTTAGTACTTAATGTTTGTGTGATTAAATCATCACGTAAATGGACATCATTATTACTATGTGGCACCTCTTTAGTATGACCATTAATTTCGTTAATATCGTCTAGGTTGTTCAAGCTCATAAAATTATCCATTTTTTTAGGCTATGCGGTTTCTGTGCCGGGGTAGTTCCCTGTCACATCACTACAGATGTTTCTTCAAATTAAATAGAGAAAAATAATACGAAGAATCAAGATAAAATAAATGTTATTACTTAGATCAGGTTGACAAAAACAACAAAAGATAACCTTAAAATGGCGGCTGTTTTTTTTTACATTTGCCCGATTTTTTTTCATTAGTCCAATTTGGACAGGCGAAAGCATATAAGCCATAATGCCGTCTCTGTAGTTGACACGTCCACAGTTCCTGCTTCACATACATACGAGTACATACATACAATCACGCCTTTTTCCCATGGGGGTAGGCAGAGACTAATTCTTTCCACTTGCTACGATCCTAACATACGTTTCTTGCTTCCTCCACTCTCATTATCGCGTTCATACATGCTCGTCGGTTGTGGCCACTCCTGACCTGGCCCCTCACAAACACATCGTAGATTTGTTGGTGGTAGGTCCGCCTAGGTCGTCCTTTACCGGTTCGCCCTTTCACACTTGTCTTATAAATTCGTTTAGTCAGTCTACTTTCGTCCATCCTTTCTACATGTCCGAACCATCTAAGCATTCCTTTCTCTATCCTTGTTACTATATCTTCTTTCACACCACAACGTTCTCGAATTACACTGTTTCTCATTTTATCCACCAAGCTTACTCCAGCTATACTCCTCAGACTCCTCATTTCTACAGCATTAATCTTACTTCTGTGCTTCTCCTGCCATACCCAACATTCACTCCCATACATAAGCGTGGGAACCAAAACCCCTCTGTGTACAGCCAGTCGTGCTTTTTGGAGACTTTCTGGCTATTCATAAAGTTGTTCAGGGCCCCATTCACTTGATTTCCAGCCAAAACCCGTCTTTCAATATCGCATTCATACTTTCCATCTCTCGTAAAAAAAAATCCTGCTTCACTTCAGACACAAATTGATCTTTCGCCATACGTCCTTGTGCGTGATGCAAATAATAATAATATCTTGGACACAATACACACAGTGCCCTCTAGTTCCAAGCTAAGCAACTAAATGCTTCTGTTATGGATATTAGATAACTGATATTAATACGTATATACTTTTCTTTTGTATATACATACTTGTATATATTATATATAGAAAAACACCCAGACGCCACACAAATATTCATGTTTGTCACAAATATTTGTGCTCGGGTGGGAATCAAACCCCCGACCTCATTGCTGCAGCCGGTAGTTTTACCAATGGCGCCACGAGGCCCGTCAAAAAAAATAAACGTACCAACTGTAAGCCGTTTACTGGCGAGGATGTTAGAGTTAGGAAATAAACATCATTACAGTCGGGTCATTTTACCAACATTTATTATAGTCGGGTCATTTTAATAGGCAACATTTGACAGTTCATCAAAATTCAATAACGTAAACTTGTAACGTCGGGCATAAAATATTTATTTTTGTTTTGTTAGGACTGCACAATTTGCATTACTTGTTTATTTTTTTCAATTACGATTATAAACCATGCTAAACATAACAGCTAATTTCTGATTTAACAAACTGAACGTCGTTATATAAATATTAGGCATTTAGACGACGCACACATAAACATATATCTGTCTCGTTCTTATTTATCACTGTCACTCGCATGAAAACAGTTTAACAGTATTTCAGTGCGTACATAAATGAAATGAATACGGAAATTAGATTTCTCGATTATAGCTACTGACGCTAAAATTCCCGCAAAATATGGCGGACTTTTTGTCAGTTCAGCCAGTAAAATAGTGTTGAGAAAAATTTTACAGACAAAATTTCTTTGCAGCATTTTCTAAATAAATTATTTTTATTTCGTAACGAGTAAAACCCTATTATAAATTCGCTAAATATGTAATAATTAACTGATCTTAAACTGGAGGTCATAAGAGATGCATTTGTGACTAAAACAATGTTCTGAAGATGTTTCGTTTTGTCATCACGCGGTCCCTTTATAAGTTCAAAAATTGAATCATTCTTATTTACTGTGGGGCGCACCTATCTAGAGGCATGTTGCACTAGTGATTTACTTACTTTAGAGTCAGCAAATTAATTAAATTAGTTTGCAAAATAGAGATAAGTAGTTTAAGAAAAACATGTACTCTTATTTGGACATCCAAAACAGAATATTTAGCATAACAATATACTTACTTCCTATTTAAGTATTAATTCTATAAATAATTAATATTCAATTATATTTAATATAAAATTATAAAAGTAATTAGTTTATGAAAAACATATACTCTTATTTTGATATCCAAAACCACATATTTAATTTAATTCTAAAAATAATTAATACTAAATAACGTTTTTAATAACATTAGCCAAGAACGTTTATCGATAAATAGAATTCTTCTGCGCAGCACTAAACCGCCATTTTATGCGGCCAAAATGACGTCACACCTTGCTTCAATTTTGTGTCGACATGCCACTTCCATAGGTTTCCTACTTCATTGCGTTACCATGTTGGGTCGCCATAACCTTTTTTTTTTTAAGGGTTTTAATGACCTGGTAACTAAGACCTTTAAGTCAAGTCTTTTTTTTAAGATATTACACATTAAATATTTCACACATTTTTAAACTGTTCCAATCGTATTCTTGATGTATTTGAATAATGGTTTGTATGAGTTTTTGTCTTTTAATAACAGATGAAGTAGTGGAGGGCGGGATGGAGAATCACTTATTATATGAGAATCACTTAATTCACTAGCAAGCACTAATCTGTCGCTGAGAAATTTTTGACAGTTGAAGATCATGTGTTCAACGGTTCCTTCAGTTGATTCGCAATGTGGGCAAATGTCGTTAGCAACAATTCCAATTCTTTTAAGGTGTGACGGACTGGAGTGATGACCAAAGCGCAGTCTATTAATGGTAACAATAAAATCTCGACTGGCATCTTTTAATTGATAGTACCAAGGTTTAGTCGGTAAGTTCTCTTGGATACTTCCATACCATTTTCCCTTTGTATCTTGATCTTTTTTCCACATTTCTAACCATAACTGATTAATACTTTTATCGATATATTGCAGATAATCCGTCATTGGAACATCCATTGTATTTTTAACAACAACAGCATTGATAACTTCTTGTGCACATTTATCGGCCATTTCATTTCCATGTATACCTCTGTGTGAAGGAACCCAGAGGAAGGTGATTTCTATATTTTGAAGGTAATATTGATGAATTATTTCTTTTATAAAATATAAGATGAAATTTGATTTAAATTTAACAGTAAGGTTGGATAGAGCTTTTAACATACTTAAAGAATCAGATACTATTAAAAAATATTTACAATTATGGATATCTCTAATTCTCAGTAATGCCTGATATACTGCATAAATCTCTGCTGTGAATATAGAGCAGGTTTCAAGTAGGATATAGCTTTGAGAAAAATTTGATTGTGGATCATACCAAGCGGCATGCACATAGCCATGACCCTTGCTCCCATCAGTGTCTATAAAATAATATTTTTTATTATCTTCTATAAATTGTAGCATATCTAGGTTATTATTTATTGTGTGTTCTATAATATTGACTTGATGTGAGATACACTGATAAGAGAAGGTGTAACATGGCCATGGGCACTGCCTTCTCACATTAACAAAATTGTTGTCTATTTCAAGTAAGATTTGCGATAAATTGGGAGGCTTGTTATTTAAGAGACTCTCTCCTGTTGCCAAGGGACCAGGAGTTCTGAGTGCATCAGCTATTATTTTGTTTTTTACTATTGTGTTGTTAGAGTAAATTAATTTTAAACAATATCTTTCTGATAGCAATAGGCGTCTTAATATCAATGGCATTATTTTAGTCTCTACTTCCATGGCCCTTATGGGAGTAGAGCACATTGCACCAGAAATTATTCTCAAAGCTCTATTCTGTAGGATATCCAATTTCTTTACATGAGAACTATTCATATATGCAAGAGAGCTATAATCAAAATGGCTTCTTACTATAGATTTATACAGAATGGATAGTATTTTAGGGTCTGCTCCCCATGATATACCAGCAAGACATTTTAAGACGTTAAACCCTTTAAGGGCATTTTTCAAAATGTATTTAATATGTTGTTCAAAAGTCATCTTTTTATCAATTACAACCCCTAAGAATTTCTTTGAATCTATTTTGTTTATAATTTCGCCATTGTAAATAACATTTGAAGTAGGGGTTTCATTGCCAAACATAAGTACACTACTTTTGGATGTATTAATTTTTAAGTGTAAGTAATCATTATAATAATGGAATAATTGTAATAAGGCTTGATTAACATTATCTATTGCTGTTTGTAAGTTATAATTGCTACTGTACAATACTAAATCATCTGCAAATTGCAAAATGCTAACATTACAATTATTTACATATTTACAAGTTTCACTTGTGTATATATTATACAATAGGGGTGAGATAGCCGCCCCTTGCATAGTGCCTTTAGAGGTGGTCTTTGGCCCATGTAGGATGTTATTATGTTTAATATGAAGTGTCCTATTTGTTAAAAAGTTATAAATCCATTTACAAAGTTGTCCAGGGATCTCTAATTTGGACATTATTTTGATTAGTATACCAGGATCTACACTATCAAAAGCGCCTTGCACATCAAGAAATACACACACAGATTGTAATTTTTTGTGTTTTGCATGTTTCAGGTCAGAAATTAAAGAAATGAAACTGTCTGCACAGCTGCGTCCTCTACGGAAGCCATATTGTACATGTGGAATAATGCCGTTTGATTCTACATACCAATCAAGACGAGTTTTAATCATATTTTCGAAAATTTTGCCAAGACATGATGATAGTGAAATTGGTCTATAAGAGCTGGCTAGCTCAGGAGGTTTATCTGGCTTGAGTATAGGAATAACACATTGTGTCTTCCATGCCTGTGGAATTTTTTGTGTGTACCAGAGTAAATTTAAAACATTCAAAAATATTTTTTGAGCAGTTTCATCCAAATTTTTAATAATAATGTAAGGGTAATCATCTAGGCCAGGTGTTGTATCGCGTCGAGATTGTAAACTTTTTGAGAATTCGGACCATGTAAAGAATCCAAGTCAAAATTTTGAATTTTGATTACTGTTGTTATTAGCAAAAAATATACTCAAATCATCATCAATTAAATTGTTATTATCAGATAATTTATCTAGTAATGGATTAATGAACTCATCCCTATATGATTTATTACTAACTCTAATACCTTTGAACATTTTTAGTTGATTCCAGATCTTACTTATGGGTGTAGTTCTATTAAAACTGTTGCATATGTTATTCCATCCGATTTTCTTTTGTTCTGATATTGTTCTTTTTTTGATTGCAACTTTTCTTTTATAGTCTATATAATTTTCAATGTTTGGCACTCTTCTATATAGTTTTAATGCATTATAAGCTGAAATAACAGTCTGTTCACACGTATATCATTCCACCATGGAGCTGGTGGCCTGCTCATAAATTTATTTGATTTAGTGAGTTTTGGTATTGTCAATGTCTTAAGGGTGTCTAAATGAGAACAGAATTGATTATAGGTTGAGATAGGATCATGTAGTTTAAGTACCAAGTCATTAAATATTGTTTTTGAAAGGGTTTTATATCTTGTCCAATCAGCTCTTTTGTATATAAATCTATCTACTGGTGGATTTATTTGATATTTGTTTATGTTTAATGATATTTCAGTTATAGTTGGGTAATGATAGCTGCCCATACTATCATCATGTACAGACCATTCACATAATGATGCTAGGTTGGCACTAATAAAACTGATATCAAGAGCAGAAGGGTTACAACTAGGCCTATTGACAGTCGTATAAGTACCATCATTTAAGATACACAAATTTAAATCATCAATTAAGTTAAATAATGCTTCACCTCGACTTTTAGTACTTCAGCAACCAAATGAAATGTGATGGGCATTAAAATCTCCACTTACAAATATGGGCTTTGGTAGGTTGTTAATTATGTTTCGTAGTCTACTAATTTGTATGTGCCCCCTAGGTGGACAGTATACACAGAGTATACATAAATTACCCTGAATTGTAGATACAGACATAGCAACAGTTTGAATATCTTCATAGAATGTAGTGTTGATAATATTATATTTTATGGATGGTTTAATCAATATGGCTACTCCATTACATGTGTTACTAGAATTTTTATTGTAAATATTGTATCCAGGTATCTTAAAATTATTATCTTTAAACCATGTTTCATTAAGCAAACAGACATCAATGTTTTGAGTTTTTAAAAATTGTATTAAATAGGTTTTTTTCCTATTTGCACTTTGAATATTATACTGAGCAATTCGTAATTTTGATTGTGTAGAAACTGTATCCATTATTTAAGATTTTTAACTAGAACATCTTTAATGAAATTTGTAGTCATAGGTGTGTCATCACCCTTGTTGCCCAATTCCACCAGTGTTTGTACTAGGGCCATAAGTACTTCACTGTTGGCGATAATTTGGGTTTTTAAAGTCTCCTTAGTAGAGACATCTTTTGATTTATTTACAATATTTACATTTTTATTATTTACAGACTTAATACTAGGTGTATGTACAGACTTATTTACAATTTGTACTTTTGGAGATGGAAGTGGAGGAAAATTTGTTTTAATATTTTCTTTTGTGGAAGTGGCACTCGCATAAGTTATTGTATTTTTCTTTTCTAAAATCTTCTTCATTTTTATAGGACATAGTCTAGATATTGCCAGATGTGGTCCGCTACAATTTATGCAACAAACTTCAGATGGCTTATCACAATCTTTATATGAATGCTCACCTCCGCAAATTGAACATCTTTGTTTATTATTACAAATTTTGGCTGAGTGATTGAATTTAAAACATTTAAAGCATTGTTGTAAGGGTGGAACATATTCAAATACTCTATAAGAAAATAAATCATATTGAATGTTATCAGGAAGTACATTTGACAAAAAAGTAATGCTCACAGTTTGTAGTGGAACTCTCTCTTGTCCAATTTTCTTAGTAAACCTACGTACTGCTATTATTTCATATATTGATGACAATCTAGTGTATAATTCTTTATTAGAAATATTTGCTGGTACATATCGTATAATTCCTGTCTTTTCTATTTGTGCTGCTGGTATAAATGCCTTAATTTCATGTTTAGAAAGAAAATGTGTGTTATTGATGAAATTGTTGGCTGTATTAAACTGTTTGAATATAACTGCTATTTTGTTGGCATTCACTCGTTGAATAGCCGTCACACCTTTTATGTCCGTAGAGAATATATGGTTTAAATAAATAGGACTCTTGTTCCCTATTCTTTCTTTGTTTGTGGATTCCACAAAAACTTTGAAAGTAGCATTAAGTGAATTTTCTGGATATAGTCTTTTGTAATTTGGTTTAATATATGGTGCTGAATCGCTATGCTCACCACCGCTGGATCCGCCCTCCTTTACACTGCTGCCTACGTCCTCTGTTCGAGGACGTTTTAAAGAAGTGGGCGGGTTATCCCCGCCCTCCTCGTTTCCATCCATCTTTGCAGCCAACTGCAGCTAAAAATTATATGTTTTTACACCCAATTTAATTAAATAAACTCGCAAGAAAAAAATTGAGATCCGCGCTTATTGAGTTTCCCGCCCCAATCTCGCCATAACCTTTTTCTTTTCAAAAAGTAGGGATGTTACTCTAAGAATCAAAAGCTGATAAGTACAATCAAATACATCAATTACTTATGAAGAAAAACCACTGTAAATTAATAACCACGTTGTAGTCAGTGTTGGGCATTAATCAATTAATCACACCTAATCCTTAGAAAATGAAAGAAAACATACTAATGAGACAGGGATTCACCTTAAGATTAAAAAAAATCATGTCTGTATGATTCATTAACTTTAATCGATGATTTTGTGCTGAACATCTCACTAAAAAAGTAAAATTGACAGACGTCAAATGTTACCATCAAATTGACCCGACTCAACTTCAACAAAATTCAACAACGTAAACTTGTAACAGCGGGCATGAAATATTAAATTTTTCCGTTTTGTTAGGACGGATGATTTTTTTAATTACAATTCCCATTAATTGTAGTAATGACCGATACAAGAAATTCTGCTTTCGCATAAAAGCAATTCTAAATATAACAAATAATTTTGATTTAGCAAATTGAATGAACGTCGTCACCATGTTGCGTCGTTTATTCATGATCCTTTTTAAAGGGTAGGGATGTTACTCTAAAAATCAAAGCTGATAAGTAGAATAAAATGTATCGATTACTGGTGAAGAAATACCACTGTAAATTAATAACCACGTTATTGTCAGTGTTGGGCAATAATAAATTAATCACTCCTAATCTTTAGAAAATGAAAGAAAACATAATAATGTGACAGGGAATTATCTAAAGATTAAAAAAAAATCATGTCCAACTACCTTCTATAAAAAAAACAGCGGGATGCTCCGTAAAGGATTTGGTTTGGACATTCAACATGTTAATTATCTTTGCTGTGGTTAGAGTAAAGCCTTGTCTGACCAAGCTTGCTCACCTTGGCTCACTCAACATGTTTCATATCGCAAGGTGTCGACGGGTCATTTTAATATTTCTCTGGGTCGGCCTCCTCAAGACTAGCTCATGATGAGGCTACCACTAGCCTAGAGGGCATGATGGTGGCTTGTTTTGATTGAAGGAAGATTCAGTTCTTGATTTATTTCTGCACAGGCACATAAATTTTTGTTTTCCAATGTCTATTAAATGACATTTTCATTTGGTGTTGTTGGTTTGAGGGTAGGAATGCGATGGTGCCTAATTGTACAATTCGCTGTTATTTCGTAATAATAATAATATCTTGGACACATTTGTGTCCAAGATATTATTATGTTGTGGGCTTTTACACAGCGCCCTCCAGTTCCAAACTAAGCAACTAAACGCTTGTGCTATGGATACTAGATAACGGATACTAATACATATATACTTTTCTTTTGTAAATACATACTTATAATACATAGAAAAACACCCAGACGCCGCACAAATATTCATGTTTGTCACGAATATTTGTGCTCGGGTGGGAATCGAACCCCCGATCTCAGTGCTGCAGCCGGTAGTTTTACCAATGCGCCACGAGGCCCGTCTTATGTATGAGTCTTAGAATAGGTATGAGTAATAGCAAAATTTTTCAATCGTTGCGACAGGGAACGTGCAGCTATAGGTAAATCTGGAGACCAAACTCAGTACTTTGAGTGAAGCTCAATATGTATAACTTCGCTTGACCTTTCGTGGGACTCGAATGTGTCAATATGTCGGATGTCTCTAGTAAGAAAACGGAGTTTGGAATGGGGCATAGGGTGACTATAACCACACTATTATTATATAATATATTAATAGGGGATAAAGTGATTAAATTATGTTAGTTTCTTACTATAAGACATTCTATGTTAAATTAAAGGTAAAAAAGAAACAGAACGAACTCTTTAGAAATATAACAAAATCAATTCGCCACAACCGCGATTTTTCCGTTATTATATACTTTTGAGACATTAATTTTGGCTGAGTAAGTTAAATTAACGGGCAATTCACATTTAAATCGAGACTCGAGATAGATCTATTATTAACAAGTGTAAACTGTTGTACACAGAAATATTGACATGATTTTACTTAAATTACTGTCTCTCCACCTCGCGATGTTATTGGCGTACAAACAAAATTGCGATGACGATGATTATTTATATAGCCTATGTTACTATGGGTGAATGCAACTTTCCAATGGTGAAGGAAGACTTGAAATCAGTAAGACAGTTTTGACTTAATTCATTACAAACAGATACATAAAGATAGAAATCTAACCTCTTTATAATGTTAACTATTGTTAACGGATATGTAGACATTAAATGGTCTCCTTTACTGGCGATGTTGGACATCCTAAAGATAGGAGGGGGACCAACGAAAAACGAGATAGAATGTAGTCAATTTTTATGGGATTGGTCAGGAACGAGCCAGTGGGTGACCTGATGGTAAATAACTTCTCACCGCCATTGTGCACCGTGGGACGATGCCGTCCTTTATGGGAGTAGGCGGGAAAAGGAAGGGGAAAGGGGATCGAGTTCCGGATTCCTCACTCACAAGCCACTTCTGTTTCTTCTGTTGAAATAAACGGATGATAATGAACGGATTTTGGCACAAAGTTAGACTATGATATAATTTAATTACAACATCCTTAACTTCTTGATAAAATGAAAATGATGAATGATAAAATCAAAACTTCTTGAAAATGATGAAGTTTAGTTAATCGACTGAAAAGAACATAAATAATCGAATAAGAATGCGTCACTATGAGTGCGTTCCACATAAAGCCCACAAAGACCGCGACCGCGGAAATTGCCGTTCCACTAACGTAAAAACGCCGCGGGCGTTGTGGGCGAATGATATAAGTGGAACGCAAAACTTGAGCGTAATGGAATTAAAGCAATATGAAATTTAAAAGATCATAATAACATCATAATTGTGCAATATTTCAATAAGAGAGGGTAGAGAAATAAAATAGCTATGGATAATATTATCTTTACATCATTTATTATAATTGCAATTTAAATATAAAATACAACCATATGCCTAAACATAGGCAAGAACATTTATTAATAAACATTATAATAAAATAGAGAGAGAAAAGATAAAATAATTATGGCTTACGTAACTCAGTAGTTGCTAGGTCCTTCCAGTTCCACGGCTTGCAGTGTTATATCCGATAACCTGCTCGGCCCGTGTATTTATACGTATTTTAAGACCAAATCCGTTGGTAAATACCCACGAATGTAAAATAATCAACTGCTACTTTGCCTCAATCGATAAATACCCACACATGTAAAATGTATTAATTTAATAAACTGTTTCTTAACAGAAAGATTCAGTGTAGCTTTTATAATACTAACACGGCCATACTGACTCCACTTCGTCCACGAAGTGTACAAATAATTTATTAGTTACAAAATAAAGGCTACTCTGATAAACACCAAATCACAAAGGTAGTACATACATATTAATCTACTCCTAATATACATCTTACTACTAATATATATCTTAAGAATATGTACAGCAAATAAGGGCACACAAGTAGCTTCTTACAGTAATAAAAAGAAGGAAATTGGTATTCCTTTAGAGAATGTTAGGTATAGTCAAGTCAAATCTGTCAAATTATAGTTATGGTCATGGTCATGGTCAAGGTCATTTATCGCTACTTGCATAGACATGATGATCCCATTCAATAGCTGACATTGAGATAGATCCATCACCAAACAAGTAGTACCAGCTTAATATTTCAGTCAGATACATAGACATGCCAATCACATTCACCCGCTGCTGATGAGACAATTGGCACCAAGTATGTGACCCTCAGCGGTTAATCATTAAATATCTGCAACATAGACATGCTACTTCCATTCGCCCGCTGCCGGCGAGACTAAGTAGCACCAAATTACAGATCGACCAGCGGTTTTTTTTTTTTTATTTTTTATTACAAATCACACTAAATACGAAATTATTATCATTATCTATATGCCTATTATTATTATTCACTTGTTTTTGAAAAAATAACTGAAACTTAATGTTAATTAATATCACCGTTATAAATACTTAAAATTAGCAATTTTAAATGGCATGTTCAACAGTAATTTCATCCGGCCATTCACCTGGCCATAGGCGTAACTTTTCTTTTGCTACTACAACATCTCGTAAATTACCTAACCCTTTTAGAGCATAGCGATCATTAGGCAAAACTGAAGATATTTTATAGGGGCCCTTAAATTTTCGTTTTAGTTTGTCATTACGTCTGTGGTCCTGATTAACATACACCAAATCATTCACACTATAGTTTTTTGTATTGCGTCTAAATGAATCAAAACGGGCTTTAAATTTATCTGAAATTACTTTTAAACGTTGCTTATCTATTTGGCGATCAGCTTGCACATCGATATTAGCCACCAAGTCGTCATCATCGACAACTTCATTTAAATGTGCTTGTATGACCGGTATGTTAGCTTCAACGCCAATTAATAAGCGTAAAGGAGTAAACCCAGTAGATTTCTGGACAGTGGTATTTATAGATTGCTGTACTTTCCATAACCCGTTCGGCCAATCTGACGATTCATTACATGTAGTACTTAACATATCAACAACCATGGCTACGTAACGTTCTACTTGCCCAATACCTCTAGGTGTACCAGTCGCTATCATGTGGTGTTGAATATGTAACTCTAGAAATAAGTTTCGTATCTGACTTGAGCTGAAATTAGTTCCGCATCAGTAACAACTAAAGACGGCGTGCCGAATAGAGTAACCGTTTCTCGAATTATAGGTATTAAGCTCCTGAGTACCGAGAGCAGAAATTGTTTGTTCCTAATAATCAAGACTTTGATGGATACTATTAAAAAGTAATCAGAATATCATCCATATAAATAAGCAAGAATATTCGAATATTCGAGACTCTGAACGGCTTTAGATACAGCCCTTTGGAACACCGACGGACCATTACGAATACCAAATGGCATTTTCAGAAATTCGTAATGTCCATCCGGTGTTACAAACGCTGTAAACTTTGTAGAGCTATCAGAAATAGGTATTTAGTAAAAGCCATTTTTCACATCTATAGATATGTACAGTTCAGCTCTTCCCAGCTTATCTATTTGATCCTCGATAAGGGGGAGAGGGTATCTATCCTTTTCTATTAGTCTATTTAATGCCCGGTAATCAATACACATTCTATCACTGCCATCACTTTTTTTTACTAAAATCATGAGACTTGCAAACGATGAACTACTTTCCTTAATAGTATTTTTATCTAATAATTCTTTCACAATTTCTTTAACTTTCTCTCTCTCTATTGGGGCCATTCTGTAAGGTCTATAATATACAATTCCATCTCTTTTTAATTTAATTTCTAGTTGACCCGTTTTTACAGTGCCAATAGGTTTTAATATAGACGGGTATTTTTGGAAAATGGCTTTAATATCATTCTGCAACTGATCATCTAGATGTGTCAAGTTTACCGATAGTTCAGATAAAGCATCCTTGGTACTGCAAGATTCTAGCATATTTATTTCGTAGCAATGTTTAGAAAATTTTTGTACTAGTCGATTTTCCTAATTGGTCTGTAATAATCTCAAGGTCAGGGTGTTGGACAACATTTCTACCAATTAATCAATTCTAATAATTAACAATCCTTATCATTAACGACAAAAAATTCTAATTCAATGCATAGATCTTTGAATTGAACAGGTACAGTGATTTTGGAAAACACATTAATTACGCTATAATCACCTATTCCACTAATTTGAAAGAAACAGGGGTAATAGAACACCTTAAACGTTTTGCTATAGATTCCCTTATCACACTACAATTCGCTCCGGTATCGATAAGTGAACTTATTTTTATATTATTAATATAAATATAAGTTAACCGGAACTCGGGTTCCCTCCTAAAAAATTTATTTGTTTAACGACTTTCGAACAAACTTATAAGGACTCGGTGTTCTAGTATAACCTGATCTGCCACAAATAAAACATTTTATGTCACTGATTCGAGTGATCATTTTAGGGCGTTTAGAACCTAAAGAATCGTTAAGAACTTTGCAGCCTTGCTCCAAGGGTCGTTTATAAGTTTTTGTGTAAGAAGTAAATAACGCTATTAATTCGGAGGTAGTTTTCACATTACTGTTAAATGATGCCATTCTTACATTTACATCGGATATACTACCGCACACTAATTCAATTACTTGTAATTCGGTAAAGGGTATTTTTGTATTACGCAACAATCTTATTTTCTCTCTAGCATATTCACAATAGAAGTCAACTGATTCCGAAGTATATAATACCGCATTTTGTAATTTTTCGGTAAGATTATTTTTCTCGAGGTACAGGGCTGTCAATTCAGCACGAAGGTTCTCCCACGACCGACCATCCACAGGGTCCCAGCTTTCGAACCATATTAGAGCAGACCCTTTCAGGGCTTTACCTGCCTTTGCGACAGTTGCGATGCTGCTCCATCCAAACTCTTGTGAAAGTTTTTCGATGTTGTGGCACCATGACTCGGCGCCCCAGTCGCTTGTGCTTGGGTCGAAGACGGGCAGAGCCACGTCGTCATCTCGTCGCTGTGCGCCGGAGACAGCATCCTTGATAGCCGTGAGAAGTTCTTGCAGAGTAGGGAGGTCCATAAAAAGAAACAAATTATATTAAAATATTTGGAACTGTGGTTAGGATCCCACTTCTGATAATGGAATTAAAGCAATATGAAATTTAAAAGATCATAATAACATCATAATTGTGCAATATTTCAATAAGAGAGGGTAGAGAAATAAAATAGCTATGGATAATATTATCTTTACATCATTTATTATAATTGCAATTTAAATATAAAATACAACCATATGCCTAAACATAGGCAAGAACATTTATTAATAAACATTATAATAAAATAGAGAGAGAAAAGATAAAATAATTATGGCTTACGTAACTCAGTAGTTGCTAGGTCCTTCCAGTTCCACGGCTTGCAGTGTTATATCCGATAACCTGCTCGGCCCGTGTATTTATACGTATTTTAAGACCAAATCCGTTGGTAAATACCCACGAATGTAAAATAATCAACTGCTACTTTGCCTCAATCGATAAATACCCACACATGTAAAATGTATTAATTTAATAAACTGTTTCTTAACAGAAAGATTCAGTGTAGCTTTTATAATACTAACAAGCGCTGTGTGCTAGCAATATGGCGGCTCGGAAAATTCATCACATTCTGATGACATATCTCATTTTTTATTGAAAGCCCACGAAGACCTACCAATATTTTGCGGGCGAAGTGGGCGCGATGCGGTCGCGAACAGTGACGTCATATATGACGTCGAGCGACCGCTCGCAACGACCGCGGGCTTTATGTGGAGCGCTACTGTGGGCGTTACGGTCGTTGTGGGCTTTATGTGGAACGCGGCCTATATTAGTCAAAAAAACGTCAAAATGATCAATTTTTCTCATCTGATTTTTAGTACCTAAGCACCAAATGTTTGGCTAAAGATTTAGTTTTCCAGTAAACTAGTTTCATTGTTTTGTGAGAGTAAAATTTTGTGATGTGTGTAGATATTGTTATAAGTTTTTCGAGTGATTATTAATCGGAACAGTTATGATTTGTTTTCATTTAATGTAATTTGTAATAGGTTTCAAGACGTACGCCTGCGTACACAGTGATTAATAAATAGTAAGTCTTCCTAAATTATTCTTGATAAATCGTGTTGTTTAAATATCCGTGCTTTTAACGATATCTAATTTAGTTTTCATAATCTTCAGTTGATAATGCCTGGGTATTATAATTCCCATAAGAAAATTCAGAATTTTGTAATTGTAAAACCTATAAATAGAATGCAATACGTCTCTACTCACAGCTGAGTTTGTTTGTATAAAGGGTTTATCTAGAAAGTGTAGTTAATTTAGTTACCTACTTAGGGTATATTAAAGTCTTTAATTTTAATCTAAGCATAACTTAAAATATTAGCAACTTCGATTTCTTCAACTTCAATTCTAATGTAATTATTTCTTAAATAAGTTACTGCTAAGTAGGGCTAACTCTTAAACTATATTCTATAGTTTCGAAGTGATACAAATGATAGCCTCATTCATTTTATATCTTTTTATCATATCATATTATCTATGTAGATTTTATCTCATTTAATTATCAAAGCAAATTTTTTTAATGAATTGACTTGTAGTCTAAATTTACCCACCCATTGTTGTTGTGATACTTATGTTATTGATAAATCTTGGAAGCATGAAAAGTTATGATAAACTATGATATTGTGTGGCTCCTGACCCACATAACTTAAAAAAATCATAATATGAGTTATTTACATGTTTAGGATTCAAAACTGTCTTATCAGCCAGTATTGCTATTATAAACTATTAGCTTAAATGCAGCCTAGCAGAAGCCTTTCTATATATTAGCCAGGCTTAAAAAAAATTCTGAGTGAAATTTATTTATGATGATTTAAATTTAAAACACTGGGATGTTTAGATATTATTTTTACATAATAATCTGTTTAAACCTGAATGAGTGACCATACATACAATATTGTCATGATCACAAATTACATTGGATGACTACTATAGTGATTTAGGTTTGTACATAAATTGTTTTTCATTAACAGTCATGTATGCCATTGGAAGTTTATTGACCCTGAGTATAAAGGTCAAATCTAATAATACTAAACACTCCACTTGCATGTACAATGGTCAATATATATGTACATTGTCATTGTATATTAAATTTGAAATTTAATTAACTATATTTAAAATAAAATTGTAGGAAAGTGAAACTGTACATTGAATATTTTTTTTAGAATACTCGATATATGATCTACAAAAATATGGTTCAAAACCATCCTGCAATCCACTTAAACATACATAGAAATATCAATCAATTCTGTCCAGGCGTTTAGGAGGAGTTTACTGTCAACACATCCACAGACGAATTATATACAGTCGACTTTCAATTATTCCAACCTGTGATTAGAACATCTCTATAAGAGACAGAAATGGGCCCAAAGATATGGTATCTTGTTGAACCCAAGAAAAACTCAAGCGATTTTGATTGGTAGCTCTCGACAGCTGACTAAAGTTGACATAGTAACATTGCCTAAGGTAATATTTAACGGTAGCTCGATCCTCTATGGCAAAAAAGTAAAAAATCTTGGAATTTATTTCGATAGTATACTTTCGTAGACGGCTCAAATAGAAAATGTCAGCCGCAAGGTGTTCAGCTCTACAGGATCTCTAAGAAGACTACGTAATCTTCTACCCGTTACCATCAAGACTGCGCTTGTACAATCTATTAACCTTCCTTTTTTTGACTATGCTGATACCAGCTATAGAGATCTCACTGAAAACCAACTTGATAAACTTGACCGTCTTCAGAATCTCTGTATTAGGTTTATATTTGGTTTACGCAAATATGGCCACATCTCCGAATTTATTAAGCTCAAGTGGTTCGCCTTCGAAGGAATACTCATATTCTCTGTCTTCTGTATAATACTCTTTTCAATCCCGCTACTCCTTACTATCTTAAAAAGTTTCGCGTTTCTCCATGACACACATGCGAGATACTTGAGATCATCGGCGAGCAAGACCCTGAAATTTATCTTTGGGCGGGGGCACCCCAGTACCAGCTTACTCCATTTGACCGCATCCAACGACGCGAGGTTCGGCTTGTCGACAACCAAGCTCTTACCGATCGGCTTGATCCTTTGGCGTTGCGGAGAGAGGTGGCATCTCTTTGCATCCTCTACCGCATATATACCACGGGGAATGCTCTGAGGAATTGTTCGGATTAATACCGCCAGCTGATTTTTGGCCCCGCTCGACGCGCCAACGCTACCACCCGCATTGGCTGAATGGTTGGCGATCAACAGGCACTTCTTGCCACGCACTGTTTCTTCATGGAATCATTTGCCGGCGACGGTATTTCCGGACCGCTACAACCTAGGAAACTTCAAGAAACGAGCCTATTCTCATCTGAAAGGCCGGCGACGCTGATGTGATGCCCCTGGTATTGCAGACGCCATAGGCGGCGGTGATTGCTTTCCATCAGGTGACCCGCAAGCTCGTTTGTCCCCTTCTCTCATAAAAAAAAAGCAAATAAGTACCTTTAATGGAGTTATTTCCCAATATTAATTAATTGACTTAATGAATACATACATGTATGTATTGTACCTACCTCTAAACTTTTGTAGTTGTTATAGAGGAACAGTCAATGAATCATTACATAGTATAAAACAAAGTCGCTTTTCGCTGTCTGTCCCATTATATGCTTATATCTTTAATACTACGCAACGGATTTTGATGCGGTTTTTTTCTTTAGATAGAGGGTGTCAACGGGGTGGTTTTTATCTATAGTAGTAAAGAAAAAGTGATAATCCCAAATTTACTTCTCTATTATTTTGCTTTTGTAGTCTCGGTGCCGCAGTGGTCGAGCACACGGCTTCTGATCCGGAGGTCCGGGTTCGATTCCAGACACTGGCTCACACCAATGACTTTTCGAAATTGTTTTCGGAAGTTATGTGTGATAAATATCGATGACTGGAAAACTTTGTGCCCGGTATGGCAATAGGTTCGCCACCTATTCCATTTGGGACGTAAACATAACGGCGAGACGAGGCTTAACAGCCGCCGCCTACACCTTCGGGTAACAAAAGGCGTGAAGTTATGTTTATGAATTTCGAATTAACGAGAGCCGACTGTATATAGCGTAGTTTCTCGGTTTGAGTCTCGTCAATTTTGGTCCGCATAATCATGCAAATAACTGCCGATATTGATGTTTTCTCAATGAATTTTCCGTGTGTCAATAGTATTCAGATGGTAACTTTTTTTTTATTATGCTCACCAAAACACGCTTTTTTGCCCTGTTGTTGCCATTTACTCGTTTTTGTGATACCCTACCAAAAATTTCTAGGTAGGTATGTATTTTTTGTAGGGTGACGGATGCAGTCAATTTATCTCATATTTGTTTACGCATAAATTTCACCGATGACGCAAACCATTTAATTCTCAGTGATAAACCTCTCTTTTTAGAGATCCTTATACAAAACAGGGCCCTATTGCTGAGACTACGCTGTCCGTCCGTCCGTCTCTCACCAGGCTGTATCTCAAGGTAGGGAACTCTTCTTGAAACTTGGCCGAGTTTTTTGGAGTTGCCTCCAACATGCCGTCTTGAAAAGTTATCTGACAATCGTTTTCTTTGAAATAACTTTAAGTTGCGATAATGATAAACAAATTGTGCCCGTGGTCAGTCTTGGAGCAGGCGAGACATGACGCATTGATTATATCGATTACGTTACGGCACTGTTGCGGAAGTCGGAAATTTTGTGTCAATAAACGATTATATACAGTTATTAAGGTCAACAATGACCGGTATGATAATGAAGTCGGAACCGGTACGCGCATGGTTCACTATACGTACCTACATCTAAATGAGTGCGCTGCCTTCCATTTTTCTCTATTCGAGGAGAATAATATACTAATACTTATACCCAGTATAAACAAATCGTCATCATCATCATCATCAGCAGCAGCCTCAGCAGCCTTTCGATGTCACCTGTTGGACGTAGGCCGCCCCCATAGAACGCCATATCACGATCCTGCGACTTCCTTCGAGGTATCAGAAGTACCTTACATGAGAAAGTTTCTATTTAAAAACACTTACTGTTTATCAAACAAATCTTTAGTTAAAAAACCGTTTATTTATTTATTTATATTTTGTAAATCAAAGTTTGCCGGATCAACTATTATCTAATAGCTCCTTATACCTATTACAAAAACATTTATGTCAAATCGCTCAGACACCGGGCAAATATCAATATATAATACGCAAATATATTTTGTCGTAGCTGGGAATCTAATTCCTGTCCAAAGCGACATTACATACTACGCTACAAGACTAAATTGTACGTCTTAGGCCCGTAAGATCAATCATAGTTAAAACTGTCGATTTTCTAAACTATAGTCAATTTTAATCTAGAGTTTAAACCTGCCTCGTAAGATCAACAGCGAAATGGACATAGATTACGTAAACTAAGTTTAGTTTTCGACAGATGGCAACATTTGGTTATTTAATGTCCATATTTCGCTCATCATTCACTCTTTTGTACATTGTCTGTGGCATATTGCGTGAAAAAAACTCTTTTTCTCTTTCTTTTATGAAGTTTTATAGTGTGACCATAGATTTAAGAAAAATAGATCGGCAATAGTCACCCAAACAACGTGACCAAAAATGGGTTGTTAATGTGTGAGTGACTTACGGGGCTCGTGGCGCATTGGTAAAACAACCGGCTGCAGCACTGAGGTCGGGAGTTCGATTTTCGCCCGAGTACAAATATTTATGACAAACATTAATATTTGTGCGGCGTCTGGGTGTTTTTCTATGTATTATAAGTATGTATTTACAAAAGAAAAGTATATATGTATTAGTATCCGTTATCTAGTGTTCATAGCACAAGCATTTAGTTGCTTAGTTTGGAACTGGCCCTGTGTGATTTGTGTCCAAGATATTATTATTATACTTCTTTATTTATTATTCACACTTTATAAATACATTTTTAAATATAAATATAAAAAATACATTTAAAAATATAAAAATAAGTGAAACCCACTGGCATCGGGTACAGGGACCAAGCTACCAGTGGTCAGGGCCCCAAAGAGAGGAACTTCCTCACGATACGTGCCGTGCCTAATAGTACCGCTTTCTGCATCAAGCCCTTGATCCAGTTGCCTAACGAGAGCCTCTCTAGATGTTGATCGAGGCTCTTGGCAATAAGTCCATTTACTGAAATGACTATCGGAACAATAATCGTTGAATCAACATCCCATATGTCAGAAATCTCGTGAGCAAGGTCCAAATATTTCAATTGTTTATCTTTTTCAGCTTTCACGAGATTTTCGTCATGGGGGATGGTGACATCAACGATCACTGCTCGGCGTTCTAATCGGTCTACTATCACTATATCAGGCCTGTTGGCAACAACAGTCCTGTCAGTAACAATAGACCGATCCCAGTATAACGTAATATGACCATTTTCGAGAACTGGGTCGGGCATATACCTATAGTACGGAACCCCCCTTTCCACGAGGTTATATTTTAGAGCAATTTGTTGATGGATTATCCTGGCTACTTGGTTGTGCCTATGCAAATACTCGCCGTTAGCTAGATGACTGCAACCGGAGACAATATGTCTAATCGATTCACCGGGACAGTGACATGCCCGACAAATGTCAACTGTGCCATCTTTCAGAATATATTTCCGATAGTTGTTGGTCATCATAACTTCGTCCATAATTGCAAATACAAAACCTTCGGTTTCTCCAAAAAGATCACCGAAACGTAACCAGGATACAGATGTTAATGTATCCACATCGGGCCCATGTAAGGCCCGATAAAAACGTCCATGTAACTCTTTACTCCTCCATACTTCCAAGCGGTCAGTGGTGTTCAAAACTACAGGTTTGCGCCAGTTCTCTTTAGCCAACGCAAGCGGAGTAAATCCGTCATCAACCCCGACCACATCCCGGATCACATCCACATCAGCAAGAAGCAGGAACTGTCTAAGGCTGCACACCTCGCGGTTGTGAAGAGATTTGATGTTTAAAAAACCTCTACCTCCACACCTCCGCGGAATGTACAACCTCATCACAGAAGAACGTGGATGATGCATCCGAGATGCAGTCAAAAGTGTACGAACCTTTCTATCCAGGGCATCTAATTCAGTCTGAGTCCATTTGAGTATACCGAAAGAATACATTAGGACAGGCATGACCCAACTATTAAATGCACGAACTTTGTTACCGCCAGATAGTAAGCTATTTAGAACTTTCTTTAGGCGGCCAAAGAAACGTTCTCGCATTAGCTGTTTCATGCTCACCTCATTAATGCATAAAGCTTGCGATATACCCAAATACTTATAGGTTTCGGTTACAGAGAGAGACCGAAATCGTGTGGAATCTGAAAGTGATATGCCTTCAGATTCCACGATCACACCTCGCTTTACATGCATGACCGCACTTTTGTCTACCCCAAACCCCATATTAAAACCATAACGGACTCAGGCTGTCTCCCTGGAATATACCCCGTTGGATCTTCAAAGGCACGCCGCCGTCTCGGCTCTGCCGACATCCCGGATATGAAAGCACTGTTTTCCATTGCCTCATACATGTCCCTAAGAAGGTGCACAATGTTCTGTCTACCTTATACAGCTCGAGCACCCTCATCAGCCACGCATGAGGCACAGAATCGAACGCCTTCTTGTAATCTATCCAGGCTGTCGCCAGATCTCCACGACGGCGACGTACCTGTTGGTTAATGGTCATATCAATGAGGAGAAGCTCTTTAGTACCACGGCCTCCTTTTCTACAACCATTCTGCGAAGTAGACATAACCGAATTTATTTCAATGTGTTGAGTAATTTTTGATCGCAAAATGGATGTAAGAAGCTTATATATTGATGATAAACATGTTATGGGTCTATAATTACTGGGGTCCGTAGTACTACCTGTTTTATGGAGCAAATATGTATTGCCAGTCGTCAAGAACTCTGGCAACGTCCCCTTCTCTATGGCCTCTTGGAACTGTGTAGCTATACGAGCATGTGAACTTCGTAACTTTTTAACCAAAAATTGTGCAGTCCGTCCGGTCCAGGAGATTTCCAGTTGGATAACGAACGGACCGCACATGTGACATCGTTTTCTGCAATTTTAATAGATGGCATACGAGTAATATTTTCACATGCCCGCTCAACATCACAGATCCAGGCACCCTCAGAGTGAACTACTGGTGCTGACCAGATGCTACTCCAAAAGTTCTTTGTGGTTATAGCATCTGGTAATGGTCCAACATCTGTAGCCTGAAGAGGACGTTCCCAGTCTCTATATACTAGCTTTTGATCTCTTTGGAACATGCGATTCACAGCATATCGTTCATATCGTTTTTTATATCTACGTATACGGTTTGCCCACGCACAGATCTTCTGCTTCAGGTAATCGATGCGTTCTGTAATTTGGGCCATATATTCTTCGGGTCTATAAGTAGTCCCTAAGAACGCCCGCTTCACAAAACGCATCACCCGCGGACGCGTATTACCAGACCTGAAGCAGATAAGCTTGCCAATGAGTACTCTAGCATCAGCGATACGACTTTCAATTCTCTGTTGCCAGCTGGGCTTATTAGGTTTGGGTCGTGTAACACTATCATTGTGTGAAATATTTATTCCTGCTATACGACAAGCCGTTAGTGCAGTACAATAGAGAATTGAATGTGTATCGCTCAGATTATTACTGTTGTCTAAATAACTATTTAAAATCGAGTCTAGAGCACTCACAAGCGCTATGTTTTTTCTATTTGTGGGCAAACGCGGTAGTGGAGGCCTAATATTATGGGGCATGAACATATACTCACGAATCACACCTTCCAAAGATTTTTTTAACTCCTCATTATTATACTGGGCATCCGCATCAATAATCCTGTCATCTACCTCTATGCCTCGATTTGATGAAATAGGCTTCCTAGTATTTGTTATCGTGTTGATAAGTTGAGAAGCAGATGTATCAGAACTTGATTGTACGGATTCAGAGCGTAGCCGCTCAAGTATAACGTCATCCAACAAACGAGAGCGTTTGATGACCCTCACCTGATCCGACAATCTTTGTGCCGAGACGTTGACAGCCGGCTCAAGATCCTGAAACAGAAGCAACATGCGGCTACGATATGCTGTAAGGTTAGTTCCCCCCCTTGTAGCCCAAAAATATGCCCGCATGACGTTCTCATTGATGGTTTGGGTCCATTTCATGCGGTGCACTTCACCACCGGCAGCGGGGATCCTGTTAGAGACCAGTGGGCCTCGGGGTCCCAAGCTAGACGGCGGCCGGCCTCTCCTCTTCCGACGATCTGGTGCTGGTGATGCCAGGGGAGAGAAATATTCATCACTTGAGGATGAGCTCGACGCTTCCACAGGGGCCAATGACATAGGTATGGATTCCGGCAATTGTGAGGCGGAGCGGAGCGATGAATCCGGGGTTGGTCTTAGTGCGTTTGCTAATCTGGCTTTAGCCCTTGTTAACATCTTGATATTTCAATTCAATGTTAGTTAAATCCAATCCAATATATCATAATATCAATTTTTCGTAATTTTGACATGACGCTGTCACTATTATATTTTGCATTTCTTCTTGAATATCTTTCATAATTTGGCTTTACTGATTTTCTTTTTGAATAATATATTGCTTCTTTTTGTATAATTAATGCATAAAACTATTATAAAAATATAATTTCAATTAATAAATTAATAAATTCAGGAGAATTGAAAATATGACGTTTTGTGTTAAAGGGTTGCCAGTATTATTATTATTATTATTATCATTATCAATGTGTTCGTAAAAAGCGCTTCAAAACGTTAACTTTTACAAAGTTAATGTTCATGTGTGGAAATGTAAATAAAATATACGCGGTTCCCAAAATCTAATATAAGCGGTTGCGCTGTCAGTGATTCGATGCTATTAGTAAATTTTTCCTGACATGTGCCATCTATTGTAGTCTATGCTAAATCTATGTATGAACCCACAATCGTTGTGTCAAATGTCAGCTGATAAACGACCGCCATTTTTAAACTAGGCAGGACCACGGTTTAAACGGCAAAATCTCCTGGTGTAAGCTAAACTATAGTTTAAACTGTTATTGGAGGTTTATCTAGCATTGATCTTACAAAATAAACGACAGATGAGGTTTAAACTAGGCAAAATAGTTTAAACTGTGATTGATCTTACGGGCCTTAGTGGTTTGACTGTGTGTCGTGACCTATTTAACTCGATTTCCGGGGTCATCAGGTCACGCCATAAATATATCTTTCACTCTTATTAGTCTCCGATGTTTATGTTGCGTGCGTTAGTTTGTTTGTCTGGCTGTAAGTATAAACGGTTCCTAGTTCACAAAGCTACACCAACCTTATAATTCACCTTTAACTTTTGTTGTAAATAAGCAAAATAAAAATCTCACGAATTGCACGTTCGCTTTGAAGGAACTAGACTCAGTTACTGAGGAAACTATTTTCTAAGAGAGTATATCTTAAAAAACCACGTCGAGCACACGGGAATCCAGCGGTCGCGGGTTCGAATCCTGGCTCACACCAATGACTTTGCGAAAGTTATGCGTGATAAATATCGATGACTAAAAACTTTATGCCCGGAATGGCAATAGGTTCGATACCTATTCCAGCTTAACAGCCACTGCCTACACCTTCAGGTAGAAGGCGTGAAGTTATGTTATGTTAATTATGTTTAAGGTAGCACGTTAATAATTAATCAATAAAAGCTTACAAAGAAAATGTTATTATTCCAAATTATTCAAGTCGGCATGTGATTTTAATTCTGATGGAAAGCAAGAGTGGAGTCGCTGGTGATGAAGCGTCTGCGTACCAGACAAAACAAACAGACCAATCTAGTCACATGTTCAAGTATAAATATTGTGGAATTCGACACCTACATCTGTCCAACATCCGAGGGTCTGTAATGATCTCATTATGTTCGTATTATTTCATCGACCAAAATAAACTTACGTCTTCTTGTAGGTACTATATGGATTCTTTGGTGAATCACTTTGTGCATTTATTTATTACAAGATTTTGGCCGCGACTCCGAGTTCAAATAGGATGTCTGATTGGTTATTTCCCATTATTGCTTGTGCTATTCACGTGTATAATGCAATATAATGCTGAAGATGAAGGCCTCACCTGTCGCCATTTTTTTTATAATAAAACATCCCTTCCAACAAATATGACCACCGTGACCATCATTTATTCAAACGGCAAAGATATTGCCCGGAAAATAATAAATGCGGTTACTTCATGGAAACTAACAGATGTATGCCTGCACACATTGTCATGAGTTAGGAGAACATTCTAAGTGTAAAAATACAGATAGTAATACCGAAGATGCCCTTGGGTTTTATTTCATATCAATCATTGGAAACAATTGTTATTCTATCGCTCAATATTTAACTATATGGCTATCTATGTGATTAACTGTAACTACTGTCATAATGAAATATATCTATTTATGTAAATCTATTTACAAATTGATGTTTGTAACACAAAATATAAAAGGTCGGCAACAAGGCTAAATTAATTGAACGTGACAATACATAACATTACATAATTCATAACATAGATAATATGTTATGAATTATATGTTAATCCAGAGCTTCTCAAACTATTCACAAAGGAGACCCCTTTTCCAAAATTAACTAATTCTTCCCACCCCTTAGCAAAATTAATTTTAAAATCCATGTGTCTATTATTGTAGGTTAAAATATAACAAATAAAAATAAACATATTATTTGTATATTTTCGAGCACTGTGATGACAAATCGGTCCAATAGTTATCTCAGAAATATTTTGTTTACTGACTTAAAAGGTTATAATTGTCTGGTCTGCCACTTGCACCAACTACTGATACATAATAATAGGTTGGGGAAAAAGTATTTTCGTATTTTTGTATGAAAAGTCAAGACATTTTTTTCAAAGTTTATTTACATTTATTTACAATATACAGCGTGTCCCACAATGGGTATATCAAGCCGCGATGGGTGGATACAGGATGGAATTGCCTATCGGATGGCTATATTTAAAATGTGATAAGTCGAAATTTTAGATCTGAAAAAAAAAAAATAATTCCTACTGAGTCCGCAAATAATAATATTTGACATGGTCACCCTACTATAAAGACTTTCATTGATATCACATACACACATACACAAGAAATCGTAACATATGGTACAATTTCTTGTGTACCTACAACACGGATATAAAAATTTAGACCTTATTCTGTAGTAGTAGAGCCGATATTGCTAAGTTATGGTGAGATATAAAATAAAAATTTTGTATTTCATTCTGATTAAATAAAATTCATTCATAGTTTAATACATATCTAACCAGATTTTTCGTTTAAGATTTATGGTGAACACTTACCATTTCTCAGTGTGACTGCAAAAAAGGTTCAATGTGCTGTCCTCCTCTCGTAACACATAGGTTTACACGCCGCGATACAGATTGTGTGGCGCGGCTCAGATACTCCGGTGTTAGAGTACCACAAGCTTCCACAATTTTTTGACGCATATCATTCACAGTTTCACACTGCGTAGCATACACCACACTTTTCAAATATCCCCACAAAAAAAAGTCCATTGGCGTCAATCGGGCGACCGTGGTGGCCATGGAACAGTTCCAGAACGTCCAATCCACGCATGAAAGCGATCGTCCAGATATTCGCGTACAGAACGAGTGTAATGCGCTGGCGCACCGTCTTGCTGGAAAATCATGTCGCGGTAAACTAACAAAGGAAGGCCTTCAAGTTCTTCCTCCAAGGTGGTCCTCAACATTTCCAAGTAGATTTCACCGTTCAACCGGTCCGGCAAAAATACAGGGCCTATCAATTTGTCACCGATGATACCGGCCCACACATTAATTTTCCACCTGTGCTGAAAATGGCTTTGACGAAAAGCATGTGGATTTTCATGGGACCAGTAGTGCTCGTTGTGGCTATTGGATAGTCCAAAACGAGTAAAGGTAGCCTCATCAGACCATAGAACCCGAGACGAAAACATAGGGTCAGCAGTAACCTGACTACGATACCACTCACAGAATCGCAGTCTCAATAAAAAATCTGCTTCTGTCAGCTGTTGTGTGCGCTGGTAATGGTAAGCATGCTGATTATCTTTTTTTAAAGTTCTCCATACTTTCATTCTAGACACACCTAATACGACAGAGGCTTTTCTAGTACTTCTAGTTGGATCTTCAGCAAAGTGATCCAAAATATTCTGTTCCACACGAGCATCCGCACGGTCACTCGATCGTCCTTCAGAGTTTGGACTGTGGAAAGAACCGTTTGAGTGCAAACGGTTGACCAGCCTCCTGAAGCATGCATAAGAAGGAAGTCTTCGCTGATTCTCCAGCTCTCTTCCATCAATGTGACGTTGTCGATAAAGTTCGCGCGCTGCAGTAAGGATTCCCTCCGATGCACCCACACACATAATCATATCATAGTACTCTGCATTTGAATACTCCGCCATTATAAAATTACGAAATAACGAAAGCACTTTCACTAACTTGACACCGATATATGATACTGACCGATAGAACAAGCGAACAATAATGAAGAGCGTCTAAAAAAATAATCACTAACGAACATTAGTAAGGATGTGAAAAAATAATTGATTATTGAAATAATCGATTAAAAATCAACATCTAAAAGTAAAAAAATCTATTAAATTTAGTAATTATTTTTATATGACTAATCGATTAATAACCGATTATTTTATTAATCATTCAATTACATATTACCGACTTTATTTCATCTGCAACGCCCCGATATTAAGTTTGGCCCGGAACGAAAACTACTAAAGAATACTTTTTCCATAATGTTATTTTTAACGCCATCAATGACCGCATTCCTTCTATACCTTTGAAACAGTTTAGTTATTTATTTATTCCAATATTCACTAGATGGAGTCGATGAATAATTCAATTTTATCAGCCGACATTTGGTTGATATGTTCTCTTTTATTGTATATTTCCAAATTACTAAATATTACATGGATACTTTTTAAAAGTCTCGGTGGCGCAGTGGGCGAGCGCACGGCCTCTGATCCAGAGGTCCGGGGTTCGATTCCAGACACTGGCTCACACCAATGACTTTTCGAAATTGTTTTCGGAAGTTATGTGTGATAAATACCGATGACTGACAAACTTTGTGCCCGGTATGGCAATAGGTTCGCCACCTATTCCATTTGGGACGTAAACATAACGGCGAGACGAGGCTTAACAGCCGCTGCTTACACCTTCGGGTACAAAAGGCGTGAAGTTATGTTATGTTATGTTACATGGATACTCACGCGCTTCGTTGACTTTCATAACTCTTTTCATGCACGCGCGTCGGTTTTTGAGGCTCCTAACATCACCTTCCTCCATAACACGTTCTATTTGGTCATGTAATGTGTGTCTTGGCCGTCCTCGACTCCTACATCCATCCGCTTTTGCATTGTATATCTGGTCAATCGTGTCAAATGCTCGGTCAGTCTTGCATCATCCATCCTTTCTACATGTCCGAACCATCGAACCAACCATGCCCTTTCTTACTTTTACACCGACACTCTCTTTCAAACCAACTTCCTTCCTTACAACCTTGTTTCCTACGCGGTCAGCGAGAGTCACTCCGCAGATTTTGCGCAGTGACCTCATTTCTACCGCGTTTATTCTACTTTCATGCACACTCTACCATACCCAGCTCTCGTTTCCATAAGTTAGCGTTGGGATCAGGACTGCATTGTGGATTGCTAGCTGGGCTTTCTGCTGACGTTTTTTGCGCCCAGGAATCTGGCCAACGCTCCATTTACGCTATTTCCTATCGCCACTCGTCTCATCCGTGGTGTACCTTCCATCCCTGCTAAAAGCGCATCCAAGATATACTATTTCATTCACCTGTTCCAGCACTACATCATCAACCATTATCCTTGCATCTGTTCTGGATTCCTCCCTTTCAAACACCATAACTTTCGTTTTCGTCGCATTCAACTGCAAGCCTTTAATCATGCAATCATCTTTCATAGTAGTGACTAGTATTTGCAGGTCCGACGGCAATTCGGCCAGAAGCACGGCGTCATCTGCGTAAAGCAGGCAGCTCACAACTAGGTCACCCATTTGCATCACTACATCCATCGATCTCACTCTCTGGAGACAACTGTCCAGGTATAGGATGAACAGTCGAGCGGACAGCACGCAACCCTGTTTGACGCCGATATTGACGTCAAACCAGGGGGACAAGCCGCCGTCAGCACGCACACACGCTGTGCAGTCCTCGTAAGTGGACTGCACAGCGCGCAGCAGTGCTCCGCTCACCCCGTAGCCCGGGAGTATATCCCACAGATCCTTTCGTAACACTCTGTCAAACGCTTTTTCCAGATACACAAAACCGCAGAAAACCTTCCGGTTAACAGCCAGTTGTTTCTCCACGATGTCGCGGAGAGAAAAAATCTGATCCATGCACCCTCGTCCGCTTCTAAAACCACCCTGAGCCTCCCACAACACTCCATCAGATATCACCCTCATTCTCCTTTCAATAATTTTCCCATACACTTTTGCTGCTAAACTGATCAAACTGATGGCCCTGTAACTGGCGCACTGCATACGTGATCCCGGCACGTATGCAGTGCGCCTCCAGTCCGTGGGAACTTTACCTGACCTCCAGCACAGATTGCTCAAAGTCAGGAAAGAGTCCCGGGCACAGGTTCCACCGTATTTGATCATTAAGCAGACATCATATCAATTCCAGCTACCTTGCCAGAAACATAGAAACATACCAGGAACATACTCGTACATTTCCCCAAAATACTCACTCCACCTGCCTAATACATCGCTTGGGTTTGCAAGAATGTTACCAGC
This sequence comes from Euproctis similis, assembly GCA_905147225.2. NCBI lineage: Eukaryota > Metazoa > Arthropoda > Insecta > Lepidoptera > Erebidae > Euproctis > Euproctis similis. The sequence continues at coordinate 1,154,456 of LR990105.1, read as the reverse complement.
CTTAGACATAATTTTGTCCATTCTGGATGTTGACGAAGAACCCCGAGACTTTCTAACTTCCCTCCAGAAGAGTTTGTTATTCGCCTCGAAGTTCTCCGTCAACCTCACTTCCTCATTCGCAACTAGTCTTTCACGCTTCGCTTTCACTAAGGCTTTGGTAACATTCCTGCAGCGGCGGTAGCTCTCATACTTTTTCTCTGTCATACTAACATTCTGATTCAAACTTGAGACATAATCCAACCATGCTTTTTTCTTTCTTTCGACGCTGGATTTCACATCCTCGTCCCACCAGGCATCACCTCTCAGAATCCTATGCTTATGCCTCTTTGCACTACCACATACTTCTTTTGCAATATCCACTATACTTTCTTTCATTCTTTCTCAGCATTCTTCAACACCTAAGTCAGAAAGACTCGTCTCATTGAGTCTTTTACTGACTAGGTCTACATACATACGCCGTACACTTTCACCTTCTAATTTCTCACATTTTATCTTTTCAAGCTCTCCGAAATGGGTACGCACTCGCCAGTGTCTCCACTTCTTGAAAGGCCCACGAAACGGCTTACTACCAGGTAGTGGTCCGTATCAAGAGTGGGGCCTCTGTAGGCTCGTGTATCCCTTTAGAGTATTTCGGAGACGACTATCTACCAAAATCATCATGTTCATTCCGTCTCCACGTATACGTGTGAATATCTTTATGACGGAATAATGTGTTAGACACATCGAGGTTCCGTTCCAGGCATACGTCCAAGATGGGCTTACCAGCATCATTGACTCTCTTGTCACCATTCGGAACAAGTACAGCCTCCAGGCCATCTCTCTTGGTTCCGACCCATCCATTAAGATCACCACACAGAATTATCCTTTCATGTCCCTCAGCCAGATTCAGAATATCCCTAACAGATTCCCAAGACTCCTCGAGTTCGCGGGGATCCGCGGAGCTTACGGGAGCATAAGCTGCGACCAGGAAAACTCGCGTGATCCCCAGTTTTATTCGACCCCAAAGATGTCTTGGGCCTACCAACTCATAATCTTTCACTCCGGAAGCAAAGTGGGAGGAGAGAACGACTCCAACACCCCCACTAGGACGGACGTCTTGGTCCACTCCGGACCATAGGGCTACCATGCCACCGGGGAGGTCCTCGGTCTCACTCCCCCTCCGCTTTGTCTCCGTCAAACATAAGGCATCCAGGCATCTCTCATTTATTACATTCATCATCTCATTCATCTTTCTGATCATACTACCTCTAACATTCCACGTGCCTATACGGCACTCCCCTCTCCTCGTCCCACCAGGATTGGCGCTGCGTGAAGGGTGGCGTCCCCCTTCGCCGCATGCGCATGCAGCCGCACCGACGGGGGCTAATCGGTGCCCGTCGCTTCTGGGGCACGCCGGAGCAGCCCGTCCGGCTCAGTTTGCTTCGGTCAAGATTGCGTCCCACTGGGACGGCAGGGGTCGCGACGTGCACGCTCTTGACATGACCCCCTAAAACTAATTGTACATATTGCCCAAAAATTTAAAAATCCATTAATTTAAATAAATCGATTATTTTCTTAAATAAATACGATTATTAATTATCGATTTTTTCATTGTAATAAATTAATCGTTTAATCAAAAATCGTTTTCTTATGTTTAATGTCACATTCCTAAATACTTGTGTCTCTGCCATTTTTAATTTCTTAGGGTACCGTTATACCAAAATACGGAACCTTTATACGATAACTTATTTTTTTATAATAACTTTAAAAATACTAGTCGCTGTACTACAGTCTACTAGATATTTTAATTTCACTCAATTCTCATCCAAAGCAAATTGGAATAGTATTTTAGAAAATCTCTAAATTTTAAGTAATAATACGCACAATACCGAATACCGGATTTAACATAACATAACTTCACGCCTTACCCGAAGGTGTAGGCAGCGGCCGTTAAGCCCTGTCTCGCCCTTATGTTTACGTCCCAAATGGAATAGGTGGCGAACCTATTGCCATACCGGGCACAAAGTTTTCAGACATCGATATTTATCACACTTAACTTCCGCAAACGATTTTGAAAAGTCATTGGTGTGAGCCAGTGTCAGGATTCGAACCCAGACCTCTGGATCAGAAGCCTTGTGCTCTCCTATTGGACCACCGAGACTCATAGGATTTACCTACGTAATACTTTTTAAGCTTTCACGTGTTATGCAACATAATGATAATAATAATATACTTTATTAATTTGCGTTGGTACATTAAAATTATACGGACCCATAATAAATAATATTAATATTTCAAAATATTTCACTGTAAATTTAGAAATGCCGACAAACTCTTTTTATAAATGCCGCCTGATGAGTTCAAGGTTACCTTGTGCGAGCCGAAAGGCAGGCGGCAATTCTCAAAGGAAGTTTCGGGCGCGTGTAACAGGTCACAGCACGTGTAAGAGGTGCACACATATACACAGCACATATACACATGACCTACAAATGAATCATTAAGTAGGGTTCACAGTTTTTTGTGTAACTTCACGCCTCAAATACATGAGAGTGTAGGCAGCGAATACTATTTACTGATTATGTTTCATGGTAATTTTATATGATTTCTTATTGCGAACCGAATACAGATAGCTTTTTTTGTGTAACTTCACGCCTCAAATACATGAGAGTGTAAGCAGTGAAAACTATTTACTGATTATGTTTCATGGTAATTCCATGTGGTTTCTTAAACAGATCAGAATGTAGTCAGCTTAATATTTTTTTGTAACTTCACGCCCCAAATACATGCGGGTGTAGGCAGCGAAAATTACTTATTGATTATGTTTCATGGTAATTTTATATGATTTCTTATTGCGAACCGAATACAGATAGCTTTTTTTGTGTAACTTCACGCCTCAAATACATGAGAGTGTAAGCAGTGAATACTATTTACTGATTATGTTTCATGGTAATTCCATGTGGTTTCTTAAACAGATCAGAATGTAGTCAGCTTAATATTTTTTTGTAACTTCACGCCCCAAATACATGCGGGTGTAGGCAGCGAAAATTACTTATTGATTATGTTTCATGGTAATTTTATATGATTTCTTATTGCGAACCGAATACAGATAGCTTTTTTGTGGAACTTCACGCCTCAAATACATGAGAGTGTAAGCAGTGAAAACTATTTACTGATTATGTTTCATGGTAATTCCATGTGGTTTCTTAAACAGATCAGAATGTAGTCAGCTTAATATTTTTTTGTAGCTTCACGCCCCAAATACATGCGGGTGTAGGCAGCGAAAATTACTTATTGATTATGTTTCATGGTAATTTTATATGATTTCTTATTGCGAACCGAATACAGATAGCTTTTTTTGTGTAACTTCACGCCTCAAATACATGAGAGTGTAAGCGGTGAAAACTATTTACTGATTATGTTTCATGGTAATTCCATGTGGTTTCTTAAACAGATCAGAATGTAGTCAGCTTAATATTTTTTTGTAACTTCACGCCCCAAATACATGCGGGTGTAGGCAGCGAAAATTACTTATTGATTATGTTTCATGGTAATTTTATATGATTTCTTATTGCGAACCGAATACAGATAGCTTTTTTGTGGAACTTCACGCCTCAAATACATGAGAGTGTAAGCAGTGAAAACTATTTACTGATTATGTTTCATGGTAATTCCATGTGGTTTCTTAAACAGATCAGAATGTAGTCAGCTTAATATTTTTTTGTAACTTCACGCCCCAAATACATGCGGGTGTAGGCAGCGAAAATTACTTATTGATTATGTTTCATAGTAATTTTATAAGATTTCTTAATGCGAACCGAATACAGATAGCTTTTTTGTGTAACTTCACGCCTCAAATACATGAGAGTGTAGACCGGGAAAACTATTTACTGATTATGTTTTATGGTAATTCCATGTGGTTTCTTAAAGAATGATTAGAAAGAAGATCAGAATGTAGTCAGCTTAAATTTTTTTTGTAGCTTCACATAATTATTAAAAATTAGAGATGACAACCCTATTGATGATCGAAATGGAAAAATGAATGAAATACTTTAGGCGAGTAGTCACAATGAACTCAGTTGTCGTAGGTCATAAGTAGGGTGATCATGGTTCATATTTCTGCGGGATAATTTTTGTAAAAAAAGTAAAAAAAAATTTTTTTTGCCTTTTTTTACTTTCTATAGGATATCTAGATTTCAAAGCATGTCTAGATTCTAGATATAAGTGGTTAGAATAGGGTCTGTGAAGCACCCTGTATATGTACGGTTTTGTTGAATAACTTTCTGCCATTTTGTGGGCAGAGACATTATCCCGTTACTGTAGAAACTTTGGGACTTCTGATCAAAAAAACGGGACAAATAGTTTTGGCAGTCCTCTCTTGAGGTCAACCTTACAGAACCTAAAGAATTCTGAAGAGACCGAAACAGGTGAAAATCTGAAGGCGCAAGGTCAGGGCTATATGGTGGATGCACTAGGACCTCCCAGTCGAACTCTCTTAATTTTTGCTGAGTGGCTAAAGATGTGTGTGGTCTAGCGTTATCGTGATGAAAGACCACACCCTTCCTGTTGATCAATTCCGGCCGTTTTCTCTCGACTGCTTCCTTTAATCTCATCAGTTGCTGGCAGTAAAGATCAGGATCGATGGTTTTGCCGGACGGTAAAAGCTCATAATGAACAATGCCCTTCCAATCCCACCATACACACAGCATCACCTTATTTCGTGTTAGGCCAGGTTTGGCCACAGTCTGTGAAGCCTGGCCAACTTTCGACCACGACCTTTTTCGCACGTTCTTGTCGTACGTGATCCACTTTTCATCGCCAGTTATCAATCTCTTCAAAAACGGCTCGGTTTCATTACGTCTCAATAATGAATCGCAAATGAGTACACGGTTCATTAAGTTTCTTTGAGTGAGCTCGTGTGGCACCCAAATATCGAGCTTTTTTGTATAACCAGCTTTCTTCAAATGGGTCAAAACTGTTTTGTGGTCAATTCCCAGTTCTTCAGCTACATCGTAACTACTAATATGCCGATCTTGCTCCACTCTTTCAAAAATGGCGTCCATTTTATTCGTAACAGGGCGACCAGAGCGAGGTGCATCTTTAACATCAAAATTTCCGGACTGAAAACGTTTGAACCAAATTTGTGCTACTCTTACTGACACTGCATCAGGTCCATAAACATCACAAATTTTTTTCACTGCTTGAGTTGCATTTTTGCCTTTTTTATAATAAAATTTTAAAATGTATCGAATTTCTTCATTAGATTCACTCATTTTTACGGAGAGAAAAACAAATGAAAAATAGCGGGAAACAACTTTTTTTTTTTTTTTTCTTTTCTTTATAATGTAACCTTTTTAATGTTACCAAAACCAGCCAGACACAAATAGTACAGTCAAAGAAATTTTATAATAAGTTTATACCTACGTTATGCGAAAAGACTTTTTCCCCGACCTATTATATTTATAGTTCCACATTCTTATTATTTATATATTCTTTTATTTCATATTCGTATCGAAGTATAATTGGCGCTGCCCTCGACCATTAAACAGCGTTTTTTTATGGGATAGGAGGGCAAACGAGCAAGCGTGTCACCTGATGGTAAGCAACCAACGCCGCCCATGGACACCAGCAACACATATAGTGTTACTGTTGCGTTGCCAACCTTTAAGGGATAGGGGATAGGAAAGGATGGGGAATGGGGTGGGCCTCCGGGCACCTCTCTCGCCGAACGAAACGCGGCATGAGCCACTTTACGTCGATCTTCTGAGAGGTCATGATATTTCACCGGTCGAGCCGGCCCATTCATGCAACGAACTGCTTGGCTCTACCACTGTTAATAAAGTTACCGTTACAAAAAATCTTAAGTTATTAACTTTCTGGGCTTTTCATAATCCCGTCCAAAGTAGACGCACTAGTTCCTATCGTTCACACTACTAAAGTTATTCTCGTAATAAATTTTGCACAACAAATAATACTTTATTTGTAAACAAATAAGTACTATTTTAGTGCGCGTTGTTTATTGACCTTGCGTATATTGCGGTTTGGTTATTTATAACATGCTCACTGATTGTACAATCGTTTGCCATTTGACTTATGTATTAATTAAATTTATTATTGATTTAATTTTAATTTAATTAACAAGTATTAATGAAAAAAAACCTTCCATATTAGGCACCCCGAATTCAGAAGTATAATTGTACTACTTTTTGTAGAAATGAAGGAATTTGAATTTCCGAATAATATACATCTTGCTTTCATAGCTGAAACTGCCGACAACAAACATGCCTTATTTGATTTACCAGTCTTAAATTTGATAGGTGGTGGACTTTCTTAGTCACCTATGCAGTACAATGCACTTGGAAATAAACAGTTTGACATTAAATAATAATAAACTGTCCTATATTGTATATAGATAATATTGTATATAGGTTTGTTTATTTGTCCCCAGTAGCGCGGAGGATGGCTTGATAATGCTCGCCAACAGATAAACCAATCGCTATACTAACACTACTGTCGACTGTAATCGGTGAGTATCCGTTACAACACGATAAAAGACTAATATTATAATGCTCACTATTATAATAACTGACGTTAACTAACTTTGCCTAAATTTAACTAATATAATAAATGTTAAGATTGCATATTGACATTATTTTATTGAACAAGATAAAACTTACAAGCCATAAAAACCGTTATGCTAAAAATATGAATCCTCCAAAATTAGGTAAATCTTTATCCTGGGTAAGATCGTAATCCTGATCTCTATGAAGAAAGTAATACTTTCTTACTTTTAGGCCATACTAAACATATATCCAGGATCTGTCGTAAATAATGGATAATGCGGAAACTGGAGTTGCTCCATCCAGCTCCAGATATGAAACTAGAAAATCGTATTTTCTAGAAATGGCAACGGAATTAATGATATGAAATTAATGAATTAACGGAATTAATGAAAATATATAAAAAAATCTACCCAGGGTGATATTGATAACGGAATTAATGAAAAAGTAGATGAATTTAAAAAGAAACACTAATATCTCCGCCATTTTCAATGGTTAGGCACCTTGGCTACAAAATACAATTTTCTTATAGTCTCCTATACGGAGCAACTCTGGCTTACAGATTATCCATTATTTACCGCACGACCGGTATATATCTTCAGAGATATACAGGGTGTACATTTTTTCACTACTCAAGTTGATATTAATAGTTCCAAATACACAAACAACACAACAACTCTTCATTCTTGAGTGTGACAACTGAAACTCGTCACATGACAGCAATTAGCCCACGCAGAGTACATGTTTAGAGTATTGTTTAAGAAATATAGCTGTTTTTAAAAGCTTTTAATTAACTTGCACTGTATGTATGTATGTATGTAAGTATGTATGTTCGGTGGAATCTTGCAACACAATTTTGAAGTAGATATCTTCAACCGATTGAGCTGAAATTTTGTATACACGTTTACTTTGGATGACAATGCATGATATGTTGTGTGACATTATTCTATATCCAATATAGCGGACAACCCAAGATGGCGGAATGGATATTTTTAATGCATTTCTGCAATATGGGTATCAAATGAAAGGGTTTATTGAGTGTAACTCAAAATATAATATGACGTCATTCTAAATCCAATATGGTGGAATATCCAAGATGAAGGAATATATATTTTAAGCTTTCGTACAATATGGGTATCAAATGAAAGGACCCATTGGGAGCAATTAAAAAAATAATGTGACGTCGTTCTAAATCCACTATGGCGGATCATGGAAGATAGAGGAACAGTTTTTTTAATGCATTTCTACAATATGGGTATCAAATGAAAGGGCTTGTTAATAGTAACTCAAAAAAAATATGACGTCATTCCAAATCCAATATGACGGGAAAAATATTTGCATTTCAACAATATAGGTATCAAATGAAAGGACTTGTTGAAATCAACTCAAAAAATAATATGACGTGATCCTAAATCCAATATGGCGGATATTCCGCCATATTATCATTTCTACAACATGAGTATCAAATGAAAGGGCTTGTTGAGAATAACTCGAAAAATAGTGTGACGTTATTCTAAATCGATACAATACGGTGGACCATCCAAGATTTATATATTTTAGATATTTTTGATGCATTTCTACAATATGGCTATGAATTAAAAATCATTATTGTGATTAAATGGAAAAGAAAGCTCCAAGCTGAAATTGAATTAGATAATCTCCTTATTGAAGAGCTGGACTGTTTGAAATTAAGCGGTAAACTAACTTGCAATATTTTACGTTGAATGAAATGACACTAACCTAGCCAGCTATAACTAAAAATAAAATAAATAAATTAAAATCAAAAACCATTTTTAAAGAAGCTTTTATTTAAGCGCTCTAAAAATAAGAAAATAATATTTCCTTAAAAATTTCAAGTATCAACTTAGAGCCTCAGTATGTACAATTTATATAATAATAAAAGCTTGTCGCGAGGTTTGACTCCCTATCAGTAGGTAATTAAATTGCAATAGATAATATAGTAAAGTTAGTAGATTAATTTACATGAGTGTTTTGCCATTTCTTCTCATGACAACCTTACACTCAGAATCGTCCGTGCGTTTTTGTTCTAAGGAGGCAATTTTCTCAAGCGCCCGTGTTTTAATATGTTATGCTTTAAATATAATAATAAGTTAAATATCTGTATTTACGGACTATATTTAACTGTGCGTGAAGACCCATGAAAATAAAGCTATTTTGATTTGATTTGACATTATAAAATTATTACAATTTATTTACAACTTATTATTACATATATAAATTGTACATACTGAGGCTCTAAGTTGATCTTTGAAATTTTTAAGGAAATATTATTTTCTTATTTTTAGAGCGCTTAAATAAAAGCTTCTTTAAAAAGTGTTTTTGCTTTTAATTTATGTTAAGATTGTCTCTGAAAAGCTAATAAAAGAAACGTAACATATTATATGTCCGATGTTCCTTAAAATTTATCAATGATTCAAATATGTATTCTATTGCAGATCTGAACCAACATGGCCTCAGTGTGGAAGAGATTTCAGCGTGTTAATAAGCGCGCCGCTAAATTTCAGTACACTGCTTCTTACCACAGAGTTGAATTGGAAACATCACCTAAATGGTAATAACATTATACTATATACGCTATCGTATACTGAAGACGAACTGGTGATCTACGTTATTAAATCTGAATTAACATTGTTTATTTTCTGCAGGAAACCAAACAAATTAAGCGTGGTATGGACGAGAAGATCGAGACGTGTAGTCACAGACCCCTTGGAATGGGAGCCATCATTAAAAGACCCACTCAAGTATGTTAATATTTTCGTGATTTCGTAATTATTTATAAGTTGAATACACGCGATATAATATATAAAATGTTGTCTCATTGATCACAGAGGTTCTGTGATATACACGGTGCCTGAAAACCGTACGGTGGCTGTGACGCTGTTCAAAGACTCCAGAACGAATGAGCTGGAAGATAAAGACTGGACATTTGTGTTGGAAGATGTGAGTAGTATATTCAAGGTATAGCTTACAACACCGAGCTGCTTTATTAGTTGGCGAAGTTTGGCTCTAAATTCGTTTGTATTTTTCCCCAAACCTTAAAGGGTGTAATAATTAAGGGGTGTTTTACTCGTCAGTCTTAATCATGACAGTGTCGGAGACTGGTGAGGTAGTAAGGTCGTCCATTGTCCAGGTGTCGGTGACGGGCAAGCGGCGGCGCCTGGCGGTGTGCTCGCTGAACATGCGCAAGTACGCGAGCCTGGAGTCCTCGCAGCGCGGCCTGGTGCTGGCGCTGGACCCGCTCACGCACAAGATCGTGTCCGCCTCCATACACCTCACGCTGCACTGCGTGCTGCTGCGGGAGGGGAAGGCCACGTCAGTGCACCGCCCCATTGGCGCCCTAAACATAACTTTAATTTAATTTTGATTGTCATATCGATGGTTGGTAATGGTCAAGCGAGGTCGCTTCTGAATAAAAAAAAGTCTTAGTAAAAGTACAAGAAAAAACAATTATGACTAAACCTGATATTTAGAACAAAAAAATATACTTTTTAAATTTTAGATTTCATGAAACAATATTTTAAATCCGATGGTAGAAATATATGGTAAATTTTTGATACCTTGACAGGGATGAAGATATGCAGTCTCTCGCGTCTTTGCTCTCAGTGAACAACAACTCTGATATCGCCGTGCTTGAAGATTTAGATGAGGACGATTATACCCTCTCGGATAACTCTACCCGACAGGTATTTTACTATAAAAACTAAAAAAATGTGCAAAAGAAGCAATTAGAGTAACATTTAATCTAACTTTTTATTAGCTTTTTATTAGCTTCACCTGTATGTATGTTTGTATGTTTGTTTGTAACCGACTTCTTTGGGCGCGATTTTGACCCACTTTAAACGGCCAGATTTCGTTCAAACTTTGTAGATTTATTGAGCACCGATGACAATACACTAATTTGATAAAATTATTCCATTTTTCAATTTGCAAAATATGATTTTGTTAATTTTTTAGTGAAACGTAAATATAAACAATGATTCATAGTTCACTTCTCGCACCATCTAGTGGCAATCAGCGGAAAGTCTACGTTATCAACTTAAAACGAGTTCCTTGTATAAGTCACAGATGGCGCTATTCCTCAAATTCGGTTTTGATATCCGTTGTTAGCACGCTTTAACTAAGAAACGTGCTTGTTATAGAAAACCGAACTAAAAAATATAAAATAAATAATAGTTTAAAAAAAACTAAAAAACACGCTTTTTATAGAAAACCGAACTAAAAAATAGAAAAATAAAAAAATATATTTTATTTTAAAAAAGCGTGGGGTGCATGGTGTCAATAGTTATAAATATTTTATTGACAGATATGAGTAGAGTGATTATCATTTCGATAATATCTTAAAAAGCACCCCACGCTTTTTTTAAAATAAAATATTTTTTTTTATTTTTCTATTTTTTAGTTCGGTTTTCTATAAAAAGCGTGTTTTTTAGTTTTTTTAAAACTATTATTTATAAAATATATTATGTGTATTCGCCAGATGCATGATCTCCGGCAACAAATGGAGGAGATGACGCAAAGTTTAACAAACAGTGACATAGCAGCGACACCTAATAGTGTACAGAGTCTGAACTTTGATAACTCCCAGACCCCAACGGCACCGTTGAGCCCGGAGGATATTACCCCCACGACCCCCACGCCCCCGGTACATCCAGCGCCATGCAACGATACAGCAAATGATAACGAAACAAAAATAGAAACAGTACCCAAATCTAGACCAGAAATGTTGAGCAATTTGACTAAATTAGTAGCGATGAAACCTGAACCAAAGTTCGGTGCCGCGCCCAAAGTGAACAACAATGCAGAGGTCAAGTCGACTGAGACAAATTTAAAGGGTGTCGTATTCAAACCCAAGACAGTTGCGAAAAGAAATCTCAAGCCCCTGGAATTGAAGACCAATTTGAACAGTATACATCTGAGTGATAAGGAAGAAGACACCGATAAAACACCGACCGCCGCTGACATGGAGCAGTTGTTCCCGGGGAGATTTGATAAAGATAAAACTCCGGTAAGTTGAGAGCATAGTACTTTTGTTTTACTTGACCGTGCTATTTTTATCGCGGGCGTGATATTTTATATCCTGCCCTCTAGGCGTCGTAGCCTGGATGGAGTTTAGCTGGAGAGATGTCATGGGCGTCGGGTTCGCACTAGCTACATTATTGCATAAAATTTCAAGGAAGCAAAAGTTAGGCGTATTTTTGGAGTCTTTAGCTAATTGATATATTAAAACCTTATAGTAGCCTTGTAGGTGGTTCAGTATCCTGCTCCGCAATTAAATAGTAGTATTAAGTTATTAAAAACGTTCGGAAGGGGTGATCTTATGTGTGTGCGTGCAGGTGGCCGACCTGCTGGAGTGGTGCCAGAGCGCCTGCCGCGAGTACCGCGCCTGTCGCGTCACCAACCTCACCACTAGTTTCCGGTCGGGGCTCGCCTTCTGCGCCATCATACACAGGTTCCGCCCGGACCTTATGTGAGTATTCACCCACATGTTCCCATTTTTTAGCACTGTCGCAGTTTCATTTTCATCAAAGTAACCACATGTCGGGTAGATGTCTGTTCGAATTTCGTCAATTTTTTTTAACTTTCGATACATAATGCGCTACTGATAAAAACGAGAGTTTGTTATGGCAGTGTCCGCATGAAGAATAAAGGCGCTCAATATTTGCTGAGTGACGCTTGCCGACCGCGTCCAAAACTAGATTGTAAGAAAATAACGAAGGGCATGCTCTGATGAGTCTGACGCGTAGAGAGAATGGTTAATGCAAGATTGACACAGTATACATAAAAAATCCGAAACCAATAAACAATCCCAATCTGAATTTTGCTATTCAAGATCAATATTTCAATCTATTTATACTAATAAGCGTGCCAATAATCAATCCATGGATTGAGTTTGTTTGGGGAATCGATCCACAGATACACAATAATCTTAGATTGGAGATTGATTATCGGTTTCGGTCGATACAGTGCAAATGCGGAACGATGTGAGAGTCGCGAATGTTCATAGCATAGATGACTCAGTCTCCATGTAGTCAAACCCGTCCTCGTAGATGTCTCTTTCGCACTGTTTTGTCTGCCCATACGAGATACGCCAAGAGGCTTGACGTGTGTTTATTTTATGAGATAGAAAGGCAAACGAGCAGGCGCGTCACCTGACGGTAAGCAATCAACGCCGCGCTCGGACACCGGCAACACATATAGTGTTATCGTTGCGTTACCGATCTTTAAGGGATAGGCGATAGGAAGGGATGGCGAAGAGGGGTGGGCCTCCGGGTACCTCTCTCATCGAACGAAACACGGCACGAGCCACTCGACGTCAGTCTTCATTCATGCAGCGAATCGGTGTCCCATTAAAATCTGAAATAGTAAGGTGTGGTCCACCGTGTGTGCAGCGACTTCTCGGGGCTGGCGCCTCTGGACAGCGAGCGCAACGTGCGCGCGGCGCTGGAGGCGAGCGCGGCGCTGGGCATCCCGCACGTGCTGGCGCCCGCCGACGTGGGCCGCCTGGACCGCGCGCCCGACCGCCTGGCGGTGCGTACGCACGTGCTTCTATCTTTGGAAGCGGATATTTTAAAATTTTCCAGTTTTAGCACTTTAACTGCAAACGCTGGCTGAACCCTGAGTGATGATAGATCGTAACGATGTTCTACATTATTATACACCTTCAAAAGGTCTACAGAAAAGTCCGCGATGGCATATGTCTGTCTCTTAGAGATAACCCACAATTATAATTTTTATTTCTTTCTTTTTACGTAAAATTTAAACATTTCAGCATTAATTTTCATCCAATTAACTATCTTAAATAAATCCTGTCTTTAATATAGATTAATCTGACCCTTTATAGTATGCAATTTAAGGGAATATTTAGGAAGATATTACAGAATATAAAGATATTAAATATTAACATGGCGCGACATAGCAGATGCGTCACGCACTAGTATCGGCCAAGACGCGTCCCGATAAATAGCACAAATTGAACTTTTTAATATCCAAATTTTACTCATTTATTACTTTGATGCGGAAGCGCTTGAAGCGAGTGCCTCCGTCGAACAAGTTCACGCGGATGCAATCGCCACGGCGGCCCGATTCCGAATATAGGGCTGTCATGAGAAGAATCAGGCAACAAACTCACGTGTTAAATACTCTTTTCAAATAACAAGGTTTTATTCTCGCTAAAAATAAAATAACTATTGAAGGGTGATGCAACGAACTACTAAGGAATGTTACATGTAATTGAAAATGATAATAAATTAAAAGCAAAAATCCTTTTTAAAGAAGCTTTTATTTAAGCGCTCTATAAATAAGAAAATAATATTAAAACAACTTTTTAGGACTGTATCGCGCCCATTTCTTACTTATTTATATTTATCTCGACGTTTCGAACTCTTTACAGAGATCATTTTCACGAGTATGAACAAAAAAGATGGTAGTTGTTCAAAAGCTATCTTCATTGATACAGAGAGCACCCACTTTTTGGAAATAAAAATCAAAAAGTTGATGTTGAAAATATGATTTTTACTATTGGTAACCCACATCAGACCATGAGAACAAAAGTTAAATACTTATTTTTAAGATGCATTAATATATCCTGCTTCTAAAGATCCTTTGTTGTATGATTTAATAAGTAAAAGTTGTTATTATTAAATTATTACAAATTATCTTATTTTTCTAAGTTGGTTGAGATTAAAGTATAACTATAAATATTCATTGATTTTAAATTAAAAGGTAAAGTGTTTATTAAAAATCTACCACTGGGTCAAAAACGCGGCCAGTCCTGAGAAAGACCCAGCAAGAAAACTCAGCGGCTGTTCTGCAAAACTGATTATTATTTCATTTTGAACGGGCTATTGATATTGTTATTATTTATAAAGTTCTTGAGAAAAAAAAAAAAAATAACAATATCAATAGCCCGTTCAAAATGAAATAATAATCAGTTTTGCAGAACAGCCGCTGAGTTTTCTTGCTGGGTCTTTCTCAGGACTGGCCGCGTTTTTGACCCAGTGGTAGATTTTTAATAAACACTTTACCTTTTAATTTAAAATCAATGAATATTTATAGTTATACTTTAATCTCAACCAACTTAGAAAAATAAGATAATTTGTAATAATTTAATAATAACAACTTTTACTTATTAAATCATACAACAAAGGATCTTTAGAAGCAGGATATATTAATGCATCTTAAAAATAAGTATTTAACTTTTGTTCTCATGGTCTGATGTGGGTTACCAATAGTAAAAATCATATTTTCAACATCAACTTTTTGATTTTTATTTCCAAAAAGTGGGTGCTCTCTGTATCAATGAAGATAGCTTTTGAACAACTACCATCTTTTTTGTTCATACTCGTGAAAATGATCTCTGTAAAGAGTTCGAAACGTCGAGATAAATATAAATAAGTAAGAAATGGGCGCGATACAGTCCTAAAAAGTTGTTTTAATGAGTGAGATTCGCGAAAACCTTAGAAACAAATAAGAAAATAATATTTCAGATATATAACTTTTCAGATATATATACAGATATTTAACTTATTATTATATTTAAAGCATAACATAATAAAACACGAGCGCTTGAGAAAATTGCCTCATTGGAACAAAAACGCACGGACGATTCTGAGTGTAAGGTTGTCATGAGAAGAAATGGGCAAAACACTCATGTAAATTAATCTACTAACTTTACTATATTATCTATTGCAATTTAATTACCTACTGATAGGGAGTCAAACCTCGCGACAAGCTTTTATTATTATATAAATTGTACATACTGAGGCTCTAAGTTGATACTTGAAATTTTTAAGGAAATATTATTTTCTTATTTTTAGAGCGCTTAAATAAAAGCTTCTTTAAAAAGGATTTTTGGTTTTAATTTATTTTCTTATTTTTAGTTATAGCTGGCTAGGTTAGTGTCATTTCATTCAACGCATCATTATTGCAAGTTAGTTTACCGCTTAATTTCAAACAGTCCAGCTCTTCAATAAGGCGATCAGCTTAATCAATTTCAGCTTAGAGCTTCTTTTCCATTTAATCGCAATGATGATTTTTAATTCATAGCCATATTGTTGAAATGCATCAAAAATATGTATGCCGTCATCTTAGATGGTCCACCGTATTGTACTTAGAATGACGTCACATTATTTTTCGAGTTATTCTCAACAAGCCCTTTCATTTGATACCCATATTGTAGAAATGCATAAAAAAAACTGTTCCTCTATCTTGGATGATCCGTTATATTGGATTTAGAATGACGTCACATTATTTTTTCAGTTACTCTCAATGAGCCCTTTCATTTGATACCCATATTGTACAGAAGCTTAAAATATGTTGTTACTTACATACATATATACATACATACATACAGTGCAAGCTAAATAAAAGCTTTTAAAAAAGAAGTAACGAGAAAGCAATAATTATACTATACAATCTTTTACATATTTGTTTCTAAGACTTTCGCGAATCTCACTCATTGATCAAAACAACTATAAATAAGTAAGAAATAAACGGGATATAATCCTAAAAGTTGTTTTGATCTATACAATCTTGTATTAGGAAGCCGTTCATATCCACTCTGGTCTTCTAAACTCGCAATTGTGTAGTACACACAGATTCAGCCATAGATATCCGAGAGATATATCTTCTTTGGTCAATTGTTCCGGTCCCAGTGTCGCCGAGCCTCCCCCATCTAATTTACAACTACATTAATAAAAATTATGCGTATAACACACACAAAACATATTTAAAAAAAAACAAAAACTGATGAACTCATTATTAGCTCACAAATATAAAAAGGGTGTTCGAAAAAATATCGATATTTTATGTGACTGCAAAAATATTTTTTTAATTCGGTGTATTATTAAAATTATGTTTCTTTACATTCCAGTTAAAGCCCAAATATATAGAAACAAATCAGACATATCGTTTTATCATTTCTTTATTGATATAGTTTTACAGATTCATTAATAGATTGAAATCATAAAAATGTTCATTAAAATTTATCGACATCGATAAAATTTGCCGAGTAAATGCTGAAATCCCTAAGGCCGAAACGGCTGCACGTCCCGAGGGTGAAATATGTAACTTGCCCTCAAGTTAGTTAGTATTACTTGATCTAATCTTGCACTTAAGTACTGAACAATTCGGAAAATTAAAACTATAAGTTTACTTGTAACACCCCACATCTCAGTTAGTTGCTAAGCGACTGAAGCCCGAATACTGAACCGCCACTCAAATATATAAGCGCTACTTAAGCGTTTAAGTAGCTGTCACATTAGACAGAATACGTGAAATTTGAGCAGTAAGTAGCACTTTATTGATTGTAAGATTTGAGTGGCAGTTGAGTATTCGGGCGTGAGAGACGCATTTTACCGTCGTTCGTACAAATGACCAAATTGGCCATATCGGGGCGAAATATTAGACACCTTGACACAATAAAAACACACAACAACACTCGCACAATTGTAATTAAATTTGAGTGTTTTTTATAAAATTATTTTTTATTAATATTTTTTCAGATCATGACGTACTTGTATCAATTGAGAGCACACTTCACCGGTAACGAGTTGCAAGTTGAACAACTAGGTGAGTCACTGTCGATTACATTGACAGAGAAGTGTGATATAGAAATATCTGTTCACCCCCCCCTGTGATTACAGGTAACGATGAGACGGAGTCGTCATACCTGGTCGGGAGACATGACACGGACGGCTCCCTGCCCCAGGAGTTATTCAGTAGGGAGATCAGCACCAGGAGATCCAGGAATACGATGGACAGACCGCGACCGGTGTATGTTTTGTTATAGTCTATTTTTTGTCTAATTATTTGCGGTAATGTGTATGTTCTTTTTGCATAGGTTCAGTGGTAATCGAACTCCCTCACCTCAACACACAAAGATAGTATGTCTACTTATTGTGAATAATGTTTATACAGTCACGGTTAAAATGAAAAACTTTCGACTCAAATCGTAGATAATCTGTTCTCTCTTTTTCAGTTCACAAGAGAGTCAGGAGTCTCGTCAATCACAAGAGCGGTTGACACCGGAGAAAATTGCCTCTCCTACGGGAATGAAGGACGTCCGTGATATGGTCTTACACCAGTCCAAGAACATCCTCGGCAAGATGCTGTCTCCCACCAAAGACCTTAAGAGTTACGACACGCAGAGACCCACCGCCAAGTGGTTCACTGATACAGCCAAGCTTAATGAGGTAACAAATAAAATAAAAAAATTGAATGTTATGTATGTGTATCAAAGTCGGACGAAAGCGTATGCCATGTTTGCATTTATTCCACAATAAATAAAGGTTCCAGGAATTGTGTTTTATGTGTGATTCTAATGCAGGAGTACCGCATATTTTTCCTTAAGAAATATTATCCTATGTGTCGATTATAAACGCAGTCGGCACTCACTATTCAATAATTACTCTTCATTCTATTCTCTGAATACTTACAGTTCATGTTAATATTGCTATGGTGTATAAAGCATTAACAACAGTTTTTAACTCGAATATGATTAATTTTGCAGCCGCTTCCAGTCCGTCCCGAAAAGCTGATGACCCGGAAAGAGCTGACTGATCCCTTCGGCTCTGATGAAGAGGAAGACCAGCCTCCTGAGAATCTTGGCACAGAACAACATGACAACGAAAATAATGATATTTGTGAGTATAATGATAAATAGGACTAAAAAAGGTCCGTATCAAAAACTGTGATAATTAAAGATTACTGATTAACTGCTTCATTTCTCTTAATTTCGTCTTAAATATTAAGAATATAGCGAAAAAGAAATTTGGTTTCAAAGCTTCTCCTTACTTCCCATCATCCAGCAAGCTCAGCAGCATCTCACCCATCCCCGGAGCCAGCGAAATTGGAGCCAGTACAGTCTGAGCAATCCGAGGGTCGTGTAACGAAGCCTCAGTCTCCAGACTTACCGAAGCCCACTCCGGTGAGTTGTGAACATGTAGTGTGCCTTCCGACGTATTGTATTGAGTGATGTGACATTGTGTTGAGTGCCGTTTTGCTATTTTACTATCCACTTTTATATTAAACTATTGTGTACTAACTAATACTGTAATATAATACCTACCACTGCTTGGTAAAATCATCACTGGATTTACTTGTTTGGAATGTTTATCCAGTACAAAATACCTAGCGTTTCAATAAATTCTGTCGAAATTTTCGTCAATTGAAGAAAAACGTATATTTTAAATTCATCTATGTATGTATGTAATTTATAAGAAATATTTTATCCACTCTCATGCTAATAATCTTGTTTTGTACCATCTGATAAGGTTTTGTTGTAATGGTTCTACTAGAGCAACAGTGGTAGAGCCAAGCAGTTCGCTGCATGAATGGTCCGGCTCGACCGGTGAAATACCACGACCTCTCAGAAGATCGACGTAAAGTGGCTCATGCCGCGTTTCGTTCGGTGAGAGAGGTAGAGGATGCCCACCCCCCTTTCCCCATCCTTTCCTTTTCCCTATCCCTTAAAGGTCGGCCACGCAACAGTAACACTATATGTTTTGCTGGTGTCCATGGGCGGCGTTGGTTGCTTACCATCAGGTGACACGCCTGCTCGTCGCTATCCCATAAAAAAAAGCAAAAGTCAAGATTAATGTTTATTAATTAATTTATGTTTATTAATTAGTTTGCTCATGTATGTAATTATAAACATAAAATATAAAATAGAATTTTGAAAGTTTCATAAACCGTGTACAATTACTAACATAACGATGTCATTCCTTTGCATATTATTTAAATTAATAAGTAAAGTATTCATTGTTTCCATTGACCATCGACCATGCTTGGCTGTGTGTGATGCTTCAAAAAATACTCACGCTTCTCCTCCGATCAATAAATACACTAATATTGATCAGCAACTGCTGTCGCGTCACGATGAGTTGAAAGAGAGAGCCAGACAGCTCCTCGAGGCAACCAAACGAGAAGCGAGGGAGAAGGATAAAAGACGACAGAAAGAGAAGGAAGAAACCGTTGATATTAATGGACATCAGAATGGGGATACCCATAACAATGATGATGCTAGCCCAAAGAAGGTATTTTTGTAATTTTATTTTACCATGTTTTAACGCCTTAAAATATATGCAGATATCTTCACCAACCTTGAAATAAGCTTGTTATAAGTTGGATATTAAAATACGTAACGTAACTTTAAGTTTTTGAATTAATTTCTTGAGACAAAACTTTCTTTATTATTGTTTTTTCCTAAATACTAGTGAAGGGCCAAGGTTGTATAGTTGATATGATACGATATAAAGATTTTAATTCACAGCCATTTTTTTCAGCCTATGACCGAAGAAGAGAGACAAGTGATTTTGCGAGAAAGAGCCAGAAAGTTAATAGCGGACGCAAGAGCCGGTATTGTCAGGTAAATGTAATATTTTTTTTGCACCTTTAAGTTACTACCAGCCAGTCAGTTTCGTCTGGTTGAATGAGATACTTTTTTATACCTGACATAATTTTGACGTGACAACGTCTTATAAATTGGTTTGCCGGGTGACACTTCAAGAAACTGCGTTACGCTCCGCTCACGTTATGCGCTCACAATGAGAGCGAGTGAGAGGCACGCGTCCCTTCCACTCGGGCATGGTTAACCCGCCTAAGACCGAGAGAGACAGTGCGACAAGTTATTGTATGTATATTTGTATATAAATACGTATGTATGTGTAAAGGTAAAAATAAAATTTTGTTAATATGAAATTCAGTGCGAGATTCTTTGTATAAATTAATGTTTTAAATATAATTCTTAAAACATTTATTTATAATAAATGTTTTAAATTGTTACTATTATTTCATCCTTCTTCCTACTATACGAATGAATATTCACATTAAAATTATTTTACCACTCAAAGTCGTTGTCACGTAAAACTTTCGCCCGTATACCGACTTTACAGGCAACCAAGTTTTTTAATATTTAAATGCTTGACTTGCTGTTATAATGGTCTTGCAGCCCAACGTCTCCGCTGTCTCCGTCTCGGAACTCTCGCTCGGGAACTGTGGAGATAATCAGTAAACAGTCCGTCATGGACGAAATTGTGGCTGGTGAGTTAACGAGGAAATCTAAATACGTCATCAATGGCGCTCAAATAAACTTAATAAATAATAACTTTAAACCTGTAAAGTAATCGGTCAAGGTAGTTCAATAAACTAGTATCATATAAGGGCTTCAAAGTCCTGGATTTGAAAATGGGACTTATTACTATTAAAATATATCTTAAAGGCCGACAACGCTGATGCGACGCCTCTGGTGATGCGGAGGTTCATGGGCGGTGGTAGTCGCTTTCCATCAGGTGACCCGCACGCTCGTTTGCCCCTTTTTACCATAAAAAAAGAGACCCAGTGCCAGACTACTAGTGATAATCAGAAGTGGGACGATTATATTTTCATGATATACTCTGTAATACGAATCAGTTTATATTCTTATCGTGTCGCTTGCAGCCGGAGGTGTGGAGCAGTTGGACGCGTTCATGTCACGAGCGGAATCGGTGCCGTCAACTCCTGGCTCCAGGAAAAGTTCCGCCAGTCCTGATAGATCTGGTAGGTACTCACCGTGAAACAATTCTTTACTGTAGTGAAGTATTTCGCTGTGTTGCATAATAAGTGGTGTCCCCAGAGGGCCGCCCCGAGGAGTCCCGCCGCTCCCCACTGCACTCGTTCTGCGCGCTCGTCGACCGTCTGTCGCCCGACACGGGACAGGATCTGCAGGTAAAATCATCTGTCTACTTACTATCTATTCACTCACTTCTCTATTCATTTACTCTCCATTCACTCACTCGCTATTTACTCAGTCTCTATTCACTCACTCTCTATTCACTGCCTCTCTATTCAGTCACTCTCTATTCAGTCACTCTCTATTCACTTACTCTCTATTCACTTACTCTCTATTCACTCACTCTCTATTCACACCCTCTCTATTCACTCATTCACTATTCACTCATTATTTATTCACTCACTCTCTATGCAATTGCTAGTCACTCATTGTCTACTCACTCACTCTCTAGTCACTCACTGTCTACTCTTCTCTACTCGCTCACTATTCACTCATTCAATCAATATGTTAATGTAGAAGTCATTTAGGATAATAGTAAGTGTTTTTTATCGTCTATTTGACCGATCCAATAAATAATGTATAATTTGTATACGATATGTGCGTGTGTAGGGTGAGGAGGCTGGTTCCTACATCCAGAGCGAGCTGGAGGCGCTGGAGAAGGAGCAGACTGCCATCGACGAGAGAGCCGCCGCGCTCGAAAAGCAGCTGCGGAGAGTGATGGAGTCCGCGGACAACACAGAGGTACATACTTATATATTACTTCGGCTATCAAAAGATAATTTTCCATATTTTTATTTCATGTTATTTCCTTCATACAGACGAACCTTACTTCTATATAATATTAGCAGATAATATATCTCCAACTCGCTATCAGGTGTAAAATAAACTCTATAATTTTACAGAATAAGTGGCGAACATTAATCCTGTCCTGTGTCCAAGTTCCCAGAGAACCGGTAACTCTTCATGAATATCCCTATCCTTTTTCCCTGTCTTCCAATTTACGTCAAAAGCGATTCGAAAAGAAAATCAATACTAGTGTTATATATAATGTGGATGTAATCTTAACCTACTACTATTTAATATTTTGAATACATAACATAACATAACTTCACGCCTTTTGTTACCCGAAGGTGTAGGCAGCGGCTGTTAATCCTCGTCTCGCCGTTATGTTTTACGTCCCAAATGGAATAGGTGGCGAACCTATTGCCATACCGGGCACAAAGTTTTTATCAGTCTCGATATTTATCACACATAACTTCCGAAAACAATTTCGAAAAGTCATTGGTGTGAGCCAGTGTCTGGAATCGAACCCGAGACCTCTGGATCAGAAGCCGTGTGCTCGACCACTGCGCCACCGAGACTAATTGTATTTTGAATACAATTTCACTTTTTTATGGCGAACGGGTAAACTAAATTCGCCCATATACACCTGCGACATAGATAGTGCTATAGTTGCGTTGTCAGCCTTTAAATTGTGATCGAGGAAGGGTCTGAAGTGGGATAGAGAGAAACCAGGGGAAGGGGTTAGGTTTCCGGATTCCTCGTTGATATATCGACTCTTACCGTGACTCTACCACCTGTCTGGCGTCCCATGGCGACTCTTTTAGCTCCTGGTCATAATTGTAATCTGTAATTTAATTATAGGAGGAGGACAGACTGATGTCACAGTGGTTCAATTTGGTGAACAAAAAGAATGCTTTACTTAGAAAACAGATGCAACTTAATATTCTGTAAGTATTTCGGAAGTAAAAAAAAAATGACCTTCATAAGTGTCTGTACAAGACCTAAACTGAATAAATAAGTTTTGATTTTGATTTTTGAAAAATATAAGGATGCATTTGAATTGAATTTAATAGCTTTTCTACGACATTTTTTTAGTGTACTGAATTTATGTTACCTGGTAGAATAAATGTCGTAAAGTTTTATGATCTGCCTTATTTGATCAATCAGATAAGTAGGAAATGTATTTAATAATATATCCGATATACTTAACAGCATATATGAACATCGGTAAACCAAATTCTATATAATTTATGGGCGTTTACGTCTAAATTAGCTGCAATATGATGATAATTGTTGAAGATGTCGGAACAAATGCCGACTTTGTAATGTAACAAAACTCATCCAGCTACTAGTTGTGTGTGTGAGTGAGTGAGTGTGTGTGCGTGTGTGCAGCGAGCAGGAGGAGGACCTGAGCCGGCGGTGCGCGCTGCTGGCGCGCGAGCTGCGCCACTCGCTCGACGTGGACGAGTGGCGCAAGACGCCCGAGCAGAAGCGCCGCGACCGCCTGCTGCTGCAGGTACGGACACACTGCCATACACACTGCCCTGTACACCGCCATACACACCGCCATACACACCGCCATACACACCGCCATACATACCGCCATACACACCGCCATACACGCCGCCATACACGCCGCCATACACACCGCCATACACACCGCCATACACACTGCCATACACACCGCCATACACACTGACATACACGCCGCCGTACACACCGCCGTACACACCGCCATACACGCCGCCGTACACACCGCCGTACACACCGCCATACACACCGCCATACACACCGCCATACACACCGCCATACACACCGCCATACACGCCGCCGTACACACCGCCGTACACACCGCCATACACACCGCCATACACACCGCCATACACGCCGCCATACACACCGCCATACACACCGCCATACACGCCGCCATACACACCGCCATACACACTGCCATACACACCGCCATACACACCGCCATACACACTGACATACACGCCGCCATACACACTCCCCTGTACACCGTCATACACACCGCTATACACACCGCTATACACACTGCCATACACACTGCCATACACACCGCCATACACACTCCCCTCTACACTGCCATACACACTGCCATACACACCGCCATACACACCGCCATACACACCGCCACAAACACTCCCCTCTACACTGCCATACACACTGCCATACACACCGCCATACACACTGCCATACACACCGCCATACACACTCCCCTCTACACTGCCATACACACCGCCACACACACTCCCCTCTACACTGCCATACACACTGCCATACACACCGCCATACACACTGCCATACACACTCCCCTCTACACTGCCATACACACCGCCACACACACTCCCCTCTACACTGCCATACATACCGCCATACACACTGCCATACACACTCCCCTCTACACTGCCATACACACTGCCATACACACTGCCATACACACCGCCATACACACTCCCCTCTACACTGCCATACACACTCACATACGTACTGCCATACACACTGACATACACACTGACATACACACCGCCATACACACCGCCATACACACTCCCCTGTACACCGTCATACACACCGCTATACACACTGCCATACACACCGCCACACACACTCCCCTCTACACTGTCATACACACCGCCATACACACTGCCATACACACCGCCATACACACTCCCCTCTACACTGCCATACACACTGCCATACACACCGCCATACACACCGCCACACACACTCCCCTCTACACTGCCATACACACTCCCCTCTACACTGCCATACACACCGCCACACACACTTCCCTCTACACTGCCATACACACCGCCATACACACTCCCCTCTACACTGCCATACACACTGCCATACACACCGCCACACACACTCCCCTCTACACTGCCATACACACTGCCATACACACCGCCATACACACCGCCATACACACCGCCATACACACCGCCATACACACCGCCACACACGCCGCCATACACACCGCCCACACACTGACATACACACTGAAATACACATTACCATTACTATTGACTTGTATTATGTGGAAGAGACATATTGTACTGTGCGAACCTATTGCCATACACCGGGCACAGAGTTTTCAGCCGGTAAAGAAGTGTTGAGAAAAATTATACCTATAAAATTTCTTTACGGAATTACTTAAATAAAATAGTTTTATCAGTCAGCAACTTAATTAAAATATTTTGTAAAATTTAAATTAGTCTAAGACAAACCTGTACCCTTTTTTTGATATCCAAAACAGCATAGCTTATACAACAATACTACTCTGTGTAAAAAGTATCGGGAATATGTAAATAAAGAGACCCGCGTAAAAGAGGTCGTTCTAATTTTTTTACTGCATGTTGGTAGCACTGTACTGATTTAGCGCGCAAAATTTGAAGGGGATCTGTCATTTAATTTGTTTTAAACTAAACTTTTTGTTGGTCATAGTTTTGAGTCCTCGGCGATTTTTACAATGGAAAATATTGTTGAACAAAGAGTGTGCCTTAAATTTTGTGTTTCGAATGATATTTCATGTGGTGAATCTCTAAAAATGTTGCGAAATACCTACGGCGAATCATGTATATCGAAAACAAGGGCTTATGAATGGTATAAGGCTTTTAAAGAAGGCCGAGAAGTAGTAGTAGACTTGCCTCGTTCTGGTAGACCTTCAACCGCTACGACCAAAGAAAACATCGACAGAATCAAGAACTAGCTTCCTGATTTGATTGATTGAATTGCTCGAAAATCGACGTATGAGTCTGAGAGAGTTGGCTGGTGAGGTGAACATATCTTTTAAGTCCGTCCACAATATTCTCATTGACATTTTGGGCATGAAACGCGTCGCCGCTCGACTAGTTCCAAAAGAGCTCAATTTTGTTCAAAAAGGGCAGCGAAAGCATGTCGCTGAAGACATGGTTTCCTGAGCTTCTACGGATCCGACCTTTATGAAACGTATAGTAACTGGCGACGAGACATGGGTTTATGAGTATGACATGCAAACAAGCCAACAGTCTTCAGAATGGCGTCACGAAAACGAGCCGAAACCCAAAAAACCGCGACAAAGTCGCACCAAAATCAAGGAGATGCTGACAGTTTTTTTTGACTACCGTGGTGTGGTTCACTCCGAATTCCTTCCAGAGGGAGAAACAGTGAATAAAGAATATTATTTAGTCATGAAGCGTTTGCGTGAGAGTATCCGCCGAAAACGTCCAGATTTGTGGCGACACAACTCATGGATGCTGCACCATGATAATGCACCATCACACACAGCCATTATAGTGAAAGAGTTTTTAGCGAAAAATTCAACAAACGTTCTCGACCAAGCACCCTATTCACCTGATATGGCTCCGTCTGACTTTTTTTTATTTCCCAAGTTAAAATTACCACTTCGAGGAAAACGTTTTGAGTCAATAGAAGCCATAAAAGAAAATTCGCTGAATGAGCTAAAGGCCATAGCGCAAATAGCCTATGAAAAATGTATGGAAGACTGGGTGAAGCGGTGGAGATGTTGTATTGCAAGCGATGGGGCCTACTTTGAAGGCGATAAAATAAATTTAGATGAATAATTTGTATTTTTTGTTTTATTGACAAATTCCCGATACTTAGTACACAGAAGGTATATGTACTTACTTTCTATTAAACTATTAATTGTACCAATACTTTATACTTAATATTATCTAAAATAAGTTTAGCTAAAAACGTTTGTCGATTAATAAAATCTTCTGGGTAACATTAAAACCGCCATTTTATGCGCCTAGGTGACGCCACGGCGGCTTAATTTTATGTTGACATGGATATCCATAGGTTTCCCACTTCATTGTACCACGCCCACTGCCATATATACCGCCATACGTACACACTTGCACTCCATATATCTGTCTCGTTCACACTAAACAGAACGTGCTATACATGCGCGATTCAACTTATAATCAATTTATGCAATTTCACAACTCCTTTTTAATTTAGAATTTGGTTTTACACATTTTTTTTAAATATCGATATTCCTTTATCTTAGGAGTTAGTATCCGCTGTCGACGAGAGGAACAGACTCGTACAAGAAATGGACGAACAAGAGAGAGCGTAAGTATACAGCCGTAAGGTTCTCATAAATATTAGAAAATTGAAAGAGATGACGGTGGTAACCTCGTCTTACTGAATGGAATATGTAGAAAGGACAGTGATTTTTCACCATCCATCTGGTAGCATTATGACGATTACTTAACACATCACATATGAGCTGTGAGGGTAAAAACAAACTTATTTTTTGTGAGATCTCTTATCGCAATCAATCTAGCGTGTTATCTGATGGCAAGCGACTAGCGCCGCCCGCAATGCGATTTGGGGAGGGGTGTTCCTCCTGAAATCCGCATCCCGAACGAAACACGGCATGAGCCATTTTACGTCGAAATTCTGAGAGACCCTGGTATTTTACCGGTCGATCCGGCCCATTCGAACAGGGAACTGCGTGGCCTACCTGCATGGAAAGTTTACGACGTATCCCATTCTAATAAAAGTTTGTTTATATTATCTACAGTATTGCGGACGACGATGAAATTGAAAGAAAATTATCTCAAGTGGAGATTCAACGTAAAAACAATTGCATACTGCAGTAAATGCACGCGACGTGACACGTGGAGGGACCGCAGGCAAAATTATGTGTGCAAACTTATCGAAGACAAAATATATATCGGTTCAGACATACAAAAATAAAATTAAACCAAAAGATTATTAATAAACATAATATTGTATTTATTTAAAAAAAAAAGAATTATTTAAAGTTAGCACAGAGTTTGTGCATTGCCTGTGATTAGACTCCTAAACGACTAGGGTGTTTGTAATGAAATTGTGTGAATATTCTTAGTACCGTTTGGTTTAGATTGACAATTAAAACCGATACTGATCGGATTAACGCTCCAATTCAATTCCAGTTTTATTCGGCTGGATGATGACTACCGGATCCGCTTGTTTTAGCCCTGACTGCAAGCGTTAAAAGTTCTGATTTATCTATATTTATTTTATTGTTTATACATGTCTTTAAATAACAATAATTACATAACACTATGTACTTGCTTTGACAAAATGGTTTCATTTAGTTTACCCATGGATAAATTTGTGCATCTTTAACAAGCAATATTTGTTTGTATCCGACTATAATATTAAAATGAGTTGAGCTTGTGTGATTGATTTAAATTTAAATTAATGTATTATTTTTAATGGATTTATTTTTAATCGGTTTTTGACTTTGTGTATGTGACATGAAAATAAAAAAAATGATTTGTGAAATACGAATAAGCCCCGCTATTGTAAGTAAGTTTTAATATCATAAATATTAGTATTTTGGAAATGTGAACACTCGCGTGAGTAGCATATCGTAATGTAAAATCACTTAGTCAATTATATTTTTTTTACCATTTTTTTAGATTTTTTTTACTTGCATGAGTTAATCAGAGACATCAGAGTTTATACATTTCCATTTAATTATATTTATCAATAAAATAAATAATATTGCATGAGTTTTATATACATCCTGAACGGCATAAAATATATATATATATATATATATATATACAAAAATTGGTTAGGCCGCGTACACATTTGCCGGTTCCTTTAAATGGTATAATATAAATAGTACATTTATTTTATACATATTACTTTCAATAATTCTATCGTAAGTGTGTACACGAGCAAATAAGATTAGGCCTCAACGTAAGGCGTCGGAATAATACTCAATACAATGTTTCCTATATATTTTTCTATTTACAATTTGTAGTATTAGTCGTTGTTTAATTATGTGGTTCTAAACTTAAAAAATAACGTTAAAAAAACATAAAAAAAAACATCTAAATTCAAATAACGAACAAAAAAAATATCACCAAGGTTGGTATTTGAAAAGTTTTCCTAAAGCCATTTAAATATATTTGAAAGTCACAAAATATAAATTTTTTTTTTTAAAGCTTAGAACCAGGCCTTAGGTTAGCAACAGTATGGCTTAATTTTATTTATTTGGTATATAGATAGATCTACCAAAGAGTATTGTTTTCTTTTTTTTTATCTAGCCCCCTATTTAGATAACTGGTGATATATAAGTACAATATGCCATAGACTCTCATGACGAGCGGTTTTTATTTTTTGAAGTGGATATTTTTTTAATTGATAAATTTTTGTTTAATGTAATTCTCTTTAATTCAATGTAAATATTAATTTATATTATTTATTTAGAACCGCCGTCTTGCCCTGGTATTATTATTTGTCTTTTTTTGTAATCAGGAAGCGGAAAATCTAAAAGTGTAAGGTTGGATACACACCATGCGGCAAGTGACCAATGTGAAACCTTAATTTTTGAAATAGGTATGTTAAATTAATATTTCTCAGGGGGCGTTACTTTATTAAAATTGCGCGTACTGACGCTAAAAATAATATGTTCGTAGACGTTTAGCTCAGAAGTATAAATTGTTACTTTTATTACTTAAAAGATTGAGTCATTGAAATGACTCAGTGCATCTGAAAAACAATATTTGCTATCCTTTTCAATTATAAAACAGTTTGTTTGAGTGATCTTTCAAGTTTTGGTCGCATATATTGGTGTGATTTTAAGCCATGTATTTTGAATTATCGGAATTGATTTTCGAGTCTCTGATGGGTATTGATTCAGATTATAAACCCATCAGAGAGACAATCATATTGATATTGGAGAAATTAATTGATCAATTTACAGTTAAAGCCACACCATCTCACCTTTTCTGCATCAGTCAGTTTGAAATGGTTACGTTTAAGCTTGTCGCATGTGTATATTCGGCCCTATTATATTGGCAGGTGCTAAATTTTGAACCACGTGAAAAATAATTTTGACAATTTGTGCAATTTTTAATTTTAACGATGTATTTAATGTATGATTCTTTAATTTAATGTAAATTTTATTATAGTGTATAGCGTGTTCTTGAAGTTCTTGTTTAATTATAATGTTTACTAACAGCGACGGAACATCTCTTTTTAAAACTATGACTGAATTGATCAATAACTTGGTATTTTTTACAACGTATAAATTTTTAAATAAACTTTGTCCGTCTGCGGTTTTTTCACATTGGCAGATTATGAGATATAATGCAGATAAAATTCATAGAAATGCAGAGTTCTACTAAATCTAAGTATGTGTCACGAAAAGAGTTATAATTATATATTAATATTAGTGGTCTAGTTCACAAAAGTCTAGATGGCGCTGTATGAATTGCGTCCAAAAACATTTAAGAAATTCTTAAATTTCTACAAATTGTGAACAAGAACTTGAGAACTCTTAAATATAGTAATACTAAGATAAGTATCTAATATAATATCCAGCTGAAGCTTCGGTGTCACGTGACACGTCCTCTTAGATGAGTGCTGAGTGCTGGCTGTTGAAAGTTAAGACAGAAAAAATGTTGTCTGCGGACATCTGACGAAATAAAACTTCATGTTTTTTAAATCTTATCTTTGCCATGATATGCATTTTTTCTATTATTTAATTTTATGATTAAATATTGTTAGAAATAGAATAGTGCAATAAGATGTATTTATCTAAAGTTGTGGCCATATAAATTAGTTTTGTACGCAAGCTTAAGTCGCAACTTTCATTAGCCAGCGAGTATACATTTTATTACGCTAGTGCGGACATACCTTTATACAATATTACAGGGTTGACGTTACGGTAGAGCTTTGTAGGAAGGGAAGAAAAATTTTTTTTTAGAATATAGTTGACCTGTAACGTCGTTATCCAAAATTTATTGTGATGGAATACTGTGATGACTAATTATGCATGTTAAAAAGTTAATAAACAAATTACATGTGTTTTTACTCCGATATTTTGCTGCCTTCATTTTTTTTTTAACATTGTTGATATGATTTTTCATTATGACCGTAACGTCAATCCGAAGAACATATAATTATGTATAGGTTATACAGATAGATTGGTGTTTCTTGTGTACACTGAGATGAGATATCCACACATATTGTACTTATGATTGCTTCGCTATACAAACTCGACTCGACTCGATAAATTATATCCAACAAGGCTTAAAGCCGGCATATAATGATTTGAAAATCATGGTCAAAAAACAAACATCTTTCGGTTCAAGAGTTTCAGAATACAATTTCAGACAGACATAAATTACATTGACGATAGTATCGGAGTAACAGGTTCCTTCATGCCTCTATGACTGAACTAAAAGTAGGAATGTCAATGCTAAATATAACTTCTATCATGAATCTATTATGTGAACTCAGTTGTCTGGCATCATCATCATCAGCCCTTTAGAAGTCCACTGCTGGACGTAGGCCTCCCCCATAGAGCGCCACAACTGCCGGTCCTGTGCAACCTGCATCCATCGGCCTCCCGCGGATTTCACAAGGTCGTCTTTCCACCTGGTGGGGGGACGGCCTACTCCGCGTCGACCAGTTCGTGGTCGCCACTCGAGAACCTTTTTACCCCAGCGGTGATCGGTTCGTCGAGCGATGTGGCCAACCCATCTCTACTTCAGGGTGCTAACCTTACGGGCTATGTCGGTCACGCCAGATCTCTTGCGAATCTCCGTATTGCGGATCTTATCTCGCAGAGAGATTCCGAGCATCGCCCGTTCAATAGCACGCTGAGTCACCTCGAGCTTCGTTATGAGGCCAACATTTAGAGACCACGTCTCAGCTCCATATGTGATCACTGGTAACACACATTGGTCACTTAAGGCACTGTGGGATTTTGGACGAGAAGATTTCCCTTAGTTTCCCGGACGCTGCCCAACCGAGTTGAATGCGTCGGTTTATCTCTTTCTCGAAGTTGGCTCTACCTAGCTGGACTGTTTGTCCTAGGTAAACATAGTGGTCGACAACTTCGAGGATCGCATCGCCAACAGTAACCGGTACTTGAATAACATGGGCATTGAACATTACTTTGGTTTTGTCCATGTTCATTTTGAGACCTACTTGTTGGGAAAATCTGCTGAGATCCTTGAGCATTGTACCAAGGTCCTCCATGACCACGATATCGTCGGCGAATCGAAGGTGAGTGATGTATTCGCTATTGATGTTGATGCCTAGTCTAGACCAATCCAAGAGCTTGAATATGTCCTCCAATGCAGCGGTGAACAGTTTCGGGGAAATTACGTCCCCTTGTCTGGCACCTTTCTGCAATGGAATGGGATTCGTACTCCCAGACCCAATCCGGACTGACATAGTGGCGTTTCTATACGAACACTGCAGCATTTCGATATACCGATAGTCAATTTGGCATCTCTGGAGGGACTGCAGCACTGCCCAAGTTTCGACGGAATCAAAGGCTTTCTCATAGTCCACAAACGCCAGGCACAAAGGCTGATTATACTCCTCGGTCTTTTGTATAATTTGGCGTAGTGTGTGTATGTGGTCTATGGTACTATAGCCTTTCCGGAAACCGGCTTGTCGGGAGGCTGAAAGTCGTCTAGCCTGCGCGAGAGTCAATTTGTAATGACCCTCGAGAACAGCTTATAGACATGGCTCAGACGCAAGATGGGTCTATAATTTTTCAAGCGGGTTGTATCACCCTTTTTGAAAAATAACACCACCACGCTCCTGGTCCACGCCTCTGAAATGTCGCCCCCGAGCACGACAGAATTAAAAAGTTTCTGAAGGGCTTTAAGGATCGGTGTACCACCCGCTTTCAGAAGTTCGGTAGTAAATCCATCGTCACCCGGTGCCTTTCCGTTCTTTAGCTGCTTTAGAGCCATTCTGATCTCGTACAGACTGACGTCCGGGATGTCTTCGTTGTAGTGCCGAATTAGCTTGGATCTGGGATCTCAGCCAAGCCGACAGCAGGAGTTTGTGAAGACTCATGTCAAGTCTGGCATGGACTTTCCTTTTTAATCGATTACTTATAAAATCCATATTATGTATTCAGATGGCCTCACAATCGATACGGAGGTACATCACTGAGTCTTGCAATGTGTTTGTATGTGGATATCCCATAAAAGATATAGTATAAATTTAGTTGACACATTAGTCAGTGCAAATAATTCGTAAGCCACGCCATCAATGTCTGTATTGTTGTATTATATTATATGCTATTTATTATAACTATGGACCCGTAAGGAAATACACGTGATAATGTAACATACTGATAGATTGTTATTTATTTATTACCTGGTAATTTCAACTGTTAATTTGTTCATACGCCAAATCCCTTGCGGCGTAGGCAGAGAGAACAGAGCGCCATAAGTCACGATTCTTACACGCTTCACTCGGTTCTTTGACTTTCACAACTCTTTTTATGCACGCTCGTCGATTTTTAAGGATCTTTGTTGGTATTTTTGATATCATTTATTATTATAGTGACAGTTAAAATTAAACCCATACTGACAGTGGCACCGATCCTTGTAATTTGTTATTTTTTTCCATGAGTATAGAAGTAACTATTATGTGTTACGTTTTATATTCGCAACCTAAATACTCTCATAAAATGCATAGTTAAATAAAATAAAATACTATAAAATAAAAAATAAAATACTCAAAAATTCCATGAGCTCCGAATGGAAATGAAACGGTTGTAGGAAAATTAAAATAGTTTATTGATTAATTTCTTGTACAAGCAACTATAATAATAATTGTATAATAAACTTAATAACAGTTAATAATAATTAGTAAATAACATAATATAATAATTAACATTGTACTGGAAGAACGTTCCCATAAATATAATCTATACTAAAATAGTAATTTTACTTAATAACAATAAATTATGTTACATTTTTGTGTGCAATATATCAAATAATGTACTTCCTATTGAATATCATGACCAACATGTTTTTCAAATTTCACAGTGAGCAGGTTGCTGCTAGTCCTCCCAAATCCCCAAGACATGGATTCCACATAGCGGATTCTATGCAGCGGACGGCTTGGCTCTACCACTGAAGTTCAGAGGTAGAGCCAAGCCGTCCGCTGCATGAATGGGCCGGCTCGACCGAAGAAATACCACGACCTCTCGGAAGATCGACGTAAAGTGGCTCATGCCGCGTTTCGTTCGGTGAGAGGGGTACCCGGAGGCCCACCCCCCTTCCTCATCCGTTCCTATCCCCTATCCCTTAAAGGTCGGCAACGCAACAGTAACACTATATATGTTGCTGGTGTCCATGGGCGGTGTTGTTTGCTTATCATCAGGTGACACGCCTGCTCGTTTGCCCTCCTATCCCATAAAGAAGCATTAATTTGATTCACAGTTACTTTTCAGAAGTCCATGCAAAGTTTTACCTTAGTGCAGACTGAGTGGAGTTTATTGTCAGAAGACAGACAAATATTATTTTTATATATTGCACACGAATAAAATCAACATTACATTTTAACATTCACAAAATGGCTTTGCCGCCAAAATTCCGACAATATGGAAGCCAATAATGTCACTCAGTTAAGACATCCCAAATTATAACGTTATTTAAAATGACAAAAGTTTACGATCATATAGCAGCTGTTACTCCTGAGTAATATTATAGAAGTAACAGTTTGGTCATTTACAAAAGTTTTCTATATTAACTTAGCTAGTGTAATATAGAGGTCTGGATTTTCTCTAGTTGATTTTTCTTAAATATGATAGAATAGAATCTTTAATAGATATACAAAAAACTGATAATTATGAAAGACTGTCCTCTTCTGAAACAAGCTAATAAAAGTTCGATTTTGTAGTAAATGCGATAAAAAAGGTCCTCTATATTACGTAACATTTTTATTTTTTTATTATTTAATATATAATATTAATAATACTATTTATAGCAGCACTTGGGGCTAATAAGTATGATCTATGATAAAATATTTAACTGATCGACATTCGATCAAAAACTTCACAAAGAAGTTAAAATTCGCAGAAAAATCTTTTAGAACTCCTTCTGACCAGCAGACAAAACTCATGAAATTTTACATCTTTTAAAATTTTTCCAGCGTAATCCTATTATTGCGCCAAAACTATGTACATATGTACTTCGATAATTTTTATTTACATTTTTAGAATGAGTTGACGTGGCAGTAGGTACTAATATTTATATTCTTACAAGATTCTGATCATTTAAATAGGTTATATCAATAGCCTATAATTACGGATCTAGGTACTTATGTATATACAAATTCGTTGAAAAATTTATATTATAAAACAAGTTCAGCCATTGAAAAATGCTTTTTAATCGACAAAATATTTTTTTTTTCAATCGATAGTTTTACATCAGATGTATTTTTATTGTCTTTGGCGGCAGAGTAACCGCAGGATACGGTAATAAGTAACAGGTACTTACATAAGTGAAGATAGAGCTTCTACTCTATGGTAGATAATGCCAAGGTCACTGAAAACGACACCGTAGGTGATACACCTAGAACTGGATTCCGTTTCAAAAGGGACATTTTTTAGAGTAATTCATGTTATATTTTCAAAAATCCAGTCATTTGATATTTATGACAGATAGCGCACTAATGATTCAATTTCAAAATGGCGGATGTTACGCGCGTGTGTGATTGTTGGCTGTGACGGGGGGCGCAGCTTCCGCCTCCGCCGCGGCCTCTTCGCGTTTTAGTTTGCTATATTTACCTGAAAATATAGTTAAACAGTCATATAATAACAGTAACATACAATAACAACAAATTATAACTTAACGCCAACTCTCTTGCAGGATGGACAGAAAAAAGGGCTCCATAATTTCCATAAAAAACGACAATTGCACGAGTCACTCGTTTTATGTTAACCTTTATTATTCCCGACGTCCTCTACTCCAATATCGTTCCGATTTTGCGCAGTATATCTAATTAGTCCCGCTTTCATATTGGAATCATTTTTAATGCCCGAGCTTCAGTAGTGCTTCCTTCCAATTTAAAACCAACACTTTCTTTCACAGCAGGTCTCTATCATAACTGTGCTCTCGTGGTATTCAGCAATTTATCGACTGAAAAAGAAACTGTTAGACAGTGTAATATTGTAGATGTACTCACGTGATATCTTGACCATGATGTATCCCCACCAGATTGACCAACCCCAGCCGACCAGACAGAACAGCACAGTGAACAACTGACCGCACCCCACCAGCAGGTTGATCACAAACGAGCCTGCATAGTGAAGGCTCCGTCACAACACAGTACTCACATACTTTATTACGATACGCGATGTTAGTTCTCGGGCTATTAATACTACTATTGAACAACAACATTACACACAAGAGTACACGATCTATAACTGATATTACAGTATTTTAAAGTAGAATTAATATTTATTATTTTATCTTATTAAACCAGTAAATATATTCATCTATGTGTGAAAAATATATTAGACATTTAAGCAAAAAACTTTAGTCTAGACTAGACCTATGTTATTGTACATATGTACAATATGATGGATTTAGAACTCACCTATCCTATGTTTAGCTCCATCGTGCACTCCGAACCTGGGTATGCCAAAGCACAAACAGAACATGCCGCTGAATATCGTACCTGCGAACAGAACAAGCGGATCTTTTAGTGGAGTAGACGTGAGGTGTGTGTATGTATGCAGTATGTGCACCGACCATTTTCTTGTCCTGTGCACGAACAGGTTGCAGTTGTCTGTGTGTCTGTATGTGTGTACTGACCTAGTCCCGGTACGAGCACGTTGCAACGTGTCTGTGTGTCTGTATGTGTGTACTGACCTAGTCCCGGCACGAGCACGTTGCAGAGTGTCTGTGTGTCTGTATGTGTGTACTGACCTAGTCCCGGCACGAGCACGTTGCAGAGTGTCTGTGTGTCTGTATGTGTGTACTGACCTAGTCCCGGCACGAGCACGTTGCAGAGTGTCTGTGTGTCTGTATGTGTGTACTGACCTAGTCCCGGCACGAGCACGTTGCAGAGTGTCTGTGTGTCTGTATGTGTGTACTGACCTAGTCCCGGCACGAGCACGTTGCCGAGTGTCTGTGTGTCTGTATGTGTGTACTGACCTAGTCCCGGCACGAGCACGTTGCAGAGTGTCTGTGTGTCTGTATGTGTGTACTGACCTAGTCCCGGCACGAGCACGTTGCAGAGCAGACAGAAGTAAGCGAGTGCGGCGGGCAGCACGGGCACGGCGCCGCGCATGACGCTCGTGTGCTCCACCAGCGACGGGTCCAACTTCTTGCGGGTGTCCTGCAATGTACCACAAATCTTACTCACCTATCACACCTTACTTCAAACATTTCCTATAACTACAATAATATCTGCAAATTCACTATCAAATCATACTACATAGTTTCTGGTAGCGTTTTGTACCTGTTTATAAGTAAGATTTCATAACCCATAGATTCACTACATAATACAATTGACAGTGCTGTATCATTTTATTTTTAATGTAGTCAAACTTTTCAATACTTTTATGACAGTGTCACCGAAATTTCGGTTTCGACCAAAATTTTACTGAAACTTGCCGAAATTGAATTTTGTCGTAAATACCTATTGTCGTACTTATTGTGATTGTGACTATCTTTGTCGAGAATAAAAGTGTTATAGTACATACATTACAATAACATCAGACGATTCTCTTGCGGGGTAAGCATAGAGAAATAGAGCGCCATAAGGCACGATTCTTATACACCATGCTCACTTCTTTGACTTTCATAAATTTCGTCATACACGCTTATCGGTTTTAAGACTCCTGACATCACTTTCCTCAACGACACGTTTAATTTGGTCATGGAAAGTGTGTCGTGGTCTGTCATCATCCATTCTTTCTACATGCCTAAACGGCAAAGAATGGATGATGACCTTCCTTACTTTTTACACGGACGCTTTCTTTAAATACTTTTTTAAAACTTCTTTACTGATACCCTTGTTTTCGACGCAGTCGACGAGCGTCATTACGCAAATTTTGCGCAGTGACGTCATTTCGACCGCAATATCTCTACTTTCATACACACTTTGCTATACCTAACTCTGGCTTCCTCATGTTGGCATTGATATCACTACTGTAGGTATTATGTATAGTTAGAAGGGCTTTTTTTGTTTAGATTCTTATCACCCAAAATGTTTGCCCACACTCCGTTCACGCTGTTTCCTAACGCTGCTCTTCGTCTCAGGTGTATCTTCCATCTCTGCTAAATGCGTTTCTAAAATATACAGCTTCGTCTACTTGCTCTAACACTACGTCATCGACCATTCTCCTTGCATTTGTTCGTGTTTGTTCTTATGTCTCTCGACTATTTTGTATTACAAACCAAATAGCGCTCACACGAGACCATTACCTCTACTTCTTCATCGATGTCTATATCTCTTTTCATGAAATCCGTCGTGATCACCATTTTTGACGGCTTTCTACGTGCAGGTGATGGTCTCGGTGAAGGCTTAGGCGAGTGTCGGGGTGTGGCATTTTGCACGTTGATCGGAGGAACAGGGGCTAAGGTCATATTGTTGTCGGTCATAGTTATTTGTGGATAGTTCGGATTCCGAGCGTATATATCCCGCGGTAGACTATGTAAATAGTTCTGTAGAGTCGGGATTAAATATATATTACGCATTTGTCTTAAACTGCTTTTTTTATTTGATAACGTGACCATCACACAGACACATCACAATTAATGGGTTTTTAGCACTACTTTTGACACTTTTTGAAAATCGACGAATATTTTCACGTTAAAGAAATGTTTCCCAACTAAAAGTCTAATAGACACTGCCATTTCAAATTTGCTAATGTACCTAATACATTTGATATGTCATTGATTTCTGCTTTCTTTTGTAGTAGCCGACCTTGCGTAAGCCCCATTTATTAATAGCTCTGCTTTTAATTGTACACATCAAGTATATAGGTATACGATAATAATCATGACTTAGAAAAGTCTCACGCAAAGAAATTAAATGTTTTATTTTTAAAAAGCGTATATTCCTTGACACGCAACTGCTATAATAAATTACAATTGTATTAACGTTATAATAATAGTTGTTATTTAATTAGGTTAAACTGGTCCCAAGTTGGGCGCCATTACCGGTTTGCTGCATTGTTTTGTAAATGTAACAAGACACGTTATAAATTAATAATAAAATTTGAGTAAAAAGTCGTTTATAATTAACCCTGGACACCCAACCTTCGTCGATTCGACGAGTAAAATAACAGAAGAAAAAATGTATTTGCATATTTCTTTAAAAATTATGTGCTTCAATGTTCCTAAAGACTCTCGCATTTTATAAATTATCGTTAAAATGGAATATTTTACTAATAAACTATGATGAACTACGTGAACCACCGCAAAATAATAATTTAAAGTTTACGGCCTTAAAAATTTTTCGTCGCATTGACGAATGGTTAAGTTAAACGGCATATATTGAAAGGTAAGGGTTCTGGGGTTAATATTATCAGGGTGACAGTTGAGCTAGTTGACTTAGAAATAGGGTATCCAAACCAATTCCGCTTACAAATATTATTCTTCTTGTTTACTAACTAGCCCATAAATTAATAAAATATACAATAGCAAACCTCAGGCGGCAGGGTCGGGGACATGCTTTTGTTCTTGGAGAACATGCTGGTCCTACGGCTGGAGGAGTGCTCCGAGTGACGGCGGCACATGCCTCGTACCCACGTGGTCACGCGGTTGTTGCAACAACTGGATCACAACGTGATACTTTATTATGTGACTCGGAATTTGGAACAAAGAGTCCACAACACATCTGCTTAGTGTGTAAGCAGATGACAGCATCAGCAATTAAAACTCAGATAGTTGGTGTTTGAAAAACACTGGTTATATTAGAAGATTAATAATGTTTTAAATTAAGTAGCATTATTATTTTTGAAACACAGTAAACCATTTACAGTGGTAGAGTTATGCAGTTCGCTCCATGAACGGCTCTAGGAAATACCACAACCTCTCACAATAAAAACGTAATGTGGATTATGCGTTTCGCTGGAAGAGAGATGTATCTGAATGGCCAACCTCTTCCCTTCTCCCCTCCCGTCCCACTTCTGGCCCCTTCCCTATCCTATTCTAAAGGCCAGTAACGCATCTGTTAACACCGTCTGTGTTGTAGGTGTCCATGGGCGGCGTCAGTTGCTTACCATCAGGCGGACCCCTATCCCATAAACAATGCGTGCGTCACCTGGCGGGCGGGCGGTCGCTCAGGATGCTGTCGCGGCGGTCGGGCGGCGCGCGCGCCCCGCAGCAGCCCGGCTGCACGCGCGCGGGGGACACGCCCGCGTCGCCCACGCGCCGCCGGCTCGCGCAACACGCGCACAACATGTCGCGCAACTTGCTCGAACGTTTTGTTTCACTCTCGTACTCGATTGACGTCTGAAATTGTAGAATAGCAATCTTTATCCGTGGATTTGCTCGCGTTGATCAGTATGAAAGGAAAAATACCCAAACATAAGCAAAACAGCCGTTGGATGGACTTTTATACCCAAAATGATTTTTTAAAACATCGAAAGCTTGGCGATAACAGTGGCTTACCTATTGGTATTGGTCTTGTCATTCATCAATATTTGTGGCCCTTAGTGCACCCGCACACGGGCCACCGGCCACGACCACAACACGCCGCCAAAAGATGCAAAAAAGGCAAAGATAGCCACTTGTGGCCGATTGTCGACACTTGCAGTCGGTGGCTGGTACTATTTTTAACCCATGCATGCAGACGCAGTATCATAATAAACTCAGAAGAAAAAGGTTTAAATGTGCTACTTTTGTTAAAAAGACATTGTCGTAGAAGACTAAACCGTAGTTGTTGGCTACATCCAAATTTAACGAATGTACAGAAATGTAACGAACATTTCAATGATCTTCTAAACCATCCAAAGAAGTTTTTCAAACATTTTCGTTTAAGTATAGGTACATTTTGGGAACTACATGCTCTATTATATGCTGAAATAAAGCACCGCGATACCAACATGCGGAGAAGCAGCATCCCTGCGGAAAGACTAGCTATCTCCTCTATTACTATAACTATCACTTTTTAAATCCCAAATCGCAGGACCGGGTTGGATCTGGATTTAATTATCGTATGAACCACATACTACGCGCGTGCGTTACCGTCGACGGGTTTACTGAGGAACGGGAGAGAGGGGCGCGGAATCGCGCGAGTGGCGAGTGGCGGCTTTTTGTGTCGGCGTTTATTGGCCGGTGCGGGCCACAAGATGCAACGATTTGTAGCGTGTGGCTGCCACCGGCCACCAACTGTGTGCGACGAGTCCACATAAAAAGTATGAAGATTACAGTGCCATATAAATATGCCAGTGGCGGCGTTTTGCGGTTGGGGCCAGTGGCCCGTGTGCGGGCGCCCTTAGACTCTAGGAAAGTTATTGATGACAGCTAGGATTCGTATTCGGGATCTCTGAACGAAGAAGAGTCGAAGAGATCACGGCACTCTTCCCTAGAGCAGTGCCACGCGTGCGACGTGATTTTAAGATAAAATCGAGATTTAAAGCTTTGGATTAAATCACTGATCGGTGTACTCACCTTGCCAGCAGCTCTTTGTATTGCTTTAGCGTCTTCTACGGCGATTTCCTCATCAGTTTTCTGTGTCAGACAATTGAGGTTAACTATTCCTTTTAATCTGTCCTTGGCATTACTAGTTTTCAAATCTCTCTCGTCGTCTGAATCGTCGTTTGGGCAACATGTGCAACATTTCGATTTACACTTGTTGATGACTCGCTGGCAGAAGTTAGGGTCTTTGCGAATCTGGTCTTGTTCAGTTTGATCTTTTGACTCTTTCTGTTCTACCGGTTCTGTTGGTGCTTTTATTTCAGGTACCAAGGATTTATCAATATCCTTAGAGCCAGATCGCTTGGTTCTGACGGGCGGTTTTGGAGTCGTGCTGGTACTTTGTGGAAGTCTGTTGATTAAAATATATTTGTAATTCAATGATAGTACTTTTCCTAATCAATTCTTAATATTCTTACTTGTTTATACGAATATTTTAGCAGTGAGCTTGTATGGTGTGGTGGTATTATTGACAAATAATAGTAGATAATATTATTGCATTATTAGTTTTCCAAAAATAAGTGTTTAGTTGTACGATAATTTTAGATATTTCTTCGGTCTTTAGATATTTCTTGCTGTTGCATGCTTTAGAAAGTTAGTAGTAGATAGTAAGTTTAGTAAGTTTATTTGGATCGCTTTATGTAGATATTATGACTTGCCAGTTCACCTGGACGTTCTGAACGTGCGTGTTATTGTTATGTTATCAACCCCACCAACCAACACGTTATCGAGCTCGGGGATCGAAGTGGCGACCATAAGCGTGAAATACCTCAACACTTAATCTAGGTCATTACAATCGTCTAAGTTATAAGTAACGGCTTCGGTAACACTTCAGGACTAAAATCTAAGTGAATGCATTAGTAATAAAAATGACAGAATCTATAATATTTATTTGATAAGTGAAAGGAAGGTTGGAAATTATTAATAAGTTATTTCTCTTTTCCAGCCATTAGAAAGTTGGTAAGTTTGTAATTTGCTCTGATCTAAAAATTATTTAGACGTTTGAATAAAATTTTGCGAATGAAAATCTCGCCCGACTTGACTTACGGGAGCAGGATTAGTTCGAGAGAGAAAATGTCGCAGAAAATTCAGTTTTCGTATAGTCATGTGACATTTGAAGACGCTCACGACACCAAAACAATCGTCGATTTAAACATTTTTATCGATAGAGACACAGAGGCGACACAGAGATAGCTTGCACTTAATTAACGCAATGAGAGGATACTCTGGGGCACCAAACGAACGAATGATTGCAATGAAATGATACAATAGTTCCTATTGTAACAATATTGAAGTAGACTATGATTATGTACAGTAGATTACCTACAGTACCAACCAGGTAGTTGTGTATGTTTATAATTACTATAGGTAGATGCATTATCTATTACTCAACAGGTTATCTGGATTTACGTAGAGAACATACATAGCCTCTGAAACTCATTATACAGGAAAAGAGTTATTGGAACGGGACATTGGCTGATCTCAATCCATAAGATTTAAATAGAATGCATTATTTAAAACCTTTGGGAAATATTGTGGTTTTATTTTGTAAAAGTAGGCAAGGAAGTAAACTGAGCTCCATGAGACATGATCCTCACTCACTCTTTTCCTCAATGGCTGAAGCACTCTATCGCACCGGCTTGTGGTTAGGAGGTTCAGAATAGAGATATATCTCTATTCTGAACCTCCTAACCCTCTGTCTCTCACGCCGACTGTATTATAATACAGTCGGCGTGAGAGACAGAATTGCTGCTACACAAACTTTGATGTATTAGGGGTTTCAATTT
This sequence comes from Euproctis similis, assembly GCA_905147225.2. Classification (NCBI taxonomy): domain Eukaryota; kingdom Metazoa; phylum Arthropoda; class Insecta; order Lepidoptera; family Erebidae; genus Euproctis; species Euproctis similis. The sequence goes on along the minus strand of LR990105.1, from coordinate 1,111,330 downwards.
ATACGAAGAAAGCACACTCAAATTCCTATACAAGCAATTGACAATTGACTTGATCGAATGTATCTACCTGACTTCGTCGCTATATCTTTTCGGCAATAATTCATTTGGCAATATGTAAACAGTTCTATTATGTATCATTATCACTAAAACGTTTCATATATTATAAAAATCATTTAATCTTTGGTAAATTTTATAATCACTGTATACTGTATTAATTTAGACATCGAGCACATTCAGTCTCTCAATCTTTTTAAATTTGGAATATTTCGCGCCATCTTTGACAGACGCAACCCACGGAAAAGTTCTTAAGGCAAAGCAAACACAGTTTACAGCCACTCATCGGTGTTGTTTAAGGTAATTTTGTCGCGGTAACGTTTGGATGGCGGGCGTGCGCTCGGTGTACTAAGCCAAACTAGGGGGTTGGCTGAACGGTGAACCACTTCTTCAGACGGCTAGTATTGAATGCTAAGAAATTACGTGTTGGTCGTAGCGTGTACCAACGTAATGAGCCTTGGACACAGAATGTTTGTAACTATACTTTTGCACTCAATGTTTAAGTCTGTAGACGACGTTTTTATTGTAATATACAATTAAAGCTTCTTGACCTTTATTAAAAATTCCATTTGACGTAATAATTATAAACGACGATAATGACGGTATAATTTCGCTTTTGTATATATGATAAACGTTGCGTGTTGGAAATTAAGTTGCGAAACATATACATACACATTATTATTCCTGACGGATGTGAGATAATGATATTAACAAATCCCTAAGTGGTCGCTGGATAGGTTCCTTGAAATGTGCTCAATGATAAGTAAACAAATATTGCCATGATTTGTATTTGTAATCCACAGAATTATACTTATGATTAACTAGCTGACCCGGCGAACTTTGTTTCGCATCAAAAGTAATAAATAAGTATTTTTTTTGGATTTATCACTTTTTCTTTATTACATCATACATGAATTATAGATAAAAAACAGCCCGTTGACACACTCTATCTGTTAAAAAAAACCCGCATCACAATCCATTGCGTAGTTTCAAAGTTACTAGCATTTATGGAGACAGACAGCGAAAAGTGACTTTATTTTATATTATGTAATGATTAAAGCTGTGCAAATGCATTATATGGCTAAACACGTGGTGTGTAAATGTATGGCTAAACCTGCAGTTTCTCTGGCACGTTCGGACCGACCGAAAGCCCGAGGCCTAATTTTCTTTAAATAGTTTAACTAAGTACCCAGAATGCAAAGAGAACTCGGTAGGTGACTACTTGAGGAGTTAGTTACATTTAATTTATGTCACATTCGGAGAATGAACCCACGATAGTGTATCGCGCTAGCTGTCAAGGTGACCATTTGATCACAACAGACGGGAGTCATATTGTTTTTTAAATCGACCTTTACTCATTTTCTTCGTTGATAAAATCACACCACGATGACGTCATAAGAATTTACTTTCAAAACTGAAAGTATGAAGTCACGTATTATTCACGTAATTAAGGCTGTTTACTCACAACGATAGAGTGTGGGGGAGAAACCGCAAATGTCGCAGAATAAGGCCCTAGCATGGGGTTATAATACTCAAAGTTGATATTATTATTGGAGACACCCAAGTTCCAGAAAACTCAAAGGGCATGAAAACTGAAAAATTAAGACAGATTCTATATCTACTGGGACATACGATTCGTAAAATATTTCGTTGACAGTGTATTTTGAGTTGATATATATTTTATCTTTACTATGCCTACTCTCAAGAAATTACATATGTATATGAATGAGCCGGCTGACTGGTGAAATTCCATGACCTCTCAGAAGATCGATGTAAAGTGCCGCGTTTTGTTTGGTGATAGATGAAACCAGGGGCCCACCCTCCCCACCCTCCCTGGGGCACACTCTCCCTTCGCCGTCCTTTTCTATCCTACTCCCTTAAAGGTCGGCAATGCAATAGTAGTATATGTGTGTTGCTGGTGTCCATGGGTGGCGCAGGTTGCTTACCATCAGGTGACACGCTTACTAGTTTGCCGTCCAATCACTTAAAAAAAATTATATACTTTTGATTTGATTTGATTACAGAAGTCCATGTGATCGCAGTGACGATAGGAATATTGTTTCTTGTGCCTTTGGTAAGATTATATTATTATTATGTATAAGATTATCTCGCCAACAAGAATCGGGCGCAATTACTAGTAGATTGTAATATTTGGTATAATACACATGAAATAATTATTTTCACAGAATAGCCTGTACTTATAAGTACTTATTCTCATAGTTAACTTGACTAAAATCTGTATTTATACGATCTTGCAGGTCCATCATTAGATACTGATCCCACACAATGGAAAGAAATTCACATACTTTCATTTTGTCCTACGTTTAAGTAAACGTGGGTATATAGATGTGTTTCTAGAAACTTTTGCAATAATTACTTTTAGATATTTTTCAAATAAAATGAAATACTCAGGTACAATGTTGTGCTCCCTCTTGGGCCAGGACCCTCTCGGTCCAGGGCTCTCTTGGGTCTGGGGCCCGTGGCATTTTGCCAGCCCTGCCGCCCTATTGTTAAGCCACTGGTGGCGAACCTATATCGATACACCGGGCACAATGTTTTCAGTCCTCATGACATCACACATAGGCACTTGAAGCCACGTATCACGACACAACTGGGATTGGAAATCTACTACGAATAAGTTAGTACTACAGACACCATATAATATTACCGGATCTGTATGAAGTTTGGTCCAGAGATTCTCAAAAGGCAATCATGTCGAATAATATAATTATCTACACCTATAATAAGGTAGTGGGTACATTGTTTTGATTTATCACTTAGGGTTCAGCCAATGTTTGCAATTAAAATAATAAATTTCGAAAATTATCATTTTTTTAATACATTATACATCAAATATTTGATCCAGCGAACTTTGTTTCGCCTCAAAAGAAGAAATAAAAATGGTTCTCCCTACGATCACGGACTTTTTTGTAGCGCTTTTGAAGGTGTATACTCTAAAATAAATATAATAATAATCTAGTACATTGTTTTGATCTATCACTAAGGGTTTATAATTTAATATATTCATTTTATATTATATTATTATTTATCTTATTTATATGTATTTATTATATATATATATATATATATTTAAATTGTAATTTTGTTATACCATTACTTATATATATATACCCACCTAAATTACCCGTTTTCTTTAGGCACTATTGTACTTCCACAGGTTGCCTGGAAGAAATTGCTTTTAGCGATAAGGCCGCCATTTATACCTTAATATTGTGTTTATCCTTGTCTTATTTGTATGTTTTTCCTTTTTTTGTAATTTATTAGGTGTAAATAAAGAGTTATCTTATCTTATCTTATCTTAAGGGTTCAGCCAGCGTTTGCAATTAAAGTGCTAAATTTCGAAAATTATCACTTTTTATTTTACAGTATACGTATATTACATACGAACCACCCCGGTGACTATCTATTATAACACATCTTACATCAAAGATCTTTAGCATATAAAGGGACAGCGGAAAGCGACTTCGTTTTATACTATGTAATGATGATGATAATGATATTTCAGAAAACGTTATAAAAAGACAACCCAGTATAAAAAGAAAAACCAGTTATAAAAAACTACATGGTTCTTACTATCTTTATAATCATATTAACGTATTCATTGACAGTTGACAAAAGACGTAACAACGATATGTGTTAACAAAAGCAGAATTACACAGCTCACAAAGAGTTCAACTCAGAGGTTACTTATTGTGAAATAACTTTTCCTTTGTGGTAGGTAAAATTTGTGTTAGACATTGTATCACTGCCTACGAAAATATTCAATTGATGACTCTCATTTATTACAGGCCCTCGTGGTGGATTTATAAAACAGAGTAGAGGTTAGCTGATTCGATCCCCACCCCACTACAAACATTTATGATGAGTAGAAATTTGTTTGGTGTTTGGCCATTTTGAATGTATAACAAGCATAAAAGAAGAGGAAGGAATATTTGAACGGATTGTGTGAGACAGTAGGATGAATCCCGAATCCGGAATGGGAATAGCGGGCCTATTATGAGCTCTTAACTCCAGCCAGCTTACGCGCCATCTTGTGAAATTCGTATTTCCAACGACTAATGGAAATAAGATTTTGCAAGGCGGCTCGTATATAGCAGCTCAAGAGTACCCCAGGGCAGGAAGATGATGATGAAGTATGCCTACATATACTAAAAACCAGTACTTATATGTGAATTGAATTCACTGTATTGTCAGCAATAATATTTATAAAACTACATGATTCTATGTGTGTACATTATTATATTATTTTAATAGCTTTCTTAAAAAAATGCTCACGATAATTCAAGCTATATTACTAGCCAAAACTTTTTGTAGCCACGGATATTCTGACATAAATAGAGATGCCAAAAGATTGGCACGAGTACATTTTTACGCAACGGAAATTAGTCTTATATGGGTTAAAGTAATATGCTGTATTAACGATCGAGCGCCAACCTTGGACATTGGACTAGTTTTAAAGAAGTTTATTTATCCACCTAGACTGGACAGTTCTAGATGGATAAGAACTGTTCGTCTGAATAGTTCTAGGTGGAAATTTTATTGAACTCTAGTTTCTTTAAAACCTTGGTGGAGACATTAAAGAGACATAAAATAGCCTTGGGACTTGTTAAAAATTGAAGTCAAGTCTTTCGCTGCCTTCAGGTAAGTGAAGATGAAGGTGATTAATTTAATGAGGCTAGTGTTAGTGAGTAACCACTGATAAGCATGGTCCAGTAAGTGACAATATTAACCCAGTGGCTGCTGCTCAGAGGCAGGATTGTGAATTTCGCTTTGTGGCAACCCTATTTGTATGCTAATGGGAGCCTAGTCACGCTAGCCGTTCGATACTGACCCCTTGTACTAACTGCACTAATATTTCACTCGGGACCCGTCACCGTTGTTGACAAGAAACTACACCGACACATATATTAAAAGTATTTTTTCAAGACCATAATTTATTATATTCCAATTTAAAAACTAATGTGTATTAACATATAATACACATTAATTTTTAAATTCGAATACGTACGAAATACCTACATAAAGTCAATAGCATTTCGCATTGAATTTAACTTATTGAGCATTACCATATATTTCCATAGATGGCGCTGTTAGATTCAGAAGTCTTCGAAGTTAATGATAACGAATTAGTGTCAAAATAAAATTATGGTCTTGAATAAATATAAAATATTTAGAAAGTTAACTTTTAACTTGTTGAAAGAAGAATTGTGTTAGGAAACTGCGTAAATGGAGCGTTCGCATTGGGCAGATTCCTGGGCGGATATTAGAGAATATCAGCTATTCATAATGCGGTATTGGGGGCATATTATGAGCTCTTCTTAATTCCAGCCAGCTTGTTCGACTAAATTCAGCTAGTGGGTGACGAGTAGTCACGGTCCAATTCACTCTAAATTCAATTTATAAACGACTATCCATTTAGTCACTCATGAGTAGTCTAGACTAGCTGAAATTAGTCAATAGAAATACGAATTCTCTAGGCAGCGAACAAGCTGGCTGGAATTAAGAGCTTATAATATGTCCCCTGGTCCCACCGCTAACTAATGGAAGTTACCAGTTATTTATGGCAGAGTATGCTCGAGAGTAGGATAAAGGGGATCGAAATGAGGGCACTGAGCAAAATTTGCGGATTAACTCTAGCTGCCCGCGTCGAAAACAAGTCAAGTCAAGTCGTGTTATACACTCTACTTTCTCTGCCTACCTCGCTAGGAATTTGGCATGAAATTATGTCTGTATGTTTGTAACGGCAAGATATTTTTTAAAGTTATGTTAAGGACCGGGATTTAACCTGGAGCCTTTTGTATGGAGGTTTAAGTCATTAAGTCCTATTAAGTCAACAAATTTATATGGGACATAGTTAAGAGTAATTCAAGTCATTGAATGCTTTCCCTGAAGGATGGTTGTGACACTCACTTATTTTCTAATGCAAATTATTTTAATACCTTCTGGGAGTAACTGGTAAGTGTGTTGACAATCTCATAGGAATTACGTATTGTATGGTTAGTAAATAGAACCTGGGCACTTTCATTTAATTAATTTTAATAGATACTTAAACACCAAAGTGAATTGATATAGACTATTCGATTGGATTGTATTTTTTTACAAGGAATGCAAAAATATAATAAGTAAAAATTTACGTCAACTTCCTGTCAGCCTAAGACTAGCCTATGGGGTAAAGATGACTAAAAAAGAACACGTATTCTCGTTTAAAAATTAGCAATAATGTAAAGTTAAATGTGATAGCGTAATAAATAATAAAATTAAGTACTGATTGCTTTTGCATTAATCAAAATATACTCACAGTATATTTTGTGGTACTAACAGTGGTAGAGCCAAGCAGTTCGCTGCATGAATGGGCCGGCTCGACCGGTGAAATACCACGACCTCTCAGAAGGTCGACGTAAAGTGGCTCATGCCGCGTTTCGTTCGGTGAGAGAGGTACCCGGAGGCCTACCCCCCTTTCCCCATCCTTTCCTCTTCCTTATCCCTTAAAGGTCGGCAACGCAACAGTAACACTATATGTGTTGCTGGTGTCCATGGGCGGCGTTGGTTGCTTACCATTAGGTGACACGCCTGCTCGTTTGCCCTCCTATCCCATAAAAAAAAACTCACCCGCCGTTACTGTGTGAAGATAAATCGGAGCCATTGCCGTCACCAGTAATCTTCTCAGTCAGAATCGTCATGACACCAGGAGAAGATACGTTAGAACTTTGCACCTCAACTTCTGCATCACCTTTAACCAAAGTCTCATTAACTTTTTCGGCACTTGCAGAATCACTTTTCTTTTTTTCATTGATAACTGTTACTATTGGCTCAATTATTTCTTTCTTAATGTCCTTAGTTATTTCAGGAATATCTTTAGGTTTATCAACTACTTCTTTTGGCTGTTCCACTGGTGTTATAATACTATCAACAATTTTAGTGACCTCTGTACGAATTTGTTCAGTCATCTTTTCATTTTCCTTAACAAGATGATCTTTTATGTCTGTTAATTTCTCTGCCGCCTCGTTTTTGGTTTCTTTAACATCCGTTTTTGTTTTGTCGGCTGCATTTTTAAATGTATTTTTGAGTTCCCTAGATTTTGCAGATGCAGTCAAAATATTTTCGGTAGAAACTTCTGGTTCTTTTAAAATGGCTTCTATTTTCTGTTTAACGCGTTCTACCTGCGGATTGTTGTATGGAGGTTGAAGAGGTCGTAACCTTACGTGGTCATCAATAGTGGGTCTAAATATCTCAATATGTTTGTTTTCAATATTATTTTTTTCAACGTGATTTTTGTCAGTGTGGTTACTTTTCTCATGGATATTTTTAGACAGTTTTAGAGATTTCCTATCTTCGTGTTTATCCTCCTCATTTATTTTTTTAGATTCTTGTGCGCCTTTGTATTCTTGCTTTTTAGTTTCCTTTTCTTTAGATTTATCTTTTTCTTGTTCTTTCTCTCTTTCTATTTTCTCTGATTCTGCGTATTCTTCCTTACCAACCAGGGATTCTTTAGAACTAAGCCTTTCAAAGATACCTTTTTCTCTAGCTTTTTCAAATGCTGCCGGCAATTGGTTTGTAACTTTAGTGACAACTTCTAATGGTTGTGATGTAATAGCTGCAGTTGTCATAGATATAATATTTTTCTTTGTTAATATAACGAGTTCGTTTTTTTCATTCGTTATCTTGTCGTATTGCGTTTCACTGTCTTGTTTTTCAACACTTTCGGATTCCATGGAATCTGTACTTGTGTCTTTATTTTCCATTTGACTTTTAGGCTTTACAGTATCTGGTCTACCTTTTATTGATTTTTTTGTATCTTTAACAGAATCTTTTCTACCGACTTCATTTATTTTATTTGTAGATTGCGCTTTTTCGTTTAAATCATTTTTAGTATTACCTCTTTTCAGAGGTGGTTTTTCATACATGTTCTTCGAACTTGGAGTTCTAGTGAGGCTTTTAATACTGCTCGTTCTACTTATTGTTTTTTTTGGTTCTGGTTTGGGCACAGGAGGCTTTTGAATTGTCTTAATGTTTGTTGCTTTACCCACCACTGGTTTATTAGCAGCAATAGTAGTTGCCGTGTTACTTAGTTTTGTTACAGGCTTAGTTTTACGTTGGGTTTGGTTAGCCTTTTCAGGACTTGGTTCTCTGCTCACGGCCCTGCTGGGCTGTCTAGAGTTCACTCTAGATGTAGCAGTTGTATTACCAGCAGTTTTCACGGGTTTTTTCGGCATCGCCGATGGTTTGACAGGTGTCTTAGCAGAACTTGGCTTTAGGTCATCTGGACTTTTGTTTGGGGTGCCGACTATAGGTGAAAGTCGTTTTGTACTTAAAGTTTTATTTGAAGGTGGTGGACCCCCTCTGCCTGGAGAAATTGGTGGCTTACCTTTGATTAAAGTCGGGGATATTACAGTAAGTTGCTGAGTGCTCTGACTTGCTCTTTTATCATGGACTTGACTTCCAATCCTGATTGTTTCATGAATACTACTAGTACTGTTCGATATGAATCTTTGATTTTTATTAATAGTATTATCCATAGGTCTTTTTGGAATATAAATTTCACGTTTATTACTGGGTCTAGTTGGTGAAACAGAACCTTGTCGTTTTGGAATTTTAGAGTGTTTAGGCGAAACATCATTTGACACTGGTTGGGACTTGGAGATCGACTGAATACGAGACTTGTGTGTCACTGGTTTTCTTATACCATCATCAGCATTGATGTACTCTCTGCTACCAGCTATGTAGGTTTCATAATGAAGAATAGTACCTGGAGAATTAGATCTCGATCTCCTTTTTATTTTACCCGGTGAGTTACTTCTGGAATTTGCTCTAGACCCGATTACACTTCTTGAACCAGATTTGCTTTTATCTAAAAGGCCCATTTCTTTAAGTATAACTTCCTCTTCTTCTATCCTCTTTCTTTCTGCTTCCGCTTCGTTTTTTTCTCTATTCAACTCACTGATTTCTCTAACTACTTCAATATTTTCCTTAAGGAAGTTCCTTGGTAAGGTGTGTATCGGTAATGGTAAAGTGGCCGTTTGGGCCATTTTATCTATCCTAGACAACGAGCAAGTCCTTCTTCTTGGTGGTGAATTTGCTCTTGAATTAGCCGCTGAAGTTTTTGGAGTATTATGCCGGGAAGTTTCTTCTCGAAAACCACGTCCTGAAATAAAGAGTACTTACTTTTATTAAAAACAAAAGTGATAAAAATTGCAAGACGCATACTTTGTAGTTATTAACACTGCTGTAAATTAGAAATCTTCAGTATTTTACAGTAACATATTATTTACAAACATACATAACTACACGCTAAATCCCTTGCGGGGTAGGCAGAGAGAACAGAGCGCCATAAGGCACGATTCTTACACGCCTCACTCGCTTCGTTGACTTTCATAACACTTTTCATGCACGCGCGTCGGTTTTTGAGGCTCCTAAGATCACCTTTCTCTAGAACACGTTCTATTTGGTCATGAAATGTGTGTCTTGGCCGTTCTCGACTCCTACATCCATCTGCTTTTGCATTGTATATCTGCTTAGTCAGTCTTGCATCATCCATTCTTTCTACATGTCCGAACCATCGGAGCATGCCCTTTCTTACTTTTACACCGACACTCTCTTTGAAACCATCTTCCGGTCAGCGAGAGTCACTCCGCAGATTTTGCGCAGTGCCCTCATTTCTACCGCGTTTATTCTACTTTCATGCACACTATGCCATACCCAGCTCTCGCTTCCAAAAGTTAGCGTTGGAATTAGGACTGCATTGTGGATTGCTAGCTGGGCTTTTCTGCTAATGTTTTTCGCGCCCAGGAATCTGCCCAACGCTCCTTTTACGCTATTTCCCATCGCCCCTCGTCTTTCTACATCCGCGGTGTACCTTCCATCTCTGCTAAAAGCGCAACATATCGTTTATAGTGTTAATTTCTTGAATTATTTATGAAAAACTTATGTAATGAATGAATAACTTATTTAATGAATGATTAATTTATTTAATAAATACTTGTGATTAGCTATTCGTAATTGTTAATGTGTCTACGTTCAAAAGGGGAATAAATTGTTTGTTCTTTTGTAATTAGTACGTCGAGCAACATTTTTTGAGTCGTCGATATTTATTACATATGATACCTAAAAACTATATTGCTTCTAGTTAGATTTTAACTGGAAACCTCCTAAATCGGAAACACGTGGTATAGTATATTTACCTCTAAAAGGAGAAACTCTTCTCGATCTGATCTCTACCGGTAAGGACCTTGGGCTCGTTGGACGGGATACTGGTTTCTCTGCGAGGATTGCGAACGACGACTCCTTCTTGCGCTTAGGAGTTGCCACCACACTGAGAAGAATACATGGTATTATATTAATCTAATATCTATGTAATAATCAAACTGGTTAGATTTAGCTGTTTGTCTGTAGGTACCTAGTTCTGTAATAGTTTCTATCTGTGAGGAAAGAATGGCGTAAAGGCTCCAATCATATAGACTAAGCAGGTATTATTTACTCAATTTCTATATAGTATCTGATACAATAATTAGAATTATTTTATTTTATAATTAACGGTGTTAAATATCTGTAAACGCGTGATGAGGTACCGCTGCCCATATCATCGCATGTTAACAGTTTCATGCTTCATCATCTTCATCATCGTGTTTCATTATTCGCTACATCATGTTTCTTTAATAATTGAATATACGTAATACTATAAATGATGATAAGGATTTGATTTTATTGAAAAAATAAGTATTTTAAAGAAGTCGCGTCTTAACATGAGTACGCAGGTAATTCACCAAAGCCATGAGGCATGACCGGTTCGACGTTTGTAAGAGATCATCAAGACGTTACATTACAATGGGCAGGTAGAGAAACAACGTCTTGCGTTGGTCACGACTCTGCAACCAACCATGAAGCATGTAAAAGTATTTTGCACTCCCCCAGCGCATCATTAAAAAATGTTTTACCTGATCTTTAAGACTTTTTGACTTCTCAGTATTAAAACCGTTCTATTCTAGCCATAATAATAATGTCTGAATACCATCCATACAGCATTACATGTATTGTAACCCAGTGGAAACTCTTTATAGGTACCACCAACTAGGGGTCTGCCGGTCATTATACCCAATTCCTGGGTGACAGGGAGTTGGGTATACTACCAGCCGTCTTAGGACGTCTTAGGACTAGAACCAATGAAGTGGTCCTCTTTACCACATAAAGTAAGGTCGAGGGAGTACTTTCATGCAATGTACTTGCATGCGACACAACCGCAGCCTACCCTTCGAAGATGAACTAATGTTTAATTCCTAAAATCGCAATACTATCTAATATATAAGCTAATATAAATAGCTTTATATCAATTATTTAAACAATTTCTAAATATTGAAGCTGAAACAAGAAATATCCACGTTACACAGGTTTGTTAATCACCCTCGCTTATTGAGTAAACATAACTGGACCGATTCTAATGAGTTCTTGCGATGTTATAGTCACTTGGGTGCATTGTATCCAATGATTTGAACCGCCGATAAAAAATAAGGTTAGTTTTTGGTGTATAATTAAACGGGTTAATCTTGTATGGACATGTTGTACTATAGTTACAGTAATGCTACAGTAGCCACATGATTCTTTGAATTGAGAAATATTTGTTAAAGCATTTGGCAGAGGAGATTCTTGTTTAATTCTTCTCACTTTAACTCGGAATAGGTGAATTTTTATTGTGCCACATAAGTTATTAACGAGGCTCGTGATGCATTAGTAATGAACTGCAAAAAGAGGTTGACTGGTTCGATCCCAGCTGGAGGACAAATATTTATGATGAGCAAATGTATTTTCCTATGTATTAAAAGTTTTCCATAACACAAACATTTAGATACTTAGCTTTAGAAAGAAATAGAGGGAGTTGTGTGTACCGTTCAAAACATATTTATTATTAAATGAGTGAATAAATGGTGGCCGTTGTATGTTATGGGGCTCACCATACAGCTCACTTATTGAAGGTACAAAAATATATCCGACACAAAACACAATACGATGTCACAGTAGCGATATTTAGATCATTTATGCGCTGTAATGTTACTCACATTACAGCGCATAAATGATCTGGTAGTTACACAATGTGTTATAACTTCACGTGAACACTATTGTATGGAAATGTGTTGTCAAATATTGTTTAAGTATGTCAGATTTTACGAAAGCGCTCAGAAAGAAACGAGCGGAAGGGTGGAAGAAATTGATTGAGCCAGATTTTCTGTAAAATAAATGAAATTTTCAAAGAATGGATTAACGGCAAAATTATGTGGACAGTCTATTTGTCTGTCATCACAATAAATCGCTACTATATTTCCAACTCCTATGGAGGAATGAACGGATGGTGAACATTGATTGTGAATATAGCTTTTCATCACAGTAAAACGTATTCAAATATTAACGAAAAGGAATTCATAAGGAAAGTCAGGACCTTCTTAATCTTTTCTGACCCTCAAGAAATGAAAATTAAGCATAAAGCAATAACATATAGTCTCATTTGTTTCCAGATGATTATTGTGCCGTGAGGTTCAAAACGATTACAAAACTTTCTATTGTTACATAACTTCATCCCTTTACTAGTAAGTGGAGACAGACGCCACGGTCTGTGACACACTAAGTGGTAGTGAGCTTACCGTACGCAACTATACTTTCTACTGATACGCAACGATCGTTCACAATGCCCGAAGACACAAGACAATGATCGAAGACTATCTCATACATCTACTCGTATCAAAGAATCATGCTTTAAATCAAATATACGAAAATAAACCATTAAAAACACGGTTATGTAATATGTAAATGTAATTTTGAAATAATATTTGTATCTCACCTACAAAGTAAAGTCGTAATAGAACTACTAACAGGTACCTACTTTTATTTTGCACTAGTTTTTGTATTTTCTAATTACCATTAGACTGGGCTTCTTATCGCTTGGTACAAATATATTCTAATGTTATTTATTCTTAAATGTAAGTTCATGAATGCCATGAACAAAACGTGTCATTCCTTTTCGTGATAGTATGTAGATTTTCTTAGACTGACATTTTCAAAACTATGACAAGACATAGAAAAGCGCGCAAAAGTGTCACATAACACTATCAAAAACAATTGTGGGTTTAGCTAGAGATTTTTTAAATGTAATCTAAAGAAGAAAGAATATTATTTGGAATTAAAAAGTCCATGGCGATATTATAACTCTTTAGATAAGAAGATAAGATTATTCTCTCTTAAGATTGGTCTTTTGTATTTTTAAGATTTCGTAAGGTAATTTTCAAAAAATCTGTCGTACATGTCGTCGACATGGGACGGGTCGTACGAGTACGGGTAGTACGACCGTCCCATGTCTTGTCCCACGAATAACCAGTAGATAGAGGCTATAATTTCTTAAACGCGTGAGTACTGCTCACTTTATTCTGTAGTGAAAGTGGAAGTGGACCGTACATAGTATAATGAACTCTATCACAACTACTACGAATCATCACCAGCCAATTGCAGTCCACTGCTAGATATAGGCCTCTCCCAATGTGCGCCACAACATCCGATTCTCTTCCTTCCGCATCCAGTCTTTTCCAGCAACCTTTCTGAGGTCGTCTGACTATAGGGCTGGTGGGCGTCCTACGCTACGTTTACCAAGACGCGGTCTCCACTGTATGACCTTCTTACTCCATCTACCATCGGTCCTACGAATAAATGAGAGAAATAGCACCAAGAACGGTTGGTTTGTCACAAATTAGTTTAAGCGCTGCCTTTATTGTTTGAAATTTATGCAGGAAGCAAAGATAACCGATAAATGTACTAATAACGACATAAAAATAACACTTCTGTAACTATTTTAGTCCTTTTAACGTGTAGAATATATATAGGTTTATAGATTCATCCTATTTTAATTTAATTAATTAAAACTGATATTATTTCTAATTCCACTTAACCTGATTTTAATCTAATTCAATTATGCCTTTAACACTAAATTAATATTGATAGTAGCCGCGCTAAAAAAGCATTATCATGCTTTTATGTACACTATATCGTACAGGTCAATTATATATTATACGTAGTAAGCAGGTATGTTAGTTAAATTCATTCATTAAAAATAAATTATACTTAGCCTACTAACTAGTGTAATAAGATGACATATTAATAACGAGTCCAAAATCATAATGTGCCATATTACAAAAAGGCCGTCGCAGACAGCTATTAAATTGTTGACCATCATTTTATAATAATAATAATATCGTTTATTTTCTTTTTATCACAACACAATTTATTCTTACAATCTGATGAACAAATTAGGTGATCACCAATCAAACCATAAAACTGCTAACACCACACGAGCGCCGGTCCATCGACAGATATAATAAAATACCATTTACAAACCCACGCAAGTGTCAAACACCTTGCATGAGTCACACACCGCCAGTATGGTTGTATACCACCACCACCATGGTAAGAAGGTGCGTGGTAGGTAGTATGAAAGGAGTATCTATTCTTCACATGCCATGAACCAGTAATTGAGATCCCCGCTTCTGAATCAAGAAGTCATAGGTTCGAATTCGAGTTCCAATGACTTCTCGGAATTATTTTCGGAACAGTGTTTTCGGAATGTGTAATAAATATCTTCGTAGTCATTCTTTCACATTTAATTTTATACGTTTCCGAACCACCAGAGCATGCCTCTCAGGAAGTTTGTTACTGACGGATCCAAATATGTATTATGTAATGTTTTCAGAAAAACAAGTGAGAATAAGATAGATTGTTATTTTATACATTTTTTAATCTTACGAAAAAGGTGAACTATGCATTGAGCACATTTTGTTATGTAATCGATAAAATGATCTCACATAGCATGCAAATGAAGTTCCGAAATGTCAATGCGATGATTTTAATCCCGGGGATTCCAAACAGAATATAAAATAATAATTTATTTTTATGTCTATCTGACAATTAAAGATAGCCAATTGATACAAATTTTCCTATTACATTACTTAAATAAGCGCTCGAAGAAAGTGCCTCCGTGGAACCAGAAAACACGGACGCAAAAGGAATTAGGAATTGTTTCATATCTTGCTGTCTGCACGCCACGGGTATTTAAATGTGTGAAAGTATAAAAAAGGCATTTTTTTAAGGGATAGGAAGGCAAATGGGCAAGCGAAGCACCTGACGGTAAGCAACCTGCGCCGCCCATGGACACCAGCAACACATATAGTGTTACTGTTGAGTTGCCGACCTTTAAGGGTGTAGGATAGGAAAGGATGGGGAAGGTGGGGTGGGCCTCCAGGTACCTCTCTCACCAAACTAAACGCGGCATGAGCCACTTTACGGCGACCTTCTGAGAGTTCGTGGTATTTCACCAATCAAGCCGGCCCGGCCCATTCATGGAGCGCACTGCTTGTCTCTACCTATGGCTATGTCTTTAAACAGAAAAATTGAGATAGAATGACAATTAAATAGTGTTAGGGGTAAACCTTGAAATGCTCCACGCACATGAAGATACTAACAACAACTGGTTGCGCAACTAACCAAGGGAACTGTGCGTGCATCTGCCTACATTTCACCTCCGGAACTCCAATCCTATTGTTCAAATGCAAATTGTATTATTGCGCAAAATGTTATGTGTTTGTATAGGTATGTGATGATTTACTGGTGGGCTTCGATGTTGTGGGGATATAACTTGTCTATAATCAGCACACAGGTCGTAGATTCGATTCTGTATCTCTGTATCTCACAGATAATATTCATGGAACATAGTGAATCTATTACAATTCTTTTAGTTTCTACATTTTATTTATTCGTGATTTTGAACATTCACAATAAGAAGACGCTTAACCAATCATCGGACATCGGGATCAGAGAAGTCTTAATATTGAGTTTACCAAATATATACGTAATCTGAGAAACTATTGTGGTATTAATAGTACACCGTTTGTGCACAAAAATCACAAGGCGGAGCCATAAAATATTTTCATTCTGAAAATTGACTCTTTACCAAATTAATAAAGAGGCAGAATATCTCTGATGAGTTTCTGAGATACCGCGTATAAATATACGCGGTATCTCAGAAACTACTTATTACGATTTGTAACTAAATAGATGTATAGTAACACGCTGCTACCCAATAGAGCGAAGCAGAATTATAATAGGTTTTTTTGTGGAATTGTAGGCAAACGGACAAGTGGGTGACCTGATGGTAAGTATCAAGCGCCGCCCATAGACGCCTGCAAAACTAATAGTGTAACATTTGCAAGTCAGCGGGATGGGGACCGGGACCTCTGTCACCAACCGATACGCGACATGTGGCACTTTACGTCGATATTCTTATAGGTATTTTGGTTATGGGATTGGGATTGCACGCGGCTGCTGGAGTCACGGGTAGTTAATGCCGATGAAAATGATCAAAAGTCAAAGAATACGTTTAGTTTTCCATTGAGAGAGACATTAAGTTTCACTATCTATCGTTTGAACTAAACGTTGCGGTCGGGACAGTGTGCTGTGAGTGGAGCTGCGGTCGCAAACAATTTATTTGCCGTAAGAAAGTTATGATTTTCATATTGATATTAATTTGTATGTCTCACACAAGTTTTACAATATCGATACTATATCGAGAATATCTTTATAAGTAAAAAAAAGTCAAGTCGGTAGTCAAGGTACAGTACCTGAATTAAAGGTAGATTTCCTGGAAAAGATCTCGGTCTCGGTGGTCCAGTGGTCGATCACCCGCTTCTAAATCTAGAGGTTCGAATCCTCACACTGGCTCACACCATTGACTTTTCAAAGTTCTTTCCGGAAGTTATGTGTGAAAAATATCGATGACTGAAAACTTTGTGCCCGGTATGGCAATAGGTTCCATAGGGCCACCTATTCCATTTGGGACGTAAACATAACGGCGACACGAGGCTTAACAGCCGCTGCTTACACCCTTCGGGTAGAAAAAGGCGTGAAGTTATGTTATGTTATTTTCCTAGAAAAATCTTGGAAAGAAATTAAAGGTACAAGCTGGCGAGCTTGTTGTCATATTATCTTTACTGTTAGTAAATATCACAAAAACAACAAGTGTAGTTGTTATTATATTTACCAAATATCAGGAGAATAATCTTGAAAGTCAGGAAAATATAACTGATAGTATATTAAATTTGTATTTAACACAAACATCACATAAGTATTCTAAAACTTTATTATGAGCTGTTACTGCAGGTACCGTCATGGAGAGTATTATGAAGAGATCATTCTCACATTGTAATTGGCGTCGTCAGCCCACGTGAGATGGGAGGCTGTGGGAGGATGCACCTTCAACTTTGAAAGTAATGCCGATTGTTTCATTTATGGCTATCGAAATTGCATTATTTAGTCGTGAATTTTGTTCCTTTCTTCAAGGGCATTTTACAGTTTTACTCGACGACTATAAGTATTTGTAAAAAACATTATTGGTCTTTAATACCGATTATACCGATAAGATTGGCGTGGTATGGCTACATTATGAGAAGGGACGAAAGCCATGTCACAAGGAGAACGATGAGAATGACTGTGGATGGACACATTAGCAGAGGAAGGCCGAAAAATAGATGGATGGACTGTGTAAAAGTTGATATGAATATGAAGGGAGTAAGTGTGAATGCGACGAGTGACAGGAGAGAATGGAAAATAATGACATGTTGTGCCGACCCCACTTAGAGTGGGACAAGGGCAGGAAAATGATGAATACCGATAACGTTAAATTTAATATTTAATGAGTATACTAATAAGCGACATCTAGTATATATTTTTGTTATGGAATAAGAGGCAAACGAGCAAGCGTAACATGACACATGGGTCCACCTGCAACACAGAGAGTGTTATAGTTGCGTTTCCGCCCTTTACAACCATTTGAGGAAGGGATCGGAAGTGGGATGCGGCGGGTAGAGGGGAAGGGTCATCGGATACATTTCTCACCTAGCAAAAAGTAGCATGAGCAGTTAAGTCGATATTACGGTTGTGGTAGTTAATTATATATCTTGGTCGTGCGTCGAGGCAACCCATTCATGCAGCGAACTGCGTTATTTAATATTAAAGATATTACTGTGCTAGTACCTATGGCAAATATATTATCGAGTACAGGGCCAATGGTAGGTATCATTCCAATTAACCTCTCTCCCTTCACATGTGGGCAGATGATGAACCTTCAAGGTTCTATAGGAGTAATAGAGATTCATTAGACATTTAATTGTATAATTTCTGTGTGTAGGCAGTGCCAGTATTGCAAGTTGCCTTTTTGAAAGACGCTCGTGACTCATCTAATGAATGTTTCAATTTTCTGGAGAATGTGTGATTTACTATTAATCTTCTAAAACTTGAACAATTTTTTTTAACTTTTGCCGCTTTTATATACTTTCCAGCATATTTTTTTCTCAAATAAAACATATATTTTGCAGAAAGACATTAGTCCATTGAAAAGTTACATTAGGGGTTGCGTTTTTTAGAGCACGCAATTTTATTTTTTTGATGTGTAGGGGGGGTCAGTGTAAAGTTAAAACCAAGTTTGTGGGGTCGCCACCCTTGTCTTGAAAATAGGGGTTGAAATGGTTTTTACGATATATCTCATAAACTATTTATTTGACAAAAAAAAATTGGTAACATTTTTTGTTGCAAATTAAATTTTCTACAACTTTGGTCCAGTAGCTTTTTGTCGTAGAACTATAAATAAAAAGTTAAAGGTGAGTCTTCAGCAATTCGAGAAAAAAAAATTTTCGATGTAACTTTCTTCTTATCATTTTTACGAAAAAATGGTATCTGACCATTTTTGTAGATCATTTTTTGAGGTACAACTTTTATTCCCATCATTTTTCCATTAAGTCAATAGCTAAGATTTTATAGCGCTCCGAAGTGAGTACTATTTTTCAGTACTCGTAACTATACCTATATTATACGTGTGTACTAATAATATGTAATCAGTATATACTAAATATTACGAAGAAACAACGGAAATGAAAATAAAGTAATACCAACATCTGAATAGGACACTTCCTGTTTCTTTGAAACTGGTTAAAAATAAAACTTGGTGACAAGGCCGCAACGTTTAGGTGACAATAAAACAATTTGATGTTTGTCTTTGAATTGAGAACACGACACACGGTTATCATTTTAATAATACGTATACTTAAAAAGAGTATGCTACTAAGGGTCAATTAATCAAATATCGATTTCTTGAATCAAACAATCGATTTTATATTGATTTTTAGAACAAAATCGATGTTGTAAACCAGCATAATTCTTAATTTGTTAACATGCAAATTTCAGAATTGACAACAAGCAGCAATGTTTAAATTTATTTTAAATATAATAAGTACTTTTGCCGTATTTTAGACGTTGTTTGTAGCCAAAAACGATTTTATAATATATATATATATATACGTATCATCATCAAGGGTGTCGTAAAAGGCGACTAAGGGAAAAACAAGGAAAAATGGGCAGCAGCGTTTCTTCCTCACAACACCACAGCTCACTGTGATCGCCAACCCGCCCGCCAAGCGTGGCGATTAAGGCATCATACCCCCCTAATGGACAAAGTAACATCGATGGCCCCCAGTCACGGCAACTCCGCTATCCCATTGACCTACGGTAGCGGGTCTGTTAACGGCGGAGTAGGGGGTGCTAAGAATCTCCGGTCGCGATATGGCTACCACAACAAACAACGGACCCTGGCCCTGGTAACACACAACATCCGCACTCTTAGGACTGATGAGAAGATTACCGAACTGGAAGAAGAATTGAGCAAGATGCGATGGGACATTGTAGGATTATCACAGGCCCGAAGACAGGGGGAGGACACTGTAATCCTGCGGTCAGGCAATCTGCTATACTACCGGGAAGGCGACAAAACCTTTCATCTCATTGTATTCTCTCATCTTATTGTATTAGAGAGATAGAGAGATATTATTATTATTAATTTATTTCATGACCCTGGATGTAAAGCCCTTCTGTCGGAATAATAATTTAAACAGGACTATGTATTAAATATAGTCTAATTAAATCAACTGAAACTAACTTAAATTAAACCTAACTTAATCGTGTATAAAGTCGTGACACGTCATCAAATCAAAACTCATTCTTTTTAGGTCTTGTAAAGACACTTATGAAAATCACATATTTCAAATTCGATTATTCTCACGCCGAGAAGAATTGGCGAGAAACTCATGGACTAAAACACAAATTAATAGGATAATAAAGAGAGCAAAATGAGGTATCTCACGTCAAACTTAAGTCACTCATGCATGATATTCCAAGGGAGTATTGACGACAATATAGAAAGAAGAGCACGCTACCCGCATTCTCAATTTTCTACATTTGCACACGTATACGAACACTTATTAAATAGAACATCACGAATTTTATTATATAACATCCATCTAACGTGACTCTCACATTCCCGCCAAAACTCCACAGAGAGATTAAAGTTTACACATTAGCAGAGTAGAGTAGGCAATAGACATGGACGCACCAATTTATTGTTCAATTAAAAAGTAAAGTTAGTTAAAGAAGAATATATTTTCGTTACTTATAAGGCACAAATTGACGGACTAAAATTAACATTGTAATGTCTTTTAATTGAACTATTGTATCGAGGTGAGTATATTTAGGTCATTACCACTACATAACTGTTATATAATTTCAGATAAAATTGTATACACATAAATACTTTAAGTGAAATATTTTCAAACATAAATATTATGAATTAATTTATATTGTACGTACAATAAAAAGTAACTGACACGGCATTTTTTAGCGATTTAACGAATTAGCTTACTTCCAAAAAAGTATAATGTCATTTACTGAGGTTTTGGAATACAAAAAACCTGTATATGTTAGTATTTTTTAAAAAAAAATTGTTGTATGGACACCTCTTAATTACTATTTTCAAACGAAATAGTGCTTAATGGTGCAAAAGGTGATCTTACGGTGCTTTTTTCAGGCGTCCACAGAGAAAAATATAAAACTGATTTATTTACAGTGCCATATAAATCCTATCTAAGCAAATAATGCTTGTATAAATAAGTACAAAACTTCCAAACGTTCCATAGAAACATGACCAGAACATGACCAGTCATAACAAATATTTGTAGCCAGGTGGGGATCGAACCAGTGACCTATACTCGGCAGTCGGAACTGTGTAACAAAATGTCGATGTTATACCTATTTGTATACACATTTCTCAGTCTAGTTATTTCGGAAGTTGTATAACAATATTCTACAATTAACTAAATTATTATTTTACACAAAATTAATTCAATTTAATAGTTGTGCCTTGTTAATCTAGTTTCCTGTGAGATTAGTCAAAATACATTTATTCATAGGCGAAAATAATTATGCCAAATAATAGTCTGCATATATTAAATTATCTAATATTATAAACATACTTAGATAATGTGAATATATTCATTTAACAGGCAAACATTTTAAATGGTGGTTTCGGAAAACTGTTAGTAGCGTAGCTTGATACTGATGAAAATCTTTTGTAATTAAAGTAATAAACTATACTATAAAATGTCTGTAATTGTTTAATGTATTCTCCACTTACGTAATTATATAGAATGCTTTCTTTTCAAATAATGTGAAGAATATGACTGGAGGCACTGGAGCTCGAAGAATAACATATGTGTATATGGGTGATGAAATGTTATTCTTTGTCAGGTTAGTGACATTGGTCTAAATTCCAGAAGCAGGGTGCGCGAACACTGGACTGACTATTTTATTCATAAAAAAACTAATTGTTGTTATAGTTAAAGATGCAGTCAACGGTAGCTACCAATTCCAAATCCAATACCAAAGACGGGCCTCGTGGCGCATTGGTAAAAACTACCGGCTACAGCACTGAGGTCAGGGGTTCGATTTAAGCGAAGAAAAAAATTACTTTTGTGCCAGTAACAGCTGGTCGCTTGAAATGTATGAAAGCTAACTTAGCCAATAACTTACCTTTTTTAGATAATGAATTAGAACCGAATTCAATGTATAGTTTATTTTTTAATTGTTTTCTTCGCGAATTTAACCAAATATTTACTCCCAGGGAGATCACTGTTGCTAATAGCCCCGTCTTTGGCGACTGGGCAACCACAGGGATTCATAAAAGTAGGCAAACTTTGTACATGTTGTACTATGAAAGACAATTCAACCGCAGTGAAGAGTTTGGCAATTATGTAAAATTATATTCAAAGATTTTCAAACGTGTTTGTAAAGTAGCGAAATCTATTTTCATTAAATGTAAAATAAGAAATAGTAGTAACACAATCAAAGCCACTTGGAGAGTCATCAGTGAAGAGACTGGTAAGAGTCCGGCTAGGGATTCAGAATTTAAGTTATGTGTCGATGGCCATGAGACCAGCTCAGATTATGAGGTGGCCAATGCCTTTGAAAATTTTTTTTCTGTTTTCCCCGTCAATCTTACTAGTGCTCTAGGCTCTTCCACCTCCCTTGCAGACTCGTTACTTAAAGAAAACGTGCCTGAATTTTTTAACGGTTTTAAGTTTCGTCATGTCGATAGGTTTGATCTAAATGTCGCGCTTAAATCAATTAATATTAAGAGGACGGCTGATTTGTGGGGCATTTCTGTATATATTATAAAATCTTTATTTAGCACTATCGCTCCCGCTTTAATTGTGATTTTTAATAAATGTATTGATTGTGGTGTGTTTCCTGACCTGATGAAACTAAGCAAGATTATTCCGTTGCATAAATCAGGTAGTACATTAGAACCCACTAACTTTAGACCAATATCTGTACTACCTACATTAAGTAAAATTTTCGAAAAACTAATCCTCGCTCAGTTACTTAAATACTTTAATGAAAATAGTCTGCTGCATAATAAACAATTCGGTTTCACTCGAGGACGGTCAACATGTGATGCTGGGGTAAAATTACTCGAAAGTATATTTGAGGCTTGGGAGGAGTCGCAGGATGCCTATGGGGTATTTTGTGACCTATCTAAAGCTTTTGATTGTGTCCAGCATAAGACTCTGGTCAGAAAACTACATCACTATGGCATAAGGGGCATTGCTTTGGATCTTCTTACTTCTTACCTACGTAATAGGATCCAAACAGTAGATGTTAACGGAAAGAGATCACATGGATCCGCCGTAGCAATGGGGGTGCCGCAGGGCTCTATCTTGGGACCTTTCCTGTTTCTTTTGTACATTAATGATCTACCTTATCTTGTAAAGGACAATCATGAAATAGTTTTGTTTGCAGATGATACTTCTTTAGTTTTTAAGGTAAAGAGACAACTATCATTAATTGACGATGTAAACAATGCTCTTTCAAAGATAGTAAACTGGTTTAGTGCTAATAATTTGCTTTTAAATGGTAGCAAAACCAAATATGTTAGATTTTTCACAAAAAATGTTAAACAAGTAAAAACCAGTGTCGTGATGGACAACAGGAGACTGGAATTGGTCAATAAGGTTGTCTTTCTTGGGATAACATTAGACTCTAAACTACAGTGGGGCCCACATATAGAGACGTTATCTGGTAGACTTAGCTCAGCCGCTTACGCTGTAAAGAAAATACGTCAACTGACCGACGTTGATACTGCACGTTTAGTATATTTTAGTTATTTTCACAGCATTATGTCATATGGTCTATTGCTTTGGGGTAGTGCTGCGGATGTAGACTCGGTCTTTGTGCTCCAGAAACGAGCTATTCGTGCTATCTATATGATGAGTCCCAGGGATACACTGAGAAGTAAATTTAAAGAGATACGAATAATGACGTTACATTCACAATATATTTATGATAATTTAATCTATGTTCATAAAAATATAACTAAATTTAAGAAAAACAGTGATATTCATCAATTAAACTTAAGAAATAAAAACAAACTTGCTGTGTCCACTACTAGGCTCCATAAAATTTCTAACGCGTTTCCAGGTCAATGTATACGCTTTTATAATAAGCTTCCAAACGACGCGGTTGAATTATCGTTATGTAAATTTAAGAAATATGTTAAAAGTAGACTATATTCAAGGGCTTATTACTGTATCGCAGATTATATCAATGATAAAACCGTTTGGAATTGAATTGCTTCTCTTGTGTTATATTGTTTGTATTTGCTGTAGCAAAATATTGTTAATCTGCTAACTAAACATTACTGTTAATTAGTAGGATTGTGTGCAATATGACGTTTCTCACCGGCAAGCTTACTAATTTCTTTTTTTGTTTTGTCTGGGATCTTGAATAAGTCATGCTCACTGAAAAGTCCTTGCTTATAGCGGCGTCGTTGATCGGGTCGCCACCTTCCCTAAAATATGGCGAGGGAGGCGATGGCTGAGATATGGGTCATGCTCGTGAACGGGTGCTGTTTGTGGGGACTGGTCTGTTCAAGCGTCCAAAGAATATTAACGTACTGTGTCCTAAGTTTTACGTGAGGAACCTCATCTTGCTCTATAAATTATTCTAATAATTTGTAATTTAGTTTACTTAAAATTAAGTAAAAAGAAAAAAAAAAAGACTCCCCTGAGTTTCTTGCCAATTCTTCTCAGGACGTGAGTAATCGAATTGGCGGATTGAAATTATTGACGTTCATAAGTGTCTTTAATGACCTAAACTGAATAAATGAGATTTTGATTTTGATTTTGATTTTGATTCCCACCCGAGCACAAATATTTGTGACAAACATGAATATTTGTGCAGCGTCTGGTTGTTTTTCTATGTATTATAAGTATGTATTTACAAAAGAAAAGTGTATTAGTATCCGTTATCTAGTCTCCATAGCACAAGCATTTAGTTGCTTAGTTTGGAACTGGAGGGCGCTGTGTGATTTGTGTCCAAGATATTATTATTATCATTAATTAATTCTCTGAATTTTTAGGTCCCAATATCAACCCAAGGGAATATATAATTGAGATAAAAAGTAACCTATCTAATAATCTAGCTGTCAATTTTGAGTAACAAAATTTACAAACCATTTCACCATTTTATCGGTCATCGATGCATATCACATAACATCTAAAAACCATTCCAAGCAGTCATTGGTGTGAACTAGATTTTCATCCTGATACCTCCTAATTCAGACGCAGGGTAGTCACACTCCGCCGAGACAGATATTTGATGGGTAAGTTAAGAGTTAGCCAAGGAAAATGAGTCAGAATACACAGCTTTGTCCGAAGCTTCTAGAGAAGCTGTATATTTAAGAAATTTGTTACATGAAATTACAGGAAAATTGTATGCAATTAATTTGTATTGTGATAACCAGAGTGCATTGAAACTAGCATCTAGTCATCAGAGTCATAGTAGGTCTAAACATATAGATGTGCGTCATCACTATATTAGAGATGTTGTTAAGAATAATTATGTGAAAATTGATTATGTTCCTTCTGAAGAAATGCCTGCAGATCTTTTGACCAAAGGCTTGTGTTCTGTGAAACACTATAAATTCATGCACATGTTAGGTTTATTTCTATTGTAATTTCTTATTAATTGTTCAGTTTATTTTGATAAGTGGGGGTGTTGAAATAGTGTATCAAAATTTAGTACTACTAACGCCATCTATGTAAAAAATATGTAACTGATGTATTGTCAAAGTTGAATTTGAATAAATAGTCTGTTGCGAATACTTGACGTGTCTTTATAAGAAGTTTTACTCGAATAAAGCAAATGTATAAATAAAAGAACCTTTTTTTAAAGTCATTATCATGTGACAGTTGGTTTCCCACTCAAATTGGTAGATAGACGTAAGGCAATTATAGCCACCAACCGCCCAGCATGCATGTAATAAGTTTAAATAGATCAGTAATAACCGGTTCGTAATTTTATAGGTTAATAATAAGCTTTAAGCTCAAATTTACTAATAAAATATGGTTTAATATATAGCGTACTTTTCATTTCAACTATATATTCTTTTGGGATGATAATCATATATTTTAACAAAGCTATATGCTGAACTTTTCTGTTACCTATAAAGGTCTCTGTGGTCCAGTGGTCGAGCAGACGGCGTCTGATCTAGACGTTTCACGTTTTAATATTAATTAGCGCTGTATTACCTAAATGTACCATAACTGTGATAAATAATATAGTCTCGGTGGTCCAGTGGTCGAGCACACGGCTCCAGAGGTCCGGGTTCGAATGCTGACATTGGCTCACACCAATGACTTTTCCAAATTGTTTTCGAAAGTTATGTGTGATAAATATCAATGACTGAAAACTTTGTGTCTGGTATGGCAATAGATTCGCCACATATTCCGTTTGGGACGCAAACATAACAGCGAGACAACAACAAACAAAGGCGTGAAGTTATGTTATGTTATGTATGTTTCTATTACGCAAATGGCATGATTTTGATTGGAGTATATCTAAATGTACCTACGCGAGTATAGTAGATATGCGAGGGCCGCAGCAGTTATCAACTAGTATCTAGTCTATCTAGTATTCTTTACTTTTAGTAGATAGTTATGTGCCTAGGTATTTACTCGTGCCTATTTGAACACGTACTTTATTCGTTATTAGAATGTTGAAACATTTTTTGTATGAAACATTGCAAAAAGTTCGTCTAGCTGAGCTGATAAAAAAAAAATCCAACAATCTTGCGTCAATTCTTTGTACGCGCTTAATAAATGTTTTCGTAAGACTAACAATTTACTAACATAATACATTTTAGTAAAATACACTCAAATATTCGTTGACGTAACAATCTAAACGCTAGTATTATTTTTGAAACTATTGTAGTACTAATTTTGACTCGTGGTTAACTTTGTTGAGAGTGTAATAGTAGGGGAGGTAGGGTAGGGACGGGCACTTTTTCACTATTGATTGTATAAAAAAAATCGGTTTGATTTTATAGATAATCAATTTTTATTGTCTATTTTTATTGCACCACACATTTGGCTAGATATAATATTAAATAGCATTCTTAAAAATTACAATCAGTCTCAATATTACAAGATATTTTATAACCTAAGTCAAAAGTGCCCAATGCTCCCTATGGTAGGGAGGCTTGGGCATACCCTGCGGGAGGCTTGGGCACGACTTATAAATTAGTTTATATCCATAATGGTATTCAAAAATTAGTTATCATATAGGCTATTATTAAATTAAAACAATATCAGAAACCAAAAATAAAAGCTAACAATGAAAAAACATCGACAGTGTCTTAAATTATCTGATTTCATATTTATAAGCTTGTCTTTATTTTTGACCTTTTTGATACCTCTTCTATGGCTCGTAATATTAAATCTTTAGGAATTTCCCGGCGCAAACCTTTATTTTTGAATTTAAACGACATCTTTCTGCAATAAAACCAATAGTTAAAAATCTTCCTAGTTCCTATACTGAACATGGTAAGAGGGAGCATTGGGCATGCCCAAACCACCCCATCACCCAAATGCCCGTTGCTCCCTCTGTATACATTTTTGACATAAGTTACCGGTATTTTTTGACTCTTCGAATTTAAGCTTGGATTTCAGTTTAATTTATAGATTAGTAAATATACAATGGATAAATAATTAAAAATACGCATACCTTTCATTAGTTTTCCCTTTATTACGATCCGAAACCACACAAAATATTTACTATTACTAGCCCATAATCTTTAAACGTATTTGTGTTTGACAACTTACAGAAATTACATATACGCTATGGATTAACAGGGTTTCCAGTCGGTAAAGAAATCTAACAAATCAAAAAATAAAAAATCTCTGATCAAATCAGAATAAAAGGGGGGTGCCCATGTCTCCCAACTGCCCATCCTTCCCCTACCTCCCATACATACATACCTACATATCTTTATACCATGTCTAAGGGCTAGGCAAAGAAAACAGAGCGCCATTAGGCACGATTCTTACATCCCTTCTTTGACTTTCAATCAACATTGTAACACATGTTCGCCGGTTTTTAAGACTCCTGGCATCACCTTTCTTAAGGACACGTTTAATTTGATCATTGATCAAAGTGTGTCGAGTCCAACATGACCCGATGAGGGCAACCACATACTTTCCATCCTTCCGCTTCTATACTGTATATCTGTTTAGTCAATCTTGCATAAATCATTCTTTCTACGTGTCCAAACCTTCGGAGTAGGCACTTCCCTTATTTTTACACCGACACTCTCTTCCAATCCTCTTTCAAACCTTCCTTCCTTATAACCTTTTTTCTCACCGATCGGTGAACCTCATGCCGCAAATTTTGCGCAGCATTTCGACTGCTTTATCATTATTTTCATGCACCCTCTGCCATGCCCAACTCTTGCTTTCATAAGTTAGCGTTGGGATCAGTATCGTACTGTTAGCGAGCTGGGTTTTGTTGCTCAGATTGTTTGCTCCTAGGTATATCCCAACGCTCTTTTATAATTTTACTGTGCTTTCTACATTTCCGGTGTAACAGTAATTTAAGTAATTATTATTATGAGATGAGATGAATGTAGAAAGAAGAGCGGCGTTAGTAAACAGCGTAAATGGAGAGTTGGGCAGATTCCTGGGCGCAAAGAATGTTAGCAGAAAAGCCCAGCTAGCTATTTGTAATGCGGTACTAATCCCAACGCCAACTTATGGAAGTGAGCACAATATCTACGGAGTGACCCTCGCTGACCGCGTCGAAAATAAGGTTATAAAGAAGAAAATTGGATTGAAAGAGATAAACTTGAGCGACTTCAAAATGTTTGTATAAGATTTATATTTGGTCTTCGCAAATATGATCATATTTCGGAATTTCGCAAAAAGCTCAAGTGGCTTCCCGTTCGATTTCGCCGGAATATTCATATTCTCACGTTGTTATATATAACGTTCTATTTAATCCCAACTCTCCTAATTATCTCAAGGAAAGTTTCCAGTTCTTACATGACACACATTCGAAATATCTGAGGTCATCGGAAAACTTGAGGTTAGCTGTCCCAAAACATTCCACGCATTTCTATGGTCTATCTTTTACTGTTCAAGCCGTGTTACTGTGGAATGTATTACCTGAGACTATAAGAAAAGCCCAGTCTATTACCACCTTTAAATCACAGCTTACGCAGCATTATTTATCATTACAATAGTTTATAATTGGTATTTATTTATCTATGTACTATGTTATATGTATTATATATCTAAATATTATGTATATAAGTATTTTGTCGTTATATGTATGTATATCTATTAAATATTACATTTGTTGTTATGATGTTATTGTGTTTATATTGATATAAAATTTGACATAACCCGTCTTTCAAGCGTCTATTTCCTTCCAAAGGTTGCCTGGAAGATATTGCTCTTAGCGATAAGGCCGCCTTTTGTACATAGCTATAAGACTTATTTATAATTTAGTGTAAAAACTGATTTATTGTTAATGGTGTGCAAATAAAGAGTTATTCATCATTCATTCAAAGAATGGATGATGCAATATTGACTAAGCAGATATACAATGCAAAAGGGGATGGATGTAGGAGTCGAGGATGGCCAAGACTCACATTTCATGACCAAATAGAACGTGTTCTGGAAGAAGGTTAAGGGTTTATCCTGCGATATTAGGAGCCTCAAAAATTGACGCGCGTGCATGAAAAGAGTTATGAAAGTCAACGAAGCGGGTGAGGTGTGTAAGAATCGTGCCTTTTGGCGCTTTGTTCTCTCTGCCTACCCTGCAAGGGATTTTGAGTGAGTAGAGCCACTCAGTTCACTGCATGAATAGACCGGCTCGACCGGTTAAATACTACGACCTCTGAGAATATCATCGTCAAGTGGCTCAGGCCAGTTTTTCTCAGTGAGGGAAGGATCTCGAGGCCCAAAGCCTAACCCTCTACCCTCCTCATTCCACTTCCAACTCCTTTTCTATACCACCAACGAAAACATTCCGAAGGAGGAATACGTCAGGCAGGCGGACGGTCATAAAACCGCAGCCATATCTTTTGACAACATGGATAGTTCTATGAGATGACATACTGTGCCGACCCCACTGAAAGTGGGAAAAGGACAGGATTATTTTTAGATAAGCAGTATCTCAAAAGAGATTGACGATTTATAAGAGAATAAATACAAAACAATGTATTAAATAGTAATATCTCAACATACCAATACATAGTATTTCATTAAACAAAAACAATTAGCGATTTGAATATTGGATAATATATATTTTTTACTTTTTATATCTGGTAAACATTTTGCCTACACCTTCAGGTAGAAAAAGGCGTGAAGTTATATTGTTGATTGCAACAAAATTAATACATATACCCATTGTTTTTCATTTTCACTTCTAATTGACACAAAATAATGGGAAAAGGCATCAAACTTCAGTATTTTATGGAATTTTATACGCGAACACCCGAGTTTCGGTCGAAAACTGGTTTTCCTAATTATTTTGTTATTTTTGGTATAATTACGTAATATAGCGTTAATTAATATTAAAACGTGTATCCCCCTCGTTCTCCCTCTTCTAAAGAGTGCATTATTTAATTCGGAAACGGAATCGCTGGCTACGATTGCTGTCCATCAATGGATGTGTTTCTTCCAAGTCTAGTTAATCTTGTCTATGGAGGAAACTACTTTTTTTACTTAACTTAGTTTACTTTTTTTTACTTTTTTACTTAAAAAACTTAGTAACACCAGCATTGTATGATTATTCATATAGTTAGTATTTATACTAACTATATAGAATTTCTATTTAAAGAAAAACATCATTTGGGAGATGTTTTTATGCAATGGCAATAACAGTTGGGCTCATATGTAGCCTTGTTACACCAAAAAATTATTCAATAGAATTTGGTTTGATAGTCTTAAACTCCTGAATGGTGTTTACCAATAATCAGAAGGTGGACCTCAAGTTTGTACAACTTGATGTTAACATATCTGGTGCATCACATTAAATGCAAAGCAATAATATGAGCATTAACGTTCACGCGGCCGTGATCAGAGATTGCGTCAGATACGATGTGTATCAACGTTTCCGTCTTAAGTTGCGTAAATTATAATGTGCATTGTTGTACACATATCTATGTTACTTCCACTTATTTCCACTTTACCGGTAATTCATTATTGTATCAAGAATTTGGAATGTCAAAGAATGTGCCTGACGCGCGCTACTTGCTGCTTAGTCCACAGCGCACTTAATATTAAGTCATGTGCAACTGTCTTATCACAATTAACTTAAAGCAAATTGCACAGAGCATCAATCATATTTGTGACCATAATTGGTAAAATTTGAAATAGAAAAGCACTTGCTATTTTTTTTTATGGGATAGGAGAGCAAACGTGCAGGCGTGTCACCTGATGGTAAGCAACCAACGCCGCCCATGGGCACCAGCAACACATAGTGTTACTGTTGCGTTGCCGACCTTTAAGGGATAGGGGATAGGAAAGGATGGGGAAGGGGGGTGGGCCTCCGGGTACCTCTCTCACCGAACGAAACGCGGCGTGAGCCACTTTACGTCGGTCTTCTGAGAGGTCGTGGTATTTCACCGGTCGAACCGGCCCATTCATGCAGTGAACTGCTTGGCTCTACCACTGTTTCACTGTTAGCGTTCCATACTTAGCGAATGCTAGCACCTGGTAAGCACACAGAGTGTGTAGTTAATGTGAGCTTAAATTTAAACACGATTTACACATGACCATTGAGAAAGTACATATTAGGTCAAATCCTTAGTCACATTTTACGAAATTCCGGACCAAACGAAATTTAATCGATACTATGGATTTTAATTTTTGTCTACTGCCCCTGATACAAAGAGAGGCCTTAAAAACTACCGAACCACGAACAACAGACACTATATCATATATAAAAATAATTGAAAGTGTTTTCGTCAAATATAAAATTACACACCTGGGTAATGTAATACAACAAATTTAAAGTATTTCGTGTTATAAAATTATGAAGAGAGATGATTTGATTTGGAAAAGAGAGAGAAAGACGTAAGCTGTTGCATCACACACCTACTGTTCTAATGATGCGCTGTAATATATCTTAATACTAATTACTTTCAAAATGAAATTTATGGTCTGCTGTCCGGACTCTAACAATAATTGTCACCAAATTATTTATTGTACAATATTAATTAAAATGCTAAATTGTTTTCCACCGGGAGAATATCACCTTCTTTCGAGAGCATTTTTGTTCCGCTTCCTCGCTCAGAAAACCTAGTTTAACATCTTTGTGTCGTCGTTTAACAAAGTTAGTTTCAATTTAGTACCTAGAATAATTATTTTTTTCTTGATTAAAAAAATTAATGTTTCAATTAAATTTGTTTAAAATCAAGTAATATTTTTTATTGTAATTTAAAAAAATCATAATTCTTCTTCCGTGAGCTAACACTTCTGCCGACACGCTCCGCGTGTTATTAAAATTAATTTCCTAATCTACATGCACTAATCTACATTGAATATCGTCTTTGTAAATGTTGTAAAACATCACTTGATGGTAATGGAAAATCGAATATTACAATGTAAATCGATTTCAATATAACACAATTAAAGAAATCTCTCGCCGAGTCCGCTATGTCACCTATTTATTTTATTGAGGAGGACTCTACATGTATTAGATACTCCATATTGTTTGAGATACATTATGATTGGCTGTTATTAGTGCAGCCGCTCCGTAGTCTACATCCGTCTTTAATAACAGAAGGCTATCTAGGTAAAATTAATAATTGAATCCTCAAATATTTTTCTAAGTGTTACCTTACACTAACGAGAATCTCTTGAATTCTATTAAGTTTATTTAAACCGGACTATATATGGTTTCAAATTAAATAGAAGTTTGAGTAGGTATGTACTTGAAAATAAGGAATTACATAGAAGTTTTACCCGAGTACTTGAAAAGTAAATAAATAAGATAGCATATAAATTTCAATAATCAAAGAAAAAAATAGTCAATAAATGAATTTTCATATCGCTTAACTCCGTTTCTTCAATACATTTGTGTCCCGTACTTTGCATATAAAAAGAACCGTGTAGTAGATACAATACATTCATGACTTCAAGCCAAGTCCGTTGCGGGGTTGGCAGAGAGAGCAGAACACCATAAGGCACGATTCTTCACTCGCTTCTTTGACCTTCATAACTCTTCTCATAAACTTCATAATTTTATCAGACACGCTCGTCGGTTTTTAAGGCACCTTCTTCAGGGACTCAGGGAAACAGGGACAGGGAAAGTATGTCGTGGCTGTCCTCGACTCCTACATCCTTCCGAGTTTGCATTGTATATCTGCTTAGTCAAGCTTGCATATTCATTCTTCCTACATATTTGAACCACCGGAGCATGCATTATATTCGTGTATTTTAAGTAGTATACTCTAGAAATCAGAAATTACTTCAACTGTATGTCCTGAAGGCAGTCGGATAACCTTTTCAGAAACACGAAGTATCTGTTCAATACAAATGTTTGCTAATTACATTGTTGACATTGTTTGTTTGTATGTGAGACTAAGGGAAAGTGCACTAAGTGTAAGATAATGAGAGGCCTATCGTATATGATAATGAGGTGTGATGTGAAATTGTAATCATTGCGTCATTATAATTGTACGTTCAAAATGACGGTGGTAGGTAAATGTTATAAGTATATGTTTTATATTTTTAAATGAAAAATAACTGACTTACACGTACTTTCAAAATGGAATTTGTTAAAGAAATTTTAGAAATTTTTATGTAAAATAATAATGTTTTATTGTACTTTTTCTATAGTGTTACGCAAGTGTTGTGTCTAGACTATTCGCCGGTGCGATTCGCGTTAAGAGTAAGTTCCCCGATCCAAAATCACAACTTACTTGGTCTATCAAAAAAACCGTCAGGGTCAGTCAGGTGCTATTGACTTTAAATATATAACTAAAGTCCTGTGCTCACCCTGATATCTTTAGAAGCGTGATATTATAGCATGCTTATAGTGCAAGTTAGTCACGTACTAAATGTTGGTAAGTGCAGGTGGCTTCATTTCAAGGTGACAATAAAAACTGCCTCAGAGGCAATTGTGGTCACTGGAGCATACGGCATGGTGAAGCGGTCCGCTGGAGACATTCTGTTTGGTTATTTACCTGCTGCTATCTGCTACTTACTTCATATGGTAAATATTACCAGACATTTTCGCGTCCTTTTTTTATTATGCGTTGCAGCCTTCAAGCTTTAATATTCAGTGTCAAGGTCTAAAGTTCTAAAACAATAACTTATTTTTGGAAATGTTAGACGAAAAATTAGACGTAATTCAATTGCTTCGAGCCAACAAATTTATAAAACATTTATAGATTCATTGAAGTCATACGAAGTTCGCCCGGACAGCTTCCCAGAAATAAATTAATTTTCTAATCACCAATTATCTCCATGATCATCAACAATGTTCAATTTGTAATCACATGACAAGCCAGAGAAGCAATCAGTTTTTGTGTAAAGCAAAAAATATATATCATTGTCAGAACTCCAGTGGTATGTGACATCAAGGTTGAAATAGCACTGAGTTGGTATCAACTTGTTCAGCGACGTAGACAAAGTCCATTGGCACAAGGTATTCTGATAATGTCATCTCTTCATTGCGTTTTTTTTATTTAAATGATAACTACGGATATATATTATTTTTGGTGAAAATATGAAGAAGCCTATTTTCCATATTCTATATATAATTAATATGGAACCATAGCGCCGACCTTTGCTTTAGCAAAAAAATATAATTACTTCGACTGGCGTCTACCATCGGAGGGTATCACTGTACATTAATATCTTAAAATGAAGATGTATTCATTATGAAGGTATTCAATTAGGAATTGTTACCCCGGGCGCCGTTTACTTTAGCCATTTTTATATTCAAACTTATTTCTGATCCAGATAACTGTCTCGTTGCTAACAATCACTAACAAAACTAAGAAAAACACCAAAAAACAAGTGTCTACTTCGTCATACTCTATTATTTTGGTTTTATTTGTGTATTAAACACAAATTGAGGGTGCTATTGGAATCAATATGATTCAGGAAATTATACAACAACAATGAAAAGGCCAATAAAATAGTTTCACGCTCTATTTGCCGTAGACAATTTGATATATTTTTTCAACTTGACACTTAATAAAAACATAGCGCATCAAAAAAGTTTTTATTAAATAAAACAGGTATTGTAATTTTGTAAGGTTATGGTGGAAATAAGGAAAACGTGCAAATATTTTATTGAACGCATGAATTTTAACAAAGCAAGTAATGTACTATTATTTAATATCCATTATATTTATATTATTTTATTATATTCTTAATTTTTTTAATGATGATTTCGTTTTGGTGATATAATCCTATAAAAGAATATGTACGAGAAAAGGTCTTATCGGTTTTAAGGATTTATCATTATACTGAATATTTCAAGTTATATTAAAACTATCCTATATTAGTTTTTGACGAGTAGCTCATAGGTACTCAACGGAATTTTCACTTAGGGTGTAGACAGCGGCTGCTAAGCCTTGTCTCACCGTTATGCTTACGTTCCAAATGGAATAGGTGACGAAAACTATTGCCATACCGGGCACAATGTTTTCAGTTATCGATATTAATCAAACTTAACTTCCGAAAACATTTTCGAAACTCATTGGTGTGAGCCAGTGTCAGGATTGGAAGCCGGACCTCTGGATCAGAAACCGTGTGCTCGACCACTGGATCACCGAGACTACAAATTTACTTAAATAATTATAATCATACCGGGCACAAAGTTTTCCGTCATCGATATTAATCACACTTAACTTCCGAAAACAATTCACGCTGCACAGTCAAAAAATAGCTGCGTAGAAGGGGACGAACACTATAAAGGAAAAACTCAAGGATGATAAACGGATGATAAAAGGATGATATAAATCGTGGTCAACGGGTAGTATGCTAACATAACAAAAACATACTCACTTCACGCCGTTTTCTACCCAAAGGTGTAGGCAGGGACTGTTAAGTCTCGACGCACTGTTATATTTACGTCCCAAATGGAATAGGTGGCGAACCTATTGTCATACACCGAGCATAAAGTTGTCAGTCATCGCTATTTATTACACATAACATCCGAAAAGAATTTCGAGAAGTCATTGGTGTGAGCCCGGCTTCGAACACACGACTTCTTGATTCAGAAGTGGGGGTGCTTGACCACTAGACCGCCGATTATAATAGTTAAAAAGCAA
Organism: Euproctis similis; assembly: GCA_905147225.2. Lineage (NCBI taxonomy): Eukaryota > Metazoa > Arthropoda > Insecta > Lepidoptera > Erebidae > Euproctis > Euproctis similis. Next base: position 1,075,221 of record LR990105.1, on the reverse strand, counting down.
TGCGAATCTCTTTTCCCTCAGGATAAATCAAGTGTGGAAAAGAAACTTAAATATGAAATTTAGGATCTATACGAAATTAAAATTTAAGGTCATTACTATAATACAATAAAATACCAACATTCCTATATGATTCTAAAATAATGTCTTGCAATTCGATGCCTAGTCTCTGAACCGTGCGATACTTTTGATACGGCTAGTAAGTGCAAATTACTTGTGTGGCAAATGTGTATTTCAATGTCATGAAACTACATTCTAGATGCGTTCAGTTCACTCACGGCGTTCGATACCTGGCCTGTGTGAACGCACAAATTTTTTGAAGTGAAACTTCTAATGTCTCGTGCAAGAGCGTTTAACGCTTTTAACGCCCCCTTGCGGCCCTCGCGGGGTAATATATATTAATATACAATAGTACTCTAAAACAGCGAAGTATATATGAAGCTAACTTTTCAATTTGTTAAGCTTGAATTTTATTAGTACACAGACATCTAGTGGCAAGTAGAGGTACTGTAATTGATTTGGAATATCAATCATATATAAACCCTACGGTAGTGAAACCATAGCGCGATTTAAGTTGGCGTATTGCGACCTCTATTACCGAAAACGTAAAAACATTCCTCGGGGATAATGCAAATCCGCGGAATACATACATACATAACTTCACGCCAAATCCCTTGCGGGGTAGGCAGAGAGAACAGAGCGCCATAGGGCACGATTCTTACACACCTCACTCGCTTCGTTGACTTTCATAACTCTTTTCATGCACGCGCGTCGGTTTTTGCGGCTCTTAACATCACCTTCCTCCAGAACACGTTCTATTTGGTCTTGGAATGTGTGTCTTGGCCGTCCTCGACTCCTACATCCGTCCGCTTTTGCATTGTATATCTGCTTAGTCAGTCTTGCGTCAACCATTCTTTCTACATGTCCGAACCATCGGAGCATGCCCTTTCTTACTTTTACACCGACACTCTCTTTCAAACCAACTTCCTTCCTTACAACCTTGTTTTCTACGCGGTCAGCGAGAGTCACTCCGCAGATTTTGCGTAGAGCCCTCATTTCTACCGCGTTTATTCTACTTTCATGCACACTCTGCCATACCCAGCTCTCGCTTCCATAAGTTAGTGTTGGGATCAGGACTGCATTGTGGATTGCTAACTGGGCCTTTCTGCTAATATTTTTTGCGCCCAGGAATCTGCCCAACACTCCGTTTACGCTATTTCCTATCGCCACTCGTCTTTCTACATCCGCGGTGTACCTTCCATCTCTGCTAAAAGCGCATCCAAGATATACAATTTCATTCACCTGTTCCAGCACTACATCATCAACCATTATCCTTGCATCTGTTCTGGATTCCTCCCTTTCAAACACCATTACTTTCGTTTTCGTCGCATTCAACTGCAAGCCTTTAATCATGCAATCATCTTTCATAGTAGTGACTAGTGTTTGCAGGTCCGACGGCGATTCGGCTAGAAGCACGGCGTCATCTGCGTAAAGCAGGCAGCTCACAACTAGGTCACCCATTCGCATCCCTACATCCATCGATCTCATTCTCTGGAGACAACTGTCCAGGTACAGGATGAACAGTCGAGCGGACAGCACGCAACCCTGTCTGACGCCGATATTGACGTCAAACCAGGGGGACAAGCCGCCGTCAACACGCACACACGCTGTGCAGCCCTCATAAGTGGACTGCACAGCGCGCAGCAGTGCTCCGCTCACCCCGTAGCCCGGGAGTATATCCCACAAATCCTTTCGTAACACTCTGTCAAACGCTTTTTCCAGATCCACAAAACCGCAGAAAACCTTCCGGTTAACAGCCAGTTGTTTCTCCACGATGTTGCGGAGAGAAAAAATCTGATCCATGCACCCTCGTCCGCTTCTGAAACCACCCTGAGCCTCCCACAACACTCCATCAGATATCACCCTCATTCTCCTTTCAATAATTTTCCCATACACTTTTGCTGCTAAACTGATCAAACTGATGGCCCTGTAACTGGCGCACTGCATACGTGATCCCTTACCTTTATACAAGGGCACGATGACAGCGCGCCTCCAGTCCATGGGAACCTTACCCGACCTCCAGCACAGATTGCTCAAGGTCAGGAAAGCGTCCCGGACACAGGTTCCACCGTGTTTGATCATTTCAGCAGACATCATATCAATTCCAGCTGCCTTACCATTTTTCATACTTCGTATCGACCATTCAATCTCTTCCATAGTAATGTCCTCATCAGATGTTGGCGCAGCGGTGTCAGCCGTAGGCTCACTCGCGGCGCCCACATCCGGAACATACTCGTACATTTCCCCAAAATACTCACTCCACCTGCCCAATACATCGCTTGGGTTTGCAAGAATGTCACCAAACTTAGACATAATTTTGTCCATTCTGGATGTTGACGAAGAACCCCGAGACTTTCTAACTTCCCTCCAGAAGAGTTTGTTATTCGCCTCGAAGTTCTCCGTCAACCTCACTTCCTCATTCGCAACAAGTCTTTCACGCTTCTCTTTCACTAAGGCTTTGGTAACATTCCTGCAGCGGCGGTAGCTCTCATACTTTTTCTCTGTCATACTATCATTCTGATTCAAACTTGAGACATAATCCAACCATGCTTTTTTCTTTCTTTCGACGCTGGATTTCACATCCGCATCCCACCAGGCGTCACCTCTCAGAATCTTATGCCTCTTTGCACTACCACATACTTCTTTTGCACTATTCACTATACTTTCTTTCATTCTTTCCCAGCATTCTTCAACACCTAGGTCAGAAAGACTCGTCTCATTGAGTCCTTTACTGACTAGGCCTACATACATACTCCGTACACTTTCATCTTCTAATTTCTCACATTTTATCCTTTCAAGCTCTCCGAAATGGGTACGCACTCGCCAGTGTCTCCACTTCTTGAAAAGGCCCACGAATCGGCTTACCACCAGGTAGTGGTCCGTATCAAGAGTGGGGCCTCTGTAGGCTCTTGTATCCCTTAGAGTATTTCGGAGACGACTATCTATCAAAATCAAATCTATCATACTCTTTTGCTCATTCCGTCTCCACGTATACATGTGAATATCTTTATGACGGAATAATGTGTTAGACACAAGGAGGTTCCGTTCCAGGCATACGTCCAATATCGGCTTACCAGCATCATTCACTCTCTTGTCACCATTCGGACCAAGGACAGCCTCCAGGCCGTCTCGCTTGGTTCCGACCCACCCATTAAGATCACCACACAGAATTATCCTTTCATTTTCCTCAGCTAGATCCAGAATATCCCTAACAGTTTCCCAAAACTCCTCGAGTTCGCGGGGATCCGTGGAGCTAACGGGAGCATAAGCTGCGACCAGGAAAACTCGCGTGATCCCCAGTTTTATTCGAACCCAAAGATGTCTTGGGCCTACCAACTCATAAGCTTTCACTCCGGAAGCAAAGCGGGAGGAGAGAACGACTCCAACACCCCCACTGGCACGGACGTCCGGGTCCACTCCGGACCATAGGGCTACCATGCCACCGGGGAGGTCCTCGGTCTCCCTCCCCCTCCGCTTTGTCTCCGACAAACATAAGGCATCCAGGCATCTCTCATTTAATACATCCATCATCTCATTCATCTTTCTTGCCATGCTACCTCTAACATTCCACGTGCCTATACGGCACTCCCCTCTCCTCGTCCCGCCAGGATTGGCGCTGCGTGAAGGGTGGCGGCCCCCTTCGCCGCATGCGCATGCAGCCGCACCGACGGGGGCTAATCGGTGCCCGTCGCTTGCGGGGCACGCCCTAGCAGCCCGTCCGGCTGAGTTTGCTTTGGTCAAGATTGCGTCCCACTGGGACGGCAGGGATCGCGACGCGCACGCTCTTGACATGACCCCCACGGAATAGCATTGGATAATTCCGCGTATGTGAAAATTGTAGCCAATTAAAGTTTTCGCGAGCAAATCTCGAAAAATTTTGATAGGCTGCCACCGCCTTGACACGAGTTCATTTCGACCAATATGAAGCCAATCAAAATGAGCTTGATCATAGAACTAATTAGTGGTGTCCATTTTGAAGAAAACATCGATGTTTTTATAGAATCGATACATCGTAACTGTACATCGATGTCATTCGATGTATCGGTTAAAAACAAGATTTTTCTCATATATGGCATTTATTTTTTTAATAAACTTAATAAAATAATAAAAGCCATATATGAGAAAAATCTTTATTAAAACTTGTCCATCGTGGCAGATAGTCCAGTCGATTGTAGCAACAAAAATAATTAGGTATAGTCAAAGTCAAAGTCAAAATAACTTTATTTTTATAGGTCTTCACAGACACTTAAAAATAGTCAACAAGTACAGTTATCATGTTAATTAAAATCAAATACAAACACGAGCGCTTGTGGAAAGTGCCTACGTGGAACAAAAAAGAACACGGACCCAATCGCCACGAGCGGCCCGATTCCGAGTGTGGGGGCTATCATGAGAATATATTATTATAAAATAAATAATATACTCAAGATTCAGCTTCCTCCTCAAGCAAAATCATCAATTAGTACGACTACATAATATACATGTATGTTATTGTAAAATTTAAGTATTGTAAAATAATACACAGGTATATTACGTAGTCGTACTAATTGATGATTTTGATGAAATATGCTGTTTCATTTGATACTTCAAGAAGTTTCTAGAAAAAGTGATTGATTCGATGTTTTATAAAAAAATATCGATACATCGAGTATATAGACGGCTTTTCAAAACATCGGATGGATTCGATGTATTGCATTGAAATGCATTGTAAACATCGATGTTTTCGATGCATTGATGTATATATCGAATATCCCTAGAACTAATAGAGTTATTACATAATAGGTTAAAAGCTTTTTCTGTAAAACTGGACGATTGCAGATACGCGTTCTTTACGTATGGTAGATTCGCGAATTTGCACTATCCCCGACGAATTATTAGTAAACATTCGTGACAATCGTAACACTGACAGTAGGTATTGAGTAGGTACTCCAATCTACTTATTTGTTTTTATGTGCTTTTATTAAAAGTGTTCAACATAATATGTTGAATTGTTGGAGTATATTATACTCCAACTGTAAAGTATAAAACCGATCACCGAACGTAAAAACGACGATAATGTGACGATAAATTAATTTTACTCCCTAAAAGACAACAAAGCTTGTGCTTAAACTAGAATTAGTAGTGATTTGAACAAATATATTACTTGTTACTGGATATACTTACGAATATTTTGGTAATTATAAACTTATAAATTCTATTTTCTTTTTTAATCATATTTAAAATCTTGCAAAGCATACCTACAACCTACAACCATACAACATTAGCTATTTACAGTTTTATCTAAAGGCATACAGGAACATATCTGCTTTAGTAGGAATATAACATAAAAATATGTTATTTATCAAGTAACTTAATGTAGGTATAATTTTCATTTATCATTTTCAAGACTAATCATTTTCCAGTATACTAATTAATTTCAATGATAATTTAATGACAAACTGACTTCAATCATGACATGATAAACATTTATATTCATGGTTAAATAATCTTCTAAGAAGAAACATTTATAAGTTCAGATTAAGGGTATAAATAATAGTCTGTTTCTGGTCCTCGGTGAAATAATCTCTATATTATGAAATACAAAAATGATTGAGTCTTGGTTGTACAAGTCTAATAAATATATGTAGTTAATTCATAATTAGTTTGGTAATTCCAAGTTACAAGATCATAGAAATGAACGCTGAACCAGAGATATTTGGAATAAATTAAGTTCAGAATATCTGTTATCCGGTCTGTTTCTGGTCCTCGGTGAAATAATCTCTATGTTATGAAATACAAAAATATCAAATATTAATATTATATATTACTTTATATTTGGAATATATATCTATATAGACACCATTATGATAATGTTGACTATGCTAGTCTGTTAATCACAATCTATTTGAAGTGCCATGCCGTTTAAAATTTACATTTCAACACATGATACATTTTCAAAGTGCAAAGTGATTATTAGTTTTACTTGTTGATGTAACAATACCATCAGGTTACACCAACTCAAAGTCAAAATTTCAAGTGCCTCAGATCAGTCTGTTGTATTCTTAAACACAAAGTTAAATTAAAATACTAGTTAGGAACTTAGTTATCGTTTAAACTTAGCTATCATTCCCATTTTTATAGTACCTATAATATTTTAATATTAATAGTCTCGGTGGTCCAGTAGTTGAGCTCCAGTGATTTCTGTGAATTACTTGATATTAGGTAGGTACCCCATGGTAAAAAATTAAGATTTGGATAATTCTCCATTCGAAAATGATAGTAATATTTCGATTGTTTCTTTTTTATGGGATAGGAGAGCAAACGAGTAAGTGAGTCACCTGATGGTAAGCAACTTGACACCGCCCGTGAACACCGTGGTGCGTTGCCCTCCTTTAAGAGAGTTTGGATACCTCTCTCACCGAACGAAAAGCGGCACAAGCAATTTTACGTCGATATTCTGAGGTCGTGGTATTTCTTTGGTGTGAATTGAATCGTGGTGTTAAATAAATAAATTTCATCGGTCGAGCCGGTCCATTCATGCAGCGAACCGCATAGATCGATGTTTTTTTTCTTTTGCAATGTAGTATATAGGCTGCTTTGTGCTTGTTTGTATTGCTGCTTTGTATTGCTTGCTGTGTGGCGCCAGCTTAGAATACCGCCACCCCATCTCTTCCCGTGGGTGTCGTAAAAAGCGACTAAGGGAAAAGGCTGGAAAAATGGGCAGCAGCATTTTCTCTCAACACAATGCAGCCTACTGCGATCGCCAACCCGCCTGCCAAGCGTGGCGATTATGGCAAAACCCCCCATGAGTGAACGGACCGACAGTTGTGGCGCTCTATGGGGGAGGCCTGTCCAGCAGTGGACCTCAAAAAAAAAAGGCTAATGATGATGATATAGGTATATAGTAAGAATGTAATAAATATGTATTACGTAGTTCTTGATCTTAGGACTCAATTTTGACGTGTTTAAACCCGCTAGGGATGATATTAATAACAGTCGTGGAGCCAAGCAGTCCGCTGCATGAATGGGCTGGCTCACCCGGGAAACACCACTAGCTCTCATTCACAGATAATTTTAATGCTTTTTTGGGTCTCAAATAAAAGGGCTTTTCGATAGTATCTTGAAAAATGTGACGTCATTCTAAATCCAATATTGCGGAATAAGTATTTTAATGCATTTTTACAATATGGGTATCAAATTGGCTTGAGCTTTGGTGAGTACCTAAATCAAAGAATAATGCGACGTTGAATATGGCAGGTCCTCTTACATAGAGGAGTAATTACCAAATTCGACCCAGACCCGTATTAAGATTTATACTCGCGGGGATCGAACCCGTCAATCGTCTTTCCACAGTCGGTAGTTTTACCAATGCACCTCGAGGCCCGTTGTAATGTAAGTAAGATGTGCTCTTTTTAAATTAAGCGTGTTATAAACGTATGTTTGTTACAAAGTTTCACTTCTATAGCGCGGAGGGACTCCACGCGAATTTTTTTTTTTTTTTTTTACGCGAGGAAATACTTAATGCACACCCCCGCCTGGTAATGGCAGGGGTAGTGTGGGACTCCCAAAACAGTAAACTGCAATTGGATCCTAGGGTTACCCACTAAAACCTCGCGGCGGCCTTCCTCTGGCGTTGGGGTGGCCCAGGACAGTGCATCGGCCCTCTGGTCCACCCCGCCGTCGCCCCCCCTCTGTCACGAGGGGGTGCTCATCCTCGGGGAGCCTCGGTGAAGCTCCCCCGGGTGGGGCGGCTCCGACCGTGCGCTGTAAAAAGGCGCGGGGCCGGCGGCGCCCCCGACAGCCCTCCCCGGCCGCACCGGGGGCGTGTGAACGCACCCTAACTCAGAACGAACCGGGTAATTATTTTGTTCTATGCTAATTATTAATTTTTAGTTATAAAATTTCTGTGCGCTTACAAAATTAATTTTTATTTATTATAATTCATTATTTAATTAGAGATGCTTTCTTTTTAAATAAAAATAAACTATTACTGCACTTTCTTATATTATATTACATATATTATAACTCGGTTATGTAACAGATAAAAGTGAAAAAAAGGTCAGCTGATGTATGTTCTAGAGTGACTGGAAATATGATAGGTATTGTTTTCGAAGATTTATATCATAAATAGGTCTATATAATACTAACATAAAATCGTCCGGTGTTTGAGAATTTTGCAACCTTTGGGAATAGAATAGTTATTCCGGCGGAGGCAAAATTGCCGCTGCTCCTGCCTTCGAGCATAAATGCCGTGAATATTTAACGAAACTTAAATTGAGGTATTTTAATATGCGTTCAAATAATAAATACCAGTTCACATATTATAACTTTTTAAATACTATATGTGCTTTATAATATGATGTGGTCTTTCCTAAAGAAGCAATGTCAGTGTCCTTGATCGGACTGCCTTCCATTTTTGTATCATTGTTTATTATCGTGGATTTAGTTAGCTCTTGGGCTATAGCTGTATATATCCAACGTATTAATTTGGTTTTAATATATTTTATAATTCCTTTTGAAATCTATATCTGTCTTTAGATCCGTTCAGAATTCCAAAATGCTTTGTGGATTCATTCTCTAATAGCACAATGTATGAGTTATAAGCAAGTGATAACAGCACTGCAAGTGGTGTTTCTCAATACTGATTAATATCTACGAAACAATAAAACTATCTATTTTTCATTAATGTCAACAATTTAAAGCAATTTATAAAATGGTTTTATGTAACCAATTGTTCAATTCTAAGGAAATAGTGCACGCTCGGAGCGTACGGGCAGGATGTCTATGGCGTCGGAGAACGAGTTGGTGTTTTCACAACAAAACAATGATAATTTTTCCATCGGTTTTTGTTCAAAAAAATATTATTTGCTTGGTCATTTCCTATTGCTACACGGCCGGTAATTGGTTTGTATTATATAAGTAATTTACAAAAAAAAAAACACTTCATAAAATTTACTAGAATTTCATGAACATTTGATTGAAACGTAAATGTCGTTTGCAAAAGGTGTGTTATATATACATTTAACCTGAAATATAACATAACATAACTTCACACCTTTTTCTACCCGAAGGTGTTGGCAGTGGCTGTTAAACCTCGAATGTTTACCACACCGGAGGTCGATGTTTAGCACACCTAACTTACTAATTACTACAGGGTTGAATTTTTTTATGATATCATGGTCATGTTTTTAAACATAACATAACTTCACGCCTTTGTTACCCGAAGGTGTAGGCAGCGACTGTTAAGCCCTGTCTCGCCGTTATGTTTACATCCCAATGGAATGGAACCTATTGCCATACCGGGCTCGAAGTTATCAGTCATCGGATTTTATCACACTTAACTGCCGAAAACTATTTCGAAAAGTTGTTAGTGTGAGCCAGGAGACCTCTGGATTAGAGGTCATGTTTTTATTTCAAAAATTACTTCGTACCTATTAATGTCCTAAGGTTTATAGGAATAGTTTTAAAAGTAACATTTTTATATAACATTTAGGTAAATACTTAGCAACATGCTATATTTAAATAATAATATTATAAAACAAAACATTGCTCTTAATTAGCGAAAACTATAATAATTATAAGTGACTTTCACCTGAACGTAAGATCAAGTAAGTACATACTTACAGTGCGAAGCGCTAACTGAATTAATTGACGGTTTAAAATAAAACTACTTTTAACGCGATGAAGTTAAAATCTACACATATAAGTATCCGTATAATGGCTAAAATATTTAAAAAAAAACATTAGTTTTATTTTCATATAATGATTGAGAGCCCTTGTTTTGTATCGCAATGTAACGGACGACTTCAAGTGTTAACGAACGCGTATTATAACCGCCTTGTCAGTATTCGTAGTAGTATTAAGAATTACGTCCCCATATTTATTCCTTATTACAGATTGCTATAAATTATGCTAGTAACGAACATTTCAAGCTTCATACACGGACTACGTTACTCATTGGTAAAACGACGGACTGCTGAGCAGAGGTTGCGGGGTCGATTCCTAACCGAGTACAAAAAATTATAGCGAACATAAATGTTTGTATGGGGTGCTGTGTATATTCTGTCCGAACATTATTTATTTATTAATACTTGTCCGTACTTTTACCACTTTCACTTGAATTTACGTGGTGTTTACTCTGAAATAATTACTAGATGAGCTTTAGAATTAATTATAATATCGACCAATTACTAAATAAATAAAATTGAGAATTGAACTAAAACACTCAAACCCATTAAAGATCGATACAACACACATAAGTTTATAACTAAGTAACATAAATATAATATTTGATTTATCAATCCACCCTAGCATTAAAAGTATTAAGTTTTATCTATTACATCTATCAAAAGGAAATAAAATCATCAATAAAATTTAAAACTAGTTAATTAAAAAGTTCAACAGTCTCGGTGGTCCGTGGTAGTGGCAGAGCACTCGGCTTCTGATCCAGAGGTCAGGGTTCGAATCCTGACTAGCTCACGCCAATGACTTTACGAAATTGTTTTCGGATGTTAAGTGTGATAAATATCGATGACTGAAAACTTTGTGCCCGGTATGGCAATAGGTTCGCCACCTATTCCATTTGGGACGTAAATATAACGGCGAGACGAGGCTTAACAGCCGCTGCCTACACCTTCGGGTAGCAAAAAGCGTGAAGTTATGTTATGTATGTATGTCAAAAATTTTAAGTCACACGTACTTAATTCATAGCCTGCTATTGATTCGTTTTAAAAAACTGAAATTTACAGGGGTGTTCGATGTATTTAATCAGTACAAAGAGATTTAATTCTTTAAAAGTTTGGTAACACTCGCGATAGAGCCTCAGATCTCATTACTCACACATAAAATGAACAGTTTTGATGTCTAGTTCTCTTTACAATTAAATAAGTTATATCTAACACAAAAAACAGCTAACCAAATATAAACAAAGAGTTATAAATTAACTATGCAAATTGTACAAAAAATACTTACGGTTGCGTCGCAGTCTCCTTGGTCTTCACATCCCCTAGCACCCTGAACGCCTCACCATCCTCCCCTGGACTTGGCACACGCACTTCCGAACACACTTTATCACAACACGGACTCTCAGTCTGTCTTCCAGACAAATCAAAATATCTATCCTGTGCATGTATTAGTTGGGTTACAGTGAACGCCGGCGCTTCAGTTTCGTTCACTTTGCTCGTGAAATCAATCTGCGGACCGAATAGAGATTCATCATATTCCAGACTCAATTTTCTTTTAAAAAATCTATTGTCCTCTATGTCTTTCGATGGTGATGTATCGTCTAATCGCGACTGTATTGTGATGTCTAGTTGGTTGGCGCTGTTCAGTCGAAGCGAGCGCTCGGTAGTGAATGCATAAGGCGTATTCGCCAACTCCTCTTCAATGCTATTATACCGACTACGAAATAATGATCGTGGGGTCTCCCCTCCAGAGTCCACGTCGTATTTACCACCAAATATGTCGTACTGCGAGAATCTGTTGTTGATAGTGTCGAATTGTGGGTCTACAATGTCCTTGTCGGGCTCCTTAGGGGTTGATGTTGGGTTCATATTGATTTGGACGATGCCATGCTCGTCCTTGTACTTCAGTTTCAACGCCATTTTTCAGGTTGGCATTTTGGGCTGCAAAAGAAAGCGATCGTTAGATAAGCTCTAAATAATTATGTATAAGAAAAGAAAAAATATAAGCATTGTAGAATAAATAACACCTGTAACATCCTGTGACCCACGAGACTAGTTGTAAGAATAGACAGAAAGTAGAGCGACATAATAAACGAAGTTCTAAATCTCTTAGTCGCCTCTTACAATAACTACGGAAAGAGATGGACGTAATTCTCTAGCTAGAGCGATGTCACAACACAAACAATAATTCGCTAAGAGCGAACCTTGGCGGTCCAGTGGTTGAGCACCCCGCTTCTGAATCCAGAGGTCGATGGTTCGAATCCTCACATTGGCTCACACCAATGACTCTTCGAAATTGTTTTTCAATTATATAAATTGTATATAATGTAATTTATTTATTTCTTCTTATTATTGTAATTTCGAAAGATATGTGTGATAAATATCGGTGAAAAAAAAAACCGTACGTGGAGTCCCTCCGCGCGAAAGAAGTGTAACTTCATATTATTGTAAAAAAAATTTGCATTTAGTCCTGGGACCTCTTAAAGCAGTGGAAGTGCTTGCCTCATCGTCTCGCCCGTAAAAATTTATTTATCTTAATAACTAGCTGACCCTGCGATCTTCGTACCCACTAAAAGTATATTCTTTCTTTTTTAATACTTATTCTACAATTCGAGAACTGCATATTAGAAAAGAAATAACAATCCTACAATAATTTTATTGTTTGACTTAATATTATTATATCAAACTATAAAAAACACACATAACATTATATTTTATTCTATTTTGCCATTTTTTTGTTTGAGTAATAATAATAATAATATTCATCATCCCTGTTTATGGACCAACCTCGTATTTCAAGAAATATTAAAAAAAAATTTGCGAAATCGGTTTAGTTTTTCTCGAGTTTTGTACTTACTAACACATTCAGTTACTTATTTGCAGAGATGTACAAAATGGATTTAAAAAAGCATTTAAATACAAAAACGAAACGCGACATGAGCCACTTTACGTTGGTCTTCTGAGAAGTCGTGGTATTTCACGATACGGTACGGGGCTATGCGGTACGGCGGATGCCATATATACTGGCCACCCGCGGATTTCTCGGGAAAACGTCGATTCGTACCGGAATAAACTGTGTCTACAATCGAAACTCTGCCTAGTCAGATTTCGGACTAAGGCCGACTCAACTTAGCTAATTCCACCCTAAGAAGACACAGGTCTGCGCGTTTCCCGCTGAAAATGCACACTTTGTTGCCTCCCTTTTTTGAGGGCACTCGGTTACCCGCCTTAACCGATATCGGAATTTTTGGGGTCGACTTGTCCAGTTTCGCGGTTATCTGGAGGGCAAAGCGAAATTGGCTTAGAAAAAAGACGGTATTTCACGTCAGGTAATCGCTTGCAGCTATATAAAGCGCATTTCCGACCTCACATGGAATACTGTTCTCATCTTTGGGGGGGGGGGTGACTCTGCTAAAAGATGAGTACCAGCTTACCCCATTTTACACACTGTTCCGTTGTGGAACGAGTTGTCGGCAACGGTATTTCCGGACCGCTACGACCTAGGCACCTTCAAGAAACGAGCCTATTCCCACCTTAAAGGCCGGCAACGCTGATGTGATAACCCTGGTGTTGCAGATGTCCATGAGCGTAGTAGTAGTCGCTAGTAGGTAGTCGCTTTCCATAAGGTGACCCGCAAGCTCCTTTGCCTCCTTATATCATTAAAAAAAAACAATTACGATCAAATATGCGAGTGAGGCGTGCTTTATGTGCTCTGTTCTCTCTGCCTACTTCGCAATCGATTTGGCGTGAGGTTATGTATGTATGTATAACTTTCAAAAATCATTTCGAAAAGTCATTAGTGTGAGCCAGGATTTGAACCCACAACAACTTCTTGATTCAAAAGCGGTGTGCTCGACCACTGAACCACCTAGTAAATTTTACCTATAAAATTATAATAACCTATAAAAACTTTAAAATTTTAGTAAATACGATAAATAACAAACTATACTAAATTTGTACTTACAAAAAGAAATGGCATCTTATGAATGAATTTGGCTAAAATTAATCACAAAATATTTTGTATTTTGAAATGACTATTCAAAATACCTCTCGAGAGGTATTTCAAATAAAATAACTTTAACAAAATGCTTTCAACAAAAAGGTATTTAAATACAAAATAGGTATTTTGTATTTGTATTTTAAATAAAAGTATTTCAAATAAGTCACATCTCTGCTTATTTGTACATTGTAGATGTATGTGAATGCGTCAATATATATTTTCAAATTAAAAAACAATCAAATAAATCTTCAAGACACGTACCTTGGCATTGTAACTATAAATCCGTCGCATTATCTCTTGGATTGTTATCACTCATTATTTATAAATCTTATCCACTAAATTCTAAAATAAAATCACTCCACTATTAAATTATAAGTATTAAATTAAATTAAAAAAAAAAACAAATAAGCGATGATATAAATATTATAAACACGTAAACAAACTAATTACACACTGCTAACTTCGCTTCGCGAAAAATCACAAAAAACAATATTTTTGAGTGATATTGATTCACTCTATCTCTTTCCTCTTCTCTCTCTTTCCTCTTCTCTAACCTTTATCATTCTTTCTCTTTTCCTCTCGTTTTGTAATGTTCTGCTGTCAAAAGAAACAACTATCATTTTTTTGCAAATTGAATTACATACTTAGTTGGAAACATCTGACTTAACAAATATTTATGATAATCATGATAATAAATATGATAAACAAACAATAATTTGTTTGTTTGGTGTCTAGGTGCTTTTCTATGTGTTTTAAGTAAATGTTTAGAAAAGAAAATTAGATATAAAGTATTAATAGCAAGGACATCTATTGGAAACTAGTGGTACTACAACGAAGCGAGTGAAGTATCTATTAAGAATCCGAGTGCTGTGGAATTATCATCAAAACAGTGACTATATAACTTGAAAATTACTTAGGCCTCATAATTATAAATGTAGTGTATTTCACCGATGTCCATATTAGATTTTAGTAATATATTCACATAAATATCAACATGTAATTATGTATAATAAATCAATTACCTAAAATGATAAACGGCTATAGTTAACTACAGTTGCCGCAAGATAGCGCCCTGCGTCAATATTTGAAACTTTATTATTGAACAAAATAATGTTCGTTCTTAATTCGGCGAATATAAATTATTCGCCGGTTTAAAGTCGAAAGGATTTTTTGTTTTTTAATGACTTTAGCTATAATGTAATCATAAATATTTTCACAATATAATAACTTTTATCATCTTAGTGGTTGGAGCTGCGGCTGTGGCCACATCTAGCAGCGGATTGTGGTACTATTCCACTAATAATTTATACCTATCAATTATGCGCTAATAGTACCACTATGCGCTACTAGATGTCTATATACTGCGAATAATCAGGCTTAAGCAATTTGCTTCGTGGATTTATATATAGACCGGTTCAGTTTCGCCTACAGTATAAACACTTAATATATGTAGCGACCGCAAGGGGGCGTTAAAAGCGTTAAATGGTTGCGCGAGCCATTAGAAGTTACACTTCAAAAACTTTGTACCCGGTTTGGCAAGAGGTTCGCCACCTATTCCATTTTTGGACGTAAACATAACGGCGAGACGAGGCTTAACAGTCCCTGCCTTGTTACCTTCGGGTAACAAAGGCGTGAAGTTATGTTATGTTAAAAAATAGGACCTATAAATGAAAAATGTTATACAAATGCTACTGAAATAGTTATGTTGGTACGTTGATATAGTTTATGACTTAGAATAATGTTCCTCAATGCGAAATATCAAATAGACCATAGATAGAATAGAGCCATTCCATTCCACTAGCAGTCCTTCCATCACTTCCGCCTTTTATTACGGAAAATGTCAACTTTTAATCTAAAACAAGCATCTCCTCTAAATAATAATTTTGGGAGTATTAGAGAATATTTTTGAAAACCGAGTCAAACGAACGCCGTCTGTTGTAATTCCCTCGTCTTGCTTTGTATAGTCGTCAAAGGTATATAAATATAAAGGCACAGGTCATTGCGCAGTTGTAGTATGGCTTACATTTGTTTAGCTACAATGTCGTTTGCAAATTCTTTATTTTTTTCTCAAACTGTTTCTTAATTTCTATCGAATCAAGTTAACCATAATATAACAAAGAGCACTAACGATAATATATCTCTATAAATTAAAAATATTTAGGCTGAGACTGTTATGCCTCGACTCGCCTAACAGCCTAACAGCTTTTGTACTTAATATCATAATAAATATAATACTTTTTGATTTTTTTCTAACTGCAATAAAAATATTCGTTGACCTCTTCAATATTTTGTTGCTCTTTTATTATCGTTTGATATTTGATAAAATAATTCTTTGAAATTTGCCTTTGCCGACCCTGCCTATAGTAGCGAAAGTCATTATATATTCATTTTAAGGCCATTAAACTTCTTCATAGAGAGTTATGTAGGTACATATTACTACAAAACCAATTATAACTAACTACGGACATTATACTAAATGAAATTTAATATAGAACCAGAAACTGCAAGATATAACTTCATTTGAATACGAAAAAATAACTGACTTGTGTTTAGAAAAATATTAGTTCCAGTTGCTTACTGGCCAAAGATACAAGAAGGTAGATGAAGTGTACAGGCACCACTTCTGCTTTCTGTGTTTAAATAATAATAATAATATCTTGGACACAATACACGCAGCGCCCTCTAGTTCCAAGCTAAGCAACTAAATGCTTGTGTTATGAATAGTAGATAACGGATATTAATACATAGATACTTTTCTTTTGTAAATACATACTTATAATACATAGAAAAACACCCAGACGCCACACAAATATTTGTGCTCGGGTGGGAATCGAACCCCCGACCTCATTGCTGCAGCCAGTAGTTTTACCAATGCGCCACGAGGCCCGTCGATAAAATTCAAATAAAAATTAAATACTGCTATAAATTAATCATCAAAGCAAAGTCGCTTTTCGCTGTCTGTTTGCTTATGCTTATATCTTTAAAACTAATGCCTGCAGCAACTGATGTGGATGCTGATTTTTATTAAATAGAGGGTGTCAAAGGGGTGGTTTGTATATTACATTGATATACATTATACATATATTCGTGTAGGTATAATGTAGTAAAGAAATAGTGATAATTTTCGAGATTCAAGACTTTAATTGCAAACACTGGCTGAACTTGATCACAACTATGTACTACATTATTACACACATTATATAAAAAATATTAATATTATATAAAAAATCTGCAATAATGTATGTCTATGCCTTAGGGATGACCCACAATGAACATTTTTATTTCTGTATTTTTTACGAGAAATACTGCGTGAAGTCCCTCCGCGCCAAAGATGTGAAACTTTGTAACATACATACATTTATAATATACATAATGTAAAGACAGCACATGTTACTTACATTAGCACGGTTCTGGTGGTACATTGGTGGAACTACCGACTGTGGAATCAAGATTGGTGGGTCCCCACCCGAGTTAAATCTTTATCTGGTCTGGGTAGCATCTGGTAGAATAACTACTCCTCTGATGATCTGCCATATTGATCACATTATTTTTCGAGTTACTATTATCGAAAAGCCATATTGTAGAAACATATTAAAAATATCGGTCGTAGTATTTCACCGGTCGAGCTGGCCGATTCAAGCAGCGAACTGCGTGGCTCTACCAATATTAATATTAAAATAGTTTTTCAAAGTCGCTATTTAAAATTTCTTAGTTGGTTATTATATTGACCGGTTTATCTGCCCTTAAAATATTACTTTCTGTAGCCGCAAGGGGGCGTTAAAAGCGTTAAACGATTGAAAGAGAGTTAAAGAGAGATTAGAACTATTAGAAGTTCCACTTTAATAATGGCTTATTTACGTAGCTATTTTAAACAGCATTAATTTTAATCCAATTAAGTATGTTAATTGTACATATAATACTTATATAGATTAATATGGCCCTGGACAGCATGTAAGAAGAGCGAGTGAGGGGCGTGTAAGAATCGTGCCCTATGGCGCTCTGTTCTCTCTGCCTACCCCGCAAGGGATTTGGCGTGAAGTTATGTATGTATGCATGTGTACAACATGTAATTTAAAGGAATATTTTAGAAGATATTACAGATATTAAATGTAGGGACATTATATAACGATTGCGTCGCGCAACTACTAGTCACGGTGGTCCAGTGGGACAGCACACGGCTTCTGATCCAGAGTTCCGGGTTCGAATCCTGACCCTGGCTCACACCAATGACTTTTTGAAATTGTTTTCGGAAGTTAAGTGTGATAAATATCGTTGACTGAAAAATTTGTGCCCGGTATGGCAATAGGTTCGCCACCTATTCCATTTGGGACGTAAACATAACGGCGAGACGAGGCTTAACAGCCGCTGCCTACACCTTCGGGTAACAAAGGCGTGAAGTTATGTTTGTGCGTCGCGCAACCTACAGGATGGTATGTTTTGTGCGTCACGCAACCTACAGGGTCGTCCTATATAAAATTAGAAAACTGTTAATTGTTCTGCGCTCAGGTATCCGCCCAACGCGCAAAATATCTGAGCAGCAAAGCCTAGCTGGCTATTCACAGTGCGGTACTGATCGCAACGCTATCTTATGAAAGCGAGAGTTGGGTATGGCAGAGGGGGCATGAAAATAAGGATAAAGCGGTCGAAATGAGGTGAGGACTGCGCAAAATTTGCGGTATTAGGTTCGCCGATTGCTTCGAAAACAAGGTTATAAGGAAGGAAGGTTTAAAAAGAGATCGGAAGAGTGTCCGTGTAAAAAATTAGAAAGTACATACTTCGATGGTTTGGACATGCAGAAAGAATGAATGATGCAAGACACACTAAGCAGATGTACTTTGTCGAAGCGGAAGGATGTTGGCGTCGATGACGGCGATGACACACTTTTCATGATAAAAAAACATCTCCATAGGGAAGTTGATGTCAGGAGTCTTAACAACTGTTGAGCGTGTATGACAAGAGCTAGTTAAAGAAGGAGTGATGTAAGAATCGTGCCTAATTTCTGATTACACTCTCAACAAAGATAACCACAAATAAATCGGAATTAGTACATCATTTTCGGTTTCGGCAAAATTTTCGGCCGAAACCGGTCGCACACTAAAAATTTTAGATAATTAGATGCTGAATAAAAAGTTTTTTCTTAAACTAAATTAAACTATGAAAACGAGTAACTCCATCTATGAATTTATTATAATAAGACTTCTTCGCGTGATAAATGTTAGTTTTCAGTCACAGATGGCGTGAATAACGTAAATATGTAGTTTGCCATGTTTTACAGCCTAAGCCCAAGGTTATGCTCTATACTAGTCTATACCCATACCCTACTAGAGAAATGTATTTGTTTATTAATTTTTGCGAACAATACAATTTAATGACACAAAAACACTTATTATTTTATTTGATAATGGGAGCTAGAAACCATGCTAAACGTCGAGATAAATAAACTAAATAAACGAAATGAAATCATATTTCAGTGTTATGAATGAAACATCATCTGCATAGTCAAAAAACAAATAAGTAAACTTGGTTATAAGTTTGAGTTGCATTCTATGACCGCAAAGCAAAGTGAATTAAGAAGTTTCTCCTTCTACATGTCACAATCACACATTAATAACAAAATAACCCAACGCCATCTAGCAGCCGATAGGAAAAAAGACTGAAAGCAATGAAGCAATATTAGTGACTGTTTCAATTTCTCTCTTCTTTGTTACTGTATGTAATTATTTATCTATATTATTTTATTATATGTATCGTAATTACACACGCTCAGATGCAGACCGGGAGGATTAGGGCCCCACACCATAGGTTCTAGTGTTTTATTTTTATCGGATAGGAGGGGAAACGACCAAGCGTGTCACCTGATAGTAAGCAACCAACGCCGCCCATGGACACCAGAAACACAAATAGTGTTACTGTTGCGTTCCGACCAATATGGGATAGGGGATAGGGAAGGATGGGGAAGGGGGGTGGGCCTCCGGGTACCTCGCTCACCGAACGAAACGCGGCATGAGCCACTTTACGTCGGTCTTCTGAGAGGTCGTGGTATTTCACCGGTCGAAAAAACATGTGTGTGTGTCATATAAACTCCACTGTTCTAATATTATTTTTAGTACTAGTATTTAGTTTTTAGTATTATATTTTAGTACTGGTATTTAGTTTTTAGTATTATATTTTAGTACTAGTATTTAGTTTTTAGTATTATATTTTTTACATATCATCTACTAATAGAAAGTATACTGGAAGTTCTCAGGTTTATATGTTATTTTCTGAAACATGTTTCAAAATGATTCGGCCACCTATTTCACAGCACCAAGTCCGAGGTTTTTTATGGGATACGTGCCCGTGGACATCTGCAACACAGATAGTCAGATGAGATACAGTGGCGACATGGGCCACTTTTCGTCGATATTCTGACAGGTCGTAGTATTTTACCGGAAATGCGGCGGCATCTATGCAGCAAACTGCGTGATTCTACCACTGTAGTGGAGTGTCAGACTCCAGAGTCCAGACACTACAGTTTGAGACAGACATTGAAAGTGCGTGAAGGTTATTTTGTATAGATTTGTGTCAATATATGTTTGTTTTATAGTGAGACGTCAAATAATTCAGAACTTTGAAGGTTAGGAGCGTGTGTAGTGCGTTGTATAAGTGCTACGTCCATGACACGGATGAGGTAGAGATGTAAGGGCTGATATCGGCCGTATTTAAGGAAACTGACCCAAGGCCAGGCCCTGCGGCGCGCTTCTCGCTTTCACATTTCTTTTACTTTTTACGCATTTTTTTCTGTGTATTGTTCAAATTGAAGCGATCGACTAAGTAAATATGCTTTGTTTCAATGTATACATAACAAAGTTTAGCTTTGGAACGTAGCTTATTATTAAGTACCTAAATAGAGATATTGTTCAGATATTCAAAATTATTGCAAATGCAATGCCTTTACAATTTCTCCTAAATTCGTTTCAGGTGTTGCAAAATGATATTTATTTTATTATTTTATTTTTATATTTCTTTTTTGCTCTTTCTGCTTCATACACAAAAAAATGCGTGGAGTACCGCCGCGCGTTGGAAGTGTAACTTCGTGAAAGGAAAATAAAAAGGGCTAGAAATTGATTCAGAAATAGAGAAAAATAATCACTGCATGAATAGGCCGGCTCGACAGGTGAAATACCACGACCTCTCAGAAGATCGACGTAAACTGGCTCATGCCGCGTTTCGTTCGGTGTGAGAGGTACCCGGAGGCCCACCCTCCTTCCCCATCCTTTCATATCCTACTCCCTTAGGTTTGCCTTTTATCCCATAAAAAATACCATGGGGTACCTAAAATTAACTATATAAGATACCAAAAAAATCCGAGAAATCATTGATGTGAGTCCGGAATCGATCCCAGGACTCCAGAATCGGAGAGCTCGACTACTTAACTGGACCACCGAGACTATTAATACTTATTACTATTATAGGTACTATTAAAAATGGGACTGATTATGAGAAATGGTAACTAAGTTCCTATCTAATATTTTAATTAAATTTGTGTATAAGAATGCAACATACTGATGAAGATTATTTAAACCGAGGATCATAAACAGATTATTATATAAAAGTTTTTTTATAAGGTTACTTAACCACTACTGAATATAATTTATTAGCACATATATAATTCGCACTTGTATGAAACTAAAACACGTGTTGTGAATGTATAAACTAGAAACATGTTGATAAATATTATAAATATGAAAACAGTGATCAGAGGTGACGAGCGTACCAACATGCGCGACTAATATCGAGGTTCAATTTCTATTTTGTTGGTAGCTTTTTTTTCGAGACTTAATGAGCGGTAAACAGACAACTTCATACCGTTAATTTTGTGTCACAGATGCGCGCGCATCTTAAGCGGTTAAGCAGACAACTTCATACTGTTAATTTTGTGTCACAGATGCGCGCGCATCTTAAAATTTCACTCTCATCATTTTTTCATAACGCGCCTAAAGAAGTATAACTTCAAAAAAATCCTTTCTTCCCATCTTTTAACCTGAAAGTATGCGGCAATTTAGGGATGTGACATTTAACATAAAAAATCGATTTTTAATTAATCGATTAATTTATTACTATGAAAAAATCGTATAATTAATAATCGATGTTATTTAAGAAAATAGTTGATATATTTAAATTAATCGATTTTTAAATTTTTGGGGAATATGTACAATTGGCATTGCCAGATTTATTGTCAACATGGAAATATTGACGCCTTGTCGTGCTTTTAGTCGTAGACATTGTTCAAAAACAAAACCAAAAAAGACTTTTATAAACTTTAACAAAACTTTTAGTCACGAAAAACTTCGTTTGAAAAATGAAGTTTTACCAACGAATAGTTAATGACATATATAATAATGTCATTAATTATTCGTTAATTGATAATCGTTAATTTCAGCAGGCAGACATAATTAATGTCTGCCTTGCCGAAATTAACGAAATTCGTGACACACTAACTAAGAAAAATTGTAAAATAGTCTTAAGGAACTTAAGTCTGCAACCGACCTAGTCATCACATAATTGTTGTTGGCTTTTGGTGGGATGGATGATATACCACTGATAAACCCCAGATGGTTTTTGTGGTATGTGACTAGAAAAGTCTCCATGTAATATTTAGTAATTTGGAAATAAACAATAAAAGAAAACATATCAACCAAATGTCGGCAAATAAAATTGTATTATTCATTGACTCCATCTAGTGAATATTTGATTAAATAACTAAACTGTTTCAAAGGTATAGAAAGAATGCGGTCATATATGGCGTTAAAAATAACACTATGGAGAAAGTATTCTTTAGTAGTTTTCGTTCCGGGCCAGAAGACCAAACTTAATATGCGTTGCAGATGAAAAAAAAATTGGTAATATGTAATTGAATGATTAATAAAATAATAGATTATTAATCGATTAGTCATATAAAACTAATCACTAATTAAAATCGATGTTTTACTTTTAAAAATCGATGTTTAATCGATTATTTCAATAATCGATTATTTTTTCACATCCCTACGGCAATTATACTGAATTTTTCGAATTTTAAGAGAACAAATGTTTACGATTTAAATATTTATATTGCTAATTAATAGTAGACGCAGGTAACTAGATGCTTTTGTAATTTTTTTTTTGTCATATAATTATTCAAGTATTATTAATAAGTATTTAAATAATTATTTTTAAGCTATTGCTATGCCGCGCATATTACAATAAAAACATTCTGAAGGTCAGGGATTAATATTAACAGTATTATGTACTTACAAAGTGAATCCTGATGGCTATCGCGATGTTATTGCTGTTAGGTAATCATCCTATTGGTCCCTTTCATTCCTACAGTGTCGGATGTAAATATTTTTGGTCTTTTATGTGGTATTTGATCAGGAATTATTCGTATAAGTACGTTAGTAGGTCATTACGTTAAGACTTGTAAATTTTGTTGATCCTGGAGCATAATTTTAGCGTTTTTCGAAGCTAATATGGAAAACATGCAATTAGTTTCGATTTCGTATTCATTATACTATTTAACAGTGGTAGAGCCAAGTAGTTCGCTGCATGAATGGGCTGGCTCGACCGGTGAAACACCACGACCTCTCAGAAGATCGACGTAAAGTGGCTGATGCTGCGTTTCGTTTGGCGAGAGAGGTACCCAGAGGGGCCTTCCTTCCCCATTCTTCCCTATCCCCTATGCCTTAAAGGTCGGCAACGCAACAGTAACAGTATATGTGTTGCTGGTCTCCATGGGCGGCGTTAGTTGCTTACCATCAGGTGACACGCATGCTCGTTTGCCCTCCTATCCCGTAAAAAAAAATCTAAACGAATATGAAACATTAGGATACTTTGTAAATCGCGAACAAACAGACAGAATAACTTGTTTAGCTCTGAATTTGTTAGTACAAACTAATTAAAATTAGGAACCATTTGATCAGCAGGGTTCGTATAAAATGTTTGAATGAAATAAATGTATGTATTATACTTAGTCATGTCATAAATATTGTAACAAAGAAAAAATTATTTTTTAATTGCAAATAACATTTATTACTTTTACAGTGTGTTACTTTAATACATAAATATAAAACGATATAAAAAATAAAAAGCTCATTCGCAGTGGTCTCCATTGGCTGCAATACAGGCCTTTAAACGTTGAGGCCAGTTATCAATATTCTTCACTGCCAATCGTATGGATTGTTTTAGGGACTCTAAATTATTATGACGTTTAGAGCAAGCCGTACTCTCTAAAACTGACCACAAATCATAATCCAGTAGATTAAGATCGGGACTAGACGACGGCCAGTGTTCAGCTCTAATGAAGTGCGAACGTTCGCTTCCAACCAAGATTGCGTGGACCGAGCTTTATGACCCCGTGCCGAGTCTTGCTGGAAGGACCATACTTCGTTATTGAACATGGTGTTGTTAAGGGGCTTGACTACCTTTTCAAGAATGGTATCTTGATACACTTGTGCCGATGTTTTGATACCTTTTTCACAAAAATATGGCTCAGTCACTCCTTCGTAGCTAACACCCCACCAAACCATCACTGAAGTCGGATAATGCTCACGTTGCACTCTGTCAACTAATTGGGAAGCTTCCTTAGAGCTTTGAGCATCAATACTGTCATTTTGTTTGTTATAATGTTGCTCAATTGTGAAAACTTTTTCATCCGTAAACAATATTTTTCTGTGACTTCCCTTTGCGTACCGCTTCAGTAGTTGTTTAAATGTTAAAACCCTATTCTTTTTTAAATTATCAGTTAATAAATGACCAGTGCGCCTCTTATAGGCTGCAAGTCCTAAGTCATCTTTTAAAATACGCGACATTGTTCTAGGTGCTATCTTCATCTCCCGAGATAAAATCTTTTGCTTGCGAACAGGATTTCTTTAAATTCTTTCCCTTACTGCTTTGACCATCTTTTTCGTACGATCACTACGTGGACGGCCAGGTCTTTTTCTGTCACAAACAGAGGAGGTCTCATTGTACCTATTAATAGCCCGGTACACAAACATTCGACTAATACCAAGTGTATGGAGAGTTTTAAAAATTGCATTTGGCTCCATACCTACTTTGTGTAATGCAATCACAGCGATTCGGTTCTGTTTATCACTCCACTCCATTTTAATATCGCAAAATATTGTACAATGTATTGGCGCCAAAACGAAAAAACACAATGAACAATCGTATAAAAATGACAGATTCCAAATTCAAATGTAACATTTTTTTATTTTTAGTTGTAACAGTATTTATGGCCAGACTAAGTATATGATAATCGTAGGTAGTTTAATTATATTTTTTTATAATTTCTGGTTCTTTTGTATTTGACGTCACAATCTGTATATATTTATGAGCCAGGCCATATTTTGTGCGTTTGTTCATATTTCCAGGCTATTTTGGCAGGCTGTATTTTTTTTGGTAAACCAGTAAGCGAGTCACTTAGTTAATGACTAGTATCGCACATAGTATCGTTCATGAGCTTTGTCGAGCCGGCCCAACGAGCGAACTGTGAAAGTTATTTGAAAATTTAGTTAACTTAAACTTATTTAATAATGAGCAGATAGTAAGCACTGCCGGCGTCCGATAACAAAATATAATTTAAGAAGTAAAGCAGGTATTTTGTATGTTAACCTTAACTTAAAATTTTTATTTTTTATTATAACGTATAATGCCACTGCTAAATTGTTAAAACAGACATTTCTTTGGAGGACAGGGACAGATGTGGATAAAGGGGTGCAAGTGATGTGAACCAACACTATTTTGTTAGAATAGACAGACAGAAAATGAGCCAAGTTTCAAATTTATTTTTACTTCCTTGCAGTAATTAACATTTTAATTTATTCTTTTAGGCTCCACAGGATCTCACACAGAAAATTTTAGTTTTGTCATTATATAGCCTTGAGTTGACATACTTCTAGCCTGTGTAGGAACGCTTGATAGAGAGAATATAATATCCAACTCCTTAACGGAAGATTAGGCACTGAAACTTCTTGTTTAAGTGCATTTAAAAACATGGGTCTACAACTATATGCGAATGGGTCCATTCAACGGAGATGTAGCGTAATGATTGATTAATTGATTTGAATGCGACATATATAGGCAAGTCTGTCGTTCCTCAGCCTGAGTGTGTGTGCTGGAACCGTCGAGCAGAACGTATCCGGCCTTTCTGATGTGAACAAGCTGACATGGGCATTATCTCATAATTATATTGTTTATAATTTAATAAGTTACTTCAATCATTAAAACAAAATTATTAATAAAATGGATACGACGTCCCAATTGGATGATGGACGATACAAACACGAAGCTGATTTGGAGCAAGCTCTTTCTATAGCAGGTATGACATGTGTACATTATTTTATTACAAGAATAATAAAAATTTTTTTTTTTTATGGGATAGGAGGGCGAACGAGCAGCCGTGTCACCTGATGGTAAGCAACCAACGCCACCCATGGACACCAGCAACACATATAGTGTTACTGTTGCGTTGCCGACCTTTAAGGGATAGGGGAAAGGAAAGGATGGGGAAAGGGGGGTGGGCCTCCGGGTACTTCTCTCACCGAACGAAACGCGGCATGAACCACTTTACGTCGGTCTTCTGAGAGGTCGTGGTATTTCACCGGTCGAGCCGGCCCATTCATGCAGCGAACTGCTTGGCTCTACCACTGTTCTAATATTAATTTTGCTGCATTTCGCTCAGTGAAAGAGGTACCCGCCCACTCCCCTTCCCCACCCCTATCTATCCTACTCCCTTAAAGATCGTCTTTCCCAAATTGATAGCCTGCGTATATTTTCAGAGTTTTTAAAGTATTTATCTTATGTTCAATCATAAATATATTTCCAGGGACTGGTTGGTACAATTTGAAATACAGCTTCGTGCTGGTATTGCTGCTCCTTGGTGCCATTGTGGAGTATCTGAGCTACTCGTTGATACTGCCTGCAGCTGTCTGTGACCTTGACCTGACAGTAGCTCAACGTGGCCTCATTTCCTCGATACCCTACATAGGTACGAAGATCTTCAGATAATTCCTTAATTTATTTCTAACTCTAGCTGATATACTGTATAAGCAAATACCGATCATTGTGTTTAGGCTAGGTTTATATATTTTTTATCATATATTTTTATATTGATATACAATTATTGTCTTGTATAATATAAATAACAATACGGTTTAGAATACCGCCACCCCATCTCTTCCCGTGGGTGTCGTAAAAGGCGACTAAGGGAAAAGCTAGAAGAATGGGTAGCAGCATTCTCTCTCAAGGAAATACAGCCTACTGCGATCGCCAACCCGCCTGCCAAGCGTGGCGATTATGGTAAAAACCCCCCATGATTGAGCGGACCGGCAGTTGTGGCGCTCTATGGGGGAGGCCTATGTCCAGCAGTGGACCTCAAAAAGGCTAATGATGATGATGAAACTTTAACATTCTATAATTCACAGGTGTAATAATTACATCATATCCATGGGGCTATCTGGTAGACACAAGAGGTCGGAAATACACGATGATATACAGTTCACTGGCGGGGGGTTTGTTCAGTCTACTATCAGCTCTGATGCCAGATGTTTACAGCTTCGCTGTTTGTAAATTTCTTACATCACTTTGGTAAGAAACAGTGTTTAATTTATTATATTTTGTCCCAAATCCTGTCAACCGGTAGTCACACGCAACCGCAGTGTCTAGTGGCTAGGGAAATCTATTGTACTAAGTAAATAAAATTGTGGAAATTTATTAAGCGGTACGAAATAAAAAATAAGCACTGTTTGTCTTCTACAATGAGTTATGGAATACAATACAAAATGTTTTAACTACATGTCTGGATCATTCGTTACTATGAGAGTTCTTCAAGGCAGGTTCTATTTTTGGGCCTCTACTATTTATTAGGTGAGAAAAATCTCTACTATTTGTATTATTATTTATTCATCGGTATTTTTAAAGAGTAATTTAAAAAATCCAAACTATTACTATAAAGTATTATTAGCAATATTAACGTGGTGCATGAAGCAAAGTCGAAATTAGTTTCCATTTTAATATACAAAACAAACAGACGATCAAACCACTTTGTAGTTTAGTAACCCCACTACGTTTTTTAAACAATTCAGTTTTACGTCAAAAACTTACACCTCTGCTCTATTTAAATATTATCATTAACATTACGTAGCATAAAACAAGGTCGCTTTCCGGTGTCTGTCTCCTGATGCTTAGATCTTTGAAACTACGGAACGGATTCGGATGCAGTTTTTTTTAATAGATAGAGGGTGTCAACTTGGTGGTTTTTATGTATAATTCATGTTATAGCAAATAAAAAGTGATCATTTTTGAGATTTAGCACTTTTATTGCAAACGCTGGTTGAACCCTAATGGTATAAGAGCTAGCAACGTTTTTGAGCGACGTATTTAGGTCGGCCAGTTTTAAGATATATAATTCCTCATACTCTCCTGACCGTAACACAGCCAGTCTGGCTAGCTGTAGTGGTTGCGTTCGTTTCTGCGCAGCCTATTTGTACGCGTAATATATAATTTTTTGAAATCATTTTAAGAAGATTTTTGTTTGTTACATTATATTTATTGAAGTTTTGCCAACATATATTAATTTTGCAAGACCGTTCTGATGTTGCTAAAGCTGTACCAGAGGCAATTTTAGATGGACAAAATTTAGATTTTTCAAATCAATTTAGTATGGCTGAAATTTTGTATGGCAGAGATGGAAGGTACACCGCGAATGTAGAAAGACGAGTGGCGATAGGAAATAGCGTAAATGGAGCGTTGGGCAGATTCCTGGGCGCGAAAAACATTAGCAGAAAAGCCCAGCTAGCAATCCACAATGTAGTCCTGATCCCAACGCTAACTTATGGAAGCGAGAGCTGGGTATGGCAGAGTGTGCATGAAAGTAGAATAAACGCGGTAGAAATGAGGGCAGAGTTGGTTTGCAAGAGAGTGGCGGTGTAAAAGTAAGAAAGGGCATGCTCCGATGGTTCGGACATGTAGAAAGAATGGTTGATGCAAGACTGACTAAGCAGATATACAATGCAAAAGCGGATGGATGTAGGAGTCGAGGACGGCCAAGACACACATTCCATGACCAAATAGAACGTGTTCTGGAGGAAGGTGATGTTAAGAGCCTCAAAAACCGACGCGCGTGCATGAAAAGAGTTTTTAAAGTCAACGAAGCGAGTGAGGCGTGTAAGAATCGTGCCCTATGGCGCTCTGTTCTCTCTGCCCTACTGACGGATTTGGCGTGAAGTAATGTACGTGTATGTATGTATGTATGTACTAGTATATATATATATTTGTAATAAAATTGATATAAGATAACAAAAAAGACGACAGAACTCTATTTTTGTGAAGGACAATAATTAGTTGAGTTATAGTACAATGACTAAGTAATTAAGACTTAATTAATCAATTATTACGTCAATGGGCACTCATTAGTAAATAAAATTTTGTTGTTCATATTTATGTACCTTCATTTTGTACTGAAATGAATTGTTATAATTACATAATATAAAACAAAGTCGCTATAGCTAGTGCCACCTTTCCTGTGGGTGTTGTAAGAGTTGAGTAAGAAATTTGAGCTGATGTAGACTCTTGTATCGTAAGTCTCAGATGCTCTAATTCAGAGATCTTAAGTTGGAATTCCCGCCCACAAGGGATCTGGGAAGTGAAATGTATTAATTAATTTGTGTAACATAACGTCGTGAATTGTGCTCCACACATGATAATAGGTTTCACCTGCTGGGGGGCGCCGTCAGACCACCTCCTCGTGCGCCCGGGCGCTCCTTCCCGGGCCGGTGCTCCCTGGGCAGGACCTGGCGGAGTAAATTCCATCGGGTCCTGGCTGAGAGTCTGACACCAGTAGCGTTATCGTAATCCAGTCTGTGGGGCTGGGACGATGGCCGCCGCAAGGGGCCGCGAGGAAGAAAACCTCTATAAAAAATCACCTTGTGGAGCTCCGCCTACGCTCTGCGTAATAGAGGGTAGAGTGCGACGCTACCGTGCAGGGTGGCAGTTTGCCACGGCTCAGGGCGACGGACTAGGGGTCGTGGACCCCCCCGTTCGGCCTGCAGCGTGTTTCGGGGTGGGGGCGACGGACCAGGGATTGTGAATCCCCCCGTTCGGCCCTACCGAAACGAAGGAGTGCGGGACCGTCGGTTAGGGGTTGTGAACCCTGCCGTTCGGTCTGTCCCGGTATTCGAGGAGGGAAGGGGCGACGGACCAGGGGTTGTGAACCCCTCCGTTCGGCCCTACCCGGGACGGCCTTCTGGAGAGGGGCGGTGGACTAGGGGTTGCTAACCCCTCCACTCGGTCCTCTCCGAGGAAGGCGATCCGGGGCGACGAACCGTGGGTCGTAGACCCCGCCGCTCGGTCCAGCCCGCAACCCTCATTGAGAGGCGCGGGGGTCATTGGACCGCGTGGAGTAAACCACTATAAAAATCCGTGAATCCTAAGCTCTGATGCCCAGCGAGGGGATGCATGTTCGACGCGGAGGTCGGACCCGAGGGCATCACTTTAGGGGAGCACACCCCTGGGCAGGAGGGAAAAAAGCCGAGGGAACTCACTCTCGTTAATCAAAGTAAATCACAAATGGCATCTAGACAAAACATATGTCCTCACGTGGGTCCCAGCTGCGATGCGGCTGGGGAATCCCACCCTGGCGGAGTCCCGCCAGGCAGCCCCACCGTATGTGAGGGGGGCACCTACTGCCAAGCTGTCGTCGGGGGCAGCAATACCGAGGATGGAGCGACGGGTGTTTCGGCCATGGTCGAGGATACCCCAAATACTGGACAAGACAACTCACTGACCTCAGGGAGGTTCTGGAGGGGTGACAGAGGAGAGGACGGTGAGCCCAGCTCTGGGCAATCCCGTTCCTCCTCAATATCGGACGTGACAAAGGGGCAGGGCTTGGTTCTCAGATCCAAGAGACCCAAGTCTCCCCTTATTTTACCAACGACTGTGACGGCGGATGGTGGCGGGGATAGCGACAGTGCTATGTCCGCCGCCTCCGCCACCTCAGAGGCCTCTATAAGTCGGGGAACACGGCCTCGCAAACGAAAGGCGCGGAATGGGGGGCAAAAAGTGCTCCCCTCCAAAAAGGAAGGCGGCGGCTGCTAGGCCACCCTCCCCCACAAGGGGACAGGCGGGCGCGATGGAGGTCCAATAACCACGGACCTCCGCGCCCGCTTCCTCCAGGGCAACCTAAACCACTGCCGCGCTGCGCAAGACCTGCTTGCGCAGACGCTGGTAGAGTGGTCGGTTGCCCTGGCGGTGGTCGCCGAGCCCTACCGCGTCCCCGTCCACTCGCGATGGTTTGGGGATGACACGGGCTCGGTGGCGATATTTTGGGCGGAGGGGAGTTACTGCTCCCTCCTATGGAAAGGTCCAGGCTACGTCGCCGTGGAGTGGGGATCCACAATCGTAGTGGGTTGTTACATCTCCCCCAACTTTGGCCTCGATGTCTTCGAGGCATACCTGAGCGGGCTGGCAAGCCGCCTTAGTGGTTACGCTGCCCGTCCGGTATTCGTCCTGGGTGACTTTAACGCCTACTCGAGGGAGTGGGGTGACATCTGCGGGTGGCTATCGTCGTCAGACGGATCCGCGGGCTCGGCCTGGAGGTGGCGCCTCACAAGAGTGAGGCGATGTGGTTCCATCGGCTCACTCGGGGCCGGGAACCACCGGCTGCGCAGATCCAGGTGGGTGACACGGCTGTCCCAGTGGGGCGGTACATAAAGTACCTCGGCCTCACGCGGGAGGCCTTTCGGCGGGTCCTGGGGGACTGGCGCGACGCGCTGGTCCTCCAGGGCTGCGCGCGTCAGCGCGCCGTCGGGGCCGTCCTGTCCCACCTCGAGGCCTGGGTGCTCCGTAAATGGGGCACTGTCACCAACAAGTTGACTCAGATACTCACCGGGCACGGGTGCTTCGGTGAGTTCTGAGTCGAATAAAACGTGAAGAGACGGCGAGATGCCACCATTGCGCATCCGGCCTGGACTCGGCCCAGCACACGCTGGAGGTCTGCCCGGCGTGGGCAGCTGAGCGGCGAGTCCTGGTCGACGGGATCGGGCAAGACTTGGCCCGCCGGCGTTGGTCGCGGCAATGTTGGCGGGCGAGGAGGAGTGGAGGGCTGTGGTCTCCTTCTGCGAAGCAGTAATGCTCCGGAAGGAGGCCGTTGAGCGGGATCGGGAGAGGGTCGATCCCGCTCGAAGGCGGCGGTGGCGAGCTCAGTGATCGCCGCCGCCGACGAGCCGTGAGGGCGCACAGCCCGCGGGTGCGCCCGGGTCGCGGCTCGGGAAGGATGACCCTAGGATCGGATTGCAGTTTACTGTTTTGGGAGTCCCACACTACCCCCTGCCGTCCGCAGGCGGGGGGTGTGCATAAAGCATTTCCTCGCGTAAAAAAAAAAAGATAGACGGACGACCTGGTAAAATCTTCGTTTCCGTCAAACATAAGGCATCCAGGCATCTCTCATTTATTACATCCATCATCTCATTCATCTTTCTTGTCATACTACCTCTAACATTCCACGTACCTATACGGCACTCCCCTCTCCTCGTCCCGCCCGGATTGGCGCTGCGTGAAAGGTGGCGGCCCCCTTAGTTGTAGTAATTATGAAAATATAACTTTAATATTAATTTATGACATTAACTCTTGTTTTAGTCACATTAAGTCTTGATGGCGCAGTGGTTGAGCACACGGCTTCTGATCCAGAGGTCCGGGTTCGATTCCAGACACTGGCTCACACCAATGACTTTTCGAAATTGTTTTCGGAAGTTATGTGTGATAAATATCGATGACTGAAAAACTTTGTGCCTGGTATGGCAATAGGTTCGCCACCTATTCCATTTGGGACGTAAACATAACGGCGAGACGAGGCTTAACAGCCGCTGCCTACACCTTCGGGTAACAAAAGGCGTGAAGTTATGTTATGTTATGTAACTCTTGTTTTAATACCAGTGAGTCATAAAATGAGCTATCTTCTTGTCAGTGAAGACAGCCAGTTAGTACTCACCGGATAATCTTCAGGTTTTTTATGTTTATTTCCTGCGTACATTGTTTGCAATATCAGCAATGTTTCATTGTGATTCCCTTTTGAATACAAATATTTTGGACTCTCGGGACCGAAGAACATCATCACAGCAGATATTATAGGTAGCAGTGAGAAGATAATCACCAATACACGCCATGATCTTAATTCGTATGAGCCGAGATCTAACCGAAAATCTAGTGGTATCACTGCCCAGGACAATACTGAAATTTAAAGACAAATAATTGTGTACCAGTACTTTCTAGTACATAACATAACTTCACGCCTTTTGTTACCCGAAGGTGTAGGCAGCGGCTGTTAAGCCTCGTCTCGCCGTTATGTTTACGTCCCAAATGGAATAGGTGGCGAACCTATTGCCATACCGGGCACAAAGTTTTCAGTCATCGGTATTTATCACACATAACTTCCGAAAACGTTTTCGAAAAGTCATTGGTGTGAGCCAGTGTCTGGAATCGAACCCCGGACCTCTGGATCAGAGGCCGTGCGCTCGCCCAGTGCGCCACCGAGACTGTTCTTGTACATCATACCGATAAATTTATTTAAAAATATTCTGTCAAGTTCTACCCGTTTTACATCCTGAGGTATCTGCTGATTTGCAGCCGCAGTGCCAAACAAAAATACATAAAATAAGGCGACTAAATGCTCCAGCTGTAATTGTTTTAGTTTTTAACTTTTTAAAAAACTACTAATATTATTGTACTATAATGTAGCAGATCTAGCAGGGTGTGCCTCTTTGAATGTTAGTTTATAAACGTTCAGCATACAAGTGCAGCGTATGTCCACGTCTTTAACCGCTTACCATCAGGCTGAAAATATATGTGTTTGCTACTGTTTGCATTTAAAAAGAAACACATATAACATCAAATAACTAAAACTTTTATAAATAGGTACTCTTGGTCAAAAGTTCACAAAAATATTTGACGACTTTTTCATACTTACAGGGTACTAAAGATGAACCAATTATTTGAAGTGAACTCATCCCAGATAATACGATGTCTCTTGAACTGGCTGGCAGTATCTCGGCAATGAATGTGAATGGTACTGCTGACGGACACGCTAGACTGTGGATCAAAATGTGAAATCTTATTGACACTAAATAGTAATTGGTGAAGTTGCAAAAATAGATACGACACGTGAAAGTGAAAGATTGTTCAATCTTGGAGTGTAGTATCGTCATCTTGTCTAAAGATTAACGTCTGAAGTAGAGTTTAAATTTGGTACATATATTAAATTAATCTAAACACTCTTCGACCTATATGACGTTCAGATACTACTAGCTACGGGACGGCGGTCATTTTCGCTAAAATTTATTAAAGAAAAAACAATAGGTATATTTACCCAGATTAAATCGCTATATTTATGTATACAACTGTAATATAGCTTACCAATTTTAACACCCGAAGGCGCAGATAGCGAAAATAATACTTCGTCACGTTCGATTAATTTTCTAGTCCCAAATGTAATAGCAGGTGAAACTTTTTTTTTTTTTTACGCGAGGAAATGCTTTATGCACACCCCCCGTCTAACGGCAGGGGGTTGTGTGGGACTCCCAAAACAGTAAACTGCACTCCAATCCTAGGGTTACCCACTAAAACCTCGCGGAGGCCTTCCTCCTGGGTGGCCCAGGACAGTGCATCGGCCCTCTGGTCCACCCCGCCGTCGCCCCCCCTCTGACACGAGGGGGGGCTCATCCTCGGGGAGCTTCGGGAAGCTCCCCCGGGTGGGGCGGCCCCGACCGCGCGCTGTAAAGAGGCGCGCGGCCGGCGGCGCCCCCGACGACCCTCCCCGGCCACATCGGGGGGTCATCCTTCCCGGACCGCGACCCGGGCGCACCCGCGGGGTTTGCCGTTGGGCCCGTCAGCGGCGGCGATCACTGAGCTCGCCGCCGCCGCCTTCGAGCGGGATCGGCTCTCTCCCGACCCCGCTCGGCGGCCTCCTTCTGGAGCATCACAGCTTCGCAGAAGGAGACCACAGCCCTCCACTCCTCCTCGCCCGCCAACATTGCCGCGACCAACGCCGGCGGGCCAAGTCTTGCCCGATCCCGTCGACCAGGACTCGCCGCTCAGCTGCCCACGCCGGGCAGACCTCCAGCGTGTGCTGGGCCGAGTCCAGGCCGGATGCGCAATGGTGGCATCTCGCCGTCTCTTCACGTTTTATTCGACTCAGAACTCACCGAAGCACCCGTGCCCGGTGAGTATCTGAGTCAACCTGTTGGTGACAGTGCCCCATTTACGGAGCACCCAGGCCTCGAGGTGGGACAGGACGGCCCCGACGGCGCGCTGACGCGCGCAGCCCTGGGGGACTGGCGCGACGCGCTGGTCCTCCAGGGCTGCGCGCTGCCACCATTGCGCATCCGGCCTGGACTCGGCCCAGCACACGCTGGAGGTCTGCCCGGCGTGGGCAGCTGAGCGGCGAGTCCTGGTCGACGGGATCGGGCAAGACTTGGCCCGCCGGCGTTGGTCGCGGCAATGTTGGCGGGCGAGGAGGAGTGGAGGGCTGTGGTCTCCTTCTGCGAAGCTGTGATGCTCCAGAAGGAGGCCGCCGAGCGGGGTCGGGAGAGAGCCGATCCCGCTCGAAGGCGGCGGCGGCGAGCTCAGTGATCGCCGCCGCTGACGGGCCCAACGGCAAACCCCGCGGGTGCGCCCGGGTCGCGGTCCGGGAAGGATGACCCCCCGATGTGGCCGGGGAGGGTCGTCGGGGGCGCCGCCGGCCGCGCGCCTCTTTACAGCGCGCGGTCGGGGCCGCCCCACCCGGGGGAGCTTCCCGAAGCTCCCCGAGGATGAGCCCCCCCTCGTGTCAGAGGGGGGGCGACGGCGGGGTGGACCAGAGGGCCGATGCACTGTCCTGGGCCACCCAGGAGGAAGGCCTCCGCGAGGTTTTAGTGGGTAACCCTAGGATTGGAGTGCAGTTTACTGTTTTGGGAGTCCCACACAACCCCCTGCCGTTAGACGGGGGGTGTGCATAAAGCATTTCCTCGCGTAAAAAAAAAAAAAAGTTTCACCTGCTATTACATTTGGGACTAGAAAATTAATCGAACGTGACGAAGTATTATTTTCGCTATCTGCGCCTTCGGGTGTTAAAATTGGTAAGCTATATTACAGTTGTATACATAAATATAGCGATTTAATCTGGGTAAATATACCTTTTTTTTTTTTTTTTTTTTTTTTTTTTTTAACGCGAGGAAATGCTTTATGCACACCCCCCGCCTGGGTGCGGCAGGGGGTAGTGTGGGACTCCCAAAACAGTAAACTGAAATCCGATCCTAGGGTTACCCACTAAAACCTCGCGGCGGCCTTCCTCCGGCGTTGGGGTGGTCCAGGATTCGGATAAACCCCTCTGGTCCACCCCGCCGTCGCCCCCCCTCTGTCACGAGGGGGAGCTCATCCTCGGGGAGCCTCGGCGAGGCTCCCCCGGGCGGGGCGGCTCCGACCGCGCGCTGTAAAGAGGCGCGCGGCCGGCGGCGCCCCCGGCGACCCTCCCCGGCCGCACCGGGGGGTCATCCTTCCCGGGCCGCGACCCGGGCGCACCCGCGGGGTGTGCGCCCTCGCGGCCCGCCGGCGGCGGCGATCACTGAGCTCGCCGCCGCCGCCTTCGAGCGGGATCGGCTCTCTCCCGACCCCGCTCGGCGGCCTCCTTCTGGAGCATGACAGCTTCGCAGAAGGAGACCACAGCCCTCCACTCCTCCTCGCCCGCCAGCATTGCCGCGACCAACGCCGGCGGGGACAAGTCTCGCCCGATCCCGTCGACCAGGACTCGGCGCTCGGCCGCCCAGGCCGGGCAGACCTCCAGCGTGTGCTGGGCCGAGTCCAGGTCGGATGCGCAATGGTGGCATCTCGCCGTCTCTTCACGTTTTATTCGACTCAGATACTCACCGAAGCACCCGTGCCCGGTGAGTATCTGAGTCAACCTGTAGGTGACAGTGCCCCATTTACGGAGCACCCAGGCTTCGAGGTGGGGCAGGACGGCCCCGACGGCGCGTGAACGCGTACCGCCCTGGAGGACCAGCGCGTCGCGCCAGTCCCCCAGGACCCGCCGGAAGGCCTCCCGCCTCCGCACTTCGTGTCCCCGCGCGTCCCCCCTTCCCCGGCCGAGATCGTACGCAGCTGCGTACATCTCGGCCAGGATGATGAAGGGGGGATAACTCGCGAGGACCGTCGCCGCCTCGTACGAGATGGTACGGTAGCCCCGTACGATCCGTATGGCCATGATCCGCTCCAGGCTCCTCAGCAGAGCCCTGGAGCGGGAGGCCCCCGCGAGGTCACGTGACCAAACGGGGGCCCCGTACAGGGCCACGGACCGCACGACGCCACCGTAGAGGCGGCGAACTCCCTCCCCCGGTCCCCCGAGGTTGGGCAGCAGGCGGTGTAAAGCGCCCGCCACCCGTCGCGCTCGGGGGACCACCCGTACGAAGTGCTCCTCGAAGCTCCAGCGGCTGTCCAGGGTGAGGCCGAGGTACTTCATGTACCGCCCCACCGAGACAGCCGTGTCACCCACCTGGATCCGCGAGGCCGGGGGTTCCCTGCCTCTGGTGAGGCGGTGGAACCACAGCGCCTCACTTTTGTGAGGCGCCACCTCCAGGCCCAGCCCGCGGATCCGTCTGACGACGATTGCCACCCCCAGCTCGGCGAACCTGAGCGTCCGCTCGAAGTCAGGCCCCGTGGCGACCACCAGAGTGTCGTCTGCGTAGCAAACAACACTCACGCCACGGGGCAGACTGGTGCGGAGGACCGGATCATAGGCGAGGTTCCACAGCAGGGGCCCGAGCACGGACCCCTGCGGAACCCCGCACGTCACCTCCTTCCTCTGCTCCGTCCCGTTCCGGTCGACGTAGTCCACCCGTCTCTCCTGCAGGTAGGCCCCGATGACCGACCTGAGGTAGGGAGGCACCTCGTGGTATACGAGGGCCTCCCTGATGGCCGGCCAGGGGAGGGTCCCGAAGGCGTTGACGATGTCGAGCGACACCGCCAGCGCGACCCCCCCCGATCCGACTGCCGGTTCCGACAGGGCCCGCACACGACGCACCGCGTCGATTGTGGAGCGCCCCTGCCGGAACCCGAACTGGCAGTCCGATATGTCCGGGCCCACCTGCGACAGGTGGCTGCTGATACGGGCGGAGATAACTCTTTCAAAGAGTTTCCCCGCCTCGTTCAGCAGGCATATCGGCCGGAACGACGACGGAGCGTCTCCGGTCCTCCCTTCCTTCCTGATTAGTACCAGTCTCGCCGACTTCCAGTCGAGGGGGAACACCCCGCGGCGGAGGCAGTTGGTGAACAGCTGCCTCACCTTGTTCCCTAACACTCCCAGAGCGAGCGCCAGGACCCGGCCCGGAACTCCGTCCGGGCCGGGAGCGGCGCTGCGGGAGGCGAGCCGCGCGACGGCTCGCCCGAGCTCGTCCTCCGTCACCTCCAGTTCGTCGGACCACGGTGTGTGGTCCGACTGCGACGGAGGAACCGAGGGACCGCCCTGGACCCTAGGGAAGAGTACGTCTACGACTCCTCCCACGATTTCCGGGTCCAGGGATTCCGTCAACGGAGGGACCCACGGGGTCAGCTTGCCCAGTACCATTCTGTACGGGCGTCCCCATGGGTCCCTGTCCAGTCCCTCGACGAGCTCGTTCCAGGACCGCTCGCGAGCCGCAGCAATGGCGATGCATACAGCGTGCGCGGCGGCCCCGTATTCCCGTCTGGCTCTGAGAGCCTCCTCGACCGTAGTTCGCCTTCTCTTCCGGGCTCTCAGGTACCGGCGGCGAGCGACGAAGGCGGCCTTTTGGAGCCGCTCGATCTCCTCGCTCCACCAGTACACGGAGCCCCGCCGGGGCGGCCCGACTCGCGGCATCGACGCGTCGCAGATTGACGTCATCGTGTCGCGCAGCCAGGCCGCTTGCGCCTCGGGATCGGGCGATACCGCTCCCTCCGTCCAGTCCGCGACGCTGGCGGCGGCCACGACCATGTTTCGGTCGAGCCGCTTGAGAGACCAGCGCCGCGGAGGGCCGCTAGTCTGGCGCGGGCGGCTTGGGCGGCAGAGCGACACATCCAAAAGGATGTGTCGGTGGTCAGACAGGTTGACCACCTCCTCCGCCACCCGCCATCCGGTCACCATGGCGGCGGCCGAGGGAGTCGCCCACGATAAATCGACGATCGACTCCCCCTGCCACCGCACACAGGTGCTGGTCGACCCCCGGTTGAGCAGCCGGAGGTCGATCCCTGCCGCCCACTCCAGAAGTATCTCCCCCCTGACGTCGTCCCGGGTGTCCCCCCACTCCTTCGAGTGGGCGTTAAAATCACCCAGGACGAATACCGGTCGGGCAGCGTAACCGCTAAGGCGGCTCGCCAGCCCACCCAGGTATGCCTCGTAGACGTCGAGGCCGCAGTTGGGGGAGATGTAACAACCCACTACGACCGTGGATCCCCACTCCACGGCGACGTAGCCTGGACCTTTCCATAGGAGGGAGCAGTAGCTCCCTTCTGCCCAATAGATTGCCACCGAGCCCGTAACGTCCCCGAACCATCGCGGGTGGACGGGGACGCGGTAGGGCTCGGCGACCACCGCCAGGGCAACCGACCACTCCACTACCGTCTGCGCAAGCAGATGCTGCGCAGCGCGGCAGTGGTTTAGGTTGCCCTGGAGGAAACGGGCGCGGAGGTCCGTGGTTATTGGACCTCCATTGCGCCCGCCTGTCCCCTTGCGGGGGAGGGTGGCCTAGCGGCCGCCGCCTTCCTTTTTGGAGGGGAGCACTTCTTGCCCCCCATCCGGTGATCCGCCCTGCAGCCCAGGTCCGAGCAAACCGGGCAGCAAGGAGCGGGCGCAGTGCAGGCGCTGGCAATGTGGCCTGCCACGCCACATCGGTAGCACCGCCCGCTCCTGTCTACGGCGCAGGGGCACCTCGCGCGGACGTGCCCCTTCTCGAGGCACCGGAAGCACTGCAGCGGCCTTGCCGCCAGTGCCTCGACGCGCGCCGAGGTCCACCCGATTAGAACCCGCCGCTGAGCCGCCAGTTTCCTGGCGACCCCGAGCGGGCACCGGACCCAGGCAGAGCCCAACCGAGACGGGCTGGAGCGGATCTCCCCGACCTTTACGTCGGTCGGGGCGCATCCGCCCGCTTCGGCAATCACCGTGGCGACGGTCGCAGAGGTGATGGACTCGTCCAAGTCCACCACCCTCAAGTCGCCCATTTTACACGGGCGCGAGATTATCGCGCCCGTGTCAGCGACGGCCACCCTCATTTTCTCCGCCAATGCGTCGGCCTTGGTGGAGCTGTCCGGACCGGGGATCTCGAGCATGAGAGCCCCGGTCATGGCCCTACGGATTTTCAGCCCCCCGGAGATGCCAAGATCTGCGAGTCTGATTCGGCTCTTGGCCATCTCCATAACCGCCGCGAGTGTGGTGCCGGCATCCGGAGGCACCGTCACCACTACCGCAGCGGTACTGGGGGGCTTCGGAAGCCCCGCAGGTTTCGCCTTAGGTGCAGGAGCGGCGGTGGCGCGAACCTTCCTGGCGGCGGCGGCGGCCTTGCGGCCGACCACTGTCGCCCAGGTCTCGCCACCAGCTCCCGCTCCTGGCGCAGACCCGGCTGCAGGCACAGGCGGAGCAGGCTGCACTTGCAAGCGCTCAGCGGTCGCCGCCTGCTTTTTCTTCTTTTTTTTCTTAGACTTCCCCTGGGGCATCTGCGGCCCCGGCGGCGGCAGATTCACCGCGGCGCTCCGCTTTTGCCCCAAAGGAGGCTTTTTCCCCATGCCGGGGAAGAAATTATCCAACATTTCGGACTGGTTTCGGGCGTGCTGGCGGTCCATAAACGCCAGGACCTGAGACCAGTCCGGATTGGCGGAAGGCTGCGGCGGCGGAGCCTCCGCGTGTTTCGCGGTGCCACTCTCCACTCTGCTGGCCTTCTTCTTCTTATTCGTCGCAGGCGGCGGCGCCACCGGGGGAAGAGAGTCCCCCCGGGATGTCCCCGCCACCTGCGATTCAGGCGCCTCCAGCTTGGCCGCCATCTCAGCCATTTGAGCTCGAAGCTCGGCATTTTCTTTGGCGAGCTCTAACATTCGGGCCGATAGCCCCGCGATCTGTGAGCGGAACGACTCGTTCTCGCTATCGCGGGTCCCGGCCCGAGCGCAGAGCTCTGCGATGCCGTCCCTGATTGGGCCGAGACTCGATCGGACGACCCTAGCTAGGTCGGCCCTCGAGCCTTTCGCCCGGTCAGCCGTCCGCTCCATGGAGTCCAGCGTCTCGAAGATCTCGGCCCCGAGCTCGGCGGACTTCGGTGGTTCCTCTCCTTCGGCGAGCCTCTTCTTGCCTCCCCGGGGGTCTACGGGGCTCCGCGGTTTGCGCTTACGCGCCGCCCGCACCCCGAGACTACTGGAGGCCTCCGAGGCGGCGGAGACGGCGGACATAGCGCTATCGCTATCCCCGCCACCATCCGCCGTTGTAGATCTCCTCGTCTTCGGACGAGGCGAATCCGGTCTCTTGAATCGAAGCAGGGGACCACCCTGCTTCTCAACCTCGTTCTTGCTCCTGGAGGAGCTACGGGAACGGCCCGAGCTGGGCTCTCCCCCCTCCGACACTCCTTCCTTCCAGAATCGACCTAGTTTGGTGACGCTCGTCGCGTCGGTCGCTTCAGCAATGCTGCCCCCAACGGCAGCCTGGCAGTTAGTGCCCCCCTCAGATACGAAGGGGCTGCCTGGCGGGACTCCGCCAGGGTGGGATTCTCCGGCTTCGCCGGTACCCACCTGAGGAATTGTGTTTTTTCTACATGCCATTATTAGTTTACTTTGATTAACGAGGGTGAGTTCCCTCGGCTTTTTTCCCTCCTGCCCAGGGGTGAGCTCCCCTAAAGTGATGCCCTCGGGTCCGACC
Organism: Euproctis similis; assembly: GCA_905147225.2. Classification (NCBI taxonomy): domain Eukaryota; kingdom Metazoa; phylum Arthropoda; class Insecta; order Lepidoptera; family Erebidae; genus Euproctis; species Euproctis similis. Next base: position 1,033,613 of record LR990105.1, on the reverse strand, counting down.
TCCGCGTCGAACATGCATCCCCTCGCCGGGCATCAGAACTTGGGATTAACGGATTTTTTATAGTGGTTTACTCCACGATGGGTAAATATACCTATTGTTTTTTCTTTAATAAATTTTAGCGAAAATGACCGCCGTCCCGTAGCTAGTAGTATCTGAACGTCATATAGGTCGAAGAGTGTTTAGATTAATTTAATATATGTACCAAATTTAAACTCTACTTCAGACGTTAATCTTTAGACAAGATGACGATACTACACTCCAAGATTGAACAATCTTTCACTTTCACGTGTCGTATCTATTTTTGCAACTTCACCAATTACTATTTAGTGTCAATAAGATTTCACATTTTGATCCACAGTCTAGCGTGTCCGTCAGCAGTACCATTCACATTCATTGCCGAGATACTGCCAGCCAGTTCAAGAGACATCGTATTATCTGGGATGAGTTCACTTCAAATAATTGGTTCATCTTTAGTACCCTGTAAGTATGAAAAAGTCGTCAAATATTTTTGTGAACTTTTGACCAAGAGTACCTATTTATAAAAGTTTTAGTTATTTGATGTTATATGTGTTTCTTTTTAAATGCAAACAGTAGCAAACACATATATTTTCAGCCTGATGGTAAGCGGTTAAAGACGTGGACATACGCTGCACTTGTATGCTGAACGTTTATAAACTAACATTCAAAGAGGCACACCCTGCTAGATCTGCTACATTATAGTACAATAATATTAGTAGTTTTTTAAAAAGTTAAAAACTAAAACAATTACAGCTGGAGCATTTAGTCGCCTTATTTTATGTATTTTTGTTTGGCACTGCGGCTGCAAATCAGCAGATACCTCAGGATGTAAAACGGGTAGAACTTGACAGAATATTTTTAAATAAATTTATCGGTATGATGTACAAGAACAGTCTCGGTGGCGCACTGGGCGAGCGCACGGCCTCTGATCCAGAGGTCCGGGGTTCGATTCCAGACACTGGCTCACACCAATGACTTTTCGAAAACGTTTTCGGAAGTTATGTGTGATAAATACCGATGACTGAAAACTTTGTGCCCGGTATGGCAATAGGTTCGCCACCTATTCCATTTGGGACGTAAACATAACGGCGAGACGAGGCTTAACAGCCGCTGCCTACACCTTCGGGTAACAAAAGGCGTGAAGTTATGTTATGTTATGTACTAGAAAGTACTGGTACACAATTATTTGTCTTTAAATTTCAGTATTGTCCTGGGCAGTGATACCACTAGATTTTCGGTTAGATCTCGGCTCATACGAATTAAGATCATGGCGTGTATTGGTGATTATCTTCTCACTGCTACCTATAATATCTGCTGTGATGATGTTCTTCGGTCCCGAGAGTCCAAAATATTTGTATTCAAAAGGGAATCACAATGAAACATTGCTGATATTGCAAACAATGTACGCAGGAAATAAACATAAAAAACCTGAAGATTATCCGGTGAGTACTAACTGGCTGTCTTCACTGACAAGAAGATAGCTCATTTTATGACTCACTGGTATTAAAACAAGAGTTACATAACATAACATAACTTCACGCCTTTTGTTACCCGAAGGTGTAGGCAGCGGCTGTTAAGCCTCGTCTCGCCGTTATGTTTACGTCCCAAATGGAATAGGTGGCGAACCTATTGCCATACCAGGCACAAAGTTTTTCAGTCATCGATATTTATCACACATAACTTCCGAAAACAATTTCGAAAAGTCATTGGTGTGAGCCAGTGTCTGGAATCGAACCCGGACCTCTGGATCAGAAGCCGTGTGCTCAACCACTGCGCCATCAAGACTTAATGTGACTAAAACAAGAGTTAATGTCATAAATTAATATTAAAGTTATATTTTCATAATTACTACAACTAAGGGGGCCGCCACCTTTCACGCAGCGCCAATCCGGGCGGGACGAGGAGAGGGGAGTGCCGTATAGGTACGTGGAATGTTAGAGGTAGTATGACAAGAAAGATGAATGAGATGATGGATGTAATAAATGAGAGATGCCTGGATGCCTTATGTTTGACGGAAACGAAGATTTTACCAGGTCGTCCGTCTATCTTTTTTTTTTTACGCGAGGAAATGCTTTATGCACACCCCCCGCCTGCGGACGGCAGGGGGTAGTGTGGGACTCCCAAAACAGTAAACTGCAATCCGATCCTAGGGTCATCCTTCCCGAGCCGCGACCCGGGCGCACCCGCGGGCTGTGCGCCCTCACGGCTCGTCGGCGGCGGCGATCACTGAGCTCGCCACCGCCGCCTTCGAGCGGGATCGACCCTCTCCCGATCCCGCTCAACGGCCTCCTTCCGGAGCATTACTGCTTCGCAGAAGGAGACCACAGCCCTCCACTCCTCCTCGCCCCCGGCATTGCCGCGATCAACGCTGGCGGGGACAAGTTTCGCCCGATCCCGATGACCAGGACTCGGCGCTCGGCCGCCCAGGCCGGGCAGACCTCCAGCGTGTGCTGGGCCGAGTTCAGGTCGGATGCGCAATGGTGGCATATCGCCGTCTCTTCACGTTTTATTCGACTCAGATACTCACCGAAGCACCCGTGCCCGGTGAGTATCTGAGTCAACCTGTAGGTGACAGTGCCCTATTTACGGAGCACCCAGGCCTCGAGGTGGGGCAGGACGGCACCGACGGCGCGCTGACGCGCACAACCCTGGAGGACCAGCGCGTCGCGCCAGTCCCCCAGGACCCGCCGGAAGGCCTCCCGCCTCCGCACTTCGTGTCCCTGCGCGTCCAGGTCCCCCTCCTCCCGGCCGAGATCTTACGCGGCTGCATACGTACATCTCGGCCAGGATAATGAAGGGGGGGCAACGCGCGAGGACCGTCGCCACCTCGTATGAGATGGTACGGTGGCCCCGCACGATCCGGATGGCCATGATCCGCTCCAGGCTCCTCAGCAGAGCCTTGGAACGGGAGGCCCCCGTTAGGTCTCGCGACTAAACTACAGGGCCACGAACCGTACGACGCCACCGTAGAGGCGGCGAACTCCCTCTCCCGGTCCCCCGAGGTTGGGCAGCAGGCGGTGTAACGCGCCCGCCAACCGTCGCGCTCGGGGGACAAATACGTCTACCTAGGCCAAATCATCCAGTTAGGTAGACGAAACTTTGAGAAGGAGGCCGAAAGAAGGATTCAGCTTGGTTGGGTTGCATTCGGCAAACTGCGTGGAGTCTTCAGCTCGCCTATATAACAATATCTGAAGACCAAAGTCTTGGACCAGTGCAGCTTACCGGTGATGACCTACGGTGCCGAAACGTGGACACTCACGGTGGGGCTAGTCCACAAATTTAAAGTCGCTCAGCGAGCTATGGAGTGGGCTTTGCTCGGGGTATCTCTGAAAGATAAACTCAGGAATGAGTATATCCGTCAGAAAACTGGGGTAACTGACATAGCTCGTAGAATAAGCTCGCTGAAGTGGCAATGGGCTGTCATATCTGCCGAAGGACTGACGGTAGATGGAGTAAGAAGGTCATAGAGTGGAGACCGCGTCTTGGTAAACGTAGCGTAGGACGCCCACCAGCCCTATGGTCAGACGACCGAAAGGCTGCTGGAAAAGACTGGATGCGGAAGGCAGAGAATCGGATGTTGTGGCGCACATTGGGAGAGGCCTATGTCCAGCATGTGGACTGCAAGAGCTTGATGATGATGATGATTAACATGAAAGAAATAAACACGACAAAGATGTTTGCTACCAGTTTCGTCTACGCGAGTTTTTGTAGGACTCATAGTTTCCGAGATGTCGCGAAAAAATACTAGCACTTTTTTATGGGATCGAAGGGCAATCGAGCAGACGTGTCACCTGATGGTAAGCAACCAACGCCGCTCTTGGACACCAGCAACACATATAGTGTTACCATTGCGTTGTCGACCTAAAATTGCTTGATATAATTGCTTGCGTGAACTAATTTCCAAAAGCTACATGTCTCAAGGATAAAATTGCGTCCTCTAAGAAATTTAAAATTAAGCTATTATGTCAGTTAGTAGAAATAATTAATTATGTTAATATTTCTTATTTCGATCTAAAATAAAAACTAAAACTATGTAGAAACATGCAGTTTCATAAAAAATAGGCGCTTCATAGGTTTCGCACACAGGCGCTCTAGAGGGTCGGCGCGGCCCTGGAAAGGATAATTTTGTGTGGTGATCTTAATGGATGGGTCGGAACCAAGAGAGATGGCCTGGAGGCTGTCCTTGGTCCGAATGGTGACAAGAGAGTGAATGATGCTGGTAAGCCAATCTTGGACGTGTGCTTGGAACGGAACCTCCTTGTGTCTTAACACATTATTCCGTCTTATAGATATTCACACATATACGTGGAGACGGAATGAACAAAAGGGTATGATTGATCTGATTCTGGTAGACAGTCGTCTCCGAAACACTATCTGATCTGGAAAAAGCGTTTGACAGGGTGTTACGGAAGGATCTGTGGGACATATTCCCGGGCTACGGGGTGAGAGGCGCACTGCTGCGCGCAGTGCAGTCCACTTATGAGGACTACACGGCGTGTGTGCGTGTTGACGGCGGCTTGTCGCCCTGGTTTGTCGGCAATATCGGTGTCAGACAGGGCTGCGTGCTGTCCGCTTGTCTGTTCATCCTGTACCAGGACAGTTGTCTCCAGAGAGTGAGATCGACGAATGTAGGGATACGAATGGGTGAGCTAGTTGTTAGCTGCCTGCTTTACGCAGATGACGCCGTGCTCTTAGCCGAATCGCCGTGCGATCTGCAAACACTAGTCACTACTATGAAAGATGATTGTTTGATGAAAGGCTTACAATTGAATGTGATGAAAACGAAAGTTATGGTGTTTGAGAGGGAGGAATCCAGAACAGATGCAAGGATAATGGTTGACGATGTAGTACTGGAACAGGTGAATGAAATTGTATATCTTGGATGCGCTTTTAGCAGGGATGGAAGGTACACCGCTGATGTAGAAAGAAGAGTAGCGTTAGGAAATAAAGTAAATGGGGCGTTGGGCAGATACCTGGGCGCAAAGGATATTAGCAAAAAAGCCCATCTAGCAATTCACAATGCAATACTGATCCCAACGCTAACTTATGGAAGCGAGAGCTGGGTATGGCAGAGCGTGCATGAAAGTAGGATAAACGCGGTGGAAATGAGGGCATTACGCAAAATCTGCGGAGTGACCCTCGCTGACCGCGTGAAAAACAAGGTTATGAGGAAGGAAGTCGGATTGAAAGAGAGTGTCGGTGTAAAAGTAAGAAAGGGCATGCTCCGATGGTTCGGACATGTCGAAAGGATGGATGATGCAAGATTGACTAAGCAGATATACAATGCAAAAGCGGATGGATGTAGGAATCGAGGACGGCCTAGACACACATTCCATGACCAAATAGAACGTGTTCTGGAGGAAGGTGATGTTAGGAGCCTCAAGAATCGAAGCGCGTGCACGAAAAGAGTTATGAAATTCAACGAAGCGAGTGAGGTGTGTAAGAATCGTAACTTATGGCGCTTCGTTCTCTCTGCCTACCCCGCAAGGGATTGGCGTGAAGTTATATATATATATACATTAGTTCTGCATACCGACATACATGCATTCTGTATCAGTTTGTACAGTGTTTTCCATTTGCCAAAGCTTCTTGATCCATTGATTTTTTCAATTCCTAAATATCAAATAACAATGTAATTTCACGGTAACTCCCTCGAGACGTTTTGTATGTCTGTCATGTCTGTGTTACTACCTATATTTTAGGTCCTAAAGTAGGTATTATTTTTTGATCGTAAAGAACGCATAAAACTAGTCATATTATTACAAATGTTTCTATTTTAAGTAAGTAATTTATACTACCATTATTAACACCTAAATACTAAAGCAACTATTGAAGGGTAAAGAAACCACAGCAACATGCTAGGTTAAAGCTATATTAAGCTAACACTTCGAATTAGGACGTGAGAGATTATCCGCTTAAAACCTCTAAAGCTTTCGCGAACTACAATCATAACAATAAAATCAAAGAATCGGTATGAAGTCAAAGAGATATCCTACATCATGCTTAAAGACATTAATTTAATAATAAATTTTATAATTATAATAATATTTTAGATACATAAACTTATTGTGCCGTTGAATACTCAGGAGAATCGTAAATTCTTTGCTTCGCTAAAGGCACAAACAATACCTTTGCTGAGGGGCAAATATCTTAAATGGATGATACTCAACGGATTTCTATTTTTTGGAATGTTTTCAGTGTAAGTGTGAAAATTGTTTTTTATTTCACTTTAGTGAACTTCTAAGAATATAATATATAACTAGCGGACCCGGTGATCTTTGTACTGCCATATAATATACAACACACAAAACTCCTCACCAAGTACTAAGAAATAAGAGGCAGAAAGCACACAGTGAGACGCCATTTGTATTCACCTCACTGGCTGTCATTTCGTCTACATAATAAAATAAATTTGGCTTTATTTCATGTGTTTACAGATTAACAGGTCTTTATATATGGGTACCAGAGGTCCTGAACCGAATACTGACTGGTGGCGGGAGCGGCAGGACCGCATGCCAAGTGATATTTGATGAATTCAATAAGGTACAGAATATTTTGGGTGTGATATCTTAGTAGTATGACAACAGACCCCTGTGTAATTCCTACATGAGGAATCATATAATTAAATATCTTCATAATGTTTCGTTAAAATTGGAGATGTATAATATAAATAGTGTCCGACAGAATGTCTATTTTTGGCCGAAGCCGAAGCCGATGCCGAAGGTTTATAAACTCTTAGTAATTTAATAATTTTCTTCGATATTATCCATTCAATATGTCCGACCGAAGCTTCGGCTTCGGCTTCGGCGAGATCCGAAGATCCCGCTGAAGGTCCGAGAATAGCCGGAATTAAACGAACTGTTACGAAAGAGTGAGTGACTGACGGACCGGATTGCACTTAGTTCAGTGCGGATACCTCTATCACCAAGAGGAAAGCGGCATGAGCCACTTTATTCCGATATTCTTCTTTAGCTGTGCATAATATTGAAGGAAATTATTAAATTACTAATAGTTTATAAACCTTCGGCTTCGGGTTCGGCCGAAGGTTGTGGAGATTGCCGATTAATCGGCTTCGTCTTCGGCCAAAAATAGACCTTCGGTCGGACACTATCCACAGCTAAAGAAGGACATCGGCGTAAAGTGGCTCATGCATCTCGGTAATAGAGGTATCCGCACTGAACTAAGTGCAGTCCGCTCCGTCAGTCAATCACTCTTTCGTAACAATTCGTTTAATTCTGACTGTTCTCGGACCTTCGGCGAGACCTTCGGCTTCGGACATTTTCTGGGTCGCCGAAGATGGATTTTTGGACGAAGGTGGCCGAAGCCGAAGCCAAAGCTGTAACTTTGGTCGGTCAGTAAATATAAATAATGGAAACATACAAAAAAGATGTAGAAGATGAGCGATAATATTATAGAACAATTTTCTGTGAATATTATTAATTAGGTAATACATATCTCTATTGACCACACTTAGTATTTTCTCAATTTTTGATAAAAAAAATTGCATAGTCCCCTTGGTTTCAGACAGCCATCTCAAATAAAGCGTGTGACGACACAATAGATACGGCTGCGTTCATCACGAACGCGGTAGCTCAGCTTACCTGCGCAGTCATCGCTATGTTGGCGAGCAGTGCCATCAAGCTCACAGGGAAGAAGTGTGTTATCATGGGATCATTTATTCTCATAGGTAAAATAAAACGTATTCAAAACAGCTCCCTTTGTGTTAAATATGCTAGTTGCTCGTGTTAAATGTGGTGCATAGTTACGTAGTTTCACTTTCAAACTCTGAAGCAGCTGAATTGATATTTATGATTTTTTAAAATATTTTGAGTCATCCTGAGAATAAGCCATAAGATCGGGCTTTCCCAAAATTTTGAAGTGAAACTTCTTATACGTCGTGCAAGCATTTAACGCCCTGGTAGCTGCTGATAGCTGCTACAATTTTGCTATATTTTTTTGTAAATCATATTTATTATAGTGTTTTGAAATGTTGTTTATGAATAATTTTACCCAGACATAATCTGTAATCTCAGGCGGTCATGCTGTTTTTTACTACGGTTGACTTTAATTCATAGGTATTCAATATCAAAATATACACTAGAAAAATAGCAGAACAACGATTGTCACGTCTACTAGTAATTTTATAAAATCATCCCTCTTGCCTCTTGTGAAAAGTGAGATTGTGTTAACCGCTATCTACGTCATTTGTCGCCGTCGTTATCATGACACGTTGTCTCTCATTTCAGGCACTTTTTGTATCTTGATGAATGTCACCACTAATGATAAGTTCTTCACTGTACTGATGTCATCACTCGCGCTCCTGGTGCTGGGAATGGGACCTATTAATGCGTATGCAGTAGAAATATTCCCAACACATTTGAGGTGAATTTACCAATTTTTCATGTAATTATTTCATTTAAAAGTCAGTTCCACATGAACCTCCTTTTTATTGATATTCTAGCCAAGTTTGTGCTATTTTTTATATGTTCCTGCTGGTAAACGGTCATCGTAACGGTTACGTGTAGGTAGCTGGTACATGTAGCTGGGCATTGAGTTAAGGAGATGTCTGACTGGCTGGCTTAGAGAACTTCGTCTAAGCCTTCATACACTCAGGAATACGACATAACCAGAAATAGCGGTTATCAGTCATGATTTAAAATTATTGATTAGTGAGACCAGTGAATAAGCAATAATAATAGATCAGTATAGAATAACAGATTAGACAGATAGATCATCTTTAAAAAGGGATTTAATGGAGTTTATATCTTTTCCTAATTGTAGAGGTATGGCAATCAGCTTGTCCCTGATGCTGGGCCGAGTAGGCTCCATCGTGGGCTCAAACGTTGCCGGACTACTCACCTATGACCACTGCGATGCTATGTTCTACTTTTTTGGAACTTTACTTTTATGTAAGTATTGTTTATAGGATTCCATAGGAATGATGAATTTGTGTGTATGGATAGAAGGTTATTAAATGTTATTTTTATGCTTCAGCTTGTGCTGCGCTGTCATTTTTTCTGCCAAATTCAACAAGGCCTCCTAAGCAACAGCAGAGTGTTGTGACTCATCTGTGATACCTGTATTTATGGGTTCATATTTTGTAACATCTTCACACAATTACAAATGATAGAAGACTGTGTAAACATTAAAATTTGTGTACTTACTTTGAGAGCTTAGAGATTACAAACAAACAATTTTTTATATTATTTCTTATATTAGTGTAAATAAACTTGGATGTTTATAAGAATTTTTGTATGTATGCAAATTTATTAAATCGATGTGATGGATGGTGAGCATCCTCAGTTCCTTGTTCTCCTACATTTGTTAAATTATTCGATTTTAATACCTTGAAGAAAGTATATCCTCGGTTTGTTTCCTTAGAACCTCTAGTTCCGTTTAATATAGGTACTATAGCTAAAATGTATTCAATGTATTTTGGTTTCCTATAATCTTAAGTCAAATTAGCTTTACTAGGTATATTTAGATATTGATATAATTTTTATTTAAATTTGTCAATCTGATCTTCAGAGTTCTCGTTATTATCGCATTATCCCTAAAGACATACAGGCAAAATATAAAAGCCAGTCAAAATCAAAGTAGCGAGTGAGGTGTTTAAGAATCGTGCTTTTTGGAGCTCTGTTCTGCCTATCCCGCAAGGGATTTGGTGTGTAGTTATATTTTTTATTTTATCTTTTAAAATTTAATTGTACTAGTTTACTCGGAGTGAGGCAGATAAACCGTCACACCAGCAATATTTTAAAAGTGTCACTTTATAAAATGTTATTGCAAAATATGTAATAATAAATATGAAGTCAAGGGTGACGTTATAATAACACTTCGTGTCAAACCACCATAAAGATGTGGCTGTGATTATATTTTGGTATAAGTTGCGATCAAATAACCCAGTTTCTGTGTTAACATATAGAAAAACAGATGTTGTGGCCCTCGCCGCTAGCAACTTTATATCAATACTAGTGCTTGTGACTATTGTTGTTGGGCGTTGCTGGTTAAGCTGGCTACCATTAAAATCCTAGCTCGGTATAGAAAATTGACAATTTATCAAGTTTATTTTTCAGTCAGCATTATTATTAACTACTGTTTATGAGAATAAAGTAACCTCAGTAATGGAAAATAACTGTCGCAATGTATAGACTGATTTTATGTCATCATTAATAAAAAAAACAGACAAATAGACACTTAAATTGTATGGTTTCTTTATACTATAACTATTAGGGCATTAATATTTAAATAAATTTATCGTCGCAAAAAATAACTGATTATGTTAATTATATGAATGGAACACATGAATGAACTGAACAAAATCATAGTGTCGGTCAGTTTGAGGTACTCGCCGAATAAAATTTTCGGACTATTAGTTCTTTATGGTCAATAATAATTAATCATATTCATTTTTACATACTTTAAAAAGAAGACATTAGTTACATTTTTTAAACTATATGCATATACGTTGAAACACTTAGGGAAAGCAATTTTCTCGGTCTACTGGCAGCGTGCCCAGAAGCCTGGCCGCATTGCTAGGCTGAATGCAATGCTAATTCTCGAGTGAAGAATCAACCAACCCTCTGATTGCGAGAGGCCTCGATCAGTCGCTTTTCATTTGTTTGATCATTAACATAACATAACGTAACGTAACTTGACGTGATATAACGTAACGCGACATAACATATATAACTTCACGCTCTTTTTTACCCGAAGGTGTAGGCAGTTACTGCTAAGCCTCGACTCGCCATGATGTTTACGTCCCAAATAGGTGGCGAACCTATAGCCATACCGGGCACAAAGTTTTCAGTCATCGATATTTATCACACATTACTTTCGAAAATGTGAGCCAGGATACGCACCCGCGACGTATTTATTCAGAAGTGGAGTGCTCGACCACTGGACCAATAAAGTCATCTTAAACTATTATAATATTTACAAATGTCACTCATTATTGAAATCGGTGTAACACAATAGAGTACGTTACCTAGGCTTGCACCGACTCCAAAAATAAGTTTTTTTTTTTGTTATGGGTATTCGACCTAGATAGGGAGGTACACCATCAAAATCACAATCTAGCTCATAGAGGCTAATAAGCAATATTAATTTAACTTAATCTACTAATTTGTTAAAGTCACTAAGAATGATGTCCAATGAATTTCCTTAGAGTCTATTAAGGCGAAGCACTTATTTCATGTGTTCTTTATTTAAGCCGCTATCACTGTAACACTTTCACTAATAACATTACACTAACTCAAAAGGTTTGGTCCGTTTTAATCTTCTCACTAGGTCGGTGACGTCGAGGAGTTGGATTGCCTCAACGTTCACATGATGATGAAGTCTGCGTTCATGAGCTTCGGCGTATTTGGATTTGATCTTATGGACGAGCTCGATTCGTAGGTCCCGATGGAGATCGTCGTTTCTTATATATCAGGGCGCATTCACTATATCCCTGAGAACTTTATTTTGGAACCGTTGTATTATTTGTACATTACTTTGTTTGGTACAGCCCCAGAGCTGTATACCATAAGTCCATACTGGCATCAGGACTTGCTTGTACAATAGTAGTTTGTTGTGCACTGACAGCGAGGAGTGTTTTCCAAGTACATCTTTTTGTATCTTATTCCTAGTTCTTCACGTTTTTTCTTGACATGAGCTTTCCAACGTAGCTTCGTGTCAAGTGTCATACCAAGATATTTGGCTGTATTTGCGTAGGGTATAGGTTGACCATTTATATATATCGGGTAATACATTGGCCTCTTATTTGTAAAATTAATATGAACCGATTTGGATTCGTTAAGCTTCATTCGCCATGATTTTGTCCACTGATAAACACAGTCTATGGTTGTTTGGACTATTTCTACTGCTTCCTCGTGACTATTTCCTGTTGCTATAGTAGCAGTATCGTCAGCATAAGTTGCAATAGTAGTGTTTTCTATGTCTGGAATATCACAAGTGTATAATAAGTACAGAACCGGACCCAAAACACTCCCTTGCGGAACTCCAGCTTTTATATCCTCCGTCCGCCTTGGGACATCTACCCAGGCGCTGTCGCTGCATCATCCACCATCTATCGTGGTGACCCACACCGCCAGGGGCATCTACCCAGGCGCTGCCGCTGCATCATCCACCATTTACCGTGGTGACCCGCACCGGTCCACACCGGGAAAACAGCCACCTCATCGCACCTCCCGTGGACCCCTTGCGCTGGCTCTGGAACACCCGCTACCGCCGCGCATTAACAGGACAGTACTTACAGGGATTAGAGTGACAAAGTTGGATAGGCTCGTAACCACGACCCATTATAAATTTGTGTGATAATATAAGCCTGTTTTTTTGTAACACCGTCATTTTATTTTTTTATTTTCATACTTTTTTTTATTCCAAAAGAAGGTAGGTGTCACAATTGGTAACAACAAAATCGGTCTGTACGAAGTCGCTTCATGCGGCGGTTTGCCCGATTTAGCTATCATAATGACTTCAGCTATCTTCCACAACTCGGGCACATGTTTTAACCGAAATGCAGCTTAATTAAATTAGTCAATTTAACTATTGCTCTGCGAGGTAGATTTTTTAAGATTTCTCCTGTAATTAGATCAAATCCAGGTGATTTTTTGGATTTAATTTTATTTTTGATTTCATTTGCCACTTCTTTAGGCGTGACAAGTTTAATTTGTTGATCCTCTACCATAGTTGGGTGTCGTGAGTCAACATCTATTAGCGCTTCAGGGGCCTGAAAAGTATTTTCTAGGTGTTTTGCAAACCTCTTTGCCTTTTCCTCATTGCTGGTGGCCCATTTACCGTCATCTCCTCTGATGGGCGGGATTTGCATGATCGGTCGTTTCATGTTCTTTGTGAATTTCCATAAAGAGTAATCAGTACTACTGTCACTTGTGATTTGGCTTATAGCAGTGTGCATCGACTCTTCTCGAACTTTCTGTATTTCTATTTTCAGTTCTTTTGTAAGCCTATTAAGTAGCTTTTTGTCGATTGATCGACTTGATTTTTCTATGATTAACTCACTTAGTGTTAGAATAATCGGTGTATGATCCGAGTTCATATCGTAACTTTCTTCAATGTTCAAAAAATTTGATGAAATATTTTTGTAAATGAAAAAATCTATTAGGTCAGGTAGTTTGTTTGGATCAGTAGGCTAGTAGGTCGGTTTTCCAGTGGATACTGTTTCACATTTCATTTGCTGAGTTGCACTAAGAAGAACTTTTCCTTTTGATGTTGTTAATCTTGAACCCCAATGTGTATTTTTTGCATTGAAGTCGCCTCCTAGAATAAACCTGTTTCCTAGTTTTTCTAGAAAATTTGTATATTCTTCTTTTTTAATAGAATGTCTTGGAGGACAATAAATAGCTGATATTGTGATAGGATAGCTCTTTGTTTGCACGCATACAGCTACGGATTGTATCTTGTATTCTTCATGCTTAAGTAGTTCGTAGTGGTAGTGTGTTGTCTTTTATCAGAACAGCACTACCTCCTCTTGCAGAGTTATTAGGATGTAAGGCATGATATGCCTTATAACCAGTTAATTGCAGATATGACTGAGTAGTAAAGTGAGTCTCAGATATTAGACACACGTCAATATTATTTGTATCTAGGATTACCTGCAATTCTTGTCGATGTTGAAGTAATCCATTAGCATTCCAGGCCATAACTTTTAGCGTGTAGGTCATTTCTGTTTGGAAGGTGCTACCTTGGCGCTTCGTTCAAGAATCCTAAGTCTCTCATCAAATGATGATGTTTTTTATGCTTTGCATTTCTTTTGCAGCGACGCAGCCTCTATAGTTAGCCGGATGACCTTCACCACAATGTATACACTTGGGTTTTTCATCCAGTGGTTTCATGCAGTCTTTGGTCAGGTGTTTACCTATACACTTCACACAACGTGGTTCCTTTTAGCAGTACTTTTGTGTATGTCCGTACGACTGAGATCTTTTACACTGAGGGATTAAATTGGACGATTTAATTGGATGTATATCTATTTTACACCCCAGTATGCTCTTAAGGGCATAAATTTTCTTTATATCTTCGTCATTGGCAAAAGTAAAGATGAACATATTAAGAGGTTCCTTGTTCTTCCATTTCAGTTTGTTCACAGCCTCAAAGATTTTAAACTCTTTATCTTTAAGATCTCCCACGATTTTGTCTGGTTGCCATGTAAAGTGCAGTCCTTTAGCTATCACCCTTATTGGTCTCGCTTGTTTATTTTCATACGAGTGCCAGAGGTAAGTTTTTTCTGAGAGGAGTTTTGTAATAACTCTATAGTGTTCGGCTTCTTTGACGTTAACTCTGACGCTGTCGCTTTTGAGCATCTTAGCGGTAAACGATTCTTTCGGGATGTTTCTGAGAGAAGGTCATAGAATAATTGGTAATTCTTGACGTCATCAACAATGATGGGAGGAGGTGGTGGTATTTTCTTTACCACGGCATTTTCATGTGAGTGAGATTCATGTTAAGAATGTGATGAAGAGTGAGAGGTGTTAAGTTTCCTTTTCTTTCTAATTTTCACCCAAATCCATTCCGTCTCCCTTGCAAGTTCTTCGTCATCCGTACTGCACTCAGTGCATTGAGGTTTGCTAGGGTTTGGTTGGCCAACTTTTGAAGAGTCAGCTTTGGCAGTAAAGTCGTTGAGTTGCTTTTGTAGCGTCTCTATCTGGAGTTGCATTTGTTGAATTTGGCATTCCAGTTTTTCTCTTTTAGCCTTCTCACTAGTATAGGCCTTGTGTAACTCATTTTCGGTTCTGGTATTTACATTATAACTAAAATGACTAGCCATCTTTGTTAGAAAAGGTGGCCTTAGCGATGTTTACATCCGCAATCACATATAACACAATTAGTACAAATTAGGTCATTACGATGTGCAGTTGCCGACTGTCGGCGGCGACGATGATAGTGACAATTATGCTCTTTATTAATGAAGTAGTCACGACTCGCGCGCGAAATGCACGACCACACTCAATGGGCGAAACTTTGTCACCAAAAATAAGTGGCATTTGTAAATATTATAATAGTTAAAGATGACTTTATTAAAGTATTACGTTTTGTATATTGTATTAAGTATACAAATTAGTAAATTACGTTATTTATCGCTTTTTAGTTATTGAGGTAATGTTTTCATATACTTAAAGATTTTGTGGTTTACGTTTATAGAAGTCGGTTTAACTTTTATTTTTTAAAGTAATTTTTTTCATGAGTTTCAGTGATATTAACGAGTTGTAAACTTCAATAGAAGGTTACAGGGCTTTCAGATTCTCCTAACTCCTAACCGTCAAGGAGTTCTGAGGTTTCTTCATAAGTATAGCAGCATCAGGTGAATATTCAAGCATACTACACAAGAAACACGCTAGCCCTACATACTACCAAGTAGTTTCTATAGAACAATTGCAGTGCTGTCTTCAAACTCCTAACCGTTGAAGAGTTCTGTGGCCTCTTCATCAGCACAGCAGCATCAGGTGTGTATTCAAGCATACTTTACAAGCAACACGCTAGCCTTGCATACTACCAAGTAGTTTCTATCGACCAACTGCAGTGCTGTCTTCAAACTCCTAACCGTTGAGGAGTTTTGTGGCTTCTTCATCAGCACAGCAGCATCAGATGTTGACATCATAAAGAAAATCCCTAAGAGATCACTATTACGTAATAAAAACACCGTACTTGCATACAATTTTTGGTGGATGCCTTCGATTTCTCCTGGTTCCCATCATCAGATCCTGACCTGGTGAAAATGAAACCATCTTGGAGGTAAACACTATACAACGAAAATAATTTTTTTGAAATCCGTCCATAATTGACCAAAATATCGGTGAACATACATAAAAAAATATATATTATACATACAGATGAATTGAGAACCTCCCTTTTTCGAAGTCGGTTAAAAAATAACATTGGTTTCTAGCAGAATTTGACTACCAATAAAAAAGCACTATATTTCTAATGTGTGTTAGCGATATAGTGATTTGCATAAAACATAAGTATCAGTATTAAGGGGCTAGATTATTAATTATAACTGAGACCTCGTAAATATATTATAACTTTTCCATATGTCCTTGTCTATGGTAATGCAGGAAACAGTTTCTTTGTGTTTTTCATTTATTATAGATTATTATGTTCCTGCTTTCGATTTCATGCAACTTAATATTTATATTTTTAGTAAGATTAATGATGGAGGAACAAAATATTTATTGAAATTACCTTAAGGAAATCGATTTCTTAAGTTAAGTGTGATAAATATCTATGACTAAAAACTTTGTGCCCGGTATGGCAATAGGTTTGCCAACTATTCCATTTGGGACGTAAACATAATAGCGAGACGAGGCTTAATAGCCACTGCCTACACCTTCGGATAACAAAGGCGTGAAGTTATGTTACGTTACAAAGAAGTGCTAACTTGGGTCAATTTTTGACACTCGCTGGTGACTGCTACATACAAAGATGAAGAAGTAGTAATTCCTTTCCTTTAATAAAATACACTTTATTAAGTTCTACGAGTCACATGACTCACGCGGGCTGACTCAATTCTAATGCGATCTGTAAGTAATGACCTCTAGCGGACATTATAAAGCTAGGAAGGGTTATTACACTCAAGATGATTACTTTTATCCGACTGAGTCAGAGACATGCCCTATACAATAAGAATGCACTCTATTCCAATGTTTAGAGTAGGAGCAGTTTACTTCTGCTTGACACAATAATATTTCAGTTGAAGAAGCAAGTAGTCCGCCTGATTGCAAGTGGCAAGTGGACGGTGGCACACAAAATGCCTTGTTGTCTTCACACGGGTGTTGTCAAGAATACAAAACTATCAAAAGTGATATTATTTGGATTCAATTTTCTGTAATAATGGGGAACTGCCAACACAGCCAAAATGAATAATGATTTACTACATATTAAATAATGGTTATTACCAGCCTCGAGTTTAGTAATATCATACATTAAATAATAGGTTGGGGAAAAAGTATTTTCGTATTTTTGTATGAAAATTCAAGACATTTTTTTCAAAGTTTATTTACATTTATTTACAATATATATGTACCGTTTTGTTGAATAACTTTCTGCCATTTTGTGGGCAGAGACATTATCCCGTTACTGTAGAAACTTTGGGACTTCTGATCAAAAAAACGGGACAAATAGTTTTGGCAGTCCTCTCTTGAGGTCAACCTTACAGAACCTAAAGAATTCTGAAGAGACCGAAACAGGTGAAAATCTGAAGGCGCAAGGTCAGGGCTATATGGTGGATGCACTAGGACCTCCCAGTCGAACTCTCTTAATTTTTGCTGAGTGGCTAAAGATGTGTGTGGTCTAGCGTTATCGTGATGAAAGACCACACCCTTCCTGTTGATCAATTCCGGCCGTTTTCTCTCGACTGCTTCCTTTAATCTCATCAGTTGCTGGCAGTAAAGATCAGAATCGATGGTTTTGCCGGACGGTAAAAGCTCATAATGAACAATGCCCTTCCAATCCCACCATATACACAGCATCACCTTATTTCGTGTTAGGCCAGGTTTGGCCACAGTCTGTGAAGCCTGGCCAACTTTCGACCACGACCTTTTTCGCACGTTCTTGTCGTACGTGATCCACTTTTCATCGCCAGTTATCAATCTCTTCAAAAACGGCTCGGTTTCATTACGTCTCAATAATGAATCGCAAATGAGTACACGGTTCATTAAGTTTCTTTGAGTGAGCTCGTGTGGCACCCAAATATCGAGCTTTTTTGTATAACCAGCTTTCTTCAAATGGGTCAAAACTGTTTTGTGGTCAATTCCCAGTTCTTCAGCTACATCGTAACTACTAATATGACGATCTTGCTCCACTCTTTCAAAAATGGCGTCCATTTTATTCGTAACAGGGCGACCAGAGCGAGGTGCATCTTTAACATCAAAATTTCCGGACTGAAAACGTTTGAACCAAATTTGTGCTACTCTTACTGACACTGCATCAGGTCCATAAACATCACAAATTTTTTTCACTGCTTGAGTTGCATTTTTGCCTTTTTTGTAATAAAATTTTAAAATGTATCGAATTTCTTCATTAGATTCACTCATTTTTACGGAGAGAAAAACAAATGAAAAATAGCGGGAAACAACTTTTTTTTATTTTTTTCTTTTCTTTATAATGTAACCTTTTTAATGTTACCAAAACCAGCCAGACACAAATAGTACAGTCAAAGAAATTTTATAATAAGTTTATACCTACGTTATGCGAAAAGACTTTTTCCCCGACCTAATAATACAATGTTTCACAAATACAAATATACATAGTTTTTTTATTAATAGAGAAAACAATATGAAAAAGCATTCCAGTGTTTACATACATACATAACTTCACGCCAAATCCCTTGCGGGGTAGCCAGAGAGAACAGAGCGCCATAGGGCACGATTCTTACACGCCTCACTCGCTTCGTTGACATTCATGACTCTTTTCATGCACGCGCGTCGGTTTTTGAGGCTCTTTACATCACCTTTCTCCAGAACACGTTCTATTTGGTCATGGAATGTGTGTCTTGGCCGTCCTCGACTCCTACATCCATCCGCCTTTGCATTGTATATCTGCTTAGTCAGTCTTGCATCAACTATTCTTTCTACATGTCCGAACCATCGGAGCATGTCCTTTCTTATTTTTACACCGACACTCTCTTTCAAACCAACTTCCTTCCGTACAACCTTGTTTTCTACGCGGTCAGCGAGAGTCACTCCGCAGATTCCAGTGTTTAATTATTTAATTCTGTGGTAAAATATAGGACTCTTATATTTTGTGTTAGGCTTGCTATATTTGCATATAGCTGCATGCCTTTCAATGTGGAGAATATTTTTTTATCACGCTAATGGCAAAGAGGTCCATGACCTGTGTTCAGTAAACCACAAACTTTGCACTCACTAAAACATTTAATCAATACTCATCTTATGTAAACATTAACAAGTCTTAACTACATTTAGGGGAGAATCTTAACTTCTTATTCTTTAATAGGTTAACGCCATCTATCGTATTCAAAAAAAAACAATTAAATAATTATATAGAGCTTATATGCTTTTGGAGTAAACGAAACCAATGTGAGATGCAGAGCATGTGGAACAACGCCATCTATGCACTGTTCATGAAAACTATAATTAAACTAAAATAATACTAAACATGCCGCCGGCCAAGGACAACGTGATGTCCTTAACCAAACTTAATCAGATACATTCTTCTCAATGGGCAATGGACATAATTTAGTTACTGGTCTGCGAAATACATTGTTCTTATACTCTAACGATACAACACGTGTGATACCATCCTTACCGGGATGCTTATCAACAACACGTCCCAAAAGCCATTTACCTGGAGGTAATCGATCGTCTTTCACTAAGACAATATCTCCTAGTTCGATATCGCGTTGTTGTTTATTCCATTTATGACGTTGTTGTAACGTTTGTAAATATTCAGACTGCCAACGTCGCCACATCGCTTGTAGCATACGTTGTACCATCTGCCATCGATCAAGGTAAGTAGTACGAACGTTTTCTAAATTTTCTTCTGGGACTACTACAGGTGGTTCGCCCAGTAAAAAATGTCCTGGAGTTAAAGGTGGTTCATCTATAGAAGAATTAATTAGAGTAAGAGGTCGCGAGTTAACACAAGCCTCAATCTGTGTAAGTAAAGTATAAAACTCATTAAAGGTTAAGCACGACTGGCCAATAACCCTTTTTAGATGTCCCTTCACAGATTTAACACCTGCTTCCCAGAGACCCCCAAAATGTGGAGCACCAGGTGGTATAAAATGCCATGTGGTGCCATCATTAGCTAGTAATTCAGAAATTTCCTGAACAAGATTAGATTTTGCATCGTTGAATTGACTTTCTAAATGACGAGCAGAACCTTGAAAATTGGTACCACAGTCGCTATACAAATTACTACAATGACCGCGTCGGGCTGTGAAACGTTTAAAGGCTGCTATAAAAGCAGTTGTGCTTAAATTGTCAACCAATTCCAGGTGAATGGCCTTTGTGACAGTACATACAAAAAGACTAATGTAAGCTTTACTAGTACGGTTACATCTACCTGAGTACAACTTTAATGAAAAAGGACCAGCGAAATCCACTCCAGCAGTCAGAAAAGGGCGACTTGGTTGAACACGATAATGAGGTAAATTTCCCATAAATGGAGCTCGTGGTGTTGCCCTTTGCCGAAAACATGTAATGCACTTCGCTATTATACTCTTTACAAGTCTTTTACCACCAATAACATAATACTTTGAATTGACCAGGTTAAGAGTAAGTTGGAAACCGCCATGTAATGTTCGGTGGTGTGCATCTGTTACTATTAAGGTTGTAAAATAACATTTACTTGATAATATAACTGGTGACTTAAATTCATAATTTACTAATGCATTGGCTAGACGACCACCAACCCTCAAAATCTGTTCACTATCTAAAAACGGATTAAGTGTGTACAATTTACTAGATTTTAATATACGTTTACCTTGCGCTAATAAGTCAATTTCATCCTGAAAAGCAACATGTTGGGATAAGCGAGTACAGACTTTGCGCGCGAGTAACAACTCTTCAGTACACAAATATCTGGTAATATTCAAACTTTGACTTAATGATTTGGCTTTACATAATTTTATAAATCTTAAACAATAAGCTGTAACCCGAATTAATTTGGTAAAACTAGAATACCGTTTTAAGTATAAAGGTCTATCATCCACAGGACTATTAGTAGCCTGTGCCACTATTTTAATCTTAGCTTCTAACATTGTATCTGTAATCTTATCACTAACAAAACATATATCAGAATTTAAATTCAAAAATGCAGGGCCTGTCCACCACAATGTTGACTGTTCCAAATCCTGTGGACTCACGCCACGAGAGGCTAGGTCCGCAGGATTGTCAGAAGACTTTACGTGATGCCATTGGCTACTATTTGTAAGATTTAAAATTTCAGCTGTACGATTAGCAACAAAAGTAGTCCAGGTGTTAGGATTTTTCCGTAACCAGGCCAACACTATGGTAGAGTCAGTCCAAGCAAAGACATTATTATCCTCGATTGCTAAGCTTGTTTGAATATCGTGAAGCATATTAGCTAAAAGTACTGCTCCACACAGTTCAAGACGTGGAACCGATACTTGTTTTACCGGTGCGACTCTAGACTTTGCGGACACTAAGCGCATAGTAACGACATCATCATTTAAAACTCTAATATATATCACACAAGCGTATGCCGCACAAGAGGCATCACAAAAACCATGGATTTGGGTAGTAGACTGTCGCGAAGGAAACAAGCCCAACCAACGAGGAAGTTGTATAACATTCATAAGTTGTATGTTTTCATGGTAGGTACACCACTCATTTCTTAAATTATCAGGTAACGGATCATCCCAGTTAAGCCCAGCTAACCATAAATCTTGCATAAAGATTTTCAAAACAATTACAACAGGGGCTAACCAACCTAATGGGTCAAATGTTTTAGCTATAATAGATACAACAGTACGTTTTGTAATAATATCAAGTTGAGAATCTATAGACATTTTTAACTCAAAACAGTCAGTAAGTGGGTTCCATAATATACCTAATGCCTTAATAGTATCACTCATTTGTATGTTAACAACAGATTGTTTTGTGTCAGTATCAAAGGGAATCTGTTGAAGTACTTCTTCACTATTTGACGACCATTTGTGCAATGAGAAACCTGCTTCTCCTAATAAATCGGTTATTTGACGTTGTAAAGTAATTGTGTCTGTAATACTGGATGCTCCTGTTAATAAATCGTCCATATAAAAATCGCTTTAAGTATAGAAGCGCCAGCAGGATATTTTTCAAAACCATCCGTAGCAAGTTGGTGCAACGTTCGAATCGCCAGATATGGAGCACAAGAGGTTCCGTACGTAACGGTTAGTAATTTATATTCCTTAATAGGTTCCTCAGCATGTTTCCGCCATAATATTCTTTGGTAATTTGTATCAGAACGTGCAACCAATATTTGTCTATACATTTGTTTAATGTCTGATACTAAACAAATCTTATGTGACCTCCAACGTGTTACTAAATCCCTTATGTCTTTCTGTAGGGGAGGACCGATCAAAAGAGTGTCATTTAGTGACTCTCCTTTCTCCGGTTTAGCGCTGCCATCAAATACTACCCGAAGTTTCGTGCTAGTACTGGAGTCTTTCAGCACTGCGTGGTGAGGTAAGTAATATTTATCTATTATATCCATTTCTGTTTCAGGTACAATCTCCATGTGTCCCAATGATTCATATTCTTGCAGGAATTTACCATATTCTTCTTTAAATTCAGGTTTGTATTTAAATTTCTTCTCCATGTGGAATAATCGGTTAAGAGCTAAACTTTTGGTATCTCCTAGTTTGGAGCGCGCGTTAACGTTGAATGGTAACTGAACTACGTATCGACCTTCAGTGTTTCGCGTGTGAGTTTCCAGGTAGTGCGCTTCACACTGAGATTCTAATTGCGTTAACGGTCTCTTACTTTTGTGGCATTCTTCCAGCTCCCAGAAGCTCCTGAGCAGCTGATCTAAGTCTAACTTTGTATGTGACACAACTATTTGATGGGTTTGGTTTTGTGAGTTAGTGCCATCTATTTGTCCCGAAATTAACCATCCGAGATGGGAATTAAGTGCTATCAATGCATGGTGTTTCAATAAGCCATGTATCATCAGTTTTGCATGCATTTCGGCACCTAGCAAAATGTCTATCGACCCTGGTTTGTGAAACTGCGGATCAGCTAACTTTAGCGAACTAAATACTGACCAGGAATCGGCTGGCACTTCATGTGATGGAAGTAAAGATGTCAGGCGTTTGAGTACAAAAGCTTGCGTGGTGAAAGTCTTTGAGGTATCGTAAATTGATTGAAAATGTAAAGTGATCATTGATTTTGTCGTTATAATCATTTCATCAGATAATCCAGTAACTTTGCCATGTATTGAAGTACGATCTAATCCTAACAGTTGTGCAGCTGTTTCAGTGACAAATGATGCTTGCGATCCAGGATCAACTAAAGCTCTCAATTGGTGAGTATTTCCATTTTTTGTTAGGATCATAATACGGGCTGTAGCCAAAAGAACTTGAGTTCTAGTGATTTCTGCCTTCATACTAATGGCGTCGTGTGTTTGTACTTGATTAGATTCAATGGGTGTACTAATACTGGTGTTATTCATATTATGCAGAAGAGTGTGATGGCGACGACCACATTTCTTGCAGCTAGTACTTTGTCTACAGTGTTTAACAGAATGCCCTTTGATTAGACAATTGAAACATATGTTGTTCTTTTTTACAAAGTCACGACGTTGTTGTAAATCCAAATTACCAAACTGCTTGCAATGGCAAATATAATGTTTTTGAGAACAGTAAGCGCATGAACATTCGACTTCGGTGGCAAAGGTCTTAATTTGTGGTGCTTGGCTATTAGATTTCAACTCTCTTTTGTTAGTGTCCTTTCTAGAGCTGGTGACAACCTCCATTGCTCGAAACCGGGTTTCTAGGTGTGATGCTAAAGAGTCAAAACTTGGTATCTCTTGTGACGAACCAAGGGATTGTTCCCAGAGTTTGTGTGTTTCTATGTCCAATTTAGAGACCACAATATACACTACTATAGCATCCCAGCTTGTTGTATTAATACCTAGATTGTCAAGCATATTCAAACACTCTCTAGTTGTATCTAAAATTGCCTTCAAGCCTTGTGCACATTCAACTTGCACCTTTCGTTGATTAATAAGGCGATTCAATATATTATTCACAATAATACGTTTGTTGTCGTATCGTTTTTCTAAAGTTTCCCAAGCTTTTTCATAGTTAGCTGCAGTCAAGCCAAAATGCCTTAATAATTGCTCAGCTTCTCCTGTGATACTTGACTTCAAATAATGGTGCTTCTCTATGTCAGTTAACTTTTCATCATTGTGAATAAGCGACTTAAAGATGTCTCTGTAACTGTACCATTCTAAATAGTTGCCCGAAAACTTTGGTATATTGATGGGTGGTAGTTTAGTTTTACGCGCTGTTTTTTCAGAAACCTCTGTATTACTGGTTTTCTGTTCCTTAGCTGTCTTATGTTCTTCTTTAGAGACTAGCAGCAAACACTCCTTGAGCAACGTTTTAAATTCAAGGTAAATTTCTTCTGTGTATTCAAAATTAGTTTCTGCATCAAATTTTAGTTGTTCTAGCACATCTTTAGAAACCTCATTGGAAATCGCTTCATATTGTTTGTTAAAAGTTACCCAATATTCCGCTAATGTTTCAAGTCTTGTTTCTAAATAACCACGGGTATATCGCGCCTTAGAAGTCTTTTTTGTATTAATATACAATTTATTAATTCGCTCACTTAATAATTTTTGAGAAGTACACAATTGCGCCATTTTAATAATAACACGTTAATAAATTTTGTAAGTGTCCAACGTCTCTTCTTTTTACAATAGAAACAATGTTAAGATTTTTCAAAGTCCACAAAATAATGATTTTATTTACAAAGGAAATTATTTTAACTGTTGAATTTTTTTTTTTTTTTTCTAAGTGTCGAAATTTTTCTAAGTCCAAAATATCAAATTTTTCTAAGTCCAAAACAATGAATTTTTCTAAGTCCACAAACAATGAATATTTTTCTAAGTGTTTAGTTCACGAAATTTTTCTAAGTTCCAAACACGTATTTTTTCTAAGTGTCAGTTGCGGCGCGAATGTTCTAAGTCCTAATTTCTTACCATTACCACAAGTCCGTATCACTTCACTCACTTATTGTTCACTTCACTTATTTATGTTCACTTCACTTTACTGACACTGATTTTAATTATCCGGCTCGAAGGACCAATGTTCAGTAAACCACAAACTTTGCACTCACTAAAACATTTAATCAATACTCATCTTATGTAAACATTAACAAGTCTTAACTACATTTAGGGGAGAATCTTAACTTCTTATTCTTTAATAGGTTAACGCCATCTATCGTATTCAAAAAAAAACAATTAAATAATTATATAGAGCTTATATGCTTTTGGAGTAAACGAAACCAATGTGAGATGCAGAGCATGTGGAACAACGCCATCTATGCACTGTTCATGAAAACTATAATTAAACTAAAATAATACTAAACAACCTGCCTGATCGTTAGTAATTATAGTGGTCAGTGAAAACGTAAATAACATAACGTCACTCTAATACGATTAAGGCCCTGTTAATTCGTTTTGCTTAAAATCTCCAACTGGACCGATATAACCCTGCCAATAAATGCTATAAATTTAAATTTGCATATTATCTATGTGTATAATAAATATAATATATATTAAGCTGTCTAATTGAAATATATTTACAAAGCTGTTCATTTTAACAAGAGATATAAAACAATGAAACCCTATGAAATAAACGAAATGCATTCAAAAAGATTTCACGTGATATTAAAGAATGACTAAGCCGATATAGCACTAGCGTAAGAGTCGAAGAAGGCTCATGACTCACCCACTACTAGCAGTTTAGTCGGTTTTAGTCAAAAAGTGATGTCAGGAGTGTTAGTAGCCGAGCTCACACGAAAAGTATTAGCAAGGTCAAAGAAGCGAGTAACCGCGTTTTATGATATTTCATCCTTTCTGTTAGCCCTCTACAGGGGATTGGCGTGAAGATGACGATATATGTATGAAAAAGTACCTTACAGTGAATCAACCAAAAATAGGATATCTGTCTGTCACGGGCCATTGTACAGATTAATTAAAATAGAAAATAGCGGCGTTATTAAACCTTAATTTTCACAAGCGGTACCTCATTAATATCCGTTTCAATAGACGCGTTAAATTGGCTACCTACACGGTGGAAAACTAGCTGTTTCACCCTCAGGTCGCTAAAATATCTACTGAATAATGTATTAGATAGGTGACTGGGACATTGCGTTCAAGTGAGATTTATGACCCTCCTGGATAATATATGTAGGTATTGAATCACTTGTGGAGGGGATGGTTTTCGATTAAATAACAATATTCTGTGAAGTAGCAAACATTATTAATATAGTACACTAACATTTTTCAATTTGAGATTGAATATTTAGGGACATCGGGTGTCCTGAAAGTCTTGTTCTAGATATTAAATAAATAGATTGCAAGTAAGATCTACACATATCTATTTACCAACCAACTCTTTATCTCTATCTTTTCTCAAAACAGGGAGCTAAAGGGTTGGTAGTAATTAGAGAGAATAGAGCAGTCCTGGTGGTTACTCAAGAACAACAGTACGTCTTGGTGGCAATGACTGCTGTATTTGTCCGTAAGAACTCCCATGTCGGTGACCGTGAACCAGTGTTACTTTAGCTATTAATAAAATAGACCCTAACAGTGTAATATATGCAGTAAAACATTGTGGTATGTACCCGGCTTAAACTTAAGACTAAAGAGGCCTAGCTTTCCGCTTCTAAACTCTCTCTTAGACATGCACACAAATCATTACAGGGATTCATAAAAAAGAGAATTGTTGAGGTTTAACTGCTTACAGCTTTGGGTATTAAAGGCGCTAAGTTTCCGCACAGTTAATAAAAAAATCTATTTAATCAAACAAAAGAAAACGCAGATTTCTTTTTATGTCAAGAGTAAATGAAAATTGAATGTCTATATATTATTAAAATTTCATGTGACTCACAACATAGGATTATACTTAACAAATAATACATGTGAAGCTGTTTATATGTAAGTATTACAAAGTCGCATGAAACAAATTCAGTCAAGGACAGTTTGAAGTGCGGACAAAGTTAAAAAAGGTTAAACTCTATCAGGTTTACTTAGCCAGCGGTAATTACTTATTTAGATATTAGATACGTAGGAATATTAACATTCCATTATGTTATTACAAATTTTTACAACCTTTTATTTACTCCACTAATAACACGTAAATCAAACAAAACAACTTACCTGGTACTAATAAAATTACAGATAAAAGTACCTCAACGTTCAGGTATTGGGACAAATTTCATCAAATCAGAAAAAGTTTTTTAGAAAATTTCCGCTAAAATAATAACGTGCAACAAAACAGCTCACACCGCTTATTTTTTACAAAAATATTAGAAAGAAGTAGTAACATTGTAAGGAATTACCTGATGGTAGACCTTCCCTAAAATCTACTCGCGTTTCTAACAAATGTACTTTCCTACTAACTAATCACAAATTAGGATATTTATAGTAAACGAGGCTTGCATTTCCAGGTCAATTACTTCGATAGGCTCTCCCAGTCATGCAACTCTTTTTTTTTAATTCTCATGCAGACCGACGGTTCTGGCGGTTATGCGACCATAAGTAATATATAGTCTCATAACCGTAGGAATTGAATGTTTTGTAGGTTTTGATTTTAAAAACTCGCTTTATTAGTATTTAAATGATGTCATACGAATCAAAAATTAACAAAAAAAAACTAATTGTTGAGGTACAACTGCCCACACCTTTGGGTATTAAAGAAATTACGGAATTTAAAATGTACTTCTATGAGACAATATGAAGTCAAAGTGGTAATAAAGGAGGACACTTGTACAAAGTCGATAGTTGCAGCAAATTCGTAACTTCTTATTATTAAATATATTAATAATCATGTACGTCTTATAACCAAAAATACTTACTCAGTTATAATTAAAAATCCATTAAGCAATCGCACATCATACACTTATATTATCTCTTATAAGTACAAAACACTAAATAACGTCACAACGTTCACATTTTTGCTATGATTTATCTTTTTCACACTTTTCAATCGTTATCATTTCAATTTTCTTTTAAAAACATAGTAAACAACATAAATGGTCACCATTTTTAAGTTTTTGGCGCGAAAATGTAAAGTAACTGTCATTTTTAAAAATGGATTCAGGACACACGTAATTGCTGTTAGAGATTATATATTGTTTCCTTGTGAAACACCAAACGAAGGTTAAATTTCAGTTTCTTGACCATGGCGAAATCAGTTAACATTTTTTAATTGTTCAACCGTTTACTCACTATAAATAGTACATTTTATTAATTTAAAACACTTTAAAATTAAAGCTAGCAAAAAAAATGCGAATATTTAGTAAAACATCGTATGTTTATTATTGTTTTGTTTTCAGTTTCTAAGGCTACGATATGTCTTACAAGGCAGTTGTGTTACAACTGACCATTGTATGAAGAAATGGGGGGTAAAATGGGGTGGTGGGCACTTGGGGTGTGCTGTTAATCACATGGGGTGGAATAATTTTGTTTTTTAATTACGGTGAGGTGCTTTCGGTAGACCAATTTTAGTGTTATTGGCGCCATTTGGGGTTACGATGTCATGTTCAGTATGTGTGGAATGCGACGATTATCCGAGTCTCAGTGCGAAATGAGGGCAAGCATTTATAGCGCACTGCCTCCGCTAATTTAATTCACAAAAACATATAAAACAATGAATAATTAAATTATAAACAGATGTTACTACAGCTGATTCTGTACTAACATGCCTCACGCAATATTACTTATATATATATATTTTATATTTTTTTTTTATAAACGATCGTGTTGAAAATAGAACCTGTATTTGATTATGGTTAGTGTTTTAGTATTTCTAGTTTTAACGAGCATTGTGTAGAATATATTTTATTTTTCTGTCTAAAATGCAAATGTTTTATTTTGCGGTTTTACATTAAGTAATATTCACTAAGTTATATATATATTACTAGCTGACCCGGCGAACTTTGTTCCGCATCAAAAGTAATAAATGAGTAACATTTGGATATTAAAAAGTTCAATTTGTGCTATTTATCGGCACGCGTTTTGGCGCGCAACGCAACTAATATGTCCCGCTATGTTAATACTGTAATATCTTCGTAAATATTCGTTTAAATTACATAGTCTAAAGGCCAGGATCATCTATATTACATATACAATCTATTTAAGAAACTTAATTGGATGAAAATCAATGCTGTAATGTTTAAAATCACTTCGAAAATAAGCCGTTATTTCTCATAAAAAGTAAAAAAATAAAAATGGTCAGTGTGGGTTATCCCTAAGAGATAGACATATGCCCTCGCGGACTTTTTTGTAGACCCTTTAAAGGTGTATAATAATGTATTACGTTGTTTTTATTTATCACTTAGGGTTTAGGCAGCGTTTGCGATTAACGTTCTAAATCTTGAAAATTATCACTTTTTTTACTACACTATACATGAATTATAGATCAAAACCACCCCGTTGACACCCTCTCACTATTAAAAAAAACCGCATCAAAATCCGTTGCGTATTTTTAAAGATATGCGCATATAAGGGGACAGACAGCGGAAAGTAACTTTATTTTATACTATGTAATGTAATGATAATGATATATATAGTTCAGTTAAAATGTCAACCCATTATCGCTGTCTGTAAAAACGTCCTAGTTTAGTTTTGGTTTATCAACCCTACTTTCTGGAAGAAGGGCAACTACGACAGAATCAATGAAGCTTTATCAATGTGCTGACTGCTGGGTATCTCGGTGCGCCGCGCTGTATCATTTACAAACCTACAATTTACTGAGAACGTTACCGTTCTTCATGAGCAGCCTGACTGTTGGAAGGAAGTAATCAAGTAACTCTGTTTGTTTATAAACTATACTTATGTATTGTAAAAAGGGCAAACAAGCAGATCACCTAGTGGTAAGTGACTAGCGCCGCCTATGAATATTTGCAGCCCCAAGGTGATCACAGCTTGAAACTTGAGGTCTTAAATATCAATAAGCTAACTAAAGTTTTATTTGATTGTATTTTATGAATTATCTTAAGATCACACTATTAACTTATTGCCGAGACCTGCTTGAAAGCTGTCTATGGAAATAAAAATGTATTTTCTAGTCATGGTGCGACTTACATTAGTATTGATTCATGTTCAAAGTAGTGTTTGTTTTAGAGTATTTTTTTCGTTTCACAACTTTTGGAATACATTTTTATATCGTGTGTGCTCCTTGTAAAATTACCTATCTAAGAGAGTAACTCCACTCCTTATCCGATCAGCAGTTTCGGAATCAATCCAGCATTGACAGTCATAACAAGTAGAAGTAAATTAAGTGTATATAAGATTTTTTATAGTGGTTTGTATTAAGAGCCATAAGCTCTGCGTATTAGTTAAAGAGCTGAATTAATTCTGTGACCTCATCAGTAAGGCGGAGTTAGTTAATAGTTTGTAATATTATTCTTTATGTAAGCAAATATTTAACTTGTCGTCCGTCCAGGGTTAAAAATTGTGTCCGTCCAGGGCCGTTACTGAAACCTTGGGAGTGTACTTGACAGGTCCACATATATTTTGGTCAGTGACAGCTCAACCAGAATATTTTACAGACATCGCAAGAGTGAATCGATCACGCAAACATTTCTTTATTAATTCCACCTAACATGGTGAACTATATATACCTATTGTCCTATTTAAAGAAGATGTTTGTGGCTGTTGATCTTCCAAAAGTAAATAAATAAATAAACTTTCATCGCATTATGTTAGGATTGGTAGAGGGTTGTAAATTTAGAGTCGGTAAGATTTATTTTCAGCTTGTTGACACGACAAACTTTGTTACGCCTCAAAGCAATAACTGATATTTACTCGTTTTTCTAAAATAAAAATAGCATAAACTACTCCTTATTACAGGAACTACGTGCCAATAAAAGTCCTGTCAAAATTACTCGAATTATTTCAGAGCTTAGCCGGTACAAACATACATACATAACTTCACGCCAAATCCCTTGCGGGGTAGGCAGAGAGAACAGCGCGCCATAAGGTATGATTCTTACACGCCTCACTCGCTTCGTGGACTTTCATAACTCTTTTCATGCACGCGCGTCGGTTTTTGAGGCTCCTAACATCACCTTCCTCCAGAACACGTTCTATTTGAATGAATGAATGAATGAATGAATGAATGATTTATTCACATCTCACAAGGAAGATACATAGTTACATTACAAACATTAAAGATCACACTTGCCATTACATAAATATTTTTTCCTTGCAAGAGTCTGGAGTCCGGAGTATTTGGTCATAGAATGTGTGTCTTGGCCGTTCTCGACTCCTACATCCATCCGCTTTTGCATTGTATATCTGCCTAGTCAGTCTTGCACCATCCATTCTTTCTACATGTCCGAACCATCGTAGCATGCCCTTTCTTACTTTTACACCGACACTCTCTTTCAAACCAACTTCCTTCCTTACAAACTTGTTTTCTACGCGGTCAGCGAGAGTCACTCCGCAGATTTTGCGCAGTGCCCTCATTTCTACCGCGTTTATTCTACTTTCATGCACTCTCTCCCATACCCAGCTCTCGCTTCCATAAGTTAACGTTGGGATCAGGACTGCATTGTGAATTGCTAGCTGGGCTTTTCTACTAATGTTTTTTTGCGCCCAGGAATCTGCCCAACGCTTCATTTACGCTATTTCCTATCGCCACTCGTCTTTCTACATCCGCGGTGTGCCTTCCATCTCTGCTAAAAGCGCATCCAATATATACAATTTCATTCACCTGTTCCAGCACTACATCATCAACCGTTATCCTTGCATCCGTTCTGGATTCCTCCCTTTCAAAAACCATAACTTTCGTTTTCGTCGCATTCAACTGCAAGCCTTTAATCATGCAATCATCTTTCATAGTAGTGTAGTGTGTTAGCAGGTCCGACGGCGATTTGGCTAGAACTACAGCGTCATCTGCGTAAAGCAGGCAGCTCACAACTAGGTCACCCATTCGCATCCCTACATCCATCGATCTCACTCTCTGGAGACAACTGTCCAGGTACAGGATGAACAGTCGAGCGGACAGAACGCACCCTGTCTGACGCAGATATTGACGTCAAACCAGGGGGACAAGTCGCCGTCAACACGCACACACGCTGTGCAGCCCTCATAAGTGGACTACACAGCGCGCAGCAGTGCGCCGCTCACCCCGTAGCCCGGGAGTATGCCCCACAGATCCTTTCGTAACACTCTGTCAAACGCTTTTTCCAGATCCACAAAAACGCAGAAAACCTTCCGGTGAACAGCCAGTTGTTTCTCCACGATGTTGCGGAGAGAAAAAATCTGATCCATGCACCCTCGTCCGCTTCTAAAACCACCCCGAGCCTCCCACAACAGTCCATCAGATATCACCCTCATTCTCCTTTCAATAATTTTCCCATACACTTTCGCTGCTAAGCTGATCAAACTGATGGCCCTATAACTGGCGCACTGCATACGTGATCCCTTACCTTTATACAAGGGCACGATGACAGCACGCTTCCAGTCCATGGGAACCTTACCCGACCTCTAGCATAGATTGCTCAAGGTCAGGAAAGCGTCCCGGACAAACAGACAGACGGACAGATATTTTTTTTAATGTTATTTTGGTGTATCTACCAAATATATAATAATTAGGCAAGTTATGTAGATGTCAAATCATAATATGTTACAAACATGACATAACTTCACGCCTTTTTCTACCCGAATAGTTACGCTACGTCCCAAATGGAATAGGTGGCGGACTGATTGCCATACACCGGGCACAAAGTTGTCAGTCATTTTTATCGCACATAAATTTCGAAAAGAATTCTGGGAAATCATTGGTCCGGAATCGAACCCACGACTTTTGAATCAGAACCACCACTGGACCGACTCGACCACTGGACCACCGAGACTAACTAAAATAAAAATATCAATAAAACATTTGGCCTGTAATATCCTATTAATAATGGCAATTTCTTCTAAAACACAGAATCTTAATGAAAGTCGTCGTCAGTTTTAGGGCCCAAGCAGTTCACTGCATGAATGGACCGACTCGAACATTGGTTCAGAATATCGACGTAAAGTGGCTCATGCTACCGTTCGGTGAGGGAGGTATCAGGAGGCCCACCCCCATTCCCCCTCCTTTCCCATGCTAATATCATAAAAGCTGGTAACTGTTACAGGTGTAAATGTGCAGCGTCGGTCACTTACCACCAGGTGGAATTAAAACAAAGTAAATAAGACAATTCGAAGATGAATACGAAGTGAGAATGATTTTTGAAATTAATAAATGGGTTTAGTGAAATTGGTTTAAGATCAATTCACAACAAATTCTTATTGTTCTTGTAATAAAGCAAGCAGGTGGACATAGGGCCATTATGCTCTGTCAGGGCCGCAGCGCCCTTGGGCCAGAGAAATTGTATCACATTTACATATCAACATCATATTCAAGCCAATATAATTATTCGGGGTGTATTTAAAATTATTTGTCGGTATTTAGGGATTTCGACAGCCACGGTGGTCCAGTGGTCGAGCTCCCGCTTCTAAATCAAGAAGTCGTGTGTTCGATTCCGGGCTCACACTAATGTATTTTCGGCTTTATTTTCGGAAATTATGTGTGATTTATAATTAATAATTAAATTATCCCAATAATTACTAACTTTATTTTATTAACATTCCAATAAATTATTATGGTAAATAATTTGTAATCTATATTGATCTATTAATTAAATTATTCCAATAATTACTAATTCAATTTTAATAATATCTTAAAACTAGTATCAATAAATTAAGATAGTAAATAATCATTATTAAACATTGTTCTAACAATTGAATTATTATAATATTCACTGATTCAATTTTATTATGTAATATGTTTTCTGCTGAAATATAAGGCTTTTTTATTATTTTTTTTTATTTATGTGTGATTTCACCATGAATGTTGACTGACAAGATTGTGTCCGTATATGGCAATGGCCTTGCTACCTATTCCATTTGGGACTCGAAGGCTTAACAGCTACACCTTTTGGGTAGAAAAAGGCGTGAAGTTATAAATAAAATAAAAAATGAGATTCAATGTTCACGACGGGTCTGACGGTCTGGAAATGGAATGCCAAAAATAACATTTCTTTTAGCAAAAGCCTACCTGCGGCGCATTAAGTTTTTGGACTACGGCAGTAACATATCTACAGCTTGTTCCCGCGGTCTATACACGTTTAAAATTGCAAAAAAAGCGTTCTCGAAGTCTAATATTTGTTAGGGGAAAAGTTTCTTCATATTTTATATTATAATTCAAAAGGTTTTTATTATTAGTATGTGCCATTTCGTTGGATAACTTTTTGCCATTTTGTAGGTAGGGACGTGAAAAGTTTGAGGCTTCTGAGCAAAACATTGCGACAAGTGATTTCCTACCTACTACCATTTGGGATGTAAACATAACGACGAGACGAAGGTGTAGGCAGCGGCTGCCTACACCTTCGGGTAACAAAAGGCGTGAAGTTATGTATGTTATGTATGTAACAGGGCGACCAGAGCGACTTGCATGTTTCACATCAGAAATTCTGGATTCAAAACGCTGAAACTAAATTTGCATTGCGCTACTTTGCGATACTGAACTAGGTCCATAAACATCACAAATTTTTCGCAGCTTGTGATACATTTTTACATTTTTTCTAGTAAAATTTTAGAATGTATCGAATTTCTTCATTACATTCACTAATTTTATTAGCAATAAGAAAAACAAATGAAAATCACGTATTTTCCAAATTTGAATTTGGATTTGTCTTCCATAAAATTAAAACTTTAATAATAGCAAAACCATCCAGATACAAATATTGTAGCCAAACATATTATTATAAAAAAACATACAAGTTATTATTATTATACAAGTTCATAAATACTATATGCGAAAAGACTTTCTACAACAAAAGAAATACTCATAAAAAACTAGCCTTTAGGTCAGAAATTGCATTATATTATCGATATTAAATTATCGATATTATACCACCTATATTTTTTAATTTATCAAACAACTGGATACTTTTAAATAGATATTGAGTCTAGTGGGTAGTTATTAATTCAGCTCACTGGCACACCTCTTGCGGTGAGCTGAACCAATTACTTTAATGTTTCAACAATATCGGATACCTTTAGCACTTACGATGCGATCTTTATATGAACTGCAATAACATTTATTTGTAAGGTCCAGTGAAGGTTAACTCTATCAATGGAGGGAAAATTCTAATTTGCGCTTTCGGTCATTACCAAGGTAATTAAAGTTTCTATATGTAGGTAAACCACTAACTGTAGTGTTAATATACATGTCATTTGTGCAAATAATAAAAATTACCTCTTTATTAGTAGAACTGCACTTTAAAAAAAAACTCAATAATATATTGTGGAGGTTTAAAATAAATATACTTACATATTTATATCCACTCTATATTACGAAACTTTTAGATGAATTTCTTCCAGACTTTTGGAGATTAATTTATCTCAGCTTTGATGATTATTTGTAAACAAATTAGAAGATCGAAAACATCTAAACCAATCATATCAGTTTCGTTACTGGATAGTAAAAAAAGTTTTTACCAAACTGCAGTAAGCTCGAGCGTGGTATAATAGTACCCACACCCTGCGCTACATACCTACCCACTGCAGCTATAAATGCGCCTTGAAACATCGCTGATCATTATACCAATGGCATTACCTGTCTCTATCAAAAATATACATCGTTATCCAGTTATATATAGCAATAAGAGTGAAAAGCAATACAGCGAAAAATTTCATGAACACTTACGCAGGGGTAACACATTCTTAGTGACTCTCCATTCTGAGTATTCAAATCGTAGGTGGTGAATGTTCAGTTGCAATCAAGACAATTACCAGTATCCTTTCGTTAACCCTCATCCTGATTTTGTATAGTATACTATACATTCAACTTTACAAAAATATACAATCACTATAAAACAATATTTAACCTATTTTAATTAAACACATGACTTTATTAGACATTTATTTATACTTTTAAAATAAAAATACCAGTTTATCTGTCATAATTTTGTCAGTTTTGAAAAAAGCCGTCAAGATGTGCCGCTCATATTTATGTCAGATGTTTTATTTTATTTTTATGTTTGTACTCCTAAATAAGTATATCTATTATAAAATACACACGCCTAAATATTTGTTCTTACATATTTTGATTTGAATACCATTGTCGCTTTGAAAATAGGTATGTTTTTTCATGTTTTTTACATAATGGTATTCAAACCATTAAACCATAATGCCAAAGTTGCACTAATTTACGTCTCGTCGACGATGTATAGTATAATATACATTGCTAACTTTATAGAATCAACATTTTGTAGACTGTATCAGGTACCTACTAAAAACATATTATTTACTACCTCTACTACTATTACTACCTACTATAATACAATACAATACAATATCTCTATAGTTTGACTTGATTATGGTGATGGTTTCTTTGCATGTTTTTTTTCTTAAGTTTTGGACTACACTGAGAAAAGGCGCATTGTATCCTTAGTATTTGAAACCTAAGTGATAGAGCTAGTAGATTGAGACCTAAGTGATAGAGCTAGTAGCTCAGCAAGTGATAACGCTGGACTGACTAAATTGGCAGAAAGATCTCCAGCGCCGATAACGAATTCTTGTCTCGGATAGTAAAACCCACGGAAATATCTCTTACAAAGTTCTGACGATGAGATAGGAATGCATAAAGTTGAAATTTATGTGTATACAAACCAAGTACCTTTTACACCTATTCTTACACAGATATTCCCTTATCCAACAAAAAGTAATTATATCTACCCACTATTTCATATTTGCGACAGTTGTCTTCAAATCAACCAATTGCATGCACGTCTGTCGGCACAACTGAAACTGTCGGTTACTGAAAACTTAGAAGATTATTATTACCATTCACATAAATGGCGTAGCGTACAAAGAACAGGAAGGTCCGTAACAGTTTTAAAGCAATTAATACTAGATTTTTGGCAATAAAAGGGCATGGGTAGTGTAGTTTCATCATCATATAAAAACAACTGGACAAAGTCCCTTCCTTTTGCGATGGTGGCTAATTAGTGTACCTAAAAGGACACCTATAAAAAGCAGGATCGCCAAAAATATTTTAGGTATGAAAGACAGTGGATTAATGAAGCTAGGTTTTAAATTTAGACGCTATTCACAAATACCGGATATAAGTGCAAGTATGTACTACAAACCAGGCCAGGCAAATAATATCTGCACAAAATCTATGATATATCTTTATTGTGAGCGGAATCGAAAGTGTTTTTGCAGACCACCACAAGTTATACGGTTGCAGAATTACGATAATTTTGTAAAAAAAAACAATTTAATTAAAGATTTATTTTGATATTAAGTTTTACTGTCCCCAAAGTTGTTGTTTTTATTTAAATGTATGCTATTTACTATAAGTTTTTGGTATTTGTAAAACACTATTAGTAACATTCCAACACTCCCTAAATATGGCAATGTATAGCGTACTATACATAGGTAAATATGCAATAATCACCGTGAGTCTGGCAATGTATAGAATAGTATACATCTTGTTTTCCGAATTTTCACATCATGATTTTTTTATGTATTTTTTCTATGTGTTTTATAGCCCATTGAAGCTACCTGTATAACTTTTTTTGTGCTTTGTTTCAAAAAAGAAATCTTGCCATGATAAGGATTAAACCAAGGCTACATAATTATTGTATCAAGTTATTCATAGCCAAAAAGGCAACTTATTGTCGTAAAAGGCAACTTAAGGATTTGACAAGATAACATACTTAACACAACTCCATGCCTTTTTCTACCCGATGGTGTAAGCAGCGGCTGTGCCTCGACTCGCCGTTATGCTTAGGGGGCGTCCATAAATTACGTAGGGTATTTTTCAAATTTCTTGCCCCTCCCTCCTCCGTTGGTGAGATGTCGTGAGATTTTGTTCAATCCCCTCTCCCATCCCCAAATCTCACGTGAGATTTTTCAGAATTTGGGTTTCTTACGTACACGCGTTGGATTGTTATTGTAGAAAGAAAAAAAGACAAAACTGAGCTATTTGGTATCAAATAAATATGGTGGTTTGACATTCAGTAGATGTATAACCTCGTAGTAAGAATGAAATTAATTATCTTTCTAAATTAGTGAATAATCTTAATCGTATTATAATGACGCTCAAGATTAAATCTTGAGCACATGCTCGATTTGCTCAACATACAATTAGGATTGAATGGACCAAAATAGTATTTTTTTTTTGTTTCAATCAGAAATTACGTGATAATTGTCGAGACCCTCCCTCTCCCTAACGTAAGATTATATGAGATTTGACTCGACCCTCGACCCCTAAATCATCTCACGTAATTTATGGACGCCCCCTTATATCCTAAATGGAATAGGTGGCGAACCTATTGCTATGCTCCGGGCACGAAAGTTTCAGTCATCGATATTTACCACACATAACTTCCGAAAATTATTTTCCAAAGTCATTGGTGCGGGCCAGGACTCGAACCTACGACTTCTTTTTTCAGAAGCGGGGTGCTATGCATGTAAGTCTTGATGTACTAATAGTTCAGCACTCCAACTTCTAATTCAGAGGTCCTGAGAACGGACTCACAACAATTACTTTCGAAAATTGCTTGTCGAATAATAAATTTCCCTAGATTTTAGGACAAAAAAATTAATCCGGCGCATTGAGGCCACTTTTTACATCTGTGGGTAATAAGCTTGCCAAATGACCGTTACAAAATAAAATTGCTTCGTTATTTATACTTTTATTTATTTTTATTTTATTTATTTAATAAGATTCACCAGCAACATAATCTTTACTCATTTACAATAAGATGTAGTTACAATAGCCTGTGCTAAAAGATATGTCCTTATAGGTAAATACAGCTTATGCTTACAACTAAACGTCAACTCAGATTATAGTTATGATACAGTTTATCCTATACACATTATAGCTCGTACATATATAAAGAGTAGTCAAGAGACAAAATGAACATGAAATGAATCAAATCAATACACGCGAGTGTTCAAGTTCAGCCACACACAATTTCCTAAACGAACAGCCAGGCAAGTGGAAAATGTCGATATCGCAGTTCCCCAATTCGTTGTAGGCACTCATGCACCTGCGTAAGGGCGCGCTTCTACCAAGATTGGTTCTACAGCGAGGCAAACCAAAGACCCTTGACACCGGATGTCTAGGGACATGATAAGGTACAGAGAGGCTAACTTGCCGGAGAAGCCCCGGACAAGTCAACCTACCATGGATAAGCTTATGTAATGTAACAAGGTCCAGAAGTTTTCGTCGGTTGGTCAGAGACATTATTTCGAAATGTTTAAGGCGAGCATCATAATCAGCGTCACGTGGACAGTCACGACAACGATAGACAAGATAGCGGGTAAAATTCCTTTGGATGCGTTCTATTCTGTCAGCATGATTTTGGTATATAGGATTCCATATGCTTGACGCATACTCAAGGTGACTGCGAATAAGTGCGTTAAATAGTATTAAAAATGTATCTATTTTTTTAAATTGTTTGCCCAATCGTTTGACCAAACCCAAGATCCTCCAGGAACAAGTCACGATCTTATCAATATGGTCAATAAACTTTAATTTATTGTCAATTAATACACCGAGATCACGAGTAACGGATGATTCTACCAAATCTTGACCAGCAATACTGTACTTAGATGGAAAAGAGTTAATCTTTCTTGTAATCCTCATATAAGTACATTTTTGGGGATTAAGTGTCATTTTATTAAGAAAGCACCATTTATCGATAGCTTCTAAATCCTTTTGCAATAGAGAAACATCAGTTTCATTAGACACAGACCTATAATCAATAAGTTTCAAGTCATCAGCGAAAATTGAGAAGTTACTGTATTGAATGGAATCAGAGATGTCGTTGATAAACGTCAAGAAGAGAATAGGCCCAAGGTGGGAGCCCTGAGGTACACCAGAGAGAGATATATAGTCATCCGACTTGAACCCATGCGCAATCACACTTTGAATTCGATTCCTTAGATATGAGCTCAGCCATCGCAAAATATCCCCGTGAATCCCATAAGCTTTTAGTTTCGAAATGAGTATAACATGGTCCACCCTATCAAATGCACTAGAGAAATCGGTATATATGGAATCTACCTGTAACCGATTGTCCACACGCCTCACCAGGTCAGTGACATATTCCATCAAATTGCTCAAAGTGGATTTACCTTTACAGAATCCGTGCTGTGCCCCAACCATTACTTTGCTTAAATAATTCGACAATATCGGACAGACGACACCTTCAAATATCTTCGCGAACTGGCTCAAAAGCGATACCGGACGATAATTTTTGACATCATCTTTTTCACCTTTTTTAAAAATTGGAATAATTTATAAACTTCACTTTTGTTCAATTAAAATTCATTATTTCAAGCGCCTCAGTGGTCCTGGCGCTCACCAATGATTTTTCATAAGTCATATTATGTAATCAATATCGTCGGTCGACAAAATTGCGTTCTAACAGTGGTAGAGCCACACAGTTCGCCGGCTGGCTCGTCCGATGATATACCACGACCTCTCTAAATATTGACGTAAAGCACCCCACCTCACTCCCTTAACGGCCGGCAACACAACTGTAAGGCTATCTTTGTTGTACGTGTCCATGGGCGGCAGTCACTTTGGTAAGTTAGCTCGTTTGCTTCCTATCCCAAAAAAAATATTAGAACTTATAAATTCATCCTTTCAAAGGTAGAAATTGCTTTCAGCTATTTAATTTTTATATATTTGGTTTAATCGTGCCTTATGGCGTTGCCGATTTTTGAGGGAGTAGGATAGGAAAGGATGGGGAAGGGGGGTGGGCCTACGGATACATCTCACATCGAACGAAACACGCCATGAGCCACATTACTCTCTTTCTATCTTACAACTTCCTTCGTTACAACTTTTTTTTAGACGCGGTCAGCGAGAGTGATTCCGCAATCTTTGTGCAGTAGGTCCTCGTTAATCAAGTTTGTACACTTGTTTGATACAACTTAAGAAATAGGATAGTTCATATTTAAACTCCAACCGCAACATTGAACACACAAAGCGTTACATCAAGAAAAAGACACTTTTTTTAAGAATTGAACTATTAAGCCAATCGGTGCCGTTTTTAGTGATTATGAAGATGCCAAAAAAATATTTTGATTTTGTTGGCATCTTAATAATCACTAAAAACGGCACCGATTGGCTTAATCGATTTTGATGAAATTTTGTGTAAAATGTAAATCGGCGAATCGTTTGAATGCGTTTGTGAAGGCTTAAAAGAAATATTCGCATTCGCGAATGTTTTAAGGAAATATTCGCTGTCGCATTCGCGTTCGCGAATGTCCAAAATCTAACATTCGTAACATCACTAAGTATGTATGTATATTTAGACTATATGTATATTTATTTAGACTTGACACTAAGGTTATTTATTGTTTTAGTTTATAACGTGTACAAATAAATACGTACGGTGTGGATCGTCAATTAAACACATTCGGGATGGAATTCATTGGTCAAGGTAAGAGAAATAAAATTAGTTGTCTTCTATAATTCATTTATTATTTTGTTATGAAATGTATACAATGGTTAGTTTATTTCAGACACAATAACTAAAGAGATGACTGAATATTAATCTATTTTATTACTATTCAATATTCATACATAATCATTTACAGATTAAATTAATAGTAACGGTGTTATACAAAACGTGTGCATTCTAAACACATTGTTGATTCTAATGTTTCACAAATTAAAATGTTTCATTATTCAATTTTCTGCTGGTTCCAAATTCAAATTTACATTTTTCAGTAAGCGGCGCTGCACGTTTTAAACATTTTCCATTGGATTTCGTATTAAACTGTGACTCTCAGATTTAGAAATAAATAAATCTTTACAATCTGTCACGATGCAAGGAATTTATTATTCCTACATGATACCTGGAGCTACTCACACGACTATTCTTAAAAAAAAAACAATAATTTTTATATCGCTAACTATTTATCACCAATATATTAACACTTTTGTACAAAACCGTTTCTTAGCTTTACAAATGAAATCACAATATTTAAATTTTATTAATAAATCTAAAATAATGGAACATAAAAGAAAACAAATTATTTTAATTACACAATGTACAATATACAACTTAACATTCAACTGCAAGACGACGATCCCGAATTATGTTGAACAAAAGTAAAAAAAAATCATAGAAGTGGCACTGACAAAATTGTGACCAATGTGCCACACTATGTGAAATATTGATTATGATCAGCACAGGTCGAGGTCTGTATGTAATCATAAGTGGAGTAAAACAATATTTTAAATATTCTACAAACAGATGGTTATTGTCTGGAGATACAATTTTTCACAAATAAACCAAAGCAAACACGCCTGTTTCCATACATAATTTAAGAGATTTTTTTTTTAATAAAACAGTATTTTTTAACATGGTGATTATTTTTGTGGAAAAATGTTCCTTGCAGAATAAGCAGAAATAACTGAGTGCCGTAAAAAGCGATCGAGGAATTATAATAATTAGTACATTTGTAAGGGCAGGAAATATATTATTTATAAGTTACCAACAATTTCATAATAAATATCATCAATTCGGATCATCGCCTAAACAATAATAAGGCACCAAACAAACAACTATACAATATCTAAAATTTATTAAGTTACATTAAAAAATTATTAATTAATAAGTTTGAATGCAAATGAAACAAACTTACAAGTAATTATAGAAATACATATATACATACATCAAGCGGACGCCATATTCATGAAATCTAATAACAACAAAACAATTTTATTGTGACAGTCCCACGTGGCAAACTAACAATGTGTGAGCTATCACCACATTACCGGGTTGTAATGAAATGCATTATATATCTTTAGATATGTTAAAAAAAGAGTTGAAACTATAATTATGAAATACTTGATGTCATAATGGTAATATTTTTAAACCAAAGAGATAAAATCGAATATCAACTAAAATCATTTCTAAAGCTCCACTAACTGACGAAAGTCTAAAGAAATATTTTATTCTGCCATTGCCAGAAGCCATAGTTTGACATTAGTGGCATTTTAAATTGTTTCAATTCAAAGTTTCCGGCTGATAGTATTAATTTTATAATTCTACTAATAATGCAAATATAATACTGTGTATTGACTTTTATATATCTGGTGCAATTGTTATAACATTTGTTAAAGTGCTTGTTCAAGTTTCAAAACAAACCAATACTTTTGCTAAAAATCAGCCACTAACCGAGTGCGGGGCAAATAGTGACAGTTAATAACTGACCCAAAATTGTACGGTGTGTTGAACAAAAAACTTTTACAAGGTCTTACTTTCTGAAGTTTTCTATTGCACGCATCTAAAGACGACATTAGTGGAAAGAGTTCCTAGCTGTGACTTTTGTCAAGTTCAATGATGTCTAGATGGTATAATGGAGGCGGCTTTGTTGCAAATATGAAAAACTGCTATTCGTCCAATTACAATACTGAAGAGCATTGGGTTTTCTGTTTGTAAATGGGCAGAACGAAAGAACAATAGTGAAAATAGCTAATTTCAAAGTTGGAACACGGTTTATTAAGGTATGTGGAGGAAAAAAACTGTGCATATATAAGGATGTATAATGCAGAAGATATATTGATGGATACATATTATAGACTTCAAATCAGATGTGGAACCAGAAACTTGGATATTACACGTAAAACAACTCACAGTTAGCGGCATATGGTATGCCTAGTGTGAAGTTAGGATGACTAAAATTACTAATGTAATTCATAATTACATATCTTTTAACACAGACTTCAATATGGCTCCTTCAGTGTTTCTGGTTTGATTGACTCCCGTGTCCAGAGTGGGCGACACCACCCTGGGCTCGTTTCTGTCCGATTC
This sequence comes from Euproctis similis, assembly GCA_905147225.2. Taxonomy (NCBI): domain Eukaryota; kingdom Metazoa; phylum Arthropoda; class Insecta; order Lepidoptera; family Erebidae; genus Euproctis; species Euproctis similis. The sequence continues at coordinate 989,988 of LR990105.1, read as the reverse complement.
CGTGGACCTCTGTGACCTAGTGTCCACCGCGTCAATGTTTGAAAACAGTAGGTTATTGGAACCCGTGGATGGGTTACGACTGTGACCAGGTATTGTCGTCGGCATATTTGAATGTGAACCTGGAAGTAAAATGTATATTTAGCAATAATCACATATAGTTTATAGTATGTGTCGAAGACTTAGTGGACTAGCACCTCAACTCCTGTTTGAATCTGGCTGAATTATTAGAAGTCGTTTTCATAGTGTGTGCAAATTATTGGTGACTTAAAAATATAATAACCACAAATTTAAACTTATTTTGTAATTCAATTTAAAATTAAAACACGAGCGCTTGAGGCAAGTGCAACCGTGGAACAAGTTTGCATGGCCGTCATGAGAAGAATCGGCAAGAATCTCATGTGTTAAATATAAATACTCTTTTCAAATATAAAGGCTTTATTCTCACCAAATACTAAAGTAACTATTGAAGGGTGAAGCAACGGGCTCAACAAAGTTATAAGTAGTAGTACTAGTAGTAAAACGAACTACCCTGACATACATTAGGGTTGCTACAACCTCCACGATTACTGGGATATTATACAATACAATCTTGTATGAGGAGCCGCTCGTCACTACTTTGTTCGGTCTTCAGGAAACTCTCAATAGTCGCAATTGTGTAGTAACCCAGAGTCGGAGTTTAATAGCTTTTATATTTATTTCAAGGCATATTAAGGGTAAACATTTATCATTTTTCCATGATTAAAATCAACAACTAATTAGTAACAATAATAACAATAACAGCAAAAAATAACAAGATAACTAGAACAGTAATGGACTAATAATAAGAAAAAAAAACAACCAAATACAGGAAACGAATAATACGAGTCACTTGTAACGCTTTTCATACAGGAATGAACTTGTTAATAATTGTCAATAAAATTGCGGACCAACGGTTAACAACTACGGTATCAACTGCTATCATGTACCACGAAGTGCACAACGACAGCTGTTTTCGACTAAATGGCGTCTTTACTGCATAGGAGTAACAAGAACAGAGATATCTATCGCTCGGATATTCGTGTCAATCGTTAACTGTCGCAAAATAGCTCGGTAAGAGTCCGTTTGTTTACAGTTTTTATCTCGTCTCGTTGGCCTTACTATAAATTTTATTATGTCTAACAATTTATTACCGCTGTCCACATTCCTGTGCATTATGAACACGATAGTAATAAAAAAGGAGACCACTATATTTTGACTTTCATATTAATATAATATTTTTCCCGTCTTCGATTAACTTGGAGTATGGCGCAAAGTAAATGCCAAACGGGCACATGTTAATAAATTTCTCGGGTAGCCTACCTATGGAGGTCTTCCTGGAGCCGGGCCCGGGGCCGCCGCCCCTGCTGGCCCCGGTGGCCCCGCCGGCCCCGGTGGCCCCTCTGGCCCCGGTGGCCCCGCCGGCCCCGGTGGCCCCTCTGGCCCCGGTGGCCCCGCCGGCCCCGGTGGCCCCTCTGGCCCCGGTGGCCCCGCCGGCCCCGGTGGGCGGCGCGCGCGGCCGCGACTCGTCGTGCAGGAACTTGACGAACTCGGCCGCCAGGCTGTCGGGCGCCGCGCCGCGCGCCAGCCCCGCGCGCTCGCACTCCCGCTGGTTGAAGTCCAGCACCGTGGACAGCACGCGCAGGACTTGAGTTCTGCAAATGCACGAGCGCGATTTTAACGGTGGTTAAAATCAAGCAGTTAAATGGGCAAGCTCGACCAGTGAAATACCTCGGCCTCTCAGAATGTCGACATAAAGTGGCTGATGCCGCGTTTCCTTCGTTGAAGAAAGTCTCCGGAAGCCCACACCCCTTCCCGTACTTTTCCTATCTTAATTATTTAAAGGCCGACAACGCAATTGAAAAAACTATATGCGTTGCTGATGTTCACAGGCGGCGGTAGTTGCTTGACATCAGGTGTCCCGCTTGCTCGTTTGCCCTCTTATGGCATAAAAAACACGAGTGCAATCTTCATTTGCAAACAAACAAACGTTGCGCACTCTCGCAAACCGATCACGACGATATCTCACTTGTTAGTGGAGTTGCCGGCAGCGGTCAACACGTAGTTGAGCACCAGATTCTTGACCAGGTTCTTGTCGACCTTGTCCTGTTGGTTCGATGTGGCATTGTGGTACCTCTCCTCGGCGGCCGCCACAGTTGTCTGCAGGGTCCTCACTGAATGATATAAATACAATAAAAATATAAACACGGTCCTGTTTTATTTTGCTTAACGCGTCAAAGTCACGGGTTCGAATATTGCGCCTAACCAGATTATCGATAACTGTAGATAATTTAAGTAATGCTATGCTATGACCGAATAATCCATACGGCCGATTCGAGCAAACACTGACTATATGTCAAAGTATAAGATAACAAATATCAAGCGTAACAGATATTAAACAACAATAATAATAAAACAAATATTTCCAAAATAAAATATTAAATCGGAGTCTACTCTAATGGTGTCTTACCATGCAGCTCATCTCCGGGCTCTGCACGGTGCACGACGACATGCACGCACGACTTCAAAGTATTATTCAGTCACTGGGTAAAAGGGTACGACTGACTCTCAAACACTTGAATATTATAGAAATACACATTTAGATTGATTTGGGTGCACTAATATTTTTGAAAATATTTCTGGCCATATATGCAACAGGCAAAATACCTGTATAGTCTTGGAACATGCTAAATACAACACTCAAAAATATAACTATGACACTGGCGCAGTCCTGCAAGTTCGAATAGGTTATATGTCAAGTGTGAGCGACCTTCGTCCCCCGTATATTCATTTCCACCAGTACCTGAAGTAATACTCAGAGGTAATGCAGCATCTACGAAGTCTTCTAACATCAACACATCTACTACGGAGACACACGAACATAAGAAACTAACTCTAATGGATATATTGCTGAAAAGCTTTCAGTTAAAAAATCTTATAAAATAACTCTCAAATGGTAAGCGTGGCCTAAATGCTACATAACATAAGGGTGGTAACACGCCAGTATCCAAAACGTACTGAGTGAATATGCTTTGGAAACAGGGGTGTGGTGAATACTATTCACCCTAATATAGATAAGGCAGAATTGCAGGTAAATATATCCACTGTAGTTAACAAGCAAACATAACATTCACAATACAGACTAAAACAAATGTGCAATATCACTATATGCAAGTGCTCGTTGAAAACATGATGTGAACAGATGAGACTTTTCTTACTGTCGAAAGGTACCATTTAATTAATTCTGATATATTGCTATAATTAATAATGTATATATTTACAGTGTTTAACAATAACAAAAGTCTCAACAGTTAAACAATAATCAAAAGCATAAGTATAATGGTTACGATAGCGCTGGACGACACGTTGTGAAGCCTTAAACCTCGATTAAACCCCATATGGTAATCTGAGTATCGCTCGACTACTGCTTCTGTCATCATGACATCTGTCACACTGACAGATGACAGCGGCCGCGGCGTTCGAAAATCTCACAGTTACCAAATGAGATTAAGCCGAAGTAGGCAGAAGCGTTGGTCTTGATGACGAAACATTAGTTATTAGGACAACTAATGTTTTAACTAATTTAATATGCAAACAGTGTTGAAACTGACAACTTCACTTATGTTTGACTGTTAATTGTATATTTGAAAGTAAATATTTCAGTTGGTCGCTTACAAATTTCATTTCTATAGTCAGTTCAATTTGCTGTTTTATAAATTTTAATTATATTTTGAATACCCTTAACATCTAAATTGTTAGGAATTCTATATCTGAGGTTGTGGCTGTTAAACTCAATACATATTTCAAGTTTCGCCATGGACAACTTTTTAAGAAGATATGTCAAAGTCAAAGACAAAATAAGTTTTATTTTCATAGGTCTTCACAGACACTTAAAAATAGTCAACAAGTACAATATAATATATGTTAGGAGATCTCAATGAGAATAAAGGATCTAAAGGACTGTATGGTAGCTACGTAAGTTGCAATCTCATACAACCTATTATTATTCTTAATGCTTCTTTATACTACTTAAATATTATAAAAGACCGCGAGAAAATACCACGAGCAATATGCTCGAAGTACTTTTTGGTGCTCTTAGCAAAAAAAAACAAAACAACAAAAAATGCAATAACATACAATTTGGACACAATCTAAGCTTACATTCAACAGAAAACTTACATGAGTCTAACTAGATGCGGTATCGTGCGCCCTGGACCTGGCTTCATACCAACTGGTAGTCTGGGAGACCACACCCCAGAATTACCAGCTGATATTTGGCCAAGCTCCGGCAAATAGATCATATACTTGTTACTAAATCTATGGGTTCACATAAAACACACTGATACTGATATTTTGTGATACAAAGGAATAAATTTGCCACTACTAAGCTAAGAATATGAATATTTTTTTCAAACAATTCAAATAGGTAAATAAATGTAATATCTGAATCGAGTGTCAGAAACATACTGCCGCTCTTGTTACTTAACAATTCAACCGACTTTGAACAGGGAATTTCACAACACAGAATAAGTCACAATTCCGCGATAATGTATTATACCTCTCTTAGGTATAGACCACAATGACCATTTTTATTTCTTTACTTTTGACGAGAAATTTTGGCTTATTTACGAAGCGATTTTTAACATTACAGCATTAATCCCTGTGTATTAATTCCTTTTTTTTTAGTATCAAGTATCTCAAGGAACGTTTCGAGTTCTTACATGACACACATTCGAAATATCCTAGGTCATCGGAAAACTTGAGATTGGCTGTCCCAAGACACTCCACCCATTTCTATGGGCAATCGTTTGGATCAATGTGGAAATCAGGAAAGCCAAATCCATAGCATGTTTTAAATCTCTTCTGGCGCAACATTTTGAAACATTTTAATTTGTTATATATCTGTTACTTTTGTATATACATATGTCTGTAATTCTGTAGGTCTGTACATATTTTTATTATTTGCTTACTGACTATTTAATGTATTATATTTTAGAATTATTTATTTATTTATTTATATATTTAATTATGTATATATCTATATGTTCATTAATGTATTTATGTATATTCTGAAAGATGTATTTATTAATTATGTTTTGTAAATTATTACACCTGATTACCCGTGTCTTGTATTTACTATTGTCCATCCAAAGGTTGTCTGTAAGAAATTGCTTTTAGCGATAAGGCCGCCATTTGTACTTTTATTTATTTAGTCTAATGTATGTTTCTTGTTTTCATATTCTATAAGGTGTACAAATAAAGAGTTATCTATCTATCTATCTTTATTCCTTAGACTTTACTAAGTACTTAGAATCGTCATATAAAACTACTAGCTAAAATTCGATCGTCATATAAAACTACTAGCTAAAATTCGCGAAGCTTACGATTCCCTTTCATCACACTGTCTTGAATGTGAAAGCGAATCTAAGTGCCAGTTCCGGCGTCAAGGATTCTTGAGAAGAACTGGCAAGAAACTCAAGGCCGACTCTTTTTTTTACTTTTTGTTTTTTTTTTATTTAAGGTACTTAATGTACCATATGCATTTAATATAAATCAATGTGGTCATTAACAGTAGGTTATATTTACGAACTATTTTCGAAGATATTATAGATTTAAAATGTAGGGTTGCGTTTTGCAGCGCCAATTCAAGTTACTAAAATCCAAAATTTTCTCATTTATTGCCTCTGAGTCGAAACAAAGTTCGCCGGCTCAGCTCGTATTCCTAGAGGACGTTATATTCTAGCAGTTTTACATGTATATCACCACTCAAATAAATACAATATACTAAGTGTAAATAGTGCTACATTTACTTAATTTAAATTTGTAATAATTATACAAACTATTTAGGTGCAACAAGGCCGCAGCCTTATTTCTACGGTAATATAACAGACCGGAGAAAACAAATGCAAATTAAAAGAACTGAAATAAAATGGAGCAAGAAAATAACTTATTATAACCAGCGTCATAACAACGTAATCAATAATACACACTACAGACTACTACATCTTGGTGGGGAAGGCTACGGGCTATACGACACCACTACTCTTACCTTGTTCCTTCAAATCATTAATCTGTGCGGTTTTAGTTTCGACTTGATCACCAAGTCTGGTGGCCGCCTGAAGGCCAGCTAAGGCTTCATCTAACTTCGCATTGAGGTTGTCAATCTCAACATTTAGCTCCGAATTGTGACGTTTCAGATTTTCCATTTTGTTTCGTATCTTTTCTGTTGCTGCTTGTATGTCACGCTCTTTATCTGTAAATTAATACATTTCTTCAGAAAAATCACGTCCTATGTGCGGAATACGCGCTACATGCTCAGGTGAGCGTGAGCGTAACCTGAGCCAGAATTTTCCAACCGGTAAGTATACTACTCACCAATTGAAAAATTCTCAGAGCAAGTCACAGAAAGGTAAGGAAATAAAACTTTACTATAACCGTTATATGAATTGTAGTGCTAACCAGATATATAATGCAAACGCAGGAGGTACATCCCCGCGATTCTATAAGTCCAAACAGGCTGACGACTGTAATACAGCGATAAATCTTGTCTAATATGGCAAATGCTTTATGTTGCTACACGAAAAAAGATGAGAAAAGGAAAGAAGCGAACAAAACGTGAAGATATTCTCTACATATTATATCTACCTACTTACATAATATGTAGATTTAATAAGTAGAGTAGACAACATAAAAGCTCACCAAGTTGGAACTGCTCGAGCACGACCTGTAGATTGGTTAGCGCCGCTTCGCTCCTGCTCCTGGCGTCATCAGCGTCACTCAGCTTGGTCTGGACCTCGTCACGCTGTTTCTCTAGCAATTTGATCTGATTTCTGAGGGTCTCGACTTCCTGGTTCGCACGGATGCTACAAAAAAGTATTGCGTGCATTATATGTTCATGTATTTAACGCATCACCTACTTGCTAACTAGATCAGTCAAAAATTGTAATCCCACGAGAGAAGAGCTTGCGGAAAGCATACAATTTTAGCCATGATGTTTTAGTTTACTGAAGATGACTTATAGCTCAAAATACCTGTTGCTGGTGTAGACGGTGCTGGTTTGCTTGGCTCGCTCCTCTACCTGGTGAAGTCTTGCCTGACATTCCGTCAGTTTCTGTTCTGATGTCATTAGCTCTTGCGTATAAGTCTCTTCGGTCTCAACCAGGTGCTGGCGTAAACGTTCTAACTCGCGCCCTAAGTTTTGCTCGTGCTCCGACAGCTAGATTATAAAAAATATTTTGAGGAATTATAAAGAAATAATATAATAATTCGTTAAATTTGTTGAATCGCAGAATTAATTTCAAAATAATCACCTGTTGATTTTGTGCTGTTAATGCCCTGACTGCCTCCAGTTGTATCGCCATACTTTTATCCAAATTTTCACATCTCTCCTTCAAATGCTGTGCAGTTTCATTTGCGCATACTAATTCTGATTTTATTTTGTCGTAATCTGTGGATTTTTGATTCAACGCTACTATAATATCATCTTTTTCTCTGAGGGTAATCCTCAGATTCTCGCAATTTGTACAAACCTCGGAAGCATTTTGTATTATTTTATCTTTATTCTCAATAATCTTTTTGAATTCGTTATTTTGTTCCAAAATCACATGATTTAACCTTTGAATTTCATTATGATATTGTATACTCTCGTTATGTTTCAAATTTATCAAATTTATTAGCTCTGTTTTTTCGGCAGTTACATTATCTACTAGAGTTTGATGCTCTTCTCTTATTTTATCAAATTGTTCCTGTTTTTCCTTCATTTCAACAAGTGTGTTTTCTTTCAGGAAAAGGCTATCTCTAAGTTCTGATAGTTGCTCTCGTAATAATTTATTTTCTTGAACAACTTTTTCATAGTCATTATTAAGGTGCGTTTGATTCTCTGAAGCCTTGATTTTGTCAGTCAATTCGACTATTGATTGACTTAATTCCTTATTTTCTTTATCTTTTTTATCTATTTTTGCTTTTAGCTCACTACACATTTTTTCCGATTCATCTAAACGTGACGTAATCATAGATATCTGCATGTTTTTTTCTTGAATTTCATCATTTAATCCGATTACATTTTTACTGATTTCCTCTTTCTCGTGCTGTAGTTTTTTAAGTTCTATTTGAGTAGTATTGTAGAGATTTGCACTTTCATTAAATTGTTTAGTCGTATCCTCAAATCCATGTCTAAGTCGATCAAGTTCTTCATTTTTAACCGTAATACTCTTTTCTAAATCTAAAACAGTCCTACTAAAATCTCTAAGCGTAATATTATTTTCACTAATGGTAGAGTTAAGATCATCGATCAAGATATCTTTTTCGTTAAGGTCTGATACTAATTTCTCGAATTCCTGCTCTATATTTACTATTTTGCCGTCTGTAGACGCCAATTTTGACTCAGTTTGTAATTTACTTTCAGTAAGTTGCTTATTTTCTTTCTTTAAGGCATTTACTTCTTCTTTGAGATCGCTTAATTTCACAATTGTGGCATTGAGTTCATCTAGGGTTCGTTGATATGTTTTGATATCTTCTTCTTTGCTGACATTACTTTTTAGCAAATTATTCTCTGAAAGGGCTTTTACATGAACTATACTTGGTTCAGTTTCTATCTTATCTATTTGTTCTGTATGAGCCAAACTGTGTATTTCTTCTATATTAGTAGATGTTTGCATTTTTTCAGTGGACAAATTTATCTCTGATGTTATTTTTTCAACGGGACCCGCATTTACTATTGTACTTTTAAGCGTAGATAGCTCATTCTTTAACATAGTTATTGTTTCTTTTAAACCTACTTTATCAATTTCAAGTTCATTTTTTTGTTGAATAGCGTTATGGAGACTATTTTCAGTTTCATGGAGTTTATTCTGAATAGAACATTTTAAATTTAGCAGCTCCTTACACTCTACTGATTTCTCTTCGAATGAAGTTTTCAGTTCACTTAACTGTTTGGCTATCGACACATTATCACTTTCTAATACATGTATATCTTTAGAAAGTTTTTCATTTTTATCGTTAGCTAAATTTAAACGTTTAATCAAATCTTGATTTTCTTGAACATTTTTTAAAGATTTATCGCTTTCTTCATATTTGAAATTATTTTCTAATTCTTCAACTTGTTTCGTTTGATTTTTACAAGTCTCAAACTCACTCCACATAGTTTTATACTTCTGTTTCAAGTCATTTAAACTTTCTTGTAATAATATTTTCTCATTTTTTACTTCTGCTAGTTCCACTTCTATTCTATGAATTTCCGATTCAAAGTTTTTATTAATTTTATTACAATCAGCTAACTCTGTTTCTAGTTTTGCAAGATTGTCTTCATGGGTTTCAATGATGGGCTCTAGTTTAGATGTATTTTTTAAGGCTGCAATCTCTGAAATGAGGAAGTCGTTGTTCTTTTTCATTTCACTAAGTTCTCTCTCTAAGTGTTGAATATCAGTAGTTAAAAAGTCATTCTCTGTGGTAAGATCTTCTATTTGAGTTTGTAAATGTGTAGTATTGAGATTTGTCTCAGATACCTTATGTTCCAAAATATCAATTTCTTTTTTAAATGAATTCACTGTTTTAAAAACACTTTCTAGTTTAAAAAGTACTATATTATCACCAGCCGAAGGAATTTCTCCAACATAATCTATAGGAAGTTCAAAATTTACATACTTATTATACAACTGCATTACTTTTTCAGGTCTTATGGTTTTATTATCAGTAGTTTCTAAGATATCTTTTTGTGACAGTTTATGTTTAAGATCACTAATTTCTCTCCTGAGGGAATCAATCACACTTTTAGCATTATCGTCAATATTGATCTCATCGAAGTGAATGTGGTCGGAATTTCGTCTATTTTTAATTTCAGTAATTTCTCTCACCAATTCATCATACGTCTGTTTTGGTACAAAGTCTGAGATTTGTAATTGTTTATTATTGCTGATGGTTTCTATATCGTGTTCTAATTTTGTCAACTGCTCTTGTAATTTAAATATTTCTTCGTGTAGCTCTTGGTTTTCTTCCTGAAATTTTTCAGCGTTTTCACGTAATAGGCCGTGTACTCTTTCTAAATTTTGATATTTGTGGAACAAAGTATCGTAATCGCACTTCGATAATTTCACAGCTTCTAACTCTTTGTCTCTTTCTCCAATTTTAGCAATTAAATTCTTGATTTCAATAGTGTTCCCATCTTTTATATTTTTCAGATCCTCGTGTTCTTGTTTTAGAACTTCGAAATTCTTTTGCAATTGTGTTTTTAGGGTAAGAAGTTTTTCCATCGCCAGTTGATGTTGCCCATCCAGATCTTCTAAATTAGAAGAAAGATTTTTATTTTCTTCCCGTAATCTCGCTAACTCTTCATCAGGCTTGAAATCTGTTACGTCTTTTTCTTTTATGGCGGATATTTCATCTTGTAAAGCTCGTATTTGTAATTTATAATGATTTTCGATGTCATGTTCGAGAGGTTTTGAAGATTGTGGCGACGGATCCCAGTACCAATTGGATTCCTCTTCTTTGACGCCATTCTTTTTGGAGAGTCTCTGAAAAGAAAGAAAATCACATATGGTGTTGTAATCAGAATAATATTTTTAACGTTAAGAGTTTGAGGTGTCTAGTAATTTAAATCATTGAGATATTATTTAAAATATGTTTCCAAATTCTATGGGTGTTTTAAGCTGTTTTGTTAAACTACTGTAAGTATCAAGTTAAATTTATTATAATTTATATTTGTCGCTATTAATACCAACTTACAGCAACATGTATTGAAATTGTTACGGAATATTAAAGTGTCAACAGAAAACTGTATCGTGGCGGGACCATTTGTACATACATACATATATATGTACGTAGGTCTGTTCAAATAAACGATACGTTATCTGGACGGTTTATGGTTCACTGACTGAGTCACTTTAGTGAATATATTAAACCGTGTTAGTTATAAGGCCGGCGATTATGTTTTATACTTGGGGGTTTTTATTCATTGTAAAATAACGCTGATGTATCTAGGCCTCTCTAGTTGTCTAGGTTGTAAATATTTAGTGAATTTTGTTACTACCAGCTAGAATATAAAATCATATCGATGACAAAATAAAATTGAATTAAAATAATCCATAATATCCGAATAGAAGCTCTACGTTGCTTTACAGTTGTCAAAAGTCTCTGTTTTCACAATTGTAAAGCGACATGTTAAAATTATAGTTCTTGGAAACTTCAGTTTCAAAGTACTGCGAAGATCCTGTTTAGTTAGAGACCGTACTAATAATGATTGTAACGACCGTACAATGCGTAGGTTTAAACCTACTACTTACTCATTCGCTAAGTGGTGCGTGAAAGCAGATAGAGAAGTTTAGGCGATAAGCACACAGTTCACATGAAGCGAAAGAAACTTTCCGTGGGTAGTTTCAAGAAACTTATTTATTACGAAAAAAATGTGGGTGTTTGTCAAAAACCATAAGCGAGTAAAAATTTCGCTATAGCGCGCTTCTTATTTGAGATGGGCTTTCATAGCTGCATAAAAATTTTTTAGAACACTTGCGAGCCCATAATTTTATTAGAAAAAACATGCATAACTTCACGGCTTTTCTACCCGAAGGTGTAGGCAGCGGCTGTTAATCCTCGTCTCGCCGTTATGTTTACGTCCCAAACGGAATAGGTGGAAAACTTATTGCCATACCGAGCATGCTTGACCAGTGGACCACCACTATTTGTTTATTAGAAAAAAAAAAAAATATTTCCGTTTTATACAAAGAATCGACGATACTAATCTCGCATCCCTCGAAGGCTAGGCGAAGGCACATGGACTGTTTGGACGGTACATTTAAACATATGATTTTCTGTGCCGCGGTGGTGTTGCGCCACACAAAAGCATCTTTATTAGTCCTGCACCATGTCACGCAGCGATAACAACTGATAAAGATTTTATCTAAATCCTTCACTATACCGGGTGACGTGGCCGGTTCATTTGGAAACAATTATAAAATTCGTCTTTGCCCTAAACTAAACAATATAACCTCATATCTACTCGAAAGTTACGGGTTCTGGAGGATTTTTAAGGAAATTAATGCCCGCAACGGGCAGGCAAAAGGTTTTCTTTACGAACACTTCTCGAATCATCACCCGTGACAGCAGGGTTATAATTAAATTTAAATGTTACATTAAAATTAACAATATTCTTTCAAAGTACTCATAAATTCCTACTTATTGATCGCGCATTGTCGCACATCATTATTATATTTTAATACAAAAATCAATTTACCAAATAACAAATCAAACCTAATGTAATCCAAGAAACTTTACAATAAAAATAATTTAATAAAGAAATTACTGTTATCGACGATATAATAATGTCCTAACTCTTCATTAATGAGAGAAAGGAGTCTGCTGAAAGTGTTTTGCATAAATCAGAAATAAAAGTATTACGTACAATTGGGCACAAGTATAACAATATGGTTATGTATTATAGATTATTAATTGATTTACCATTGGTTTAGATCATATAGCCGGAACCTAGGCTTTAACATGATATTTCCCCATAGCCAAGCAGTTCAATAATCCCTTCACAATAGCCCATAAAGTGTTTCAGCGCGCACTAAATCCATGATACGGATGCGGAAGTCGGAATTAACGACAAAACTTCATTACACCATTAACCATTGTTTAGTTAAATTTTAAAATGCTACACGGATTTACCAGAAAATAAAAACCGTTTAGACCTGCATGTATTTCAATATACTGGCGAACTGCGTATAACTAACTTACAATTCAATAGTCTATTAATCGGATAAATATGTTCCTGAGGATATGAATGATATATAACCTTCTTTAATAAACGAGCTCTATTGCAAATGATTGACGTACTGCTTAAGAGATTGGTACTTTCCAAGGCTAAGAAGGTTGTTAAACATAAACAACACATAAACATAACTTCACGCCTATTGTTACCCGAAGGTGTAGGCAGCGGCTGTTAAGCCTCGTCTCGCCGTTATGTTTACGTCCCAAATGGAATAGGTGGCGAACCTATTGCCATACCGGGCACAAAGTTTTTCAGTCATCGATATCTATCACACATAACTTCCGAAATCAATTTCGAAAAGTCATTGGTGTGAGCCAGTGTCTGGAATCGATCCCGGACCTCTGGATCAGAAGCCGTGTGCTCAACCACTGCGCCACCGAGACCAAAAGGTTGTTAATATTTGTATTCGATAAATGCTTCATTTATATCCTACATGCTCTGCTGGAAAAAGCTTGTCTCAAAGACGAATCCAAAATGACGGATAAAACAATCAACATATTTTGCTATTTATATTTTGGTCTATACTTGATAATTTTATGTATTATCTGTCACTTTTATTCAACTGCTCTCAATTTTATGATGATCAAATACTGATTCAATCAGGGCACAAAAATGCCGCCTACAACTTCGGACGTTGAACGTGAGAAGAGACTAAAAATGTAATAATGAAAAAGTACCAGCTTTTTTTAAATGGACATTCTCTTGCACATCATCAGATAGAACATCCTTGGCCCCGTTCTCCTGAATCTATAATTGACAATTTTTCATAACAACATATTGTCAACTGAATCCGACTGATGCATTCAACTGTCTAACTGAGAAAATTTGTGCGACTTACATAATATTTGCGGTTCTGGGCGTGCGCTTTGTGAATATAACTGGTAAGTAGGAGAATTGATCGTATCAAATAAAGGTAAACATTGAAAGAACCTGAGAAAGAAATTTTCTTTAATATACAAATTACGTTCTATTTACCAGAGAGTCATCCACGCTCAAGTAGGAAATAAAGTTGAGTCCACCGAAGTGACACAGCTGCAGAATACCGAACACAACCAAGGAACAACTCATACTGGCAGCATCTTAGTTTAAACTTTCAATTGTGATCTGATCAATATTTCATAGAATTAAGTCATTTTTAAAACATTCTACGTGTTTAACGTTATCGTGATGTGAAATTAAAAATTAAATTATGTTTATTAGAAAATTAATAGTATACGACACTCTACTTAAAATAAATAGATAATTTCATTTCACATTTAAACTCTATAGATTAGGTATGGTGAAGTATTGGTACTCCCAGAAAGGAAACAAATTCGAAGACTGTGGCAGTGGCTAGGGTTGAACAATGATGATACGAATAGTTCACACACCTGCGACTTGCCATTCAAATAATTTCGATTGTACCTACCAAAAAACGACCAACGAATTCATAAATATTAACACGAATTTCATACTACAACCAATATTTGGTCATTTTCCGCTCTGTATATCACATTCTAATCATTTATTTTTATCGTAACGCGGTAGTACGCTTTTTGATCACCAATGACGATTCAAACAGTATTGCATGCTTTAGCTATCATGGCGATCAATGCAATATTTATAAAAAAAAATACCGATTTATTATTATTGGTCTACACTGTTATTGGTCTAGCACCGTTTAATTCCTGTACAAAAAAAAACACTTCAGATCAATAACAAAATAAATGCGTCAAATTCAAAATAAGAAGATCACAATTCAAAATCCATTGAAGAACGGCGTCAGATTAGTCGCGGTCACTTTGCTACACTGCTGGTATACTGAATGTATAGTGCATGTGCTATGTTTTGAAAACAAACTCACTCCATAATGCCGTGGCTAGATCTCATGCAGTAATCCTCGATAGACAATGGCATCAAGTACATTCATTTATAAACCTTCGACTGTTCCTTCGGTTAATGAACAACTATCATTTTTATTAAGAGCATAATAATAGTCTCAGCTGTTATTATTGTAATTATACAGGTAAGATTTTTTTCACTTTGTTTTCTCAAGCGCGAATATTAATAACTAAATAAATAGCTGTTACTATAATTTTGACACGTAACTATCGAATCACTCTTACAAAAGTAATCGCAGAGCTGAACTCTGTTCGTTAACCTAATGTATAAAATGATAACAAGGAAGTTCAGGTGATTGTGGATTTGACCTTTATCAATGATAGTATAACAGGCAAACATTCCCAGAGCTTTTCTATGTCTAGTTATTAGTTACGCACTGAGGTGTAACGTTGGGCCAGTGGATTTGTTGAAATAATTATTTCTTCCCGGAAACGCCGATAGTGTGTATGACTTGTTCTACAGAGCTAGTCAACTATGACTATCGCTGGTGACTTATTTATTTCTAAATGACTAATACTAATGTACTTACAGCTAAGACTCATACCAACCAGCCTCGGGGTCTACCCCATGTCCAAAATGCGGTCTACTGTAGTAGACCGCATTTTGGACATAAAAACATATATAATGAAATATCCACTCAACTCTTTGTTACGATGGTAATCTGGTGGATATGTTTTCCCCTAAGGTGTTAAGAGTCGGCTTTTCACTTGAAATGTTAAAACTTAGTCGTCACTCCAACTACTTAGCCAGGATCCAAAGTCAAGATCTAATTAATAATGTTTAAGGATACTATACTGTAGGCAGCGTGTTGTTACACGTCTTGTTTACTTCTATCGTGCTGTGTGATGCACAGGCACCAAGCTCGTATCAGTAAAATTCTTAATTGCAATTGCAGAGAATCAATTTGACATGAGAGTGATCGTCCTTCGCGGGCGCACCGACAGGAACGAGTCGCGTGCGCGCTCGTGACCTCACACACGTAAACATACACACAACATACAACCTTATTTGCAAATGTCATTAGACACAAATTAGATAGCAAGGAAATTACGTCTCTACATATGTGTAGAACAACAATGAAATCGCAGTTAAATTTGTTTAGAGCTTGGATATAAATTCCTTTGGCATAATATAAACAGGTGATTTTAAAAAGTTTAGGCAGTTCTTCAGCCTGCAATCATGTGTGGATGTATAATGAAGGAAGGGTAATCATACAATTTCTGCTAAATATAATATTGTATAATATACTATAAAAGCAAATATAATATTGACGACTGAACAGAAAAAATCATCCATACAGAAAAGAACGAGCAGAGCAAATAGATTAATGAGAAAAATGCCTCATTAGTACCAGGGTTTTTCATGAGAAGGTGGAGGATTATGGTAAAACAATAATATGATGGGTTTATTGCACACGCTGGTGCAAAGGTAAACTTTGTGTGTGTCAAGACTGCAACGTCTACCAGTTATCCCCTGGGATCAGGTACCGCATTATTGAGAGATCGCAGTAGTATCTGATCTCGGAAGTGACTTTTTTAACATCTACATAATTATCTATAGCATTTAACCATCAGAGTCTAAATCATCAGGGCCTATCATCACCACATACAGACATACATACAATGTTAATATGTTCGTTGTGTTTAATTTGTGTCATTTACAAGTGACCAATGTCACAGGTGATGATTGTCGCGAGCTGTGTGTGTGTGTGTGTGTGTGTGTGTACTCTCGTCACGAAGGCTGTGAGAATTCCCCTCTCATTGTGTACCATTCAAGTCTTGAGAACTGAGTGCGCGCGCCGACCTTCAGTGGCATCCCAAGCGTGATAAATTTACGTTATATCTGTAAAATGGACGATTAACCGCCGAGGTTGGAACTGATTTATGTTGTCTGTATATTTTTATAGCTATCGCGTGGTTATCAAGGAATCCTGTGAATCTCTACTTGTGGACAATTTACAGATTTCCCGCGGTGACTCCTGAAATTTCGTTCACTCGACCGATGAACAGATGATTCCATAGTTTCACCTCACCTAGTTTAACATAATTGAAACTTAACTTCATTGGTTTATGGGCAAAGATTTGTGTTGAAAAATATAGCTGATATCAGATAACCTATTCTTAGAAAAGCTATTCACAAAACTTTGCATGGGGTTACATGTATAATTCTGGGAAGAGTCACTATGTCCACCACTAAAGGGAAACTTCCGATGCCATTAAAGCGAACAATTCTGGCGTCTTTGTGGAGGCATGAAGTAAGAAAATGTCCTGCACAAAGTCTATGAGGTTTAAACCATGATGCTTTAAAACATTTCATGATATGCGGTGAAACTACAAACAAGCATAAAAAGTAGCTCATTTAATTTTAAATTAGTTTTTTTCTTATTTAGGCATGTCAAGTGTGATCAACGGTGTGTGCCTTCATGCGGGTAGTAAGAGACCTTGGCACGAAGTTGTTAAAACTATTGGTAAAAATAGACTTCACTACTTGGTAATTAGATTAAGGATTACACAATCTGCGATAAATGTTAAAGAGGTTAAGTGATGATCGTACCTTCTATTTATTGATGGGTGCAACATTCTGAGAGTCAAAGTGGTTTGGAGGTTTTGTTGCCCAATTTCGATTTTTTTTTAATTTAGTGGTCCATTGTTTTTCAAGTTTTATAAATATAAAATTCTAAATTTACAACCTTGAAATGATTTGACCAGAAGATTGGAAATACATATTAGACGTAGGTTCTAATAG
This sequence comes from Euproctis similis, assembly GCA_905147225.2. Taxonomy (NCBI): domain Eukaryota; kingdom Metazoa; phylum Arthropoda; class Insecta; order Lepidoptera; family Erebidae; genus Euproctis; species Euproctis similis. Next base: position 972,587 of record LR990105.1, on the reverse strand, counting down.
GATGTTCCTAAATTAAGCTCAAATATCCTTTGAACCGGGAACCGTAGAAGGAAGGGTGCTTAGTACATAGGTTTTAAAAATAAATAAGACACATTTTCAATATATTAGCGTGAATAATTGTGCTTGGTTGCGTACGTTTAGCGAATAACATTCGATAAAGTGTGCCTCACCGTTCGCATCTGGCACAAGGCTTTATAGACTGCTGCCGTGCCTACTCCGTGCGATAGTAGGTACCTTATGTGTAACTAAACATATAGTTGCTTACCGGCCGGCGAGGGATTAACCGATTGTATACTATAGCGTCTTATTATGAAGATAAAATAGGATTTTACAGTTCATTTATGTAGCGCCAACTATTCCCAAATGCAGTAGTACCGGCCACTTCCAAAAATAGCTGGAACAATTTTGCTGGGTTGCCTGTCAAAGCATGTACATACATATAATACATAACTTCACGCCTTTTATTACCCGAAGGTGTATCAAAGCATGTAGCTTATATTACAAGGAGTGACTTAGGCTACTTAGATTTTAGAAAAAAAAAACTTATTTATTGCAAAGGCAAAACGACGATGGGTCAGCTAGTTAAAACAATAAAATTCGTATACATATTTTATTTTAATCCGCGCATGTATATTTCGGTTAATAGAAATCGACCGTTTAAAAATACCACTAATTGACATCAGGTGGACCGTTGGCTTTTCTGCCACCTTTGGCAATAAAAAGAAATTATAAGTTAACTTAAAATTGTACTTAAACTAATCTCCGATATAGATCTAATCTGTCTGTAATCCACTTATAGGAACGTTGATTCCATGCGATTCGAAATAGTGCTAATACGCAGAACAAAGTAAATATAAAAACATGGCCAACAAAATCAAACGACAATTTGGCAAACATCCCCTCACACGTCTCATGCCAGAAGGTAGCGACAGAAGTTTCAACTCAAATCCTTCCGAAACAAATACGGTAATCTATTATTATATCACCTAAACACGTTACACTCATTACCCAACTACTTAGTCCAAAGTACACTCTATATAACCGACAAAACGGTTAGACAAAAAAAGTTTACGCAACCAAAGAGGTTGACACAGAAAAAGTCACGTTTGAGTAAAGTTTAGTCATTTCGCAACGAAGGGACATTGCGACAGCTCCTTGGTATTGTTTCCGAACGTTACGGCACACGTCATTTGGTTATAGTACTATTAGTACAGACGAGCGGCGAACTGAACCATTCAGCTGTCCATTGGAGATATGTTATAGAACGAGGCGCTTTTATAAAGCAAGTGCTTTAGTACAGAAATTATTATTATCCATAGATCAAACGATATGTTTGGTCTGTGTATATGGAGTACCAAATAAATCAGTGATTGACAACAAACATAGTGACCGGCTCCTCGGTCAGACAGTCAAAACCTCAACTTCTCAGGTTACAGATTACCGCTGACCCGACAAATGACAAACCGCAAGTTATGTAAAAATTAGAACTATTTAAAAGCCAACCAAACGCTTGTTCCACTGCAGAGTATAGGTATTATATTATATTCTATAGATATTATTATATAATATTGTTTAATTCGATATTACCTACAGATACTTGCCAGCGTCATTTTAATACAAGTATGAAGTATAAGTCTTTGTAAATTAAATTCATGTGATGGAACCCAAAAGCATATCTTTTATTATATGAAACAAGACACCAAATGCTAACAAATTTTCAGTAGTCCGCGTACCTGCCCTTAACACTACCCTGTATTTTCCTACTTCTCTCAGCATAACTAATGAAGAAGGTTACGCAGAATTGCGAAATCGGGGAAGTTTTAGTTAAACATTTACCGAAATACTTCGGTACAAACTCAGAAATAAAACATTAAGTATGAAAACAGAGCTAAAGAGAGTGAGAGATAATAGAAGAGCAACTTAACTCAATGGCGTGTGGCCATAGACATTATTTCCCGGAAACGTTTTCTATCAGTTGAGGGGCTGACATATTGAGTGACCAACTTAAGACAATAGATTAATAACGTCGTCTCGATAACTCACAGTCATGGAATTTGAAACTTCCATTGAGAGGTCCGAGTCTAATCCGGCTATATGACTTTTCAGATTTTTTTCGTTTTTCTCTGATTTGTGATAAATATGCGTCCGATCAAGGGTGTACCATGGGGCTTGTTTCACAATGGAATTTATATAAATCCGGATAGCTGGCAACCTGGATGGAGTAGTTCATGTAGATAATGACAAGACTAAACATTACGGCGACCTTGGTTGACGTGGTGCGGTGCGGCAGACAATCTATTACGTGCCCCGGCAACATTAGTTAATACATAACTACATCTAATTTATTCAATAATATATATAAGTCTACAAATTTTGTAAATACACAAATGTACGATTCTTTCTATCCTTTTAAGAACCAAACTTTTTAATAATATTGATGTTTCTGTTCTCAAATCTCAATTTATAAATTATGAAAATCAAGGAGTCGAACATTGTAAAAAAAAACAAGGATGGTATATATTTGAAGGAAGTAACGTAGACTATTTTAATAAAAAAAATATTTAATGCGTCTTAAAATCGTACCGTAGCGTAGCGTAAAAATGTACCGTACTGGGACTACTGGGTAACTGTGGAAAAATACAACATTCGTAAAAAGACAAATTAACAAATAACAAATATAACTTAGATATACATACTATTGTAACAAATTCTTAAATTCAACTAATTTAAAATAAAGGTCGCAAGTTCCTGTCTGCTAGTAGGTACAACATTTGCTTACTTTTCCTTATGTATTGAATGTAAAACATGTATTTTTAATTTAACTATTGCCATTCAATATTATATATGATTATGCTATACAAGGCGAACATAAATTTTTAGGTGGCCACAATTTGGAGAACTTTGAGTGAACCGGGCTTTTACTAACTTCTAGGCAATTTTTTTTCAGAAATATTATCTGTGGTAGTAACTTTGGGTTTTAATTAGAAAGTTGACTTGCAAATACTTGCGATATTTTGAATTCTATTTTCACGCAAAACTTAATTATTAGAGTTTTGCGTGAAAATAGAATTAAAAATGTCGTTTTATTGTGTGTTTTAACTGTTTTCATAGTATCTTTCAGGTTACCGAAGAGGTAATACCAGGTTGTTCGTGTTTACCACAAATTTATCGGAATTTCGCAAAGATTATTCATGTTTCTCATTGATCCCATGCACCAATATTATTATAAATAAACCGTTTATAATGCAGTTTACATTGATAATATAGAATATTGATATTATATAATATTTGACTACATAGTCAAATTCGATAAAAAAATGTCATGACACATGTACCATTAAACCTGTGTGGAACTGTGGACCTCCGTAGAGCCGGATCGTTCAACCTGCGCGCGAGTTTGTGTAAACAACGCGTTGCCTAGTAACCGTGGCTGTTCCAGCTGCGACAGAGACAACCATACCCACAACACAGGTGTGCGAGTGAGAAGCACAACGAGTTTGTTGAACGATAAAGCCTGCGTAGCGAACGCACATAGTGACGAGTAGTTTTATAGGTGAAATAATTACTTCCCTGTTATGCTGAATACGAGCTGGCCAGCTCCATTTTCTTCCTGGCTTGGACTCTTAAAAATAATTATTACACCTTTTCAAATGTTTTATATTTTACTATTATTTTCAATTTCATTGCTCATACAGACATATTCCTTGCGCCTTGTAAAATATAACGACTTCTGTCTGCAGATTCGTTCGCGAAACTTCAAGAGTTTCTTGATTACACACATGCACAAAAAATCTTTACAATTTACAACATTTGTTCAGTTTCGTATCTTTATTTCTCCTTAATATCTATTTCAATCAAATCAAAACTCATTTATTCAATTTAGGTCTTATGAAGGTTACATTTTTTAAATCCGCCAATTTGATTACTTATTTATTTCTAAGACTTTCGCGAATCTCACTCATAGATTCATCACGAGTACACTCGTGAACGGGTGCTGTTATGGGTTATAACCCATATCGCAGCCATCGCCTCCCTCGCCATATTTTAGGGAAGGTGGCGACCCGATCTACGAAGCTGCAGTAAGCAAGGACCCTTCAGTGAGCATAACATATTCAAGAAACCAGACAAAAAAACTAGTAAGCTTGCCCGGTGAGAAACGTCATACTGCACATACTAATTAGCAGCATTGTTTAATTAGCAGTTTAACAATATTAGCTCTAGTAGATACAATCAATATAACACAAAAAAGGAATTCAATTCCAAAAACTCAATTTATTACTATCACAAACTACCGAAATATTAATTCCATGCAGAAATCGGAACTAAAACGAGGCTTCGGCATTCGGGTAAATACAGGCTGTCAATATTAATAGCTGTTAGCGGCTTGCAGTGTACCTGTCATCGGGATTTTTTTAATTAACAAACAAAGTCATCGACCGCTGGGATGGATTGAGACAAAAAAATAATGGGCACAGTGGGGCCCACCCGCATCCTCCATTCTCACATCGTGAACGAATCCGAGATATTTATTGTGCAAACAAGTGTTGGCGAAACTTTGTCCGTTTTGTCGCTGGCAACGTAACCGAGGACCAAAATGGTACGACAAATATTTGAAAGATCCAAAATGCACGCCCGCACTCTCTAAATGAGAGTTGAGCAAAGTTGGTAGTTATTTGTAGTTATTTGTGTTGGTTTTATTCTAGTACGAACAGTTACTAATAGGTAAAAATATAAACGTATACTGACACTAGTACAGTTGTCACACAGAATCGAATGCAAAATATAACCGTACCTATCATATAAACAATGAAAAATGCAATCTACGTAATTAACATTCTAACGAACATTTTACCTGAAAATAGTCTCTATACTCTCTATTAATAGAGAGGTAAATATTAAACTAATTATCAACTCCGCCAGAGTTTACCATCGTGTTATTGTCAAATTTAGCATTAGACCCAGAAAGAAATGAGAGTAGATTTTGGAAACCGCAATAAACGACCTACCACAAGCATTTAAAAAAAGAACACAGATCAAAAAGGATATCATAGACAAAAGATTACATCACACGACTGCAACTCGTACTCTATGGTTGCGACAAGAAGACGTTCCATATAGCTAATTTGAATTTATTTAAATTACAATGAGTTAGTATATATTTACTTGGTAATGTTCTTTTATTGTTACCGTGAGGTTAGCCGGGGTTATGTTACAACATGTCCACCAGTAGCGACACCGGTGACGTCTTACACACTTCATATTATTGTACTAACTATATTATGGCGGAAAAATATATGAATAACATTGTAGACAATTTTGTCTGTTCTTATTACTTCAGGACTTTTGCAATAATACATTGTAATTGTTAAATTGTCGCACCAGAACTTAAACAAATAAAAAATTAATTACTTTTTATAGCTTTCTGAATCTAAAAGCTATTTTAATAATTTTAAATTAAGAGCGACAAACAGTTATTAAAAATATCACACAAAAATTTCCCAAATACAAACTTTAGGTACTTCGATAAAAACAATAGGTATACAGACATATAAAAGATTTTAGGTAAATTTTAAGTAGGCTCTTACGAAACGAAACAGTTTAAAAATGGTGTTTAATGGGAAATAAAATTTTAGAAATAAAAGTTAAAGTTAGCAAGAAAAATGTTATTACTAGGACACAAAGTTAGCCTCGACTGGACAAATATTAAGAATGGCTGTACATGTACATCCATTAACATCATAACTTCTTCTTAGCCAACTCCTACTACGCTTACGAAACCGAAAGGGGCTGTCTATTCTTAGCTCTGTTAATATTATACACTGACGTTTATTCGAAAACTTTAGGCAGAGTTTAGTTACCTATAGAAAAGAAAAAATTTAAAGTTTCAGAATATAACAAATAGGAACATGTGTGTATAGACAAGTATGAAAGTCACTTTCAATATAATTTAACTAATTGGAACTAAAAATTGTTTCTTTGTCTAAAGACGCAGCAACTTTCCAATTCTGAGCGTCTACTCGAAAACAATATCCTTCAAGCTCATCTGCATAAAATATGAGGAATTTTTAAACGAGCTCATTCACGAACTGTTGAAAACTAACTGTAGTTACACATTCACATACAAAAAGGGTCGGACAGAGATAAATATTACAGAGCTCTTTGAATGACCAACCAAAAGCTGACGAAACTGTTTTAAAGGAAAAACTTAACAATCTAAAAATTAAAAATTAACCAGTAGAAAATAGTATTAATACATTTCACTTCTAAATAACAATTTATTTAGAAGTGAAATGTATCAATACTATTTTCTACTGGCATATCCTGTGTCTTTAGATATTTCTATACATATAAATGATAAGTATCCTATCCTCTCTCGTAATACAGTAACTTGTAGTCAGTACTTTAACTGCTTTTAGTAAACTCCTGTGGTAATCTGTCTTCTAATCATTTCAAAATATTTCTTTTACGTGTTGAGATTTGTCTTTAAAACTATAATCTCATTTGAAAATGTCGACGTAAACAAATCCTTGACGTATCATATAATGTCAACACTTTAAAAGTACTGCATGAAATCCTCTTTTACTAATGTACCAATGTAAGTACCACACTTGACAGGTGTTCAGGCGCGAAGCCCGCATTCTCTTTTTAAATAAAAAATAAGTAGATATCACCGTCTATGTTTCAATCGACTTCATTCTTGTCACGTCCCATCAGCTAGACGGTACCAACATCATTAGATTTAGCCCCGAGTTCATCAAGATATGATTAAATCTTATTCAGGCGATTACGCCGTAAACGGGTCTTTAACAATATTTTGCTGTTCACCAAGCACTTAACATTGATTAAGTGCTGTAATCGACCGATTATCTTAATATACCTCAAAACCTCGTTTAACCGGCGGTTATTGTAAACAAATGTGACATTTCATAAATAAAGTAAGGTGAAGGATCTAATAATGGACACTTGTACTACAGTGTTCATCAAATGTAAAAGCAATACAATCAATTAGTACAAAACACAGACCAAGAGTCATTAGTAAAATATCATATCAATATTCTCAAGAATGCGTAGTAGAATTTATTACAGATACTTGAAGTTATGTATGTAATTATTAATATATTATTATGAATACCTGAATATTTTTCTGGGAAATTAATTGTATATTGAAGGGGGTAAACTCGCAAGAGGGTAACCTGCTGGTAAGTGACAAACGCGGCCCATACACACATAGATAGTATTCCAGTCGTGTTACAAGGCTTTCAGTTAAGATAGTGAGTGGAATGGGAGAGGGAAAGGGTGTGGGTATACCTCTCTTACCAAACGAAATGCGGCATGAGTCACATTACTTCGATATTCTGAGAAGCCGTGGTATTTCGAGATTGCGTAGTAGAAGTAGCTGTAATAAATTCTTAGAAATTTGAGAAGGTATAGGAAAATCTAAAATCACCATTGATAGACATTTAGGATCCAGTTGTCTATTCCCAGTTATGACACAGACACTACCCAGCTTTAAATATCCAGTTATTGACATTGTTTTTTGTCGTATCATATACATAATTATGGCAAAGTTAAGCAGTATTTAGGAGACGAATAAATGAAATCCCGTTTAATTAAATTTATTTAAAACTTAACTATTTTAACAATATAGCCATTCCTTATTCAGTTTATGACTTTAAAACCATCGAAAAACTATGTTTTCTTTGAATAAATAAAAAAATATCCATCGCTGGTTTATAGTCCATTATTGGAACCTCTACCCTAAACAAAGTATAATGGAAGTCGCTATAAATTACATTTTAGATGAAAATAATGTTTTAGACTTTTTTAAATACTCGTAAGCGAATTATACGGGTACCCCATTTATTCCAAATATGACGAAATTATTTCGAAAATATGACGAAAAAGCAAAATAATAAAAAGTATTCAACATGTTGTCATGGCAACGTCTGAGATGCCATGACAACAGAGATCAACAGAATAAAACATAATGCTAATAAATAACAAACGCATTTATGGTAACTGATCGCATTGCCATAACACGGTTCACATTTTGCAGTATATATTATTATCCTAACATTTTTGGATGTCGCTCGGATGTAAGTAAATGTTTGCACACATTTTACTTTATTTTACTAAGTAGCATTATACTACTCATTCTTTTACTATTCATTCGTTCTAATTACAACTGATTGCGTAGCAGTCCTCATTTTATTTTTGGTGAACAGAATTAACTTTAAAGGTCCGATTATATTTAGAGCTCTATTTAGCTAACACATCGTTATGTCATAGTTCATGAACTCCAACCTTAGGTCCCCAAAGCTTGTAGATTAAATATATAGTAAAAGTTTGACATCAATAGAGACATGAGCAGTATAAAGGCATCATTTAAATAGTAAATGATATGCACTAAGAAATATATTAGAACTTTTTAAAGTGTAATTCTATCCTTGTGATTTTTTTAAACTGAAAAACTCATAAAAATGTGTGTAAAATGCATAAAAAGAAGATGTTTAATCGAGAATATTCTTCGGTTAAGGTATTCTGTGATAGACAAATTCAGAAAACATTCTCTATTTAAAAGAATACTTCTAATCTACGTGTGTTTTATTTACGTAATTAATTACCATTTAAATTGTCATCACACGTCATGCCAATTAATTAAATGAACCGAATAAAATACAATTGTAAATGTAGTGAACGTTGAAAGAAATATTGTTACCCCGAAATTCAAAGTAAAAGATAAGAAGAACTCGGTATCAAATTGATTATTATTACACTGTCTTAGAACCTAGGACTCTGTGTATCTTTCTGGAGAATCTCCTGCTCAGAAACTCTCACAGGCGTGTTCCTGTCGATCGATGGAGAGGTAGAGATGTTAAGCCAAGTTGCGGATAGTCGTTCCAATTTTAACGGCATGCCATTCTAGTGTAGTCCATTTCAAAAACTTTTAACATTTTCGACACAAGGCTCAAAAGGCCAGCTGGTATTTGGGCCTAAACTTTTATTTCGACAGTATATCGCCTTATGCGGGCACGTACAACATTCAGGACATTCGACAGGAATGGACATCAGTGAGATGTCACGATTAAATGACAGTTGTTTATATTTAAATACAAATAAATACACATTGCTATTTCATAATTGTATTCTACGTAGGTTTTAACTAGAAATAGTCTAAATTTAGTAGGGATTTATTACAGATACAATCAAGATGCAATGCAGATCTACGAATTTAAAAATTATTTCTAAAACAAAGCGAAGAGTAAAAATTGTACTTGGCTAGTTCATAATACAAAATAAGTTGTTTGAGGATATGAAAAAATATTTGTGCACAACACGTCTGTCTGTCTGTGCATTCACTATGCACTACAATATTTTTAATAAGCATAATAATATTATTTACACAGATGGTATTGACCGTCTGTCTGTGTACGAGTATATACATGACTAAGTTACGTCAAGCCGAACTAGTTAATTTAAATAAATAATAATTATACGTGTACACACAATCAACACAGCGCTATCTATTCCCAAACCTGTGGTGTGTATACCGCAATATATAACTCCACAGGTATCATACAATACCTGTGGAGCGAGTGGAGTGGCACTTGAGGACACGCCCAATCAACGTAACAATCCTTAAAGTACGTCTCCAATAGTCCATGCATATAAAGCAGACTGTTGCAGGCGTTCTCAGTGTCAAGCAAAACAGCCAGAAGAATACACACCCTAATTGTTTTTTTTTATGAGATAGGAGGGCAATCGAGCATGCGTGTCACCTGCTGGTAAGCAACCAACGCCGCCCATGGACACCAGCAACACATATAGTGTTACCGAGGGACGTGACCTTTAAGGGATAGGGGATAAGGCCTCCGGGTACCTCTCTCACCGAACGAAACGCGGCATAAGCCACTTTACGTCGGTCTTCTGAGAAGTCGTGGTATTTCACCGGTCGATCTGGCCCATTCATGCAGCGAACTACTTGGTTCTACCACTGTTAAGACTGTTATGGACTTTAAGTCGTTAAAAGATTCAGTTGTACGGCGGCCCAATCTAAAGCCAAAGATCAGCTTACTACGTTCGCACGCAAAAACTGCTGACACAAAGAAATTGTATATGACACGTGTGTTTGTCGCACCGTAATTTTAGAAAAGATAACACCGGTCTTTGCCACATTCATATTTTTAAAAAGATTATAACCAGATTACAAATAGATTAAAATAATTTAAAGAAAAAAACTTTTTTAAAGAAGCTTTTATTTAAACGCTCTAAAAAGAATAAAATAATTTTAATCTTATACATTTTAACTATCAACTTATAACCTTATTATATACAATTTATGTGATAATAAAAGCTTGTCGCTATGTTTAATTACCTATCAGTGGCTATCCATAACCATCTAGAAATATTTTTTTAGATTTAATGATTACTGTTACGGATCGCATTATCCAAATATATTTTTTTGGTTTATAACATATATATGGACACCCGAACACATATAGTGGTACAGTTCCGTTGCCGGCCCTTTCCATGGGAAATGGAAGGGGTCGGAATTGGGATGGGAAGAGGAGGGGGGAAGGGTTGGGTTGAACATAGCGACAAGCTTTTATTATCACATAAATTGTATATAATAAGGTTATAAGTTGATAGTTAAAATGTATAAGATTAAAATTATTTTATTCTTTTTAGAGCGTTTAAATAAAAGCTTCTTTAAAAAAGTTTTTTTCTTTAAATTATTTTCAAGTTTTTAGTTATCGATGGGTAAGTTTCTCAGTCTCTTCATCTCATTCAAAGCATCATTGTTACAAGGTCATTTGCCAGTTAATTTCGAACAGTCCAACTCTTCAATGAGGAGACCTCCTAAAGTCTTTTCTCTACTTAAGGCCGCGTATGCTTGACCAGCAGCAAAGAGTTTCGAGCCTAAGTAAACAAATTTTTTTGTTACTTATTTGTTGATTTTGCAACTTAATTTTGTTATGTGGGACTGTTGTTTAATAACAAAATATGTTTAACTACTTGTGATGTGTAACGCCATCTGTTGTTTTAATCAGTACTTTATACTTGCTGACCTGAGTGTAACATAGGAGTGAGTTGTAATAAAAGTTATAGTTCGTTCCCACCATCCACTGTGTTTAATTCTAATAATACCTATAACACCATTAAAATCCGTTAGTGTAGCAATCATGTTAAAGTTATTAAATCCTGTCCAATTTACGTCGGTATCCTGAAAGGGCATGGCATTACACCGGTCGAACCGGCCCATTCATGCAGCAGATTGCGTGGCTGACCACAATTAAAACACTGTTAACTATTAAAACATAGGTCAACGGAAAGCCGTCGACTGTGATGGACTACCGCCTCAGCCGTAAAGTGGTCGTAAGGTTCTCAATGTTAGCACTAACTCATTTTGATTATAAATTTGGATGAGCCGCTTAACCCTGTATCTTGACATGGTGATTTGGCATCAGTGACTGAATAGTAAACAACAGATTGACTGACACCGGCCAAACAAGCAGGCCACTAACATCTAGCCGCTCATATTGAAAACCTTATGATATATATAATATTTATACACATTCTAATTTGTTTATAACATTAATTAATAACATAACATAGCTCGACTCCTTTTTCTAGGCAGCATCTGTCAAGCCTCAACTCGCCACTATGTTTACGTCTCAACGATCTTTAAGGGAGTAGGATGTAGGATATGAGAGTAGGAAGGGATGGGGAAGGGGAGTGGGCCTCCGGGTACCTCTCTCACCCAAAGAAACCCGGCGTGAGCTGGTTGTGGTATTTCACCGATCGAGCCAGCCCATTCATACAGTGAATTGCTGGGCTCTACCACTGTTGCCATACAGCGAGCACAAAGTGGTCAGTCAAAAATATTTATCACACATGACTTTCGAGAGGAATTTCGAAAGACATTGGTGTGAGGCCAAATTCGCACCCAAGACTTCCTGATTCAGAAGCGGACTAGTTTACTGAACCACCGAGACATAGTTTTTGAAGTTCTCATATAACTCTTTAATGAAAGGGCCATTTGATACCCATATAGTAGAAACACAAATATTTATTCCACCATATTGGTTTTAGAATGACGTCACACTATTTTACGAGCTACTATCAACAAGCCCTTTCATTTGATACCCATATTGTAGAAATGCATTAAAAAAAACTGTTCCTCTATCTTGGATGATCCGCCATATTGGATTTAGAATGACGTCACATTATTTTTTTAGTTGGTCCCAATGAGCCCTTTCATTTGATACCCATATTGTACGAAAGCTTAAAATATATATTCCTTTATCTTGGATATTCCACCATATTGGATTTAGAATGACGTCATATTATATTTTGAGTTACACTCAATAAACCCTTTCATTTGATACCCATATTGCAGAAATGCATTCAAAATATCCATTCCGCCATCTTGGGTCGTCCGCCATATTGGATATAGAATGATGTCATACATTATATCATGCATTGTCATCCAAAGTAAACGTGTACACAAAATTTCAGCTCAATCGGTTGAAGGTATCTACTTCAAAATTGAGTTACAAGATTCCACCGAACATACATACTTACATACATACATACATACATACAGTGCAAGGTAAATAAAAGCTTATAAAAAATACTTCAGTAGTCTCTATTATTTCTCTAATAACAAACTGATCTGTAGTGTATTGCAGAAGAAACTCACATTCAAAACTCTACATTATCCCTACATGTAAAACTTAATACTTAAAAAACAAACAACATCAATTTACGTCGATGTTATCGCCCATAACAAAATGTCTACAATTTCAACAAATTATGAATTGACAGCATTAAAAATAGATTTTACCGATTACTAAGAAACACTCAAACGATATTATCGATAATTGAAATTTTGAGTATTATATCGCACCACTCCTGACTGTATCTGATAAGTGTGACCCAGATTGAAGTTATAATGTATTGTAAAATACTTCGCTAGATATTGTCAGTTTGCAATATCTATAGGATTACAGAGAGAGATAGGTAAATCCTTACTTTTCCACGCATTCAATGACACATCACTAAAGATGAAGGACTTCCTTCCCTTCTACACCTATTCATACACCTAAACTGACGTTTGAATATTAATTCACTGTTTCACAACATTTTTTTTTACTGTTTCAGAATTTATTACGGGTATGGAGATTAATAAAGTTTCATTCAGGCTGACCTCTTCATCAGGCTGATAAAAGATACAGTGGACCCATTTAACTTGATGGTGAATTTAAAGAACACTAGTTGGTCCGGCTAACTTCGTACCGCATAATTATTGTGGTTGGTTATTTGTATTTTGAAACAATTAGCAACAAGATGACAGCAAGGTTTTTTTTTTAATTATAACCGTAAAATTCGTTTCAATCGGCCGATGTCCAGACCTACAAATTATGTACTTAAAGTGTTCATAACCATAAGTGAATCTGTTTCGGAGGAGTTTGGCAACAAACACTATAACACGCGTAATTTTTATGTTAGATGATGTTATTTATGTTTCTGTTTCGTCACTATCTGGTCAATGGTCTGGTCAAAATGTCTTCATCTCGGTGATGATCTGTCAGTTGTCAACATCATCTCTTCGTTACCAACTGGTCTTATTGCTCGCGACCATGCAGCTGCCATTCAAAAATTTCTAGTTTTCAAAACAAGAATACAATAACGTAAGTGTCCTGTTTATTTTGCGACATGTTTTTTAAACATATTCTTAGATGGGCAAAGGAACCGGTTGTGTAACAACAAAAGGATACAGACATGAGTTATAACATAGATAGCAGCTTTGCTAATTTCAATAACATAAAAATTATAATATTCAACAGAAATATTTTTGGATTTTATTATATGTACTTAGAGAGCAAACCCAGTTAATGGTGGGAACAAATCTCTACATTTCATAGCGCAATATACAAGTTCTATAAACCTAAAGATTTAGTAAAAAGTCACGATTAATTCATAAATATACATTAATAATACTAGCCTATGGAAAACACTCTTTTGAACAAAAAAAAAACCGTAATAATCTTTAAAGCATCTATTACTTAAACACTAAATTCGAGAAAATATTATCGATATACCAATTACATTAGACATTGACAGCTCTAATATGTAGATTGGCTAAGCAATATATTTGTCCCATTAGCCCACCAAAATTGATTGCAAGATGGCGTCAACGTACGTATATATATGGTTAAATTATTAAAATCAATTATCCACAGCTAAATTTGTGCAGACGAGCCACTATCTGTCTCTGCAGTGAAACGTGACGGTGGATGGTATAGTTCCTTGTGACACATATGCAAATACATAACATTTTAATGTGGCCGATAACAATGGCGAATTTTTATCGAGTCATTAAAGGCAACCAAGTAATTTCTTTTATCTATGTGACGTTCGTTATGTTAATTAATTGTATTATTTAGAATTAATATAGGAAAACAGTAACGAAACAAACCTTGGAAACCTACAACACAGTAGAGCGAATGATGAACAATTTAACAATTCAAAGTAACAGTGGCTTTAGTTAATTTTCTATAACATTTTACCGCATATATGTGTGAAATGAAGTAGACATAACATTAAGTGAAATATATACCTAACAGAAAGCGACAAATGTTTTTGACAGCTCTAAATATAAGTCTAATTTGCAATTCAATGCTGTTTCGTCACTAAACATTTATGAATTATATACTTATATTAATTCCTTCCGTAGTTGTTACCCAGTGGAACGTTTACGTTACAGTTGTACCTACGATGTACACTGAGCAAAATTATCACAAAATTATCGTGCACCAGTAACGCCCCGGCGATGTCTTACAGATAAACACATCGTGGCCGATAACGAGGATAACCGTTACCCGTTTCCCGCCACTTTTAATGTCGTACTTTACTTATCTATGGCGGTGTCACTATGGTCTATTTACTATTTTTTTTCTAATTGCTTTCGAAATTCGTGAGGCGTGATGAAGTAAAGAGGTTTACTAGCGCGATATATGAACAGGTATAATGTCTTTGGCGATAAATAAGTATTTTTGAATTACTAATTGTTTGCAATGAATTATTTATGAACGTTACGGTCGCTAAATGTTCCACAGTTTACCTAAATTCAAGTTGTTTTAAAATAATGAAAATAAATGTATTTGTAGTTGACAATAGCAAGCTAAGGGATAGAATACACAGCATATTACTTCTATTCAAAGATTATTTCACAACGCAGTAAATATTTTACTGTAGTTTGCAGCCGTAGAAGTTTTATAAAGACACCAAGACTAAGGGTATTAATATGATACGGCAAGAGGCGAAGACCATGGCTGTGGGCAATAGCTAGGTTAGACGGCTTAAACTGATCAACGGCTTCTTCCGAGACGAAGGTTCTACAAACATTTAAAACCGTAATTATAAATACATAACGGCTAGATCTTATGGCACAACATTGCACGCGTAAACTCGTCTAGTAATTTTGAACGCTAGCTTTTTTTAGAAGATCACGATATTGGAGTTAAATGGAGGTATTTAAATCAGACAAGTCCAGTTCTCAGGTCAGGCCAATGTCGAGCTACAAAAACATTAGGATTAAGTGAAGACAATCGGTCTCAGTGGCCTACTGGTACAGCATTCTGCTTCTAATTCAGAAAGTTATAAAATTTGTCATATACCGACAATGTATGTCAATAATTATTCCGCCACTTATTAAATGTAACGCGAAAAATTATTTCGGCTTGTGGCGACATTGATGGCAGTCCACATATTCGAATTAAAAAAGTATGAACAATCAGGTATCTACAATGTCGGGGTACATGGTGACATTGAGTGGCGCGAACCCTTCGAGAGTCGATCTACACGATTTGCGGGCATTTATATCAAAATGACTCGGTTCGACACGCGAAGCGCCATTGTTGCACGTTCACAATAAATACCGTACTGACACAAGTACTTACATTATGCTTGCATCTCTGTGTGATTGTCATAGATAAATAATGTTATCAGTAAATTTGTATGTGCGCAATCTTAATTTTGTAAATATAGAGAAATGTGAACCCTGAAAACCGAAAGATCAATCAAATTCTCGCTAAACGCCGTTTACGATTGTCATTCGCCCAATTGCTATAATAATAAAACCTAGCTCTTGCCCACAATTCTGTTTTATTGCTAAACGAAATCATTCCCTGAGTCTAAATGTACATCCCTCGGCCACAGTTGTCTGACTAAATTTAATACAACATCCAAGGATGTTGGGATTTGTTTAAGTTAAGACGATAACAAACAAGCTGACGGTCTACATAATGTTAAGAGGTATATTTACGCATTTTGCTGAAGCCTTAAAAACGTACACATAATCACTTCAAGGGTTCTTTAAAAATACTAGTGTTGACCCTTTCGTGAGGGTTTACAATATTGGCAGCTAAAGCAAAATATAGTATATGTTACTTAGCCTACAACAGACTATAGTATGTTATTTGTAATTGAAATCGTCCTGCAATTGCGCAAAAGATAGTTTCTCTTTACAGCAATTTTTGTAAGTACTTTTGGGAATATTCAAAAAATCAAATTTTGGTTTAAAATATTACTTCTGACAATTTTAATTTACTATTTAATACGCTATTACAGTAACAACTATAATAAAATAGTACTATGGCGGAGGCATCACGAACATCGAGCCAATGTTCATTTCATACATAATAAGCGTGTCAAGGATAAAATAAACATAATTAGTAATTTTAAAACCACTTCGTCTAATCATTTAATAATATTGTAATTTAATTACATCTCTTGAAGTGAACAGTTCGTTAAGCCTCGAGGAGTGGTGACGGACCTCTTACAAGTCATGCGCCATTATCAAAACGATTCAAAATTACTATAAAACCGTTCACTAGCTCTTTTGCGTCCCACTTCAGCGGTTTTTAATTGTTTTATGGCCTGTGGCTCTTGATTAAATTATCTTGTGGTAAAAGAAATATTAAAATCGAATCACACGTATACAGAGTACCTACTGTCAAAATTAATTGTTTTTTCATCTTTGTAATATAGACGCACTTTTTAAGATTTAAATACTATATTACGCGTTACTATAACTTCAGTCTAAGTAAGTACTTACTCCGTAATTAGAGAGAAGTAGACCTTAATTTATTATGAAGTGAATATTTAAACACAGTGGGCATTGTTTAATGGTACTTACAACAATTATAGTAATTATGACTATTAAAAGTGAGAAAATTTTATATTATTGGAAAGAAAAGAATCGATGTAATGCCAACGGTTATAAAACTGTGACATAACCATTAGTTGTTCTTTCAGCAATCAACTATGAAAAAGACAAAAATAATATTTATTAAATAAAAATTAGCCATGCTGTTATTTTTTAGAGTTTTAATAAATGCTCTGGTGGGTGGCAACGACTGTATATGAATGCCACTTTGTGTGGCTATTAATATAACTTCGTTTAAAGATAGTGCCAGTACATAGATTATTTAATGCGAGCTCGTTTTGGGTTTTATTTTGATGCATTTTTGAAAATTCCTCTCGACCAATGCTTAGCAAGATTAATATATCATTTGCATGGAGCTTATCAGCTCCATCCAATCATCAATCTATTATTGAAGATATACCTTCGGTAGATGGTGACGTGACGTGATGGTGACAAGGTTAGCCCTAGCAATATCGACGATTCCAATTAAAACCTTATACATACATAAGAAAGATATTATTTCCATTGTAGGCACCACCACTACTTACCATGTGCAAATATTAACATGAATCATTATTTATCATATGATATAGTACCATCTCCTCAAGATAAGCCCATCGGTAATGTGCATATTTGACACATTACAAAGGTACAGTCAAATATGATGTCATTTGTGCAAACAAATGAGTCAGTAAAATTTGAAAAAAGAAATAAAAATGCTTGACCTGCATAACCACATAGAGATCTAATCAAAAACAAACAAAGATGTATACATAGTAGAGATACGAAACAAGAAAAGGACTGTATAGACAACTTACCGCAAAGCGCGGATATCCTATCCGCAAACGTAAACCGATAACCTTATTTGAACTCCGCCGTCACTTTTAATTTACAAATCGAACGTGTGCTTGCGGGCATGTCAGCATTAAACGCGCCCGCTCGCGGCAGAGCTCACAGAACGACTGAATGTTATGGCGAGGCGGCGCTTGAGCATCAGATACGCCTTCACGCACACATGGTGGGGTGGAACGCACACAGCCACAGGGGAACGAAGCCTACATGAAAAATGCAAAGCGTTCCACAAAACAAGGTGCGACGATATGAATCAATGTATTCATAATAAATACAATGACATGAAAGTTTCCACATATCAATACGAGTCAATAATCGGGTTTGCTTTCAGTCTAAACTTTGAACTTTAAGTTATTTTGTATTTTTTAAAGAAAAACGTTTTATATTCATGAATATGTTAAGGTACGTTTAAAATGGATGTGATTCTCGATAAAGAAAATGCTTAAAAACCCCGACGATACCGATTGTTGGGCTTCAGTAGCCGCAGACAAACCAGCCCAGAGATAATGTATAATTAAACTTATTAAATAGGACATTTTAATAATTCAATGAAAAATTAAATTGCAGGATATTTATTTGTATATCCTATATGTATCAAACCACGTGTACTGTAATTATTAATACTTTTAGAAATTACTATTTGTATTACTTAGATTAAAGTTAGCTGAAAACTACTAACTGTGTATGATTAATGACATAAACTTATTTTAATAATCGCACCACAAAATAGATACATTTTAGAGACACTACAATACTAAAGGCATATATTTAAATAATTTTGCCTGTGTTAGCACTAATAATCTCCACTATATACCTGGATTGTATCTAAATAACCACTCGTGTGTATAAAATAAGTAATAAAACGAAAGTAGAAAAGTAAAAAAAAGTAATAAAAACGAACAATAATTTTATTCACATGAATACAGAAAAAACGTTAAAGGAACGCATTATTTTCCAGTAAATAAATTTATGCAAGGCATTTGACACCTAAGCGTTACGTTTCAAAGAACTCTAGCGCTATACCGAGTGTACACAGGGATCAATATTAATTAAGACCAAGACCGCTGGTGTCTCGACAAAATTAAAAATTTGCGAAATTAACAAATTTATTAGTACTATACGTACTAATAAATACTACACAGTAATTAAATGAAAAAGGCGAACAATGTTTTCTGAATTGACACAAGTGCGATACATAAAATATTTCAAACAAACGCTACTGTACTGTGACACCGAATAAACATTTGTGTAATGCGTGTGCGTTATTATAGTTTGACTAGAAGACAAAAAGCCTGCAAAAAATAATCTCCGACTCTTCTCTTTACACACTTACATCACTATACTGAGTATATACAACCAATCTCGTGATAATACGATCTCTATTTAGACTAGGCGAAACGCGGTAAGAGCCACTTTACGTCCATTCATGCAACTAGCTGAGTTGCTCTACCAATGCCTATTTTTAGTTTCAGTAAAGATCTATAAAAATAAACCTGTTTAAATTTGTTTAATATGTTACTCGGAGAAAAGAAAACATCGCCCCTTTTTTATATTCGGGCCCTGAAGATGTGAAGGTATTAAAAATAAAAATATGTTAATTTATCTATTCTTCATTCTCTAGAACTTACATAGTTAAATGCCTTACCTGTGTGAGTTCTAGACAATTCTTTACAAAATTCGGAAACTTCTGCAACAACCTCTGAAAATATTGAAAATATTAACCAGATACAATGAATAAACGATGTACTTACCGTCAGTGTTCTACTAGTAAAATATTTTATTCCATTAGGCTTGAAGAGTTTCAGAGAGAGAGAGAGAAAACGAGAGCGTGCTCTTTACTCGATATCGCCAATCTTATAACGACCCTGATATTTCTAGGGTTGATACTAAATGAGTTCGAAAATAAATATTTCATGTTTATCAATTAAATGCAAATCATATACAAAACTATTAAACTTTGAATAGTTAAATTATACAACGCATTAACACAGGTATTCGATCAAACGACCTTTAGGACCTTTGACAAAGTGTCCTTTCGACTAAACCGACGGTAACTATTATAATAACAATGCGCAGACATTAATTACGCAGCGCCCTCTAGTCCCAAAATAAGCTTTATAGCCATAGGAACCCACACAGCGGATGTAAATTTCCATTTCTTTTTTATATTTATGTATACTAATACAACAAAGAAGCCAAATTTGTTTAGCAGCTTCACGCTTTAGATAGCTGAAGGTGTAAGGCAGCGGCAATTTTGCCATGAATACCAATTTGTTTTTGTTCCCTGTAATAAGCGGGGCCTTATGCGATAAGAGTTACGAATTCGTCAATATCGCTCACACATAATTTCCCAAAGGTCATTGGTACCAAAATTTTAAACGGACACTTTTGATTCAGACGTGTGTGCTCATCTACTACACTACCAAGTATATTTGTTATAACTTATAACGCGTCGCGGTCCAGTGGTAGAGCTCCCCGCTTCGGTTTGACAAGTCGTGGGATCGATTCCGGACTAACAAAAATAATTTCTCAGAATTTGATTCGGAAGCTATGTGTGATAAATACAGATAACTGACTGACTATTGTCGCCCGCAGGGCATAAAGATCTCAGTCATCGGTAACTTAATAACTTCCTCCGCTACATATTCGATTTGGGACAATAGTTCGGCAAGTCGCGGCTTAACAGCCGCTGCCTTCATCATCTGGCAGTAAAAAGCCTTCAAGTTATGTGTTTATATCTTATAACGCGGGTATCTTCGGATCTACTTGTTCTTCTTTGTTATTTATGGGTTAAAGAGCCCATTACAAGCAGGTGTGACCATCCTATTGCCACTACAGGAGAAAGTGTAGAAATGAAAATGTTTGGAAATTAAAAGAGGAATATGAACCCAAGCAGCTCCGCCCACTCAACAATTACAACAAAATCACAAATATTCCTCATCGAAATATTATGCAATAGTCGAGATATAAACAATTTCAGATATTTTTAATTTCTATAGGGGTAAACATAAATGTTTAAAACAAGATTTGAGTGCAAGTTACTTCCGAAGTATTTCTGATTATTAATTACTTTCCGATTTTATCATTCTAGTGTGAACATATAGCTACATTTAGGTCATAATCGTTAAGCTGGCATGTAATTTCTGAAAATATTAGCTAAAAAGTCAGTACTCACATATTATACAGCCAGTCAGCCATCTGCCACACTAAACAGTCCGAAACAGAGCTGATGGTAGCTTATCAGAGCTTATATAAGGATGTCGTTATCAACCCTATTTTGTTTCGCGATCAATACATTTATCTGTTGGTGCAATCGTGCACAGCAGACATTTTTTATTATTAATATAACATGCCACGAATTGTACGCAATTTTGTAAACGTGGCACATACTTCCAAATTAATCTTGGCACATCATACGCAGCAGTCTTCCTCGATCCGATGCAAAACTTATTTTATACAGCGCAAAACAGAATGGCCTTATCCAGCTCAGCTAGTAGATATTAATCGCTGTATTGGAGCCAAAGTACCTAAAGTTAGTAGTTTTTGCAAAGAAAAGTAATGAACATGCATAATTCTATACAAATATTCTCACAAAGTTTTGTGCTTTGAAGTGCTAATAAAGGCGAACATGAAATGCATTGTCGTTGCACAAGCAATTGTCGGCGTCTCCGTCTTGATAAAGTGGCAACGACCTGCGATACTCGCGGGTCAGCATTGTGCACTTAACTTAATAGTCTTTACAAAACCCAAGTTGATGATATCGACCAGCATCTGTATCATTGAAGCTCTTATAAGCTTTACCTATCTACCACTATTTTATTAAACACCTCATGACTGAACACAAAAGGTATAACATTTTTGACTTTTACTATTTATTGTAAAAATAATTAGGAATTAAGCACACATAGATAAACCAAATAAAAAAATATATTTGAAAGATATACCTAAATAATTATGTGCATTTTGTTAGACTCAATTAATAGATAGTGAGTATAACCTAATTACATTCAAATAATTTACATGTAATTTTATGCCTGTACATAGGTAATGGGAACTTATCCGAGATGTGGGTTACCGACAGACGAAATTAATTCGATTCCGTTAATTAAAACGCAAGTAGCTCTATAACAAATTGTATATCAAACGCTCGTGAAATAGAGAAATACTTAAAAATATAATAACTTAATCCAACACCATTCTTTATATATATGATACATACAAATATCATAACTTCACGCCTTTTGTTAACCGAAGGCGTAGGCAGCGGCTGTTATGCCTCGTCTCGCCGTTATGTTTACGTCACAAATAGAATAGGTGGCGAACCTTTTGCCATACCGGGCACAAAGTTTTCGGTCATAGTTTTTATCACACATAACTTCCGAAAACAATTTAGAAAAGTCATTGGTGTGAGCCAGTGTCAGGAATCGAACCCGGACTTCTGGATCAGAAGCCGTATGATCGTCCACTGGGCCACCGAGACATTTACATGATACTTAAATATTAACTTAAATATCGTTATTAAAACATATGAAAATAAAATTTCTCAATAATAAATGCTGGCAAATTCTCAAATCCAGTGAGTGAAAACTAAAAATAAAGTGTAGGTGCCACTGACGCGTAAAATGAAATTTATTCCAAACTAGGAGTAAATTTATGACTCCTATCAACGTTACAAATCGAGAAGGATAGTAAACCATTATAAGTAGGGGCCAATTATTCTATCCATTCATCATTCATCAATGTCTCAGTGAGAAAAACACAATAACGACGACATATTTGTAAGATTATTCCAACAAAAATTAACATTTAATGTGACTAGGTATGTTCCGGTGATACGCTATTATTCCTGTATATAACCTTGACACTCTTTACATAATATCTCATTGTCAATGGCTTCCTTTAGTCAGGTAAATAATAATACACCTTTCCTAAACTAATGACGTGAGTTTCGTTTAGAAACATTTAAAAAACATAAATATTTATTATTTCCTGTGACTCGCTGCGATTTCCGTAGGTACTGTTGGTCATAATTGTCAGTCCTTTAGAATAAAATAAAGGTGCCTTCATTAAAAGAAACTATTTTGGTAAGCGCGATTCCAATTAAAAATTATGTTATTTTATTACTGAATATGAAGGTGTAGGTAGCGACTGTTAAGCCTCGCCTCGCCGTTATGTTTACGATCCAAATGGAATAGGTGGCGAACCTATTGCCATACCGGGCACAAAGTTGTCAGTCATCGATATTTATCATAAATAACTTCCGAAAATTTCGGAAAATCATTGGTGAGCCAGGATTTGAACCCTTCTCGAATCAGAAGCGGGATATTCGCCACTGCGCCACCGAAACTGTTTTTAATTAATTAAAAACAATAGTTTAAATTCAAAAAGAAAGGTTTGCGACGGGAAGCTATAGAAGAGGTTCCTAAAGGTCAAAAATAAAGGGCTAATGGCACAGATTTATAACCTCACAAATTTTCACTGACGAAGAAGAACAAAAATTGTCTAGTAGTGGTAGCTCTAAGTGCACATTTAATAGTCCTTAAAGGGTTACACCCAATCTCCAATAATTTAAGATACTGTTTAAGATGTTTTTTAATTCTTAACTCTTATTTTTGGTTTTTGTTATTGATATAGTTTAATAACAGTATATTTGTTAACTAATTTTTGAATTCCATTATGGATATAAACTGATTTATAGGCCGTGCCCAAGCCTCCCACAGGGTATGCCTAAGCCTCCCTACCATAGGGAGCATTAGGCATTTTTGACTTAGTTTATAAAATATCACGTAATGTTGAGACTGATTGTATTTTTTATGAAAGCTCTTTAATTATATCTAGCCAAATGTGTGGTGCAACAAACATACATAACATAACATAACTTGACGCCTTTTGTTACCCGAAGGTGTAGGCAGCGGCTGTTAAGCCTCGTCTCGCCGTTATGTTTACGTCCCAAATGGAATAGGTGGCGAACCTATTGCCATACCGGGCACAAAGTTTTCAGTCATCGATATTTATCACACATAACTTCCGAAAATAATTCCAGTGGTGCAACAAAAATTGGCAATAAAAGTTGACTCTCTATAAAATCTGATAGTACCCTACCTCCCCTAATAGTAATAAAGAGTTATTTACCTCAGACTGCAAGGAAGCCCGCAGATCTTCAACCAACTTCTTGAGAGATGCAGTCTATAACAAAAAACAGATATTATGTATTAAAGAGTATTTAGTTACGTATGTTTTAGCACAAAGTAATGTAATATAATAATATTCATACAAGCGTATCAAATAAATAGTATCCGAAACACCTAGTTCTCATTGTCACAAGAAATTTTAACAGTGATAGAGCAAAGCAGTTTGCTGCATGAATGTGCCGGCTCGACCGGTGAAATACCACGACCTATCAGAAGATCGATATAAAGTGGCTCATGCCGCTTTACGTTCGGTGAGAGAGGTATTCGGAGGCCCACCCCCATTCCCCATACTTTCCTATCCTACTCCCTCAAAGGTCGGCAACGCAACGGTAACACTATATGTGTTGCTGGTGTCCATGGGCGGCGTCGGTTGCTTACCATCAGGTGACACGCTTGCTCGTTTGCCCGTTAAAATCCCATCCCATTAAAAAAATTGAAAATACCAGAAAAGGCAGTAACACGGAGAGGCGTACAAAGACAGAGATACTTAAGCTATACAGGACCTTATAATATTTTTGGACCATCAGCTATTCTAGCGTTAAATATATGCTTTGACACGTTTAAAACTCCCCAGTCCAGTTTTTTTTATATGATAGGGGCAAACGAGCAAGAGAGTTAACCTAAGACCTTTAAAGGAGTGGAATAGGACGGGAGGGAGATAAGGGCCTCTGGATTCCTCTTACATCGAACAAAACGCCACTTGTGCCACTTTAAGTCGATACCTATTCTGAGAGGTCGTGGTATTTCGCCGGCCGAGCCGCAGCTAACTAAGCCTTGGCGGGACGATTTATTGTCTCAATGGAATTAGATGGTCGCACATTGTCGCTGGGGCACAACTTTTTCAGTCTTCGATATTTACAGACAGTGGTAGAGCACACAGTTCCCTAACTCTTCTTTTAACTACTTTAGTTGGTCTGTGTGGTGATGTATTCCATACCTAATCTATCACCACAAGGGAGGTGTCACACGGCGACGTAAACAAATTACTATGCCAATACATTCCCCTCTGACCTATTGGCGGCCCGCATTTAAATCGATTCCATATTTGAATTACAAAACAGAAGAACGCCATTGGTCGATATTATCTTTTACGTCAATGACTAGTTGATTTGCTTTTGGTTCTGAATTTATGGTTTGATTTTGTTTCGTTTTTTAAATGTAATAGCACCACCATATAAATTAATCCATCTAGAATTTTGGACTGAAATACTATCGAAAAACATAACTCCCCTTATTAAGTAAATAAAGAACTTTCTTAGATTTAATGAAAACAATATGAATGGATAATTTGGAAATTGAATTTCCCGTGCTGCCAGAATAGAAAACCAGAAGATTACATTTGAATATTTTTAAACAAGGAAGCGTATTCAAATTTAAACTTATTTATACCAGTGAATACGGTAACGGTTACTTTACACGTGTATTCATTCGAGATTTCCCGATTCATACATCGAAATTCAAAGAAACTGACAATCCTAATGAAATATTAATATTTTGTGCAGATAAAAAATGACAAATATTAAATAAATTATAATTTCGAGTCGTCGATCGTCCCTAGTTTTCTTACTAGGGACGATCGACGAGTTCGAGTCTACAATGTTCGAAAAAGGCCACCAATTAAGGGTAGGCAGGTAGGCCGCGCTTTATTTTTTTTAAACTTTTATCGCTCTATTGTTATTCAATGGAAATTATTAAAAATTAAAATTATGCATTAAAAACAATTTTTATTTCGTCTAGTCTTCTTAAGTGGGATTCCACTAAATGTAAAGCATCAACAATGAAGCAAATAAATTCGGACTAAAAATACAACAATATTAATCAGAGACGAAGAAAGGACAAAGATTTGGAACAATAAGTAAAAAAATATTGAATGACGGATTCAAAATCTGTTAGAAATAAATGTTATTAGAGATAAAATATAATGACACCGTTTGAAAACAAAAGATCGCCATCAATGAAAATGGATATATATCGCTATATGTATTGTGAAGTCACGTTTGAACGTTGATATTATATAGTCGGATGGTCTGGTAATCAGGTAGCGCGCGCGTGCTATGGTAAAATAAATTGTCCTCACAAAATATTTAGCAATTGTAAACTGTCACAGATTTACATTGGAACTGGGACAACAGATTAGAATCACAGATCAAACCGGAGACCATTGACAAATTCGTTATTTTTAGAATACCTTACAAATAAAATAAATAAAAACGGGGTAGTTTTTTTGTTAAACACGAAAAATTTTCATAATTCACAGGCCGCATTCAGGATCCGACTAACATAAACGACTTAGAAAACATTTCGGGCATCAAATGTAGCATTAACGAAAACCTCTATAGCTAAGCTCTAATAACATCAGCTTTCTGCCAGAGAAATTCTAAACGATATGGCACTTGCGAAGCATATGCAATAAAATCTGCCTGACGGTATGGTAGGAATCAGTTGGAAGTGAGGAGTAGTTCTGTCGTGTTCTGTCCAGGAAGAATTTCTGTCTCCCTAGTTTTTACCGAATGAGGATAACCCAGACTCCGACAAAGATATAATAAACTAACTTTTCTAGCTGGGCAGCCACAGTCTTCAAGGTGTCTGCTACAAAAGTTTTGTAAGGTCACCTGCAAATATTACGGGACCCAGTTCTGTATCCATACTCGTTCCCTCTCGCTTTATAGAAAGGTCTTTAGCCCCTCGTCTGATTGTGTAATATGCAGCATTTGGAAATTCTAATGAGACTCCCGCCCGATGTCGCCAGACTTCAAAAAATGATTCAAATTCAGATATTTGGTACGTAAAATAAATGGAGAATATATTTATTCTTCGTATACCAATGAAAAAAAAATTAAATTTTTCATGAGTTATGGTTAAAGCTATGAGTTATTGTTAAAGAAAGTTACACAGAATGCTAAGACGCACCTCACTACAATCAGCCGTGTTTTATCATACAGTTTCATTACCATCTCATAAAACCAATCAGGGTATCTACATGAAGGATGTCAAGAAAGCAAGTGTGTTATTTTATAAATATTTATACACACATAACTTCATGCCAAATCCCTTGCAGTAGGCAGAAGGAACGGAGCGCCATAACGCACGATTCTTATACACCTCACTCGCTTCGTTGACTCTTAATGCTTTTCCTGCACGCGCGTCGATTTTTGAGGATCCTAACCACACCTTCCTCCAAAACACGTTCTATTTGGTCATGGAATGTGTGTCTTGGCCGTCCTCGACTCCTACCTTCATCCGCTTTAGCATTGTATATCTGCTTAGTCAATCTTGCATCATCCATTCTTTCTACACGTCCGAACCATGGGAGCATTTCCTTTCTTACTTTTACATCGACACTCTCTTTCAATCCGACTTCCTTTGTCCTTTGTCCTTCCTTTTCCTTCCACACTCTGCCATATCTTCTTTTTACGCGAGGAAATGCTTTATGTACTCCCCCCGCGGAACGGCAGGGGGTAGTGTGGGACTCCCAAAGCAGTACTCTGCAAGCCGATCCTCGGGCTACCTACTAAAATCTCGCGGCGGCCTTCCTCCGGCGTTAGGGTGGTCCAGGACAGTGCTTCAACCCTCTGGACCACCCTGCCGTCGCCCCCCTGTAACGAGGGGGGCTCATTCTAGGGGAGTCTCGGATTGAGGCTCCCCATGGCGAGGAGGCTCCGACCGCGCGCTGTAAAGAGGCGCGCGGCCGGTGGCGGCTCCGACGACCCTCCCCGGCCGCACCGGAGGGTCATTCTTCCCGGGCCGGGAACTGGGCGCACTTGCGACCTGAGCGCCCTTGCAGCCATTCGGTGGCGGCGATCACTGAGCTCAAAGCCTCCGCCTTCCAGCGCGATCAGCTCTCGCCCGATCCCGCTCGGCGACCTCCTTCTGGAGTATCGCGAGCTTCGCAGAAGGAGACCACAACCCTCCACTTCTCCTCGCCTGCCAGCATTGCGGCGATCAACGCCGGCAGGGACAAGTCTCGCCCGATCCTGTCGACCAGGACTCGACGCTCGACCGCACAAACCGGGCAGACCTCCAGCTTGAGCTGGGCCGAGTCCAGGTCGGATGCGCAATGGTGGCATGCTCTGCCATACTCTGCCACACCTAGCTCTCGCTTCCATAAGTTAGCGTTGGGATCAGTATTGCATTGTCGACTGCTAGCTGGGCTTTTCTGCTAATATTTTTTGCGACCTGGAATCTGCCCAACGCTCCCAAATATCTATACTTGTAAAAAAAGAACAAGATGTTATAGGCACCTCTGCAGGCAGATTAATAAATAATCTGTACCATAGTATAGGTAGCGAGCGTGTGGTATTACACCACATACTTTAATTTGTTGAGTCATCCACAATCATTGCCTATTTTTGTGCAGAAATTATGGGAAAACGATTTTTTTTAATGATAAACACGGTAAAACATTGTTAAAAAAATATTAAATCTGATTTGTTAGTGGATTGTCGAGTGATGTTGGTACAGAAATCCCACTTCTTATAACGATATATTGCAATAGGCTCCACGACCACACTTTCGGATATTGTCGGCATGACTTTTTTTCTTTATGCAATAGCGGGCAACGGGCAGGCGTGTTACTTAATGGTAAGTAACTAAAGGGTTAGGGCCTCCGGATAACACTCACAGCGATCTAATCGCGACATTTATGCACTGAACTGCGAGGCTCTACCATTGTTGAAAGTAGTAGAAGATACTTCATTAGTGTGATTTGACTGAAGGTTTTATCGTCATAACAAAGATGACACCACTTCAATAAGGTTTATGTTGACGACGCCGTTTCCGAATACAACAAAGCTCTCATAATCCAAGGTGTGCGTGGTGAGGCACAGGTTTAGCTCGAAAGCTGTGCCTATGTTATCAGCGTGTTATCAGTTCGCAAACAAACGATACCGTATCTACCCCAACGGCCATTTTGGTCTCTGGTGTGTAGCTGGTGGGGGCAAACCTACGGCCATAACAACAGCGAGAATTATCTAAATACTCAAATTTTATCGCATCTATACATAATATCTTGTGATCATAACTTTAGGTACACCTAAAGTTATGATCACAAAATATTATGTAACTTATAAACTATAATAATAACTTATAATAATATGTAACTTATAATAATAACGTTTATAACAATGTACACATTATTTTAAAAGTTATTGACTTATAAAACATCAATAAAGACTGTTTTACACAAACTAACAACTTCATTGGATACAATATTTCGGAAATGATTTTAAACCTCATGTTTCTAAGTGAAATATCGAAATATTACCAAAAGACATTGTTACATACTTTCCATACTTGTGTTTCATTTGATTTATTAGCCGTATAAAATATTTGGTTCTGATACATGCTAATAGGTGGTGCGTATATCGGTCACAACTGGATGCCGTCCAACACAGGATAGTCATAATTTGTATAAAGTATAAAAACAATACTTATACTTACCTAATTATTAAATCTAACTGTAAATACAGGATTCTGTACCTACATGTATGTATTTATACACACAAATAAAATTTGAACTTATGTTGGAAAACCAAAAATTGTTTCATTATACTCTGTGTTCATGTGCTTCATACATATATAATTACTAGCAGACAACAGTTGTCTTGCCAAAACAATTAAGTTTTTGATCAACAAATAAAAGTAGGGATTCATCGTAGAAAGGAATCGTAGAATATTCATATGCCATTCTTGGCAGATTTTGGCGATACGAATTGTAAATTGTTACCTTGTACTTACTAACCCAAAATTTTATGAATAAATGATTGATTGATTGAAAGGCGAAAATTTATTGCTGTTAATATATTTTTGTATGTTGTTTCATAAAACAAAAAAAAATACCAAACATTTTAAGTAATAAAATAGGGGTGTCTGACTCTAAGCTACTCGACATGCGCATAAAATTTCATGAGAATCGGTCAAGCCGTTTCGGAGGAGTAAAATTACAAACACCATGACACGAGAATTTTGTATATTATCATTTCATTTCATAGTATAAAATAAAGTCGCTTTCCGCTGTCTGTCCCCTTATATGCTTAGATCTTTGCAAATACACAACGGATTTTAATGCGGTTTTTTTTTAATAGATAGAGAGTGTCAACGGGGTGGTTTTTAGCTATAAAGCATGAATGATGAAGTAAAGAATCTAAAATTTACTTATTTATTACTTTTAATGCGGAACAAAGTTCTCCGGGTCAGTTAGTTAGTTAGATATAATTTAAAGTATCAGTGGCATCTGCTTATAATGTAAAATTTCCTGGCCCTACAAATGTAGGCTCCTGGAGTAATAGTACTCGTCTCTATTTTATACAACGTGTTAGAGAGAGTGAGCTATACACACATGCATACATAAGTTCACGCCTTATCCCATATGAATAGGCAGAGACTTTGGCTTTCCCCGAGCTCCGATCCTGACACACATCTTTCGCTTCATCCACAGTCATAACATCTCATCGTGCATTTACGCCGGTTTCGGGAATTACTCATTTTGCCTTTTTGAAAGAGAACATTTATGTTGTCGTGGTAGCTTCGTCTTGCTTTGTCATTACATAGTATAAAACAAAGTCGCTTTCCGCTGTCTGTCCCCTTACATGCTTATTCTATCTTTGAAACTTTTCATTTTGAACGGATTTTAATGCGGTTTTTTTTGAATAGATAGACGGTGTCAACGGCGGGTTTTTATCAATAAATCTTTTTTTTTAATTTTACTGGCCAGCCCTTGACCTCGTTTCACCTGATGGTAAGTGACGACGAGGCCGTTGATAGTAAAGCGACGTGATGAAGGAAGATTCAAAGCGCTTAGTTCGTACAGGTGGGATTTCAACAACGTATGGATGTAGACAGTACGTACGTCGGGTGGTTCGCCGATAGAATGGGGATGGAGATATCAGGTTGTATAACTCTTGCGCAGGTTGTAGAACATCGAGAGGCTGGCCACCTTCCGCCTGTGTTGATGTGTGGCTTTGCAGATCATTGTCAGCCATCACAGGATCGCCAATCAATCTTTTAGGCACCCTCTCCATCGAATCCAGCAACGATAGGTGATACTTGGCAGCACCAGCCCAAATGTGACTACAGTATTCCACGCAAGACCGGACTTGAGCTTTGTACAGTGTTAGAAGCTGTCCTGGCGTGAAATACTGGCTCACCTTCGCAAGAATGCGAAGCTTTCTTTGGACTCCCTATACTATCCCTGGTTTGGACTCGATGAACCGCCGGAAGTTAAGGTTTTGAGATATTTCAACACCCAATAACTGTAGGCTGTCGGAGTATTCCAATGCACTCGTAACACATATAGTGTTAATGTTACGTTGCCGACCTTTAAGGGATAGGGGATAGGAAAGGATGGGGAAGGGGGGTGGGCCTCCGGGTACATTTCGCTGCATGAATGGGCCGGCTCGACCGGTGGAATACCACGACCTCTCAGAAGACCGACGTAATGTGGCTCATGCCGCGTTTCGTTCGGTGAGAGAGGTACCAGGAGGCCCACCCTCCTTCCCCATCATTCCCTATCCCTTGAAGGTCGGCAACGCAACAGTAACACTATATGTGTTGATGGTGTTCATGGGCGGCGTTAGTTGCTTACCATCAGGTGACACGTCTGCTCGTTTGCTCTCCTATCCCATAAAAAAATACCCTTTCATGATTTTACCCAAAACTCAGGTTACGAAATGGAAACACTATGGCCCGTAAGATCAATCATAGTTAAAACTGTCGATTTTCTAAACTATAGTCAATTTTAATCCACGGTTTAAACCTGCCCCGTAAGATCAACAGCGAAATGGACATAGATTACGTAACCTAGGTTTAGTTTTTGACAGATGGCAACATTTGCTTATTTAGGCCCGTAAGATCAATCACAGTTTAATCTATTTTACCTAGTTTAAACCTCATCTGTCGTTTATTTTGTAAGATCGATGCTAGATAAACCTCCAATAACAGTTTAATCTATAGTTTAGCTTACAGCAGGAGATTTTGCCAGTTAAACCATGGTCCTGCCTAGTTTAAAAATGGCGGTCGTTTATCAGCTGACATCTGACACGACGATTGTGGGTTCATACATAGATTTAGCATAGACTACAATTTCGCTCAGCATTCACTCTTTTGTACATTGTCTGTGGCATATTTTGTGAAAAAAATCTTCTTCTTTCTACTTTTATGAAGTTTTATAGTGTAACCATAGATATAAGAATGATCGGCAATAGTCACCCAAACAACGTGACCAAAAATGGGTTGTTAATTTATGAGTGACTTACGGGCCTCGTGGCGCATTGGTAAAACTACCGGCTGCAGCACTGAGGTCGGGGGTTCGATTCCCACCCGAGCACAAATATTTGTGACAAACATGAATATTTGTGCGGCGTCTGGGTGTTTTTTCTATGTATTATAAGCATGTATTTACAAAAGAAAAGTATATATAATATGTATTAGTATCCGTTATCTAGTATCCATAGCACAAGCATTTAGTTGCTTAGTTTGGAACTGGAGGGCGGTGTGTAATTTGTGTCCAAGATATTATTATTATTATTATTAATGTGTTCGTAAAAAACTCTTCAAAGCGTTAACTTTTACATAGATAATGTTCATGTGTTGAAATGTAAATATCCCCAAAATCAAATATACGCGATTGCGCTGTCAGTGATTCGATGCTATTAGTAAATTTTTCCTGACATGTGCCATCTATTGTAGTCTATGCTAAATCTATGTATGAACCCACAATCGTCGTGTCAGATGTCAGCTGATAAACGACTGCCATTTTTAAACTAGGCAGGACCACGGTTGTGACCTTTTAAAGGTGTATAATGTCACCTTTAAAAGGTCTACAAAAAAGTCTGCGAGGGCATAATGTCTATCTCTTAGGGATAACCCACAATGACCATTTTTATTTTTTTACTTTTTACGAGAAATAATGGCCTATTTGCGAAGCGATTTTAAACATTACAGCATTAATTTTCACCCGATTAAGTTTCTTAAATAGATTGTGCGTGTAATATAGATGATCCTGGCCCTTCACAGCATCCAATTTAAACAAATATTTTCGAAGATATTGCAGTATTAACATAGCGGGACAGCAGTTATTACTTTTGATGCGTAACAAAGTTCGCCGGGTCAGCTAGTTAATCAAAATAAATAATTTCACTCAGCAACAAGTTTTCAAATAATTTATTTTAAAGTCATAAGAAGCGATAGTGATGAATTTTCATCTGAACATGAGTAAAAAGAAATTAAATACATACATACATAGCTTCAGGGGTATTTATCCCTTGAGGGGTAGGCAGAGAGAACGGACCGCCATTAGGCACGATTCTTAAACGCCTCACTCGCTTCGTTGACTTTCATAACTCTTCATGCACCCGCGTCGATTTTTGGGGCATCTTCCTTCAGAACACGTTCTATTTGTTAATGGAATGTGTTCCTTGGCCATCCTCGACTCCTACATCCATCCGCTTTAGCATTGCATATCTGTTTAGTCAGTCTTGCATCATTCATTCTTTCTATATGTCTGAACTATCGGAGCATGCCCTTTCTTACTTTACACCGACATTCTCTTTCAATCCAACTTCCTTCCTTACAACCTTGTTTTCGACGCGGTCAGCAAGAGTCACTCCGCCGATTTTGCGCAGTGCCCTCATTTCTACCGCGTTTATCCTACTTTCATGCATACTCTGCCATACCCAGCTCTCACTTCCATAAGTTAGCGTTAGGATCAGGACTGCATTGTGGATAGCTAGCTAGGCTGGGCTTTCCTGCTAATGTTTTTTGTGACCAGGAATTTGCCCAAGCACCATTTACGCTATTCCCTCTTGCCACTTATCTTTCTACATCCACTGTGTACCTTCCATACCTGCTAAAAGCGCATCCAAATTAAATAATAAGCTTTTTTAAGTTCAATCATCATCGTCATCAGCCCAAATCTGTCCACTGCTGAACTTAGGCCTCCCCCTTAGCATGCCATAACTCCTGGTCCTGTGTCACTAGCATCCTACGATTCCCTATGGTTCATAATTTTAATTTCATTACCTGCCTATAATTGTTATAAATTGTTGTTTACATCATGCATTGAAAATAGGACAGTCTTACAAGTTGCCTAACAAACTTCGAGTCGCTTACTTCACTAGACAAATTTTGATAATTTAGTTTTTTCATTCATTCACTTTGCCACAACACCATTTTTAATCAACAAAAACTGACAACACAGTAAACAACAGTGGTTGTTGTTTAATTATAAATCTGACTATAGGTCAATGTATAAAAGTAGACAATATGTTAAAAGAAGATTATATCAAAAAACTAGCTTTATCTTCACCTTGCTATCTCAGATTACATATACATTATGATATGATTACATATATATATTATTATACATATGTATATGTATTATTAAAACATTTAGAATTGTAGTGTTATGTTGATTGTATTTAAAGCAATATTGTTAAATTGGCATTTGAAAAGAGTCAAGCCTTGAGTTTAATGAGAGAGAGTTCTTCTCAAGAAGCCCTGATGTCTGACTGTCACTTTGGATTCGCTTTCACATTCAAGAGAGTGTTGAAAGGGAATCCTAGCCCCGAGCAATAATCTAAGCTGAGTGATATAAATACTAATAGTTTTGTATGACAATTTTAAGAGATTTGTGAAGTCTAAGGTATAAAGATATTTAGATATTTTATTTTACAGTACAATTATTGTTCCAATCAACCTAATGAAAATAGTACTATCAAAAATAAGTATAATTTAATGTGATGTAAAAACAATATGAAAATATTATTTATATAATATTGTTTATTTATGTAACACTCCACAGTTTTGAGACCCTCAGTACACCCTTATTGCAATATTGCGAGATGTGCATCAGCAGGAGGAAAGTAGATCTAAATTCCTTTGGCATATTTCTTATCTTTCCTTGTATATGGCTAATAAAAACATTAATAACATAACCTGAAAAGTCAGCTGTCAAGCTAAACTGGTACCATAAAAACAATTGTTTTAACTCACCTCAACGTCCAAGTTTTGGCACTTTTGCTTTAGTTCTACCGTAGTCAAATCGTTTTGTGAAGAATCATCTCCAGCTTCTTGCGCATGGGCCTCAGAAAATACCTCAGAAGCAATGTTTGTTATCTGCCCTTTCAAACTGTTTAAACTCTGGTTCAGGTTCAACCACGACATTTTAACTCAATAGTCTGAAGTCACATATCACATTAAAGGGTTTGGATCAAAATAATTGGGTAATAAAGAATGTAAACAATAAGAAAATCGCATTATTTTTTAATGTGACAGGATTCTGACCAGTTGGCAAAACAAGTCGCCATTTTTCTATTTGACATTTTTTTGACTTTGATATCTAATCAAAAATGACAGCAATCCTTACTACTGAAATCAAAACGTGTTTATAGCTGTTCCTATTGTATGCAGTTACTACGTTTACACTTGAATAGGAAACATACGATTTAGAATTTTTGAATAAATCAAATTGTACTAAAAATGATCATTTATCATTTTTTATATATTTGTAACGCATATGTATTTGACCTGTCTCAAATACTGATGTAAAAACAAAACGTGTCATCTATTTAAAAAAGAAAATGATTGAATTCATTCTAATCATTCATTCAATGCATTGACTTGTTTAAATTGACGATACCAATCATTATTATCATTACTTAGAAAACAAAGTTACTTTGCGCTTTTTTGTTCCCTTATATGCTTAGACTACGCAACGGATTTTGATGCGGTTTTTTTAATAGATAGGAGGGGATCAACGGGGTAGTTAACATAAGATAACTTCACGCTTTTGTTGCCCGAAGGTGCAGGCAGCGATTGTTAAGCCTCGTCTCGCCGTTATGTTTACATCCCAAATGGAATAGGTGGCGATCTTATTGCCATATCGGGCACAAAGTTTTCAGTCATGGATATTAATCACACTTAACTTTCGAAAACAATTTCGAAAAGTTATTGGTGTGAGCCAGTGTCAGGATTCGAACTCAGAACCGAGACTAATTATTGGCGGATTGACGGGGTAGTTTGTATGTATAATTCATAAAACTGATAATTTTCAAAATTGAGCACTTTCATTGCAAATGCAGGCTGAAAGCTCTCAGTGCTAAATCAAAACCATGTACTGCATTATTTCAAAAGCTCTACAAAAAAGTCCGCGATGGAGTATGTCTTATATCTATATATACTTATAACATAACAACATAACATAACTTCACGCCTTTTGTTACCCGAAGGTGTAGGCAGCGGCTGTTAAGCCTCGTCTCGCCGTTATGTTTATGTCCCAAATGGAATAGGTGGCGAACCTATTGCCATACCGGGCACAAAGTTTGTCAGTCATCGGTATTTATCACACATAACTTCCAAAAACAATTTCGAAAAGTCATTGGTGTGAGCCAGTGTCTGGAATCGAACCCCGGACCTCTGGATCAGAGGCCGTGCGCTCGCCCACTGCGCCACCGAGCCATATACTTATATCTTATGGGTAACCCACAACCCTCATTTTTATTTCGTTTCTGGCGCGAATCAAAGTTCGCTGGATCAACTAGTTGTTCTATTGTACTAGTGCATAGTGCAAACATAAATATTACGCATTTTGACGGCGCACACACAAAACATATATCTGTCTCGTTCTTACTCAGCACTTTCACTCGCATGCAAAAGTTTCACAATATGTCAGTGCGTCCATATAGTGGATGAATGTAGAAACAATGTAAAAATGTAAGATGTAAGAATGTAAAAATCTACTGAAGCCGAAATTTCGCCATTTTTTGCGCTCCATTTAAAAAAGCTAACACTTTTTTTAATGGAGCGCAATACATTTTACCGAAAAATTTTATCTGCGGAATTGTCTAAATAAAATAGTTTTATTTTGTAACGCGTTAAAAACTACTGTAAATTCGCTAAATTTGTATTAATTAACTGATGTGACAAGAAGTCATGACAAATGCATTTGTAATTAAAAAAATGATGTGAAGGTGTTCCGCCTTTTTATCACGCGCTTGTTAAGTTAAACAATTGAATCATTCTAATTTACTGTGCGGTGCATCTATCTAGTGGTATGTTGCTGTAGTGTGTTACTTACTTTAGTTAGAGTCAGCAACAAAAAGATATTTATTTCTAAGATTCTCGCGAATCAAGCTCATATCATTAAAAAAACTTTTAGGATTATATCGCGTTTACAAACTTAATAAATAAAACAAATAAATAAAACCAAGTAATAAATAAACGCCATATAATCCTAAAAGTTGTTTTAATGAAACAATTTAAAGAGATTTGTAAAATAACCTGTATTTTACAAACTATTTATTAGTCTAAGAAAAAGACGTAATCTTATTTTGATATCCAAAACAGCATAACAATATACTTACTTCCTATCAAAGTATTAACTCTACAATTAATTAATACTCGCTATATTTTAAATTTAAATTAGCCAAGAACGTTTTTCGATAAATCAAATTCTGGGCAGCACTGAAACCGCCATTTTATGCGGCCACATGACGTCACACTGGCTTTAATTTCCATAGGTTTTCTTTCTATTTCATTCAATAAACATTTCAGTTCATTTCACTCAGTCACTCATCCAATCATTTATTCAATGAAATCGAAAAATGGTCTTTCAAGTATATGATTTGTCAATAGAAAATATGAAATGATTTTTAGTTATTTACAAGTTGATTGTATAATATACACATAATAAATCGAAACCCGACGAATATATCGATTTTGTAATTACGTGCGAGTTTGTAACTCTTGGCACCGGTAGAGGTTATGAAATGAGAAGATCTTTTTATTATCTATATTATTTTGTTAAAGCCTTTGATGAGGTCTAGTATAGTCTAGTATTTAATAAACAAGCTTACGAAATTAATAAATTATGTCAAGAATACTGCATAATCTTAAGAGGTGAGTTCAGTGTATCTTATCACTTCATTCTGCTCCCATACCCTCATAGAAAATGTAAACCATTAGATGTAATAATAAAATTACCTTATATTTTCTTAGTGATATCATAAATCACATAT
The DNA here is from genome assembly GCA_905147225.2 of Euproctis similis. Classification (NCBI taxonomy): domain Eukaryota; kingdom Metazoa; phylum Arthropoda; class Insecta; order Lepidoptera; family Erebidae; genus Euproctis; species Euproctis similis. The sequence continues at coordinate 934,320 of LR990105.1, read as the reverse complement.
CATACATATGTATTATGATTTCGAAATTCTACAATGACTCTTTAAACATGTTGGTATAATACAAAGGATTCCATGTTTATTTAAAATTCATGTATACGCTATTATGAAAAGTCTAATAAGAATTTTTGAATTTGTTTGTTGGTTTTTTTTAAGGAGTTATCTTGATGGCCCATGTTATGCCTCTGCATGTTAACAAACTAAACTTTATTCTATAGTTTTTTACCAAACCCTAAAAAGTTAACCTGATTTACTCTACTTATGCTAATCATCATAATAGGAGCATATCTTAATATACATAAATTTCCTGTCACGATGTTTGTCCGCGATGGACTCCTAAACCGCTTATCAGACTTCGTTCAAATTTGCACGCAATATGCAGTTTGGTCCAACTTAAAAAGTAGGATAATTTATATCTCAATTTACTATTGCGATTTTATTTTATTGCAAATTATTTGTCCATTTTATTTGTTAACTCCAAACTATTCTACTAGATGGCGATATCTGTTGACTAAACGTTTGTCTACTTCATTTATTGATCCCAAGCAATTCTAACAGATGGTGATAAAATTAATAAATTATTTGTCTTTAATTTCTTTTAGCGATTAGGATATTAAACAAAATATCTTTATCGCTTGGTACATTAAGCAGGACAACGTCAGTTGGGTCCGCTAGTATATTATATATAGAGCCTCAAGGATCGACATGTGTGCATGAAAAAAATTAAAAAAGTCAACAAAGTGAGTGAGGTGTGTAAGAATCATGCCTTATGGCGCTCTCTCTCTCTCAGACTCTGCCTACCCAGCAAGGGATTTGGCGTGAAGTTAGTTCTACAGTCTGATCTCTCATCCAATTATTTGTAACATGTATTTTTTCAGATCATCCTTTAAAAAATCACAATGGACTGTAGTGGACAAAAGAGCGGTTGCCTTTTCTGTTTGGACTGGTCGAAGTGTGCTGCACCACAAACAAATAGATACTAGTCAAATTCAAAGGAGAAGATATGGAATGCTCATAGCAAGAGCAGTAAGGGGAGTACTTAAGATTAGGTACTTGTTACTTGGAGGAGCCGTTGGTGGAGGCATGACTTTAAATAAGGTTTATTATTACTACTAAATATATATAATAAATTACATTAATATATAGGTTAAGGAGACATACTCACATACTGAATCAATAAGTCTCAGGTTTGAAACATCTTTTCTAAAAAATAATTTCATATAATAGATAGCCACACCAAATTGTTTAATTTTTACAACTGAAATTCCACTTCAACTACACTGGTGTTGTCACCTCTAGTGTAGGTTGCGTACGTGTACTTTATTGAAATCATTTAAATAACAAAAAAGTGTACTATTATCCCAAGGCAAGGCATGATTGGGATTAGTATATTTATTCTGTATGGTTAAACTAAAATCTTACTAATACTGTGAATGTGAAATTTGTGAAGATGTTTCTCGCACTATGATGATGTAATGATACGTGACCATGTAGTTTAACCAATTAGGTTTTAGTACAAAATTGTAACTTATTGTATATTTTTTTGAATGTCAGAAATATGTGGAATGGAAAGAGGGGCTCCCGGATATGGGATGGTTAAATGAATTACTTCCGGACAATGACAAATGGGACCAGTTCACCACCACTCTCATTTCTGCTAAAGAGAAGATTGGAGATCAGCTACAGATTGGTGAGTATTTTTTTATAGTTAAAATGTGTATGTTTGTGTAAATATTCACTTTTTTTAGTTTTATGGTATAGGGGTGCAACCGAGCAGGCGTGTTACTGACTGTGTTACCTGATGGTGAGCAACAAACGCCGCCCATGCACACCTGAACACATATAGTGACACAGTTGCGCTGCCAGCCCTTACAATAAGATATAGAAGGGGTCGCAACTGGGATAGGAGGAGGGGGGAAAAGGAGTTAGACCTCCGCATATCTCTCTTGCCGAGCGAAACGCGGCAAGAGCCACTTCACGTCGATATTCTGACAGATCGTAGTATTTCATCGGTGGAGCCGGCCCATTCATGCAGCGAACTGCGTGGCTCTACCACTGTTAAATTACAATTGATAAGATAATCAATGTTTTGATAACGTGACTGGAAATACAACTCTTTCTCCAGTGTTGTCCTTGTGATATAAACTTTTAAATGAGATAGAATTGATAAATAAATCAAGTTACTGTACTTATAATCTATTAAAAAGATCTAGACCAACGTCTACTGATAAGAATACAGTACCCATATAATAATAATATCTTGGACACAATACACACAGCGCCCTCTAGTTCCAAGCTAAGCAACTGTATGCTTGTGTTATGGATACTAGATAACGGATATTAATACATCTATACTTTTCTTTTGTAAATACATACTCATAATACATAGAAAAACACCCAGACACCACACAAATATTCATGTTTGTCACAAATATATGTGCTCGGGTGGGAATCGAACCCCCGACTTCATTGCTGCAGCCGGTAGTTTTACCAATGCGCCACGAGGCCCGTCAAAAAAAATGCTATACATACATAACTTACATAATTTCACGCGAAATTTCTTGCGGAGTAGGCAGAGACAACAGAGCGCCATAAGGTACGATTCTTACACGTCTCACTCGCTTCTTTGACTTTCATAACTATTTTCATCCACGCGCGTGGATTTTTGAGGCTCCTTGTTATGGGGTAATGTTTTGCCTTCTTCCAGGACACGTTCTATAAATGCTATAAATAATACTATTTTTCGTTTTTGGCACATCTGTTTCTTGCCTGTTTTCCTATTTTTTTTATATGGGATTTTCAAAGTCAAAGTGGTAAGCTTTATTTTCATAGGTCTTCACAGACAATTAAAAATAGTCAATGTACATAAGTTTAACTTATTATTTAAAATGAAATTCTTAAACACGAGCGCTTAAGAAAAGTGCCTCCGCGGAACACGAAAACACGAACGCAATCGCCACGAGCGGCCCGCAGGGAGAGTCCTTGGAGGGCAAAAGACCAAGAGGGTCACCTGATTGTAAGCAACCACTCACCGCCCATGAACACCGTGGTGCGTTGCCGTCCTTCAAGGGAGTAGGAGGGGAAAGGGGATCGAGCCTCCGGACACCTCTCGCACCGAACGGAACGGGGCACGAGTCACTTCACGCCTATATTTCGGGAAATCGTGGCCTAAAGTGCACCACATAGACTACATTTCGAGGGGTGAAAGGCTATTTGCTTTAAGCGACATTTTGGGCGATATTGAGTTATATACATATTTGGAATCAGCAAATTTTTCTGCGTCGACTGATACAAGTTTCATTTAAATCGGAGCACTTTTTTGGCGCTTAAAACATCCCTGTTTTTGGGAAGTTTCCATAGTAGCAGTGTTTTAAGCGACATGGATTTTGCATTTTTTTTTTAATTAGTTACTTGAGCCATACACTCGTATTAAAAACGGAGAGATAAACCAATTAGCCTTTCCCAGGTAAATAAGTCAATAAGACTTAAAATATTTTTCCTGTTTCTAAAATTTACTAGGTACGGATTTGAATCATTTGCACTTCCACCAATTATACCGTGTAATGTCGCTTAAACCACTTAGTCTTCACCCAAATAAGACATGAAACGTCGCTTATACCAATGTATTTTGAAGAATAGAAGCCAGAGGATTGTAAAAAATTGAAAGAACATTTAGATGAAAAAAAGGCATAAGTATAATAAAGTTCTAATTGAGACTGTTCTAATTTATAATTATTATACTAAACAAACACTTTAACTGATGTTGCGTTAGTAATTTATAATTTTAATAAAAGAACGTGAGATTTTCGGCAATTGCGCTATATCCAGGTTGTTTTAACAGCCGTTTATAGCCATATATGTTAATAAATGGAACACAAAACGTTATATTTTCAATTTTATATGTTACATAATTTAATAAGCCGCCTACTCATTTTAGTCTAAAGTGGTGGTTGACATAAATAGCTTTCTACTATTAATTCCGGGTCATGTCATTTCATTCTTATAGACTTACTCTGAAAACATAAAGCATTGTCGCTTATTTGTTTTTTCCTGAAGCTAATTGTAGTTTTAAAGTCACTTAAATCATTTTTCCATTCCCTGAAACATAAGGGCTTAGGGCATTTTGAATTAAGCGACACGTATTTTTGTCATTACAGGTCGGTTTAATTTAATATTAGCATCAGCATCTAGATATTTTTAATTGAATTTCAACAAAGTTTACCCCGTTCAAATAGCTCAAGAAGTTTTTAAGTTATGAATTTTTTTTCAAAATTTCAAACTTTAAATGGCTCTCCTGTAAAGTTGCAAAAATGTCGCTTAAAACAAATAGCCTTTCACCCCTCGATTTGTATATACTGAAAGGGAGAGTGAGAGCGAGAGGGCGCGAGGTATAGCTTCCTTAGGCGCCCTCAGACGACAAGTTAGGAAAACACACACACGCACGATATATTTATTTATATATATACATACACACACACACACATATTTTTTTAATATATGTTTAATCATTTAAATACATCTATGATTAAACATATATATTTGTATATAGTTTGTTATATTAGTGCCAGGTCGTACTAATATAAGTAGAATAAAACAGAAAATCAGTATACCTTCTGTGTACTAAGTATCGGGAATTTGTCAATAAAACAAAAAATACAAATTATTCATCTAAATTTATTTTATCGCCTTCAAAGTAGGCCCCATCGCTTGCAATACAACATCTCCACCGCTTCACCCAGTCTTCCATATATTTTTCATAGGCTATTTGCGGTATGGCCTTTAGCTCATTCAGCGAATTTTCTTTTATGGCTTCTATTGACTCAAAACGTTTTCCTCGAAGTGGTAATTTTAACTTGGGAAATAAAAAAAAGTCAGACGGAGCCATATCAGGTGAATAGGATGCTTGGTCGAGAACGTTTGTTGAATTTTTCGCTAAAAACTCTTTCACTATAATGGCTGTGTGTGATGGTGCATTATCATGGTGCAGCAGCATGAGTTGTGTCGCCACAAATCTGGACGTTTTCGGCGGATACTCATTTAGTGCAACAAGTAGCAACATTTTTAGTGATTCACCACATGAAATATCATTCGAAACACAAAATTTAAGGCACACTCTTTGTTCAACAATATTTTCCATTGTAAAAATCGCCGGGGACTCAAAACTATGACCAACAAAAAGTTTAGTTTAAAACAAATTAAATGACAGATCCCGTTCAAATTTTGCGCGCTAAATCAGTACAGTGCTACCAACATGCAGTAAAAAAATTAGAACGACCTCTTTTACGCGGGTCTCTTTATTGTCATATTCCCGATACTTTTTACACAGAGTAGTATGTCATATAATATGTCATTCTTACAATATTCAAATGATAATTGTTGTACATATTAATAATGAATCATTAATATTAAAACCAATTCTCCGGCCACTTAACACATTTTAAGACTGTTACTATAACTGACCTATTTACCTCGTCCTTGCACTAATTGTAAAAAAAAAAGTAAAAGTGTGTGTCCGCTCCGACGCACGACTGGAGTTTACTCCTCAAGAACGATTATAAAATAAAATAATAAATATTTACTGTCTACAAATATGAACACATTTCTTCGTAATAGAGAATGGCGTATCGCTATAAAGAGTGTTTCTATAAAGAGCTCAGGACATTGTATGGAGTGCCGACTCTTATTTATATGCTCTGTGACTATAAAGAGCTCAGGACATTGTATGGAGTGCCGACTCTTATTTATATGCTCTGTGACTATAAAGAGCTCAGGACATTGTATGGAGTGCCGACTCTTATTATTATACATTGTAAATCGATTCTTAAGGAGTAAACTCCAATAATAAATATATACTAATATATACTATGTACTAACATATTATATTAGAAACAAATAGTAATTAGTTAACAACGCCATCTGCTGGAATTAGTTAACAACGCCATCTGCTGGAATAGCTTTAGTGTTGTTGTCGTTAAAGCAAGTTAAGTGCTCACAATTTAAAATAATTCACATTCGCCAATAGATGTCAGGAATTCCAATAAAAAAGTAAGTTGATGTTTAAGTTAATTATCGATAAAACACGATAAAATGAAATTTTCTAAAAATGATTCCTAGCTAGATCGATTTATAGCCCCCGAAACCCCCTATATACTAAATTTCATGAAAATCGTTGGAGCCGATTCCGAGATTCACACACTTTTTATTAGGAGTACGATGTTGGCGATGCTACTGTGGCGCCCCTCGTTTCATTACCAAAGATCGAAAAATATTATTGATATTTCATTATTTTATTAGTATGTAATTCGTACTTAAATATAATTTTCAAAAAACACAATTTATAAAAACACAATTTATAAATAATATAATTTTTTTTTTCTCCGCCTGCAATACGTACTTACGTATATGTATGTATGTAAAAAACAAACAAACAAACAAACCCGATCCTAGAAAATGTGTCGAAATTGGTAAAGAGGACGGTAATTAGACGATTATACATACGGCCCTCGTGGTGCATCGGTAAACCGCACTACCGATAACACAAGGTCGGGGCGGGTTCGATCCCTCGTCTGGGGGTGTTTTTTTCTACATGTTTTTACGGTATTTATTTACAAAAATAAATATTTACTGTCTACAAATATGAACACATTTCTTCGTAATAGAGAATGGCGTATCGCTATAAAGAGTGTTTCTATAAAGAGCTCAGGACATTGTATGGAGTGCCGACTCTTATTTATATGCTCTGTGACTATAGCGCATAACGCATTTCGTGTGACACTCACGTGACTAGTACGATTTTGGTCCCCATAATTTTCATACCCCGGGCCTATATATGTAAATCGATTCTTAAGGAGTAAACTCCAAAAATCACGCTATGGTTTTACATCCTTTTGTAATGACAGTAGACTCATTTTGTAATTTTAAAAATATGTACTTATTTTCACAGATAGGTACACAACACATTATCATGTTTTTCACAAATATTCGCATATTCATCTTAACCAAAATGAAAAGAAAATGGTATAAACTTTGACGCCATTGGCGGCGGTGATCACTTTCCACCAGGGGCCCCGAAGCTCGTTTGCCCCCTTCTATCATAAAAAAAAAAATACAACTTTTTGAAATCTAAAATAAATTTCGCAAAATCAGAATAAATTTCATAACTGTGAAGTGGTAAAAACTTAAATACGCACTTACGATATTTCAGTTTAAGTACTGTACATAGACAAAAGAAAATGTTAACATTCATTGAATTTACAGATTAGTTTTACGAGTCGGTTCATTTTATTTGTCAAAATAATAAACAAAGAGCTTTTTCTTACGAATTGATTAAATATAATGGTTGCTGCGACCTTAAGCAGCTTCTTTCCTCACCCGGCTCCTCTATGTAACTACTTAGGAACCTTTAAAAACGAGTGTATTCCTATTTAAAATGCCGGTAACACAGACGTGACCCCCGGTGTTACAGATGTTTATAGGCGCCGGTAGCCGCTTAACATTAGGTGCGCCGCTTAACATTAGGTGCGCCGCTTGGCGGAATTTCCGCATAGAAAAAAAAACAAAATGCCGTCACCAATTTCACAAATTCAATCATTTCAAAGTTGACTACTTACTTTTAAGAACATACTATATATATAACATGCAAATTTAGTCTTAAAAACGTTATCAGCCCAGACTAAAAGTAGTTATCATACTAAATGGGTAGCAAGTGGTATACGTTTACCGTTAGGTGTTCCACTGACGCTGTCGGTGCAATCAGATCCTAGGCTGCGCGAGGCTGGCTTCGCTCGAGCTGCGGAGCTGCGGCAGTGGATCTCGCAGAGGTATGAGGATGCAGTTGCCGCCAGCGCAGTAAATAACTCAGTTGGTCTTGGTAAGATAGTTTTATACATATACATATACACAAACATTGAAGTGACAGAATGGTGCTTTTTAAATATTTGCCGAATCATAACCTGCAAACTTGTGCAGTGCTCTAACCTGTTGTATTTTTTTTATTACTGGCGCCGTTCGTCTGTGCGTTCAATAAATTAATCGTTATGTTTTGTAATCTAAATTGCTGTTAGATCGTTTACACTTTTTTATTTGTATCGTTACCATAATCCATAGTCCACCATATATCGGCAGAGCAAGCCACGCCCATAGTGAACAAGCTGCAGAGTAAACCTTCGCCTCCACCACCCTCCAAGTCTGGCGAGGACCACGCCGCCACTTATGGTGAGTGACCAACCAACTTTCCAGAAGTGTCATATTCACTTTTACAATACCATTTTCGCAAATTTACTCAATTCTTTTAAAAATGTGGTGCCTCTATAAAATTTCATTTGGTAATTTATATTTGGAAGAAGTGTATTGTGACTGCATATTCAACTTTTTTTTTTACAGAAAAACGAGTACATGCTCTGCAAGAAGAAGTGTTAGCTTTACAAGCTCGTTACCAAAGAGAGTTGCAGAGGTTAGAGCAGGAGAATCGTGAGCTGCGTCAACAGAACATGCTGCTGAAACAGGGCCGGCTACCGCCCGCCAGAAAGATGAAGGTGGCCATTTAAATATACCGCTAATTAAAATTATGTTTGATAGAACAGAGTAGTATAGAGAGGGGTATAGAACTGTTGTATATCATAGTATAAAACAAAGTCAATAGAAGGATTTACGTTTCTAGAAAACTGATAGTTTTCGAGGCTTGGAGAGTTCATTCCAAAACAATTCCAAACAATTCGTGAACCCTAAGTCCCTAGCAAATGAGGGTCAGCCTAACTCAGGCCTCGTTTTCTAGAGTGAGAAAATATAAAAAAAAACTGTCCGGGGCAAATGGAAGGACCCCACGGCATGTCCTACCATGCTAAACGTGGACTTCTCTAATATAACGGGTATACACTAAAATCTGCTTGCCGTCCATCACCACCTTGAGAGGAGAAACCAGCATTTTTGTTTCTCACGGAGACGCAGATATCTTCTCCGGCAGGCTCATACCTCTCCCGGGTACGACTAGGAGTATTCCTTTGTACCCCGGGCCGGACTTTGTGTGTATGTCCGAGGATATCTGTGCTCGACGCCTCGGCAGTCTTGAAGGAATGGACCTTTCGACTCTCTGGCTGCGTGTAGACAGCGATGACCACCCTCGCAGCTACGCATACCTATATAGGTTCCATATAGGAGTAGAGGACGGCGAAGATACACATTCCATGACCAAATAGAACGTCTTCTGGAGGAAGGTGCTGTTAGGAGCCTCAAAAATCGACGCGCGTGCTTGAAAAGAGTTATGAAAGTCAACGAAGCGAGTGAGGTGTGTAAGAACCGTGCCGCATGGCGCTCCGTTCTTTCTGCCTTCCTCGCAAGGGATTTGTCGTGAAATTTTGGGTTGTAAAACTACTAGTGTCCGACCGAAGGTCTATTTCTGGCCGAAGCCGATTAATCGGCAATGTCCACAACCTTCGGCCGAAGCCGAAGCTGAAGGCTACTATTAGTAATTTATTATCCGCAGCTATTATAGAATATCGAATATATATTTAAAATTATATTTTCTTGGTGATAGAAGTAGCCGCTCTGAACTAAGTGCAGTCCGGTCCCTCAGTCACTCACTCTTTCGTAACAGTTCGTTTAATTCCGACTGTTTTCGGACCTTCGGCGGGACCTTGGGCTTCGGCCCAGAATTTGCCCGAAGCCGAAGTTCTCACCGAAGATGTATTTTTGGCTGAAGGTGGCCGAAGCCGAAGCTTCGGTCCGACACTAAAAACTACCGACTGCAAAATCGAGGTTAGCGGGTTCGATCCCCACCCGAGTACAAATATGACAGGCATGAATGTTTGTATGTCGTCTGGGAGTTGTCTATGTATCATCATAAGTATATATGTATTTACAAAAAAAAGTATAATATTATTATGTATTTCGTTGGAACGAATTTATTTTTACTTAGTTTCAATAGCACAAGCATTTAGTTGCTTAGTTTGGAACTAGAGGGCGATGTGTGTATGTATTAGTGATGTAACGAATATTCGCATGTTTTTGGGTATTCGCATTCGCAAGAAATATTGCGAATGTTTTTAATTACAAAAAATAAAGAAATTATTATGTTGTATTGACAATTAAAAATAAATAAATACGAGAAATGAGCTTCATATTTTGTTTAACATTTTACCCTCCTAGACTAGTATAAAAAGTGTTATATTATGGATCAGCCGTTAGTTATATAAATAACTGCACGTCAAGTCCCTTGCGGGGTAGGCAGAGAAAACAGAACGCCGTAAGGGACGATTCATACACGCCTCACTCGTTTTTTTTGAGTTTCATAAATCTTGTCACACGGTCGTCGACCTACGTTTGCGAAGTTTTAAAAGATATATTCGTATTTGCATTCGCGCATGTTAAAATCCAACATTCGTAACATCACTAGTATGTATATTATAATTATTAATAAAATCCAAAACCAAAAATTGACTTATTTATTGGTTCTGTGTGTCGTGTGCAGCGCTCGCTGATCGACATGTACTCGGCCGTGCTGGACGAGCTGTCGGGCTGGGACGCGGGCGAGGCGGACCGCCTGCCGCGCGTGGTGGTGGTGGGCGACCAGTCGGCCGGCAAGACCTCCGTGCTGGAGATGGTGGCGCAGGCCCGCATCTTCCCGCGCGGCGCCGGCGAGATGTGCACCAGGTGCGCGCTGTTCGTATGACGCCTTGACGCCTTGACGCTCGGATCTTCAGTATTAAGACCGTTTGTGTTTGTCCGTTTCGCAGAGCACCAGTAAAGGTGACGCTCTCGGAAGGTCCATACCACGTGGCCCAGTTCAGAGACTCCGCGAGGGAATTCGATCTGAACAAAGAATCTGATCTGGCCGATCTCAGGAAGTGAGTGTCAAAAGTATTTAGTATTTACCTAAACATATATAAAATTCGGCCATTAAACAAATTTATATAACGCCATGCGACTCTCTTTGTTTGCTTTAAGTTCATCTAAGAGATTATTGTTTTTATTTTCTCGGCTGTATTTTTTGCGAACATCTCAAAGAAAACAAATACTACTACTAACACTACACTATGTAAATACCATAACATGTGGCTCTTTTTCCTCCGTTTTTTTTGTGACATGCATTTGTATTTGTATAGCGAAATACTGGAGATGACACGTTTGCACAGTTATATGTCCTTGTGTTCGCAGAGAGGTGGAGCTGCGCATGCGCAACAGCGTGCGCGGCGGCAGGACGGTCTCCTCCGAGGTGATCTCCATGTCCGTGAAGGGCCCCGGCCTGCACCGCATGGTGCTGGTGGACCTGCCGGGAGTCATATCTGTTAGGATTCATTATTAATCATTCCTAAAAGATATAGTTACAAGAGAGGATGTTGAGAGATGAGTGGGAGCAAAACGGCTCTTGCCTCGTTTCGGTCGATAAGAACGGTATCTCCACTTACCTTGTAGTTATTGACATGGTGTTCGCCCATATATCCTTACTCAATTTAATATCAGCTGGCGGAGCTTTGAAAAAAATTACACACATAATAAAAATAAGTTGTTAGAATCTTGCAGTTTGCTGCACGGATGGGCCGGCTCGACCGGTGAAATACCACAATCTCTCTGAATATCCGCATGAAGAGGATCGTGCCGCGTTTCGTTCGGTGAGAGAGGTATCTGGAGACCCGATCCTTTTCCCCCTTCCTTTCCCCTCCTACTCCTTTCAGGGGCGACAACGCATTACCGTGTTCAAGGGCGGTGAGAAGCTACTCACCATCAGCTGACCCACTTGCTCGTTTGCCCTGCTATCCCATAAAAAAGTTGATCGTGCTGAAGATATTTTTTGGTGTCCGACCGAAAATTCGGTTTCTGTTTCGGCCGAGTTTCGGCCAAAAAGGAAGTTTCGGTTGGGCCAAATATGGCCGAAACATTTGCCGAAACCGAAACTATTGTCGTACTTATTCTGACTCGCAAAGCGACTTTAAATTTGTGGACTAGCCCTACCGTAAGTGTTCACGTTTCGGCACTGTAGGTCATTACTGGTAAGACGCACTGATCGAAGACTTTGGTCTTCAGGCATTGCGGTATAGGCAAGTTGAAAACTCGACGCAGTTTGCCAAATGCGATCCAACCCAGCTGAATCCTCCTGGCGGCTTCCTTCTTGAAGTTTCTTCTACCTAACTGGATAGTTTGGCCTAGGTAGACGTATTTGTTAGTGTCCGACCGAAAGTTTCGGTTTCGGCCAAACTTGGCCGAAAGTTTTGTCGAAACCGAAACTATTGTCGTACTAAGTCCAACTTGTTATCGTTGTTGGTTGGTGTTGGTTATCTTGGTTGAGAGTATAATATTTTATAGTAATACATACATATATATCTTTACACCGAGTCTCTATGGGGTAGGCAGAGAAAACAGAGCGCCATAAGGTACAATACTTACATCCCTCACTTCTTTGACTTTCAATCAACATTGTCGTCTGTTTTTAATACAAGGGCATCACCTGTCTTAAGGACAGGTTTAATTTGATCATGGAAAGTATGTGGTCGCCTCCTCGACTCCGACATCTTGCGTTTCTATACTGTATATCTGCTTAGTCAATCTTGCATCGATCATTCTTTCTATGTGACCATGCCATCGGAGTATCCACTTCCTTCATTTTTACACTGACACTCTCGTCCAATCCTCTTTTAATCCTTCCTTCGATCGGTGAACCTCATACCATAAATAAGTCATAAATTTTGCGCAGTGACCTCATTTCGACTGCTTTATCATTATTTTCATGCACCTTCTGCCATCCCCAACTCTCGCTTTTATAGGTTAGTGTTGGGATCAGTACCGCACTGTGAATAGCGAGCTGGGTTTTGTTGCTCAGATTGTTTGCGCCCAGGTATCCGACCAATGCTCTATTTACACTGTTTTCTAACTTTACTCTTCTTTCTACATTCTTGATGTTAGTAGTAATTGAAGTAATAATTATGATGAGATGAAATAAGCGGTAGAGCCACGCAGTTCGCTGGGCCGGCTCAACCGGTTAGATACGATCGCGATTTGCTCGGTGAAAGAGGTACCTGGAGGCCCAACTCTCCCTCTCCCCTTCTCATTCCATTTCGAACTTCGTTCCTATCCTACTAACGTAAATATACCCAACGAAGGAGGGTTGACGTCAGGGGCCGGTCTCAAAACCACAGTCAAATCTTTTGGCAACATGAATAGTTCGAAATGATGACATGTTATGCCGACCCATTTAAAGTGGGAAAAGGGCAGAAAAGTGATGATTATTTTTAGTTAAGTGGTACCTCAGAATAGATTACTGATTCTTCTGAGTACAAATGCAAAACAAAGCATTAAATAGTAATATTTCAAAATACCAATAGGTACTTAATATTTCACGAAACAAAAACAATAATAATACCGTTTTAAATTTTTTCACCTATTCCATTTTTACCTATTTCTCTTGAGATTTAACGATTCTGTGAGTAAAGGCTTAACAGCCTCTGCCTACATCTTAGCATAGGAAACGGCGTGAAGTGAGTAGTACCGAAACAGTGTTAGAGTCACGCAGTTCGCTGCACGCATAGGCCAGTTCGACCTCTCAGAAGATCGACGTAAAGTGGCTGTTGCCGCGTTTCGCTCGCAAAAGCGGTATCCCGAGGCCCATTCCCTCTCCCCCTGCCCTTCCCATCCCACTCCCGACACTGTCCATATCCTATAGTAACCGGCTGGCAACGCAACTGTAATACTATATGTGTTCAGGTGTCCATGGGCGGCGTTTGTTGCTCACCATCAGGTGACACGCCTGCTTGTTTGCCCCCTATACCATAAAACAAGTTTTGTTGTTTATTGGAACAAAATTAATACATACGTATATGCATTGTTTATCATTTCAAGTTCTAATTAATGCAAAATAATGGAAATGCATAAAATTGTAGTATTTTAAAGAATTTTATACTTGACCACTTGAGTTTCGGTTTCGGCCGAAACTGAAGTGGCGGCCGAACATTCGGTTTCGGTCGGACTCTAGTATTTGTTTACGACTTCGAGAGACGATCCTTCGACACTTATCGGTCTGGATACGACATTGAAAATGACCTTGGTCCTGTTCAAGTTCATGCCCAAACCGACACACCGAGAGGATTCATCTAAGCTGCACAGCATTCCGCTTAACTTTAGCGACTCCGCCTATCCCTCTGTACTCGCCATCCACGTTGATACCCTCTGTCCAGTCCAGTCCAAGGTCTTGGAGACGTTCTCCAGAGCGTTGGTGAAGAGTTTGGAAGATATGACATGCCTGCCTGTCTTACACCTCGAGTAAGCTCGATGGAGTTCGTCTCTTGGTCCTGAATCCGGACAGCCATCTTGGCGGTGTCATACAAGCATCTCAATGCCTCGATATAAAGCCAGTTAATCCGACATCGCTGCAATGCATATAAAACTGACCAAGTTTCGATGGAGTCGAGGCTTTTTCGTAATTCACGAGTGTGGCTGATAGTACTCTTCGGTCTTCTGTACAATCTGCCGAACAGTATGGATGTGGTCCACGGTACTAAAGCCTTTTTGAAACCCGGCCTGCTCCGAAGGCAGGTATTCTTCGAGTCTTGCAGCGAGATGATTCGTGACAACCCTCGAAAACAACTTGTAGATTGATAGAACTTGTAGATCGGCAGAGAAATCAGAGCACCATAAAGCACGATTCTTACATCCGTCATTTCTTTGACTTTCAATCAACATTGTCATACATGCTCGCCGGTTTTTAAGATTACTAGCATCACCTTTCTTAAGTACACGTTTAATTTGATCATGGAAAATATGTGGTCTGATGGCCTGATGGTACACTTACCATCAGGTGACACGCCTGCTCGTTTGCCCTCCTATCCAATCTAAAAAATCAGATGTACAGTATAGTAGCGAAAGGATGTTGGGAGTCGATGAGCAGCGATGACATCTCCAACACTTATAGTGTTACAGTTGCGGTGCCGACCTTTAAGGGAGTAGGATAGGAAAGGATGGGTAAGGGGGTGGGCGTCGGGTACCTCTTTCACCAAACGAATCGCAGCATGAGCCACTTTGCGTCGATCTTCTGAGAGGTCGTAGTATTTCACTGGTCGAGCCGTTCATTCATTCATTTTCGTTTACAAGGAAAGGGTTTAAAGAGGATTGGAAGAGAGTCTCAGTGTAAAAATTAAGGAAGTGCATACGCCGATGGTTTGGACACGTAGAAAGAATGACTGATAAAAGATTAACTAAGGTACAGTGGTAGAGCCACGCAGTCCGGTGCATGAATGGGCCGGTTCGACCGGTTAGATACGGTCGCGTTTTGCTCGGTGAGAAAGGTACGTGGAGGCCGAAGAAACCGCAGCCACATCCTTTGTCTACATGGATAGTTCGATAGGATGACATGTTGTGCCGACCCTATTTAAAATGGGAAAAGGGCAGGAAAGTGAAGATCATTTTTAGTTAAGAGGTATCTCAAAAGCGATTTAATGATTCTTCTGAGTACAATTACAAAACAAAGTATTAAATAGTAACAGAATATTGGTTTTTTACCTATTTCTTTTGAAATGTAACGATTTGGCGAGTAGAGGCTTAACAACCTCTGCCTACACCTTAGCATAGAAAAAGGCGTGAAGTTATGTTGTTGATTGGAACAAAATACCCATTGTTTTTCCTTTCATGTTCTAATTAATGCAAAATAATGGGGAAAATGCATCAAATTTTAGTATTTGAAATTTAAACTTGAACACGTGAGTTTCGGTTTCGGTTTCAGCCGAAACTGAAGTGACGGCCGAACATTTGGTTTCGGTTTCGGCCGGTAAACCAGTTTCGGTCGAACTCTAAATTATTTTTATGGCATTTATTTCAGTTCTGGAAACGTTTTCACGTTTTAAAGATTGTGTGGATAATTTCTCTTTCAGACGCAAACAGTTGACATGGCGTCGGACACCCGGGAGGCGATCAAACAAATGACCAAACAGTACATGGACAATCCCAACGCGATCATACTGTGTATACAGGTAGAATACAAATATCCGGATACTATAATATTTTCAGATCTTGTTAAAACCTTTAATACTAAACTATATACCGGTCGTGTTTTATTGATAATTTAAAAAAATAAATTGTTATTGGTTTTTTTTTCACAGTGTTACCAGTGTGGACCATATATAATATTTGTTATGAGTATAATGAAAGTGATGCGAATATAAAGTAGACGAGTGGTATGCTACAAAGAAGTATGATCGGACCAATAGTCGTGCTGGTTAATTTAGATAAATGTTATGAATGATGTGCATTCAGTTGAGATGTAACGTAGTGTTCCCAAAGCTAAGCGTGGCCGCGCTGCCCCCAGGACGGCTCGGTGGACGCCGAGCGCAGCAACGTCACGGACCTGGTGGCGGCCTGCGACCCGGCCGGCAAGCGCACCATCTTCGTGCTCACCAAGGTGGACCTGGCCGAGGAGAACCTCGCCAACCCCAACAGGGTACGACACTACGACTTACTTGATCCCTCCCACACTTGTTTTTTTTTTAGTTTGCTGGTCTAAGACTGTAATAGCGGAAATGTACCATAAAACCCAATTTACTCTGTTTATTAACAAGCCGTTTACATTTTAGGCATAGTTTTTTTTAATCTAACTTTTATTTGTCTGAAGAAAGGCGTTAGAGATAGCTTTTCTGTTATTGTTATCTTATGCACTATTAAAATATAAACAGTTAAAGACTAATAAAAATTCTCACAAGGTATTTACGCTCTAAGTATTAAATTTAAATTAAATTTGTGCTAAATATACTAGGTTATTTTTCCCACCTATTCCATTTGGAACGTAAACATAACGGCGAGTCGAGGACACTGCCTATACCTTCGGGTAGTAAAAGGCATGAAGTTATATTGTTATATATTTTTTTTTAAATTCTATCTCCTTGTTTCTCTTTGTTAAAAGTATCAACTTATTTCAATGTATTGACAGTGGTCGCCAACCTTTGGCTCTAACTCTAAAAAAAATTAAGTGTCCTATTTGTATTATCGATTCGAGAGTATCACTCTCAGTCAGCAGGGAGTGAAAGAAAAACATATGACTGACAAGCTGACACAGCACAACACCGAAGAATGGCGGTATAACCATTCATAAAATATGAGTCAACCTAAATGTTCTTGGTAGGGGCGGGCAGCAGCGTCCCTATCTAAAAAAAAAGGTTTACCCCCGCGGTTTCCAACCCGTTTGCCCAGCGTAGGGACTATGGGCAAAAACCTCCCAATGAAAAAAGCACCAATGCAACGGCCCCCAGTTCCCGGTGGTGCCACTATTCCCGGCCAAGGCAGCGGTGGCCACTTATTATGGACGCAGTCCTCGGCTAGACCAACACCTCACCGAACTCGAGGTAGAGCTGGGTTGCTTGAACTGGCATATTCTAGGGCTATCTGAAGTCCGGCGAGCAATCAGTCAGGCAACATGCTCTACTTTCGGGAAGGTGACCAGCTCTCCCAGGGGGGTGTCGGTTTCCTCGTTCACAAGGACCTCGTTAGCAGCGTTTTGGAGATCAGTAGTGTGTCGACCAGGGTAGCGTACCTTGTACTGAAACTCACCAACAGGTACACCCTGAAGGTAATACAGGTATATGCGCCGACCTCGACATACACTGACGAGATAGCCGAGGCGATGTACGAGAATATTGCAAAAGCAATACATTGTACCGCCAAGGCTCACTACAACGTTGTTATGGGGGACTTCAATGCCAAAGTGGGAGTACAAGAACGCGGCGAAAAGAAAATCGGTCCATATGGCTTGGGGTGCCGAAAGCACAGGGGCCAGATGCTGGTCAACTTCCTGGAGTCTGAAGGGCTTTTCTTGATGAATTCTTTCTTCAAAAAGAGTCTCCACAGGAGGTGGACTTGGCGAAGCCCCGATTCTGTGACACATTACGGATAATAGGCATATATTTAGAGATGTCTCTGTGATCAACAGGTTCAATAATGGAAGTGATCACCGACTTCTTCGAGGCTCTCTAAATATTAACTTGAAAGCTGAAAGATAAGGTCTATTCTCCGACCTACGCCACTCCAAATAGCCGAAACCGAAAAGTTCCAAACGGAACTTAAAAATCGATTCGACCTGCTGGAAACCACAGGCAACGTGGACGAAAAAACCGACACTGTGGTCAACACGCTGAGAAAAGTGTCTCAAAGGCTGTTCCCGAGATCGCAGAAGAAGGAGTCCAAGCTCTCTGTTGAGACTATCGAGCTGATGAGGCAAAGGCGAGAAATTCTATCCGATCAGCTGTCTTCGTCAGAATGGAAAAGCCTAAACCAGCGTATTAGAAAGCTGATGCGGCGCGACCTTCGTCAATCGAATACTCGAGGAATCGAGGACGCGATCGACCACAACAAAGGGTCGAAAGTGTTCGCTCAGCAGCTTGGAAGGTCCCATCTGACGAAGCTGAAAACTGCGGATGGACGTGTCGTCACCTCTAAGCCCAAGATTCTCGATCGAATCGAAAAGATCGAATCTTTTTATGGGCTTCTTTATTCCACACCGATGACCCAGTCAACTGGACAGCGATGATGACCACAGAGCCCCGCTAACGCGTCACTATAGTGAGGACATTCCCGATGTTACAGAAAGCGAGATTAGTGCGGCTCTCGGGTAACTCCAGAACAACAAGGCACCCGGTGATGACGGAATTACTACAGAGCTTCTAAAAGCCGGCGGGAGTCCTATCCTAAAGGAATTAGCAAGCCTTTTTAATTCCGTCATACACCAGGGTATAACACCACAGGCTTGGAGCAGGAGTGCGGTGGTGCTGTTCTTCAAAAAAGGTGATAAAACCTTACTGAAGAATTACAGACCCATCTCACTCTTGAGCCATATCTACAAGTTGTTCTCGAGGGTCGTCACGAATCGTCTCGCTGCAAGACTCCACGAATTCCAGCCTCCGGAACAGGCCGGGTTTCGAAAAGGCTTTAGTACCGTGGACCACATCCATACTGTTCGGCAGATTGTACAGAAGACCGAAGAGTACAATCAGCCGCTGTGGATGGCATTCGTGGACTACGAAAATGCCTTCGACTCCATCCTTCGCTATCACTGTTTAGATTTCGTGTTCCAACCAGGATGCCACGTAGCTCCATCACACCACTATGTCCACCTCTTAGAAGGACAGTTCTGGGCTCTACTTCTCCATTACTAGAATGTGTAGAACTATAAACAGTTGTAGCGATAGATTAGACCTACATTTTGACTCTCAGTAAAGTCAAATTAATCCCCAGCCAAATACAAAACTTGCCATAGTTATAATAACACCACTTGCTCAATCTGTCTGTCTCTGTGTTGTAACTTTTTACTCAATTCAAGCCATTGTATCGATACTTATACTATGTATATGCTTTAATGTGTTTACCTGTAAGTGATTTCTACATTTTTGTATTTAATAATTATATGCGTTTAATTACGTATGCTGGAGCCGGAGGTTGCAAAAAAAGCAATTTTAATATAATATATTTAATTAAAAAGAAGAATTACAATACTAAGTTACATTTAATTATCCTAATGATTACTCTTCGAAGTGTGAACCAATAATGCTTTTATTTATAATATTGTTCTTACAAGTGCTCTCGGTTGGGCAATCGAATTGATGTCCACCTAGCACGTTCCGCTGACAATGCGGCTCGTGTAAAGACGCATATTGGGGTCATCGCTGTGTAAGAGATCGTAGTGCAGTGGCCGTGCGTAACAGTTTTGTAAAGATCTAATGTATGAAATTGTTGGTAAACATAATAAATAAAATAATTTTTAAACTATTAGATATTGTCTTGAGCTGTTGGTTCACCAAAAATTAATAAATAAATATGTCGGTTTTGGTTCAGATCCGGCGCATCCTGGAGGGCAAGCTGTTCCCCATGAAGGCGCTGGGCTACTATGCCGTGGTGACGGGGCGCAGTCGCCGGGACGACTCCATACAGAACATCCGCGAATACGAGGAGAGGTTCTTCAGATCCTCCAAGCTCTTCAAGTCAGTACATTAGCTTTAGTTACCCACACATATTTATACAGCGTGTCCCACATTGGGTATATCAAGCCGCGAGGGCTGTATACAGGATGGAATTGCCTATCGGATGGCTATATTTAAAATGCGATAAGTCGAACTTTTAGATCTGAAAAAAAATTAGTAATTCCTACTGAGTCCGCAAATAATAATATTTGACATGGTCACCCTACTATCAAGACTTTCATTGACATCATATACACACATACAAGAAATGTTACGATTTCTTGAGTACCTACAACACGGATATAAAAATTTAGACCTTATTCTATTGTAATAGAGCCGATATTGCTAAGTTATGGTGAGATATAAAATAAAAATTTAGTATTTCATTCTGATTAAATAAAATTCATTCATATTTTAATACATATCTAACCAGATTTTTCGTTTACAATTTATGGTGAACACTTACCATTTCTCAGTGTGACTACAAAAAGGTTCAATATGCTGTCCTCCTCTCGTAACACATAGGTTCACACGCCGCGATACAGATTGTGTGGCGCGGCTCAGACACTCCGGTGTTAGAGTACCACAAGCTTCCACAATTTTTTGGCGCATTTCATTCACAGTTTCACACTGCGTAGCATACACCACACTTTTTAAATATCCCCACAAAAAAAGTCCATTGGCGTTAAATCGGGCGACCGTGGTGGCCATGGAACAGTTCCAGAACGACCAATCCACGCACGAAAGCGATCGTCCAGATATTCGCGTACAGAACGACTGTAATGCGCTGGCGCCCCGTCTTGCTGGAAAATCATGTCGCGGTAAACTAACAAAGAAGGCCTTCAAGTTCTTCCTCCAAGGTGGTCCTCAACATTTCCAAGTAGATTTCAACGTTCAACCGGTCCGGCAAAAATACAGGGCCTATCAATTTGTCACCGATGAAACCGGCCCACACATTAATTTTCCACCTGTGCTGAAAATGGCTTTGACGAAAAGCATGTGGATTTTCATGGGACCAGTAATGCTCGTTGTGGCTATTGGATAATCCAAAACGAGTAAAGGTATCCTCATCAGACCATAAAACCCGAGACGCAAACATATGGTCAGCAGTAACCTGACTACGATACCACTCACAGAATCGTACTCTCAATAAAAAATCTACTTCTGTCAGCTCTTGTGTGCGCTGGTAATAGTAAGGATGCTGACTATCTTTTTTTAAAGTTCTTCATACTTTCATTTTAGACACACCTAATACGACAGAGGCTTTTCTGGTACTTCTAGTTGGATCTTCAGCAAAGTGATCCAAAATATTCTGTTCCACACGGGCATCCGCACGGTCACTCGATCGTCCTTCTGAGTTGGGACTGTGGAAAGAACCGTTTGAGTGCAAACGGTTGACCAGCCTCCTGAAGCATGCATAAGAAGGAAGTCTTCGCTGATTCTCCAGCTCTCTTCCATCAATGTGACGTTGTCGATAAAGTTCGCGCGCTGCAGAAGGATTCCCTCCGATGCACCCACACACATAATCATATCATAGT
This sequence comes from Euproctis similis, assembly GCA_905147225.2. Taxonomy (NCBI): domain Eukaryota; kingdom Metazoa; phylum Arthropoda; class Insecta; order Lepidoptera; family Erebidae; genus Euproctis; species Euproctis similis. The sequence continues at coordinate 912,863 of LR990105.1, read as the reverse complement.
ACTCTGCATTTGAATACTCCGCCATTATAAAATAACGAAAGATAGCACTTGCACTAACTTGACACCGATAGATGATACTGACCGATAGAACAAGCGAACAATAATGAAGAGCGTGTAAAAAATGAATCACTAACGAACACTAGTGTCTGCCATTTTTAATTTCTTAGGGTACCGTTATACCAAAATACGGAACCTTTATACGATAACTTATTTTTTGATAATCAGTTTAAAAATACTAGTGTCTGTACTACAGAGTCTAGTTGATATTTTAATTTCACGCAAATCTCATTCAAAGCAAATTTGAATAGTATTTTAGAAAATCTCTAAATTTTAAGTAATAATACGCACAATACCGAATACAGGATTTAACATAACATAACTTCACGCCTATTGTTACCCGAAGGTGTAGGCAGCGGCCGTTAAGCCCCGTCTCGCCGTTATGTTTACGTCTCAAATGGAATGGAAAGTTTTCAGTCATCGATATTTATCACACTTAACTTCCGAAAACAATTTCGAAAAGTCATTGGTGTGAGCCAGTGTCAGGATTCGAACCTGGACCTCTGGATCAGAAGCTGTATGCTCTCCCACTGGACCACCGAGACTCCTAGGATTTACCTACGTAATACTTTTTAAACTTTCACGTGTTATGCAACATAATGATAATATCCTCTATTAATTTGCGTTGGTACATTAAAATTATACGGACCCATAATATTAAAATTTAATAAATTAATAAATAATATTAATATTTCAAAATGCCGACAAATTCTTTTTATAAATGCCGCCTGATGAGTTCAAGGTTATCTTGTGCGAGCCGAAAGGCAGGCGGCAATTTTCAAAGGAAGTTTCGGGCGCGTGTAACAGGTCACAGCACGTGTAAGAGGTCATATACACACTGTCAGGTTTTTTGTGTAACTTCACGCCTCAAATACATGAGAGTGTAGGCAGCGAAAACTATTTACTGATTATGTTTCATGGTAATTTCATGTGGTTTCTTAAACAGATCAGAATGTAGTCAGCTTATTTTTTTTTTGTAACTTCACGCCCCAAATACATGCGGGTGTAGGCAGCGAAAATTACTTATTGATAATGTTTCATGGTAATTTTATATGATTTCTTATTGCGAACCGAATACAGATAGCTTTTTTTTGTGTAACTTCACGCCTCAAATACATGAGAGTGTAGGCAGCGAAAACTATTTACTGATTATGTTTCATGGTAATTCCATGTGGTTTCTTAAACAGATCAGAATGTAGTCAGCTTAATTTTATTTTGTAACTTCACGCCCGAAATACATGCGGGTGTAGGCAGCGAAAATTACTTATTGATTATGTTTCATGGTAATTTTATATGATTTCTTATTGCGAATCGAATACAGATAGCTTTTTTTGTGTAACTTCACGCCTCAAATACATGAGAGTGTAGGCAGCGAAAACTATTTACTGATTATGTTTCATGGTAATTCCATGTGGTTTCTTAAACAGATCAGAATGTAGTCAGCTTAATTTTTTTTGTAACTTCACGCCCCAAATACATGCGGGTGTAGGCAGCGAAAATTACTTATTGATTATGTTTCATGGTAATTTTATATGATTTCTTATTGCGAACCGAATACAGATAGCTTTTTTGTGTAACTTCACGCCTCAAATACATGAGAGTGTAGCCAGCGAAAACTATTTACTGATTATGTTTCATGGTAATTCCATGTGGTTTCTTAAACAGATCAGAATGTAGTCAGCTTAATTTTTTTTGTAACTTCACGCCCCCAATACATGCGTGTGTAGGCAGCGAAAATTACTTATTGATTATGTTTCATGGTAATTTTATATGATTTCTTATTGCGAACCGAATACAGATAGCTTTTTTTGTGTAACTTCACGCCGCAAATACATGAGAGTGTAGGCAGCGAAAACTATTTACTGATTATGTTTCATGGTAATTCCATGTGGTTTCTTAAATAGATCAGAATGTAGTCAGCTTAATTTTTTTTTGTAACTTCACGCCCCAAATACATGCGGGTGTAGGCAGCGAAAACTATTTACTGATTATGTTTCATGGTAATTCCATGTGGTTTCTTAAACAGATCAGAATGTAGTCAACTTAAATTTTTTTTGTTTTTTTTCTTCTGCCAGCTGTATTCCTTTTATTACTTTCTCTACATCTAAATTAATTTGACCTTCACCAAATAAATAGTACTTTTTAAGCGTAAGCGCATAAGACATCTCTAGTGGGTGGAATTTTGTACTATTGTTATAATTTTTTGCCACGTAATAAAAACCAAATAAAAATTAAAGATATTATTCATCATCATCATCATCAGCCTTTAGAAGTCCACTGCTGAACGTAGGCCTCCCCCATAGAGCGCCACAACTGCTAGTCCTGTGCAACCTGCATCCATCGGCCTCCCGCGGATTTCACAAGGTCGTATGTCTACCTGGTGGGGGGACGGCCTACTCCGCGTCGACCAGTTCGTGGTCGCCACTCGAGAACCTTTCTACCCCAGCGGTGAACCGATCACCGCTGGGGTAGAAAGGTTCTCGAGTGTCGATGTCAAGCGATGTGGCCAGCCCATCTCCACTTCAACGTGCTAACCTAAAGATATTACATATTAGGAACAAACAAACCACGAGATGCGTTGCCACAAGCTTCCCCCAAACACATTAACATATTCCCATATTCACGAGCACTATAATGGTACATATTGGATATTTATACTTAATTACGCACAATAAACTATAAAAAATTCAAAGGTTTTTACAAAATAAAAACGATACAATAAAATCTCGGGAAACACTCATAGACAATTACACAACCGCTCTCAAAGAACACGTCGCGAATCTGAATAAAATCCGTTGATATCGATAAACAGGGTCGTTCGTCGTGAGCGTCGCCGACTCATAACAGCTGGTGCAACTATGAGTGTGTGTGAGCTGTGAGTGTGAGTGCGACAATTTATTGGCTATACGATCGGCGCTTCAAACGTATTTTTTCAAGGACACACTTGTGACGACTCGTGAGCGTTATTTTAATAATAATGTTATTTTTTATATATTTCATTCACCGACGCGTCGGGCGCTCATCGCGCATTGACCTCAAATACAGCTGATCATAAAATGACTTGAAAAAAGCAAAAAATTGAATTTTGTTTTATTATTTTTAGCACAGTTTTTGACTATATTTTATTGAATTCGTATCCTATATCCCCAGAAGGAACTCCAGCTTCAATTCTCGGAAGTAGTCTTCATACACGCTGTATATCAACGGGTTCCAGTTATAAATATGTGTGTAGACAAACATACAGAAGTTATGTCTCGCTGTAACACATGAATTGTAAAATATTATGTAACAAAAAACAAACTACGGTTTTACCTATGCCTTAAAAATCTCTATAAAGCCTGTTACGGATGACAATTTTACGTGTTGACCCCAAGAAAATATTTGATGATATATTTTATAATTGGAATAGAGAGTTAATGGAAGGTAGATACATGCATCACTATACTACGCACGCCGAATGAGGATTCCTATGACAGTTCGTTAGCGCTTAACATTGTACTGACGTCCTGTCACAACAAATACTTTAGAGGTCCATTAAAAAATCGAAAAAATCATATTTGTGTACATTTGTAAATTATAAAAATGATTATTAAGAAATTATTATGTAATGTTCGGAAATAATGGAAAAAAACTCAATGCAAATGTACATGATACGTGCTGCAAAAGTTACGTCGTCAAGCTGTTATCGACTAAGAAGGGACACATCTATAAACAAAATATCGATAATTTGTTGGAAAAATTTAACAAATGCTTTGAGTTTCTATTTTATTTATATCAATCTGAATCTGATACAGGGTCAAGCGGATCTTAAAATATGAGTCTGAACTGCAGCTATCCGTGACGTTTATTATTAACGGTTGGTCAATGATATTGTCATATTGTACATCTCGATCCCAGTCTTGTAAGCCAATTTTCTTCGTTCTTTCGACCACTTTTCGCCAATCGTCAGCAGTCACTTGAGCGCAAGCTTCTAATATATAAAATTCTCGAGTCTAGATGTGCGTAATTGAACTCCTCCGAAACGGCTTGACCGATTCTCATGAAATTTTATGTGCGTGTCGGGTAGGTCTGAGAATAGGACAACATCTATTTTTCATCCCCCTAAATCACAAGGGTAGCCCAGCCCTCAATTTTTTTTTTAAGTTTGTCCATTTGATTTGGCCAATTCATCCAAAAAATATGATGGGTGCGTCTGTTGTTTGTGTAAGTTCAACGGTCTAACCAACTCTTTTTTTAACATCTGACTGTCAGCTTCCACACCATTGCGTTGTAACCACTCTATAATTTCAGCTTTTTTGTTATTGCTGCTGGGGGGTTTGTTAATTTGAACTGAGTGATATGAAGCATTGTCCATTAAAATATAGTGAGGCTCATTCAAATTTTCTAATAGTTTTATAAACCATGTCTTAAAGTTTTAGAAATTCATTTCCTCGTGGTACTCCGTTGTTTTCACTGACTTAAAAGCCCACAGGCAATTCGGCACAAAACCTGTAGCTGTGCCAGCGTGGCAAATGATTAAGCGCTGGCCCTTTCCTTCAGGAGTTTTTGCGCTGGATTTGGCTGTGTCATCCGTCCATGCCTTACCTACAGTATGATTGGCGTTCAGCCATGTCTCATCAAGGTATACTACCTTCTCCCAGTTATCAATTTGTTTGATTTTGCGAAGAAAATCGCATCGTAGTAAAGCTATGTCAGTACGTTCCATTAATATTTTTCTCTTGTCACATTTTTTGTAGCGGAATCCATACATACATACATACATAACTTCACGCCAAATCCCTTGCGGGGTAGGCAGAGAGAACAGAGCGTCATAGGGCACGATTCTTACACACCTCACTCGCTTCGTTGACTTTCATAACTCTTTTCATGCACGCGCGTCGGTTTTTGAGGCTCTTAACATCACCTTCCTCCAGAACACGTTCTATTTGGTCTTGGAATGTGTGTCTTGGCCGTCCTCGACTCCTACATCCGTCCGCTTTTGCATTGTATATCTGCTTAGTCAGTCTTGCGTCAACCATTCTTTCTACATGTCCGAACCATCGGAGCATGCCCTTTCTTACTTTTCCACCGACACTCTCCTTCAAACCAACTTCCTTCCTTACAACCTTGTTTTCTACGCGGTCAGCGAGAGTCACTCCGCAGATTTTGCGTAGAGCCCTCATTTCTACCGCGTTTATTCTACTTTCATGCACATTCTGCCATACCCAGCTCTCGCTTCCATAAGTTAGTGTTGGGATCAGGACTGCATTGTGGATTGCTAACTGGGCCTTTCTGCTAATATTTTTTGCGCCCAGGAATCTGCCCAACACTCCGTTTACGCTATTTCCTATCGCCACTCGTCTTTCTACATCCGCGGTGTACCTTCCATCTCTGCTAAAAGCGCATCCAAGATATACAATTTCATTCACCTGTTCCAGCACTACATCATCAACCATTATCCTTGCATCTGTTCTGGATTCCTCCCTTTCAAACACCATGACTTTCGTTTTCGTCGCATTCAACTGCAAGCCTTTAATCATGCAATCATCTTTCATAGTAGTGACTAGTGTTTGCAGGTCCGACGGCGATTCGGCTAGAAGCACGGCGTCATCTGCGTAAAGCAGGCAGCTCACAACTAGGTCACCCATTCGCATCCCTACATCCATCGATCTCATTCTCTGGAGACAACTGTCCAGGTACAGGATGAACAGTCGAGCGGACAGCACGCAACCCTGTCTGACGCCGATATTGACGTCAAACCAGGGGGACAAGCCGCCGTCAACACGCACACACGCTGTGTAGCCCTCATAAGTGGACTGCACAGCGCGCAGCAGTGCTCCGCTCACCCCGTAGCCCGGGAGTATATCCCACAGATCCTTTCGTAACACTCTGTCAAACGCTTTTTCCAGATCCACAAAACCGCAAAAAACCTTTCCGGTTAACAGCCAGTTGTTTCTCCACGATGTTGCGGAGAGAAAAGATCTGATCCATGCACCCTCGTCCGCTTCTAAAACCACCCTGAGCCTCCCACAACACTCCATCAGATATCACCCTCATTCTCCTTTCAATAATTTTCCCATACACTTTTGCTGCTAAACTGATCAAACTGATGGCCCTGTAACTGGCGCACTGCATACGTGATCCCTTACCTTTATACAAGGGCACGATGACAGCGCGCCTCAAGTCCATGGGAACCTTACCCGACCTCCAGCACAGATTGCTCAAAGTCAGGAAAGCGTCCCGGACACAGGTTCCACCGTGTTTGATCATTTCAGCAGACATCATATAAATTCCAGCTGCCTTACCATTTTTCATACTTCGTATCGACCATTCAATCTCTTCCATAGTAATGTCCTCATCAGATGTTGGCGCAGCGGTGTCAGCCGTAGGCTCACTCGCGGCGCCCACATCCGGAACATACTCGTACATTTCCCCAAAATACTCACTCCACCTGCCCAATACATCGCTTGGGTTTGCAAGAATGTCACCAAACTTAGACATAATTTTGTCCATTCTGGATGTTGACGAAGAACCCCGAGACTTTCTAACTTCCCTCCAGAAGAGTTTGTTATTCGCCTCGAAGTTCTCCGTCAACCTCACTTCCTCATTCGCAACAAGTCTTCCACGCTTCTCTTTCACTAAGGCTTTGGTAACATTCCTGCAGCGGCGGTAGCTCTCATACTTTTTCTCTGTCATATTATCATTCTGGTTCAAACTTGAGACATAATCCAACCATGCTTTTTTCTTTCTTTCGACGCTGGATTTCACATCCGCGTCCCACCAGGCGTCACCTCTCAGAATCTTATGCCTCTTTGCACTACCACATACTTCTTTTGCACTATTCACTATACTTTCTTTCATTCTTTCCCAGCATTCTTCAACACCTAGGTCAGAAAGACTCGTCTCATTGAGTCTTTTACTGACTAGGCCTACATACATACTCCGTACACTTTCATCTTCTAATTTCTCACATTTTATCCTTTCAAGCTCTCCGAAATGGGTACGCATTCGCCAGTGTCTCCACTTCTTGAAAAGGCCCACGAAACGGCTTACCACCAGGTAGTGGTCCGTATCAAGAGTGGGGCCTCTGTACGCTCTTGTATCCCTTAGAGTATTTCGGAGACGACTATCTATCAAAATCAAATCTATCATACTCTTTTGCTCATTCCGTCTCCACGTATACGTGTGAATATCTTTATGACGGAATAATGTGTTAGACACAAGGAGGTTCCGTTCCAGGCATACGTCCAATATCGGCTTACCAGCATCATTCACCCTCTTGTCACCATTCGGACCAAGGACAGCCTCCAGGCCGTCTCGCTTGGTTCCGACCCACCCATTAAGATCACCACACAGAATTATCCTTTCATTTCCCTCAACTAGATCCAGAATATCCCTAACAGTTTCCCAAAACTCCTCGAGTTCGCGGGGATCCGCGGAGCTAACGGGAGCATAAGCTGCGACCAGGAAAACTCGCGTGATCCCCAGTTTTATTCGAACCCAAAGATGTCTTGGGCCTACCAACTCATAATCTTTCACTCCGGAAGCAAAGCGGGAGGAGAGGACGACTCCAACACCCCCACTGGCACGGACGTCCGGGTCCACTCCGGACCATAGGGCTACCACGCCACCGGGGAGGTCCTCGGTCTCTCTCCCCCTCCGCTTTGTCTCCGTCAAACATAAGGCATCCAGGCGTCTCTCATTTAATACACCCATCATCTCATTCATCTTTCTTGCCATGCTACCTCTAACATTCCACGTGCCTATACGGCACTCCCCTCTCCTCGTCCCGCCAGGATTGGCGCTGCGTGAAGGGTGGCGGCCCCCTTCGCCGCATGCGCATGCAGCCGCACCGACGGGGGCTAATCGGTGCCCGTCGCTTCCGGGGCACGCCCTAGCAGCCCGTCCGGCTGAGTTTGCTTTGGTCAAGATTGCGTCCCACTGGGACGGCAGGGATCGCGACGTGCAGCGGAATCCACATTTTTTCAAAACAATTCTAAGGGAAGTAGCGCCGCCTTTGAAGAGTTCTGCAGCTTTTAATGAAGATAATAACTCCTGGCAGGTCGGTAGTTCACCTCGTAGGTAGTAACGATAAATATGATTGCGTATAGCATCTAAATTAAAATCATCAGGTTCTGTTATATGACATAACCTTCTCTTTTTCTTATTTGTTGTTAATAGTTTATTGTCCTCCATGGATGACTCCCCAAATTTTTCCTTTGTTATTCGAAAAACAGTAGCCTTTCCGATTCCTAGAGCATCGGCTACACGATCGCGAACATTGTCAAGCGGTAACAAGGGTCCGCCATTTTGTTGTTCACGAGCAAAATAGTCTCGCAAACGAACTACAAACTCGCGAACTTCACTGTTGAGAACAGTTTCCCGCTGTCTTTTCGGCATTTTGCAAAACCGAAAATCAACAAACGGGTAACAGAAAATCAACAAATAACACAAAATAACAGCGAAAACAGAAACAAAACTCTCAGCTAACAAAGAAAGACGTGGCGCATACAAGGCGTTAGAGCACTCGTATGACGATGTGGTGCGGTGTGACAAGAAGACAAAACAGACTAACAAGATAGAATTAAAAAAATACGGTAGGTCTGTGGCCTCCTTTTAAACATTTTTCCATGAAGCTGGCAATTATGAATTCTTTAAAATTCAATTCAAAAAGAATTCTAAACTCTTTGAATTATGCAATTTGAATAAAAATTAAAGTATAGTAAAATAAAATAGTTTCGCATCACTAAAACAACTATCAGTTGAAACGTCATAGGGATCATCATTCGGCGTGCGAACTATAGCCGGATATATTTTTATCATTACACAGTATAAACAAAGTCACTTTCCGCTGTCTGTCCTTTTATATGCGTATATCTTTAAAACTATGCAACGGATTTTAATGCGGTTTTTTTAATAGTTAGAGGGTGTCAACCGGGTGGTTTTGATCTATAATTCATGGATAGTGTAGTAAAAAAAAATGATAATTGTCAGGTTTAGATCTTAAATCGCAAAGGCTGCCTGAACCCTAAGTGATAAAACAAAATAATCTACTACATTGTTATACACCTTCATAAGATCTACAAAAAAGTCCGCGATGGCATATGTCTATCTCTTAGGGATAACCCACAATGACCATTTTTATTTTTTTACTTTTTACGAGAAATAATGGCCTATTTACGAAGTGATTTTAAACATTACAGCATTATTTTCATCCAATTAAGTGTCTTAAATAGATTGTGCATGTAATATAGATAATCCTGGCCCTTTACAGCATGCAATTTAAACAAATATTTTCGAAGATATTGCAGTATTAACATAGCGGGACAGCAGTTATTACTTTTCTTATTGTATCCCATAGGGAAGGCAGAGACTTTGGCTTTCCACAAGCTACGAACCTGACACACTTCTTTCACATTCGCCACATCCACAGTCATATATCTCATCATGCATTCACGTCGGTTTCGAGTACTACGCATTTACTTTTATTAAAGAAACTTATTTTTTTTTTAATAATTTAAATGATATCGCTTTAAAAATCCCTCATTTTGTACCTTGGTACAAAAATAATTTAGTTAATATAATGTCTAAAATAAATTAGTTGAAATTAAAGTCAAATTCAATACCTTTCTATAACTTTTTGTATTATTCAATTTGGACATCTCTTCCCGTGGGTGTCGTAAAAGGCGACTAAGGGAAAAGTTAGAAGAATGGGCAGCAGCATTCTCTCTGAAGAAAATTTAAATTTAAAGATCTAAGCATATAAGGGAAGCATACAGACAGCGAAAAGCGACTTTATTTTATATTATGCAATGATATTCTAATTGGAAATAAGACACAATTATTTTATTTGAAACTAAATGACTGTTTGGTGCTGTTGAAACAATTTTATTTTATTTTACATTTCTTTCTTGACATAAATGCATTCAATAATATATGTATGGGCGCAGGGACGGGCTGGTGACGCCGTCGCAGGTGACGACGCGCAACCTGTCGCTGGCCGTGGCGGAGTGCTTCTGGCGCATGGTGCGCGCCTCCGTGGAGCAGCAGGCCGACGCCTTCAAGGCGCAGCGGTTCAACCTGGAGACCGAATGGAAGAACACCTTCCCCAGGTAAGACATTCGGTGTTAAATGTTCAGAATAAGAGTCGGCCTTAGTTTCTTGCCAGTTCTTCTCAAGAAGCCTTGACGCCGGAACTGGCACTTAGATTCGCTTTCACACAAGACAGTGTGATGAAAGGGAATCTTGGCTCCGCGGATTTTAGCCAATAGTTTTGTATCACGATTCTAAGGACTTTAAGGAATAAAGATATTTTAAATTTAAATAACAAATAGGCTACACTTTATAAATGCAATATGTGTATTGTTAAAAATATCGCGATAAGTGTCAAGAAAATTACACATAAGTAGTATATTACGCACCAAGGGAGAAAAGTAGGGCATTATCGCCCGCGAATTGTCATGTGACAATCGGTGACAATCGCGGGTGGGGATGTCCTACTTTTCTCCCTTGGTGCGTAATATACTATTTATGTATACATTTTTTTTCCAACCGGGATGAAAAGTTTGTATATGTGTTCTTTCATCTAAAGAAGGGCTCCATGGGGCGAAGTTGCGGTGGGGTCCGGAGCAAAGCCCCGGCGGGGCTTTTAAAATATTTTTTTATGCTATATTTTTTTTTGAAATTTATACTTACACTTGTTTGTACTTATCTTCAAAGAGGGACTTATGAGTGATTTCGAGTGAGCTATCATACAATAATTTTATCACCACATATTATCAAGCATTTTTATTACTTTATTTGAAGGTCCCATTCATGATTCAAACATATTATTAAATAAATTAAAAGCAAAAACCTTTTTTAAAGAAGCTTTTATTTAAGCGCTCTAAAATTAAGAAAAAAATACACTACTGGAAAAAATTAAGGGATCAAAAAAAATTCCAAATTTTTCGGTAGTTTTCAACAGGCCGTAACTTTGAGAGAAATGGTCGTACAGGAAATAAAAAAAAAGGAAATTGTAGCTCCAAGTGTCTAGTTTTTGGATTACAACTTCAAAATTTTGTAGCCTCCGCGGTTTCTGAGTAATCGTAGAAAAACCAGCAGCATAAAAATTCTCAAAATTTTTTTAGTTTTTTTTTTGGTCTACGGGCGGCGAAAAAATTTTTTTAGCTTAACCACCATAAGGATCGGATACTTTGTTCAGTTAGCTTTAATTTCTTTTTTTAAACACCCTGATACGTCCACTCCTCGCTGAGATATCGGTCTTCAAATGGAAAAGGATCTTTTTGTCTTTGATTATCGATATCTCAGCAACCAATGATCGCACAGAAAGTTAGAGGTGGGTTTCAAGAACTTAAATGAATTTCCCTTAACAGCTGTCCATTGTTTTTTCGAAAAAGCACCATCTGAAACGATAATGTGGAAAAAGCTCGAAAAAAACAATTGTTTTTTCTCATTTTTAAAAATTATGAGCTTTTCAGAGCAAAAAACGTGATCCTTTAATTTTTTCAAAAATTCGATCAAGTGAAACAAAAAAACGGCTGGCTGGATTAATTTGATTCTTTGTAGGGTTTTTGTGGACATATTGAACTGTAAAAGGCACACTTAACATTAGCGGTTTCCTCAATATTTTCGATCCAGCGCTTGATTTTCCAAAAAACCACCAAAAGCCCTTTTTTTGTTGCATTTTCAAATTCATGTGACAGAAAGAAAAAATTTTTTTTTCGAAAAAACAATGGACAGCTGTTAAGGGAAATTCATTTAAGTTCTTGAAACCCACCTCTAACTTTCTGTGCGATCATTGGTTGCTGAGATATCGATAATCAAAGACAAAAAGATCCTATTCCATTTGAAGACCGATATCTCAGCGAGGAGTGGACGTATCAGGGTGTTTAAAAAAAGAAATTAAAGCTAACTGAACAAAGTATCCGATCCTTATGGTGGTTAAGCTAAAAAAATTTTTTCCACGCCCGTAGACCAAAAAAAAAACTAAAAAAATTTTGAGAATTTTTATGCTGCAGGTTTTTCTACGATTACTCAGAAACCGCGGAGGCTACAAAATTTTGAAGTTCTAATCCAAAAACTAGACACTTGGAGCTACAATTTCCTTTTTTTTTATTTCCTGTACGACCATTTCTCTCAAAGTTACGGCCTGTTGAAAACTACCGAAAAATATGGAATTTTTTTTTGATCCCTTAATTTTTTCCAGTAGTATATTTCCTTCAAAATTTCTAGTATCAGCTTAGAGCCTCAGTATGAACAATTTATCATTACATAGTATAAAACAAAGTCACTTCCCGCTGTCTGTCCCCTTATATGCGCATACCTTTACAATTACGCAACGGATTTTGATGCGGTTTTTTTATTAGTTAGAGGGTGTTAACGGGGTGGTTTTGATCTATAATTCATGTATAGTGTACTAAAAAAAAAGTGATAAATTTCAAGATTTAGAACTTTACTCGCAAACGCTGCCTGAACCCTACGTGATAAATAAAAACAATGTACTACATTATTATACACCTTTAAAAAGCCTACAAAAAGGTCCGCGAGGGCATATGTCTATCTCTTAGGGATAACCCACAATCACCATTCCATTTTTATTTTTTTACTTTTTACGAGAAATAATGGCCTATTTACGAAGTGATTTTAAACATTACAGCATTATTTTCATCCAATTAAGTGTCTTAAATAGATTGTGCATGTAATATAGATAATCTTGGCCCTTTACAGCATGCAATTTAAACAAATATTTTCGAAGATATTGCAGTATTAACATAGCGGGACAGCAGTTATTACTTTTGATGCGGAACACGAGCGCTTGAGTAAATTGCCTCCTTGGAACAAAAACGCACGGACGATTCTGAGTGTAAGGTTTTCATGAGAAGAGATGGGCAAAACACTCATGTAAATTAATCTACTAACTTTACTATATTATCTATTGCAATTTAATTACCTACTGATAGGGAGTCAAAACAAGCTTTTATTATTATGTAAATTGTACATACTGAGGCTCTAAGTTGATACTTGAAATTTTAATGAAATATTATTTTCTTATTTTTAGAGCGCCTAAATAAAAGCTTCTTTAAAAAGGGTTTTTGCTTTTAATTTATTTTTTTATTTATGGCTAGGTTAGTGTTATTTCATTCAACGTATCATTATTGCAAGTTAGTTTACCGCTTAATTTCAAACAGTCCAGCTCTTTAATAAGGAGATCATCTGCATCAATTTTAGCTTGGAGTTTTCTTTTCCATTTAATCGCAATGATGATTTTTAATTCATAGCCATATTGTAGTAATGCATCAAAAATATGTATGCCGTCATCTTGGATGGTCCACCGTATTGTATTTAGAATGACGTCACATTATTTTTCAAGTTATTCTCAACAAGCCCTTTCATTTGATACCCATATTGTAGAAATGCAAATATGGTGGAATATCCGCCATATTGGATTTGGAATAACGTCATATTTTTTTTCGTGTTACTGTTAACGAGCCCTTTCATTTGATATCCATATTGAAGAAATGCATTTAAAAAACTGTTCCTCTAATTTAGATGATCCGCCATATTAGATTTAGAATGATGTCATATTATTTTTTCACTTACTCTTCATTTGATACCCATATTGTACAGAAGCTTAAAATATGTTTTCCTCCATCTTGGATATTCCACCATATTGGATTTAGAATGACGTCATATTATTTTTGAGTTACACTAAATAAGCCCTTTCATTTGATACCCATATTGCAGAAATGCATTCAAAATGTCCATTCCTTCATCTTGGGTGGTCCTCCATATTGGATATAGAATAATGTCACACATCATATCATGCATTGTCATCCAAAGTAAACGTGTATACAAAATTTCAGCTCAATCGGTTGAAGATATCTACTTCAAAATTGAGTTGCAAGATTCCACCGAACATACATACTTACATACATACATACAGTGCAAGTTAAATAAAAGTTTTTAATATAAATCTTATATAAAAAGAGTATATTTATTGTCGGCTGAAGGATTGACTGATCGCATTACGAGTGGTGTGTGTGTGTGTGCGCAGACAGCGCGAGCTGGACCGCGACGAGCTGTTCGAGCGGGCGCGGGGCGAGCTGCTGGACCAGGCGGCCGAGCTGTCGGCCGTGTCGCCGCCCGCCTGGGAGCGGCGCCTGCAGCTGCAGCTGTGGCGCGCCGCCACCCACAAGGTGCTGGACCACATCTACCTGCCCGCCGCCGCCGCCGCGCACCAAGACGTCGGTGAGCCGCCCACTGTACTCAGACCCGATAGATTAGGTTAGGCTCCCAGAAGACCGACGTAAAGTGGCTCAAGCCGCGTTTCGTTTGGTGAGAGAGTTTTTTTTTTATGGGAGAAGGGGCAAACGAGCTTGCGGGTCACCTGATGGAAAGCAATCACCGTCGCCCATGGCGTCTGCATTACCAGGGGCATCACATCAGCGTTGCCGGCTTTCAGATGAGAATAGGCTCGTTTCTTGAAGGTTCCTAGGTCGTAGCGGTCCGGAAATACCGTCGCGGGCAACTGGTTCCATGAAGGAACAGTGCGTGGCAAGAAGTGCCTGTCGAAACGCACTGTTGTCGATCGCCAACCATTCAGCCAATGTGGGTGGTAGCGTTGGCGCGTCGAACGGTGGCGGAAGTCAGCTGGCGGTATTAATCCGAACAATTCCTCAGAGCACTCCCCGTGGTATATGCGGTAGAGGATGCATAGAGATGCCACCTCTCTCCGCAACGCCAGAGGATCAAGCCGATCAGTAAGAGCTTGGTTGTCGACAAGCCGAACCGCGCGTCGTTGGATGCGGTCAAATGGAGTAAGCTCCATTGAGCACACCAAGCACCCGCTCTATTGAGCACACCAAGCTTTTTGGAAGCCAATTTGGCCTTGCCCTCCAGATGACCGCGGAACTGGACGTCACTCGACAAGTCGACACCAAGAATTCCGATAGCCGCTGAGGCGGGTAAGGGAGTGCTCTCAAAACAGGGAGCTACGTCAAAGGGTGTATTTTTAGCGGTAAACGCGCAAACCTGTGTCTTCTTGGGGTTGAATTGGACTAAGTTTAGTCGGCCCCAATCCGAAACCTGACTAAGCAGAGTTTCGATTTCAGACACAAGTTTGTTCCGGTGCTCGTCGACGTTTTCCCGAGAAATACGCGGGTGGCCGGTATATAAGGCATCCCCGGTACTTTCATCTGCATAACAATGAAGATTGCTGCTAAGCAGCATGTCATTGATATGCAGAAGAAACAGCGTAGGGGATAGCACACAGCCCTGGGGGACTCCAGCATTCACAGGTTTTGAGCCGTGAGAAAGCTGGAAACCCAATCGCATAATTTCTCGGGAAGCCCATAACATGGAAGCTTCGAAAGAAGTGCTTTGTGCCAAACCCGATCAAAGGCCTTCGCTACGTCCAAACTAACGGCCAGCGCCTCTCCTTCACTCTCAACCGCTTCCGCCCACCGATGGGTTAAGTACGCTAAAAGATCACCAGCTGAGCGACCTTGACGGAATCCGTACTGACGGTCACTTATCAACTGGTGCTATTCTAGATACTTAAGGAGCTGGCGGTTGATGAGTGTTTCCATTATTTTGGAGAATAGGGAGCTGATGGCGATAGATCTGTTGTTGGACGGATCTGAGCGGTCACCTTTTTTAAGGATCGGGTGGACTAAAGCAACCTTCCATGATGCTGGTACAGCGCCGAGAGAGTAGGAGTACCGGAAAAGACGCGTTAGAACCGGTGCCAACTCTGCAGCACACATCTTCAACACGATTGCTGGGATTCCGTCAGGCCCACTCGACTTGTGGACATCCAGGGATAAAAGTATGCGTCGCACAGTACTTTGCCGGAAACGAACCTCCGGCATGGCGTGACCGCAATGTGGAATTGTCGGTGCGATG
Source organism: Euproctis similis (assembly GCA_905147225.2). Taxonomy (NCBI): domain Eukaryota; kingdom Metazoa; phylum Arthropoda; class Insecta; order Lepidoptera; family Erebidae; genus Euproctis; species Euproctis similis. The sequence goes on along the minus strand of LR990105.1, from coordinate 896,921 downwards.
TTACCCATATCGTCCAAAGTCGAGTTGGACGCAAAAAGAGTGCCAAGAAGGTCAGCTTTCTCTTTTGCGTCGTGGGCTAGTGACTGGTCCTCCCGGTGCAACGGTGGAAGAGACGGCTTACAAAAATTCCCAAGAACAGCCTTGGCGAGCGACCAGAACGCATGGGTTCCCGAGGGAAGGCGAACTAGTTTCTCGCCAATTTTGCCTATGTACTGAGACTTTGCTACGGCTATAACTCTTTTGAAGGATCTGGAGGCAAGGTTGTACCTCTTCTTAAGAGAGTCGGTGTCAGAATCCTGGGACGCCACTGCTTTTGCCCAGGCTTGATAGCACTCATGCTTAAAACGTAATGCCGTTTTGCATGAGCGATCAAACCAGGGCTGGGATCTGCCGCCGATTGGCACCACTGAGGATGGAACGAAGAGCTCCATTCCCTGCAGTACCCGGAGGCCCACCCGAGGTTGGCCCGAGGTTGGCAACGCAACAGTAACACTATATATATGTGTTGCTGGTGTCCATGGGCGGCGTCGATTGCTTACCATCAGGTGACACGCCTGCTCGTTTGCCCTCCTACCCCTAAAAAAAGGTAAAATCAGGGTACCGCAGGAGCAGAGAAAAGCTCACTGCGGGTGTTGGCGCTCGCAGTGTATCTGCATTTGGAGTTAGCCTCGCGGGGGCTGTGGTTGATCTGTAGGAAATGGACACGTGTGTCTGCACGGTAAATGGTGGCGCAATTCATTTTGTTAAAAACCTCATTTGTACATATCTTATGGCGGAACGATATTAAATTTTATGCATTTCTACGGACGCTGCGAACTTCGTCTACCAGTTTGTTTGTATTACATGCCAGTTTGTTTTTAAATTTTGAATGTTAACCTTAGGCTCAGAACTTTTCAATGTGCTGAAGTATCTAATATATTTCTTTCACACATTATTCGAGAGCAGTTGACTTCTGCTGTGTATTGTATAATATTACCTTTTGAGAATTTCATATATATGTAAATTTATTTCATCAGTCGGCTTCCAGGCGGGTGAGAACCTGTGAACCACTGTTATTCTATCACGTCCTGAATGTACAGATTCCTCTTTTCAGTGTCTAATTTTAAACACAGAATGGGCAGTAATGGCTGTTTGTTAACTTTAGTGCCCCGTCAAGTGAAATGCAACCAGACGAACGGTAACCCCACCACGATATGGCTGGACCCGTACGATTTCGATAACAGTAAGAGTTGCGACACTAGTCTTTACCTATAAGAACATCTTCATCAAAAATACGTTATGGAATTCATTTATAAAACTACAATTAACAATAAAAGTCATAAATAATTATATATTCGAGTAGTTCCATGTTCATGTTACTACCTATGAAATATATAACCGTATGTTGATAAATTAGTGAAATATAAAGTGTTGTCACTTCGGTCACATAATTTTTTATTGAGGTAGTTCAATATTGTGGTAGATGTATCGGTTAGAAATTGTATATATTTTATTATTAGTTTTTTTTCTTAAAATGGAATAATTTTACTATAACGGTCCTTGGAACTTAATCTAGAGACCGCATTTTATGTTGTGTTGTTATGCATGTTGATTATAACATATTCAAGCGACGGAAAGCAAAATGTGTGGCGAAGTGACATTTTTAATATCAACGACAAATTTGCAGACAAGTTCAATACGGCCGTGGATATTAAACTGCGCGAGTGGGCGGAGACAGAATTGCCGGTAACGTCAATTCGTGCCGGACGAGAAGCTTTGAAGGAAGAGTTCACGGAGCTGATGGCCAGGGACCAGGACTCCGACCCCGTGTACGAGCCCGTCAAGAGGGAGGCGGTGGAGGAGGCGCTCAGGAGGCATCAGTGGGAGGACCGCGCGCAGGACGTGAGTAATCGTTACTGTCGCTGGCTGGTATGTACAGCTGGACACCTGCAAGATTCACCAACGTGTGCAGGTGCTGCGAGTGTTGCAACTGAACGCGCTGCAGGACCGCTGCGTGTCCTCGCGCCAGGACTGGGACGCGGCCGTGGCGCTCATGGACTCCGCCCTCAAGGAGAAGCTCGACCTCACCAACGCAGAGCTCAAGGAACTCACCGGTACGCTCACTTTACGGCTAACTAGAATGTGATACTCATTCTTGTTTAGTGTCCCTATCAAATAGTTAATTCGACCAAGGAGTGCTTGGAACTTTTTGGAACAACCATTACATACATCGTTCCTTTCCATGTTAACGGTAAATTACTGGTTAGTTCGTGAATGGATTGTGAACGTAATGACTGGTGGTGGCTTTTGTTCAGACGACAGCGGGTCGGACTCCGACATTACATTGAGTTCAAATATATTACATTTTATCAGGCCCAAGTTTGAAAGACCGGTGGCTGTACTGGCAGTCGAGCACTGAAGAACAGAACCGACGCGCGGAGGTGAAGAACGAACTGGAGAGGCTCGGGGTGGCGCGGCCCGGCCTCACCTACGACGAGGTGGTGGCTGTCCGGGACAACCTGCGCCGCCGGGACATCGAGGTGGACAATGACTACATCCGGGAGACTTGGAAGCCTGTTTATTTAAAGTGAGTTGCCAACACCTCACCTCACTAATAAGACGATAATGTCAACAGCTACATATTGTACAACACACCATGCCGCGTGTTGCAGGAACTTCCTGCAGCGGGCGCAGGTTCGCGCTCGCGACTGTCGCAAGAGCTTCTACCTGTACAGCCAGCAGAACGGCACCGGGGTGAGCGCCTCTCATATTAACCACGTTATAAACTTGACACTCATTGTTATTTGGCATTAATGAAACGGTTGCAGGTCTCAGGACCAGGATGTCTTTTGAAATATACAAATCGGTTGTCAGATCCGTTGGATTTGGATTTGTATGGATATGAATATTTGGCCAATGAAAGGAATTCGGCGAATGTTAAAATGGATGTGTCCGATGTGTGGTGTGACAAAATGGATAAGATGAGAAATTACTTGAAACTATAAGATGACTCATAAAAGTAACACTAATCGTGGAAAAAGTTAGAAGTGGTACTTTGGCGTGCGATATGGACATGAATGGACATAAGTAGGGAAGATAATCATATTACCAGGAGAGTGATGAGAATTATTAGATGATAGAAATTTTATGTCACTTGCCATCGGATCATTATGGTCTAAAGGCAGTTTTTGTGATGAATAGGCCTAAATTAGTTCATAAAGTTACTTGTAGACCCATAACCTAGAAAGGCACCAAACAATTCCGTAACGCTATAGTGGCTAGGGTTATTACGCCGGACATGTCGAGTGATCCAGATGACCATTACAACTCACTCTTAAAAACCATAGACTTTGAACACAAATCTATATTTAAAATCAAAACTATGAGTAAAAATGTCAATTTAACCTTTTGTGATTGGGCCACCAAAGTTATTTACAAAGGTAGAAATAAATTGTATGATTTATACAGTTTAAAAAAGTGGAATCTTGATCCCGTTTTCAATACATATGTTGGAAAATACTCTAAAATATTCAAAAAAGTTTGCTTTACTGCCAAATCAATATATTTAAGTAGGCGGATACAAGAATCTCAGAACAAGATTAAAGCAACTTGTAATATCATCAGCAATGAGACTGGTCGTACTAGCAGCCGTGATGATAATATTAAACTCTTAGTTAATAATAAAATTATCGACGATAATTATGCTGTTGTCGAAACATTTAATGACTCTTTTGCCAAAATTCCCATTTCTACTACAAATAAGTTAAATTCGTGCCCCGTCAAAGCTGAAGTTCTACTTAAGGATGGTGTAGGCGAGTGCAACGTTTCTTTTGAATTTGAACGTGTCGATCCTTACGACATTATGAAAGTCTTTAAACAATTAAATTCCAAAAAAAACGGCTGATTTATGGGGCACCTCCGTTAAACTATTAGATTCTATCATTGCCCTCATAGCTTCAAACCTGCTGTTTAATAAATGTGTAGATGCATGTGTACTTCCTAATTTAATGAAGCACAGCAAATTGACCACATTATTTAAAAATGGATTTAAGAATGATCCAACCGTCTATCGTCCTATTTCCATTTTATCTGCACTCAAGAAACTTTTGAAAAAATATTTCAAATCCAATACCAATCCAATCCAAACCATTTTAGATTAAATAATCTTTTTCACAAAGAGCAGTACGGTTTTACAAAAGGTCGTTCTACTACTGATGCTGGCTTCTTATTAAACATATTTTCGATACTTGGGAGAACTCGCAGGATGCAATTGGCGTATTCTGTGATCTCTCTAAAGGTTTTAACTGCGTGAAACACAACACACTTTTACGGAAGCTGAGTCATTACGGTATTAAGAACACTGCACTTAGTCTTGTTGCATCATAGTTAAGTAATAGGTTTCATAATATTAAAACATCTTTTTAGGATTATATCGTGTTTATTTATTACCAATAAATAGATAGAAATAGGTAATAAATAAACGCGATATAAACCTAAAAAGTTGTTTTAATGCTATGAATGTGTTTCGTGAAACTCTGAGAAATAATAGTGTTCAGTTTGTAGATCTAAACGGAGTGAGATCTTCTGGATCACCGGTATCTATGGGCGTTCCCCAGGGTTCCATTCTCGGTTCCTCTTGTTTATTACCCATATTAATGATTTGGCCTGATTCGTACAGAAATTTTGTGACATTGTACTATTTGCTGATAACACTTCACTCCTCTTTAAGGTAGGCCGTAAAAAATAGTTTTGATGATGTAAATTGCTCTCTTACACAGGTCCATGAATGGTTTACAGATAATAATTTAGTTCAATTTTAATAAAACCAAAATAATAAAGTTTACTATGCCCAATGTTAAAGATCCGGTTCTAAGTATATCTCTAAATAACAGAATTCTAAACCAAGTAAAGTCAACTGTATTTTTAGGTATTACTCTAGATCAGTTTTTCCAAAAGTGGGCGATAACGCCCCCTTGTGGGCGCTTCAGGTCTCAAGGGGGGCGGTAAGAGACCCAGAAATAAAATTAGGGCGTTGTGTTGAGGCCTGGGGGGTGATTTGTAATTTTATTTAGCTAGGAGGCCACTTAGACAACGATTGCATATGCTCTCGACTCTCAACTACAACTTATGAACATCAACTAATATGAATTAAAAGATTGCTCCAACTCGGTTCTTTATTTCTCTCCGCGTAGTTCATATAACTGTCCTATTTTATTGAATATAGAAAAAATGAAAATCATGTCAGTCGGTCGCTCCATTCCGTAATGAAAGTAGACACAAACAAACAACTAAAAAGGCAACAGACACACGTTCGCATTTTAATAGTTATTAGTACTCGTAGATATCTATCATGTTTTAACAAGTTTTTGTTAAATAACCCGAATTGTGCATTCCTGTATCAGTCGGCTGGCTCATTGAATACTTGTTCGGACTTGTTGAGTACGATTGTGCGTCGAATGAGCTAAACGAGTTTATGCATCTTTGTTTTATTCCTGTCGGTGCGTGCTGATTAAGAATTCCTATATAAACTATATAATATTTATTTTATTTTAATTGTGGTTTCGCGAGCAATAGATAAGCACTACTTACGCCTCCTCTAAACTACTCGCGAAGTTGAACGTATTTCTCAAAGCAAAACAATTTCGGAAGTAAATAGAAGAGACGGCAATACTGTGTGGAATATATTAAATTCGGATTCACTGAAAATCCCACAAACCCATCGTCGCCTGTGTGTCTTCTATGTCTAAAAACATTTTCGAATTTTCGAAGCCATCAAGACTGCAAGATCATTTGAATAAAATGCATCCATATGAGAAAGACAAGAATGTAGCATATTTTCAAGACCTAGAGAAGAAGCATAATACTCAGCCAAGTGTAGCAAAACTATTTTCGGCGGCAGATAAGCAAGATGACGACGCACTTCTAGGTTTGTACAATATCTCTTTATTAATTGTTCAAAAAGGCAAACCACATAACATCGGAGATGAGTTAATATTGTCAGCAATAAATGAAGTAATAACTACTGTGCTTCATAAACTGGCCGCAGATATTATCCGAAAAAAATATTTGAGTAATAATTCTGTGCAAAGACGAATTGATGAAATGGCTGAAAGAAGAATCTTTGTGCGATCAACTGAGAACAAGTCAATTCTCAATTCAGCTCTATGAGTCCACTTTACTAACTAATGAAGCATTGCTGTTGTCTTACGTGAGGTTTATTAAAAATGAGAAAATATGTGAAGAACTATTATTTGCTAGAAATTTAGAGATCGATACCGAAGGCGAAACCGTATTCAATATATTGGAAAAGTTTTGCGATGAGAAAGAGATTGCTTTGAAAAATATTATTTCAGTTGCTACGGATGGCGCTCCGGCTATGACAGGGTGCCATAAAGGCTTCATAGCGTACTAAAAAATAAAAATTCCAGATGCTCTTGGTGTACATTGCGTTATTCATAGACAACAGTTAGTTGCTAGAGCTAGTTGTTTATGAATAGCGCAAATAACGCAACTTAAGTGAAAAACTATTTCAATCACTGCAATATGTCATCAAAGCAGTCAATAAAATCCGCAACAGCTCTTTGAATGATATATTATTTCATCAGCTTGTGTTACTTTGTGTTACTAATGACAAAGATTTCAACCGTTTGTTGATTCATACTGAAGTTCGTTGGCTATCAAGAGGCAATCGTCTGACTCGATTTTACAACCTGTTTGACTCTGTTATAGAGTTCTTGGAAACTAAAGATACCTACAGAATTGCACGACAAGCTCATAACCCCAAAGAATGATATAGCTTACATGACAGACCTGTATAAATTCAAATAAATTATTCAACGACATGAATCTCCAACTGTAAGGCGATAAACTAAATTTAATTAAAACAAAAAACGTCGTTGCTGCTTTCGCAGCCAAACTGCGTCTACACAAAAATAACCTCGGCAGACGTGTTTCACAATTTTCCGAATTTATCAGTATCATGCAGTAACGACAAATTGTTTGCCTACTGCCAGCATTTGGAAAACCTCCACATTGACTTCACCGAACATTACCAAGCAATACCAGACTGGGTGTTGGATCCGTTTTCAACTGTCAACACAACAATGTCACCTCAGCTAGAAGAAGAACTTATATAATTGACAACAAACGAGGAAATAACAATCAAGTTCAAAAATGGTTACCAAGAATTTTGGCTACAAAAACCGATCCCGTAATTGTACCGGGGATTGTGGTCAGTCATTCAATTATTCTTGATAGCATTCCCATTGTCATATTTTTGTGAACGTGGATTTTAGTGCTGTGACAACACTGCTTACTAAAAAGAGAAATCGTTTGCTTGTTACCGAACGTGGCGAGTTGCGACTGTTCTTGAGTAAATTGGAACCTGATATCAATAAACTTATTAAACAGCATCAGATTCATCCTTTACATTAGTTTTTATTTATGGATCGATTATTTTAGTTTTATCTTATCTCTGGAACCATAAGGCGTAGCGACTTGAAATTTGGTAGGATTATTCCTTTCGCCGAGTAGAGGTCAGCTAAGAACGGATTTTACGAAATTCCACCCACAAGGGGGGTTGCGGGGGTGTTAACAATGGAAAATTCCCATTTTTAACCTATAGCTGCTATCGACTTCAAATTTGTCGAAGATATTGCAGTATTAACATAGCGGGGCAGCAGTTATTACTTTTGATGCGAAACAGAGTTCGCCGGGTCAGCTAGTCTTATATATATAAAAGAATGTCGTGTTTGTTACAACACTTATAACTCAAGAACGGCCATACAGATTTGGCTGAAAATTGGTGGAGATGTAGCTTAGAGCCAGGAATAACACATAGGATAGGAAAATATGGATAAATTGCGAGTAAAATACTAAAAAATACAATTTAGTTTTCCAATACTAACGATCTGTAACTATGGAAACTGCAAAACAATGGGATGAATTTTGACATTACACTTTAAATCAAATGTCAAAATTTGTTGTGCCATGTAATGGGTACGTTCCACTTACAGCCCACAACGACCGCGACCACGACCGCGGAAATTGTCGTTCCACTAACATTTTTCGCCGCGAGCGTTGTGGGCGAAGGTTATAAGTGGAACGCACAACTTGAGCGCTGTGTGCTAACAATATGGCGGCATGATGAAAACTTTCAGCAAAGTTATGAGTAAATATTTTGCATGAATATAAAATATAATTTAATTCAATATGGATCCCTGTGATTTAAAGTAGCGTTTTTGACAAAACGAATGAGAGTTGTCTCGGAAAATTTATCAATTTCTGATGACATGTCATTTTGAAATTCCCGCCATTTTACTGAAAGCCCACTAGGACCTACCAATATTTTGCGGGCGAAGCGGGCGCGATGTGGGCGCGAACAGTGACGTCATCTATGACGTCTAGCGATCGCTCGCAACGACCACGGGCCTTATGTGGACTGATACTGTGGACGTTACGGTCGTTGTGGGCGCTAAGTGGAACGCACTCAATATGTTCGGAGGTTTGTAATTTTTAATTCATATAGAGTGCGTTCCACTTATAGCCCACAAAGACCGCGACCGCGGAAATTGCCGTTCCACTAACGTAAAAACGCCGCGGGCGTTGTGGGCGAATGTTATAAGTTGAACGCAAAACTTGAGCGCTGTGTGCTAGCAATATGGCGGCTCGGAAAATTCATCAAGTTCTGATGACAGATGTAATTTTTTATTGAAAGCCCACCAAGACCTACCAATGTTTTGCGGGCGAAGTGGGCGCGATGCGGTCACGAGCAGTGACGTCATCTATGACGTCGAGCGACCGCTCGCAACGACCACGGGCTTTATGTGGAGCGCTACTGTGGGCGTTACGGTCGTTGTGGGCTTTAAGTGGAACGCGGCCTTAGTCATGTAAATATTTGGAAAAGTTATTTTTAAAGTAATAAAACTGTAATAAAATTTAAATAATGCATTGGTTTCGAGGGAACATCGCAGTACGCGGTAACATTATCAAGCAACGGAATGCCATATTTGTTGTACACCACGAAGAAGGTGACGATGATTTATTAATTCAGATGGTATCCACTATAGACGAAAAAGATGTGGTGAGTCGTCTCTCTCTGATCAGTCCAACTTACTCATCGCGAAACTTAAGAACGGATCAACAAATTACGAGGACACACATTACATTACATTCAATAGAAGGAACGGTACTCCTTTAGAAGTGTTATTTTTAACATAGCAACCTGGCGACTAGGATCGACAGGATACCGGAAGAGCACCGCATAGACCAGCAACTATTAGGACAATTAGAAGGAGCCAAAACTTTTGACAACATGGATAGTTGGAAAGCATGACATATTGTGCTGACCCCACTAAGAATGGGACAAGGGCAGGAAAATGATGATAAGTTTGTATGGGAAAATGAAAAAGTTATGAATATTGTATATACCTATATAGTCAAATAACTACAATTACAAATTGTAAGAATATACGTTACGTGATTTATTTTTGTTGAAGTTTTCTTACTATGATTAGTTAGATATTATGATACCGAGGAGAAGACGATGATAGTCGCAGTATCTTCCGAGAGCCGATCCCGCTCGAAGGCGGCGGTGGCGAGTTCAGTAATCGCCGCCGCCGACGGGCCGCGAGGGCGCACACCCCGCGGGTACGCCCGGGCCGCGGCCCGGGAAAGATGACCCCCGGCGCGGCCGGGGAGGGTGGTCGGGGGCGCCGCTGGCCGCGCGCCTCTTTACGAGCCACCCCGCCCAGCTTACCGAGGCTCCCCGAGCATGAGCACCCCCTCGTGACAGAGGGGGGGGGGGGGGGGACCGGAGGGCTGACGCACTGTCCTGGGCCACCCCAGTGCCGGAGGAAGGCCGCTGCGAGGTTTTAGTGGGTAACCCGAGAGATTGATCAAGAGAAAAGTCGTATTGCTATGTTAGAATTGTAAAAAGCAGCCGCACCAATTAAAAAAATTAAGCAATTCCCCAGACGCAGTAACTTTTTTTTTTTACGCGAGGAAATGCTTTATGCACACCTCCGCCTGGGTACGGCAGGGGGTAGTGTGGGACTCCCAAAACAGTATACTGCAATCCGATCCTAGGGTTACCCACTAAAACCTCGCGGCGGCCTTCCTCCGGCGTTGGGGTGGTCCAGGATTCGGATAACCCCTCTGGTCCACCCTGCCGTCGCCCCCCATCTGTCACGAGGGGGTGCCCATCTTCGGGGAGCCTCGGCGAGGCTCCCCCGGGCGGGGGGACACCGACCGCGCGCTGTAAAGAGGCGCACGGCCGACGGCGCCCCCGACGACCCTCCCCGGCCGCACCGGGGGGTCATCCTTCCCGGGGCGCACCCGTGGGGTGTGCGCCCTCGCGGCCCACCGGCGGCGGCGATCACTGAGCTCGCCGCCGCCTTCGAGCGGGATCGGCTCTCTCCCGACCCCGCTCGGCGGCCTCCTTCTGGAGCATCACAGCTTCGTAGAAGGAGGACTGCTGACTGGGGAGGGTGGCCTCGCGGCCGCCGCCTTCCTCTTAGGAGGGAAACACTTCTTCCCCCCCATCCGATGATCAGTCCTGCAGCCCAAGTCCGAGCAGACCGGGCAGCGAGGAGCGGGCGCAGTGCATGCCCGCTCCTGTCCACGGCGCAGGGGCACCTCGCGCGGACGTGCCCCTTTTCGAGGCACCGGAAGCACTGCAGCGGCCTTGCCGCCAGTGCCTCGACGCGCGCCGAGGTCCACCCGATCAGGACCCGCCGCTGGGCCGCCAGTTTCCTGGCAACCCCGAGCGGGCACCGGACCCAAGCGGAGCCCAACCGAGACGGGCTGGAGCGGATCTCCCCGACCTTTATGTCGGTCGGGGCGCATCCGCCCGCCTCGGCAATCTCCGTGGCAACGGTCGCGGGGGTGATGGACTCGTCCAAGTCCATCACCCTCAAGTCACCCATTTTACACGGGCGCAAAATTATCGCGCCCGTGTCGGCTACGGCCACCCTCATTTTCTCCGCCAAGGCGTCGGCCTTGGCGGCGCTGTCCGGACGGCGGATCTCCAACATGAGAGCCCCGGTCATCGTCCTGCGGGCCTTAAGCCCCCCGGAGATGCCAAGATCCGCGAGTTTAATGTGGGTCTTGGCAACCTCCATGACCGCCGCGAGCGTGGTGCCGGCGTCCGGACGCAACGTCACCACCACCGCAGCGGTACTGGGGGGCCTTGGCAGCCTTGCGGGCTTCGAGACCACTGCCTTCTTTTTTTGCGTCGGTGCAGGAGCGGCGCCGGCGGCGGCGGCGCGAGCCTCCCTCGCAGCGGCGGCGGCCCTGCGGCCGACCACTGTTGCCCCGGTCTCGCCGCCAGCTCCTGTTCCCAGCCCAGGCCCGGCTGAAGGCGCCGGTGGCGGCGGCCGCGAGCACTCCGCCGCCGCCGCCCTTCTCTCTTCCGTGTTCTTCTTCTTCTTTTTCCTCTGGGGCATCTGTGGCTGCGATGGCGGAGGATCCGCCACGGGGAGCTGATTCTGCCCCAGAAGAGACATCCCATGCCGGGGAAGAACTCATCCATCATTTCTGACTTGTTTCTGGCGTGTTGGCGTTCCATGAACGCAATGAACCGGTTCCAATCAGGGTTAGCGGAAGTCCGCGGCGGCGGAGCTTCTGCGGGTTTAGTGGCGGCGCCCAGGACGTTCCCACCCATGCCGCCTTTTGTCTGCTTCTTTTTCGTAGGCGGCTTCGCCACCGTGGGAAGAGAGTCCTCCCGGGATGTCTCCGCCGCCTGCGATTGAGGCACCTGTATTTTGGCTGCCATCTCAGCCAGTTTTTTATGGAGATCGGCATTTTCACTCGCCAGTTCTGTCATTCGGGCCGATAATCCCGCGACCTGCGAGTGGAACGATTCGTTCTCGCTATCGCGGGTCCCGGCCCGAGCGCAGAGGTCTGCAATGCCGTCTCTGATAGGAGCGAGGCACGATCGGACGACCCGAGCGAGATCAGCCCTAGTGCCCTTCGCCCGGTCCGCTGTCCGCTCCATAGACGCCAGAGCCTCATAGATCTCAGCACCGAGGTCAGCTGAGCTTGGCGCCTTCGCTTCTCTGTTAGTTTTGCGGCCTCAGAGGGCCTTTTTTTACCTCCCCGAGGGTCTACGGGGCTTCTTGGTTTACGCTTCCGTGGTCGCGCTCCTTTGCTCGTAGAAGCCTCTGAGGCGGTGGAGACGGCGGACATAGCGCTGTCGCTATCCCCGCCGCCGTCCACCATCGTTGCTCTCCTCCTCGTTTTTGGACGAGGTGAGTCCGGTCTCTTGAACCTTTGCAAGAGACCACCCTGCTTCTCAGTCTCGTCCTTCCTACTCCTAGAAGAGGAACGGGAACGGCCCGAGATGGGCTCTCCCTCCTCCGAAGCTCCTCCTTTCCAAAATCGGCCTCGAGATGTGACGTCTGTTGCGTCGGCCGTATCTGCTGTGCTGTTCAGTATTTGGGTGTTGCTGCCCCCAACGACAGCTTGGCAAGTAGTGCCCCCCTCATATACGGTGGGGCTGCCTGGCGATACTTCGCCAGGGTGGGATTCCCCAGCCACGTCGCGACCGGGACCCACATGAGGACAATTTTGTTTTCTAGTTGCCATTATGTTATTACTTTGATTAACGAGGGTGAGTTCCCTCGGCTTTTTTCCCTCCTGCCCAGGGGTGAGCTCCCCTAAAGCGATGCCCTAGGGTCCGACCTACGCGTCGAACATGCATCCCCTCGCCGGGCATCAGAGCTTGGGATTCACGGATTTTTATAGTGGTTTACTCCATGCGGTCCGACGACCCCCGCGCCTCTCACTGAGGTTTGCGGGCCGGGCCGAGCGGCGGGGTCTACGACCCACGGTCCGTCGCCCCGGAGCGCCTTCCTCGGAGAGGACCGAGTGGGGGGTTAGCAACCCCTGGTCCACCGCCCCTCTCCAGAAGACCGTCCCGGGTAGGGCCGAGCGGGGGGGTTCACAACCCCTGGTCCGTCGCCCCTTCCGTCCTCGAATACCGGGACAGGCCGAACGGCGGGGTTCACAACCCCTGTCCGACGCCCTGTCCCGCGCTCCTTCGTTTCGGTAGGGCCGAACGGGGGGATTCACAATCCCTGGTCCGTCGCCCCTACCCCGAAATACGCTGCAGGCCGAACGGGGGGGTCCATGACCCCTGGTCCGTCGCCCTGAGCCGTGGCAAACTGCCACCCTACACGGTAGCGTCGCACTCTACCCTCTGATACACATAGGGTAGGCGGAGCTCCACAAGGTGATTTTATATAGAGGTTTTCTTCCTCGCGGCCCCCTTGCGGCGGCCATCGTCCGAGCCCCACGGACTGGATTACGATTACGCAACTGGTGTCAGACTCTCAGCCAGGACCCGACGGAATTTACTCCGTCAGGCCCTGCCCAGGGAGCACCGGCCCGGAAGGAGCGTGCGGGCGCGCGTGGAGGTGGTCTGACGGCGCCCCCCGCAGTACCTACTCCGGTGATTTTGAAACGAGCTGCATTTCACTATGATCCGGCAATAGATTATTGTGCCGATTATTATCAGTAAAAATTGGAGAAATGATAATAATTTATAAATATTGTTAGGCGTTGAAATACAATGATCTATATACTGTCTTATGTTGTGCCGGAGGCAAAGTAAAATTACCACAATTAGTGCCACCAGCAGATCCTTTAACCTCTTTAGTTTCTGAGATTGGAAACAATTCAAAGTGTTTCTTGGCCAATCAATATCTATATCTATACTTTAAATAAAATCGGAGTGTCGGTTTGTAACATTGACATAACCGCTTTAATTTGTGTGTAAGAAAAAATGCATCTAGTTACTGTATATATTCATTTAATATACAAATATACGCCAATATATATTAATTTTTGTCTGTTTGTTTGCTCCGGCTAAGCTCTAATGGGTGGACCGATTTTGACGGGACTTTTTAGTAGGTAACTGATGTAATAAGAAGTAACTATTATTACTTACTTTTATTATGGAAAAATAATCTTTTATTAACTCATAAAATGCTTTTGAGGCGAAACAAAGTTTGCCGGGTCAGCTAGTTTTTAATAAAAGATACTCTGTTTTAATACTATAAAGCTGCGTTTCAATAATCATTCTTATTGGCAGGTATGTTACCTACTGCGCTCAGGTTTCCAGTTGCGGGTTATAGTAAGAGTTACGCTTAGAATTCTCTGTTAATATACGTATATATAGGTCACAATAATTAATTAATTTAATTTGAAGTTGTAGTGGTTTTTAAATAGGTGAAAAAATGGGGGCGCTAAAAAAATATTTATTCTCAAAGTGGGCAGTAGACAAAATAAGTTTGGGAACCACTGCTCTAGATTATACGCTCCAGTGGGGTCCTCAAGTAAAATGTTTAGCGGGAAAACTTAGCTCTGCTGCCTACGTCGTTCGAAAAGTTCGATTTCAGTTATTTTCATAGCGTTATAACTGTGGTAGAGCCGAGGAATTCGCTGCATGAATGGGCCGGCTCGACCGGTGAAATACCACGACCTCTCAGAAGATCGACGTAAAGTGGCTCATGCCGCGTTTCGTTCGGTGAGAGAGGTACCCGGAGGCCCACCCCCCTTACCTATCCCTTAAAGGTCGGCAACGCAACAGTAACATTATATCTGTTGCTGGTGTCCATGAGCGGCGTTGATTGTCCATCAGGTGACACGCCCGCTCGTTTGCCCTCCTATACCATGAAAAAAGGCATTTTGGTATGAGGTAAAGCAGCTGAAATTCAGTCCATTTTTGTGCTTCAGAAACAATTTATAATCTGGGAACCAAAGTCTCCCTTTGAGAACGGTTTAAGGAAATTGGAATATTAACAGTAGTTTCTCAATTTATATATGCCAATATAAAGTTTGTTCGAAAAAACTTAAATAGATATACCAAACATAGTGATGTACATAATTTTAATACCAGAGGTAAACTTGTGTTACCATGCCATCGCCTGCACAAAGTACGTAAGGCGTTTTTGGGAATGGGTGTACAGTTCTATAATAGGGTCTCTGCGCCTATTCTGGCTCTCTCTTTCGATCAGTTTAGGCGGGCTGTGAAGGATCGTCTCGTTGCTGGCGCTTACTACACCATCAATGACTTCATGACGGACAAGTCGTCTTGGGACCGTCAAATTGCTTGCTCAACGCTATTTTGGAGTGGAGACGTTCTGCAAACATTTCTAATAGTAATCAACATTTCTAATTATGAGTTTGCATTGATGTTGTTTTGATAAATGCTATATACTCGTATAAGTTTTATTATTGTACATACTTGTTACATAACGTTACCATTCTAAATAGAAGATGTCGCGGCAATTGTGCTCGACTAATATCATAGACTAATATCATATAATTTCTCTCATTAACTTGTAGGACGATGATTTTAAGTTGGTTGGGTCATAACTGTGATGGTAGAGTATTCTGGCTGCTACATATGCACGAGCCTACTGCTATGTTTTTAGTAGCGATAATAATATTAATGTATCAATTTTAAATGGTTTTGAAAAGAGTATTTGGCACATGAGTTTCTTGCCCGATTCTTCTCATGAAAGCCCCTACACTCGGAATCGGGCCGCTCGTGCCAATTTCGTCCGTGTTTAAGTGTTTGTGAAGACCTATGAAAATAAAACCACTTTGACTTAGTGTGGATGGACGAATCAGTAGAGGAAAGTCTGAAAAAGAAATGGATGGATTGTATAAAAGGAGATATGAGTATGACCGGAGTACGTGCCAATTTCACTAGTGAGATTAGGGCAGGAGAATGATGACAAACTATTATTGCTCAATGTATAGGGGAGGTAGGGGAGGGATGGGCACTTTTTTACTATTTATTGCATAAAAAATTAGATTTTATAGATAATCAACTTTTATTGCCAATTTTTGTTGCACCACATATTTGGCTAGATATAATTGAAGAGCTTCAAAATTACTATCAGTCTCAACATTATGCGATATTTTATAAACTAAGTCAAAAGTGCCCAATGCTCCCTATGGGAGGGAGGCTTGGGCATAGCCTATAAATCAGTTTATATGAGTTTATATAATTGAATTCAAAAATTAGTTAACAAATAGACTATTACAAAACTATATCAATAACAGAAACCAAGAATAAGAGTAAAGAAATTAAAAAAAACATCTTAAACGGTACCTTAAATTATCGGAGATTGGGTATAACCCTTTAAGGACTAAGTCTCGGTAGCGCAGTGCCGAGCATCCCGCTTCTGATTCAAGAAATAGTGGGTTCAAATGCTGGCTCACATCAATGACTTTTTTTATGGGATAGGAGGGCAAACGAGCAGACGTATCACCTGATGGTAAGCAACCAACGCCGCCCATGGACACCAGCAACACATATAGTGTTACTGTTGCGTTACCAACCTTTAAAGGATAGGGGATAGGAAAAGATGGGGAAGGGGGTGGGCCTCCGGGTACCTCTCTCACCGAACGAAACGCGGCATGAGCCACTTTACGTCGGTCTTCTGAGAGGTTGTGGTATTTCGCCGGTCGAGCCTGCCCATTCATGCAGCGAACTGCTTGGCTCAACCACCTACACACGACTTTTCATTACGACTTTTCGTAATTTTCGGAAATTATGTGTGATAAATATCGATGACTGACAACTTTGTGCCCGGTATGGCAATAGGTTTGCCACCTATTCCATTTGGGACGTGAACATAACGGAGAAACGAGGCTTGACAGCCGCTGCCTACTTCTTCGGGTAAAACTAGCGTGAATTTATGTTATGTTAATTAAAAATAAACCAATTGTTAACAATTTTCTATACTGAACATAGTATGAGGGAGCATTGGGCATGCCCTAACCTCCCCATCATCCAAATGCCCATTGCTCCCTCTGTATACATTTACGACTCAAGTTCCCGGAATTTTAATGAATCTTCATATTTAGGCTTAACTTTAAGTTTAATATATAGATTAGTAAATATACAATAGATAAATAATAAAAATTACACATACCTTTTATTAATTTTATCTTTATTATGATCCGAAACCACAACAAAATACATATTTACTTTTACTAGCCCAAAATCTTTAAACGTGTTTGTCTTTGATAACTTACAGAAATTACATATACCCTATGTATTAACAGTGTTTTCAGTTGGTAAAGAAAACTAACAAATCAAGAAAAATATAAAATCTATGATCAAATCAGAATAAAAGGGGGGTGCCCATGTCTCCCTACTGCCCATGCCTCCCCTACCCCCCCTACCTATTAAAATGTTTTTTTTTTGGAATTTCTTGTCTTGCTTTATCGGCTGAAACCGTCATATTATGTGTATCTCTTATTGAAGTCTTTGATCTGCCACATCTTATTTGATATATACATGAAATCTTTCTTTTGATTTAGTATTTATTGCTGAAAAGTGTCTGAAATTACGCTGCGTAGTTTTTAACTTTGATTTTGAAAAAAATGTTACAATATTAATCATTTGATCAAGATTAAGTAATCATGATACTTAATCACTTGAGTTTGTTGTGTGTTCAATCACCAGCTTGAAAATTTAAATATTTAAAATTAATTTTAGTATCTAGTAAGAAAAATATCACACAGGAGAATTCAAGCAGGAACGCGAAAGTTGCGTGTCGTATTAGTTAGTGACATCGGATAAGATTCGCGTCATAATATTATTTATAATTCAGGACTATAGCGATGATTATTCTTATGAAATTGACAATGGGCTTGTTTGTTAAAGTTTAAAAATTAATTTATGGTATAGTTTAATGGTTTTATAATTCCGAACCACCTATTTAACTAAAAAATCTTACATTAGGATATGTATTTATAAAAATGAAATAAAAAAATACGTATATTTGTGTAAGGACGTCGGTAATGTTTTTAAATATGCTTAGCGTGACATCATTGAAGACGACATTTTCTGATTATTGTTAGCGGAAGCAAGCCGCTTCGTTCCAAATAAAGATTGTGGTGTTGCAGAAGGAGTGCTGCGAGCTCGTGATGTTCTGGCGCGTGCAGCAGACGCTGCGCACCACGGCCAACGCGCTGCGCCAGCAGATCGGCAACCGCGAGGCCGCGCGCCTGGACCGCGAGCTGCGCGAGGTGCTGGACGAGGTGCGTGCCCTAGCTGCAACCCTGACTGATAGATCGAAACGAACTACTACATTATTATACACCTTCAAAGGGCCTACAAAAAATTCTTTGATGCCATATACAATATATATATCTCTTAGGGATAACTCACAATTATAATTTTTATTTCTTACATTTTTACGTAAAATAATTACTTATTACGAAGCGATTTTATTTATACATTATACATTACAGCATTCATTTTCATCCAGTTAAGTATATGAAATATTTTGTGCTTTTAATATAGATCAATATGGCCCTTTACAACATGTAATTTAAACGAATATTTACGAAGATATTATAGTATTAACATAGCGGGACATAGCAGTTGCGTCACGCAGTAGTGCCAGCCAAGACGCATGCCGATAAATAGCACAAATTAAACTATTTAAAATCCAAATTTTACTCATTTATTACTTCTGATGCATGCTAGTAAGTGGCTAAAACACAACTTGACCTAGACTGGCTGGCGCTCTCACACGCGTCCTATATAATGGTACGAGAGCTAGCAACGTCGGGAAAACAAGGAATTTAGGTCGGCCAGTTTTAAGATATGTTATTCCACTTACTCTCTTGACCGTAATACTGGCAATCTGGCTAGCTGTAGTGGTTGCGTTTGTTACTGCGCAGCCTATTTGTACACGTAAAATATCCGTTTTTCAAATCATTTTAAGAAGATTTTTGTTTGTTACATTATGTTTATTAAAGTTTTTGCAACATATATTAATTTTGCCAAACCGTTCTGATGTTGCTAAAGCTGTGCCAGACGCAATTTTAGATGGACAAATTTTGGATTTTTCAAATTAATTTAGTATGGCTGAAATTTTGATATGATGTTACATAGATATCCAAAAACCCAGACTAATTTTGCCAGACCGGTATCTGGTTGCTACCCTTCTGCCAAACGCATCCAAAAGTGAAACGTGATGTAGATCATTTTGCTTTGTCTAGCAATTGTTGTCGAATAAAATACAAAAAAAGGATTGAAAACAATGAAATAAATTTGTCCATCAGTACTGTATCAATGTGATAACACATTGTTGTAAAAAATTAAGATAATGATAAATCTCAACTATGAAAATCTTACTTATGAAGGCGAAATTTGTAAGTATGGATTTGTTCATGATCTAACTCTTTCACGTAAAAACTACGGCATGAATTTTAATGAAATCTTACAAGATACAGCGTAAACATCAGAACAACACATAGGCAACATCTTATAACGATACGGTGTTTATTGCTGAAAATATGGCAATAAATACTAAGAAAATTAATCATGAAATGTCTTTTAACGCGTACGCTGCGAAAATTATAGATTACAAAACAAAAACATATATATGGGTGAAAGCTTTGCTTACTTTTTCTGACAGGGGGGTTGGGGAGTAAATAATTGTAATTAATTTGTTTACGTAATACTTGAATGGGCCCATACATGGGATGGATAGAACAGTACACTCGTGCTGGCGGTGACGGATACGGCGGCACGTACAATACGTACATGTCACTGACTTGGTTACAGATGGCAGCCGATACTGAATTGAAAAAGAAGCTGTTAGCCGGAAGAAGAGTCGAACTGGCGGAGGAATTAAGTAAGTATAACAATTCATATTATTTTACTAAAAACTTAAAGTTGTTGCTCATTCCCTGAATCGATCTCAAATCGTCGTCATATCTCTTTTTCAGAGCGAGTGAGACAGGTCCAAGAGAAATTAGAAGAGTTTATAGAAGCACTCAACAAAGAGAAATAGTTGTTATATGTATAATATATTGTAGTTAAATAGTTATTTAATATGTGCGACGTATATATTTGTATACAGGTCTGTGTATCTATACTCAGTTATCGTTAATGCGTATGTCTATGTACATGTAGGAATCTGTTTGCAAGTACGGAGGTATGTCCTAACCGGTCAATTTAAAGTAACGGTTACATGAATCTGATGAACTTAGCCACAGGAGCGTGACGAGTAATGAGTTAGTGAGAAATTACGTCTCTAATTTTGATTAGCTGTTGTATTTATTTGATCCCCTTTTAAAAACTTTAGACTGGAAATAGGGATTTAGAGTGCAAAAAAGAAAATAGTTGAATTTAAATCCTTCTCGATGTTGCTCCACATGAATTCAGTACCTATTCTTTTCCTGTTTTTATTTATTTGACCATCCTGGACTGATCTGATGATATGTCGAATGTACGTGATGAAGCTGATACAAGCATGAACTTTTACCATTCTGAACTCGTCTTAAATAATCAATATATTCAATTAACTGATAACCAACATGTTGTTTTTATTTACATACAGTCATTGTAAAGCAACAGCAATAAAAATACAAAACGTAAAATGTTATGCATTTTTTTAAAGCGCTAAATATGTTTAGGTATATTATTATTTGCAACATATGCTGGTGTGGGTAGTAAAGGTTGCTGCCATTAATCACGTGAGGCTTAAATGGGCTTTTAAAAATAGAATGAAAAAATGATGTTTCGATAAAATCACAAAATATCACTGGGGGGACGAGAGCAGGTAAGGTAACACAAAAAAATAAATACTCGTATGATTTGGGGTAGTTTTAAATATCACTACGTATCACCAAGGAAGAGCGAGGGTTAAATATGATTAAAAAAGATCACGTGATTAATAGACGGCACCTAATATGTTGTAAGGGTAATCTCTCTTGATGATGTAGTATACGCAGTATTAAGCATATTGTACAAGTGGCAGTGGACAGTGGACAACTCACTTGGTACTGATATCACATATGCATTAACGAAAGTATGTTGTATTATTTTGTTATTAATTTAACTGCTTATTATAAGTTGTCTTTTAATAAAACTCGAAGAAAAATCATCTATTCCCATTTGATTTTCCCGCCAATGCCAAGCCTTATATTTAACTGGACGCCTATAGATGGTGCCTATTATGAACTTTTAATTCCAGCTAGCTTGCGCGTTGCCTTGTAAATGCACATTTGCAGCGACTAATTCTACTCATCACTGACTAGCTGGAACTAGTCGTCGATAATTCGAATTTGCATTGAATTTGACAGGAACTTCTCATCACTGACTAGCTGGAATTAGTCATTGAAAATATTAATTTGGAAGGTAGCGCTGGCTGGAACTGGCTGGAATAAAGAGCTCATATTAGGCCTGCATGACAGGGCAATGGTTGTCCAGCAGTGCTGTTGTCCAGTCAGTCGCTTATTACGAGGTATTCAAATCCGTGATTAAATAAAGCTGAGTTGATAGTTATTTTTTGACATTCAAGTTAGTTATTACCAAATTGACATAGTTGGATTTAGTAGTTAGTTGTCCGCTACAGTAGAGAGAGCTACCAGTCTTTTTTAATCTGTTTCAAATTCAAATTCAAAATATCTTTATTCCATAGACTTTACAAAGTACTTAGAATCGTCCCATAAAAAAAACATTCACGGAGCTTAGATTCCCTTTCATCACACTGTCTTGAATGTGAAAGCGAATCGAGTGCCAGTTCCGGCGTCAAGGCTTCTTGAGAAGAACTGGCAAGAAACTCAAGGCCGACTCTTTTCAAATATCCAGTTTAACAAATAGTGATAAATACAATCAATACAACACAAAAGGAGCAGTTCAATTCCAAACTTTTTTATCGTTTATATAGTCTGCGATACAATAATAAGCCCTTTGATATAATCTACTTTTAATATAATTTTTAAATTTCCCCATGGATAATTCAATCGCGTCGTTTGGAAGTTTATTGTAAAAGCGTATAAATTGACCTGGGAACGAGTTAGAGATTTTATGGAGCCTAGTAGTGGGCACAGCGAGATTGTTTTTATTTCTTAAATTTATTTTATGAACATCACAGTTTTTCTTAAATTTAGTTTTATATTTATGAACATAAATAAGATTTTCATAAATATATTGTGAATAAAATGTCATAATTCTTATTTCTTTGAATTTATTTCTTAGTTTAATATTACTTTTCGTTAAAAAGAAAATAATAATACATGTATTGTAATAACATTGGAATTACAGTTATTTAATAATCATGCCATACGAGAAAAGCTGTAGTGCCCCAGAGTCCATTTTCAAGAGAATTTCTTGTATTTTTGAATGTAAGTCCTCTCCGAGATTGGAACGATTCTTATTTAAAACAAGAATAGCCAAACGTATAGCAATCTCAATATTTTCGGCCAGCACTCCCTTAATAATCGCTGCTATGAGCTGAGATTTGCTCTTACAATAAATGAAATATTGATCTAAGTATTCTTTGAATGCACCACTATATATTTCAGTAACTGAATCAAAGTATTTCGAGTTAAGTTCCGCAACTTCTCGTGCAATGGATTTCCCAAAGTTAAAGCCAACTATATCCAAGCCTTCAGACATTTTTGAAGTAAAACTTCTAATGTCTCGTGCAAGAGCGTTTAACGCTTTTAACGCCCCCTTGCGGCCCTCGCGGGGCAATATATAATAATATTTAGTACTACTTTAAAACATCAAAGTATATATGAAGCTAACTTTTCAATTTGTTAAGCTTGAATTATAATAGTACACAGACATCTAGTAGCAAGTGGAGGTACTAATTGATTTGGAATGTCAATCATATATAAACCCTACGGTAGTGAAACCATAGCGCGATTTAATAAGTTGACGTATGCGAAGCGCGACCTCTATGACCGAAAACGTAAATAATCGTGACAGTTCGGTACTCTGCTCTATTTGTTTGTTTTTATTAAATATATTCAACTATATACTCCAACTGTAAATTGGTTTAGGAGTACTTTGTTCTGTAGTAAAGCTTATGAACGTAAAAAAATAGTGCATAACGAGTGACGATGAATTAATTTTACTCTGTGAAAGACAATACGACAAAGAGCTTTTGCTTAAACCAAAATTAGTCGTGATTTGAACAAATATATTACTTGTTACTGGATGTACTTACGAATATTTTGGTAATTATAAACTTATAATCTGTATTTTCTTTTTTTAATTCATCACATTTAAAATATTGCAAAGCATACTTATACAATATTAGCTATTTACAGTTTTCTTTATATATTACATAAAACTATGTTATTTATCAAGTAACTTGATGTATAATTTTCATTTATAATTTTTAAGAGAATTAATTTTCAAGCATAATATATTTCAAGGATAATTTAATTATAAACTGACTTCAATCATCACTCATGGTTTATACTCATGGTTAACTAATCTTATAAAAAGAAACATTTATAAGTTCAGATTATGGGTTTAAATAATAGTCTGTTTCTGATCCTCGGTGAAATAATTTCTATATTATGAAATACAAAGATACTGCTACCCATCCAATTTTTACATATACATGAGCCTTGGTTGTTCAAGTGTAATAAATAAATATAGTTAATTCATAACTAGTTTGGCAATTACAAGTTACAAGATCTTAGAAATAAGCGCTGAACCAGAGTTATTTGGAATAAAATAAGTTCAGATTATGGGTATAAATAATAGTCTGTTTATGGTCCTCGGTCAAATAATCTCTATATTATGAAATAAAAAAATATCAAATATTTTTATATTTGATATATATATATATATTATCTTTAATATAATTCCTTTGAACTTTGAAAATGTATAATGTGTTGAAATGTAAATTATAAAAGGCATGGCACTTCAAATAGATGGTGATTAACAGACATGTCTGTGACGTGTCCGTATGATATATATTCCAAATAGATATTTGGATTAAATATCTATACAGACACCATTATGATAATGTTGATCATTCTATTTTATGTCTGTTAATCACATTCTATTTGAAGTGCCATGCCTTTTATAATTTATATTTCAACCCATTATACATTTTCAAAGTTCAAAGTGATTATTAGTTTTACTAGTGATGTAATAATACCATTTGGTTACATCACTTACTTACTAGTTAGGAACTTAGTTATCATTTGAATTTAGTTATCATTCCAATTTTTAATAGTACCTATAATATTTTAATATTAATAGTCTCGCTGGTCGTGGGATCGATTCCGAGCCAATGATTTCTCTGAATTACTTGATATTAGGTAGGTAACCCATGGTAAAAATTTGAGATTTGGATAATTCTCCACGCGAAAATGATAATAACAATTCAATTCTTAGTTTTTTATGGGATAGGAGGGCAAACGAGTAAGTGGGTCACCTGATGGTAAGCAATTTGACACCGCCCATGAACACTGTGGTGCGTTGCGCTCCTTTAAGAGAGTAGGAGGGAAAGGGGCTCGGACCTTTGGATACCTCCCTCACCGAACGAAAAGCGGCACGAGCAACTTTACGTCGATATTCTTATTCGAACCGCATGGATCGAATTTTTCATTTTGCAATGTAGTATGTAGGTATATATTATGAATGTAATAAATATTACTTATTATGTATTACGTAGTTTTTGATCTTACAACTCATTTTTTAAGTTTTTAAACACGAGGAGCCAAGCAGTCCGCTGCATAAATGGGCTGGTTCGCCCGGGAAATACCAATAGCTCTCATTCACAGATAGTTTTAATGCTTTTTTGTGTATCAAATAAAAGGGCTTTTTGATAGTATGTTGAAAAATGTGACGTCATCCTAAATCCAATATTGCGGAATAAGTATTTTAATGCATTTTTACAATATGGGTTGAATGGGCTTGAGCTTGGGGGAGTACCTAAATCAAAGAACAATACGACGTTGAATATGGGGTATCTTCTTAAATAGAGGAGTAATTACCAAATTCTACTCAGACCCATATTAAGATTTATACTCAAGTGGGGATTGAATCCGCCAATCTCCGTTCTACATTCGATTTTACCAATGCACCACGAGGCCTGTCGTAATGTAAGTAAGATGTGCTCTTTTTAAATTAAGCGTGTTATAAATGTATGTTTGTTTGTTACAAAGTTTTACTTCCATAGCGCGGAGAGACTCCACGCGAATTTTTTTTTTTCTCTTTGTCTTGAAATAATTCAGGAGTTTCTTTTATACTTTGTCTGATTGCATTAAAGTATATAATTGTATCATGAATGTGGACATAATATTTAAAGTAGACATCTTTAGGCATAAATGTGCGCATCCATTTTAAAATGTTTTCTATTACCGGAATACAATTTGGATAACTAATATCTAAACATACAAAGTTATATTGCAATGACTTCATGAGCTGATCCATGTTTTCCTGGAAGAAATAGCGACGTTCTGTTTGAATGGCTATATCGCGGAACGAATAAAGTTTTTGTAAGAACGGCTCTCCAAACTTTTCAAACCTTTGTAACTAGTTCTTGATTATTTCTACTCAACATTAAATATCTAATAACAAGAGCCGGAAACGACTCTGCGTCAACTTTATTCACATTTTTCAATACCAATAACAACACATCATCTAATAAAGAGGCAATTATTTCAGGAAGATATTTCATTAGTTCGCGGAGAACTGTATCTACATCTTTATCAGAACCTTTATTCAAAGCGAGATAGAGCAGTGCACAGTAGTTGGGTTTCAATGTTTCTGGAATCCACTCGGTTTTTCCTAATATATAGCGTAGACCCTTGCGGAGAGTTAGGTCTATATTATTAAGATGAATCTTTACGATGTTCCAAATTTGTAGATTGGCTGCTTCTCCGAAATGTCTAAAATGCAAGATCGCAGCACGCAGAGCTGCCGTCGGTCGAATAGTTACGGCTTTTGCAAAAATATCGGCTGTGCAATGAGTGCGTGGAGCAAGTGCAAGCGCTAAGCGCACTGGACGTCTGTGACCTTCTCGTAATAGCATTTGAACTACGCTCGTTACTTGGGCTGGCCGCGAGCGCATGGCGCATACAGCTACTGCCTTCATTCCAGCTTCACGCCTAGAGCCAGCGCGTCTGTAGCCGGTCGCGATCGATGTAAGTTGGCCCGAAGAGCAGCAGATAATTTGTAGTCTTTGTTGCCAGTACTTGCCCGTGTACAAAATAGCGACTTTAATTCTGTATCCGTATAAAGAGTCACCAGCGGTCGAGTTATACTTATAATAGGTTCCTGCATGATCTTGTTTTGTAGAGCTAACTTAACATTTTCTGCTATACCCCCTGTCTCGTTAAAATAAACAGCTAGTTTCGATATAAACTGGTCAACATTTTGCCCGTAAATTATTAATCTGATAAACCAATCGCATTCGAATGAATTTTGATCTTCTTACTTCTTACCTACGTGATAGGATCCAAACAGTAGATGTTAACGGAAAGCGATCACATGGATCAGCTGTAGCATTGGGGGTGCCGCAGGGCTCTATTTTGGGACCTTTCCTGTTTCTTTTGTACATTAATGATCTACCCTATCTTGTAAAGGACAGTCATGAAATAGTCTTGTTTTGCAGATGATACTTCTTTAGTTTTTAAGGTAAAGAGACAACAATCAGTAATTGACGATGTAAACAATGCTCTTTCAAAGATAGTAAACTGGTTTAGTGCTAATAATTTGCTTTTAAATGGTAGCAAAACCAAATATGTTAGATTTTTTACTAAAAATGTTAAACAAGTTATAACCAGTGTCGTGATGGACAATAGGAGACTGGAATTGGTCAATAAGGTTGTCTTTCTTGGTATAACATTAGACTCTAAACTACAGTGGGGCCCACATATAGAGACGTTATCTGGTAGACTTAGCTCAGCCGCTTACGCTGTAAAGAAAATACGTCAATTGACCGACGTTGATACTGCACGTTTAGTTTATTTTAGTTATTTTCACAGCATTATGTCATATGGCTTATTACTTTGGGGTAGTGCTGCGGATGTAGACTCGATTTTTGTGCTCCAGAAACGAGCTATTCGTGCTATCTATATGATGAGTCCCAGGGTTACACTGAGAAGTAAATTTAAAGAGATACGAATAATGACGTTACATTCACAATATATTTATGAAAATTTAATCTATGTTCATAAAAATATAACTAAATTTAAGAAAAACAGTGATATCCATCAATTAAACTTAAGAAATAAAAACAAACTTGCTGTGTTCACTACTAGGCTCCAAAAAATTTCTAACGCGTTTCCAGGTCAATGTATACGCTTTTACAATAAACTTCCAAACGACGCGGTTGAATTATCGTTAGGTAAATTTAAGAAATATGTTAAAAGTAGACTATATACAAGAGCTTATTACTGTATCGCAGATTATATCAATGATAAAACCGTTTGGAATTGAATTGCTTCTTTTGTGTTATATTGTTTGTATTTGCTGCAAAATATTGTTATTCTGCTAACCAAACTTTACTGTTATTGGTAAGATTGTATGCAATATGACGTTTCTCGCCGGGCAAACTTACTAGTTTATTTTTTTTTTGTCTGGGATCTTGAATAAGTCATGCTCACTGAAAGGTCCTTGCTTATGGCGGCGTCGTTGATCGGGTCGCCACCTTCCCTAAAATATGGCGAGGGAGGCGATGGCTGAGATATGGGTCATGCTCGTGAACGGGTGCTGTTTGTGGGGACTGGTCTGTTCAAGCGTCCAAAGAATATTAACGTACTGTGTCCTAAGTTTTACGTGAGGAACCTCATCTTGCTCTATAAATTATTCTAATAATTTGTAATTTAGTTTACTTAAAATTAAGTAAAAAGAAAAACAAAGACTCCCCTGAGTTTCTTGCCAATTCTTCTCAGGACGTGAGTAATCGAATTGGCGGATTGAAATTATTGACGTTCATAAGTGTCTTTAATGACCTAAACTGAATAAATGAGATTTTGATTTGATTTGATTTAATGCTTCCACATCATGTCGTAACAGATTCAATAGCGCCGCATCATCGTGTTTGTTCAATATCGATGCTTGTTATTGTCGTCAATAGATGGCGCTGTGCCCAAATCCTGCATTGCGCTATGGTTTGGTGACTATTGTGGCGCTATAACGTTGCATTTACCTATTAAATTAGATTCCCTCATAAAAGTTTGTTTCTATTACTACACTCCTAGTTCAGTAGTGCATCCTAGAATAAGCAGTGTTTAAACTTTAGATTCTGTCGTAACAGATCACGACGACCAACACGAGCATAATATAAACGTTTCATTAATCCTGTTTCTAATTTTAAGTCGCGATTCGCTAGTTCTGTAACAGCAGTCACTATTGACGATGATCTAATATTGATACAATAGTAGTGTTGAGTAGGACACGACTTGAAAAAGAGTTTGTAAGAGTAGCCTGTTTTTGTCCTAAGACAGTACAATGTCCCACTTCAAATGAGGCGAGGCGTACTGAACCATTTGAAGTTATTGTAGTACGAAATACGCGCGCCTCCAGGTGCCTCAAATATCAGACGCGACGTGCTTTTGTCATGTTATTTGTTTGTATAGTACAAATATTTTGTAATTATAAATCTTACAAGTATAAAAAATAATTTTATGTGTTTGTAGTCTTTTAGGTATTCAAACCTAATGATTACGAATATAAAATTTCTCATCTAATATACCTGTTAAAAATAAACGCGAAAGTTTGTGAGGATGGATGTGGGATGAATGTTTGTTACTTTTTCACTCAAAAACTACTGAATGGATTGTAATCAAACTTTACAAGAATATAACTTATAATTACATCAGAATAACAAATAGGCTATAATTTATAGTTGTGGTGTTAATTATCCAAAACATAACGATAAGCATCAAGTAATATAAAAAATCTTTGAATTTGCATGACTAGAGGGTGCTGTGCGATATGGTTTATCAGAAAAAAATACTAATTAAATGGCACTGACTCTTTAAACAACGTAAGATTATTAAATAAATTTTAAATACGCCTCTTCTGGCTGGAACCTTGCTTCGCATGGACGACAATATATTTCTCCCTCTCTCGAAATGTCAGACGCGACGATTGTGACTTGACGTACTTGCCGTTTGTCTGCCTCGGACGACCGCGACAAAAAAATTGAAGTAGTACAATTTTTAATTTCGAGGCACTCTTACATTTTGACGTCATGTCCGGGACAAATGAAGCGCCTCTTGTATGTCCTACTCAACACTATACAATAGTCTTTCATAACATCGAGCAAATGGTTGAGGTAACTCGCAGCTACTTCTGGATCTACATCTGAAGCGGCCGTCGTTAACATGCGTTGCAACCTGGCGCTAACTATATTACGTTCAGATGCAGTGAGTTTATACTCAATAAGAGTGGTAAAATTTTTTAAAAAAGCCGTGCGATGTAGGGGCTCGCAGTCACGGTTAGCAAGCAGCTGACGAATACCAACAGCGTGAAGTCCCTCAAAACAGTCGGCTTCTGGTTTGGTTCCATCCAGCCCCAACCCGTATGCGCAACTTAGCATCATATCCCATACATCAGCTGGTAGTCGCCAAACTTTAGCTCGCTTCACAAGACTGCGCACTATAGTCGTTCTCTCGTGTACTGGCTCATTACGCACTCTAAAAGCAAAATACATTAACTCACGCACATTCTCTTCACGTCCACCACTTTTGCTTACCAATACTCACAACATATCACACCGTCGGTCTGGCCAACTTGTGGCCCAAATTTGATCTCTTAGTTCTAAAAGTGTACCTTCGAAGCTCACGAACCTGTACTCGTCAAATAGCATCTGTAATTCCGACTTCACTATATTCATCTCCCATTTCATATCACAATGGTATCATGCTGTAAAACTCCCCGGATATCGTAATCTCAAGTTCCAAAATTTACACGCTCGCTTTAACTGTATCGGTTCATATTCTTGGTCACAGAAAACGTGAGATATAGTAGAATTGATTTCTTTGATTACTGGTAACGCTGGAAGGCCATATGGACATTCTACTATATGGTCGCCCAAATTTTTCTCTACGAACACTAGATTCTTAAACTCAGCTCTATTATTCCTTCCGATACGTTTGACTAATATCTCCACATTGGGATATGAGAACCACCGTGGCAAATAATCAGCACGCGCTAGACGCATCACGACCTCTTGGCACTCCTCTGAACTCAGTCGCCGAGCAACAGTGTCCACGTGGAGAATGTAAGCAAAGTAGACCTCCACCTTGGCCATGACTCTGTTTTTATCTCATGTTTTAGATATTGCTGCACCAATTCTACGTTGGCCTCAAACGCATCAAAATATGTCTTAACAAGCTTGGCATTTTTCTCTGCAAATATCTTCAGATAATGGAGAGTTAATTTGATGAGTATATCAGGAAACTCTGTTGATATAAACTCATTATCACAGTGACTGAGAAATTTAATAGCGAATTCAAATTTGGTCACTTTGTTATATAAATAGAACTCCTGACATCTCGAGGAATCAGTTAAATTATTATACAGCCAATGTTTCATTTTAATGATGGCTGGCATCACCATTTCTGGAAATAGAGAGAGAGAAATATCTAGGATTAATTAAATCCTTTCGATGTACGAGCCATTTGCATTTGAGTGCTCTGCTTACATACAGCATGTCATCATCTTTTAAAGTTTTTAGTATGTAATCTACATTTTTGAGCTTATTAGCAAGATCAATTTTAAATAGCCGATCGACAGGAGTATTCTCAGGAAGAGCTTCAATATCTTGGAAAGATATTTCTTTGGAGGCAGCCTGGTTCACTTGTGTGTTGAGGTAACAATGTCGTTGGCCGAGATCTCCAGATCAGTGGTAGTCTCGAAGCCATATCTGTCAACAAACAAATTATACTGAAATATGTATAAATTTTTATTTGATGAAAAATGTTCATGTTGTGTGATCATGGTTCGCTGGCTAAACTGGTC
Organism: Euproctis similis; assembly: GCA_905147225.2. Taxonomy (NCBI): domain Eukaryota; kingdom Metazoa; phylum Arthropoda; class Insecta; order Lepidoptera; family Erebidae; genus Euproctis; species Euproctis similis. Next base: position 866,176 of record LR990105.1, on the reverse strand, counting down.
ATTAAAATACATCAACATTACTTTTGTTGTGGCTAACCACTTGAACGAGCACACCACAGACCTACATCGATATGTAATAGATAACTCTTGATTGAACCGGCTTAGTACTATTCCAAAAGCTTGGTGTTAGATAGATTTCACATTCCACCAACTTTTTTGGACAATCATCATTTTCATCGATCATTTTTGATATGTTTCATTAATCGCAGTAATCACCCACTTTTAATCCCATTACCCAATTAGACTGTAATCGGAGTAGTAGAATTAAAGGAGGTCCTTCTCAGTGTATTAAAAAGTGTTCATTGAAAGGGAAAAAATGAAGGTGGCTATAGTAGCAAGTAGAAGGATTTCAAAATGAGCGTCACAAATTATAAGAGTTGGATACTAAACTTCCGCTTTGGTACAGCGCTTTTTGCAATATGCGTTTTAAATAATATTTTTTCGTTATTTTTTATGGTATAGGAGGATAAACAAGCGGGCGTGTCACCTGATGGTAAGCAACCAACGCCGCCCATCTACGCCAGCAACACATATAGTGTTACTGTTGCGTTGCCGCCCTTTAAGGGATAGGGAATGGGGGATAGCTAGGGATGGGAAAGGGGGTGGGTCTCCGATTTCGATATTTTTTTTCTAAAATTTTTTAACTTAACATAACTTCACGCCATTCTCTACCCGAAGGTGTAGGCAGTGGCTATCAAGCCTCAACTCGCCGTCATGTTTACGTTCCAAATGGAAAAAAAGGTGGGGATTTTAATTTCGAAAAGTCATTGGTGTCACTCGAACCCGAGAGCCCGGATTCAGAAACCGTGCGCTCGACCCCTCGAGACTAATTTTTAACCGACTTCGAAAAAAGGAGGAGGTTCTCAATTCGTCGGTATGTATAATTTTTTTTTATATCTGTTCCCCGATATTTTTGTCAGTTATGGACTACTGGATACTTAGTACAATATACAAAACATAATACTTTAACAAGGCCATCTTTAATTACAAAAATATTTACTATTGAAGTCGGTGCCGGCAAAAAGTTACACCGTATTGTATTTTGCCGTGTAGCTTTATCGACTGCGCATATCATACAACACAACATAATAAGTTTCTTAGGCTGGCACCGACTACAATAGTAAATATTTTTGTAATTAAAGATGGTATTGTTAAAGTATTATGTTTTGTATATTGTACTAAGTAGGTAAATTAGTTGGATTATTTATCGCTTTTTAGTTACGTAAGTATATTAGGGATCATCAGAACGCTAAAAAAATACTTAAAAAAAAGTTAAACCGACTTCAAGAAGACAAACGACAAAAGGTATATAAAATATAATATGATGTTGATGGTACCAAAAACATAGAATTAGCAGAACGATCAATGGTGATTGTATTGGGTGTTATCGTTGCTTGCTTCGGTTTAATGTTATCTATAAAAAAGTCGCTCAAAGAATTAGCAATTTGTACTAGATCAGAGATATAGTTTTCGTCATTTTTTATAGCTCAAATTATATGTCTGGGAAAGTTATCTTTCGTTTCGTTAATTATTTCCCAGGTTGCCTTCGATTTATTTTCGGATGCGTTAATTTTATAATTGTTTTGTGCAAGTTTAGTAAGTTTTACTATTTTTCTATATTTCTTAGTGTAATTTTTAATCTAGTCTTAGCATGTTCATTTTTATGTAATCTGTATTCCCATATCAATTTTCTCTTAGTTTCGCTACATTTCTTAATTCCTCGGGAGACCTATTTTGGAGTCGTTTTAGTAGATATCTTTATCCTGCTGATAGGAAAACAACGATAAACGAACTATAAGCTAATTCAGGGTTTTGTGTGTTATATATGTCACTGAAGGATAGGCTTTGTATATATTTTTTGAATTTCATCATATTCACTTTACTGTAATTGCGACGCAGTATATACCAATAATTGATCAGATTAGTCTTTTTTGCTGGAAACTCTAATATTTGTGCTGTATGATCAGACATGCTATTGACATGCAGAAACTCTATTATATTAGACTTACATTTATTTCCAAAGTTATGCGCCAAATTATCAATACAGGTCCCACTGGATAGCCGAGTGGGTTCTTTAAATTCCAATTTTAAATTCAAGTTTGAAAGAAGGCACTCTAATTCCAAAAATACATTATTATATTTTAGTGCATCAATGTTAAAATCACCTGCAATTACTATTTTTTTTCTTATATTTCAGCATAATATATAGGATTATCTCTAATTCTTCAAAAAAAAATTGTTAAATTGACTGAATTAGGAATTCTATAAATACATGCAATTAAGGTATTAAAGTTGACCAATTCGATTGAAGAACATTCAATAATACCGTTTATGGATAGATCGGCAATCGTAGTAACTTCTGTGAATTTGTAACAATTTTTTACTAGTATACATGTTCCTCCTCTCTTTTTATTCTGTCTACTGTAACATGCAGCTAAAATATAATTATATAAAATATAAAACAGTAGATTTTCGTTACCGGACATAAAATGCTCTGTTATACAAATGATATCGATATCACTCTTTTTATCTGATAGTTCTTCAAGACATACAGTTAATTCCTCAGTTTTGTTTAACAAATCCGCAATGTTTTGATGAAGAATTCGCAAATACTTATCACTAAAAAAATTTTATCTCACTATGATCACGTTATTCGTAAGCTGATTGTCGGTAATTGTTGTGAAATCGGAAGCGTGTTCTTTTATGGTATTCATGAGATATAAAACATCTTCAAAAATCGTAGATATACCATAGTTATTTATGTAACCTGTTTTGTATGAGAATGATATGTAGTCACGTAGTAGTTAAAAGTGGTAGAGCCAAGCAGTTCGCTGCATAAATGGGCCGGCTCGACCGGTGAAATACCACGACCTCTCAGAAGACCGACGTAAAGTGGCTCATGCCGCGTTTCGTTCGGTAAGAGAGGAACCCGGAGGCCCACCCCCCTTCCCCATCATTTTCTATCCACTATCCCTTAAAGGTCGGCAACGCAACAGTAACACTATATGTGTTGCTGGTGTCCATTGGAGGCGTTGGTTGCTTACCATCAGGTGACACGCCTGCTCGTTTGCCCTCCAATCCCATAAAATAAAAAAAACTCTGCTTGAGACTTGCTGGGGGTCTACGTAGGCGTGAACAAAAATGGGGGTCCATAAGATGCTAATGGGGGTCCACGAAAATTTACCTGCTTTTGATAGTAAAGAGCAAGCATAGTTTTTATAAGGGCCTACGTACATTATTTTAAGTACCTAACTAAGCAGATAATAATTTAATTTAGATTTTAATTTAATTTAGTTTTGATTCGGATCAATTTTGACTTGATTCGATTTTATTTTAATTTTATTATTTTAATTTTATTGTACTATAAATTTTAATCTATTTGAATTTGAATTGATTTCCGTTTGATTTGATTTAGTTTGTATTTAATAATTGTAATCTTATTTTTATTTCCTAATTTATGTTTTAGTTGTATATATATATTTTTTTTTTTTGTTGAAATTTGAAAAATATTCATATCAATTTTGACTTGATTTGATTTCAATTTTATTTTACTTTACTGTGATATTAATTTTCATTAATTTTCATTTATTTGAATTTGATTTGACTTCTGTTTGGTTTTATTTCAATTTTGTTTGATTTTGGTTTAAAAAAAAAAAAATTATTAATTGTAATCTTATCTTTATTTCCTAATTTATGTTTTAATTATCATATTATTTAATTGTTCAATTTTAATTCCGATCAACTTTGAATTGATTAGATTTTTTTTATTTTATTTTACTATGATATTAATTTTAATTTATTGAAATTCAATTTGAGTTCTGTTTGATTTTATTTTAATTTTATTTGATTCTGATTTAATTTATTTTTAGTAATTGTAATCTTATTTTTATTTCCTAATTTATGCTTTAATTATCGTACTTTCTAAATGTCACTTTTGTTGTCCATACTATGCATGCGGTGTTAACCTGTAATTAATTGTTATACTTGTGAAATAATTTTGTGCATATAAATTTTAAATGTATTAGTATAAACAATTGTTGGTTAACCTAATAAATAAATAAATAAATAATATTTTAATAAGGCAAGCGACTGTTACTTGTCTAAACTTGCGTATGATATTACGTACAATTTCGTGTACAGACTTGCAAAGCGCTATCCGCCCGACAATGCTTAATGCTTGTTCAGATATGAACTTGATCACCACTATAAATACTTGATGCCAAAGGCAAACTCATTCATTTGTTTCCGGAATTTCGAAAAAAAGGTGTGAGAAAATTTATATCAGTATTTGCTAGTGCCGAAGAAAAGTAAGTACTTACCTTTTTTTTTGTTATAGTAATTAAGTATTTTGTTTACGTGTACGTAGTCGGTTGATCACAACTGCTTGTATAGATAGGTGACTTACGGATATTTTAATTTTCCTCTTTCGATTTGAAGACAAACACAGCACGTTTTATTCAATTGTTTTTTCACGAGAGAAGCACTGCCTCTCTAAAAAGGCCGAATAAGCAATATTGCAGATCAATTAATTTTGTAGGTAATTTTTCTTGCAAATAATTACTAACTTTATAAGTAACTATTTTATCAAAACTATTCCTTTTCGGAAAGAGCGAGCGGTGCGCGGGCGACGGGAAAAGGGTGGGGCTTGAGCTTCGATGCCAGTTTGTCACGTTTTAACAATGAAGCCGCAGACGCAACGCAAATACAAGGAGCGCGTGAACTCATTGATTTGATGTTAGTTATCGTTTTTATGGACAATTTTGGGATTTCGACTTTTATTTTTCCCTAACAAATTTGACCAGCATTCGATACTGAGTATTTTTTATTTGTACTATTAATAATTAGTGGTAGATTAGGTACTTTAAAATTGATACCGTTTTGTGAAAACGTCTGTATTTGTCTTAGCGGTTTATTAGTTGGTCCCTTCACAAGCTGTAATTCTATTTCCGCGTGCTGACAAAGGCTGCGGTGTGATACCTATATTCAGAAAAAAAACTTGGTTATTAAAACATTTTTTTTTACAGGTAAGTTAACTGACACGAAACATGGCTACAGCAAAGAAAAAATGTCGACAATATAGTGTCGATTATTTGAAATATGGTTTTGTTCCATCAGAGGCAGACAAACAATTGCCCATGCGTCTATTATGCAACAAAGTTTTGAGCAACTCTATGAAACCATTAAAGCTCGAAGATCATCTAAAAAGGTATCATACTGATAAAATAGGTAAAGATTTAAAATATTTTCAAACATTGAAGGAAAAATATGAAAAGAGACCCACCATGCACAGTACCTATGTTCGCTTATACATCTCAAAGTAACGATGATGGCTTGCGGGCATCTTACAATATCTCATTACTTATAGCAAAATGTGGAAAACCGCACACTATCGAAAAACAATTAATTTTACCCGCTTCAACAGCGGGTAAAATTAATTGTTTTTCGATAGTGTTCGGAAGTTTTAAAATTTCCATCGAAACTAGTAACATTTTGAAAGTGGTCCACGAGAAAAATAAGTTTGGGAACTACTGATCTAGACCCAACGTTATCATCTCTTTGGACGATATCCTTTTACTGCCTGATTTGTCTGGAGTTGTAACATTTATAGTTTGTGTCGCCCTAGTTCTCATTTTAGTCTTAGTATTTTTAACCATATCGCTAGCTTTAAGAGATTTATTAGTTGAGCAGCCTGATGTATTTTTCTCTAACAAAGTTGTATTTTTACGTTTCGGTGTTATACTGTTCCTGCGGCGTTGAGCAAATTTTTTTGTAAGTATTAAGTGATTTTAGTATATCTTGGAGATCAGAATTAAGATGAATGTTCTCAATATTTAAATTTTCAATCTCTTCACGCGCACTCATCAGTTTCGTTGTTAACATTTTGTTTTGATCAGTAAGGTCTCTTAAAATGTCGCTATTCTTTTGTAAGCTATCAGGAATACTTTAATTAACATTGTTGTATCAAAATATAGAATAGATATAATAATAATATATAAATAATTATAATCTATACTTCTATACTAATATTATAAATGCGAATGTAAGTTTGTTTGTTACGCTTTCACGCAAAAACTACTGAACCGATCATCATGAAACTTTGTACATATACTCTTGAAGGTATTAGAAGTAACATAGGGTACTTTACATTAAAAAAAAATTTTTTTTACGAAAGATAAAACAATTGTTTGTCAAAAAATCGTCAAATTTAGCTACTTCAGTAATGAAGTTTTACAGTATTCGTAAATTAGATAACATAACGTAACTTCACACCTTTTTCTATCCGAAGGTGTAGGCAGCGGCTGTTATGCCTCGCGAGGGACGGTATTACAGTATTCAAAATTTCAAAATTTGCAAACCTACAAAAGTCTATAAATTGTGGCTTAGAAGAAGATAAAGCGAGTAAAGAGACCTCTGATCGCACCTCCGGTAATTTTTCATTTGTAACTACTGGATTGACCGGCCACTTTGTGGAATCATGTCTCAAAAACTCAGGGCCTGACCACCAAATCTCTAGACTTTGCAATAGATTAATATTAACCCCCCGTGATACGTGATCCCCTGGGTTTAAATGAGTTGGAACGTGTCTCCAAGAACAGTTTCCAGTCTTGTCCAGAATTTCAGAGACACGATTACGCACAAAGGGTTGTAATTTATTGGGTAACATTTTGAGCCACGCCAGGACTACCGTTGAGTCAGTCCAAAATGTGACGCTTCTTATCTGAGCTCTGAGTGAATTAATTACCTTTTCATAAAGTCGAACGCCAAGTAATGCCGCGGATAGTTCACTCTTTGGTATTGTTAGGGGCTTAATAGGCGATACTCTGCTTTTAGCCGTAAGTAACCGTACATGTACATTTGTAGAATTTGAGCTTCGAACATACACACACGATCCATAGGCTAGCTCAGAAGCATCATTAAATATATGCAAGTCTATAAACTCATACATATCACAAAGGATACAACGAGGAATACGTATTTTATTAATAAGTGGCAAATCGTGTAAAATATTTGACCATAATTTTAAAATGTCAGGTGGCAATGGATCATCCCACCCCAATTTATATATCCATAACTTTTGTATTATCATCTTCATGGCAATAATACAAGGGGCTAAAAGACCTAATGGGTCAAAAATTTGTGAAATTGTAGAAAGAATACTGCGTTTAGTTAAGCAATTCGAAAGGTCCTGATTAATTGAAAAACATAGTACGTCTGAGTCAGTGTGCCAACGAAGACCTAAAGTTTTACTTGGTTCTATTGAACCTATGTTTAAATTAACTGATGTAGGTTCAGCACAGTCAGATGTAACTAGGGCGCTATTAGATTTCCACTTACGCAGCGGCATTCCAGCAGAAGCTAATTCTTTGGTTACCTTCTGTCGGATGCTCATTATTTCCTCAACGCTGTCTCCACCTGAGAGCAAATCGTCGACGTAGAAGTCGTGTTTTATAATTGTAGCAATTTTTTATCGACGCAATCAGTACCTTTTTTTTTTTTTTTTTTTTTTTTTTTTTTTTTTTTTTTTTTTCGCGAGGAAATGCTTTATGCACACCCCCCGCCTGGGGACGGCAGGGGGTAGTGTGGGACTCCCAAAACAGTAAACTGAAATCCGATCCTAGGGTTACCCATTAAAACCTCGCGGCGGCCTTCCTCCGGCGTTGGGGTGGTCCAGGATTCGGATAAACCCCTCTGGTCCACCCCGCCGTCGCCCCCCCTCCGTCATGAGGGGGTGCTCATCCTCGGGGAGCCTCGGCGAGACTCCCCCGGGCGGGGCGGCTCCGACCGCGCGCTGTAAAGAGGCGCGCGGCCGGCGGCGCCCCCGACGACCCTCTCCGGCCGCACCGGGGGGTCATCCTTCCCGGGCCGCGACCCGGGCGCACCCGCGGGGTGTGCACCCTCGCGGCCCGCCGGCGGCGGCGATCACTGAGCTCGCCGCCGCCGCCTTCGAGCGGGATCGGCTCTCTCCCGACCCCGCTCGGCGGCCTCCTTCTGGAGCATGACAGCTTCGCAGAAAGAGACCACAGCCCTCCACTCCTCCTCGCCCGCCAGCATTGCCGCGACCAACGCCGGCGGGGACAAGTCTCGCCCGATCCCGTCGACCAGGACTCGGCGCTCGGCCGCCCAGGCCGGGCAGACCTCCAGCGTGTGCTGGGCCGAGTCCAGGTCGGATGCGCAATGGTGGCATCTCGCCGTCTCTTCACGTTTTATTCGACTCAGATACTCACCGAAGCACCCGTGCCCGGTGAGTATCTGAGTCAACCTGTAGGTGACAGTGCCCCATTTACGGAGCACCCAGGCCTCGAGGTGGGGCAGGACGGCCCCGACGGCGCGTGAACGCGTACCGCCCTGGAGGACCAGCGCGTCGCGCCAGTCCCCCAGGACCCGCCGGAAGGCCTCCCGCCTCCGCACTTCGTGTCCCCGCGCGTCCCCCCCTCCCCGGCCGAGATCGTACGCAGCTGCGTACATCTCGGCCAGGATGATGAAGGGGGGATAACTCGCGAGGACCGTCGCCGCCTCGTACGAGATGGTACGGTAGCCCCGTACGACCCGTATGGCCATGATCCGCTCCAGGCTCCTCAGCAGAGCCTTGGAGCGGGAGGCCCCCGCGAGGTCTCGCGACCAAACGGGGGCCCCGTACAGGGCCACGGACCGCACGACGCCACCGTAGAGGCGGCGAACTCCCTCCCCCGGTCCCCCGAGGTTGGGCAGCAGGCGGTGTAAAGCGCCCGCCACCCGTCGCGCTCGGGGGACCATCCGTACGAAGTGCTCCTCGAAGCTCCAGCGGCTGTCCAGGGTGAGGCCGAGGTACTTCATGTACCGCCCCACCGGGACAGCCGTGTCACCCACCTGGATCCGCGAGGCCGGGGGTTCCCTGCCTCTGGTGAGGCGGTGGAACCACAGCGCCTCACTTTTGTGAGGCGCCACCTCCAGGCCCAGCCCGCGGATCCGTCTGACGACGATTGCCACCCCCAGCTCGGCGAACCTGAGCGTACGCTCGAAGTCGGGCCCCGTGGCGACTACCAGAGTGTCGTCTGCGTAGCAAACGACACTCACGCCACGGGGCAGACTGGAGCGGAGGACCGGATCGTATGCGAGGTTCCACAGCAGGGGCCCGAGCACGGACCCCTGCGGAACCCCGCACGTCACCTCCTTCCTCTGCTCCGTCCCATTCCGGTCGACATAGTCCACCCGTCTCTCCTGCAGGTAGGCCCCGATGACCGACCTGAGGTAGGGAGGCACCTCGTGGTATACGAGGGCCTCCCTGATGGCCGGCCAGGGGAGGGTCCCGAATGCGTTGACGATGTCGAGTGACACCGCCAGCGCGACCCCCCCCGATCGGACTGCCGGTTCCGACAGGGCCCGCACCCGACGCACCGCGTCGATGGTCGAGCGCCCCTGCCGGAACCCGAACTGGCAGTCCGATATGTCCGGGCCCACCTGCGACAGGTGGCTGCTGATACGGGCGGAGATAACCCTTTCAAAGAGCTTCCCCGCCTCGTTCAGCAGGCACGCAATCAGTACCTATCTGTCGAAGACACCTAGTAGCTAGGTATGGGGCACTCGCGGTGCCATACGTGACAGTGTTTAACTGATAAGCAACCATAGGTTGTGTAGGGTTGTCGCGCCAGAGTATCTGCTGTAGATGCCTGTCATCGGGATGTACAATAATCTGACGGTACATTTTTTCTACATCTGCCGAAATAACATATTTATATTTTCTAAATCGAAGTAAAATAGATATCAAATCATCTTGTACAGTCGGCCCTATCATTTGTAGATTATTAAAAGATACCCCGGAAGTGGTACAACTACTAGCATTAAAAACAACTCTCAGTTTGGTAGTTGTACTGGTTTCTCGTACAATACCATGGTGAGGTATAAAATAATTCACCTTTTGAGGATCAGGTACATATGCAGACATATGCTTTAAATTAATGTACTCTGTCATAAAATCACAGTACCGTTTTTTAAATATAGGTTGACTCTTGAATCTGCGCTCTAAAGAGACCAAACAATGTTTCGCTCTTTGCTGAGAGTCACCTAAACAACTATATGATTGTTTTAGAGGTAATCTAACACAAAATCGGCCATCTTTTAGGCGCGTAGTATTTTTAATAAAATGGTCTTCACACATTTTTTCTTCAGATGAGTAGACTGATGACTGATGGCTGACTTCTTCAAGTTGCCAAAAACGCATTAAAAGGTTTTGAATGTCATCACTACTCGGATTATTTGAAACAACAGAATTATTAGTCGCAGTACCTAAATTACATAAAATAGGAAAGGGATGCTGTGCTTGGTCGCTTAATAACATTGGACCTGAAACTATCCAACCAAGTCTAGTTTCAAATAGCACTGGCATTCCATGACCGAGGTTAATTTTCTGTGTTCCAAGGAGGTCCCAGAAAATATCTGCACCTATAACGAAATCCACATGCGAAGGTATATAAAAGTTAGGATCAGCTAGACGAAGATTACTAGGAATATTCAAGTTTTTAATATCTAGCTGTCGACTTGGCACTTCATCAGTAATAGAAGGCAAGATAAAACAGTAAATATTAGTAGAAAAGTTTTCATTTAATGATTTTATGGGCACACTACACATTTTACTTATGGGCGACTTAGAATTATTTATACCCATCACTGACTCATTAACCTTAACAATTGTCAAATCTAATAAATTGCATAGGTTTTCTGTCATTAGGCATGATGTGCTACCACTATCTAGAATAGCTCGGCAAATATATTCAGTATTATTTTTACCATATAATTTTAACATTGAAGTGGCTAATACTACTTGTCCCTTGTTGTGAGCGTATGTCGTTAATTTCGCAGATAAAGTAATATTACTAGAAGGATTAGGCACACTGACTGCGTTTTGTTCATTGCTAACCGACTTGGCATTTGTAATATGTACTAACGTATGATGCCTTCGTTTGCACACTTTGCATCCACTAGATTTGCAGCGGTTTGCAAAGTGACCAGGTCGGAAGCAGTTAAAACAAACCTTATATTGTGGCAATAACGCTAATCGTTCTTCATTGCTAAGTGATACAAATTTTGCACAATTACTGAGATTATGTTCTCCTTGACAGTTGGGACATGATTTAGGTACAGTATAATTACCACTAGGAAGTCGAGTACCTGACACACTATTAACAGAAACCATACTTTTAATTTTATTATTGCCTTTAGAATGAGTGAGTATATTATTGTGTGACGTTTCTAAAGTTTCTAAAAAGTCGGCACGATTACGTATAAAGCCTATAAACTTCTCTAATTTTATTGGGTTATCTTTATTAAGACCACCTTTAAATTCTTCCCACTCGCGATGAGTCCTGTAATCAAATTTACTTGAGATTATATAAATTAAAAGCGTATCCCAGTATTCCGTGGGCTCCCCTAATATTTCTAAGGCTCGCAAATTTTTGTTTACGGTATCAATGACTTGATTTAAAATAGTAGACGATTCCTTTTTAAATGGCTCAATGTTAAATAATGCGGTCACGTGATTGTGAATTAAAAGACGTTTGTTATTAAATCTGTCACATAATAATTGCCATGCAATCTGATAATTTGATGCAGAAAATTTTATTGACTGAATCACCACAGCGGCTGAATCCGTAAGACTACCTCGAAGATAGTGAAATTTATTAATATCATCTATGTCATCATCGGCATGAATTAGACTACAAAATGTGTCTCTGAACTCAAGCCAGCCCTCAAAATTTCCATTAAATGTTGGCAGCTGTATGGTAGGCAATTTAACAAGCCTATGATTGTTAATTTGAGGTGAGCGTTTTTCACTACCGGAGGGTTCATTCGTCTCCGATTTACAGTTCCGATTAAGTAAGACTTGAGCTGTCGAAACGAGGCTATAATATGTAGATTCAAACTCATTTCGTTCTGATATCTGACTGTCCATCTCGTCGGATAAACACTCTATTCGCAACTGCACCTCGTCATACTGAGCAAATACGTTTTCTAACTTACCCAATCGCAACTGCAACTCGCCAATCTGAGAAGGATTTAACGAGTCTTCTAAATCAGCAAGATAATTACCGAACGCAGTTAATCGTCTTTTATAACTGGACCTGCTCTTTACCATTTTGTCCTTTTCCTCTTTAGCGGCCATTCTGGCAAACCGGTATTAACTGGAAATCACCGAGATAACAAATCAATAACACGAAAAAACAATACTAAATAGATCTCGCTGCTCTGAAATACACTAAATAATGTTAATTCAATACCTAAATAATTGTATTTCTTGTTTTCCAACAAAAAGTATACTAAATACCTACGTATTACAACTACAGCTGCTTATTCTATCAAATACCTACTAGCATTGACTTAATAATTACAATTTATGAATTTAACAGCAGTGCAATATTATAATAAATTTATTCAGTTTTAAACAATTAACAAAATAAAGTAGGTGAATAGGTATGTACCAACCTTAGCAATTGTCGACAAATACGAAATTTTACCTGAATATACACCTAATTGAGAGTACTGGGTATCATAAATATGTTTTATATACTGAACACTGCTTATCCTGATAACCAACTTCTCGATTCAGTCTTGATTTCCACGTAGATGTTCAAGATGACCTTTGTACCTGGCACCCGCAGATTGTCCAACGTTCAATAATGTGTTCCAGTACAAATCCACTGTATTTCCATACGCTGCTTTAATTACTGACTTCATCCGGCTCGGATCGGACCATGTTGGGGATTATTAGGCGATAAATGATAAAACTTCTTTCGACAAAAAACTAATATGTGTAACTCGTGCAAGACCTAAGCTTCAACAGAACAATGTATTAATATCCTCCAATATTGACAGAAACATAAAAAATAAATAGGTAATATGCAAACATCAATCGCACGGGTTGCGGCTCCCTTTTGAATAGGCACTTTATGCTCGTGAATGCTTCTGATACAAACAAATAGTGTGAATGGAGCGTTGCCGCGTTGGGCAGATTCCTGGGCGCAAAAATTATTAGCAGAAAAGCCCAGCTAGCAATCTACAATGCAAACCTAGGCAGAAACAAAGCACGCAAACAGCGTAAACGATTTTAACTCTCCACACGCTTAGGAAAGTTGATCGAAGTTGGCCACGTACCTCGCCCTACCTCGTCCAACCTCACCTCGCCTCGGACAACTTCCATTTGCTGTCGGTTTTTTAGCCCGAATCAAAGGGCCCGAGCATAGATACCTATTACCTACACAGTTTTTTGTATATTTATGTATAGTTATTGCACATAATGCGTTTGCGAACTGTATGACTACACTTCAGTAGTACGTCGTGTGGGCACGTTGTGTAATGCAGATCCGTAAAATTTCTTCAATCGACTATATAATTTGAAGAAATTTGACAAATATTTGTTTAAGTCGACGTGTGGTATGAATGTATAAAATCAAAATCAAAACTCATTTATTCAGTTTAGGTCTTGTCAGACGCTTATGAAGGTTACTTTTTTCTTTTTTTATTTCCGCCAATTCGATTACTCTTGCACTGAGAAGAATTGGCAAGAAACTCAGGGAGGTTTTTTTTTTATTATTATCATTTACTCAACAGTACTATGCACTAACAATACAAATTGTTACAAGTGTAAGAAGTAATGAGCGGTTTATTTAAAAACGTTGTCGTCCTCCAAAAAATCGTTGATACTATAGTAAGCTTTGCTGATGAGACACCTTTTAACATACGCCTTAAATTTAGTAAACGGCATCTCAATTACATTTTCAGGAATCTTATTAAAGAAACGTACACAATTACCCATAAACGAGTTATTAACTTGTTTCAGACGGAAAAACGGCGTAGCAAGTTTATTTTTATTTGTTGTATTAAATGAGTGCATAACACAATTTTTAGGAAAAAGATGAATGTTTTTCTTAACACGAAGAATATTATCTAATACGTATTGCGAGGTGTTATATATGTGGGTATATTTAAAATGATGTACAGCGCCCCGTCGCGCATCTCTTACAATAAACCAGTGCATAACTAACTACAAGGCCTTTCACTTATCCGTACATCGAATACTCATCAGTGGCGACGAGTACGCTACATCAAGGAAAAAAAATAAAAAAGTTGAAAATGTTGAATTCAATGCAATTCGGTATCTTAAATACATTCGACCTTAATTGTCAGACGTGGAAAACGTATAAAGGTCGGTTATCGCAGTTCTTTATTGCAAACAACATTACAAATGAGACGGATGTTGCGGGTGGAAGAAGAAAGGCGATTCTCCTCAGCGCACTCACTGAGGGCACTTATAAGCTGGCAACGGATTTGGCTCTGTCTAAGGCCGTCACGGATGTACCATATGAAGATCTACTCGCACTCCTGGATAATCATTTCACCCGGAAGAGTGTCGGATTTAGTGATCGTCACAAATTCTACTCAGCTGTGCAACAAGTCGGTGAAAATCACTCTGAGTGGGCAGCTAGACTGCGCGGTTTGTCCGCACAATGTGGCTTCCAAAATGTGGAGGAGGCGCTTCGTGACAAATTCATAATGGGTATGCTGCCGGGACGAGAGAAGGAGAAATTGTACACGAAAGACGTAACTGAACTCACGCTGTCGAAGGTAGTGGAGATAGCAGTTAACGTGAGCGCCGCGAGCGCTGCAGTCGCTGCCAGTGCAGGGACACAGCCACAGGGTAGCCAGCCTGAACAGCACATTTTCAAGATCTCGAAAAATCCTAATAGCGTTAAAACAAAGTGTAAGGTGTGCGGCTATACAAATCATAGATCCGTGGAATGTAAATTCGCAAATTATAAATGTAGGAAGTGTCACGTAAAAGGCCACTTGCGTAAAATGTGCTCAAAAGTGAATTACGTGGAGATGGATGGCCATGACACGGTTGACGACGACGGTAAGGTTTACTATAACATAACATACATATACATAATCGATCGGTTAATTAACTTAGGTATCATAGAACCCGTTGAGTTTTCAGAATACTCATCTCCAATAGTGCCGGTGTTAAAGCGGGATGGAACAATCAGATTATGTGCAGATTATTCCATTAGTATAAATAAACAGTTGTTAGTAGAACAGTATCCTCTTCCTACAACTAACGAATTATTTTCAAAGATACATGGCGGTCAGCTGTTCAGTAAGCTCGATTTGTCTATGGCTTATAATAAATTTTGTTTGGAGGATGAGTCGAAGAACCTAACATGTATCAACACACATCGCGGCTTATTCAGGTTTACGCGTTTAGTATTTGGATTATCGAGCGCACCCTCCATATTTCAGCGTGCTATGGAGAATGTGCTATCAGGACTGGATGGAGTCCTGTGTCTGTTGGATGATATATTGATTAGTTCTAAAGACGGGATCCGGGAGCACGTGGAAAAGCTTAACGCTGTCCTCGAGCGCCTACAAAATGCAGGGCTAACCTTACAAAAATAAAAATGTAGCTTCTTTCAAGAGGAAGTTAGTTACTTGGGTTATATTATAACTAGAGATGGGTTAAAAAAGGCGCCAGAAAAAGTTAAGGCTATGCTGGAAGCACCCGTTCCCACCAGCGTTAATCAGCTGCAGTCATTTTTAGGATTAATTAATTATTATAGGAATTTTATACCTAATGTTTCTAGTATTTTAAGCCCCTTGTACGAATTGCTAAAAAAGAGCAGTAAATGGAATTGGGGTCAAACACATAATGAAGCTTTTACAAAAATTAAAATGTTGATGACGTCAGACAAGGTTTTGGCACATTTTGACCCCAACGCTAAAAAACAAGTAGGTAAAGACGGCGCGGAAAGACCTGTTTCGTTTGTGTCACGCACTCTCAACTCCGCAGAAAAGCGATATTCCCAAATACAACGCGAGGCTACCGCTATTATTTACGGGGTGCGGCGTTTTCACCAATATTTATATGGCAGGAGTATACCATTTATTTTAAGGACAGATCACAAACCGTTGTTGTCTATTTTTGGGCCCTACAAGGGAGTTCCCGACATGACAGCAAATAGATTACAGCGGTATGCTCTGTACCTAAGTAGCTATAATTATAAGATAGAATACGTGCGTAGTAACAACAATAGTGCTGATTGATTATCTGTCGCGCGCGAGCCTGTCCCGCACTGTGCACGAGTGCGCGTGCACTGAACAATGCAAGTGTTGCGATTGTGAAGTATCGTACGACCGGGCTACATATGTTTGTTTTGTTGTAGACGGCAGCATGCCGGTCACTCGTGAAAAAATAAGCCACGAGACGAGTTGTGACGCTATACTAAGACGAGTGATTAATTTGATTTTGCATGGGTGGCCATCCAAAGTGGATGATCTACGCTTAAAGCCGTACCACTTATGTAGGTCACAGCATACGAGAATGGATGCGTAATGAGGGGTCATAAAATTGTAATTCCCCAAAAATTATGTCCAAATCTCATAAAGGAGTTACATTCATCACATTTAGGCATAGTAAAAACTAAGGCAGAGGCTCGTTCACGATTTTGGTTTCCGGGCATCGATCAGGCAATAGAAGCAATAATATCGTCCTGTGTTATATGTTTACAACTGCGCCCCTCTCCACCGCGCGCTCCGCCGGCTCCCTGGACCTTTCCACTCAATCCTTTTAAGCGAATTCATATAGACTTCCTCGGTCCGATTAAGGGTTGTTCCTATTTAGTAGTGGTAGATGCCTATACGAAATGGGTGGAGGTGTACAATATGCATTCAACAACAAGTTCAGCTGCGGTAATCGGGAAATTATGCGATTTTATGTCAAGGTTCGGAGTTCCTACAACTGTAGTGAGTGATAATGGCACGGCCTTTTGTTCGAGAGAATTTGAATTGTTTTGTGCGTCTAACGGTATTTCTCATTTAACATCTCCCGTGTACCACCCACCTAGTAACGGACAAGCTGAAAGTTTTGTTAAAGTTATAAAAAAGGGTATAAAGTCGTGTCTGCTATCGGGGGGGATAATAAGGGATATATCAATTAAATTGTTAAAATATTTAATGGATTATCGTAACTCAGTTCATTCAACCACTGGGATATCCCCGGCTGAATCGGTATTTGGACGGAAGCTGAGCTCCCGTCTGGACCTTATCGCACCTAAGTCGTCGGCAACAGTGTCCCCGCCTACTAATAACCACAATAATAACAAAAAGTGTTATCTAAGTGTATATAGTGTCATCTAAGAGCAAGGAAACTAAAGTAATAAAAAAATTTAATATAAATGATATTATACTGTATAAAAGGTTTTCAAACACTGATTCCTGGGCTAAGGGAGTCATAGTTAAGAAAATAGGATACGTTATTTATATATTAAAAGATTTAGTGACTTCAGAGGCTCTTAAAAGGCACATAAACCAATTAATGTTGTACAGAGGGATAAGGGACGATTCGGATGATGAGGACATGACACCCAATTACACGGAGACACCTCGCACAACATCACCGCAGACGTTGTTATCATCAGCGACTACGTCACCGCTGCAGCTCCCAGTTACCTCACCGCCGACAGGTTCCGACGCAGACACTGGTCCGTCGAGTGTCTTAGAGGATCGCCGTTCATTAGAGTTGACATCAGGCAATTCAGCGAGAAGGAGGATGGAATTCTACGACCCAACCACGTCTTCATCCTGATATTATTTATTGTAATAGGGGGAGGGATTGTTATATATGTGGGTATATTTAAAATGATGTACAGCGCCCCGTCGCGCATCTCTTACAATAAACCAGTGCATAACTAACTACAAGGCCTTTCACTTATCCGTACATCGAATACTTATCACGAGGCAACGGTGAGAATATTAATTTCTTTGAATTTCTCTCTTAGTGATGCGCGAGATTTCATTTGATAGATAGCTCTTACTGCACGTTTTTGTAAGACAAAAATTGTTTGTATGTCAGCTGCTCTGCCCCACAGCAATAATCCATAGGACATAACACTATGAAAATAACTAAAGTAAACAAGCCTGGCCGTTTCAACGACTGTAAATTGACGAATTTTTTTAACTGCATATGAGGCTGAACTAAGCCTGCTTGATAATCCCTCAATATGGGGTCCCCATTGCAGCTTACTATCTAATGTAATACCCAGGAAGATTGTACTATCGTCAAAAAATAAGTTTTCATTCTGGATTTTAACATAAGCATTATTAGTTTGCTTTACATTTGGTAACATAAATTTAATGCATTTCGTTTTCTTGGCATTCAACAATAGTTTGTTAACATTAAACCAGTGTACAATAGTTGCCAACGCGGCATTAACTTTGTCATAATTATCTTCTTTCCTACCTATATTAAATATGAGTGATGTATAATAATAATAAAAATAAAAATTCTTTATTTGCACACCTTATACTAACAAGAGACATAGGTTGGAGACACGTAAAACATATGGAAGTACAAATGGCGGCCTTATCGCTAAAAGCAATTTCTTCCAGGCAACCTTAGGAAGGATAATATTGCATGGAAGAAACGAGTAGTTGAAGGCGTTAAAATAAACAAAAGTCAAACATATTTATTTAAATAAAATTGTAAATATATAACTTTATAAATAAATAATATATAATACAATAAAAAATACTTAAATAAATAAGAGGAATATATACATTTACATAACATAAACATACATAAATACATAAATATATACATGACTATGGATACACAAACAAATAGAAACATTACTAAAACAGAAAAGGATTACAGTAACCCAGCATTGTGTTGCATCAGAAGAGTTTTAAATAGGGTTAGCGACTTGGCTTTTCTAATCTCCACGGGCAGTGCGTTCCATAGCAGCACTGCCTGGACGGAAAACGATAGCCCATAAAAATGCGTTGAATGCTTAGGGACTGCCAATCTCAAATTTTCTGATGACCTCAGATATTTCGAATGTGTGTCATGTAGGAACTCGAAACGTTCTTTGAGATAATGAGGGGAATTAGGGTTAAATAAAACGTTATACAATAACGTAAGAACATGAGTATTCCGGCGAAGACGAATAGGAAGCCACTTGAGCTTATTTCGAAACTCAGAAACGTGATCATATTTGCGAAGACCAAATATAAATCTGATACAGACATTTTGAAGACGCTCAAGTTTGTCGAGTTGTGCTTCAGTGAGATTCAGATAGCTGGTATCGGCATAGTCGAGAATAGGTAGTAAGAGAGATTGAGCGAGTGTGATTTTAGTGGCAGTAGGCAAGAAGTTTTGTAATCTTCGTAAGGACCTCGCAGAAGCAAACAGTTTGCGACTTACTTCTTGCAGTTGAGGACCCCAGGATAACGTGTTATCAATATAGACCCCCAAGTTTTTAACCTTAGTGGATATAGGTATATCGGTTCCGTTAAAACATACCTTAGGCAACATTTGGAAATTAAGTCTAGCTATCATCCTGGAGCTGCCGACAACAATAAGCTGAGTCTTCGACGGGTTGATAGTAAGGCCATAGTTATAGCTCCATTCACCTATTCGCTCCAAATCTGTATTAATTTCCATAAACGCTTGCCATATTTTATCAGGTGGAGCTTGCGTGTAAATCTGCAAATCATCTGCGTAAAGATGGTAGGTTGAAGTTAAATTATTGGAGATAGAGTTTATAAAAACAGCGAAGAGAAGGGGAGAGAGATCATCATGTATAATCCGCAAATAACACAATATCATGTTTCTCCTTCACAAGATGAGGCAGATCGTTAATGTAGACTAGAAACAGGAAAGGACCTAATATAGAACCCTGGGGAACACCCATAGCAACAGGAGATCCGGATGATTGTACTCTGTTTATTTCCACTCGCTGAGTTCTGTTTGATAAGTACGATACGACTAGATTTAAGGCGCAGTTTCTTATTCCATAGTGGCTTAATTTACGAGCTAAAGTTACATGATCGACACAGTCAAACGCTTTAGATAAATCGCAAAAGACCCCTACTGCGTCCATAGATCTCTCCCATGCGTTAAATATATTTTGTAACAATTTGATACCAGCGTCAGTTGTGGATCGGCCTTTAGTGAATCCAAACTGACTATTATGTAAGATTTTATTGATACTAAAGTGAGTTAAGAGCTGGTTCAACATTATCTTCTCGAAGATTTTACTCAGGGTAGGAAGAATAGAAATAGGCCTGAAGTTTGTGGGGTCTGTTTTTACACCTGATTTGAATAGTGGAATTATTTTACTACATTTCATCAAATGTGGAAACACTCCAACGTCAATACAACAATGAAATATGTTAGCTAAGTAGGGTCCAATTGAAACAATGATCGCGCTAATAACTTTAGTAGACACACCCCATAAACCTTCTGTCTTTTTGATGTTAAGCATCTTAAAAGTTTTGATTATTGTTGTGGGACATACATAAGAGAACTGAAAGCATATATCACAAGCATCTACATTATTCCTTAAGTGTGCTACAGCATCGTCAGGAGAAGATCGTATGGACTGAGTAGTTTCTAGAGGAATATTTGTAAAGAATTTTTCAAAGGTACTTGCAACTTCTAGTTCATTCGAGACTAGTTTATCATTAATCAATATGTTAAGTTTCGGGTCTCGCTTCTTGGATTTACCCGTCTCACCGTTAATTATTTTCCAGACTGTTTTGATTTTATCTCGCGACTTCTTAATTTGATTAGAAATAAATGCGGCCTTGGCAGCAATACAAACTTTTTTGAACACCTTTGAATAATTCCTTACATATTCCAAAAACGCAGTGTCGCGAGTACTAGTCCTTTTCTCATACAATTCATACAGACGATTTCTGCTTCTGTAAATACCACGTGTAGCCCAGTCGCTAAATACTGAATTACTCTTTTGATTTATATTTTTTAACAAGAAACATTTAGTTAATGTAGCCCGCATAAGGAGCTATCGGCAGCTTTAAAGACTCAGCATGCGCTGTACAGTCTCAATACACGTTGATGAGTCAAATATTATATCGTTATAATAATAAGCATAAGCTTGAATTACCGTATCATCGCCTGCACAAGGTACACAAGTCCTTTTTGGGAATGGGTGTACAGTTTTATAATAGGATACCTGCGCATATTCTGGATTTGTCTTATGATCGCTTTAGGCGGGCTGTGAAGGGTCGTCTCATTGGTGGTGCATACTACACCATCAACGACTTCATGACTGACAAGTCGGAGTGGGACCGTCAAATTGCTTGCTCAACGCGGATTTTGTAGTTTGTGTGTTGGAATTTGTTCACTTTTTCGGAGTGGAGGCGTTCTGTAATAATTTCTGATAGCTTTTTAACTGTAAATTTGCCTTG
The DNA here is from genome assembly GCA_905147225.2 of Euproctis similis. Classification (NCBI taxonomy): domain Eukaryota; kingdom Metazoa; phylum Arthropoda; class Insecta; order Lepidoptera; family Erebidae; genus Euproctis; species Euproctis similis. The sequence continues at coordinate 844,939 of LR990105.1, read as the reverse complement.
ATATGGTGTTCACATATATAATAGAAACTTATTTTTTTATTATTAGCCACAATTTTTGCACAACGTTACCACTCTAATTAAAGGGTGTCGCGTCAGTTGTGCTCGACTACTGTGATCGCATAGAATTTCTTAGTTAACTTGTAGGACGTTGATTTTAATTTGGTTGGATCTTAATTGTGATTGTCGAGTATTCTGTTTGCTACACCTTTTATTCACCAACCTACTGATTTGTTTTCAGTAGTGATAATAATATTGTTATTTATTTCAAATGGTTTAAAAAGAGTATTTGGCACATGAGTTTCTTGCCCGATTCTTCTCATGGTAGCCCCTACACTCGGAATCGGGCCGCTCGTGGCGATTGCGTCCGTGTCTTTTTTTGTTCCACGGAGGCACTTTCCACAAGCGCTCGTGTTTGTTTTTTTTTTATCTAATTTTAAATCATAATGTTATATCTGTGGTGTATTACTAAAGTAGATATAGTTATGTTTAGAATAAGGCTATATAATCTGTGTATTCATTAGTAATAAGGAGAGTAATAAAACAGACTTCAAGTAACACAGTCGTCTTCTTTCAGTCACCCGAAACCGAACCTTTATATGGCGACCCTGCCAGCCCAGCGCAACGCGGCGCGGCGCGATTTTCCGTATATGGAATATTTTGTATAAACATTGAGTGATTTGTGCAGTTGAAAGACAAATAATGATTTCGTTACTTTTGATTTCATTAGTGGCCGAACGCACCATTTGCCACAATTGCGGTGTTTTTAATTATGACTCGCGAATTTCTTCTATTTTCGAGCAAAAACAAGATGGAAAAGCAGCAATCTAAAGAACCAAAAATGATGATAACGCAAAACGGTGCTGGAAATTGGGCTGCGATGGATCAGCTACAGCACGCGAAGTATGTCACCGCGGCTGGATCGAGAGAGGGATGGCGACGACGAGATAAGGAGTTCCAGCTCCGAAGGTCTTCGAGCTTGTTTCGTCGGCAGGCTAATGCGGACGCTGTTACAGAGTTGTCACAAGCTTGAGTTTTTAGTGAGTGCCAAAATAAGTGAGTGCCTCAAGAGTGCGATACCAGTAATAATTAATCTTTTATTTGTTTTTTTTTGTATTTAGTTAATTTTTGTGACAAATTTATATATAGATATATAAGCATCATGGAGAAGTTTGAACTAAAAACTGCTAATGCGTTATTACCTATTATGACTGGTGATATTGATACCACCAAACGTTTAATATCAAACATTAAGATGTATGACTCTATGATTGATGATGGTAGCAAAAAGAAACTCATAAAGTTTGTTTTAATGTCCCGTATATCGGAAAGCGCCAAGTTGCGCTTGCGTGATGATTATTTATCTGTTACAGATTTAATTAGTGACATGCGTTGCATATTATTACCCAAAAAATCAGACACAGCGATCCAGAGTAAGCTGCAACAAGCAAGACAAAATAACAAGAGTATAGAGGAATACGGTAAGGAGTTAGAACAATTGTTTGTGGATTTGACTATTACCCAGGCTAACGATGATGTTAGCTTATGTAAAATTTTGAAGCCAATAAACGAGCGTATGGCGATTAAAAGATTTGCCGATGGCCTGCGTAACAGTCGACTCAGCACTATAATTGCAGCACGAAATTATAGCTCTCTAAAGGATGCCATTCAAGGTGCATTAGATGAGATGACTCCGACTTCAGAAGACCAGCGGGTGATGAGCTTCCATAAAAACAGAGGTAAGTCAAGCCGTTATCAACGCGGTAAATTTTATAATAATTTTAATAAAGGCGTGTTTAGGCAATTTTCTAATTCCAAAAATTACAATATAAGTAGTCGTGGTAATAACTGTAGATCGAGCGGAAATCGGAACTTTGGTAATTCGTCGCACTATCGCGGTCGCAATGGTTTTCGTGGCCACACAACATTACGTCAACCTGTCCGTCAAAATCAAGTTAACTTAGCATATTCAAATAATAAGAATACAGTGCTATCTTCTGCTAATAACAACACCGGAACACAGGCTGAAGCTGAAAATCGTAATTTGTTTCTCGCGCATGAACACTTTTATTGTCAAAATATAAACTTAGTAAATTATTTGTTTCAAGTGTCACATAGTTGGTTACTCGATACCGGCGCGTCATTGTCCATAGTCAGACAAGACATATTAGAGAAGTGGCACATTCCATTCCATATAGAGTTTATCAAAATAAACGGTATAGGTGGCCAAGTGTATTGCGAAGGCTTTGTTTATTTAAGATTAAATTACCGTAGTTATGAGTTTGAGCATAAGTTCTATGTTATTAAAAACTTTTCTTGTAGGACGGATGGTATTTTAGGGCAAGATTTTTTAAGTAAATATAATTGTATTTTAGATTTTGAACAAAATATTCTAACGATTAATCATAATGTACCCATTAGTATACCGTTACAAATGGGACAACTTGGTAAGAATAATTACATGACAATACCGGCAAGATGTGAAGTAACATATTTAGTACAGACAAACTTAAAGGATGAATGTGTTGTCATGCCTAAGCAATTATGTGAGGGTTTATTTTTAGCTTCCATTTTAGTTAAGCCTAGCGATGGTAAAATACCACTTAAGTTTCTGAATACTAGAGATACAGATATTTGTTTAAGTTATTTTACGCCAGATGTCGTAAATTTAAATGATTATTTTTTATGTTCTTTTGATAGTAATAATTTAAATGCTGACCGTGTGAAGCATTTGTTTTCCATTTTAAATTTTAAACATTTAAGTAGAGATGAACAAATCTCAATTGAAAACATTTGTGCGAAGTATTCGGATGTATTTTTGCTGCCAGGAGATAAGTTAGGTGTTACCAACTTATATCAGCAGTCAATACATTTAAAGGATAATACCAGTCCAGTGTACACAAAGCCGTACAGACTCCCTAGAAGTCAAAAAACTGAGATTGATAGGCAAATTAGCGAAATGTTACGTAATGACATTATAGAAGAAAGTAAAAGTGAGTGGTCGAGTCCTGTTCTATTGGTTCCAAAGAAGACCGATAGTAGCGGTATTAAAAAATGGCGTGTTGTTATTGATTACAGAAAATTAAATGATAATCTTAAGGATGATAAATTTCCATTGCCTAATATCACTGATATACTCGATTCTTTGTCAGGAGCAATTTATTTTAGTCATTTAGATCTTAGCCAAAGTTATTTTCAATTGGAATTAAGTCCTGAAAGCAGAAAGTGCACAGCATTTACTACAAACAAGCAATATCAAATGAAACGACTACCGATGGGTTTAAAAATCAGTCCCAGCGCTTTCAGTCGCCTCATGACAGTAGCAATGTCTGGTTTAAACCATGAAAAATGTCTAGTATATTTGGACGATTTAATATGTATCGGAAGAAGTTTAGAAATTCATAATAAGAACTTAATTGATATTTTTGAAAGACTTAGAAGAGTAAATTTAAAAATTAATCCAGTAAAATGTCAATTTTTAAAGAAACAACTTTTATATTTAGGTCATTGTGTTTCTGCAAGTGGAATTTCACCTGACCCCGAAAAAACTATTGTAATAAAAAATTATCCAGTGCCAAAGAGTTGTGACGATGTCAGGCGATTTGTAGCCTTCGTCAACTACTACCGTAAATTTATTCCGCATTTTGCTGAAATAACAATCCCTTTAAACAAACTTTGTAGAAAAGGTGTTCAATTTATTTGGAGCACAGAATGTGACAATGCTTTTAAATTATTAAAGCAGAGTTTGATTAACCCACCAATACTGCAATATCCAAATTTTGATGACGAAAATGAGTTTATATTGCATACAGATGCTTCCGGTTTAGCTATAGGTTCCGTATTATGTAACAAAAATGATTTGCCGATCGCATATACAAGTCGGCCATTAAATAAATCAGAATTAAACTATCCTACAATTGAAAAAGAACTTCTTGCTATTGTTTGGTCAGTTAAATATTTTAGACCCTGTGGCGACTTCCCGCCACCTACTTTTCTGCCATCATCCAAGTGGAGCGACCCGCTCCGCTTATGGTGGTTGGACCGCGGATCTAGGAATGCGAGTACATAGTCAGTGCGGCGCCCCGCGAGTGGCGCTGCACACACATACTCGCCTGATTGCTCTGCTCGTGAACACTTCTTACTTAGCGTTTGAATTTATTTCGAATTAACTACTTTTCCTAAACTCGCTCATACTGTTTAATCTTGTTCTATCATTACTGTGTATCTGTGCTAATAAACTGTTCTTCAATCTAACTAGAATACTACTCTTCATTCTGACTATTCTTCCTTCATTTCTATCATTCATTTCTGTTCTATGAGATTACAAGATATACTAGTGCACCTATCATCTAACATAGGATCAACGGAACATATCTACTTAGGGGTGAGTACCAAACATCAACCACCCCTACATTGGTGACCCCGACATAAAGAAAATTTTTTACAATACTGGAGGTTGGCCGAAGATATCAAATCAAAGATACCCACATTCATTTTTTAAAGAAGCTGCGGTTCAACTCATAAGCGGTGAGCGATTTTTTATTTTTATAATTATGAGTAAAGATAATAAGGATGGCGTAGAAGACAAAGATGAGGTATTGCGCGTCAGCGTACGAGTGCCTCCATTTTGGCCCGAAGAACCTGCACTGTGGTTTGCTCAAGTCGAATCTCAGTTTATTTTGTCCCGAATAACGTCAGACGAAACCAAATTTTATTATTTAGTCTCTCAGCTGGACCATCAGTATGCAGTTGAGGTGAAGGACATAATTACTAACCCACCTTCAGTAGACAAATATTTAAAATTAAAAACTGAGCTTATAAAACGTCTCTCAGCCTCACAAGAAAAGCGCGTAAAACAGCTATTAATGCATGAAGAGCTAGGCGACAGAAAGCCATCGCAATTCCTGCGCCATTTAGCATCTCTGGCTGGCCCGTCTGTGCCCACTGACTTTTTACTAACCTTATGGTCTAGCCGGTTACCTCAAAACATACAGACGGTGATTGCAACGCAAATGGACCTCGACAGCAACAAACTGGGTGAACTGGCGGACAAGGTGTACGAGATCGTGCCATCTGCGCCGCAGGTAGCAAGCAGCTCTTCAGCCCATGCACACGGCGGCATGGCACAACAGGTAGCCGAATTGACCAGGCAAGTTGCCTTATTAACTACTAGGCTTGAACGTGCTGAGCGGGGACATTTTAGATCTCCTCGTCGCAAGAAAAGCGACCGCTCACGTAGTCGATCCAGACTTCGCCAACTACCAGTCGATCATCCGTTCTGTTTTTATCACTTCAATTTTGGTGCAAAGGCGATCAAATGCAAACAACCATGTACCTTCCAGGCGGAAAACTCCAAGGACAGCCGGAAATAGCGGCTCACGACTGTCCCTCTTTGACAGGCCGCCTATTCGTTACGGATCAAACTTCAAAAATACAGTTTCTGGTGGACACTGGCTCAGATTTGTGTGTTTTCCCTCGATCTGCTATCAAAACGCCGTGTCGACCTTGCACAAAATCTAAGTTTGATTTAATCGCAGCAAACAATTCTATTATTCACACATATGGTCCTATTCAACTTCATTTGAACTTAGGTCTCAGGCGAGATTTCAAGTGGAATTTTATCATCGCAGACGTGTCGAAACCAATTATTGGTGTTGATTTCCTCAGCCATTATAACTTGTTGGTTGATTGCAAGAATCAGCGTTTGATAGACGGTATCACCACTTTATCGGTAGCAGCTATTCGTACTGATACTTTAGAAGGCATCGATTCAGTGAAAACTTTCACGGGAGAAACAGAATTTCACGCATTACTTCGCGAATTTCCAGAAATTACCAGACCAGCTGGTATTCGTTCTCCTCCTAAGCATAATACTATGCATTTTATAAGAACAACTTCAGGTCCACCTGTTTCTTGTAAACCTCGTCGTCTTGATCCGATTCGTTTACAAGCGGCGAAGAAAGAGTTCGAGGATATGCTCGCATGTGGTACAGCACGACGGTCAGAGAGCCCTTGGTCTTCTGCCCTGCATATGGTGAAGAAGAATGATGACGGATGGAGACCATGTGGTGATTACCGAGCTCTCAATGCCAGGACAATCCCTGATCGGTATCCTGTACGCCACGTGCATGATTTTTCTCATCAGCTCTCAGGATCTACCACCTTCTCCAAAATTGACCTGGTTAAAGCCTACAATCAACTTTTAATTAATCCAGCTGATATACCGAAAACCGCTATCACGACACCTTTCGGACTGTATGAATTTCCATACATGACCTTCGGCCTAAGAAATGCTGCTCAAACTTTCCAGAGATTCATCGACGAAGTCCTCATGGGCCTTGATTTCTGCTATGGGTTTATCGACGACATCTTGGTCTACTCAAAAAGTCCAGAAATCCACCAGGACCACCTGCGGCAGTTGTTTCAGCGTCTAAAGCAGTATGGAATCCTGATTAATACTTCAAAGTGTAATTTTGGGCAGTCAGAGGTAATTTTTCTGGGCTACCAAGTTTCAGCAGCCGGTACCAAACCATTAGAGACGAAAGTTGAAGCCATTCAAAACTTTGCAGTGCCTAAAACAGTTAAAGAGCTTCAGCGTTTTCTAGGCATGCTTAATTTCTATAGACGTTTCATACCAAATGCCGCCCAAATTCAGGCACCACTTACGACCATTCTCGTCGGTCCCCGTATTAAGGGTTCACAGCTGATCTCACTCACTCCTGAGATGCTGAAGGCTTTTGAAGATTGTAAAACTTCCCTTTCACAAGCTACGCTACTATCGCACCCTGACCCTATCGCCGAACTCGCTATAGTCACAGATGCTTCAGACTCAGCGATAGGAGCGGTACTACAGCAGAAGAAGAAGGGAGCCTGGCAACCTTTAGCGTTCTACTCACACAAACTTAGTACAGCTCAGAAGAAATATAGTCCGTATGATAGAGAGCTGCTCGCTGTGTACGAGGCAGTAAAATATTTTCGACATATGGTCGAAGGTAGAATCTTCACGGTGTTCACGGATCATAAGCCTCTATCGTTTGCATTTTCACTAAACAAAGAGAAATGTTCTCCACGCCAGTACCGATATCTAGATTTTATATCACAATTTACGACAGCTATCCAATTTATACCCGGGCGAGACAACGTTGTCGCTGACGCCTTATCCCGTGTCGAAGAAATAACTTTTTCAATCGATTATCAGTCTCTCGCGCAATCGCAACTAAAGGACCCGGAGTTGAAGGAACTTCTAGAACACGGCACTTCCCTAAAACTGCAGAAAATCAAAACAGAAGACAGCGATGTGCCAATTTACTGCGATACTTCTCAGACTAAGCATCGTCCATACATCACACCAGAGTTTCGTAAGCAAGCTTTTGAGATGGTACATAGCTTACACCATCCAGGAGGAACAGCTACAGTGCGACTGGCGACACAAAGATTCGTTTGGCCAGGGATCCGCAAACACTGTAGAGAGTGGGCTAGGCAGTGTATAAAATGTCAAACTGCCAAAGTTTCCCGCCATACTATATCTCCACTTTCCTCTTTCCTTCCACCTTCCGCGAGGTTTTCTCATATACACCTCGACATCATAGGGCCATTACCTCTGTCTTATGATTTCAGATACTGCCTCACAGTTATTGATAGATTTACAAGATGGCCTGAGGCGTATCCACTTCGAGATATTACTGCAGAGACCTGTGCTGCTGCTCTCGTATCCGGTTGGATAGCCAGATTCGGCTGTCCGGAGCGGGTAACTACAGACCAGGGTCGTCAATTAGAGAGCCACCTTTTCAAGACCCTTACGGCATTGATTGGTGCGCGCCATCTGCGCACAACAGCTTATCACCCTGCGGCCAACGGAATTGTTGAGCGACTTCATCGCCAGCTCAAGGCGGCACTCATGTGCCACGCACCTGCTGCACAGTGGGTAGAAGCACTTCCTCTTGTTCTCCTCGGTATGCGTAATGCCTGGAAGGAGGATCTCCAGATGTCTGCTGCCGAACTGGTGTACGGCGAATCTCTTCGCCTGCCCGGTCAATTCGTATCTCCCAGCGATGATTACATGACTGCTGACGTCACACAGTACGCAACACGACTGCGGGCGTACATGGCAAAGCTGTCACCTCGTCAAACATCTTGGCACAGTACGGCGTCGTTCTACATTCCACGCGATCTTCGTACCACCTCACATGTCTTCGTGCGTCAAGATCGGCTGAGGGGCGCATTAGAACCACCTTATGCTGGTCCCTACAAAGTTGTCAGCCGCCAGCCTAAGTACTTCACTTTAGACGTCAACGCCAAGACACTAAATGTAGCAATCGATAGACTTAAACCAGCATACATGGCTAAAGAAGCTGAACCACCTGCTCAACCAGCCGAGAATAAGATCAAGCGCACCTCCAGCGGTAGAAGAGTTCGACTACCAGATTTTTATCGCCCGTAGTCACGGTCTCCCGGGGGGACTACTGTGGCGACTTCCCGCCACCTACTTTTCTGCCATCATCCAAGTGGAGCGACCCGCTCCGCTTATGGTGGTTGGACCGCGGATCTAGGAATGCGAGTACATAGTCAGTGCGGCGCCCCGCGAGTGGCGCTGCACACACATACTCGCCTGATTGCTCTGCTCGTGAACACTTCTTACTTAGCGTTTGAATTTATTTCGAATTAACTACTTTTCCTAAACTCGCTCATACTGTTTAATCTTGTTCTATCATTACTGTGTATCTGTGCTAATAAACTGTTCTTCAATCTAACTAGAATACTACTCTTCATTCTGACTATTCTTCCTTCATTTCTATCATTCATTTCTGTTCTATGAGATTACAAGATATACTAGTGCACCTATCATCTAACATAGGATCAACGGAACATATCTACTTAGGGGTGAGTACCAAACATCAACCACCCCTACAACCCTATTTGTTTGGTAAAAAGTTCACAATAAAAACGGATCACAAGCCGTTACTTTACCTATTTAGTTTCAATAATCCCTCAAGTAGATTACTCAAGTTTCGTTTAGTTTTAGATGAATATGACTACGTAGTTGAATATGTTAAAGGTGTGAATAATGTGGCTGCAGACGCGTTATCTCGCATCATAATTACGTCTGATGAGTTAAAGAGTATTAGCTCAAATAATGTTAATGTTATGACTAGGAGTAAGACTAAAAATCAATTGAGTAATAATTGTTTGGTCAATAAGAACAAAACAGATGATCGGCCTGATCAACCGAGAGTCGTTGAAATTCTTAAAAAGCCAAAGAATTGTACGGAATTGATAATATCTACATTTACAATAAAATCTACAACTAAATGTGTTCGAGTAAATGATTTTGCTTATGCACAATCTAAGATGACAATTTATATAGACCCAAATTCTCGATCATGCATGGCGCGAGACGCCTTCGTGAGAGATTTGATATCTATCTGTCAAAAAGTATCTGTTAAAGAGATTTATATTATGAAGAATAGTGAGAATGAGAAGTTTATTAAATGGTTAACCAAAGCTTGTGGAAATAATAGTTGGACCGGTCCACGGATTTATATTTTGAAAAGTTTAGTTAGAATAAAAGATGATGATGACAAACGTGTAGTACTTAATAACTTTCACTTGCTTCCCACGAGTGGGCACGCAGGAATTAGGCGTATGATTAATAATATAAAGAAATACTATTTTTGGCCAAAAATGGCTGAAGACGTGACTGAATTTGTCAGAAAATGTGACAAATGTCAGAAACAAAAACATTCGCTACATACGAAACAACCCATGGCTATAACTACAACTGCGAAGTCGGCTTTTGATAAGATATTTTTAGATATAGTTGGGCCCTTAGATAAGGATTATTATGGTTACTCTTATATTCTCACATTGCAATGTGAATTAAGTAAGTATGTAGAAGCATATCCATTAGTAAATAAAGATAGCGTAAGTGTTGCTCGAGCATTTGTCAACAATTTTATTTTAAGGTATGGTATCCCACTTGAAATTGCTACAGACAGGGGAACTGAATTCGTCTCCAGTACTATGACTGAGGTATGTAAATTATTACATGTTAAACAAACAGTTGCTTGTGCTTATCATCATGAATCAATTGGGTCCTTGGAAAATTCACACAAATCATTAAACGCATTTTTGAGAATTCAAACTAGTAATAATAGTAGATATTGGAGTGATTGGCTCCCGTATTGGTGTTTTTCTTATAATACTTCTGTACACTCGTCGACAGAATATACACCTTATGAGCTAGTTTTTGGAAAAATGTGTAATATTCCTGGAAACTTGCAAAATTGTGTTGTTGACCCTTTGTATAATGTAGACGATTATCCATTAGAATTAAAATTTAGGTTACAGAAAGCCCAATGTGAAGCCCGAGAAAATTTGTTAAAAACTAAATCGTTAAGAAAAAGTAAATTTGATGAATATTTGAAACCTGTTGTGTATAATAAAGATGATTTATTATTAGTGAAAAAGGAAACTGGTACTAAATTTGACAATGTGTACGAAGGTCCTTTCAAAGTTTTAGAAGATCTTGATTGTAATGTCAAAATTTTACGAAAAAATAAAGAAGAAATCGTACATAAAAATAGAACAAAACCGTACTATTGTTAAAAAAAAAATTAAGTTAAGTTAATTTTTTTTTCTGTTTTGGAAGGGCGTGTGGTGTATTACTAAAGTAGATATAGTTATGTTTAGAATAAGGCTATATAATCTGTGTATTCATTAGTAATAAGGAGAGTAATAAAACAGACTTCAAGTAACACAGTCGTCTTCTTTCAGTCACCCGAAACCGAACCTTTATACTTGTTGACTATTTTTAAGTGTCTGTGAAGACCTATAAAAATAAAGTTATTTTTACTTTGACTTTGTTACAACACAAAAGTTTTAGAATCTATAACTGCAAAAATAATTCGGGAAGCTAATTTAAAATTCCCAAATATTTTCCCAATCGGGAATTTTCCCGGGAATTTACCCAGATTCGGGTTTTTACCGGGTAAATTCCCATCACTAAGCACGCGTGACGTCAATTTTTTAGGCTGCTATCATGACCTTCCTCCAGAAGATGTTCTATTACTCCTACATCCATTCGCTTTGGCTTTGTGTATCTGCTTAGTCAATCTTGCATCATCCATTCTTTCTACATGTCTGAAGGAGCATGCCCTTTTATTTATTTATTTATTGTACACCATATAATTACAATATATATAATTTACAACATTGTACATTTGCTTATTGGTTATACAATGGGCGGCCTTATCGCGCACGGCGATTTCTTCCAGACAACCATTTAGAGAGATGTTATGTTTGAAATAAAGGGCAGTGTGGTGAACATACGAATACACAATTATAAAAAATATACAATAACAATATAAAATTTGTAATAATAATATAAGATATACAATAATAATATAAAATATATAATAATATAAATATTCACAAAATAATTGCTGCAGTTAAAAATTCCAACAAAAGATCACACATTAAATAGATACCTACAAAACTGCATATCAATCAACAGCAGTTTACAAAACATACACAATACACCTATTAGATAAATAGTGATAGAATTTATAAAGATAGGTAATGTTCTTTTAAGCGAGTCTTGAAGATTTGTAACGATTTGGACTGTCGAATGGAAAGAGGTAATGCATTCCACAGGAGAACGGCTTGCACGGTGAAGGATTTCTCCATGAATCGTGTTGTGCTCTGAGATTTCGAGTTTCAGGTTCCCCGACGTTTTTCACGTATTCGCTGTAGGGAACCACTTGGCCGTCGCAATAAATCGCGGGAATTTGAGACCAGGTTATTTTTGCAGTAGTTCTTGGGCTACCGATGACAGCTTAACTCTTATTAGGATTTATTTTGAGCCCAAACGATTTGTTCCAGTCGCAAATACGGGTTAAATCGATGTTTATAGTGGTTACTGCATCCTGTAGCGTATTAAGCGAAGTCTGTGTGTAGATCTGTAAATCATCAGCATAAAAATGGTAGGAAGAAAGTAATTGGTTTGTGATAGAGTTAATAAAGACTGCGAAAAGCAAAGGAGATAAAACGCCACCCTGAAGAACGCCGGCAGATGTGGTACACCAAGTAAAATAGTTCAATTCTACACAAATTCGCTGCCGACGCCCAAACAGGTAACTGCGAAACCAGTCAATAACGATTGGAGATATGTTGAGGGAGCGTAACAAAGCCAATAAAACCTCAAAATCAACACAGTTAAAGGCATTGCTGAAATCAAGCAAGCCGAAAATAGTGACCTTGCCCTCTTCCATGCCCGAACGTATATCGTCCGTAATATGAATCAAGGCAGATGTGGTACTATGTCCTGGGCGGAAACCAGACTGGAGAGGATTTAGATGTTTGTTTTGGAGAGGAATGCACTAAGTTGAGTATGGATAAGATGTTTAAGAACTTTAGAGAGGAAAGGGAGAATATATATAGGACGATATTCAGAAAAGGAAGAAGGATTGGATTTCTTGGGAAGAGGGGTGATTTGGGCTTCTTTCCAAGATGATGGGAAGACACCGTTGGAAAAAGAGTAGTTAAGGATATGGATAATGATAGGAAGAATTTTGTTAAGAATGGGAAAGGTCATATTACGGCCGATACCGTCGTTACCAACGGCTTCAAAGTAACAAGAAGATGTAAAGTGTTGATTTAACAAATCAATATTTAAATTTACGGGTAATGAATTATCACGTGGTTTTCCAACTCCTATTGATTTTAGAAATTTCCATGCTTTTGCTGGATCTCAATTTTGGACCGAAGTGTGAATATGCTGGTGTTGAGCATTCCTACACATCTTATTGCAGCGATTTCTGATTGAAATAAATCTTTCCCAGCTCGACGTGTTAGGTTTCCGTTTGCATTTTGATAGTGCCTTAACTTTCAGTGCCATTATAGCTTTAATGTCTTCTGTCAACCATGGTGATGGCAGATGTTTAAGTTTGATAGGTCGTATTGGAGCATGTTTATCATAGAGACTGATTATTATTGCTGTGGTAAATATTTTAACTTTATTATCGATGGAATCAGCTTCTAAGAGTTCTTTCCAGTCTAGGCTCAGCGCATCCCTGTGAAGATTATCAGAATTTATGCTACCAAAACTACGTCGCAGAAGGGTTCGGTGCTTGGGTTTTGGTGTGCGGATTTGGTATGAGAGGAAGAGGAGATCGTGATGGGAAAAGGAATCTGCTGGGAATTGTCCGTGTTTTGCGACAAAATGAGGTGAAGCCACTATCATCACGTCAATTAAAGAGGGTTTACAGTTTGGTAAGTTATGAGTAGCGGTTAGTGGAAGAATATAAAGGTTATTGGAGTTGAGGACAGAACGAAAACATAAGGATCGAGTCATCCTTAAGGAGACAGAGACGAGTATTAAAGTCACCCATTATGGTTGTTAGAAGGGACCAGATCTTCGAGGACTTCAAAGGAGGAAAAGAAATTTACACGTAAGGAAGGACTGTAATATACGCCGAGGAGAACTTTGGAATGGTTAAGAGTTACTTCTAAGAAAAGATGCTCACCAGCATTTGATGGAACTGGTTGGGGAGACAGGCTAATAACAGAAAAAGGAATTTGCTCTCGGAGATAGATAGCGACTCCTCCCCCATTTTTGAGGGTACGGTCGTTTCTAATTAAAGTGAATCCTGGCAGGGTGTACGATACCGTTGCTAGACACGGCTTAAACCAAAATTCAGACACGAGTATGGCGTGAATATCGTTTGAATTAAAAGTTGCCAGCATATCGGGGAAATGAGCCGGAATACTTTGGTCATTGAGGTGAACGACATTGAAATTTGCAGGGACTTCGGAGAACTGAGAATTAAGAAACTCGCCAAGACTTGGTACGCTGACGAAACTTGCATCATCACTACTTCAGCAATCGCAGGCAGCAAATATTTTTAAAAGATAATATATGTTAATAAATAATGTATAATATATATAAGTATTAAGTATATATAAATGTTAAAAGTATATATAAATGTTAAAAGTATATATAAATGTTAATAAGTATATATAAATATATATCTATGTATTATAAAAACAATGAAGTGTAGGTATTTTGTCTGCCGGTTGTGTCAATATTAAAATCTTAAAACTAAATAGATATGTACATTAAAAGCCATACAAAAAAAAATCATATTATACAATACAATAACAGTCGTCAATCACCAGCCAGGGCATACGAAGAAAATCCTACGAAATTAATCACAATAATAATGGACAGAGCACACTGTAAAAACAACAAAAGAGGGAATGGAAAGACATATAAAAATAAATTAAACTCGACCTTATACGTAAAATATAATTGATGAAATATAGTAATGCACTGTCTCCTCTATTTATTTATTTTAACTAAGAATTAGTTACGCCTGCCACACTCGTACTTATAGATTAGGTATATTATGTTATACTTATGTACTTATACTTATAGATTGTGTGGTTTACGTTTCTAGAAGTCGGTTTAACTTTTTTTTTAAAGTAATTTTGTGATATTGGCATCGGTCTCATCCTCCGGTGTCATCCTCATCAACCTGTTGCAGTCCCTTGCTGAACATAGGCCTTTCACAATTTGCGCCACAACATCCTATTCTCTTCCTTCTGCATCCAGTCTTTTTTCCAGCAGCCTTCCTGTGGTCGTCTTCTTCAGGGCTGGTGGGCATCCTACACTACTGACCGGTGTTCAACGTTTCAATAATATCAGATCGTTCAAAATAGGAAAAAATCGAGCTCAAAGAGTTTGATTATTAGTTTATTAGCTTTACCTGAGTGACTACGTATGTAACGTAGTCACTCAGGTAAAGCTAATAAAAGCGTATTAAGAATATTATGTGATTAAGGACGGTCACACTTTTTCATTAAAGGTACCCATGATGAATTTTGTATGATCTGTTTATTCAACTTACATTTTCGAAAACTTAGTGAAGGTTATTACAATTATCTCTAAATGGAAATATAAGCAGAGCATTAGCTATATTGAAAACAGAGGACCAGTGTATTTCATAAACTACGGTAACCACTTCCTACCAGGTGAAACATGTGCGCTTGTTTCCAACATCACAATGAACGAAATGCATAAATAACATTTAATTAACTATCATGGCATTTAAGAATAACTGTATGGCCCCATTCTCTTTTTTACTGACAATATCTTGAATTTCCTGATAAAGGTTATCCGAAAAGTTGTAAGAATTCCCAGACAATACCATAATACCTAAACGAGCAGAAGCCCCAACTTCTTCAGTCAACAATCCTTTAATAATCGCTGCTATGAACTGAGATTTGCTCTTACAGTACATGAAATATTGATCTAAGTATTCTTTGAATGCATCACTATATAGTTCAGTAACTGAATCAAAGTATTTCGAATTAAGTTCCGCAACTTCTCGTCCAATGGATTTCCCAAAGTTAAAGCCAACTATATCCACGCCTTTAAACATTTTTTTCTCTTTATCTTGGAATAATTCAGGATTTTCTCTTATACTTTGTCTGATGGCATTAAAGTATAAAATTGTTGCATGAATGTGGACATAATATTTAAAGTAAACATCTTTAGGCATAAATGTGCGCATCCATTTCAAAATATTTTCTATTACTGGGATACAACTTGGATATCTAATATCGAAAACTGCAGAGTTATATTGTAATGACTTCATAAGCTGATCAAAGTTTTCCTGGAAGAAACCGCGACGTCGTGTTTTAATATTAGAGTCACGGAATCCATAAATTTTTTTCAAGAAAGGCTCCCCAATTTTTTCAAATCTTGCAACTTGTTCTTGTGCATTTTTACTCAACATTAAATATCGGATGACAAGAGCTGGAAACGATTCCGCATTATCCTTGTCCGTATTTTCCAATGTTCTTAACATTATTGTATCTAACAAATCATCATTGACTTCGGGGAGATATTTCATAAAATCACAGAGGACTTTGTCTACGTCTTCTTTAAGAATTTTGTTCACAGCTAGGTAAAGCGATGCACAGTAATTAGGTTTCAGTGATTCTGGAATCCATTCAGTTTTTCCTAGTATATAGCGCAGACCGTTACGGTTAGTTAAGTCTATGTTAGTAAGATGATTCTTGACGATATTCCAAATTTGAAGATCGGCAGCTTCTCCGAAATGTCTTAAATACAAAATTGCAGCACGCAGAGCTGCCATCGGTCGAATAGTTACGGCTTTTGCAAAAATATCGGGTGTGCAGTGAGTACGTGGAGCAAGGGCAAGCGCTAAGCGCACTGGACGTTTGTCACCGTCTTTTAATAGCATTTGAACTACGCTCGTTACTTGGGCTGGCCGCGCGCGCATGGCACATACCGCCACTGCTTTCATTCCAGCTTCACGCCACCCTAAAGCCAGCGCGTCAGCAGCTGGTCGCGATCGGTGCAAGTTGCCTCGAAGTACAGCAGCTAATTTACAGTCTTTGTCGCCAGTAGTTCCCCTTGTAGATAACAGCGACATTAATTCTGTATTCGTATAAAGAGACACAAGCGGTTGAATTAGCCTAATAATAGGCTCCTGAGTGATCTTATTTTGTAGTGCAAATTTTATGTTTTCGGCAATATCACCTGTCTCGTTAAAATATACCGACAATTTCATTACAAACTGGTTAACTTTCTCACCATCGATCAATAACTTGATAAACCACTTGGGTTCCAATGCTTCGACATCGTGTCTTAAAACGTTCAGAAGCGCCGCGTCATCATGCTTGAAATCTAGATTCTGTCGTAATAATTCACGACGACCAACACGGGCATTGTATATACGTTTCATTAATCCAGTTGCTAATTTTAAGTTACGATTTGCCAGTTCTGTGACAGCGACTATTATTGACGATGATCTAATATTGATACGATAGTCATTTAGAACATCGAGCAAGTGGTTGAGGTAACTCACAGCTACTTTTGGGTCTGCAACGGAAGCAGCTGTCGTTAACATCCCTTGTAAACTAGCGCTAACTACAGAACGCTCAGTAGTAGTGAGCTTATATTCGGCAAGAGTCGTAAAGTCTTCTAAAAATGCAGCACGAATAGGGAGCTCGCAGTCACGCGAAGCAAGAAGTTGACGAATCACAACAGCGTGAAGTCCTTCACGACATTCGGCTTCAGCTTCGGTTCCATCCAGTCCTAACCCAACTGCATAACTTAGCATCATAGCCCACTCATCGGCGGGCAGTCTCCAAGCATAAGCTCGCTTCACGAGACTGCGTACTATAGTCGCTCTCTTGTGAACAGGTTCGTTACGCAGTTTAAGGGCAAGCTGTAATAGCTCGCGCACATTTTCCACGCGCCCGCCACTCTTACTCACCAGCACGAGTAACATATCGCACCGCCTATCTGCTGAACTCGTTGCACTTATTCGATCTTTTAATTCCAAAAAGGTACCTTCGAAACCCACAAACCTAAATTCATCAAACAGAATCTGCAATTCTGATTTCATTGGACATGACATCCCACACTCATCATAATAGCAGAAATCACTACGACATGCGCGTAGTCCACAAGGCCAAAATGAAGACCGATCCAACTGGATAGGCCTATACTCTGGGTCATGAAATACATGGCTTTTAGTATAATTAATAGCAATGACCGGTGGAGCGGGCAGTTCGTATGGACATTTAACTATATGGTCACCCACATTCTTCTCAACGAAGACACGCTTTTTAAATGCCGCTCTGTTATCTTTTTCGATACGTTTGACTAATATCTCTACATTGGGATATGAGAACCACCGGGACAAATAATCCGCACGCGCTAGACGCATCACGACCTCTTGGCACTCCTCTGAACTCAGTCGCCGAGCTACGGTGTCCACGTGGAGAATATAAGGGAAGTAGACCTCCACCTTGGCCATGACTCTGTGCCTATGATTGCGTAAGATGAAGTCTGTTGCTGATGAACTGAACTTGATAGGTTTATTAATGTTGTGATATTTTTCTACTATATCCAAGACTAAATTGGTATCAGATTTCAAAATGAATTTGAGACTATTATAAAACTTCTTCTCATTTTTCAGATATTGCTGCACCAATTCTACGTTGGCCTCAAACGCATCAAAATATATCTTAACAAGCTTGGCATTTTTCTCTGCAAATATCTTCAGATAATGGGGGGTTAATTTGATGAGTATATCGGGAAACTCTGTTGATATAAACTCATTATCACAGTGACTGAGAAATTTAATGGCGAATTCAAATTTGGTCACTTTGTAATATAAATAGAACTCCTGACATCTCGAGGAATCAGTTACATTAATATACAGCCAATGTTTCATTTTACTGATGGCTGGCATCACCATTTCTGGAAATAGAGAATCCTCTAAATATCTAGGATTAATTATATCCTTTCGATCTGTGAGCCATTTGCATTTGAGTGCTCTGCTTACATACAGCATGTCATCATCTTTTAAAGTTTTTAGAATGTAATCTACATTTTTGAGCTTATTAGCAAGATCAATTTTAAACAGCCTATCGACAGGAGTATTTTCAGGAACAGCTTCAATTTCTTGGAAAGATACTTCTTTGGAGGCAGTCTGGTTCACTTGTGTGTTGAGGAACCGATGTCGTTGTCCCAAATCACCACACAGTTTTACTGGTAGTATCGAAGCCATACCTGGCAACAAACATATTATATTCAAATAACTATAAATATTATGCACGTAATTAATTTGTTAATAAACCTCATAAAATTAAGTGAACACCAATTTTGAAAAGCAAAATGATGTGTAGACAGTAGACAGACACACAAATAATTACAAACGATACGTAATGTTATCAACATTTACAATGATATATTCCACGGTTACCAGTAATTGTGAGGTATATTTCTTAGTCATTTATATGCGGGTATGGCAGAATGCGTTTGAAAATTGAATGGACGCTGTTGAAATGGGGGCACCACGTCCAAAACAAGGTCGTAATGCGGATTTAAAGAGAGTAAGAAGTAAGGAATGGCATGCTGTGATGAATCGGCATGTAGAAAGAATGAATGATGCAAGATTGCAGGGACGTAGAGTGTCTTGGTGAGACCCCGTATAAAAATTTATTTGGGGGCCCATGTAGGGTAGGGATTTCTCACAAAAGAAAAAATGGATGCGTAAAATTGGTAGAAATATTTAGTCGTCCTAATTATCAATTTGTCACTTTTTCCAAAATCCAAAGCAGCAGCCTAAAGTAAATAAAAAAGTCGGCCGACAGCTTCTACCTTGAAAAAAATGCATTGATGTTCGAAATCAATGAATAAGGTGTAACGTGTAGTGTGTTACTGATGACTATGCTGATAGATGTTGGGATATCATGAGGCGGTGTTTCTTCAAGATGGTAGATGAATCGTCGATCAATGACAGACGTAATTACGAACTTGTCATCTTTATTTGTGTCAGCGATAACTATCTGTCGCTGCATACCGGCCACTGCCGCATACTGTGCGTATGGTGTTTATATACTACCGCTGGCACGTACATGTATGTACCATGAGGTGCAATATCTCTAACACCATTCCCCCTTAATTAAAAAAAAACAAAACAATAATCCTTAAAATTATGGTCGGGTCAATTTAATAGGCAACATTTGACGTTTGTCAGTTCTATCTTTTTAAAGGACCAAAATAAGACAAGTACACAATTTAAATAAAAAAATGCATTTATTATGTGGAACAATCTGAACTATCACTATCACTGTTGTCAGCACTAAAAGTTATTATTAATTCATTTTCAATGATATTGTCGATTCTAATGTCTCTTTCAAAATCTTTCATAATTACTTCCTATGTTTTTTTTACCAATTTTTTCCAGTCTTCTGCACACGCATTTTGTAGCAGAGTTAACATTTTACCGGTACTGAAGGGTGGTTCATTATTGTTTCGCGCTGCATGCTGCTTTATTTGTGCCCAAATAAGCTCAATGGGGTTATACTGGAAATGATACGGGGGTAATCGTATAACTTCATGTCCATGCTCTTGGGCTAGTTCATCTATTATATAGCGAATCTCGGACGGCTTAGTTGCTTTTACTAGATCTGACAACTCAACTTTTAATAAAGTTAGACTTGCCTCCACACCATTTCTTTCTAACCAAGAGACAATTTCTTGCTTTTTGTTAGCTTGAGTTGGTGGTTCATCAATTTGTAAAGAATGATACGGCGCATTGTCCATTATAATTTTTGATGGATTTTTTACGCTGATTAGAAGCCTCTGAAGCCACTCTTTTTTAAAAATGTCAGAGCTCATTTCCGCGTGGTAATTGTTAGTGGTTTTGGAGGCGAATGCGAGGAGGCTCTCTGGAATAAATCCCTGAGAAGCTGATCCCGCGTGACATATGATAAGTCGGGCTCCTTTTCCCGGGGAAACTTTTGAGGTGGAGGCCGCTGTATCGTCAATCCATGTCCGCGAAACTGTATGGTTCGTATTCAACCATGTTTCGTCAATAAAGACGACATCCCAATCTGTAATTTTTTTGCTTCTCGTAAAAATGATACTCTCTTCAAAATAACATCGTCGCGTTGTAGCAGGATATTCCGCTTGTCACATTTTTTAAATCTAAAGCCAATTGATTTCAGAACCTTTGATAGCGATGATTTTCCGCCAAAAAATAATCCTGCGTCATTTAACGACCTTATTAGCTTTTCCCGGGTCGGACATTCTTTTTTCGAATAATATCCATAAATGTGGTTGCAGCAGCATCAAAGTTACCAACGCCTACAATTTTCTTAACCCTCTTCCTTTTTTTAGGTGTATGTAGAATATTATCTTCTGAGCCTGATGGTCCATATTTTTCTTTCAGAACTTTGGTTACTGTCGCCTTCCTATTCCCAATGTTTCAGCAACACGTTCTCGTGCTTGTGTCAAAGGTAAAAAGGGTCCATGATTCTCGTTCAAAATAATTATATAATTTCACCAGTAGTTCGCGTGATTAGGTAGAAATAAAAAAATAAAAAATAAATAAAAAAGCCCTTAGTTTACCAGCTACATATTGCATTTTAATAACTATACTATTTGTTGCCCGCTACTTCATCTGCGTGGACGCCAAAAAAGCATGAAGAATACTGTGCCTGTGCAATTATACGGATTCATCGCTAACCCCCAGTTAGTGATAGCGTGATAATATTTAGCTTATGTCTTGTCCCGACCTTTGGTTATATTTAAGCAAAATTCGACGTAAAATCATGCAGTACTTTTACAGTTTATTCGTAACAAACATACTGACAAAAATACTAAAAAAAACTAGATTTTTGGGTTCGGTATCGATTGTAGATCATGTCACAAGAATTATACAAATGAAATGTTCAATGTATAGTTTCAACTTTCCTATAATATTATTATATCTTATATCTTTAAACGAGCAATTCTTGTATATATATATATATATATAAAAATCTAATCTCGGAATCGGCTCCAACGATTTTCATGAAATTTAGTAGTAGGGTTTCGGGGGCGATAAATCGATCTAGCTAGGAATCATTTTTAGAAAATGTCATTTTATCGTGTTTTATATTTAAAAAAAAACCGAGCAATGCTCGGGCATCCAGGTACTGTATAGATTATTTGACGGCGGATTAGAAAGAAATTATTTATTTTACCCATTTTGTTTTTTATACCTACCTTAAACGTATTTGTAATCTAATTGTACTTTTGTACTATTACTAATGGTTGCAATAAGGTAAAAATAAATAAGACAAATCAAAATTTAGTTTATATAATGAAATTAAATGCAGTAATAAATAAAGAAATAAAAAAGCCATTATTTTAACTGCCACATATTGTATTTTTATGTATGTATATTGTATTTTTATGTATGTATATTGTATTTTTATGTATGTATATTTCTGTATGGATACTTTTTATTGAGGTTCCTAAGGTTGGTTTTTCAGTTACAGCGACGTCAAACTAATAATTATTTGTTATTATTATTATATAACATTAAAAAAAAATGCCTTGTTTGTATATTCCTAATATTTGAATTTTTTGGTTTGTTTTTTTTTAAGTAGCATATAAATTTGAAAATTATAAACAATATTTTGTATGCAGTTAGTACTTTTGAGACACGGTGCGATAAAAACAGTGCCGCTACTAGCTACTAGATGTCTATGGACAGTTTTAAATCACGCTATTGAAAATTTCTTCCTTGGTTTATATAAGCCGATTTAAGTTTTAATGTTTTATATTACCTATAATACCCGCGAAGGGGGTTAAAAGCGTTAAACGCTTTTGCAAGAGACATTAGAAGTTCCACTTCAAAAACACAGAGTCACTTCGCACAACGCAACGAAAGAGACTGCAGGTAATTGCTACATGTTAAGGAACATGTGCAATAGGGCTGTTGATATTTTTAAAAATATCGGATTTTCGATATATTGATATTTTTAAAATTATCTATAGTATGATATATTGAAAAAAACATAGATATATCGATATTTTTGAAGTGAAACTTCTTATACGACGTGCAAACGTTTAACGCATTTAACGCTCCGTTTGATGCCGTATTAAATTAGTCGTATTTACTACAATGCTTTGAAATAATGTTTGTGAACAATTTTACCCAAACAAAAACGGTTACTCATCCCGGTGCTTACCACGCTCGACGTTGCTTAACTTTGTGATCGGTGAAGACCGGCGGGTCCAATATGCCACCATATTAACCAGTCAATATATTAACCAATTATTATAATTATAATCTATATTATAATCTATGTCCATAAACTAAAACTGCTCTAAAGATTACCGATGTAGAATTGATTTCATTGAAGATGTAGTGAAGTGACATCTAAGGACGAAAGGTAGTAAATAAAGATTGTAATAAAGGGGGCGAAAGCTCCACACAACAGCCATCTAAGACATATATTAAGTACTAGCTGACCCGGCGAACTCTGTTTCGCATCAAAAGTAATAACTGCTGCCCCGCTATGTTAATACTGCAATATCTTCGACAAATTTGAAGTCGATAGCAGCTATAGGTTAAAAATGGGAATTTTCCATTGTTAACACCCCCGCAACCCCCCTTGTGGGTGGAATTTCGTAAAATCCGTTCTTAGCTGACCTCTACTCGGCGAAAGGAATAATCCTACCAAATTTCAAGTCGCTACGCCTTATGGTTCCAGAGATATCGTGATGAGTCAATATATAGGTGGAAATCTCTTATATATATATAATATAGATTATGTATTATCTAGGATTTGAACGGCGTAATATACATTTGTGCCAATATTTTGTTTTAATAAGTTTTTTTTAGTGTAAATGTTGCTTTTGCTGAACTAACACTACTATAATTAATCGTGAAAAATCATGAAAAACACAAATCTATTACTTGTAACTTGATATATATATATGAATATTTTGGTATGTAATTTTATACATAAAAATTCTAATTTCTGTCTTAATTATTTACTGGTTTTCAGAATATTGTATAGACTACACATACCTTTAATTAGTATTATATGTAAAATTTAGTATTATATTTTCCGTTTCCGGTTGTCAAATCGTAAACATCGTAATCGTGAAGCTCCCAGTAATATCGTGTTTAAAAACAAAAGAAGTTCACTAACCGTTATCACAACATCACGGGGTGCAATTAAGGTGTGGATAAATACTGTGGAAACATTGGTTTTGCCTAAATTTGGACATTGGATCATAAATTTTCACAAACACTTTTTGTTATTTGAGGTTAGTAGTTGTGTTAGTACCTACTTCAATAGTGCTAAAGTCAAATGACATATACCTCAGTGTTGCAAACCCCAAAAAAATAAAATCTACTACTTACTACGTTCCGTTATACCTTAGAATATAAAGTATAAAAGAGCAACTATAAATTCAAAATGGAGGAACAATTCAAACTGTTATTCGAAAAAGTGAAAAATGAAATGCAAAAACAAATATTTGAATTAAATGCATCTTTGACTAACAAAATAATGGGGAGGATGGGTGAAAAACTGCAGCCCCTAAAAGAAAGAAAATAAAATCTTAAAAACAAAGGTAGAAAACTTAGAGAAGGACGTGGAAATTTTAAAACGAGCAAAGAAACAAAAGAATTTAATATTTTTTGGGTTGACAGAAGATGAAAAATCCAATTTAGAACTTATACAAAAAATTAAGGGATTGATTAAAACCGACTTGGGAATAAATCTTGAAGATCATGAAATAAATAACACTTATCGTATAGGAAAAGGAAAAACAGGCGATAAACCAAGACCTATCTTGGTTTCTTTTGTAACAGAGTGGAAAAAGAACGAAATAATAAAAAAGAAGAAACATTTCAAGGAAATATACATTTCAGAAGATATTACCAAGGAAGTTTTAGAAAAGAGAAAATTGCTACAGCCACAACTAATCGAAGAGAGAAAGAAAGGTATTATTGCATTCCTACAATATGACAAAATAGTAATAAAGGGAAAAATTAACACCAGCGATAAAAGAAAGAGAGAGACATCTACATCACCAGAAACCGAAAACAAACCAAGAAAACAACAAACATTAATGCCATTGAACGTCAACAGATTAAATGCTTACGATTTAATGAGGGGGAGAAGCAATTCTCTGCCCTCCAACAACAAAAAGCAATAGCAAACAAAAGTCGGTAAACGGAAAACAAAAAAACATCGAATACAACAAATCACGCAACAACACATCATCTTCCCCCAAGCCGACTGGTCCTCGTGGGGGAAAACGACCACGACCCTCTAAAGGTCAAACATAATGTCAATAATGTCACTTACACTAAAAAGAAACTTAATCATATACATATAGCAACAATCAATTGTCGATCACTTGGAACAACTGAAAAACTTAAAACTAGAATTAGCAATAGAAGAAATAAACTGGAATATAATAACTTTCAGGATTGTATCGCGTTTATTTATTATTTATTTTTATTTCCCGACGTTTCGAACTCTTTACAGAGATCATTTTCACGAGTATGAACAAAAAGATGGTAGTTGTTCAAAAGCCATCTTCATTGATACAGAGAGCACCCACTTTTTGGAAATAAAAATCAAAAAGTTGATGTTAAAAATATGATTTTTACTATTGGTAACCCACATCAGACCATGAGAACAAAAGTTAAATACTTATTTATAAGATGCATTAATACATCCTGCCTCTAAAGATCCTTTGTTGTATGATTTAATAAGTAAAAGTTGTTATTATTAAATTATTACAAATTATCATTGATCATATCATTTTAATCAATGAATGAGATTCGCGAAAATCTTAGAAACAAATATGGAATATAATAGGCATAAGTGAGGTAAGGAAATTGGGAGAAAATATCGAAGATCATGGTAACTACATACTGCACTATAAAGGGGAGACGCCGGGACTATATGGAGTTGGATTTTTGGTGAAAAAGAATCTTGCAAGCAATATTGAAGAAATAAGAGGAATCTCAGAACGTATCGCAATCTTGAACCTTGTGCTTGGCGATAGAAAAACTGAAAAATGGTCTATTATTCAGGCGTATTCACCAACAGAACCCAAGAAAAATGAAGATATAAATAAGATAGAAAAATTCTATGAAGACCTTCAAAAAACGATCGAAACGGCTCACAAAAATATCATAATAATGGGAGATTTTAACGGACAAATTGGTATGCAAAATAAAGGGGAAGAAAACACTATAGGAAACCATGGATATGGAAACAGAAGTAAAAATGGTACGAGACTGATAAATTTTTGTTTACAAAACAGACTAAGTATTCTAAACAGCTTCTATAAAAAGAAAATAAGAAATAAATGGACATGGGCTTCACCCAACGGGCTACATAAGAACGAAATCGATTTCATTATGTCTAACAACAGGAAAGTTTTCAGAGACGCGACAGTAATACAAAATTTAAACTTTAACACTGACCATAGGATGGTTCGGGCTATAATGACAGGAACGAAATGCAAAAGATCAAGACAATTTCATAACAAATACGCACATATTCAATACAATGGCGATACTAGATTACTGCTCAATAATCTCCAACTATCATTAAACAGGGAAGTAGGCGGATCACTTCAAGATAAATACAATGAACTACTACATCAACTAACAACAGTAACTCGAAAAACAAATGAAAGCAACAAGAAAGAAATCTCACTAAAAAGTAAACAACTGCTACAAAAACGTAAAGAGTTGCTACGAGAAAGGAAAACTATAGATAATCGTCAAAAAATTACAGAAATAAGCAAACTGATAAGCGAACTTCTAAGAAAAGAAAGAAAGACCAAACGATCCAATACAATTAAACATTTCATAGAAAAAACAGGAGGAATTAGAAAGGCACAAAAAAAGGTCCAGGATAAAAACGATTGGATACTAAGCATTAAAAGAAAAGACGGAAAAACAACAGAGAAGAGACCCGAAATACTAAAAGCTGCTACAGAATTTTATCAAAACTTATACAAAAGTCAAAAAGAAGAAGCAATAAAAGAATATATCGTTTCAACCGACGAAGAAGAGATACCCGAAATATTAAAAGAAGAAACCATAAAAGCAATCAAAACACAAAAAAGTGACAAATCCCCGGGTTCTGACTTCATTACAAATGAATTGCTAAAAATTACTTTACCGGCGACTGCTACGAAACTTACCAACATATTCAATGAAATTATTAAAACAGAACAGATTCCTCAAGATTGGACTAAATCAACAATAATATTACTACACAAAAAAGGGGACAAAAGAGAAATAGCAAATTACAGACCCATTAGCTTGATGTCAAATATCTACAAGGTGTTTTCTAAAATTATTTTATCGAGAATTACAAATATACTAGATGAAAATCAACCGAAAGAGCAAGCTGGATTCCGTCAAAAATTTTCAACAATCGATCACATTCATACACTTAGACAATTATTACAAAAATATAATGAATACAACAAGATATACTTCCTGGGGTTTGTCGATTTTAATAAGGCGTTTGACACACTAGAACATGGATTTATATGGAATGCACTAAAAATACAGGGTGTTCAAACAAAATACATACGTATACTCCAAAACATATACACTAAGAGTACTGCACAAGTAAAATTGGAAAACATAGGCGAAGAAATTCGTATTACGAGGGGTGTACGCCAGGGGGACCCAATTTCACCTAAGTTATTTTCGGCTGTTTTGGAAATGATTTTTAGGCAACTTGATTGGACAAAAAAAGGGTTGAACATAAACGGAGAAATATTAAGCCATTTACGTTTTGCGGATGACTTAATCATTTTCTCCGAAAGTCCAAAAACATTAGAAATAATGCTCCAACAACTAGCAGACGAAAGCGATAAGGCAGGGTTATCCATGAATTTGTCCAAAACTAAAATTATGTCAAACTCTTCAGAATTAGATATTATCAAGGTCAATAGTGAGCAAATAGAGTACGTGCACGAATACGTATATTTGGGACAGTTAATATCTACTAAGGACTGCATGAAAAATGAAATAGACAGGAGAATAACCAACACGTGGAAACGATACTGGTCACTCAGTGAAGTAATGAAAAATGAAGAAATCCCGATGAAAGATAAAAGGAAGGTCTTTAATATGTGTATCCTGCCATGTTTGCTATATGGATGTCAAACTTGGGCATTGACAGACGAACTGTCAAACAAAATTAAGATCTGTCAAAACGGAATTGAAAGAAGTACACTGGGAATCAAAAGAAAAGACCGACAGACATTAACACATATCAAAAATAGAACAAAATTTAAAAATGCGTACACAACTTGTAAATTACTAAAGTGGAGATGGACAAGCCATATGATTAGGGAGAAGAAAGAAAAATGGACACAGATCTTAACGGAATGGTGTCCACTCGACAGTAAAAGAAGCAGAGGTAGACAAATAAGGAGATGGGAAGACGACATTAGAAAAACAGCGGGCCCAACATGGACCCGCACAGCTAGGGACAGAAACGAATGGGGATCTTTAGAGGAGGCCTTTGTCGGAAGACAAGTTGTATAAAAACATAACACAACCGTTTGCCGACGTTGAATAAAAACTTATTATTATTTTTACTCACATAAAATATGCAAACAACTATGTACCTACTATAGAATGTAAGAAACAACAATAAAGGCTTTTATTATATGTAAAATTATTTTTCAATTCTAAAACATTAGCGTATGCCCTTCTTTACTTTTACATCGATATTCTCTTTCAATCTAACTTACAAAATTGTTTTCGATCCGTCAGCCAGCGTCACTCCGCAAATTTTGGGATACAATATAATCCATTGCTCCATCACTACATCATCAAACATTAATATATGTATACCAATAAATGTATACGTTTCGTTCGTATAAAAAAAACCATTTATTCTGATATCTTCTCTTTCAAATAGTATGTACTTATGTATTTAGTTTTCGGTATCGTTGTGAGTAAGGTCAATATTTGATTTTGGTGGTGGTAACAATACGACTGACTCATTATGATAGTTTCCTTCTGCATTTTTCATGATTATTTTCTTAGTATTTATACTTTCTCTGATGGATAGTTTTGCAAATGCATGATGGTTTAACTTTTTAAAAGGGTTGCTAAATTTGTTGCATTTCCACATCTTTAATAACTTATCACGACAAAGTGCAAAAAACACTTCTTTCTATCTAATTTCTTAAAATACGTCCACATAACAGAATATTTTTCTGCCGCAGCTACGTCCAGCAAACATATAAAGTAAATAGTAACGTAAATTATATTGTTGTGATAGTTAACAGTGGCTTAACTCATTCATTGACAATTGTTGTAGTATGTATTTATGACATGACATGAGATAATTTAGGGAAATGAAAATTATAGATACTAATCAATTATGTAGGTACATTTAAAAATACTAGAGTCCGACCGAAACTGGTTTTCCAGCCAAAACCGAAAGTTCGCCCGTCACTTCATATCAGTTTCGGCCGAAACCGAAACTCACGTGGTTAAGTTTAAAATTCCTTAAAATACTAAATTTGATTAATTTTGCCCATTATTTTGCATTAATTAGAACATGAAATGAAAAACAATGGGTATATGTATTAATTAGTTTCAATCAACAACATAACTTCACGCCTTTTTCTATGCTAAGGTGTAGGTAGAGGCCCGTAGAGGAACTGGACAAGGACCCATGGGGGCGCCCATATCGAATGGTGCTGGGCAAGCTGACCCCGTGGGTCCCTCCGTTGACGGAATTCCTGGACCCGGAAGTCGTGGGAAGAGTGTTTGACATGCTCTTTCATAGGATCCAGGGCGGTCCCTTAGGTCCTCCGTCACAGTCGGACCACACTCTGTGGACCGCCGATATTATATACCGAGAAAATAATGATAAAGCAGTCGTAATGAGGTCATAGCGCCAAATTTTCAGTATGACGTTCACCGTTCGCTTTGAAAATAAGGTTACAAGGAAGGAAGGTTTAAAAGAGGATTGGAGAGTGTCAGTGATAAAAATTAAGGAAGTGCATACTCCGATGGTTTGAACACCTAGAAAGAATGATTGATACAGGATTAACTAAGCAGATGTACAGTATGGACCATTGGGCAGATTCTTGGGCGCAAAAAATCAATAAATATTAAATAAATAAATTAAATAAAATTTATTTGATCAAAATGCAGGTTCAATTACAATCAGATAATGTAAATTTAAAATGTCCCATATACATTTTGCCGTGCAACGGCATGCAAATTGTCATTATAAAATAATAATAAAGAATAAAAAGAAACGGTACAACTCGTCAAAATAAAAAACAAAAATCAAAATTTATTTATTTCTGTGTCATTAAGGTATTCTGTCACACTATAATATGCCTTTGTAATCAGAAATGATTTTACAGTTGTCTTGAATGCAACCAGATTCAGTTCTTTCCGACATTTAGGCAATTTACTAAAAAGAATAGGAGCCATACATAAAATACTTTTGCTCATTAAGGCAGTATGAGATTTGTGCATACAATGCGTAGTCTTGTCGCGTCTGTTTCGTTGAGACCAATTCGCTATCCTTCGGAATAAACTAGAATTTCTTCTTACAAACATCACTACTTCAAATATTGTATAAAGGGATGATAGTGTTAATATTTTATATTTTCTAAAGTAGGGAGCATAACTTTCGGTTTGAGAAACATACTTCTAATACACCTCTTTTGTACTTTTAATATGATATCTGTGTTTGTTGAATTGCCCCAAAATATAATCCCATATCTAAGTCTTGACTCAACTAGTCCATGGTAGGCAGTAAGTAAAGAATCTTTATTTGCTACCCTTGATAATGTGTATAAAGCATATGCACAACTACTTATTTTTTTGCTAGTAATATTTACATGGTCTTTCCAGTTAAGCGTTCTATCAATTGTTAGACCTAGGAATCTTGTTGAATGAATGTCATTATTATATTCAATGTCAAGATAAGATGTTAATAGACGTTAGCTAAAATACATAATTTCTGTTTTATTTACGTTAATATTAATCTTCCAAACAACCTTAAGTTTAGGATGACGTTTTAATTTAAGTTATTGTGTCCAAAAAAAATATTTTCATATAAATATCGAAAGTCGATATGTAATATCGAACTATCAATATATCGTGAAAAAAAAATATCGGCGATAAATTAGAATTTTTTAGAAAAAATATCGATATTTTATCAACAGCCCTAATGTGCAATATTTTTGCCCGAGTATCCATCGATCTCTCTCTCTCTGTATTTGAGTACATTGTTCTCTTTCTCTCATCATTTTGCACAAAATTAACACGTGCCATATATTTGTTGTTTACCTGGGCAGTATACATTATACAATGCTTCATTGTTATATACAAAACTTATTAGTGTATTAGTGAAATTAATTATATTAGAATTATAGTATTCATTAGTGAAAGTGTATTAGTATTCATTTTATTAATTAACAAATTCTTTAAGTAGAAAAAAGTATATAAAAAAATACTCATATTGTATCGTTTGGGTCGCATGTTAATTGTTTCATGAAGAAACTACATAACATAACATAACTTCACGCCTTTTGTTACCCGAAGGTGTAGGCAGCGGCTGATAAGCCTCGTCTCACAGTTATGTTTACGTCCCAAATGGAATAGGTGGCGAACCTATTGCCATATCAGGCACAAAGTTTTCAGTCATCGATATTTATCACACATAACTTCCGAAAATAATTTCGAAAAGTCATTGGTGTGAGCCAATGTCTGGAATCGAACCCCGACCTCTGGATCAGAAGCCGGGTGCTCGACCACTGCGCCACCGAGACTTTTTTGAAAAAACTAAATAAGTTAATTTCCATTATTTTATTTATGTGTGTATTTGTATTTACGCAACATGGTCACGATGTTCAGTTTGATAAATCAGAAATTGTTTGTTATGTTTAGAGTGAAAAATATTATTCAATGCCCGCCGTTTCAAGGTTACGCAGTTGATTTTTGAGGAACTGTCCAATGTTGCCTATTAAATTGACCCGACCAAAATCACAAAAGTAAAAAAAACTGTTTGTGCAGGTGAGAACACAATATTTGTATGTACAATATGCTTACACAATATGTTTACATGTTCATATTAATGAACAAAAATAATACGTTAATATAATGCATAATTACTTTAATTAGCGACAACCAATTTACAATTATTACTACATTATATTATAATACACCTTCAAAAGGTCTACAAAAAAGTCCGCAATGGCATATGTCTATTTCTCAGGGATAAAGCAGAATGACGATTTTTATTTCTTTACTTTTCGCGAGATATAATGGCTTATTTACGAAGCGATTCTGAGGGTTATTGCATTAATTTTCATCCCATTGAGTGTATTAAATAGATTGTGCATGTAATATAGATGATCCTTGCCCTTTACAGCGCGAGCGTCCAATTTAAATGAATATTTTCGAAGATATTGCAGTATTAACATGGCGGGACAGCAGTTAAAGCCGATAAATAGCCCAAATCGAACCTCATGATATCCAAAATTTACTCATTTATTACTTTTGATGCGCAACAAAGTTTGCCGGGTCAGTTAGTATCTAATAAACAAAAAAAATAACGTGAAAGAAAATGATAATATTTCAAGTGCACTTATATATTGAATGAGTAATAATATGGTAATATTATAATAATTTCTTGAGTTCTCAACTTGTCTCGAGCTTGATTTCCCGGGAACAAAGCCCAACGATTTCTCGGGAATGAACCCTAGTGGCAATAGGCCACTAAGTGCGCGCGAACTTTTCTCACTTTAATTAATTAGATATGGAACACTTTAATTAATTCGGCTACATGGAACATCAATGACTTGGCACCTAACATCGATGACGTGGACATCTTGATCCGTCTGCATAGCCTAAACATTCTGTTAATTTCAGAGACACATATGACGACTAGCACCTCGATAAAAATCAAATGATATAAGGTCTATTCCACAAACCATCCTGATGGTACAGCTCACGGTGACACAGCAGTGATAATTAAAGCCACTGTAAAACACCATGTGTTATCCAACTACTGTACCGAACACATCCAGGCTACCACAGTAGCAGTCAGTGACAGGAATGCAGATATCATCAATTTATTGTCCCCCGAAACATAAAATAACTGAATCAGAGTTTTCTGACTACTTTGTAACTTTGGGATACAGATTTATTGCTGAGGGTGACTGAATTGCGAAGCATCGCATTGGGGCTCAAGATTAATAACTACACATGAAAGGGAGCTGAAGAAAAGTATAGATAAATGGTTCTTGACTACTGTCTCAACTCCGGAACCAACATACTGGCCCACAGACCAGAACAAACTGCCAATCGTTCTAGACTTCTTTATTACAACTGGACTGTCTCCACTTTTCTTCAGTGTTGAGTCATGCCTCGATAGCTCATCTAACCATGTTCCTGTAATATTGACAGTGCGCACCACTATTCTCAAAAAAGAAGTTAGTTAGACAAACATTGTATAACAAATACACAGACTGGGATAGCTTCCGAGAAACAGTTGATACAGAGCTATGCCTAAAAATAGCACTTAAAACAGAAGATAATATCGAAGAAATCTCAAAGCATTTCACCACAACAGTTCAAGCTGCCTGCTGGAAAATCTCTCCAGAGGACTTGAATCTCAGACCCGGCAAAATAAGATCTTATTTGAAGTAAAAGAACTTATTCTGAATAAAAGAAGACTGCGAAGAGTATGGCACACTAGCAGGCACTCATTAGATAAAAGAGCTCTTAACAAAGCAGACAAGGATCTTAAGCTTGCCATAAAAAATGCAAGGGACAAAACTATGGAATGCTACCTAGATACTTTAAGTGCAACAAGTGCTACTAACTACTCTCTATGGCGAGCTTGTAGGAACTATAATAGGCCTATGGATCCCAAACCGCCGTTACGGTTGCATAATAACACTTGGGCAAGGACAAGACAATAAAAAGCTGATGCCTTCGCTGATCACTTAGCAAACGTATTCACGCCTAATGAGGCTGACCCAGATACTGATGATTGCTTCATAGATTCAGTCCTAATTCAAGACTTCCAGCTCGATTTGCCGATTAGGCCTACAACTCCTAAAGAAGTCATGGCAACAATATCAAAATTGGAGGACAAAAGGGCTCCCGGGTTTTACTTAATTGACAAAAAAGTCTTAAAGGAACTTCCCAATAAAACCTATAGTTTTTCTAATCATCTTATTTAATAAGAACTGGACACTTTCCGTCGCTGTGGAGAGTCTCACAAGTAATTATGATACCTAAAGTAGGGAAGCCTGTGAACGAACTCACCTCATACAGGCCGATTAGTCTATTAACCGTAACATAAAAATTTTTTGAGTCAGTCCTGCCGAAGAGATTATTGGAGGAGATTCATCAAAGAGCCATAATCCCGGACCACCAGTTTGGTTTTCGCCAGCAGCAAGGCACTGTGGAACAAGTCCATAGAATCTGCTCTGTGATAAGAAGGGCAATGGTAAGAAAAGAGTACTGCTCCTCTGGCTTCCTGGACGTGCAGCAGGCGTTTGATAGACATACTCTCACAAAGGCCACAAAGGCCTCTTGTATAAAGTGAAAACTCTTCTATCCTGTACATTCTTCCCCATCATAAAATCTTATTTAACAGAAAGAATATTCCAAATAAGAGAAGACGAGTGTACATCGGCATTCCACTTAATCAAGGCTGGTGTACCGCAGGGGTCTGTCCTAGGACCAGTCTTGTACACACTGTACACGTATGACTTACCACAGAGCGAACACAGAGCGGTATCGTCTGCGAATGTTGCTAAAGCGCATCCAGGATATACAAATGCTAAAGTTACTTTAGCAACATACACAGACGATACCGCTGTACTGGTATGCAGTAAGAGCCCAATCGAAGCTTCAGTCTTCCTACAGACTGGGTTACAAGCAATTGAAACCTGGCTTTCAAAGTGGAAAATAAAAACTAGTACGACAAAATCTGTTCATGTAACCTTCACTCTTCGTAGAGGGGACTGTCCGCCAGTTACTCTGTGCAATCAACAGCTCCCGCAAGGAAAGTGCGTAAAATACTTTGGTACTTGGAATGCACCTTGATAGGAGACTCGTATGGAAACAACACATACAGAAGAAGAGAGAAGAAATCAACTTGAAATACAGAGGACTCTACTGGCTGCTTGGCAGAAATTCCAAGCTGTCAGTAGATAATAAGCTACTCATCTACGAAGCGCTTTTGAAACCAATTTGGACATACGGGATTCAACTATGGGGTTCGGCGTGTGATTCTAACATAACTATCATAAAGAGAGTTCAAAATTACATCTTGAAACAAATAACGGTTATAGTAATAGTGGACCGATTTTGACGAGACTTTTTTGTAGGTAGCTAATGTAATAAGAAGTAACTATTATTACTTTAGAAAACATCTTTTATTAATTCATATAATGCTTTTGAAGCGTAATAAAGTTCGCCGGGTCAGCTAATATTATTATAAAATGTGTTTATAAATGTGTTTTGTTTGACTAGGCTTAACAGCCGCTGCCTACACCTTCGGGTAGAAAAAGGCGTGAAGTTATGTTTATGTTATGTATGTTTGAAGTTTCACTACTTCCGCGCGGAGGGACTCCACACAACTTTTTTTATGAATAGAATTGTATATCTTGGATGCGCTTTTAGCAGGGATGGAAGGTACACCGCAATGTAGAAAGAAGAGTGGGGTTAGGAAATAGCTTAAAAGGAGCGTTGGGCAGATTCATAGGCGCAAAAGCTCAGCAGTCTTCAATATATAAAACAAAAAAACAGTATGAATGTCGTAAAATTAACTAAAATACGTGCCTATTGATCTATTTTAAATGAAACGAAATTTTCACAATTTACAGTATCGTTGGCGCAGTGGTTACCCCGCTTCTGATTCAAGAAGTAGTGGGTTCACCAATGACTTTTCGGAAGTTACGTGTGATAAATATCAACTAACAACTTGTGCCCGGTATGGCAATAGGTTCGCCACCTATATTCCATTTGGGACGTAAACATAATGGCGAGACGAGACTTAACAGCCTCTGCCTACACCTTCAGGTACAGAAAGGCGTGAAGTTATGTTTATGTTTTATGTTTAATATTCATTATTTCATTTATTTGTCTGACTTCAAACATAAGTATAATTTAATTGGACCTCTTACCAGACTACCCCAGATATGGTGCTAGGGTCACCACAACCTCAAATAAGATCGACGTAGTGATTCATGCTATGTGAGGTACCTGGAGGCCCACCCCCCCTTACCCATCCCTTCCTATCCTGCTGTCTTAAAGGTTGACACGCAACTGTAACACTATATGTGTTGTAGGTGTCCATGGGCAGCGCTGGTCACTTACCATCAGGCGACACACATGCTCATTTACTCCCATAAAATATAAAAAAATATATTCAGTAGTTCCTACTAGTGTGTCTAGACTATTATATGTAATTAATAACATACATACAACATAACTTCACAAGTTTTGTTACCTGGAAATGTAGGCAGCAGCTGTTAAGCCTCGTCTCACCGTTATGTTTACATCCCAAATGGACAAATATTTAAAATGAACAAATGCTTTCATCGTCTCAATGTTTTTCTTAAAAAATATTCATGCATTAATATCCACTATCTAGTTTCCTTAACAGAAGCAGTTTACAAAAGTTGCTTAGCATGGAAAGCCAGAGGATGCTTTGTGTATTGTATCCTATACATTAGAGTTAATTATAATAACTTAATAATTATCATACATATGAATAAGCTGTGAGCGTGAAGTCATGAAGCACATAAAACAG
Organism: Euproctis similis; assembly: GCA_905147225.2. Lineage (NCBI taxonomy): Eukaryota > Metazoa > Arthropoda > Insecta > Lepidoptera > Erebidae > Euproctis > Euproctis similis. The sequence continues at coordinate 808,750 of LR990105.1, read as the reverse complement.
CAGGGAAAATAAATAATTTAAAGCAAAAATACTAAATATTAGTTTCATTGATTTAATAATAATATTTGCAAAAATATAACAAGAAAACAAATGATTGATCTTTATAGATCTTACAAAAAGACTGATCGAGGCTTCTCACGAGCAGAGGGCTGGTCTATTCTTCGCAAAGAGGATTTACGAATTACGACAACAGACTCGAAGGAAGAACTCAATTTATCCCGTGAGACATAGAACATCTATGTTTATTTATTTATGTACTTACTAATCAATTTCGAGCGAGAGCGTCAAAACTTCCTTTAGACTGTAGTTGAAATCACGTAGGTATAGCCAACTATTTAACATAAACATAAAAGTTCAGATATCAGCAAATAAAACTGTTACAAACCGGGAAACAGCACAAAAGGCAGAACACAGAAATAAGTATGATGTCATCCACTGTCATCCAGTTGATCCAATCTTTTTTTTTAAGGGTTTTAATGACCTGGTAACTAAGACCTTTAAGTCAAGTCTTTTTTTTAAGATATTACACATTAAATATTTCACACATTTTTAAACTGTTCCAATCGTATTCTTGATGTATTTGAATAATGGTTTGTATGAGTTTTTGTCTTTTAATAACAGATGAAGTAGTGGAAGCCGGGATGGAGAATCACTTATTATATGAGAATCACTTAATTCACTAGCAAGCACTAATCTGTCGATGAGAAATTTTTGACAGTTGAAGATCATGTGTTCAACGGTTCCTACTTCCTTCAGTTGATTCGCAATGTGGGCAAATGTCGTTAGCAACAATTCCAATTCTTTTAAGGTGTGACGGACTGGAGTGATGACCAAAGCGCAGTCTATTAATGGTAACAATAAAATCTCGACTGGCATCTTTTAATTGATAGTACCAAGGTTTAGTCGGTAAGTTCTTTTGGATACTTCCATACCATTTTCCCTTTGTATCTTGATCTTTTTTCCACATTTCTAACCATAACTGATTAATACTTTTATCGATATATTGCAGATAATCCGTCATTGGAACATCCATTGTATTTTTAACAACAACAGCATTGATATCTTCTTGTGCACATTTATCGGCCATTTCATTTCCATGTATACCTCTGTGTGAAGGAACCCAGAGGAAGGTGATTTCTATATTTTGAAGGTAATATTGATGAATTATTTCTTTTATAAAATATAAGATGAAATTTGATTTAAATTTAACAGTAAGGTTGTGTTGTATCAGATGTCAGTAATGTCAAATGTCAAACAGTACTTAATGGCGCGTGTCCAGAAGAAGGGACGTTATTATTAAAGTTAAATACATTTCTGGAAATTATAGTTTTATTTGATACTACATGGTGGCAGCGGTGTTTAAATAAAGTAAAATGCAGGATTCTAAGATCAAGAAAGACCAAGAAAAAAAAGAGATGTCGGTGTTACGTGTGGGAGCATCAGTGCACGTGGCGGTACCAGAGCCATTTGATTTTATTCCTGAGAACTGGGAGAAATGGAGGAAGCGATTTGTAAGATACCTGTCGGTGACTGAAAATACGGAAAAACAGGAAAAAGAAAAAATAAACATCCTATTATATATTATGGGAGAAAAGGCAGAGGATTTGTCCATACAATTAAAACTAAGTGAAAAAAACACATTGCAAGAAGTGTTAACAGAGATAGATAGACATTTTACTCCTAGGAAGAACCCAGTTTACGCTAGGTATGAGTTTAACAAGAGAATTCAAGAGGAAGGAGAAGAAACTCAAGACTATATTCGAGCAGTTCATGTTTTAGCAGAAAATTGTGAATTTGGTATGTTGAAAGAAGAAATGATTAGGGATAGAATTGTAGTGGGTATTAAGAGCAAAAGAGCACAGGAAAAAATGTTATTAAACATAAATTTGACACTACAAGAGGCTATCACTATTATACAAAATGTGGATACATATGAAAAAAGTGGAAGGTTAAAGAGAGACTATTTTGATGGTCACCTTAATAAAGTAATTAGGGAGAGGTTTTGCTGGTTCTGTGGCAGAAAAGGACTTCATAAGACTAGAGAAATGTGTCCAGCATTCAAAACTACCTGTCATTTATGTAAAAAAGTTGGACATTTTGCAAGATGCTGCAAGAACGGGAGAGTAAATCAAGTAAATGAGGAGTCTGAGGTAAAATATGTAAATTGGATAGGTAAAAATAGGTATATGATGGATGTTAAAGTGTATAGGGATAAACTGTATAAGTGTACCTTATCTTTTCTTGTAGATACAGGAGCTGATATAGTGGCAGTTCCATCGAAATATGTAAGCAGTACAACACAGTTATCTTCTAATGATTCATCTATAAAGGGTCCTGATAATACCAAGTTAAGAGTCTTGGGGACATTCAATGGGTTATTAAATTATAAAGATAAAGAATTTAGAGGTAAAATTTATGTTATAAAAGATTTAGCAGTTCCAATATTAGGTGTACCTGCTATAGAAGCTATGAATATTATAAATTTGTGTCAAATTAGTTGTGAAATCAGTAGTAAAGTTAATGTGGAGAGAGAGTTTCCAAAAATATTTAATGAGTTAGGGGTTTTTAAAGAAAAATTTGATATTAAATTAATTGATGAAAGTAAAAGTTACATACAATATGTTCCTAGGGTGGTACCTATACCTTTACTAGATAAACTAAAATCTGAGTTAAATAGACTAAGTGAACTGGGTGTGATTACTAAGGTGGAAGAACCTACTCAGTATGTATCCCCTATTGTAGTGGTGCCTAAGGGAGACACTGTTCGAATATGTGGTGATTATACTCAACTCAATAAAAATATTAAGCGGCCCGTTTTTCCTATACCTAAAGTAGAGGTTACATTGGCTAGGTTAAATGGCTCTAAATACTATTCAAAGATTGATGCCACATCTGGATTTTATCAAATACCTTTAACAGGTAGTGCAAATTTGACAACAATTATAACTCCTTTTGGCAGGTATATGTACAAAAGATTACCATTTGGCTTAAATTGTGCTCCTGAGTATTTTTCAATGAAATTTTCAGAAATATTTTTTGATTTAGAAGGTGTGGTTACTCATGTCGATGATATACTAATCTATGCAAATACAATGGAGCAGCATGATAAAATATTAAGACAGGTTCTTTCTAGGCTTTCTGAGAAAGGAATTACAATTAATAAAAATAAATGTCAATTTGGGGTACAAGAAATTAAGTATTTAGGGCATGTCATTACAAGTCAGGGTATTCGTCCAGATCCAGAGAGAATACGGGCAATAGATCACTTTGACATTCCAAAAAATAAGAAACAGGTTATGCAGTTTTTAGGAATGATAAATTTTGTGGGTCGTTTTTTAAAAAATAAGACAGAGTTGTTAAGTCCATTGTATTCACTTTTAAAACATGATAGTGAATTTGTTTGGGATAGTAGTCAGCAAGAAGCATTTGAGAATGTAAAAAACATGTTACAGAGTGCACCTATATTGACTCATTATAATGCAGAGTGTAAGATAATTATAGCAGCAGACAGTAGTTCTTATGGTTTGGGGGCTGCTCTTATGCAGGAAACTAGTAATCAAGTTAGAAATATAGTAGCATATGCAAGTAGAACCTTATCAGATACAGAAAAAAGGTATTCACAAATTGAAAAAGAATGTCTAGCATTGACATGGGCAGTAGAACGTTTTAAAGATTATGTTTATGGTATAAAGGTACATTTAGAGACTGATCATAAACCCTTACTACAGATTTTGCAAACCAAACCCATAGATGAACTGACACCCAGACTAATGACTTTTAGAATGCGTTTAACTAGGTTCAATTTTGAGGTCACATATATACCTGGTAAAAAATTAGTAATTCCCGATACTCTATCAAGAAATCCTTTAGTAAACATTTGTAGTGAAAAGGTAGAAAGCAAATCTGAAATGTTAATACAGAGTGTTTTTAGAAATATACCTATCAGGGATGAAATGTTAGAAAAGGTTAAAATAGAGCAAAGGGAATGTGAGTTATGTAAAAAATTAAAAGAGTATACTGCTGAGGGATGGCCTTCGCAGTCCAAATTGTCAAGTGAGATAAAACAGTATTATCAGTATAGGTTTGATTTATCTATTGTAAATGATTTCCTCTTATATAAGTCTAGACTAGTAATTCCACATACACTTCAAAAGGAAATGATGAATAGAATTCATGAGGGTCATTTAGGCATAACAAAGTGCAGAAATAGAGCTAAGCAGACTGTATGGTGGTTAGGTTTATCAACGCAAATTGAAAAGGTTATTCAGAACTGTCCAAAATGTTTAGAAGAAAGAGTAAATCCAAAGCAGGATATGATTATAGAAAAGACACCCAAAAGGGCATGGCAAAAGCTGGGGATGGATTTGTTTTATTATAATGCATCATGGTATTTGGTGATCATGGACTATTATTCTAGGTATTTAGACTTTAAAAAATTAAATAATTTAACTGAGAGTAGTGTAATTCAATATTGTAAAGAAATTTTTTCTAAATTTGGTATTCCGGAGTTAGTTAGAACGGACTGTGGCACACAATTTAAAGGCCAGTTTAAAAAATTTGCTGAGCAATACAACTTTACTCATGTTACAAGTAGTCCATACTATTCACAAAGCAATGGTTGCGCTGAAGCAGCTGTAAAAATAGCAAAAAATTTGTTGAAAAAGAATGAAGATATATACATGGCTTTATTGATATATAGAAATACGCCATTAGATTCAGGTTTTAGTCCAGCTGAACTGTTATGGGGTAGAAAGTTAAGGGATAATTTACCTAGATTAGAAAATACTTTGCAAAAAAGGGTTGATTATAATAAACAGTTTCAAAAAATACAATTAGAGAAGAAGAGGAAAATCAGTAATTATTATAATAAAAGGCACAATACAAAAAATTTAGGTGATTTGCAAGTAAATGATCAAGTCTGGATCACAGATCTAAGAATTTATGGTAAAGTTATAAGAAAAGCTAAGGAGCCTAGGTCATATATTGTGGAAACGGATAGGGGGCAGTTTCGCAGGAATAGGTGGCATTTGATTCCAGCTGCATATGTTAGATGCCAGGATACTGAATGTCATGATAATACTTTTTATGTTAGTGATTATGAAACACAATCTAATTATGTAAGTGATAATCAAAGAGAATCAGAAAATAATTGTAGTAGTGATTCAGTAAGCAATAGTGATGAGATGAATGTTCCATTAGTAGAGGAAAATATAGTAGAAAATAGGGAAAGGGATTGTACTTCTAGTAATGTATCCAATAATTCAGATGTAAGACGGAGCACAAGAGAAAAAGTGAAACCAAAGTGGTTACAAGACTATATTGTTACATAGTGTTTAGATTACTTTAGATATAGTTTATAGTGTTTCATTTGAATAAGTAAGGGAGGATGTTGTATCAGATGTCAGTAATGTCAAATGTCAAACAGTACTTAATGGCGCGTGTCCAGAAGAAGGGACGTTATTATTAAAGTTAAATACATTTCTGGAAATTATAGTTTTATTTGATACTACAGGTTGGATAGAGCTTTTAACATACTTAAAGAATCAGATACTATTAAAAAATATTTACAATTATGGATATCTCTAATTCTCAGTAATGCCTGATATACTGCATAAATCTCTGCTGTGAATATAGAGCAGGTTTCAAGTAGGATATAGCTTTGAAAAAAATTTGATTGTGGATCATACCAAGCGGCATGCACATAGCCATGACCCTTGCTCCCATCAGTGTATATAAAATAATATTTTTTATTATCTTCTATAAATTGTAGCATATCTAGGTTATTATTTATTGTGTACAAATGTGTTGTACAAATTTAAAATTAAACAAACATAATAACCTCATTATTCTAGTAGAAAATAGAGGAAATGTGAACAAACAAGATATTGTTAATTATTGTAACTATTTATTCTCCCTTAACCTAAATCGTATAATTTTGTTCACATTCCCGTACTGTAAGAAGCTGTCAGAAGCAGAAAATAATCTTAGGTATAAGTTGAATAATGTGCTTCATACAATAAGTACATATAATGATAAACTCCATTTGATTGATACTAACAGTTTTGTTAGTACAAAACTTTACAATCTGACAAGAGGTAGATATTACCTCACTAATAGTTTTAAGCGACAGATAGCACTTTCGCTATCCTATTTTTTTGATATTGTAGCCAATAACCTGGCTACTAATTATACCTGTATTGGGAAGACTATTGATATAGTATCTTCCAGTAATTGTTCATTAAACAATGACATTAATTATAATTTAGCTTCTATTGAGCTTATGTCTGACATTCCTATCATAAATCATTTAAATTAGTTAATAAGACAACAGAGGTAACCACCTCTAGCTCTAATTTATTACATTCTAAATTAATTGATTTAGCAATACAATCAAATGATAAATATAACAGGTCACAATACCCACATAAATGTAAAAAAAATAATACAATTAATTATATTAACCTGGTGCATCAGAATATATATTGTATGACTGAAGGCAAGCAACTAGAACTGGAATTATTCATGAACGCTGATAACATTAGTATTATGTGTATCACTGAACATTGGTTAAAGAAGCATCAGCTTATGTTTAATTTCAGCAACCACCAGGTAGGCAGTTCATTCTGCAGGGTCAACACAGTACATGGGGGGTCGCTAATCTTGCTCAATAAAAACCTTAAATTTAAAGAACGGAAAGATATTGTGTCCCTCTCTGTAGAATGTTCCATAGAACTGTCCTGTGTACAATTGGAGCAGTTCATTGTTTTATGTGTATACAAACCACCTGCCGCGGATCTTAACTCTTTTATAGAAATCATGGATGAAGCCCTTTGCAAAGTTGGTAATTCAGATAAAAGTATTTTAGTATGTGGAGATTTTAATGTCAATATTCTTGCTAAAACAATTGCAACTTGTAAAATTCTAAGTCTTTTTAAATCCCATAATTTGGTTAACTTATTTATGGAGCCTACTAGAATTACTGCGACTACAGCTACCTGTTTGGATAATATATATACAGATATTAGTCCAACACAAACATGCACTATTAATAAATTAGATTCTGATCATTCTGGGCAGATGATTACCATTAAATTAAAAAATAAAAATGAAGTAAAAAAGAAAATTACTTTTGTGCCAGTAACAGCTGGTCGCTTGGAACGTATGAAAGTCAACTTAGCCAATAACTTACCTTTTTTAGATAATGAATTAGAACCAAATTCAATGTATAGTTTATTTTTTAATTGTTTGCTTCGCGAATTTAACCAAATATTTACTTCCAAGGAGATCACTGTTGCTAATAGCCCTGTCTTTGGCGACTGGGCAACCACAGGGATTCATAAAAGTAGGCAAACTTTGTACATGTTGTACTATGAAAGACAATTCAACCGCAGTGAAGAGTTTGGAAATTATGTAAAATTATATTCAAAGATTTTCAAACGCGTTTGTAAAGTGGCGAAATCTATTTTCATTAAATGTAAAATAAGAAATAGTAATAACACAATCAAAGCCACTTGGAGAGTCATCAGTGAAGAGACTGGTAAGAGTCCAGCCAGGGATTCAGAATATAAGTTATGTATCGATGGCCATGATACCAACTCAGATCATGAGGTGGCCAATGCCTTTGAAAATTTTTTTTCTATTTTCCCTGTCAATCTTACTAGTGCTCTGGGCTCTTCCACCTCCATTGCAGACTCGTTACTTAAAGATAACGTGCCAGAATTTTATAACGGTTTTAATTTTCGTCATGTCGATAGGTTTGATTTAAATGTCGTGCTTAAATCAATTAATATTAAGAGGACGGCTGATTTGTGGGGCATTTCTGTATATATTATAAAATCTTTGTTTAGCACTATCGCTCCCGCTTTAATTGTGATTTTTAATAGATGCATTGATTGTGGTGTGTTTCCTGACCTGATGAAACTAAGCAAGATTATTCCGTTGCATAAATCAGGTAGTACATTAGACCCCACTAACTTTAGACCAATATCTGTACTACCTACTTTAAGTAAAATTTTCGAAAAACTAATCCTCGCTCAGTTACTTAAATACTTTAATGAAAATAGTCTGCTTCATAATAAACAATTCGGTTTCACTCGAGGACGGTCAACATGTGATGCTGGGGTAAAATTACTCGAAAGTATATTTGAGGCTTGGGAGGAGTCGCAGGATGCCTATGGGGTATTTTGTGACTTATCTAAAGCTTTTGATTGTGTCCAGCATAAGACTCTGGTCAGAAAATTACATCACTATGGCATAAGGGGCATTGCTTTGGATCTTCTTACTTCTTACCTACGTGATAGGATCCAAACAGTAGATGTTAACGGAAAGCGATCACATGGATCAGCTGTAGCAATGGGGGTGCCGCAGGGCTCTATTTTGGGACCTTTCCTGTTTCTTTTGTACATTAATGATCTACCCTATCTTGTAAAGGACAGTCATGAAATAGTCTTGTTTGCAGATGATACTTCTTTAGTTTTTAAGGTAAAGAGACAACAATCAGTAATTGACGATGTAAACAATGCTCTTTCAAAGATAGTAAACTGGTTTAGTGCTAATAATTTGCTTTTAAATGGTAGCAAAACCAAATATGTTAGATTTTTTACTAAAAATGTTAAACAAGTTATAACCAGTGTCGTGATGGACAATAGGAGACTGGAATTGGTCAATAAGGTTGTCTTTCTTGGTATAACATTGGACTCTAAACTACAATGGGGCCCACATATAGAGACGTTATCTGGTAGACTTAGCTCAGCCGCTTACGCTGTAAAGAAAATACGTCAATTGACTGACGTTGATACTGCACGTTTAGTTTATTTTAGTTATTTTCACAGCATTATGTCATATGGCTTATTACTTTGGGGTAGTGCTGCGGATGTAGACTCGATTTTTGTGCTCCAGAAACGAGCTATTCGTGCTATCTATATGATGAGTCCCAGGGATACACTGAGAAGTAAATTTAAAGAGATACGAATAATGACGTTACATTCACAATATATTTATGAAAATTTAATCTATGTTCATAAAAATATAACTAAATTTAAGAAAAACAGTGATATCCATCAATTAAACTTAAGAAATAAAAACAAACTTGCTGTGTCCACTACTAGGCTCCAAAAAATTTCTAACGCGTTTCCAGGTCAATGTATACGCTTTTACAATAAACTTCCAAACGACGCGGTTGAATTATCGTTAGGTAAATTTAAGAAATATGTTAAAAGTAGACCAGCCGGTACTCACTTTAGAACAAAAATAATTTAAGTTTGTTTTATCTGTACGAGGTATTTTTTAACCAATAGAATCGTCGAATTCAAAATCATGGCCGACCATGATTAACCAATAGGATCGTCGATGTCAAAATGAAAAATATCTAATATCATTTATATACTCTTTGTCTAAAACCGCCATTTTCTGTCTTAAGCTTGGCAAAATTTCTTCGCAAATTTTAATCGCAATAAATTACAATAATTTTCTTCCTCATTTATCCAAATTACTCTGAAAATTGCTTGATTTGAACTCTAGTTCCTCGTTAAATTAATATTTTACATTAGTTTGACGTCGATAGAAGATTTTTCTAATTTCTTCTTTTCAACATGGAGCATTCACGAAATCACAATTACGCATCAAGGATTTATAAAAAATGCATCATTTGCAGTAAAAGGCGTGTCCCTGGCTCTAATGTACATTTGGCTAAATTACCGCTGGACCCTGACAGGTATGAAATTCTTATGGACATCTTATTAATTCTTATAAGTTACATATCCACATGGTGATCATCAATTTATTTATACTTGTTATTGTATTTGCTTTGAAATATAAACTAAAACTAAAGACTTCAAATATAAACGCTAAATTATTGTAACTATCACGGAATCAACTACACGCATATCTATCCACGGAAACAATATTGGCTAAAATATTGTTTTCAAAATATCACTCGTTAAAAACGGTCATCTTGTGTTATTAACCCGATATCTAATCTGCCGACGTTTTGAAGATTAATGCAAGCACAAAAACACAAACAATCCAGCTTCGTCTTTAAAGTATTTATTATGTAAAACCTTAAATATACTCTATCGTGCATTAGGTTTGTATTTATATGTTAACTAGCTTCTGCCCGCAACTCCGCTTGCGTAAAAAGTAAAAACATCCCGAGGGGACATAGGCTTTACTGGGATTAAAGTATCCTATATGTTAATCCAGGAAGTGTTTCTACCTGTGTGCCAATTTTCATCAAAATCTGTTCAACGGTTGATGTATGAAAGAGTAACAAACATCCATACATCCTCACAAACTTTCCCATTTATAATATTAATAGGATAATATTAAATTTATTTCTTATACTTCTGTATTAATATAATTTTACATTTCTGCACCAGTTTACATTATCTTTTTAACCCAATACAAAGAACAAATAAATATTAAGCACAAAATGAACAGATTAAGTTTTCAGATATACCTCATTTTTATAAAAAAAAATAGTAACCATACATCATATTACTACAGAATATTTGCCTACAGCCTACTAAATTGTGGAAAACAAATAAAAATCTGATGTATTTTATAGATGTTGCCAGTGGTAATAGCCGTTGGTCAAGAAGATCTGGTCGTCTTACCTATAGAGAAGTTTCATGAACTGATGTATGTATGTATTTCGAACATTTTAGTGAAGAACACAATAATAAACTAAGAACAAGACTCTTAACACATGCTGTACCAACAATTAATTTACCCACACCTGTAGAAGATGAACTATTTGTTAATTTCCCTGTGTATTTTGGCCAACATCCGACATGTAAGTAATCATCAATCATCTCTTTAAACCTTAAATGATTCATGATGTGTACTGGCTATTAGCTTGGCATAACTATTCTTACTGACAACATATTGTATGTATGTAACACAATAGTTTTGAAAAGGCAAATGTAAAATAAATTTCTATCAATAAAATGTTTTAATTAAGTTTGTTTCTGTCTTTGACACTTTTTTGCTATTTAAATAATATTTAATTAGTATCAGATTCTGTCTCATGATTAGTTCCATTCACTATTCCTATGTTGTATATAGATTTAATCAAATATTAGAACTCTAGTACATAGTACCTATCTATATTTTTACATAAACATTTTTAAAGACTACATAAAAGAAACCATTAGAATTATTGTGCCTAAGAACCAATTGACTACAATTTCTAGGTATTTTTTTAATCTAAACATTTCTTTTTGCATATTTCAGATTCACCACAAGCACCCGGGACCTTCACACATGGTGAATGAAAAAATTATCAAAGGAACAGGCCAAATGTTGAAACCAAAGGTATGTTGTAACATATACAGTTATAACACCAAAATGTCCATTTAAGTGTATTTATGACTTTAACCCCTTTATCAATAAATAAACAAAAAGTATCTTATGCCCAGGATTAGAGGTATTTTTATTGCCATTTCAGTCACTTATACTACATATAACAATTGTTTGTTGATTTCAACTTGTTACTAATACATATGTATGTAAGTTGAGTAGCTAAAAACTAGTAGAATCGATAGTAAATATACACGAATCCTGGTGACCAAATTAGAAATAAACGCACTAAACTACACTACACTACACTAACTATAGCTTAAACTATAGAAAATAATAATATGAATGCAAAGTATAAGTTCAAATATTACCTGATAAACAAAAGAAACTATGTTACTCGAGTTTTAGGGTAACTTTTTTTATGATGATTTATCATCATATTCTTTAGGATTTCTTATGTTTTTCAATATATTTTTTTAATGGGATAGGAGGTCAAACGAGCAGGTGTGTCACCTGATTAAAATCAGGCGCGACCAACGCCGCTCATGGACACCTGCAACACATATAGTATTACAGTTGCGTTGCTAACCTTTAAAGGAGTAGGTCTCTCCGGGTACTTCGCTCACAAAACAAAATGCGGCATGAGCCACTTTACGTTGATCTTCTGAGAGGTGGTAGTATTTCACCGGTCGAGCTGGCCCATTCATGCAGCGAACTGCTTGGTTCTACCACTCTTAAATATTCAGTATTCATCGTAGATATTATTTTGATGTGCATTAATACAACATTATAAGACAGGAAAATAAACATTTTGTACAATGTAGGTGGGGTTGTATTGTATGTTTTACCAAACTTGTTTACATAGTTGTTATGACATAATAAGTGACTAAATGGATAAGTTGCCTGTATAATAAGTGATACTATTACCTTTATAAGCATTTTTACAGTCTCTAATGTACAAAATGTCTTTCAAAATATCTTTTGCAATCATGAAAATCACGAGTTGTTCTAAGCCAACGACAAAATAATAAGAAATGTACTACACTATCAATATTTCTATCAAGTACCATAAAGTTATTTATTTAAATCAATTAGGAATATTTTTTATAATGCAGGAGTAATTGTATGAGGACAAATAATTGTATTTTTTTTTTATGGGATAGGAGGGCATACGAGCAGGCGTGTCACCTGATGGTAAGCAACCAACGCCGCCCATGGACACCAGCAACACATATACTAACGTGCTACTGTTGCGTTGCTGACCTTTAAGGGATAGGGGAAAGGGTGGTGGGCCTCCGGGTACCTCTCTCATCGAACGAAACGCGGCATGAGCCACTTTACGTCGATCTTCTGAGAGGTCGTGGTATTTCACCAGTCGAGCCGGCCCATTCATGCAGCGAACTGCTTGGCTCTCCCACTGTTAAACGGTATACGGGTAGATTGAAATATTTAGTTTTGGATGAAGTAAATAATAGATTTTTTTACATAACATAACTTCACGCCTTTAAGTGTTACCCGAAGGTGTAGGCAGCGGCTGTTAAGCCTCGTCTCGCCTTTATATTTACGTCCCAAATGGAATAGGTGGCGAACCTATTGCCATACCGGGCACAAAGTTCATCAGTCATCGATATTTATCACACATAACTTCCGAAAACAATTTCGAAAAGTCATGTGAGCCAATGTCTGGAATCGAACCCGGACCTCTCGATCAGAGGCCGAGCGCTCGACCATTGCGCCACCGAGACATTTTTTTAAATTTTCCGAGATTAAATAATTATGTTGTTCATCCGAGGTATAAAGCACATTGTAACATTCTCAATTCTTTGTGGGGGACTGGCATCCGAACTAGGATTCCCTGTCATACAGATTACCAGCCCCCCCCAAAACTACAGCTTACAAGAAAAATCACGAGTTGTTCTAAGCCAACGACAAAATAATAAGAAATGTACTACACTATCAATATTTCTATCAAGTGCCATAAAGTTATTTATTTAAATCAATTAGGAATAATTTTTATAATGCGGGAGTAATTGTATGAGGACAATTTTTTTTTTTTTTTATGGGATAGGAGGGCAAACAAGCAGGCGTGTCACCTGATGGTAATGGCCCAAGAGCCAGCGACCGCCAGACCTTCGTTATTTTATAAAGCCTGAAAGTTTGTCAGCTCGTAGTCCCAGCACATGTAAGAACGATGGCCAATTATTATGTTTGGCCCATAGTTACTTTGGCAGGTACGGGGTACCAAAGATGGAAATAAATTATTCTACTTTCGTTATTTTATAAAGGTTGAGCTTTTGATATTATCTTCAGAATAATATTAAAAACCACGATTTTAATTGCCGGGCAGTTAGCATGGTGGCAACCCCTTGGCAGACAGCCTTAACGTTCATGAAATTATAGATGACCTACATACCGATGTACTTTCGTCAATGTATAAAGTTTCATACATATAACATAACTTCACGCCTTTTTCTACCTGAAAGTGTAGGCAGTGGCTGTTAAGCCTCGAATCGCCGTTTTGTTTATGTCCCAAATGGAATAGGTGTCAAACCTATTGGCGTACCGGGTACAAAGCTTCACTTTGATCAAAGTTGAATAGCCTATATTATTTTTAACATAACATAACTTCACTCCTTTTGTTACCCGAAGGTGTAGGCAGCGGCTGTTAAGGCACGTCTCGCGGTTATGTTTACATCCCAAATGGAACAGGTGGCGAACCTATTGCCATACCGGCACAAAGTTCTAAATCATCGATATTTATCACACTTAACTTCCGAAAACAATTTCGAAATGTGGTGTGAGCTAGTGTCAGGATCCGAACCCGGACCTCTGAATCAGAAGCCGTGTGTGGCTCGACCACTATAAACTTGTTTTTTATATTTTACTGGGTAGCGAGGAGGCCGTTGATGGTAAAGCTCACTGTCCCGTTAGTTTCACTCTCTATGTCATGGCTAACGGGGAAAACCGACGCAGGTAGTTTGTTCTATCCACCAGCCGTGCGGATGATGAAGGAAGATGCAAAGCGCTTAGTTCGTACAGGTGGGGTTTCAACAACGTAGGGGTGTAGACAGTAAGTACGTCGGGTAGTTCGCCGATAGAAAGGGGATCAGCTTGTGTAACTCTTGCGCACATTCATCAGAGTGTAGCCTATAGAAGACCGAGAGGCTGGACACCTTCGCCTGTGCTCGAGGCTTTGCAGATCATTGTCGAATGTTATAAGACCGCCAATTAGTCTTTTAGCCCGCCTCTCCGTTGAATTCTATAAATATTTTATATTTATAAATAATATTTTGTATTTATTTAATTTTATAAATACATTAAGGGAATCTGGCAAAAACGTTTAATGTTGCCACGACGAGTTGCCAGGACGCTAAAGGTCTGGCAATATGTGTTTTTTAATAATATTTTGACGGTAAAATTCTAATACAAAGCTTTCTACTTTGACGAAAGAATAATTACCTATAATTTTATGAATATATAAGGGGTGTTTGGCTATGGGTTGCTACGACGCTTTGTGTTTGGTGATGGAAAACGTGATTTCTAATAATATTCTGAAGGAAAATTACAAAAATGAATCCTTATACATTGACGAAGTTCGGTATGTAGGTCATCTATAATTTCATGAACGTTAAGGCTGTCTGGCAAGGGGTTGCCACCATGCTAACTGTCCGGCAATTAAAATCGTGGTTTTTAATATTATTCTAAAGATAATATCAAAAGCTCAACCTTTATAAAATAACGAAAGTAGAATAATTTATTTCCATCTTTGGTACCCCGTACCTGCCAAAGTAACTATGGCCCAAACATAATAATTGGCCATCGTTCTTACATGTACTGAGACTACAAGCTGACAAACTTTCAGGCTTTATAAAATAACGAAGGTCTGGCGGTCGCTGGCTCTTACTCTATAAGCAACCAACGCCGCCCATGGACACCAGCAACACATATACTAACGTGTTACTGTTGCGTTGCCGACCTTTAAGGGATAGGGGAAAGGAAAGGATGGGGAAAGGGTGGTGGGCCTCCGGGTACCTCTCTCATCGAACGAAACGCGGCATGAGCAACTTTACGTCAATCTTCTGAGAGGTCGTGGTATTTCACATGTCGAGCCGGCCCATTTATGCACCGAACTGCTTGGCTCTACCACTGTTAATAGTATGTATTGCTTGCATTTCTTTCTAGGAAGGTGATATATATTCAAAAAAGCATTTAATTTATTATACAAATAGCTACTCAGAAAAGGTTACTATGGTGTACCAGACTTAATTGTGGTGTAGCTATCTAAGGTTGGGGTGCAGCTATCTAAGGTTGCGGTGATTATCTTAAAGAAACGCATTATCTCCATCTTTCATGACATACAATTGATCAAAGCTAGTGTTAATAAAGGGACTACTAATACAACATGTAACACGGTTGTTTATCTATTTGTAATAGTATTTTTTTAATCTAAACATTTCTTTTTGCATACTTCAGATTCACCACAAGTACCGGGACCTTCACACATGGTGAATGTCAAAAATTATCAAAGGAATAAGGCAAATGTTGAAACCAAAGGTATATTGTAACAAATACAGTTTCATTGTCTCACAGACGCTTTAAATCACAAAATCAAGAATTTACGCGTTACATTATAATCAACACAAACTAGAAAAATGCCGGCCCCTACAATGGGATGTGGATGGGGTCGGGAGTGGGTTTCAGAAGGGGAGGGGGAAAGGGATTGGGCCTCCAAATACCTCTCTCAGCTAGTGAAACGCGGCTAAGGCCACTTTTCAGCGATAATGGGGAAACGGGGCGTTACTAATAGTAACATCGCTGAAAATATTGCAAATGACCTGCTTTTCTTTGCTTAGGTTAACTAAAGACTTTAACAAAGTTGAGTTTGAATTAATATCGCTTCTAATTTTCTTATCAATACTTAGATGTGTGAATGAAATATGCATTATTATTTGTCTATTTACCCTGACTGAATGTAAAATCATTTTATATATTACGAAATATATCAATTACATCAAAATAAAATGTTTTATTTTTTCCTACGACTAATAATATGGATGAGGATGTTTGACAGTGACACTGACGTTTGAGTGACACTGACATTTGACAGTGACACTGGCATTTGACAGTGCCACTGACATTTGACAGTGACACTGACGTTTGGCAATGACGGCAACGATGCCAACATTAGGTACAGAGGAAAAACGAATGATTATTATGTTGGTGAAAGATGCAGTCTAAATGAGCTTAGGACATTGTATGGAGTGCCGACTCTTATTTATATGCTCTGTGAAGTAGACTATATACAAGAGCTTATTACTGTATCGCAGATTATATCAATGATAAAACCGTTTGGAATTGAATTGCTTCTTTTGTGTTATATTGTTTGTATTTGCTGCAAAATATTGTTATTCTGCTAACCAAACTTTACTGTTATTGGTAAGATTGTATGCAATATGACGTTTCTCGCCGGGCAAACTTACTAGTTTTTTTTTTTTTTTTTGTCTGGGATCTTGAATAAGTCATGTTCACTGAAAGGTCCTTGCTTATGGCGGCGTCGTTGATCGGGTCGCCACCTTCCCTAAAATATGGCGAGGGAGGCGATGGCTGAGATATGGGTCATGCTCGTGAACGGGTGCTGTTTGTGGGGACTGGTCTGTTCAAGCGTCCAAAGAATATTAACGTACTGTGTCCTAAGTTTTACGTGAGGAACCTCATCTTGCTCTATAAATTATTCTAATAATTTGTAATTTAGTTTACTTAAAATTAAGTAAAAAGAAAAAAAAAGACTCCCCTGAGTTTCTTGCCAATTCTTCTCAGGACGTGAGTAATCGAATTGGCGGATTGAAATTATTGACGTTCATAAGTGTCTTTAATGACCTAAACTGAATAAATGAGATTTTGATTTTGATTTGATTTTTGTGTGTTCTATAATATTGACTTGATGTGAGATACACTGATAAGAGAAGGTGTAACATGGCCATGGGCACTGCCTTCTCACATTAACAAAATTGTTGTCTATTTCAAGTAAGATTTGCGATAAATTGGGAGGCTTGTTATTTAAGAGACTCTCTCCTGTTGCCAAGGGACCAGGAGAGTGCATCAGCTATTATTTTGTTTTTTACTATTGTGTTAGAGTAAATTAATTTTAAACAATATCTTTCTGATAGCAATAGGCGTCTTAATATCAATGGCATTATTTTAGTCTCTACTTCCATGGCCCTTATGGGAGTAGAGCACATTGCACCAGAAATTATTCTCAAAGCTCTATTCTGTAGGATATCCAATTTCTTTACATGAGAACTATTCATATATGCAAGAGAGCTATAATCAAAATGGCTTCTTACTATAGATTTATACAGAATGGATAGTATTTTAGGGTCTGCTCCCCATGATATACCAGCAAGACATTTTAAGACGTTAAACCCTTTAAGGGCATTTTTCAAAATGTATTTAATATGTTGTTCAAAAGTCATCTTTTTATCAATTACAACCCCTAAGAATTTCTTTGAATCTATTTTGTTTATAATTTCGCCATTGTAAATAACATTTGAAGTAGGGGTTTCATTGCCAAACAAGTACACTACTTTTGGATGTATTAATTTTTAAGTGTAAGTAATCATTATAATAATGGAATAATTGTAATAAGGCTTGATTAACATTATCTATTGCTGTTTGTAAGTTATAATTGCTACTGTACAATACTAAATCATCTGCAAATTGCAAAATGCTAACATTACAATTATTTACATATTTACAAGTTTCACTTGTGTATATATTATACAATAGGGGTGAGATAGCCGCCCCTTGCATAGTGCCTTTAGAGGTGGTCTTTGGCCCATGTAGGATGTTATTATGTTTAATATGAAGTGTCCTATTTGTTAAAAAGTTATAAATCCATTTACAAAGTTGTCCAGGGATCTCTAATTTGGACATTATTTTGATTAGTATACCAGGATCTACACTATCAAAAGCGCCTTGCACATCAAGAAATACACACACAGATTGTAATTTTTTGTGTTTTGCATGTTTCAGGTCAGAAATTAAAGAAATGAAACTGTCTGCACAGCTGCGTCCTCTACGGAAGCCATATTGTACATGTGGAATAATGCCGTTTGATTCTACATACCAATCAAGACGAGTTTTAATCATATTTTCGAAAATTTTGCCAAGACATGATGATAGTGAAATTGGTCTATAAGAGCTGGCTAGCTCAGGAGGTTTATCTGGCTTGAGTATAGGAATAACACATTGTGTCTTCCATGCCTGTGGAATTTTAGGGAGTAAATTTAAAACATTCAAAAATATTTTTTGAGCAGTTTCATCCAAATTTTTAATAATAATGTAAGGGTAATCATCTAGGCCAGGTGTTGTATCGCGTCGAGATTGTAAACTTTTTGAGAATTCGGACCATGTAAAGAATCCAAGTCAAAATTTTGAATTTTGATTACTGTTGTTATTAGCAAAAAATATACTCAAATCATCATCAATTAAATTGTTATTATCAGATAATTTATCTAGTAATGGATTAATGAACTCATCCCTATATGATTTATTACTAACTCTAATACCTTTGAACATTTTTAGTTGATTCCAGATCTTACTTATGGGTGTAGTTCTATTAAAACTGTTGCATATGTTATTCCATCCGATTTTCTTTTGTTCTGATATTGTTCTTTTTTTGATTGCAACTTTTCTTTTATAGTCTATATAATTTTCAATGTTTGGCACTCTTCTATATAGTTTTAATGCATTATAAGCTGAAATAACAGTCTGTTCACACGTATATCATTCCACCATGGAGCTGGTGGCCTGCTCATAAATTTATTTGATTTAGTGAGTTTTGGTATTGTCAATGTCTTATGGGTGTCTAAATGAGAACAGAATTGATTATAGGTTGAGATAGGATCATGTAGTTTAAGTACCAAGTCATTAAATATTGTTTTTGAAAGGGTTTTATATCTTGTCCAATCAGCTCTTTTGTATATAAATCTATCTACTGGTGGATTTATTTGATATTTGTTTATGTTTAATGATATTTCAGTTATAGTTGGGTAATGATAGCTGCCCATACTATCATCATGTACAGACCATTCACATAATGATGCTAGGTTGGCACTAACAAAACTGATATCAAGAGCAGAAGGGTTACAACTAGGCCTATTGACAGTCGTATAAGTACCATCATTTAAGATACACAAATTTAAATCATCAATTAAGTTAAATAATGCTTCACCTCGACTTTACTTCTGCAACCAAATGAAATGTGATGGGCATTAAAATCTCCACTTACAAATATGGGCTTTGGTAGGTTGTTAATTATGTTTCGTAGTCTACTAATTTGTATGTGCCCCCTAGGTGGACAGTATACACAGAGTATACATAAATTACCCTGAATTGTAGATACAGACATAGCAACAGTTTGAATATCTTCATAGAATGTAGTGTTGATAATATTATATTTTATGGATGGTTTAATCAATATGGCTACTCCATTACATGTTTTACTAGAATTTTTATTGTAAATATTGTATCCAGGTATCTTAAAATTATTATCTTTAAACCATGTTTCATTAAGCAAACAGACATCAATGTTTTGAGTTTTTAAAAATTGTATTAAATAGGGTTTTTTCCTATTTGCACTTTGAATATTATACTGAGCAATTCGTAATTTTGATTGTGTAGAAACTGTATCCATTATTTAAGATTTTTAACTAGAACATCTTTAATGAAATTTGTAGTCATAGGTGTGTCATCACCCTTGTTGCCCAATTCCACCAGTGTTTGTACTAGGGCCATAAGTACTTCACTGTTGGCGATAATTTGGGTTTTTAAAGTCTCCTTAGTAGAGACATCTTTTGATTTATTTACAATATTTACATTTTTATTATTTACAGACTTAATACTAGGTGTATGTACAGACTTATTTACAATTTGTACTTTTGGAGATGGAAGTGGAGGAAAATTTGTTTTAATATTTTCTTTTGTGGAAGTGGCACTCGCATAAGTTATTGTATTTTTCTTTTCTAAAATCTTCTTCATTTTTATAGGACATAGTCTAGATATTGCCAGATGTGGTCCGCTACAATTTATGCAACAAACTTCAGATGGCTTATCACAATCTTTATATGAATGCTCACCTCCGCAAATTGAACATCTTTGTTTATTATTACAAATTTTGGCTGAGTGATTGAATTTAAAACATATAAAGCATTGTTGTAAGGGTGGAACATATTCAAATACTCTATAAGAAAATAAATCATATTGAATGTTATCAGGAAGTACATTTGACAAAAAAGTAATGCTCACAGTTTGTAGTGGAACTCTCTCTTGTCCAATTTTCTTAGTAAACCTATGTACTGCTATTATTTCATATATTGATGACAATCTAGTGTATAATTCTTTATTAGAAATATTTGCTGGTACATATCGTATAATTCCTGTCTTTTCTATTTGTGCTGCTGGTATAAATGCCTTCATTTCATGTTTAGAAAGAAAATGTGTGTTATTGATGAAATTGTTGGCTGTATTAAACTGTTTGAATATAACTGCTATTTTGTTGGCATTCACTCGTTGAATAGCCGTCACACCTTTTATGTCCGTAGAGAATATATGGTTTAAATAAATAGGACTCTTCTTCCCTATTCTTTCTTTGTTTGTGGATTCCACAAAAACTTTGAAAGTAGCATTAAGTGAATTTTCTGAATATAGTCTTTTGTAATTTGGTTTAATATATGGTGCTGAATCGCTATGCTCACCACCGCCGCTGGATCCGCCCTCCTTTACACCGCTGCCTACGTCCCGTGTTCGAGGACGTTTTAAAGAAGTGGGCGGGTTATCCCCGCCCTCCTCGTTTCCATCCATCTTTGCAGCCAACTGCAGCTAAAAATTATATGTTTTTACACCCAATTTAATTAAATAAACTCGCAAGAAAAAATTTCAGATCCGCGCTTATTGAGTTTCCCGCCCAAAACCTCAAAACAATAAATAATTTTTTCAGTTGATCCAATCATTAGTCAGCCGCAGTCTAGGGATGTATGTGAAAAAATAAATGATTATTGAAATAATCGATTAAAAATCTATTTTTATAAGTAAAAAAATCGATTTTAATTAGTGATTATTTTTATACGACTAATCGATTAATATTTGATTATTTTATTAATCATTCAATTACATATAACCGATTTTTTTTTTTTTTTCATCTGCAACACCCCGATATTTAGTTTGGTCTTCTGGCCCGGAACCAAAACTACTAAAGAATACTTTCTCCATAATGTTATTTTTAACGCCATCTATGACCGCATTCCTTCTATACCTTTGAAACAGTTTAGTTATTTATTTAATGAAATATTCACTAGATGGAGTAATGAATAATACAATTTAATTAGCCGATATTTGGTTGATATGTTTTCTTTTATTGTTTATTTCCAAATTACTAAATATTACATGGAGACTTTTCTAGTCACATACCACAAAAACCATCTGGGGTTTATCAGTGGTTTATCATCCATCCCACCAAAAGCCAACAACAATTATGTGATGACTAGGTCGGTTGCAGACATAAGTTCCATAAGACTATTTTACAATTTTTCTTAGTTAGTGTGTCACGAATTTCGTTAATTTCGGCAGGCAGACATTAATTATGTCTGCCTGCTGAAATTAACGATTATCAATTAACGAATAATTAATGACATTATTATTTATGTCATTAATTATTCGTCGGTAAAACTTCATTTTTCAAACGAAGTTTTTCGTGACTAGAAGTTTTGTTAAAGTTTATAAAAGTCTTTTTTGGTTTTGTTTTTGAACAATGTCTACAACTAAAAGGACGACAAGTAGATGGCGTCAATATTTCCATGTTGACAATAAATCTGGCAATGCCAATGGTACATATTGCCCAAAAATTTAAAAATCGATTAAATTAAATATATCGATAATTATCTTAAATAAAATCGATAATTAATTAATTGATTTTTTCATAGTAATATATTAATCGATTAATTAAAAATCGATTTTTTATGTTAAACGTCACATCCCTACCGCAGTCATCTCCCACCCAATTCCCATTACATTCAGCACTGCAGTGTTGCCAACCCCAACAAATCAAAAAACAATAGTTCTCTCATTAAAAAACAGTAGAAGGGTTCAAAAAGGCAGGTTTCATACTTTTCTCTTAAATTATAATTTAAACAGTGGTAGTCCAAGCAGTTCGTTGCATGAATGAGCCAGCTCGACCGGTGAAATACCACGACCTCTCAGGAGATCAACGTAAAGTGGCTCATGCCACGTTTCGTTCGGTGAGAGAGGTAACCGGAGCCTCTTCGCTATCCCCCATCCCTTAAAGGTCGGCAACGCAACAGTAACATTATATGTGTTGCTGGTGTCCATATGCGGCGTTGGTTGCTTACTCTCAGAGATGTGACTTATTTGAAATAATTCTATTTAAAATACAAATACAAAATGCAACTACCTATTTTGTATTTAAATACCTTTTTGTTGAAAGCATTTTGTATTTTATTTGAAATACCTCTAGAGAGGTATTTTGTATTTTTAAAAGTCATACCCCAAGAATTCCGATATCAGTTGAGGCGGGTAACCGAGTGCCCTCAAAAAAGGGAGCTACAACAAAGGGTGCAATTTCAGCGGTAAACGCGCAGACCTGTGTCTTCTTAGGGTTGAATTAGACTAAGTCGAGTCGGCCTCAGTCCGAAATCTGACTAGGCAGAGTTTCGATTGTAGACACAGTTTATACCGGTACGAATCGACGTTCTCCCGAGAAATCCGCGGGTGGCCGGTATATATGGCATCCGCCGTACCGCATAGCCTCGTACCGTATCCGCATAACAATGAAGATTGCTGTAATGCAGCATGTCATTGATATGCAGAAGAAACAGCGTAGGGGATAGCACAGAGCCCTAGGGGACTCCAGCACTCACGGATTTTAAGTTGGAGCATGACCCGTCGACAACGACCTTAATGCGCCGAGCCGCGAGAAAACTGGAGACCCAATCGCATAATTTCAAATCCGCTTCTCGATCTACTGGCAGAGTGCCCAGAAGACCAACCGCATTGCCACGTCAAATGGCAATGCTAATCCCCGGTGCGAAGAATAGACCAGCCCCCTGGTCGAGAGAGCCCTCGATCAGTTTCTTTGCAAGATCTTTATAGAGTGCACGAGCACTCGGACCTTATGTTCCTAGAGTCTCAACCCTAAACGCTCAACCACTGGACCACTGAGACTCGTTGAAGATTTCGTCAAAAAGTATTTTATTTTGAAAAAAGTATTTTGAAAATACCTATTTTGCATTTGAAATACAAAACGAAAAACTATTTAGTATTTTGCATTTGAAATAGTAAATCTGAGAAGTATTTTGTATTTAAATGCTTTTTTAAAATCATTTT
Organism: Euproctis similis; assembly: GCA_905147225.2. Lineage (NCBI taxonomy): Eukaryota > Metazoa > Arthropoda > Insecta > Lepidoptera > Erebidae > Euproctis > Euproctis similis. The sequence goes on along the minus strand of LR990105.1, from coordinate 785,053 downwards.
GTACATCTCTGCTTACTCTCAGGTGACACATCTGCTCGTTTGCCCTCCTATCCCATAAAAAAAATAAACAATAATCAATCTCAAAAAAAATATTCAATTATTTCAGTAACGAGGACGCATTCACATTATTATATTTACATAACCACAATATACGTAATAAAAACTACTCTAGAATAAACAATCGGCCGAAACCAATAATCAATCTCCAATCTAAGATATAAACCAATCTAAGATAGTTGTGCATATGTCGATCGATTCCCCAAACAATTATTGGCACGCTTCTTAGTAGAAATGCATTGAAATATTGATCTTAGATAGCAAAATTCGGATTGAGATTGATTATTGGTTTCGGCCGTATGAGAGCACAACTACAAGAGTACGTAGTATTTTTTTATTATTATAAAGATAGGCAAGTATCACACGTATTTGACAAATTTAAAGTTTCAACTGTAGTTGTCACTTACTTATAGGCTATGGTCTATTAAACTATCCAATTACGTAACGTTTTATATCAAATAAATAATAAAGTAAAATATTTTCTTGAGGTAACAACTTTACACTAATTGAAAAACAGTAAAAATTATTGATAAAACTAAAAACAGGGACATCAATTAAAAAACAGTAAATCTACTGTTAAAACAGTGGGGTTGGCAACAGTGGATACAGCCATTCGGCCAAAGGATACAGCCATAGATAAAAGATTAGTGATGTTCAACTCGAGTTGGGCCTGACTCGAGAGAACTCGAGTTGATTATCTTCAACTCGAGTTGAAATACTTAATCAAACCGACATGGAACAGAGTTAGTGAGTGTGATATAGCCATGATTATTTATGACTACATTCGTTCATAGCAAACAAAGCGTCACATTTGTATAGATTTGAAAATAATTTATTTATTTATTTATTCGGAAGACTTACAGACTAAAAAATCGTACGTGGAGTCCCTCCGCGCGAAAGAAGTGTAACTTCGTATTGTAAAAAAAAATTGCATTTACTCCTGGGACCTCTTAAACAACTGGAAGTGCTTGCCTCATCGTCTCGCCCGTAAAAATGTATTTATCTTAATAACTAGCTGACCCTGCGATCTTCGTACCCACTAAAAGTATATTCTTTCTTTTTTAATACTTATTCTACAATTCGAGAACTGCATATTAGAAAAGAAATAACGATCCTACAATAATTTTATTGTTTGACTTAATATTATTATGTCAAACTATAAAAAACACAAATAACATTATATTTTATTCTATTTTGCCATTTTTTTGTTTGAGTAATAATAATAATAATATTCATCATCCCTGTTTATGGACAAACCTCGTATTTCAAGAAATATTAAAAAAAAATTGCGAAATCGGTTCAGCTTTTCTAGAGTTTTGTACTTACTAACACATTCAGTTACTTATTTGCAGAGATGTACAAAATGGATTTAAAAAAGCATTTAAATACAAAATACTTTTCAGATTTACTATTTCAAATGCAAAATACTAAATAGTTTTTCGTTTTTTTTTATGGGATAGGAGGGCAAACGAGCAGGCATGTCACCTGATGGTAAGAAACTAACGCCGCCCATGGACACAAGCAACACATATAGTGTTACTGTTGCATTGCCGACCTTAAGGGATAGGGGAAAGGAAAGGATGGGGAAAGGGGGGTGGGCCTCTGGGTACCTCTCTCACCGAACGAAACGCGACATGAACACTTTACGTTGGTCTTCTGAGAGGTCGTGGTATTTCACCGGCCGAGCCGGCCCATTCATGCAGAGAACTGCTTGGCTCTACCACTAAAGATTTCGTTTTGTATTTCAAATGCAAAATGCAAAATAGGTATTTTCAAAATACTTTTTTCAAAATAAAATACTTTTTGACGAAATCTTCAACGAGTCTCAGTGGTCCAGTGGTTGAGCGTTTAGGGTTGAGACTCTAGGAACATAAGGTCCGAGTGCTCGTGCACTCTATAAAGATCTTGCAAAGAAACTGATCGAGGGCTCTCTCGACCAGGGGGCTGGTCTATTCTTCGCACAGGGGATTAGCATTGCCATTTGACGTGGCAATGCGGTCGGTCTTCTAGGCACTCTGCTAGTAGATCGAGAAGCGGATTTGAAATAATGCGATTGGATCTCCAGTTTTCATGCGGCTCGGCGCATTAAGGTCGTTTTCGACGGGTCATGCTCCGACTTAAAATCTGTGAGTGCTGGAGTCCCCCAGGGCTGTGTGCTATCCCCTACGCTGTTTCTTCTGCATATCAAAGACATGCTGCATTACAGCAATCTTCATTGTTATGCGGATACGGTACGGGGCTATGCGGTACGGCGGATGCCATATATACTGGCCACCCGCGGATTTCTCGGGAAAACGTCGATTCGTACCGGAATAAACTGTGTCTACAATCGAAACTCATGCCTAGTCAGATTTCGGACTAAGGCCGACTCAACTTAGCTAATTCCACCCTAAGAAGACACAGGTCTGCGTGTTTCCCGCTGAAAAGGGACACTTTGTTGCCTCCCTTTTTTGAGGGCACTCGGTTACCCGCCTTAACCGATATCGGAATTTTTGGGGTCGACTTGTCCAGTTTCGCGGTTATGTGGAGGGCAAGGCGAAATTGGCTTAGAAAAAGGACGGTATTTCACGTCAGGTAATCGCTTGCAGCTATATAAAGCGCATTTCGACCTCACATGGAATACTGTTCTCATCTTTGGGCGGGGTGACTGTACCAAAAGATGAGTACCAGCTTACCCCATTTTACACACTGTTCCGTTGTGGAACGAGTTGCCGGCAACGGTATTTCCGGACCGCTACGACCTAGGCACCTTCAAGAAACGAGCCTATTCCCACCTTAAAGGCCGGCAACGCTGATGTGATAACCCTGGTGTTGCAGATGTCCATGAGCGTAGTAGTAGTCGCTAGTAGGTAGTCACTTTCCATAAGGTGACCCGCAAGCTCCTTTGCCTCCTTATATCATTAAAAAAAACAATTACGATCAAATAAGCGAGTGAGGCGTGCAAGAGTCGTGCCTTATGAGCTCTGTTCTCTCTGCCTACTTCGCAATCGATTTGGCGTGAGGTTATGTATGTATGTATAACTTTCAAAAATCATTTCGAAAAGTCAGTGTGAGCCAGGATTTGAACCCACAACAACTTCTTGATTCAAAAGCGGTGTGCTCGACCACTGGACCACCTATTAAATTTTACCTATAAAATTATAATAACCTATAAAAAAAGTAAAAGTGTGTGTCCGCTCCGACGCACGACTGGAGTTTACTCCTCAAGAACGATTATAAAATAAAATAATAAATATTTACTGTCTACAAATATGAACACATTTCTTCGTAATAGAGAATGGCGTATCGCTATAAAGAGTGTTTCTATAAAGAGCTCAGGACATTGTATGGAGTGCCGACTCTTATTTATATGCTCTGTGACTATAAAGAGCTCAGGACATTGTATGGAGTGCCGACTCTTATTATTATACATTGTAAATCGATTCTTAAGGAGTAAACTCCAATAATAAATATATACTAATATATACTATGTACTAACATATTATATTAGAAACAAATAGTAATTAGTTAACAACGCCATCTGCTGGAATTAGTTAACAACGCCATCTGCTGGAATAGCTTTAGTGTTGTTGTCGTTAAAGCAAGTTAAGTGCTCACAATTTAAAATAATTCACATTCGCCAATAGATGTCAGGAATTCCAATAAAAAAGTAAGTTGATGTTTAAGTTAATTATCGATAAAACACGATAAAATGAAATTTTCTAAAAATGATTCCTAGCTAGATCGATTTATAGCCCCCGAAACCCCCTATATACTAAATTTCATGAAAATCGTTGGAGCCGATTCCGAGATTCACACACTTTTTATTAGGAGTACGATGTTGGCGATGCTACTGTGGCGCCCCTCGTTTCATTACCAAAGATCGAAAAATATTATTGATATTTCATTATTTTATTAGTATGTAATTCGTACTTAAATATAATTTTCAAAAAACACAATTTATAAAAACACAATTTATAAATAATATAATTTTTTTTTTCTCCGCCTGCAATACGTACTTACGTATATGTATGTATGTAAAAAACAAACAAACCCGATCCTAGAAAATGTGTCGAAATTGGTAAAGAGGACGGTAATTAGACGATTATACATACGGCCCTCGTGGTGCATCGGTAAACCGCACTACCGATAACACAAGGTCGGGGCGGGTTCGATCTGTTATGAGGATTAATAGAAATTACTTTTTAAAAAGTAAACTTTAATTACACTGAAACAATTAATACACACAAAAGAAGATATTAATATTTATTAGAAATTAGGCAAGTGTCACGCGCGCGGATGTCGGATATGAACTGACTGTAGGACTAATTCAAAGATGCTATGAACAATCATAAATGCTGACTGTGCATGGGATTACGGTAAGTGGGCATTATGGGGAACAAGGGATTATAACAGCCCCCAGGGTTAGAGTAAACTTACCCCAAATGGGTTAAGTTTTACGGCAAGGATGTACGGATTTTTGGCAAATTTTCTATAATGGAATTTGTAGCAATTTCTGATAGTTCATCAGCACTTGCTGTTTCAAATTTGACTTTACTTTTATTGAATATAAGACGGTGACATTTACCTGATTTAATTCCCTTATATGTTGAGACACAAATACAAATTATAATTAATATTACTATTACAATAGTAGTGTATGAATAATATTCTCCGTACAAGACAATGTGCGGTTTTTCGATAATTTTGTTTAAATCTTTTACAATCTGATTTGAATCTGTATACTGTAATGATGTAATAGAATCTAAGTTTATATTAGTCAAATTTAAAGTGGATACAATTCTTTTAGATTTTAACAAAGATGCAGAATTACAACAGGAATCGTTAATAATATTGAAGTTAGTATGTACAGGTTGAATTTTAATTATTTTCGAATATTTTGGTATTAACCTTGTATCTTTATAGAAGGCTATGCAATGTTTAGGCAAATTTAATATCCCTGTACCGGATATTATAATTTCTGTATTGTTGAACTCTCGACAGTCAATAGATAATTTGTATGGATTAGTGATAACATATATCCATCTATTGTTTGATAGTGGTTGCCAAATATCGAGATGACCTTGAAGAGTTCTTGTTTTACAAATATTAGGTAAAGTATACAATGCCTTTGAAATTATTTCCGATTCGCAGATCGGAGTTACGGAACTTGAATAGGTATTTAAATCGTAACAAATGTAATTGAAATTATAAACAATCTTACAGCTAATTAAATTATTCAACTTACAGTAATAATTCTTATCTTTATTGATAGCGATATATTTAGTGGATGGGATTATGGTAGTATATATATGTTTTGGGAACAACTGTGACTGGGTAAGGAATACTATGGTATACATAGTAGTTTTGTGGGTTAACAAGTGGTACTTTTAAAACAAATACTATTTTATTGTCGTTATAGTAGGTAGCGATTTCAGATATATTCATCAGTGTATAAATATTATCTATGGACAAAGTTATAGGAAGCTGGTGATACTCTGATAGGAATCTATAATTTTCAACAAGTTCTGTGAATAACTGCTTAGGGGTTATTATGGATGGATATAAAACATTAGATTTGCTAAACATAATTCCATTGATTACATCTTCAATTTTAAATGATAGTGTTAACAAACTGCTCTCTAACATATTGAGTATTGTGTTTAATTTTGTTTTTAAAAGTAAGTTATCATACAGTGATGACAAATTTTGATGATCAAGCATTAAGGTATCTATTACACTATTTAATTGTTGTTCGTTAATACTAATTTTATTTAGGGTATCTCGCAAAGATGAGAAAGTTGAAGTAGTGACGAGAATATTTTGTTTAACTAATTTTGATAAGTTAATTTGATCGGTTTGCACTAATTGAATGGCATTACTGTAACGGATTGCATCCTCTTCGTCCATTGTACCAAATAAATGTTTGAACAATGAACCGACTCCACCAATCCAGGCCGATCTTTTTGACCTTAATTCAATTAAATGTGATATTGAGTCAAAATCACGAACAATATCGTTATATCTAATTGACAGAGGTTGGTGTAGGTTTAAACATTCTATATCAGTGTAGAGAGCACTTTGCTTGCATAAAAACTTAGAGCTGCCTATTACACCGTTCAGATTTTTAATATGTGGCTGTATATAAGAAATATCTATTGGAATAACAATGCTAAGGTGTCCGTCTATTATTTTTAATGATCCAATAGGGTCAAAGTATATGCCAGATGCATTTACAGTAGGTTCTATGAAGGTTCCGTGAGTTGAAGACAAGGAACTGCAAATGAACAAGTTATAAAACTTTAATATAATTATTTATTAATTTATATACTAACTAACTAATGTATTTTGGATTCTCTACAGTTAAGTTGAATATTACCTACGAGTATATTTATTTTATTTATCTTATTCTAAGTAAATATCTTAACTAGGAATATGACGACGAGCTAATTTTACTTCGTCAAAGTGATGAGTAACGTGTCGTCTATTTATTAATAACGTTAAACTATTTCTGCCGTTTATTTTTATTACCTTATAAGGGCCCTTCCAAATTGGGGATAATGCTTTACGCATACGGAGGTGGTTTTTCAGATAAACATAGTCACCAGCATTATAGGTTACAGGACGAGTGTGGGTATCGTAATATGCTTTTGAAGATTCTTTGGATCTTTTTATATGTTCAATAGCTTTATCTCGAGTGGTTTTTAATCTATGTTGTAACATTTTTAAATATTCAGGGTAAGTAGCGTCAGAGGTTGCTTCATAGATGGAATTTGGAAGAAAAGGTTTGTGCCCGAAGATTAATTCATACGGGGAGTAATTTGATGTTGAGTGAATTGCTGTGTTATACGCTAACATAGCTGTGTATACAAAACTCGGCCAATTATCTTGATTTTCGGAAACATATGATTTTAGGTATTCTTTTAAAGTTGAGTGACTCCGCTCGAGTGCTCCTTGAGTCTGAGGATGATAAGGTGAAGACCAAAGTTGTTTTATTTTTAGAAACTTACAGGTTTCTTTGAACATGTCTTAAGTAAAGTTAGTACCTTGGTCTGTGAGGATATATTTTGGGATACCAAATAAGGATATAAAGTGGATTAAACAGTCACTGGTTTCTTCTGCTGTAGTGCTTCTAATAGGATATGCTATAGAATATTTAGTTAAATCATCTTGAAGTGTCAGTATGTACTTAATTTTTGCTGTACCGGATTCTGGGAGTGGACCCACTATGTCCAGGGATAGCCTTTCAAATGGAGCTGTAGAGGTTGTGGTGATTTGCATTGGGGATCGATTGATTTTTCTAAGAGCTTTATTTTTTTGACAAGATGAACAATTCTTTACATAGTTTTCTATTTCACTTCTCATATTTTTCCAATAGTATTGTTCACGGATTTTATTAAACATTCGACTGGAGCCTAAATGTCCAGCGATAGGACTATCGTGATTTTCTCGCAGTATTTTTTGTATTTCAGAAGGACTAGGATAATAAACTCTGTTGCGGTATATATTAACTTGGATATTGGTGTTATGGAAAATATGTGCTAACATGTTGTAGATCTTAACATAAGCGTGTTTGTCAAATGGATTCTTGAAATCAGTGATACTAATCATGTCAATGGTTTTATTTTCGGATAATAAGTGATTTCTAAGATTTTTCAGTGACGTAAAAATGTCATCATATACGCAGTTATCAAAATGATGTACTTTAACGAATAAGAAATAATATTTTTTATCGTTAAGTGTTAATAATTTATATGAGTGTAATGTTTTTTCGGAATTAATAAATTGTTCGGAGTCCGAAGAGTTGGATAGGATTTCTTCGACATAGGGTACGGATTCATCAAGGTCGAGGGATGTTGGAATTATGATAACTTTACTCTGACTTTTTAGAATGCTGTCATTACATTCGATGATTTTGGTATCATATTTAATAGTTGGATGAATTTTCAAAAACTTAGAATATGTATCGGCGAGGTTAGGTAATGGTTGAGGCGTTGATGAATTGTTTTCAGGATATGGAAGGACATTATCTGGATTTGGAGTCTTTATACTGGGACTTGGATAACGCATAATTGGGGTTTCATTAGGATTTTCAGTTATAATTGCCTGATTTGGAAGATCAGATGAATTGTTAGTACTTGGTAAAGATAAAGGGCTAAAGTCGCCTACTCCGTCATTAAAAGGGCTAAAATCTAAAGGACCGAGGTCGATCAATTCGTCATCAGGTAAGAGTTGAAGATTATCAGGATTTTCAGTGTTTTCGGGATATAAAGGGTTTACGGGATTAATAGGATAGCGCGAAAGTGCATCAGCTGCTGAATTTAGTTTTCCTTTTCTATATATGATTTCGTATTCATACTCTTCGAGCTGAAGACGCCATCTTTGTAATTTACTACTAGGGTCGGTATGATTAAATAGCCACTTAAGCGGGCGGTGGTCACTTACTATTAGAAATTTGCGGCCAAATAAGTATGGTCTGAATGATTTACATCCCCAAACTATAGCTAGTAACTCTTTTTCGGTAGTGCTATAATTTGTTTCGCACTTGTTTAATGTTCTAGAAGCATAGGCTACAGGATGGTCCTTACCTATTGGACCTTGAGAAAGGATAGCGGATATCGCATAGTTTGATGCATCACAAGTTAGGTTAAAAGGTTTAGAAAAATCAGGATATATTAAGACTGGAGCAGTGATAAGTTTGTTTTTAAGGATTTCAAAAGCTAATTGTTGTTCGTTAGACCATGTACAATGTTTATGTACAACACATGTGCCTTGCTGTGTGGGCACAATTAATTATAGCAATAAACAGTTGCACTACAGCAATTCACTAGTACGGTGGTTTTATTATCGTACTTCCCTGACTGTAGACACACTACAGTTATTGGTGCCGAAACCCGACCTAACAGGGTCATCGTGTCACATTCATACAGTTTTTGTTAAACGTACTCTTTAGCGATTGAGTGTACATTTTTTGAACGAATTTTAAAAATAGTTGGTGCAGTGTCGTTCATACAGTGCAAGCTGCAGTGATTATTCACATCATCATTATCATACATCACTTATATTCATCGGGATATCAAGTAAGATCTTTTCTATTATTATTGAGAAGAAACTAAAATAATGGAGAAGCTATTACAACGCCAAGCAGATCTTCTTGAAAGTATAAAGCAGGTGGAACGGAATTTTAAAAAGGATTCACCCACCCGTAAGACGCGCGAGTATTTAGACGCTCGTCTAGAAACTTTGGATAAGCTGTGGGCAGAATTCAACACAAATAACACAAAATTGTCCCCATTTACTAACGAGGACATTGATTATTTTAATAACAGTCAGTATGATCAGGCGCGGGCGTATTTTAATGAGGTTCGATACAGGATTTCATCCTACCAACAGCCACGTGACACTGAGCAGGATACCATAAGGGCATCCGAATCCCAAACAGGGAATCCAGGCGCAACAGCACCTAGTCCAATTACACAACACACAGTTAAACCATCCACGTCAGCACAGACTGCTGGGGATAACGTGGAACATACACAGCTCATAAGGCAACAGCGTACTAACTTTCGAGCATTAGCTAGGCTGATAAAAGCCACGGACGTCAATAGCATCTCCGAAAAATGGGAGTTCGAAGACGAATTACGCAGCCTACAACACCGCTGGAATGACATAGATTTGCTACATTTAAAAATAGATCATTTACTACAAGGGTCAGACTTAGAGTATGACGGGGAATTTAGTTATTATGAAGCCCGGTATAAAGAGCAGAAAAGGGCGTTTTATCAAAAGATGGCAGCCGAAGCCCATTTACAGCAGGCAACGCCTAAGTTGGACATTCCAATCTTCTCAGGCAGGTACTCTCAATGGCCTACTTTTTATGATTTATATACTGAAAGCATCCATAACAATAACATATTGTCCAAGTGTCAAAAAATGCAACATCTTAAAGGAAAATTAAAAGGTGAAGCTGAGCGACTTATACAGCATTTGAATATATCGGCAGAAAACTATGACACGGCATGGGAACTGATCACCCATAGATATAATAACCCTCAAGTGTTATTCACAAATAACATAGAAACCCTTTTAAATCAAAACACGATTCATAAGCAAACAGCTAGTGAAATCAAACGCCTCTATAATACAAGTATGGAAGCTATACACGCCGTACGGAATCTGGGGATCGACATTTCTACGTGGGATCCTATACTAGTTCATATAATTACCAAAAAATTAGATGCCGAAACTTATCAAGATTACAAATGTGCTCGTAAGTCTCCACGAGAATTACCAATTTTAAGTGAACTAATGGATTTCCTCGAAAATAAATTTACAGCATTAGAACCCTTTCAAATTAAAGAAAAGCAAGAAGCATACCATTTACACAGTCAAAATATTTCGCAGAAATTACCTACTTCAAAAGTGATGAACAATCAACATTATCAAGCACATCGATATAGCAAGTTTCATAACAAAAAACAATATCAAGTTATTGCAACATGCACATGGCATTGCCCTCTGTGTCAGCAAAAACATGTTCTGTTTAAATGTAATAAATTTATTAAATTATCGCCGAGTGACAAATTAAAGACAGTTACGAAACTACAGGTATGCCAAAATTGCCTTTACAAGCATAATGACAATGTATGCAATTCAATTAATCGTTGTAGATTGTGCAAAGGTTCGCATAACACCATACTACATGAAGCATGCGTCAACAATTATAACACTTCAAGTTCCGATACTCGTACGTCGTTAAATGTACAATCTGAAAATCATTCAATATTTTCACCCACAACTTCAAAACAACATAACGTAAATTATGTATCAAATGAAGAAGAAGAAATTTTGCTAACAACGTTGTCCCTTAAGGTTCGAGCTGGCGACGGAACTTATATCACATTTAAAGCTCTTCTCGATCAGGGATCGCAAATATCTCTTATATCAGAAAACGCAGCACAATTGCTAGGGCTATCAAGGCGACATTATTCCGCCTCAGTATCTGGGATTGGATACAGCTCAAGACAGAGCAAAGGTATGGTGGACCTTGATTGTGAGTCGATATACGGAGACTATCAATTTCAAACACAGGCGTTAGTTATTTCAAGAGTTATAAACAATTTACCAAACAAAACTTTTACAAAACAATCTTGGCCACACTTACAACATCTACAGTTAGCGGATCCGACATACAATGTGTGCCAACCAGTAGACATACTTCTTGATGCCAGCGTATATTCAGATATCATTATGGATGGATTAATCAAAGGTCCAAACAGGGCACCCATAGCCCAACAAACCAGACTAGGTTGGATATTGTCAGGAAATGTGAAAACTTTTAACTGTCATGTCGTATTAAATAATTTATCTGATATGTCGCACTACTGGGAATTAGAAGAAATAAACAACTTGGCCCCAGAACTTACGGAAGAAGATCAGTATTGTGAAGATTTATACCAAAATACTACGAGGCGCTTATCAAACGGCCGATATGAAGTCGCCTTACCTATGAAACCTGGATTCGAACAGAAACTAGGATCATCTAAAAAACGAGCACAGGCGCAGTTTTATAAATTAGAGAGTAGGATGCTGAATAATAATAAATTGTCACAAAGCTACATTCAGTTTATGTTGGATTACGAAAGGCTAGGTCACATGAAACCTACGATAGACAAGCAACAGCTGCCTGTGTCATGTTATCTTCCTCACCACGGTGTTATCAAAGCTGACTCCACAACTACAAAATTACGGACGGTGTTCAATGCTTCCTCGAGAACTTCCACTGGTTACAGCCTCAACCATCTTATGGAACGGGGTCCGAATCTACAAAACGACCTACACAGTCTTATATTGAGGTGGCGTCAGCACAAGTACGTCATAACTGCGGACATCGAAAAAATGTACCGTCAAATATTTGTCAGAGAATCTGACCAAAATCTCCAACGTATCGTATGGCGGCCATCAGTGTCTACTGATTTAAAGGAGTACCAGCTTACCACAATTACCTACGGAACTAAAGCAGCTCCTTACCTCGCCATGCGAACCCTAAAACAATTAGCTTTAGATGACGCTCAAAAATATCCTTTGGCGGCAGAAGCATTGACGAAGTCCTTTTATATGGATGATCTCTTAGAAGGCCACGACAATTTGGAAAAAGCAAGGGAACTACAGTTACAGCTGATAAACATATTAAATGGGGCAGGTATGAACATACGTAAATGGTCAAGTAATAATAAGGACCTTATTCTTAATTTACCCGCGGAACAGTTGGACACTCCATTAGACTTCAAATCTACCGAATCTAGAAAAACGTTAGGACTACGTTGGAACCCTGATTCGGATACATTTACTTTTCAAAATACTTTTGACACAATTGCTGACAAACGGCTAACAAAACGACAATTATTATCTAATATTTCTAAGATATTTGATCCGCTTGGGTGGCTATCACCACTCACCATACGAGCCAAACTTTTATTTCAAAGAACATGGTTAGATATGGGTGACTCCTGGGACCAAGAGCTGACAGAAGAAATCAAAGAAAATTGGATACAACTAAAGTTAGATTTTCAAAAGCTAGATAAGTTCATAATACCTCGGTATTTAGGTAACAAACAAACCTACGAAATACACGGCTTTTGCGATGCATCGGAAAAAGCTTACGCTAGCGCAATCTATATTACGACTAACTATAAAGGAGAGAATACATCACGTTTATTGACAGCGAAAACAAAGTTGGCTCCAATCAAAAATAAATTAACGCTACCACAGTTGGAATTATGCAGTGCTTATTTACTCTCAAGACTCCTGGAAAAGGTTAAAGATTCATTCAAAGATGAGCAAGTTAAGATATACGCTTGGACTGATTCAATGGTGGTATTAGGTTGGATTCATGGTGACATTAACAGATGGAAACAGTTTGTGGCCAATAAAGTACGCGCAATCACCAAAGTTATTCCAGTCACTTGCTGGCAGCATGTTCGTACAGAACATAATCCAGTTGATTGTGCCACCAGAGGTATTACAGCGACTCATCTCATAGAACATCCACTGTGGTGGGAAGGCCCAAGATGGCTTATTAACATAAAAACAAATTTACCAGAACAAACTAATTATCCATCTCCAGCAATCGAAATAAAAGGAGCTAGTGTAAACGCCGCTTTACACCAAAACGATAATCAAGTGTTTATTAATAAATTATTAAATGAATCCAGTTCACTGACACGGGCCGCTGTAACAATAGCATGGCTATCACGTTTCATTGAATGGTTGCGAAATAAACATACTGCACTAAAAGTCAACCACCTTACTAAACAAGAAATGCAGAGTTCATATAACTTGATTATACGAATCACTCAATTAAAGGATTTTAGAGAAGATTATATTTTTATAAAAACTAAACAACATGTACGTAAGGGTAGCAGGCTAGACTGTCTCAACCCTTTTATCGACGAATACGGATTGTTGAGAGTTGGGGGCCGTCTTAACAATTCCCTTTTAAGTCCATCTGCAAAAAACCCAATTATATTGTCTAGTCACAGTCGACTAACGGAACTTATAATACAAGACGCACATTCATTTACTCTGCATGGTGGTCCACGGCTTACATTAACATACATTAGAGATAAGTACTGGATCATCAGCGGCTTACGAACAGTAAAAACACAGCTTCAAAAATGTGTGAAATGCCGCCGATTTAGTGAAGTAAAGCAACATCAACTAATGGCAGATCTACCAGAGCCGAGAGTGACTCCTTCGCGACCATTTACCCATACAGGCGTAGACTTCACAGGTCACTTTGATATTAAAATGAATAAAGGTCGGGGTATCCGGACGTCAAAAGGATATGTAGCTGTATTTGTATGTTTAGTTACGAAAGCCGTGCACTTGGAACTCGTCAGTGACTTGAGTACCCAGAGTTTCTTAGCTGCATTCAGGCGGTTCTGTTCCCGGCGTGGAACACCTAGTCACATTTACAGTGATAACGGTACTAATTTTGTTGGTGCTAACAGGCTCCTAAAAAAGGAATACCAACAGATCATCAATACTATAAACCAAGACTTCGTTACAAAAATAACAGAGTTTGATATAAGATGGCATTTCAATGCTCCATCCTTTCCGTCAGCAGGAGGCTTGTGGGAATCAGCAGTAAAACGAATGAAGTATCACCTGAAAAGAGTAGTTGGAGAACAGAAACTTACCTTTGAAGAGTTCTGTACTCTGCTACATCAGATAGAAGCATGCCTTAATTCTAGACCACTTATCGCCCCAACTGAAGGTGCAGACGATGAATTTCTTAGCCCAGGTCACTTCCTCATTGGCGGATCCCTCTTATCCAGACCTCAAACAGAGCCGGATTTTATTAACCTAACCACGAGATGGCAAATGGTCCAGTCAATGAATAAACATTTCTGGAATAAGTGGTCAACAGACTATCTTCAAGAACTCCAAAGACGTTCAAAATGGAGGTCCCCCTCCAAGAATTTAGAAATAGATGACGTAGTGGTTATCAAAGAAGAGAACGTTCCTCCTGGGAAGTGGATATTAGGAAAGGTCACAGAAGTACACCCTGGAAGAGACGGTTATGTCCGAGTAGTAACATTAAAAACAAAAAACGGAATTATCAAAAGACCGATCTTAAAACTCGTACTTCTCCCTGTGAAAGAAGAATCTCTAGAGGATAGAAGCCCGACTCAAGTCAGTACAGATAAAAACCCGAACACGGGTCATGTAGAACAAAAAGAAACAGAAAGAGGAACTAGAACTATGAAAAAAAATTGTCTATACAATTTAATCATGTTTATGTTGCTCTTTATATGCTCTATCCCATCTGCAAATTGTCTTTTTAACGTTACTAATTTAAACAATAATCAACAAATTTATTTTGACAAATTATACAATTTGCATCTTATTCGTGACGAGTGGAAATTGGTAGTATACTACAATATGACAACATATTGGACAGGTCTACGTCATGTGCAAAATTACGTCACGAACTTGGAGAAATCCCAACAAACTGCCGATATGACAATTCAATACAGAAGTATTTTATATCAACTTCAACACGAGCTAACTGAAATAGAACACTACAATCCGATTCTCATGTTTCATAATAGCAGATCTCGACAAGAAAGAGGACTAATTAACGGAGTCGGTTATATTGCTAATTCTTTATTTGGAGTGCTGGATGACCGATTTTTAAAGCAATATGAAAAGGATATAGACAAAATATCGTTTAACGAAAATCACTTACGGCTTTTATTAAAAAATCAAACGAGCGTCATAGAGGCCCATAATAATATATTGCACAGAAATGAAGATATAATGAACAGACAGTTCTGTTTAATACGAGCTCATTTAAAAAATGCATCTCTGGCTATTAATCGCGTACAGGCGGAGACTAATAATGAACTTTACTATTTATCTTCGTCTCTAAGTGCCTAGATAATCATAGCCAATTTGAAAGAAATTCAAAGAGACTTGGTGAACACTATAACAAACTTATGGCAAGGACACATGGACGCGCATCTTTTGCCTCCCGAGCAATTAGAAAACCAAATGAATATAATATCGACGCACTTACCGACCGATTTATTATTGCCTACTAATCAAAAGGATATAAATGAGCTCTACAAACTCATGAAATATAAGGCTAAAATAAGTAACAGATTTATGATTATAGAAATAAAACTACCACTTCTTTATAAAGAGACCTTCGAAGTAGATCGACCGATCAGCCTTTACGTCAATGGCTATACTACAGGGTTCCTGATGTCATATTTAGCCTTTAATTTACAAAAGGATCTTCTTTTAACGCTTACAGATAGCGACTTACGCAACTGCATTCATACTTCATCGGATAGAATTATATGTTCATATGACAAGCCAATACTGAGCATACAAATATCCTCAAACATATGCGCCGTAATTATAAACAATAAAACATTATGTAACACAAAACTATCCCATTGTGAAGAGAGGTGGATTAAATTACATAACAATAACAGATGGCTATTCTCGTGCTGTGATAAATGCACACTTCGCATTTTTTGTCCAGGTGGTATGGAAGTTACTACATTAAGCGGAAATGGACTTATCGATATAGGTCAAGGTTGCAGTATAAAGAGCGAAACAATAATGATTTTTGGACACAACAACTTTATGAGTTCTGTAGAAATAAATAAAAACACTGGAGAAGGAGCCGACGTCTCCATTTTGAACCATATTGTTAATTTCCCCTCGCCTGCGCCATTCGTCCCAGAGAACCAAGACCTCACATGGAATAAGACTCAAGCAGTCATTGAAGATATGAAAGACGAAGCGGATACGCCTCTGAGTGTACATGATATACACCAGTATTCCATGCTATATACCATCATGCTCATACTGATAATCGGAGCCTCTTTATACGTGATTATTCGTTGGCGAAAGAGAAAGGTGGGGAGCCACGTAGCATCGACAGCATCAGCAACAACGGCAGCGGCGGCGGGGGCAGAGCAGTGTGCGGGCTCAGCCCCAGCACCCGCGCCCCGCACCTCTATCTCCAGTGATAGTGAAGTGATGAGTGCAGTGCGGGATATGAGTAAAATCTCTTTACCAAAGCAAATAACCACCCCGCGGTCGGTTCGACTTAATATTCCGGTAGTGAGTGATAGTGAATAGTGGCAATAAATGCACTATAGATTTATACTATTTACTTTAGACCTTTTCTTATGTTTTAATGATTAATTAATATTTTGTTTTTGATGTGAGAATGTAAATATTTGTGTGGGATTTACTTTATACTTTGTTTAGATTATCCTTTTTGTAATCATTTTTTACCTATACTTATTTGAAATTGTATTAAATAGAATTTTGATGTCTTTTCCTTGAGTCGGCAGGATGTACAATGTTTATGTACAACACATGTGCCTTGCTGTGTGGGCACAATTAATTATAGCAATAAACAGTTGCACTACAGCAATTCACTAGTACGGTGGTTTTATTATCGTACTTCCCTGACTGTAGACACACTACAGACCAAACAAAAGGGACATCCTTTTTTAGAAGGGATGTGAGTGGTTTTGATACTTTAGAAAACTCGGGGATGAAACGTCTATAATAAGATATCAGTCCCAAAAAGGATTTAATATCTTTTGGACATTTAGGGGTTGGAAATTCTTTAACGGATTTAATTTTATTAGGATCTGGTTTAACACCGTTTTCTGTAATAATATGACCTAAGTAACCTACTTCTTTTCTTAAGAACTCACACTTATCAGGTTGTAATTTTAAGTTGAAGGAACGGATTTTTTGGAAAATGGCTGTGAGATTTTGGATATGAGAGGGTAGGTCAAATGAATAGCAAACTATATCATCCAAATAAACAAAACAACGCTCTCCTTGTAGCCCAGTGAGTACATTGTTCATTAATCGTTGAAAGGTAGATGGCGCATTTTTAAGTCCGAATGGCATTCTAGTGAATTCGAAATGGCCTTGTGGAACACTAAAGGCAGTTTTACAGGAGTCGTCAGCCGCCATTTTTATTTGATGAAATCCAGAGGCTAAATCTAGGGTAGAGAAGTATTTGGACTTGCCTAGTTGGTCAAGTATTTCGTTAATGTTTGGGATAGGATATGTCTCACCAATGGTGATATCATTCAACTTTCTGTAGTCGATTACAATACGCCATTTCTTTTGGCCAGAGGCATCAACTTTTTTTGGAACTATCCATATGGGAGAGGACCAAGGGGATAATGAAGGACGGATAATCTTTTGGTCTAACATTTTTGTAATTTGTGAATGTACTTCTTGTTTGTGGATTTCGGGAAACCTATAGGATTTAACATTTATCGGTTGATCGTTTGAGGTGCGAATTTCATGTTGGATAGCGTCAGTGGATGTTAGTAAATCGTCAGGCAGATGAAATATATCCGAATAATTAGAGCATATATCATAAAGGGCTCCGCTTTCCTCATCGTTTAAGTGCGAGACACGGAGTAGTTTTAAGACGTCTTCAGTCCTACGGAAACATGATTTCTTAACAGTATGAGGTTGACATGATTCGTAATCGACAGGATGTAGGGTGAGTTGAAGATCGGATTTTATAGTAGTAGGATTTTCGGAAGTGTTTAAAACTGTAAGATTAACTCTATTATTATTCTTCACTTTTACTAGACAATTGGCTATAAACAAAGTGTCATTAACGCGTTGGTCTAGAATAAGACCTTCTTTAACTTCTGGGTTAATGACTGAACACTCTAAGGTAATTTCAGAACGTGCTGGAACTTGATAAGTTGGACTTTTAAAATTAAGTTTAATTTTATTTTTATCTAAATGAAGAATTTGTCTATTATAATCTATAAAACACTGAAAATGATTAAGTAAATCATTGCCTATTATTCCGTCATATGGGAAGTCAATTTGGCCTATGATGTGAAATGTGTAAATAATGGATTCTTTCCCTAATATTAAATTTATGTCTAGGTTTCCTAGAGTGGATACTGGGTCTTCGTTACTATCTATACCTTTTAACTTAATTATATCGTTTCTGAGTTTTAAATGTGAAAATTTACAAATAGAAGTTTGTTTTAGAAGGCATACAGAGGATCCGGTATCTACGAGGAATGTTAATGGTTTGTCAGACATTGAAGTTTTAACGAGTATATAAGGTAATGATATTTTGTTAGCCATGGAAGAAAGTTCAAATATTCTATTGGTTATAATGTTCGCGTTAGTAGTTTGGACTTTTATTTCGGGTTTAGAAATATGGACACTTGTTTGGGGCTGGTTACCCGTGTGGTCCTTGGATTTAGAAGTATGGACACTTGCTTGGGGCTGGTTACCCGTGTGGTCCTTGGATTTAGAAATATGGACACTTGTTTGGGGCTGGTTACCCGTGTGGTCCTTGGATTTAGAAGTATGGACACTTGCTTGGGGCTGGTTACCCGTGTGGTCCTTGGATTTAGAAATATGGACACTTGCTTGGGGCTGGTTACCCGTGTGGTCCTTGGATTTAGTAATATGGACACTTGCTTGGGGCTGGTTACCCGTGTGGTCCTTGGATTTAGTAATATGGGTGCCATTGTCATTTAAGGATATTGCAGGAAATTGTAGCTTGGGTCTCACGAGACACCTCCGTGAGCCCATTATTGGTTTAAATGTTGGTCATCGTTATAAGACTGGGAATCTCCCTTAATAGGCTGAGATTCTGAATAATATTCTTGATAATTAGAGGTCGTTGGCTGTGGATTTTCGTAATAGCCATTGTCTTCATTAACGGCAAAATTTACCCGACCATAATTTTGCTTTTGATAATCTTGGTAAGGGCGTTGTTTAAGCTGCGGTGACTGAGGTGCTCTGAATTTATTATTATTATATTCACGTTTTCTGCACTTATCAATGGTATGACCTGGAGTTTTACAATAGCGACAAAATAGATTTTGGATATTTGGCTCCGGTTGACGTGGCACCTGAAACTTTTGAGTTATATTCGAAACAGGAGGTTTAAAAGAGTACTGAATTTTATGTGGTTGACGTTGTGACGGAATAGGATGGTTACGCTTAGCGAATAGGTTCAAAATTTTCTCTTCGGAAATTGCTAGGTTAATTGCTTCGTTAAGATTGGCTGGGTATTTACCTCGAACTAAATTAGAAATTTCTGGTTTAAGCCCAAGTAAAAATGTATGGAGAGTCAAGTCTTCCATGGCCGCGATACGGCCAGACAACTCAGACTTCTTTTTATTGGAAATGGTTACCTCCGTCAACAACTTAGATAAACAAGTTTCTAAGCGCAGCGCGAATTGGCTAACTTGTTCGTTATTAGTTTGCTTACATTCCTGGAGATCAGTTAAAAGATGAGCATAATGCTTTCTCTCGCCGAATTGGGTCTGTAAAAACCCACTTAATTGTTCCCAAGAGTCAAACTCTTTTATAGAACATGCTATTTCGGCCTTACCTTCAAGCTGTGAGATAATGTACTTAAAAAGTATTAATTTTTGGTTTTCGGATGCTAATTCAAACGCGTTATCACAATTTGTTATAAATGAATTTAATTTTTCTCGGGTACCATCGAAAGGTTTTATGAACTTGAGTAATGTCCCAATAGGAATAGCATATTCTGATTTAACTTGAGAATCCTTTAAAGACATGTTGAAATTAAAATAGAATTAATTTGACTGATGAATACGGTTTGGTGTAATAGACGGCCACTAATGTTGTTCAATGTAAGATAATATGAACGTTACAAAGTTGCAAGTTGATTACTAAGAATTGTTATTGTAATATGTGTGAGAATGTTACAATGTTAAATCAAATACTAATATTATGATAATTTTAAAATATGATTTAAATTGTTATCTACTTAATTAAGGATAGTAAATAATCTTCTGGTTTTCCAATGGTTTTTTAACACACACACACTTGATATTTAAATAATCAAAATAATTTTCACTTTCACAGTAGTTATAAAACAAAAGAACTTACAGGAACACGCAGAAAATATACTGGAACATGATCACCTTTCGAAGAACAGGCCCACAGGTAAACGAGTACAGGTACAGATGCTGTAGGCGAATATCCAAGACGCGGAGAATGAATATCTTTGTTTTCAACGTAGTTGTAGATAATAGATTTCGGTATTTCGCAGGAATGAGTCACAGAATTTGCAGGATTGATGATTGATGAGTAACGACGATTTTGTTTTCGATAGAGACAGGATTAATTCACCAGGTTACTACGGCGAATATTTTTTTTTTGGACACAAATTAGTCGCGGATATAGTAGTTAATGTGAATTTAAATATGAGTTCATTAATTGCACTTTGGACACTTGCGAATATTGAAAAATAGTCACACAATATAGGAATTCGATATAGTTATTCACTTGTACACTTATTTACAACTGAACGGAGACGTCCCAAGGATACCTTCACCATCGGTATCCCACCGCTGCCACCAAATTGTTATGAGGATTAATAGAAATTACTTTTTAAAAAGTAAACTTTAATTACACTGAAACAATTAATACACACAAAAGAAGATATTAATATTTATTAGAAATTAGGCAAGTGTCACGCGCGCGGATGTCGGATATGAACTGACTGTAGGACTAATTCAAAGATGCTATGAACAATCATAAATGCTGACTGTGCATGGGATTACGGTAAGTGGGCATTATGGGGAACAAGGGTAGATTATAACAGATCCCTCGTCTGGGGGTGTTTTTTTCTACATGTTTTTACGGTATTTATTTACAAAAATAAATATTTACTGTCTACAAATATGAACACATTTCTTCGTAATAGAGAATGGCGTATCGCTATAAAGAGTGTTTCTATAAAGAGCTCAGGACATTGTATGGAGTGCCGACTCTTATTTATATGCTCTGTGACTATAAAGAGCTCAGGACATTGTATGGAGTGCCGACTCTTATTTATATGCTCTGTGACTATAAAGAGCTCAGGACATTGTATGGAGTGCCGACTCTTATTATTATATACTAGCAGACCGCGCGAACTTCGTACCGCCATATTTTATACATTTTCCACTCAAAAGATTATTGCCGCAATCATATTAATACCCCAAAGCTTTCATCATAAATGGACTATCTAACACTAATATTTATTTAAATTCAAGTTCTTGATACATACATAACTTCAGGCCAGATCCCTTGCGGGGTAGGCAGAGAGAACAAAGTGCCATAAGGCACGATTATTACACGTGTCACTCGCTTAGCTAGTATGTATTAGCGTACTGACAACCAAGACATTGATATTATTTACAACTTCAAAGAAAGCTTTATTAGCAATGCCACTTATGAACAATGAATATAGCAATGAACTTGTCCCAAGTTTTTGCTCAACCTTTAGTTTTTTTTAATACAACATAAACAATTTTTTTTTATATGGTCACTATTGTTGACTTCAACGAAAAAAACGGGCCACCATATGTTCAAACCAGGGTAGCTAACTCACAGTGAGTGTTTTTGGAGTTTACTCCTTAAGAATCGATTTACATATATAGGCCCGGGGTATGAAAATTATGGGGACCAAAATCGTACTAGTCACGTGACTGTCACACGAAATGCGTTATGCAGTCACAGAGCATATAAATAAGAGTCGGCACTCCATACAATGTCCTGAGCTCTTTATAGTCACAGAGCATATAAATAAGAGTCGGCACTCCATACAATGTCCTGAGCTCTTTATAGTCACAGAGCATATAAATAAGAGTCGGCCCTCCATACAATGTCCTGAGCTCTTTATAGAAACACTCTTTATAGCGATACGCCATTCTCTATTACGAAGAAATGTGTTCATATTTGTAGACAGTAAATATTTATTTATAAGCTTTTATTTACCTTGCACTGTATGTATGTATGTATGTAAGTATGTATGTTCGGTGGAATCTTGTAACTCAATTTTGAAGTAGATACCTTCAACCGATTGAGCTGAAATTTTTTATACTCGTTTACTTTGGATGACAATGCATGATATAATGTATGACATTATTCTATATCCAATATGGCGGACGACCCAAGATGGCGGAATGGATATTTTTAATGCATTTCTGCAATATGGGTATCAAATGAAAGGGTTTGTTGAGTGTAATTCAAAATATAATATGACGTCATTCTAAATCCAATATGGTGGAATATCCAAGATGAAGGAATATATATTTTAAGCTTTCGTACAATATGGGTATCAAATGAAAGGGCTCATTGGGAAAACTAAAAAAATAATGTGACGTCATTCTAAATCCAATATGGCGGATAATCCAAGATAGAGGAACAGTTTTTTTTAATGCATTTCTACAATATGGGTATCAAATGAAAGGGCTTGTTAATAGTAGCTCGAAAAATAATGTGACGTCATTCTAAATCCAATATAGTGGAATAAATATATGCGTTTCTACTATATGCGTATCAAATGGCCTTTTCATTAAAGAGTTATATGAGAACTTCAAAAACTATGTCTCGGTGGTTCAGTAAACTAGCCCGCTTCTGAATCAGGAAGTCTTGGGTTCGAATTTGGCCTCACACCAATGTCTTTCGAAATTTCTCTCGAAAGTCATGTGTGATAAATCTTTTTGACTGACCACTTTGAGCTCGCTGTATGGCAACAGTGGTAGAGCCCAGCAATTCACTGTATGAATGGGATGGCTCGACCGGTGAAATACCACAACCAGCTCACGGCGTGTTTCTTTAGGTGAGAGAGGTACCCGGAGGCCTACTCCCCTTTCCCATCCCTTCCTACTCCCATATCCTATATCCTACTCCCTTAAAGATAAGATAATACGATAAGATAAGACGTAAACATAGCGGCGAGTCGAGGCTTAATAGATGCTGCCTACACCTTCGGGTAGAAACAGGAGTCGAGCTATGTTATGTTATTAATTAATGTTATAAACAAATTAGATTGTGTATAAATATTATATATATCATAGGGTTTTCAATATGAGCGGCTAGATACTAGTGGCCTGCTTGTTTGGGCAGTGTCAGTCAATCTGTTGTTTACTATTCAGTCACTGATGCCAAATCACCATGTCAAGATACAGGGTTAAGCGGCGCGTCCAAATTTATAATCTGAGGCGGTAGTCCATCACAGTCGACGGCTTTCCGTTGACCTATGTTTTAATAGTTAACAGTGTTTTAATTGTGGTCAGCCACGCAATCTGCTGCATGAATGAGCCGGTTCGACCGGTGTAATGCCATGCCCTTTCAGGATACCGACGTAAATTGGACAGGATTTAATAACTTTAACATGATTGCTACACTAACGGATTCTATATAGGTATTATTAGAATTAAACACAGTGGATGGTGGGAACGAACTATAACTTTTATTACAACTCACTCCTATGTTACACTCAGGTCAGCAAGTATAAAGTACTGATTAAAACAACAGATGGCGTTACACATCACAAGTAGTTAAACATATTTTGTTATTAAACAACAGTCCCACATAACAAAATTAAGTTGCAAAATCAACAAATAAGTAACAAAAAAATTTGTTTACTTAGGCTCGAAACTCTTTGTGCTGGTCAAGCATACGCGGCCTTAAGTAGAGAAAAGACTTTAGGAGGTCTCCTCATTGAAGAGTTGGACTGTTCGAAATTAACTGGCAAATGACCTTGTAACAATGATGCTTTGAATGAGATGAAGAGACTGAGAAACTTACCCATCGATAACTAAAAACTTGAAAATAATTTAAAGAAAAAAACTTTTTTAAAGAAGCTTTTATTTAAACGCTCTAAAAAGAATAAAATAATTTTAACCTTATACATTTTAACTATCAACTTATAACCTTATTATATACAATTTATGTGATAATAAAAGCTTGTCGCTATGTTCAACCCAACCCTTCCCCCCTCCTCTTCCCATCCCAATTCCAACCCCTTCCATTTCCCATGGAAAGGGCCGGCAACGGAACTGTACCACTATATGGGTGTCCATATATATGTTATAAACCAAAAAAATATATTTGGATAATGCGATCCGTCACAGTAATCATTAAATCTGAAAAAATATTTCCAGATGGTTATGGATAGCCACTGATAGGTAATTAAACATAGCGACAAGCTTTTATTATCACATAAATTGTATATAATAAGGTTATAAGTTGATAGTTAAAATGTATAAGGTTAAAATTATTTTATTCTTTTTAGAGCGTTTAAATAAAAGCTTCTTTAAAAAAGTTTTTTTCTTTAAATTATTTTTGTAAATAAATACCGTAAAAACATGTAGAAAAAAACACCCCCAGACGAGGGATCGAACCCGCCCCGACCTTGTGTTATCGGTAGTGCGGTTTACCGATGCACCACGAGGGCCGTATGTATAATCGTCTAATTACCGTCCTCTTTACCAATTTCGACACATTTTCTAGGATCGGGTTTGTTTGTTTGTTTCTTTTTTACATACATACATATACGTAAGTACGTATTGCAGGCGGAGAAAAAAAAAATATATTATTTATAAATTGTGTTTTTATAAATTGTGTTTTTTGAAAATTATATTTAAGTACGAATTACATACTAATAAAATAATGAAATATCAATAATATTTTTCGATCTTTGGTAATGAAACGAGGGGCGCCACAGTAGCATCGCCAACATCGTACTCCTAATAAAAAGTGTGTGAATCTCGGAATCGACTCCAACGATTTTCATGAAATTTAGTATATAGGGGGTTTCGGGGGCTATAAATCGATCTAGCTAGGAATCATTTTTAGAAAATTTCATTTTATCGTGTTTTATCGATAATTAACTTAAACATCAACTTACTTTTTTATTGGAATTCCTGACATCTATTGGCGAATGTGAATTATTTTAAATTGTGAGCACTTAACTTGCTTTAACGACAACAACACTAAAGCTATTCCAGCAGATGGCGTTGTTAACTAATTCCAGCAGATGGCGTTGTTAACTAATTACTATTTGTTTCTAATATAATATGTTAGTACATAGTATATATTAGTATATATTTATTATTGGAGTTTACTCCTTAAGAATCGATTTACAATATATAATAATAAGAGTCGGCACTCCATACAATGTCCTGAGCTCTTTATAGTCACAGAGCATATAAATAAGAGTCGGCACTCCATACAATGTCCTGAGCTCTTTATAGTCACAGAGCATATAAATAAGAGTCGGCACTCCATACAATGTCCTGAGCTCTTTATAGAAACACTCTTTATAGCGATACGCCATTCTCTATTACGAAGAAATGTGTTCATATTTGTAGACAGTAAATATTTATTATTTTATTTTATAATCGTTCTTGAGGAGTAAACTCCAGTCGTGCGTCGGAGCGGACACACACTTTTACTTTTTTTTTTTTTATAAGTCAAATGATGTCAGTCTAGCGATTACGCTTATCGAAATAAATTTACTACATTTTAAAAGATATCACGATCTTAAAAATGTAAAGTTTATTACATATATCTAGAATGTATTATAAATCAGTCACATCAGTCACACCTTGTCAGTGGTAAAGTCACGCAGTGTTCGCTGCATGAATGGGCCGGCTCGACCCGTGGAATACCACGACCTCTCAGATTATCGCTGAAAAGTGGCCTTAGCCGCGTTTCACTCGCTGAGAGAGGTGTTCGGAGGCCCAATCCCTTTTCCCCTCCCCTACCGAAACCCACTCCCGACCCCACCCATATCCCATTGTAAGCGCCGGCAACGCAACTGTAACACTGCATGTGGTGAGGTGGCCATGGGCGGCGTTTGTAACTATCATAAGCCTGCTCGTTTGCCCCTTATACAATAAAAATGTAACCTAATTCCTATCCTATCCTACTTCTAATATATAAACTTCTCGTGTCACAATTTTCCCACACTCCTTCGAAACGGCTTGACCGACTCATTAAATTTTGTATTCATATCGGGTAAGTCTGAGAATTTTCAACCCCCTACGATCAACCCCTATTTTTTAAATTTAATTTTTTGGCAAGACAACGTTTGCCGGGTCAGCTAGTAATATATAAATGTGAATGTAAGTTTGTTTGCGTGCTTTCACGCGATAACTACTAATCGATCATCATGAAACTTTGTACACATATTCTTTAAAGTAATTTACATATTTTTGAACCCGAAGGAAAAACTTATAAAATAGTCTACAACAATATCCTACATTTTATATTTATACTTTTATACTAATATACTTATACTAATATTATAAATGCGAATGTAAGTTTGTTTGTTACGCTTTCACGCAAAAACTACTGAACCGATCATCATGAAACTTTGTACATATACTCTTGAAGGTATTAGAAGTAACATAGGGTACTTTATATTAAAAAAAATTAAAAAAAATTACGAAAGATAAAACAATTGTTTGTCAAAAAATCGTCAAATTTAGCTACTTCAGTAATGAAGTTTTACAGTATTCGTAAATTAGATAACATAACGTAACTTCACACCTTTTTCTATCCGAAGGTGTAGGCAGCGGCTGTTATGCCTCGCGAGGGACGGTATTACAGTATTCAGGGTTGATACTTATACTTATACTTAACTTTACTTATACTTATTACTTATCATACTTCATATCATACTAATATTATAAATGCGAATGTAAGTTTGTTTGTTACGCTTTCACGGGATAACTACTCAACAGATCATCATGAATCTTTGTACATATATTCTTGGGGGTATTAGAAGTAATAAAGGATACTTTCTTTTTTCTCTCTTTAATTAACATATATTTGCACCCTAAGGAGAAACTTATAATATAGTCTACAAAAATATCCTACATTAATACTCTGCATTTATATTATATAAAATTGTTAAAGTCCAAAAATATTTATTTTTGTTACAGAGAAATATATTTTACCGTTTGTTGTTGCATTTTAATAAAGCATATTGTGAGATTTTTAAACGTCATACCTAATGTTGTAATTTTGAAAATTGATAATCCCAGCTAAGTAAGAAAATAGAGTTATTATATTGATTCAATTCTATGGTAATGATTTTGATACTTATTTATTGGCTTCAATGCGAGCGAAGCCGCGGGTAAAAGCTAGTACTCTTATAAAATTGTTACAGTCCAAAATTATTTATTTTTGTTACAGAGAAATATATTTTACCTTAAAAAATGTTGTTAGTTTTTTAAACGTCATTGTAAGTAGTAATTTTAAAACCTAATAATTCCAGCCAAGCAATAAAACAGAGTTATCATATTGGTTAACTTCTATAGTAATGATCTTTGATATCTATTTAATGGATTTAATGCGAGCGAAGCCGCGGGTAAAAGCTAGTAACTTTTATAAATAAAAATACCACAAAATACTATTAAATACTACAAATTTTAAACATAACATAACTTCACGCCTTTTGTTACCCGAAGGTGTAGCCAGCGGCTGTTAAGCCTCGTCTCGCCGTTATGTTTCGTCCCAAATGGAATAGGTGGCGATCCTATTGCCATACCGGGCACAAAGTTTGTCAGTCATCGATATTTATCACACATAACTTCCGAAAACAATTTCGAAAAGTCATTGGTGTGAGCCAGTGTCTGGAATCGAACCCCGGACCTCTGGATCAGAGGCCGTGCGCTCGCCGACTGCGCCACCGAGACTTTTTTAAATTTTAAATTCTGATTAAAGTATTGAGCGATATGATGACAAAGAGTGAAACAACAACAAAACATAACTTCACGCCTTTTCTACTCGAAGGTGTAGGCAGCGGCTGTTAAACCTCGTTTCGCCACTATGTATTCATCCCAAATGGAATAGGTGGCGAACTTACTGCCATACCAGGCACAAAGTTTATAGTCATCGATATCTAAATACACATAACTTCAGCAAACAATTTCAAAAAGTCATTGCTGTGAGCCAGAACTCGAACCCGCGACTACTTTATACAGAAGTGGGGTTCTCGACATCTGGACCACCGGTACCTTTTAGCAACAAACAAACGTAAAAAAATCTACCTGCTAGCTGTCGCGGTCCGAGCTGTCCGAGTCGGATACATCATCAGTGTAACTAATTATTTCCCTATGAAATGAATTCTTACATTTTGTATTTTGCGATATCTTTGGAATTAAATGTCCGAATTGAATTATTCAAACAGTTCTAGAAAGGTGTTGAATCTGTCTTTTTATTGAAGTAATTTATTTTCAGGAAAGTTAAATTCAAGGTACAAAATAAAGCATTTTTATAACGACATCAATTTAATTATTTTAAAAAACTCAAAAAACACTTATTGTGAGATAACTACAATAGTTAGACATATGCCATCGCGGACTTTTTTATAGACAAATTTATGTTCTGTAAAAGTGTAGTACATTGTTTTATTCTAGAATCAATAGTTTTCGCAGCGTTCACGATGTAAGAATTATTTTCGAGTCATTTTCTTACACCTTGGGTTACATTATTGGACTTATAGTAAGGATCCCTAATTGATTTGAAAATATAATATAGCCTAAAGCCTTCCTCGATAAATGGACTATATACCACTGAAAGAATTTTTAAAATCGGACTGGTGGTTTCTGAGATTAGCGCGATTCTGTGACTATAAAGAGCTCAGGACATTGTATGGAGTGCCGACTCTTATTTATATGCTCTGTGACTGCATAACGCATTTCGTGTGACAGTCACGTGACTAGTACGATTTTGGTCCCCATAATTTTCATACCCCGGGCCTATATATGTAAATCGATTCTTAAGGAGTAAACTCCAATAAATATTTACTGTCTACAAATATGAACACATTTCTTCGTAATAGAGAATGGCGTATCGCTATAAAGAGTGTTTCTATAAAGAGCTCAGGACATTGTATGGAGTGCCGACTCTTATTTATATGCTCTGTGACTATAAAGAGCTCAGGACATTGTATGGAGTGCCGACTCTTATTTATATGCTCTGTGACTATAAAGAGCTCAGGACATTGTATGGAGTGCCGACTCTTATTATTATACATTGTAAATCGATTCTTAAGGAGTAAACTCCAATAATAAATATATACTAATATATACTATGTACTAACATATTATATTAGAAACAAATAGTAATTAGTTAACAACGCCATCTGCTGGAATTAGTTAACAACGCCATCTGCTGGAATAGCTTTAGTGTTGTTGTCGTTAAAGCAAGTTAAGTGCTCACAATTTAAAATAATTCACATTCGCCAATAGATGTCAGGAATTCCAATAAAAAAGTAAGTTGATGTTTAAGTTAATTATCGATAAAACACGATAAAATGAAATTTTCTAAAAATGATTCCTAGCTAGATCGATTTATAGCCCCCGAAACCCCCTATATACTAAATTTCATGAAAATCGTTGGAGCCGATTCCGAGATTCACACACTTTTTATTAGGAGTACGATGTTGGCGATGCTACTGTGGCGCCCCTCGTTTCATTACCAAAGATCGAAAAATATTATTGATATTTCATTATTTTATTAGTATGTAATTCGTACTTAAATATAATTTTCAAAAAACACAATTTATAAAAACACAATTTATAAATAATATAATTTTTTTTTTCTCCGCCTGCAATACGTACTTACGTATATGTATGTATGTAAAAAACAAACAAACAAACAAACCCGATCCTAGAAAATGTGTCGAAATTGGTAAAGAGGACGGTAATTAGACGATTATACATACGGCCCTCGTGGTGCATCGGTAAACCGCACTACCGATAACACAAGGTCGGGGCGGGTTCGATCCCTCGTCTGGGGGTGTTTTTTTCTACATGTTTTTACGGTATTTATTTACAAAAATAAATATTTACTGTCTACAAATATGAACACATTTCTTCGTAATAGAGAATGGCGTATCGCTATAAAGAGTGTTTCTATAAAGAGCTCAGGACATTGTATGGAGTGCCGACTCTTATTTATATGCTCTGTGACTATAGCGCATAACGCATTTCGTGTGACACTCACGTGACTAGTACGATTTTGGTCCCCATAATTTTCATACCCCGGGCCTATATATGTAAATCGATTCTTAAGGAGTAAACTCCAAAAAAATGAAAGTGTGTGTGTCCGCTCCGACGCACGACTGGAGTTTACTCCTCAAGAACGATTATAAAATAAAATAATAAATATTTACTGTCTACAAATATGAACACATTTCTTCGTAATAGAGAATGGCGTATCGCTATAAAGAGTGTTTCTATAAAGAGCTCAGGACATTGTATGGAGTGCCGACTCTTATTTATATGCTCTGTGACTATAGCGCATAACGCATTTCGTGTGACATGCTATACTCTCTAGTACGATTTTGGTCCCCATAATTTTCATACCCCGGGCCTATATATGTAAATCGATTCTTAAGGAGTAAACTCCAAAACAATTATGCGATGATATAAAGATTATAAATACGTAAACAAACTAATTACACACAGCTAAGTTCGCTTCGCGGAAAAATCACAAAAAACAATATTTTTTGAGTGATATTGACTCACTCTCTCTCTTTTCTCTTCTCTCTCTTTCTTCTTCTCTAACCTTTATCATTCTTTCTCTTTTCCTCTCGTTTTGTAATGTTCTGCCGTCAAAAGAAACTACTAACATTTTTTTTGCAAATTGAATTACATACATATTTGGAAACATCTGACTTAACAAATATTTAAGATAATCATTAATGTTTGTTTGGTGTCTAGGTGCTTTTCTATGTGTTTTAAGTATATGTTTAGAAAAGAAAATTACATAAAAAGTATTAATAGCAAGGACATCTATTGGAAACTAGTGGTACTGTGAATTATCATCAAAACAGTGACTATATAACTTGAAAATTACTTTAACCTCATAATTATAAATGTAGTGTATTTCACCGATGTCCATATTAGATTTTAGTAATATATTCACATAAATATCAACATGTAATTATGTATAATAAATAAATTACCTAAAATGATAAACGGCTATAGTTAACTACAGTTGCCGCTAGATAGCGCCCTGCGTCAATATTTGAAACTTTATTATATAAAACTGCTGAGTTTCATTTCGGTGACTTTTGTAATATGATGTATAATGTAATCATATATATTTTCACAATATAATAACTTTTACTTTATCCTAATCGGGGTAGCAGCGGGCGTGGCAACATGTAGCTTCTAGCAACATCAGAATATAAAAAATATTGACTACATAAGCTTTTCTGATTGCAAGGTATGTTTTGAACGATGTCTTTGAAAACAGATATTATTATATCTTAGCACATTTTAAATTAATTTTTATCTTTAATATTAATATGGAAACGGATAGTACCTACAATAAGGCAACTGTACGAATCCTGTGAGTTACTAGGATCAAACATAACTGAGTTAATTATATTTGCAATATAATTAACACCACCCGCCACTACATGTCTATTATTGAACAAAATAATATTCGTTCTTAATTCGGCGAATATAAATTATTCGTCGGTTTAAAGTCGAAAGGATTTTTTGTTTTTTAATGGCTTTAGCTATAATGTAATCATAAATATTTTCACAATATAATAACTTTTATCATCTTAGTGGTTGGAGCTGCGGCTGTGGCAGCATCTAGCAGCGGATGGTGGTACTATTCTACTAATAATTTATACCTATCAATTATGCGCTAATAGTACCACTATGCGCTACTAGATGTCTATATACTGCGAAAAATCAGGCTTAAGCAATTTGCTTCATGGATTTATATATAAACCGGTTCAGACTTCAGTTTCGTCTTTCTTATAAATATATAATATATTTAGCGGTCGCAAGGGGGTAGTGTTGAGTAGGACACGACTTGAAAAAGAGTTTGTAAGAGTAGCCTCTTTTTTATCCTGAGCCAGTACAATGTCCCACTTCAAATGAGGCGAGGCGTACTGACTACTGAATCATTTGAAGTTATTGTAGTACGAAATACGCGCGCCTCCTGGTGCCTCAAATGTAGTGTTGAGTAGGACACGGCTTAAAAAAGAGTTTGTAAGATAGCCTGTTTTTGTCCTAAGACAGTACAATGTCCCACTTCAAATGAGGCGAGGCGTACTGAACCATTTGAAGTTATTGTAGTACGAAATACGCGCGCCTCCTGGTGCTTCAAATGTCAGACGCGACGTGCTTTTGTCATGTTATTTGTTTGTTTAATACAAATATTTTGTAATTATAAATCTTACAAGTATAAAAAATAATTTTATGTGTTTGTTGTCTTTTAGGTATTCAAACCAAATGATTACGAATATAAAATTTCTCATCTAATATACCTGTTAAAAATAAACGCAAAAGTTTGTGAGGATGGATGTGGGATGAATGTTTGTTACTTTTTCACTCAAAAACTACTCAATGGATTGTAATCAAACTTTACAAGAATATAACTTATAATTACATCAGAATAACAAATAGGCTATAATTTATAGTTGTGGTGTTAATTATCCAAAACATAACGATAAGCATCAAGTAATATAAAAAATCTTTGAATTTGCATGACTAGAGGGTGCTGTGCGATATGGTTTATCAGAAAAAAAAACTAATTAAATGGCACTGACTCTTTAAACAACGTAAGATTATTAATTAAATTTTAAATACGCCTCTTCTGGCTGGAACCTCGCTTCGCATGGACGACAATATATTTCTCCCTCTCTCGAAATGTCAGACGCGACGATTGTGACTTGACGTACTTGCGGTTTGTCTGCCTCGGACGACCGCGACAAAAAAATTGAAGTAGTACAATTTTTAATTTCGAGGCACTCTTACATTTTGACGTCATGTCCGGGACAAATGAAGCGCCTCTTGTATGTCCTACTCAACACTACAAGGGGGCGTTAAAAGCGTTAAATGGTTGCACGAGCCATTAGAAGTTACACTTCAATTAAATAAATAATATTAGAACAAGTAGATACACAAATTGCCGATTACAAGTCTCCACAGATAAGTATATGTCGATTGTTACTTACTTACACATCTATACACATACATACATATACATACATGCCGCACACACCTACACACATGTACACAATAAAATGCTAATGCCCATCCACTATGTGCCTAAAACTGAAAAACATGTCCAGTCATTACCCCTCTGGCTGTGCAATGTGCATACCTTTGTGCGAAATAGGTCAATATCCACTTCACGAGACATCTCATTAAAAACACGTGAACTTCTCAACATAAATGAATTACATCTATAGTTTGTCGTTGCAAGAGGTATATGCAAAAGTGGACGCGGCCGATACGCGGGGTTGTTGGTGCGTAGGTTTATTTTCGCCAACAACTCAGGGCTGTCCACTGAACCATTCGCAATTTTCATTAAATAACATACATCATTTATCTGCCGTCTACAGTGCAGTGGCAAAAAGTGATACCTCTTACAGCGATGGCTATAATCTTCTGAACACTGTCGGGCCCTAAAATCCAGATAACGTAAAAACTTTTTTTGAACTCCCTCAATACGAGACCGGTAGATCTCATACTGAGGATTCCAAACCTGTGATGCGTACTCCAGGTGGCTACGCACGAATGAACAATATAAGACCTTTATGGATTTCAGAGAATTAAAATGAGCAGATTGTCTAATTATGAACCCTAGTGCCCTTGAAGCCTTTTTAATTATGTAGTCTATATGTTGGTCGAGTAACAACTTGCTATCCAAGACGATACCCAGATTCATAACACTATTAACCTTGCTGATCGCTTCGCTGCATAGTTTATATTCAGAGTGAATCATAGTTTTCCGGCGCGAGTAAGTTACATGGTGGCATTTGGACACATTCAATTGCAGTTTATGACGGTAACAGTACGCCTCAAATCTAAGAAGATCGGCTTGCAATCGGTTTGTATCATAGGTATCCCTAACGATTCTGTGTATCTTCATATCATCAGCAAAAAGTAGAATGTAAGAATGTTCAAAACACTGTCGGATATCGGTAATGAATAACAGGAACAATAAAGGTCCTAAAATGGAGCCCTGCGGTACACCAGACGGCACACTACACCATCTGGATGTGTATCCAAGGAGAACGACAGCCTGTGTCCGATTTGAAATATAAGAACATAACCATCGATATAAGTCACCGTGTATCCCTGCGGCTAGCAGCTTTTCAAGGAGCAACACATGATCGATACGGTCGAAACATTTACTATAATCGGTGTATATTACATCGACCTGAGCACCCTGCTCCATACCTGCGGATATGTAATCAAGCGATAGTATTAAGTTCGAAGTAGTAGACCGTTTCCTAACAAATCCATGCTGTTCGTTATCCAAGATACAGTGCATCGACGCATATAAGTCAGTGTGAATTATACGTTCCAGAATTTTAGCAAACAGACAGATTTTGGAGATAGGACGATAGTTGGAAATGTTAGATTTATCACCATTCTTGTGTACTGGAGTAATAAAGGCTGCCTTCCATATTCCATCCCTCAGAGAGAGAACGTTTAAATAGGATACAGATCGGTATAACAAGACTATCTGCGCATTCAACAATGTAGATGGGAGGTATTAAGTCGGGCCCACCAGATTTAGTTAGATCAAGGGT
Source organism: Euproctis similis (assembly GCA_905147225.2). Taxonomy (NCBI): domain Eukaryota; kingdom Metazoa; phylum Arthropoda; class Insecta; order Lepidoptera; family Erebidae; genus Euproctis; species Euproctis similis. The sequence continues at coordinate 750,084 of LR990105.1, read as the reverse complement.
TCTCAAGAGGGTCAAGACACGAGACCGTTTTATCTGCACTGAGCTGATATGGACTGAACTGTCACTGGTGATACCTACCATCAGTGCGTGGAGCATCTGACACCCGGCTGGGTTTCTGAAAAGTGGAATGAAAATAACTGACAAACAAGTTACTAATATCCTCACCGGTACTGGCGGCCGCGTCACCATAGAACATGGTCTTGGGGAACGAGCTGGTGTCCTTCTTACTTAAAATTATTTTGGTCGTATTTAAAATACGACCAAAATAATTTTGGGTTTTTGATTATAGAGGACTCAATCTTTTCCATATATGATGTAAAGCATTTTTTCTCCAAGTCGTCAGCCCTACCGCGTAATATAGAAAATGAATCATAATCGCAGATGTTACCATATTTTTTATATTTACGGTGATATTTATGTTTTTCCTTAAGAATTTTTATAAGTGCAGTGCTATACCAGGCCGGATACAGGGATTGTTTAACTGCTTTTATGGGAATGTATTTATCTATCAAGTCGTACAATTTAGTGTAAAAATTCATTAAAGCGGTGTCTAAACATTTATCATTCAATAATTCTATCCAATTTGTTTCATTCAACTCTGAATTGATAGCCGTGTAGTTACCTCTTGAGAAAATATATTTATTAACTGATTTATTTCCGAGTTGATGGGTTTCAAGCCCGCCCGAATCCCTATAGGTTTATGGTGAGCGTCTATAGGCACCGATAAGGGATCACGAGATTCGGTCACATTGACTACGTCATTAGAGAACACTAGAGTCCAGTAATCTGCCGTTAACATTACGTTCGCTGTTATATTGGGAAAGATTATTAGACGCGACACAGTCAAAAAAATCCAATAACGATTGTTTGTTGGATAGAAGTTGTGGAGTTAGCTCCGAACCTTCAGAACTCGGAGACCAACTCACGTCATTTCCCAAATTGAAATCCCCTACCAATATGAATTTATCCAGGGGATGAGTAAGTATTAATTCATTCAAGTTATTAGTAAAATTAATTAACTGAGCATTATAGGAATTAACCAGATTTTCCCTACAGAGATAAAGTACACAGATGTGAAGATTATAACTTACCGAGGGTCGAGACTTCTTCAAAGTTAGAGATAGCCAAATATCCTCGGCGGAACTACGCCATCGTAGTCATTCCGCTCAGTGACTGTGAGTTAATTTCTCGCTGCAATCAAGACGCCACCTCCACATGTTTGCTCAGTACGTGAATATTCACGGTCCCGTCTCCAAACCAAATATCGATTATCGAATAGTTCACCACTATAGATATCATCCGCGAGCCAAGTCTCCGTAAACACAACGTCAACGACGTCATAAGAGTTGAGTAGGACTGTTGATATTTTTAAAAATATCGGATTTTCGATATATCGATATTTTTAAAAATATCATGATGGGTATGATATATCGAAAAAAAAAATCGATATTTCGATATATCGATATTTTGAAGTGAAACTTCTTAAACGACATGCAAACGTTAAACGCCCCGTTTGCTGCCGTTTTAAATTAATCGTATTTACTACAATGCTTTAAAATATTGTTTGTGAACAATTTTATCCAAATAAAAACGGTTACTCATCCAAGTGTTTACCACGCCCAACGTAGCTTAACTTTGTGATCGGTGAAGACCAGCGAGTCCAATATACTATGGGCGTTGGTTATAGAGGCAGTAAATTAACCAGTCAATATATTAACCATTTATTCTAACGTATCGCCATCTATGTCCATAAGCTAAAACTACTCTAAAGATTACCGATGTAGAATTGATTTCATTTCAGATGTAGTGACATCTATGGACGAAAGGTAGTAAATTAAGATCGTAAAAAACTATTTAGTAAGATATCTTCTCTTTCATATACCATGTATTTAGTTTTCGGTATCGTTGTCAGTAAGGTCAATATTTGATTTTGGTGGTAGTAACTATACGACTGACTCATTATGATAGTTTCCTTCTGCATTTTTCGTGATTATTTTCTTAGTATTTATACTTACTCTGATGGATAGTTTTGCAAATGCATGATGGATTTCCTTTTCAAATGGGTTGCTAAATTTGTTGCATTTCCACACCTGTGATAACTTTTCACGACAAAGTGCAAAAAAACACTACTTGAATATAATTTCTTAAAATACATGCATATAATAGATTTTTTTTTTGCCGCAGCTGCGTCCAGCAAACATATAAACGTAAATATTAACGTAAATTATATCGTTGTGATAGTTAACAGTGGCTTAACACATTCATTGACAATTGTTTCACTATGTGTTTATGACATAACATAAGATAATTTAGGGAAATTAAAATTATAGATACTAATCAATTATGTAGGTACATATAAAAATACATACTCCTAAAAATGAATGTACAAAAAATTCATATGTTACGTCTATTAATAGAAAGAGGGTGTTGTTCAAAGAGTTTTCCATAAGCCCTGCGGGCCCCTGTGAAAGTGTCTTTAAGCAAAAAAAAACAATATGCGATACCTATAAACACTAATCAGTTATAATTTGATGCAAAATTTTTTCATTGCCAAGAATTAGCTTGAACTCGTAAAGGGGAGCTGTTTGTCATTGCTTATGGGATGACTTGACGATTGTTTATTAGTTTTTTAAATACAGTATATTAAGATTAGACTAGAATACGCTTTATTGTACGCAATTTTTATACATTACATTGAAGTAATTAGTACATAGTAAATGTCGATCAAGTACAAAAGGCGGTCTTATCACATGTTGCGATCTCTTCCAGACAACCTTAAGTTTGCGATGACGATAGGATTTAAGTTATTGTGTCCAAAAAAACATATTTTCATAAAAATATCGAATGTCGATATGTACATTTCAATATCGAACTATCGATATATCGGGAAAAAAATATCGGCGATTAATATCGATATTATTAAGGAAAAATATCGATATTTCGATATATCGATATTTTATCAACAGTCCTAGAGTTGAGACAAACAGTGCTCGTCTTCGTACGCAGACCACGCACATTTTGATAATAGATACTAAGTGTAGCCATTTCTAATGGAAATGTTATCAATATAATAAAAAAATGTAGCAGACTCATTCACAAATGCATCACAAAACATTACCGAACGCATAACAAAACACAATTCACAATGGCTATTGTTATGATTTTGCAATATTTTAAAATTCAAATTCAGAGGGTAGATAGAAAAAGTTTTGAGTAAATTATAAGGAGCGACAGTGTATACAAATAAGTATGAAGGTAATCGTAGATTTTTATGTGATGTTATTAATAATACTGCGAAATAAATATAAGGAGACACGAAAAGTTGATAAAGAAACAGTCGAAAGATAAAGTCTGAACACATAGAATACATACAGTATGGCACAGCCAGATAGTGGTTCTCAAGGTTTGCAACAATATACGGCACAATACTTTTTAATAACATATAATTAGTGATCAGTAGCAGAGGTCCTACTTTATGCTACTTTATGCTATTTTTAATAAGTCCTTGTCTGATTTTATTATTATTATTGGAGAGGTATCCATTTTCCGCACGTGTATTTGTGCGTGTTTCACCCATACGTAGCGAAAATCCTTTTCTGATGCAGCCTTCTTGGTTTTTGATAATAGGAGTTTATTCTTAACAGTTAAGTGGTCATTAATATATATTTTTCTATTTCCTGATAGACCAATCTGGCTAATCGTAATAGGTGCTATTTTTGACTGGATCCTAGCGGCTGCAATAAAATCTTCTTTCACGTATCGGTTACAGAAGCCAATAATTATGGGTTTAACATCTTTTTCTCTGGTAGGTACCTTAGTTATAAAATTAATTTGGTTTTTTGTCACTTGGTAGTTTATTTTCGTACCTATCTTTGCGATGATCTCGAATAAATTTTCGTTATTTGTTTGAGTTATACCCTTTATTTCGACATTATTGATACGCAGGAATTGTTCTTTGCTGTTATCTTCCTCATCTAATTTATCCAGGCGAACTTGGAGCTGATTCACCTGGAGCTGCGTTTTTTCAAGCTTAACCACACGCTCCTCAATGTTGCTTATTTTGCTGCCGAAGTCCTTAATTAAATCTTAAAATTTGGCATTAAAGAAGGACCTAAGGTTAGAAAATTCACTCCTCAGTGCTGAGATTTCATCTTTAATACTATCCAAGGGAGCCAATCTTCCGGACAGTGCTCGAACTTCATGGAGGATCGCAGAGTCAGATTCGAAACTTGGCAGCTTTGGTGGATCACAGGTGGGTGAGAGAGTACTGCTTAATTGTTTGCATTTTATGCATCGCCAGGTAAGCTTCCGCTCCCCCAATTTACGGTAGCCCACCTCCGTAATACCAGCACAGTGAAAGTGCAGTTCCCTGTTACATCTTGAACAATGCACTCCATCCGATAGAGGATCCTCGCAAGCATTGCATTTATGAGTATTCATGTGTAAAATAGTACCTCAGAAGAGAGTCACAGAAATCAAACGAGAGTATACAACAGTAATTATTAGATTTATTATCACTTTTACAATCTCATAATAGTCGTGGGTCGTAACGTCTTTTACGCGTAATCGTTATACGCAGTTTCGTATATATGAGTAAGCAGTTTCATAACCGCTTATTTTTGTAACCGCTTATTTCTTTATACAGACTGATGTTATGTTTACGAATATTCAATATTGAACGTATTTTATACGGTTTTGCAACGTGCATACATTGTCGTTTAGTTTGAATACCTACATAATTTTATTAGTTAAATTTCCTTCGCATGTTTTTTGATGTTCGCATTCATAAGAAATATTGCGAATGTTTTTAACAACAACAAAAAAGTAATTGGGTATTTTTTATTTTTTGTAGTTTTTTTTACACCTTTAAAGAAATAAGTGAAATGATAATGCAATTGACAATATTTAAATTTATTGCAATGGGCCGGCTCGACCGGCGAAATACTAAGACATCTCAGGCGATCGACGTAAAGTGGCTCATGCCACGTTTAATTCGGTGAGAGAGGTACCCGGAGGCTCACCCCCCTTCCCTATCCCCTATTCCTTAAAGGTTGGCAACGCAACAGTAACACTATATGTGTTGCTAGTGTCCATGGGTGGCGTTGGTTGCTTACCGTCAGGTGTGACGCCTGCTCGTTTGCCCTCCTATCCCATAAAAAAATACATATATTTTTGCAGTTTTGTTAAAATATTTACACTTTGAATATATATTAAATTTATTGTATTAAATTATATTTATATTTATAAAATAAAAGCAACTTAACATTTTAGAATTTATTCTCTTTCCAATTGCTTACAAATTTACATGGGCATTAGAAATTAAAACAAACGTAACAATTATCATACTTTAATGTTACGCGAGTCGTCTAAGAATAACTAATATTAGTATAATAATAATCTTGGTTGAACGAAACACTTACACGATTCGCTTACACAGTAAGCGCTTACGCGTACATCGGCCGTTGTGTGTACTGTGTGAGTGGAACCGCGTATATAAAATAAGCGTTACATAGTAAGCGCTTACGAGTTACGCGTGCACCGGCCGTTGTGTGTACTGTGTGAGTGGAACCGCGTATTTAAAATAAGCGTTACATAACATAGTAAGCGCTTACGCGTGCACCGGCCGTTGTGTGTACTGTGTGAGTGGACTGTGGAACCGCGTATTTAAAATAAGCGTTACATTCGTGTCTACGAAACTACGTATACGGTTATAAGCCGCGTAATAGGTTACTGAAACCGCTTACGATAAATAACGCTCACGCCTATCTCATAACACTAAACATTTCCAAAATAGATTATTAATCAGTACATACCTTACCGCTACAGGAACTCGTTCAAGAATGACCGCCCGACCGAATTCATTATTTCGTAAACGTCAATGTCACAGGTTATATATAAAAAAAAGTGACAGGAGGAATCGAGTGTTCAATTGTTCATTGTAATAATCGAATGAGAATGTTGATATGTTTGTTACAATTGTAATAATCGAATGAGAATGTTGATATGTTTGTTACAGTCGGCCATCCTTTAGGAACGAGTCCCTTCGTTCATATTGGGTACATTACAAAGATTGAATACTTTATTACTATACAGTATGTTAGTTTAAACGAGGGACATATTCAAACCCACAATAGTGTATGCTTATATGAACCTAACAAACATATGAACGAAACAAATACACTGTTAAATAACAGACAAAACAATAAACAAAAATTCGCAAAAGTCTCAAAAAGTATATGCACCCTAGCGCCAACGCAACGATTTAATATTATCGCAGATATTGATGTGCGCGGGGCGCGGGGCGCGGGTCAACCGGGTGACGTTAGGTAGAATACATTTTTCCTTCATACTTTAAACCTGGCTTAGGACAGGCAAAACTGTCTAGGTAGGTACTAAACGAAACATAAAAAATTTACGTATTTTTGGCGTATTTAAAAAATGGAATCACACCCATTTACAATGATTAACTTGATTGACTATTTACAATAATTAATTTGATTATTTACACAATAATTTTTAACTAATCTTAAAAACTGTTCAAAATGCGCACCTCGTGATATGCAGAGTTCAGCACGTTTTCGCATATTGTCTTTAACGCGATTAAGAACTAACGGATCACTTCTTACACTATTAAAAGCGTTCGTGATACGTACCTTTAACTCTTCCCGGTTTGAGTACTCCGTAGCGTACACAATTCTTTTCACTTCAACCCATAAATAAAAATCTAATGGAATGAGATCCGGGGAGCGAGCAGACCATGGCACTGGCCCACCACGACCTATCCATCTGTCACCAAAATTATTGTGTAAAAACTCACGTACGCGCGCCTGATAGTGCGCGAGCGCTCCGTCGTGTTGATAAAAAAGGTTTCGGTAAACACTAAGAGGCACATCGTCCAACATTTCATCCACCACACTATTTAAAATGGTATTTAAGGTATGAAACACTGTCAAGTCTTCCGTCAATAAAGTACGGGCCTATTAAGCAATTATTTAAACTACCCGCCCACACATTCACACTAAATCGGTGTTGATAAGCGTCCTGTCGCGTAACATAGGGATTTTGATCACTACACCAATGTTCGTTGTGCACATTAAATATCCCCATTCGTGTAAATGTGGCTTCATCGGTAAATAAAATGTTTTTGTCTAAATTAGACGAAAACCAGCGGCAAAAGTTCACCCGTGGCTCGCGGTCATTGACCCCAAGTTCTTGAACGGATCTAAAATGATATGGGTGCATCCCTTCTTCATGCACCAGCTTCCACACAGATACACCGAATCGTCTTGCAGCGTTTCGAGTGCTTTTTTGTGGGTGATGCTCGAAGTATTCCAAGATGGCTTCTTGGAGGTGTACTGGGTATGGCTCCCTTCCTCGTCCTTGGGCATGTGTCGGTACGGTGAACTGACCAAACGTTCGCAACCGTTGGTTGACACCAAGCATAAGGTTGTACGACGGAATCTGGCGGTCGGGAAACATCTCTCGGTTCAAATTAATAGCGCCTCGTACACTATCGTTCGACAACGCGTAGGCACGAACCATATCCCAATATTCTTCATTGGAATATTGATAAGACGGTATTTTTGACACGTTACGTAAGGAACACACTAATCGCGAAGCGGGGTTGTTTTGAGATACGCGGAAGCGCAATTTACATACAGAAATAGCGGCGCACTCGCAAAGACTGCGGTCGCCGGTCAGCGCGGGCGCGCGGGGCGCGTGTCCTGTCGGCGCATCGGGACAACACAAAGAAAAGGGGTGGGGTTTACGCGCGCTCTATCCTTTTCGGCAAGATCGGCGCGTGCTTTGCAACGTGACTTACTTTAAGTAGGTGTACTGTTTCTAAGTTCGCTTGTTGCGCGCTCAGTGTCCATGATGATTTATTTTATTGGACAATTACCTCAAAAATTTAGGTTGTAGGTTTTTCACATATTTAGGACGAGAATCGAATACTGAACACCCTCCTTCAATATGTCCCTCGTTTAACCTAACACACTGTATAGTACACATGATGTATTTCCATTCATTCTACCTATATGTAATAATATAATATCTATTATTTCACTTAACTATAGCTTTGCGATATGATGCCTACTTCCTTCAACATCATCCGTAATAGCTGCAGCGTTTTGAACCATTCAAGGGCAGCGAGTTCATACGCTATTCATACCCGGCTCAAAACACCCTCACTCAATCTCTAATCTATGGCCGTGCGGTGTAAGGTTACTTCCTTCACCGTCACATACCACATCGACCTCAATGTCCAAGACATTCCTGGGCGGCGAGTTCATACGCCATTCATGCCCGCCTTGGATCATCTTCACTCAGCTATGCTGTAGTCGCGATGAGTTAAGGTTACTTCCTTCACCGTCACACACCACAACTACGGTGTCTCAAATCACCTATGAGTAGCGAGTTCATACGCATCTCATGTTTGAGACACCCCTCACTTTCTCATCATCCCTCACTTATCGCAAAATATCATCATCAATATTTACAAAAAACAACACGAAAGATCACTAGCTTATTAACTTAGTTAATTTACTTCCTTCTGTACTTATTTCATCATTACAAGATTGCAGTCACCAAAATTACTTGAATAATAAATCAATTCAACATAATCACTAAATCATCGTTACAAATAACATAAATTATTCATCACTATCGCTGTCATTATCACTGGAACTACAAGCAGGGGCACTGAAACTTAGCCAAGGGGATATTTTATCGATAGCTACGACCGTTTCATATCTAGCACCTTTTCTGGTTAGTGGAGTGTCCTCTACCAGGAACCGATCATTTGGTAACACCTTCTTAATTCGGTACGGACCCTGACACTTCGCTTCTAGTTTCTTTGATTGACCCGGCCCTGTCACTATCGCTCTCACTATCCTAATCAAGTCTCCTTCCTTGTACTCAGGAGCCTTCTTCCTACTTTTGTCAAACCGGTCCTTATTCATAATCTGGTTTGCCTGAATCCTTTCACTTGCCTCGGACCTAATCTCCTCTAATGTCTTATTATTCACATTTTCAGTGTCGTTAATAACATCGTTTAATAAACCCTGGGCTGGGTTTGGAACTTTCCTACCAAATAACATTTCGGTTGGTGTTTTCCTAGTTACGCTATGAACCGAAGTGTTAAGCCCTAGTTGAATATCGGGGATGAATTCATCCCAGGTTTTACTGTCTTTACCATGAACCATTGACCCAAGTGAGGCCAGGATCGTCCGGTTATACCGTTCGACCTGCCCATTTGCTCTTGGGGTCGCCACTGCGTTAAGGACGTGCTTCACACCGATTGATCGCATATACAATTTAAACTGTTTGCTCGTGAAGCTCGTCCCCCTGTCTGTTATGAGTCGAAGGGGAGATCCGAAGTAACTGAAGAGGGTCTTAAATGCTTTTATCGTTTCTTTCGTTTTTGTGCTTCGAACTGCTGTTAAACTAACATATTTCGTAAAGGCGTCAACTATTACAAGAATATACGAACAGCCTCGCTTACTACGGGAAAACGGTCCCAGGTGATCGGCATGGAGGGTATGAAACGGGATATCGATTTTTTGGATTGGGTGCAGCATCCCTTCCTTAGCACCGGAAGGCAGCTTATGGTGAGCGCACTCAAGGCATGCTGCCACATATTTTTTTATAAACTTCCTCATTTTTGGGAACCAAAAGTGCGACCTTATCCTATCTAGCGTTTTCTCAAAACTAAAGTGTCCTACTTCGTCGTGATTTGCCTTTAGGAGCTGCCAACGTACACCTTTTGGGACGAGCCACCGGTTGACACCATCACCTAACATTCTAAATACACGACCATTTTTAACCGTATAGTCTTTGAAAGTGTCTACGATTTTGGGGTTTTCTGGGTCCTCTAAAATGCGCTTAATACGCATGATCTCATCGTCGGAAGACTGCACCGTGGCAATCCAATCCTCTGTACCAACTGACAAGACATCGAGTGTATGGATTTGGTCTTCGAATGCCGAAGGTACAGGTCCCCTGCTGAGCGCATCAACGTGAGACATCCTTTCTCCGGGACGGTACTCAATATCACAATTGAATTCCAGGAATTGGATCCACCATCGCGAGATCCTTTGTACGAGGTCTTTCTTTGTAAACGTGGTGCGCAGAGCATTGCAGTCCGTAACTATCGTAAATTTGATTCCGATGAGATAAGTACGAAATTTATTCAATGAGCTGATAACTGCGAGTGTCTCTAACTCAAATGAATGCATTTTCATCTCATCAGCTGAGGTCTGGCGGCTGAAGTATGCCACTGGCCTCCAGACCTCGGAATCCTTTCTTTGGAGCAAAATGCCTGCGACTCCAAGTTTGCTCGCATCTGTGTGCAACTGCGTCTCCGCGTTATGATCAAAGAGGGCTAAAATTGGCCTATCTGTAAGTAAACTTTTAATGTGTTCGAACGATTTGATCTCAGCCTGTTCCCATCGCCATGGAACATCCTTCTTCAGGAGACTCGTCAATGGTCTTGCTATTACGGCAAACCCCTTGACGAACCTTCGGAAGAAGCTCGCAAGCCCAAGAAATCTCCTGACCTCATGCTGATTCTTAGGGGACGGAAATTTTGACACCGCTTCCGTCTTCTGCCTTCCTGGCCTGATACCGTCCTTGTCTATCTCAAACCCAAGGAAGTCGATGTGCTCTTGGAAAAAGTTACATTTTTCCATTTTAAGGGTTAAACCTGCTTCACGTATCAGGCCCAGCACTTCCTCTAGACGAACTAGTCCTTCCTCAAAGGTTTTGGATGGTAACAATATGTCATCCATATAAATGACAACATAGCTTACTTTAGACCTATTCAAAATCTTGTGTATTGCCCGTTGGAAGACGGCTGGAGCATTCGCCAGCCCGAAAGGAACACGGTTGTATTCATATTGTCCATCGGGCGTGACGAATGCTGTCTTTTCTCGGGATTGTTCAGATATGGAGATCTGATGATACCCGGAGGCATGATCGAGCGATGTAAACAAACAGTGGCCGGATAGCTGATCCAAAAGATCATCGATCCTTGGCAGTGGGTACTGATCTCTTTTGGTGCGACTGTTTAAAGCCCGGTAATCAACACAAAGTCGCTTTTCTCCAGACTTTTTACTAACTAAAACTATTGGGCTGGCATAGGGTGAGCTAGACTCCCTCACGATACCATGCTTAATCATTTCCGCTACCATATCTTGGACTAATTTACGCTCTGAATGGGGAAGACGGTAAGGCCTATAGACAACCGGGGTGGCGTCCTTGAGATGGATCTCCATCTCAGTTACATTTGTATACCCCAAATCATGCATACCGGTGGAAAAACAACATTTGTATTTCTGCAATAATTCCACACAAGATTGTTTTTGACTCTCCGACAAATGATCTCCGCACTTGGGTACAGTCAATGCATGATTATCATGAGACTCATAGGACACGCTCAAGATTTGGGCAAGGTACTGATTGTCTACTCCTAAATATTGAGCCCGAGTTAATAATGTGTTCTCCTTAAAGTGAATTGCATTCGAACCAACACTCTGAACAAGTAAATTGCATTCGGCGTCACGAATTTGGTACTCCCCTGGCAGAAGGTAGTATTCTTGGCCAGGTCGACCCCTTACAGAGCCGCCAACATAAATCCTACCGTCCCGTGAACAATCCGACTTGACAGGGATAAGCACCATTTCGCCTACATCTATCGTAATGTCATTAATTGTGGTAAGGTGCAACTTTGAATTCTGTTCATTTTCGTCAATTCTTTCGAATTTTAAATATGTAGGTGTCTTAATTATTTTTACGGTGGGCCTTTCGGTATAGCTATGTCCTAATAGAATATCAAAATTAATTAAATGGTCGTCTACGATAAAAATCTCAACATTTGGCTCAGAAATCCCTTGGACGTCAATATTGACTAAGGTACCACCTATCGGTAAGTATGGAACATTCCCTAATCCCCTAAGAAATGGTCCATTGACAGTGTCCCAAGTCAACCCTAACCTTTTAGCCTCACTTTCGCGAATGAGCGTAGCTTCACTACCTAAATCTAGTTGGCAAATAGCCGGCACTCCATTAATATTAATAGCAAGTCTGTACTTATCCTTATTACTATCAGCTAGGGAGACCTCGAGTACATTTTTGTCTTTAGGTGGGTCTTTATGTCCCTTGGACCTCGGACAATGGGAAGACAAGTGCCCCAGGTAATGACAGTCATCACACTTCACTAAAGGTTTGGGACATTTAAAACTGGGGTGTCCGACACCATTACAATTAAAACATGTGATAGGTCCCTTGGTGTTACTTTTAAGCGAATTTGTGTCAGAACTCCTTGCGGCGTTACTGTTCCCAGAAGCATTAACATTTAAACGTTTATCTCGGTAAAAATCTTTATTTGTATCATTTTGAATTCTATGGTGTTTAATAGTTTTAAAGAACTCTAGCACTTCCTCGGGTCTATCAAACTTAGCTGCCTGAGCCCCAACGCGGACTCCCCTATCATCTATTCCATGAAGTAGGCAGTCCACTGCTTGTTTTCCAAAGATTTTACATCTGTTCATCAAGTTAATTTTTGAAAAGTAATATAACTCAAGTGACTCACCAGGGCGTACACGTCTACTAAGCATTTCTGTTAACAGTTCTGCATAGTTCTCAGTTGCAGGAAATGATTCTCTAAGCATTATTTTCCATTCTGACCAGTTGTGCTTGATAGAAGGTAGGCCCTGGTACCACGTTTTTGCTATTCCGGAAAGCTTAGGCAGGGCATAGTGCACCGTCTGTCTATCCGTCCAATTATAAATTCCTGTACATTCATCTACTTTATCAAGCCAAACATTTATAGTCTGCTCTTTAGACAACGGATCGAATTCTGGAATTACGTTGTTCATAGTTGTAAACGATTCACGATCCCCTGCCTTGGATTTAAGCACACTTAGAAACTCTTCAAGAAATTCTAGTGTAGATTTAGGTTCTTTGGGTTTCCTAGAATCATCAGTAACACTGGGGTTGCGACGTTTAGTCGGGGTTGATAAGGAATGATTATGCTGACCATTATAACTACGGTATTCTCTACGATGCGACGGGCCGGCCTCAGGAGTATGGTCGCGTTCGTGCTCAAGCGCTGTATCAAGCTTTTCACGTACCTCCCTTCCAAGAGCACGTAATCGCTCTCTCTCTCGTGACAGCATGTCCTCCCGCTCGCGTAATCTGCGTAGACTGCTGTTGCTCCGACTTCGGTGGCGACTTGGACGAAGGTTCCGTGGCGCAGTACGACTCCGTGATCTCCGAGGACGTCTTTGGTCTTCGTCCCACCGGCTGCGACTACGGCTCCGCCTCACACTTTCTCGCCGCGGAGCGCGACTACACCTGCCGGATGTATTGCTGCTATGGCGTGGCATTCCGTTGTTTTTCGCTCCTGAGTCGCTCATATTCTGGAACTCGAAACAAAGTGTTTTAGCTATTGGGTATTTATTTCCCACTAATATATTATCACATTAGTGTTCTGTATCGTTCAAATTAGGCTACTTTCAAATTAAGTAATTAAGTTTTAACGTAATTATTTTCAGAAACGGAGTTTTTTTTTTTTTTTTGAAAATGTAGGTAGATCCACAATTTATCAATTTGTGGAGCCAATTCTGTAAATCATTCAATGTTTTCCACGAATATAAGCATATTTCTATTGAGAGACGGTATAAACTAGCAATTCATATGAAGGTGAAAAAAAAAGAAAAGAAAAAAAAAAAAGAAATCCACTTGCATCATTGAAATGACCTTACTTTTTAACAATGTTTCTTAGTAATTCGATCTACTAATTTGTATTCTATTAGTTTAGAAGTATATTTTAGTTATTATCACTAGTTAATGACAGTCGAGCATGTGGGGTGGTATTTGAAAACCGTTTGTTTCGAAGTATCCCACTTCTGAGATGTAAAATAGTACCTCAGAAGAGTCACAGAAATCAAACGAGAGTATACAACAGTAATTATTAGATTTATTATCACTTTTACAATCTCATAACACTAAACATTTCCAAAATAGATTATTAATCAGTACATACCTTACCGCTACAGGAACTCGTTCAAGAATGACCGCCCGACCGAATTCATTATTTCGTAAACGTCAATGTCACAGGTTATATATAAAAAAAAGTGACAGGAGGAATCGAGTGTTCAATTGTTCATTGTAATAATCGAATGAGAATGTTGATATGTTTGTTACAATTGTAATAATCGAATGAGAATGTTGATATGTTTGTTACACATGATGGTGAACAATGTTATAAGTAGGCAGAATAGACCCAAGACACTAATTTCAGCAGAGATCGACTGTAGGTAGATGCTAAATGCAGCCGCACGACAGAACCGTAACGTATAATTAATTAGGTTCAATTTTCAATAATTCAAATAACTTATTTTTTGTTCTGTTTCTGTCAATTATTTCATCTCAAATTTATGTCTGATAACAAAATGGATTTAAACATATTGGATGAAATTAATGAAACAAAATGAAATTAATTAAATAATATAACTTCACGCAAGTCCCTCGCAAGGTAGGCATCGAGATCATACCGTCACAAGACACGATTCCTACAAGCCTCAACCGCTTCTTTGCCTTTCATTACTCTCTTGTTAAACACGCTTTTTGATTTTTAAATCTTCTGACGTGTCCTCCCTCCCCCCTTCTGAGCTCATTCTACTTGGCCAATGAAGTTGTATCGTGGCCATCTTTGACTCCATACACTTTTGCATTGCATATCTGCGTAGTCAATCTAGATTCATCCTACATATCCAATTGTGTGAACCATCGGATAAATATATAAATATTTTTTGTTCATTTATAGATAACTGGTTGACCCAGCGAACTTTGTTCCCCAACAAAAGTAATAAATAAGTAAATGTTGGATCTGTCACTTTTTCTTTACTACATCATAGATGAATTATAGATGAAAACCACCCCGTTGATACACTCTATCTAATAAACAAATCATGGCATCAAAATCCGTTAGTATTTTCAAATATATATGGGGACAGACCACGGAAAGCGACTTTATTTCATACTATGCAATGATTTTAAGACAATTAATGCTTGAGACAATGACTTTTAAGCTTTAGATTCTAAGCGTTATTATTCTATGCTTCCACATTTATATTTTATATTTATTCGCGCACACATTTGTAGCGTGTGGCCGCCACCGGCGCCAATCGTATGCGGCGAGTCCATATAAAATGTATGAAAAAATACGGCGGCGTTTTGTAGTTGTGGCCAGTGGTCGGTGTGCGAGTGCACTATTTGGAAAAACAGAAGAGTCACACAGAGTACATTGGGTACATACACTGGGCAGTAATTTGATGTCTGTCATCTGTGCTGTGCTTTTTATTAGTATCTATTAAAAATACAATTCAATCAATTTAAATGATGAAATTTAGTGAAGTGACACCAAAATAATTCAGAACATTTTCCCAATAAGTTATGACTTAAAAGTCTTTGTTATCAGGTCATAAAATAAAAAAAAATCGTAATTGGACGGCGGACTCGTTAATTTTTCCTCTAATTGCAGAATAAATATTGTTTTATAGTTGGAGTTGTAATTTTTTATTTAAAAATGAGGGCAGAAATGGAGCTAGGAAGAAATGCTAGCAAAAATGTTACCCTGCCCGCTCTAAGATTCTTAGCAACAGAAACTGAACATATTTGTAGGTTATGTTTTTCTACAACAGATATTCAAGAATTTGCTTTGGATGACAGTATGAAGCTTCAGAAATCTTATATCGACGAGACTATCACCTTTATGGATATGTTCGAAGATCTTAATGTAAGTTAGGCTTTCAAATGGCTTGTAGAAGTCGAGTATATAATTAGGACACACAGATTACTAGCAACTCAATATTCCTCGTATATAAACTAGGACTTTCATTCACAATTTAACGTTGTTTTTGTTATCATTCTGCACTTCACTATCTAAATTATATATTTATACCCATTCCTTTGAAATAGAGGTCTGGATTTGTGTTTATTGTATTTCAACACATAATATCAATTCAAATACATTATTGAATCTGAATTTAAGTAAAGCTTTCTTACTTGTACTTTTTAATGTGTAATTGTGGATTTCTCTATTGTCCCAGGTACTGCCTGAACCATCTCTTCCACAAGTGTTGTGTGAGAATTGTGCAACAATGACTATCAATTCTTACCTTTTTAAAAAACTATGCCAGTACTCTAATGAACAATGGAACTACACCTTGCAAAGATTAAACACTTGCCTCAATCTTACTGAAACTATAGGAAATAATTTGCAATCAGTTTATTTATTATTAAAAGATCATGAAAATGTTGTCTACACTACTCGGAAAGGTCAGACCAACAAGAGCAAAAAAACATCCCTGGATAGATTAAAAAAAGTTTTAAAAGTGAAACAACCAAATGAAAAAGAGTTTCAAAAAAACTCAACAGTTATATGCGAAGAATGTGGTGTCAAATTTAGTTCAAACCGCCACCTCCTCAGACACATGAAAGTTCATAGTGATATTAAATATCCATGTCCTCAGTGCCCAAAGAGTTTTACAACACAGATGCATCTAGATATCCATGCTGAAAGAGTACATTATGCTAGAAGACTTCAATGTCCAAAATGTACCAAAAGATTCAGTACAGACAGAATGTTGAAACACCACAATCAATTATATCATGTAGCAGCAATTTGCAAACTATGTTTTGTTCAACTGCCCTCTAAAAAAGATTTGAGAACACACTTAGACAATCACAATGTCAACAAGTGTCCTCGCTGTAACAAATCATTCCATAATAAACATACATTTAAATGTCACATTAAAATTTGTGGTAACATAGAGGAAAGACAACTAAGCTTCTTTTGTGATATTTGTGACAAAGGTTATGCCAGGAAGAATGGTTTGAGGACACATATGAAAACTGATCATGGATTTGGTAAAGTTCTTACATGTGACTGGTGTGATAAAAAATTTGATGCTGTCAGCCGTTTAAGGAATCATCAGGTGAAGCACACTAGAGAGAGGAAATTCCATTGTAACCAGTGTGGTGGTAAATTTGTAACAAGAGCAGCTTTGATATATCATGTTAGGCTTCACACTGGTGAAAAACCATTTCCCTGTGATCTGTGCAATGAAAGTTTTCTATCAGCTTCCAGACGCATGGAGCACAAAAGACGAAAACACTTTGGTCCTACCAAAGAATGTCATGTTTGTCATGTCAAGTTTGTGACTGGATTCCAGTTAAAGAAACATGTGCAACGGCATTTTAATCCATTAAGTAAATTATTTGTTCCTGAAGACCCATATGCTAAATATAATGCAGAAAATAGAAAGGAAGTACTATCTCAATCTGACTCACAAAACAGCAACAAGTGTCAAGCTTCTTTGTTATTCTAACTATATTTATTACATACTAATATATAATAATATCTTGGACACAAATCACACAGCGCCCTCCAGTTCCAAACTAAGCAACTAAATGCTTGTGCTATGAATACTAGATAACGGATACTAATACATATATACTTTTCTTTTGTAAATACATACTTATAATACATAGAAGAACACCCAGACGCCGCACAAATATTCATGTTTGTCACAAATATTTGTGCTCGGGGTGGGAATCGAACCCCCGACCTCAGTGCTGCAGCCGGTAGTTTTACCAATGCGCCACGAGGTCCGTCAAATATAATATTCTAACACACTTAAGTTCAATGTCTGATTGTTGTATTTTACATATTTATCCAATGTTTTAGATGCTTTAATATCTCCATTTACAATGTATAAAATTCATTATATCCAACAGAATTAAATTTAAGATTTATGTGACTCAATTATGTATCCTTTATATTAAACAACAAGCTGACGCGACAAACTTTGTTCTGCATCAAAATTATTTTTTAGTGTTTGCAATTTGCAAAAAAAAAAGTTAAACCAAGTTCTAGAAACACAAACCATAAAATCTTTAAGTAGATGAAAACTCCCTTACTAAAAAGTCATAAATAACGAAATACAATATTAAAGTATTAAAATATTAACAATTGTCACTTATCTTTTGCGCTTGTGATGTATTTTATTTTAAATAATAAGTTAAATTTTTGTGTTGAAGAATGCTGGCAGAGAATGAAAGAAATTATAGTGGGTAGTGCAAAAGAAGTATGCGATTATGCAAAGAGGCGTAAGATTTTGAGAGGTGAGGTGAAAGAAAGAAAAAATCATGGTTGGATTATGTTTCAAGTTTGAATCAGTATGATAGTATGACAGAAAAAATATGAGAGCTACCTCCGCTGCAGGAATGTTACCAAAGCCATAGTGAAAGAGAAGCTTGAAAGATTAGTAGTGAATGAGGAAGTGAGGTTGACAGAGAACTTCGAGGCGAATAACAAACTCTTCTGGATGGAAGTTAGAACGTCTCTGGGTTCTTCGTTAACATCCAGAATGGACAAAATTATGTCTCAGGCTGGTGACATTCTTGCAAACCCAAATGATGTATTGGGTTGGTGGAGTGAGTACTTTGGGGAAATATACGAGCATGTTCCGGGTGTGGGCGCCGCGAGTGAGTCTACTACTGACGCCGCTGCGCCAACATCTGACGGGGACATTTTTTTTCTTTTTGAAGTAAAACTTCTAATGTCTCGTGCAAGAGGGTTTACCGTTTAACGCTTTTAACGCCCCTTGCGGCCCTCGCGGGGCAATATATATTAATATTTAGTACTACTTTAAAACATCGAAGTATATATGAAGCTAACTTTTCAATTTGTTAAGCTTGAATTATAATAGTACACAGACATCTAGTGGCAAGTGGAAGTACTAATTGATTTGGAATGTCAATCATATATAAACCCTACGGTAGTGAAACCATAGCGCGATTTAATAAGTTGACGTATGCGAAGCGCGACCTCTATGACCGAAAACGTAAAAACATATTATTAGTAAATAATCGTGACAGTTCGGTACTCTGCTCTATTTGTTTGTTTTTATTAAATATATTCAACTATATACTCCAACTGTAAAGTGTAAATTGGTTTAGGAGTACTTTGTTCTGTAGTAAAGCTTATGAACGTAAAAAAATAGTGCATAACGCAATGACATATAATAACTTTAAAAACATCTTAGGCATAACGAGTGACGATGAATTAATTTTACTCTGTGAAAGACAATACGACAAAGAGCTTTTGCTTAAACCAAAATTAGTCGTGATTTGAACAAATATATTACTTGTTACTGGATGTACTTACGAATATTTTGGTAATTATAAACTTATAAACTGTATTTTCTTTTTTTAATTCATCACATTTAAAATATTGCAAAGCATACCTAAACAACATTAGCTATTTACAGTTTTCTATATGTATTACATAAAACTATGTTATTTATCAAGTAACTTGATGTATAATTTTCATTTATAATTTTAAAGAGAATTAATTTTCAAGTATAATATATTTCAAGGATAATTTAATGATAAACTGACTTCAATCATCACTCATGGTTTATACTCATGGTTAACTAATCTTATAAAAAGAAACATTTATAAGTTCAGATTATGGGTTTAAATAATAGTCTGTTTCTGGTCCTCGGTGAAATAATTTCTATATTATGAAATACAAAGATACTGCTATCTACCCATCCAATTTTTACATATACATGAGCCTTGGTTGTTCAAGTGTAATAAATAAATATAGTTAATTCATAACTAGTTTGGCAATTACAAGTTACAAGATCTTAG
The DNA here is from genome assembly GCA_905147225.2 of Euproctis similis. Classification (NCBI taxonomy): domain Eukaryota; kingdom Metazoa; phylum Arthropoda; class Insecta; order Lepidoptera; family Erebidae; genus Euproctis; species Euproctis similis. Next base: position 730,362 of record LR990105.1, on the reverse strand, counting down.
AAATAAGCGCTGAACCAGAGTTATTTGGAATAAAATAAGTTCAGATTATGGGTATAAATAATGGTCCTCGGTCAAATAATCTCTATATTATGAAATAAAAAAATATCAAATATTTTTATATTTGATATATATATATATATATATATTATTATCTTTAATATAATTCCCTTGAACTTTGAAAATGTATAATGTGTTGAAATGTAAACTATAAAAGGCATGGCACTTCAAATAGATGGTGATTAACAGACATGTCTGTGAAGTGTCCGTATGATATATATTCCAAATAGATATTTGGATTAAATATCTATACAGACACCATTATGATAATGTTGATCATTCTATTTTATGTCTGTTAATCACATTCTATTTGCAGTGCCATGCCTTTTATAATTTACATTTCAACACAATATACATTTCCAAAGTTCAAAGTGATTATTAGTTTTACTAGTGATGTAATAATACCATTAGGTTACACCACTTACTTACTAGTTAGGAACTTAGTTATCATTTGAACTTAGTTATCATTCCAATTTTTAATAGTACCTATAATATTTTAATATTAATAGTCTCGCTGGTCGTGGGATCGATTCCGAGCCAATGATTTCTCTGAATTACTTGATATTAGGTAGGTAACCCATGGTAAAAATTTGAGATTTGGATAATTCTTCACGCGAAAATGATAATAACAATTCAATTCTTAGTTTTTTATGGGATAGGAGGGCAAACGAGTAAGTGGGTCACCTGATGGTAAGCAATTTGACACCGCCCATGAACACTGTGGTGCGTTGCGCTCCTTTAAGAGAGTGGGAGGGAAAGGGGCTCGGACCTTTGGATACCTCCCTCACCGAACGAAAAGCGGCATGAGCAACTTTACGTCGATATTCTTATTCGAACCGCATGGATCGAATTTTTCATTTTGCAATGTAGTATGTAGGTATATATTATGAATATAATAAATATTACTTATTATGTATTACGTAGTTCTTGATCTTACAACTCATTTTTTAAGTTATTAAACACGAGGAGCCAAGCAGTCCGCTGCATAAATGGGCTGGTTCGCCCGGGAAATACCAATAGCTCTCATTCACAGATAGTTTTAATGCTTTTTTGTGTATCAAATAAAAGGGCTTTTCGATAGTATGTTGAAAAATGTGACGTCATCCTAAATCCAATATTGCGGAATAAGTATTTTAATGCATTTTTACAATATGGGTTGAATGGGCTTGAGCTTGGGGGAGTACCTAAATCAAAGAACAATACGACGTTGAATATGGGGTATCTTCTTAAATAGAGGAGTAATTACCAAATTCTACTCAGACCCATATTAAGATTTATACTCAAGTGGGGATTGAATCCGCCAATCTCCGTTCTACATTCGATTTTACCAATGCACCACGAGGCCCGTCGTAATGTAAGTAAGATGTGCTCTTTTTAAATTAAGCGTGTTATAAATGGATGTTTGTTACAAAGTTTTACTTCCATAGCGCGGAGAGACTCCACGCGAATTTTTTTGTTATTAAAAACATTCGCAATATTTCTTACGAATGCGAATACTCAAAATCATGCGAATATTCGCGAATACGAATGCGACTGCAAATATTCGTTACATCACTAGTATACATACATAACTTCACGCCAAATCCCTTGCGGGGTAGGCAGAGAGAACAGAGCGCCATAGGGCACGATTCTTACACGCCTCACTCGCTTCGTTGACTTTCATATCTCTTTTCATGCACGCGCGTCGGTTTTTGAGGCTCTTAACATCACCTTCCTCCAGAACACGTTCTATTTGGTCATGGAATGTGTGTCTTGGCCGTCCTCGACTCCTACATCCATCCGCTTTTGCATTGTATATCTGCTTAGTCAGTCTTGCATCAACCATTCGTTCTACATGTCCGAACCATCGGAGCATGCCCTTTCTTACTTTTACACCGACACTCTCTTTCAAACCAACTTCCTTCCTTACAGCCTTGTTTTCTACGCGGTCAGCGAGAGTCACTCCGCAGATTTTGCGTAGTGCCCTCATTTCTACCGCGTTTATTCTACTTTCATGCACACTCTGCCATACCCAGCTCTCGCTTCCATAAGTTAGCGTTGGGATCAGGACTGCATTGTGGATTGCTAGCTGGGCTTTTCTGCTAATGTTTTTTGCGCCCAGGAATCTGCCCAACGCTCCATTTACGCTATTGCCCATCGCCACTCGTCTTTCTACATCCGCGGTGTACCTTCCATCTCTGCTAAAAGCGCATCCAAGATATACAATTTCATTCACCTGTTCCAGCACTACATCATCAACCATTATCCTTGCATCTGTTCATATTATACTTTGAAGTAGTGTTGAGTAGGACATACAAGAGGCGCTTCATTTGTCCCGGACATGACGTCAAAATGTAAGAGTGCCTCGAAATTAAAAATTGTACTACTTCAATTTTTTTGTCGCGGTCGTCCGAGGCCGACAAACGGCAAGTACGTCAAGTCACAATCGTCGCGTCTGACATTTCGATAGAGGGAGAAATATATTGTCGTCCATGCGAAGCGAGGTTCCAGCCAGAAGAGGCGTATTTAAAATTTATTTAATAATCTTCCGTTGTTTAAAGAGTCAGTCCCATTTAATTAGTATTTTTTTCTGATAAACCATATCGCACAGCACCCTCTAGTCATGCAAATTCAAAGATTTTTTATATTACTTGATGCTTATCGTTATGTTTTGGATAATTAACACCACAACTATAAATTATAGCCTATTTGTTATTCTGATGTAATTATAAGTTATATTCTTGTAAAGTTTGATTACAATCCATTCAGTAGTTTTTGGGTGAAAAAGTAACAAACATTCATCCCACATCCATCCTCACAAACTTTCGCGTTTATTTTTAGTATATTAGATGAGAAATTTTATATTCGTAATCATTTGGTTTGAATACCTAAAAGACTACAAACACATAAAATTATTTTTTATACTTGTAAGATTTATAATTACAAAATATTTGTAATAAACAAACAAATAACATGACAAAAGCACGTCGCGTCTGACATTTGAGGCACCAGGAGGCGCGCGTATTTCGTACTACAATAACTTCAAATGGTTCAGTACGCCTCGCCTCATTTGAAGTGGGACATTGTACTGTCTTAGGACAAACACAGGCTATCTTACAAACTCTTTTTTAAGTCGTGTCCTACTCAACACTACATTTGAGGCACCAGGAGGCGCGCGTATTTCGTACTACAATAACTTCAAATGATTCAGTACGCCTCGCCTCATTTGAAGTGGGACATTGTACTGGCTCAGGATAAAAAAGAGGCTACTCTTACAAACTCTTTTTCAAGTCGTGTCCTACTCAACACTACTTTGAAGTGTAACTTCTAATGTCTCGTGCAACCGTTTAACGCTTTTAACGCCCCCTTGCGGCCACAAAACATATTATATTACAATAAAAAGGACGAATTTGAACCAGTCTATATATAAATCCAGGAAGAGAATTGCTTAAGCGTGATTTTTATCTGTACATAGACATCTAGTAGCTAGTGATGGCACTATACCACTAATTTAATACTTATAAAGCATAATAGTTTGTTTCATTCAACGCGCTAATCTCAGAAACCGCTGGTTCTATTTTAAAAATGCTTTTAGTGGTGGATAGTATAGTAAACTGCGACGGTAGACTTACCGAAAGACCCATGCGAACGGCCCGTGTACCGAAACGTTATTTGGTATAGCGCGGGGCGCGAGGGGGTGGACCAGTGCTGCCAACTCTACCAACTTTTCGGTAGATCTACCAACTTTTAGTGTCGTAGTCAAACCTACCACCTTGTACCAAAAATCTACCAACTTTTAAAGTTTTCAAAAATCCCAAATCAAACCTCCATGAAAATAATATTGAAACTATAATTTTTTTTTCATTTTTCGTAATCTTTCTCTTGCTTTTTTACCCTTTGATGGATCCATCGAATTTACTCGAAAATAGAGGGCGTTACAGGTTGATGTACAGCCTGTACATCAACCTGTAACGCCCTCTATTTTCGAGTAAATTCGATGGACCTGTACAGTACAGGTCATATCATGGCGGCTTAATAAAAAAAAAAAACAAAACAAACATCATGGCGGCGTTAGATGATCTAACGCCGCCATGATGTTTGTTTTGTTTTTTAGAGAGTTTTAAGATCTAACTTAGATCTTAAAACTCTTTCTACGTATCTGTGCTTACACTCTATATCTAACGCGATTCAATCAATAAATAACTGATTGTAATTTTTGATTACTGATTGTAATTGGTCTGTAATTCTGTTTTATCATTAGATTTCTAATAAAAATAGTTCAAATATGTCTCATCCAATCGAAAAGTAAATTAAGGATGCCAGATTCTTATTGGAGGGTCTCTAAAAGACTTGAAAAGTATGGGTGGTAGATCTACCAACTTTTCATAGTAGGGTTTGTTAGAAACTACCAACTTGTAGAACCCTATCTCCCACCTTGACGAATTTCGAGTTGGTAACGCTGGGGTGGACAGTCAGTTGGTAATTGGTAACCGAACCGGTGAGACTCGCGCCACTCCGCACTGCTATTGTTAATTTGTAAAACATTCATCGTAATTCTAAATCCTAATCGTGTTCTAAGTCTTACTTAATACTGTGTGACTTTTCAGTGTAAAGCTGTAAAACTTTTATTAGTATAAACTCTTGACGTGAGAACAGTTTTGTTATTTGTCTACTCGTAGACGGCCACGTCCAACCCTGAGAACCATTCTCATAATAGTCTATTTATAGAGGAAGGATTTAGGTTATATTATATTTTCTAAACAATTAGGGATCTTTACTAAAAGTCCGATAATGTAACCCAAAGTGTAAAAAAATCACCTAAAAAATGTTTACATTGCGTACGCTGCAAAAAGTATTGATTGTAGAGCAAAAAAATGTACTACAACTTTGCAGAGTATATATAGTTGTCTACACAAATGGTCGCAAGACCATGTGTCTAACTATTGTAAATAGTTATCTCACAATAAGTATTAATTAAATTTTTTATATAATTTGAATGATGATGTTTTAAAAGCCCTTTATTTTGTACTTTGGTGTTAATTCTGATTAAAATAAATTATTTATAATTCAAGATAGATTCAATAGCTTCCTGGAACTTTTTGAATTATTTAATTCGGACATTTCATTCAAAAGATATCGCAATATCCACGATATAAGTATTCGATTTTTAGGCAAATATGTATTACGAGCACATATAGTAACATAACTTCTCGCCTTTTCTACCCGAAGGTCTAGGCAGTGGCTTTTAAGTCTCCACTCGCCGTTATGTTTACGTCCCAAATGGAATAGGTGGCCATACCGGGCAAACGAGCAAGCGCGTCACCTGATGGTAAGTAACCAGCGCCGCCCATGGACACTTGCAACACATATAGTGTTACAGTTGCGTTGCCGGCCCTTAAGGAAATAGGAATAGGAAAGTATGGGAAAGGGGGACTTCTGAGAGGTCGTGGTATTTCACCTGTCGAGCCGGCCTATTCATGCAGTGATTATTTTTCTCTATTTCTGAATCAATTTCTAACCCTGTTTATACCCTGTTCCAACGCGTGGCGGGACTCCACGCATTTTTTTTTGTTTATCTTTTTAAATCTGTTCACCGATATTTCCTCAATGGGCAGATTTCAAAAATTTGTTTTTTGATCGATAGTGTTTACTTTTGAGATGGTCCCATTTTCACCAGGATCTGATGATGGAAACCAGGAGAAATCGAAGGCAACCTCTGAAAATTGTATGCGAGTATGGTGTTTTTGTTCCGTAATAGAGACGTCTTAGAGATATTCTTTATGGTGTCAACATCTGATGCTGCTGTGCTGAAGAAGAAGCCACACAGCGAACTCCTCAACGGTTAGGAGTTTGAAGACAGCACTGCAATTTTTCGATAGAAACCACTTGGTAGTATGTAGGGCTAACGTGTTGCTTGTGAGGTATACTTGAATATACGTCTGATGCTGCTGTGCTGATGAAGAAGCCACAGAACTCCTTAAAGGTGAGTTGGGAGACAGTACCGCAGTTAGTCGATGGAAACTGTTTAGTGGTGTATAGGACTAACGTGTTGCTTGGGAGATAAGCTTAAATCCATATCTGATACTGCTGTGCTGTTGATGAAGCTACGGAAATCCTTAACGGTTAGGAGTTAAGGCACAACACTGAAAATTTTTTTTTTCTGCAATACTTTCAAGGGTACGATTGGTCTTCATTCGGGCCGCAGTGTTATTGTCTACCCATGATAATGACAAAAATATAAATACTTAACAAGGTGATACTCAAGGTGATGTTAGGAGCCTCAAAAATCGACGCGCGTGCATGAAAAGAGTTATGAAAGTCAACGAAGCGAGTGAGGCGTGTAAGAATCGTGCCTTATGGCGCTCTGTTCTCTCTGCGTACCCCGCAAGGGATTTGGTGTGAAGTTATGTATGTATGTATAAATACTTAACAAGTTTTATCAAACTCTTTTAGCTAAGTACTTATTAATAACAATTATAGCTCCCTAAAAATATCAACTAATTAAGGAACTGACCTGTAACAAGTGATAATATCTATACTATTATAAAGAGGAAACATTTGTATTTTTGTATGTAACGAATAAACTCAAAAAGTGCTGGACCGATTTTAATTGTAATTCTTTTTTCTTTAGAAAGCTACATTATCACTAAGTAACATAGGCTATGTGTAATCATCGTCGTCATCGACATTTATTATCGACAAAACGTAATACTTTTATAAAGTAATCTTTAACTGTTATAATATTTGCAATTTTCACTCATTACGGGCCCCATGGCGCATTGGTAAAAACTACCGGCTGCAGCAGTGAGGTCGGGGGTTCGATTCCCACCCGAGCACAAATATTTGTGACAAACATGAATATTTGTGTGGTGTCTGGGTGTTTTTCTATATATTATAAGTATGTATTTACAAAAAGAAAAGTATGTATGTATTAATATCCGTTATCTAGTACCCATAACACAAGCATTTAGTTGCTTAGCTTGGAACTAGAGGGCGCTGTGTGTATTGTGTCCAATATATTATTATTATTGAAGTCGGTGCAACACAATAGAGTAATTATGTTACCTGCGCTTGCACCGACTGCAAAAATAAGTGACATTTGTAAATATTTTATAGTTAAAGATTACTTTATAAAAGTACTATGTATACAATTTAGTAAGTTTCGTTATTTATCGCTTTTTAGTAATGAAGGTACTGTTTTGATTTACTTAAAGATTTTGTGGTTTACGTTCGAAGAAGTCGGTTTAACTTTTTTTTTAAAGTAATTTTTTCAATCTATATTGGTATTTAAAAGAAAGTCGGAGTATGTAGTTTAGAACCAGGAGGGCATAGGATAGGACTTTTTATAACGTTTTTTTTCCTATTTATTTTGAAGTGGGCACTGGGAATTTGAACTGACACCGAGAACTAGGAATAATAATGGGAAGTGAGATAGAATTTAGGATGTGAACTGGGAATGGGAATAGGATTGGTAACATCAGATTCTATGATGATATGAATCTTACCAGGTCTGCTATTACCCGGCGAATATGAGTGACAGTTTGTTGTTTGTATGAAGACCAAAATGAATGCCTGTTAAAATGGTGGCCGGTGTTAGAAACACGTACACGTATGATATTGTATAGATTGAAAGATAAGACATGCAACTTAGATATGAATATTGAGAAGATGTGGTGGGGCAAGAAATGAAACATGTACTTCAGAATGATTTATGTGTTCACAGCCACAACAAATAATCAGTCTATAAATCTCACACGCATATTTTCAACAGAAGGTAAGTTGGCGGGAATCATATTCCTACCAGCATACAACTTGTTAGATGGATCATGATGCTTCTTCATATGCTGTCGTAAAAATGTTGGTGTTACAAACCTACGAGAGCATATCTCACATGTAAGAGTGGGACCTACATGTTTAAATTTTATGTGTTCAGCTCTGGCAGAGGAGTTGACAAATTTCTCCTCACACATTGTACAATTATAAGGTTTCTCGCCAGTATGTCGTCTTGTGTGATATAATAATGCTTCTTTGGACACAAATTTTCTTGTACATATATCACATTTAAAGTTCTTTTCCCCAGTATGTTTTATCATGTGAACTTTTAAGTAACTTGGGGCAGTAAAATTCTTATTGCAAATGTTGCAAACATGGGGTTTTGCATCTCCATGGACAAATCTATCATGAACTCTCAATCCACCAGGGGTGCTATAACCTTTACCGCACTTATCACAGAAATAGGTCTTCTTAATTTTACTTCTCATGGGATGAGGCTCCAACATGTCTTCCAAGCATAACTTGACATGTTTTAAGAAAAATTCTTTAGTATTGTAACATTTTCCACATTTTGGGCATTCATTTTTTAACATATGTTTTTGTTCATGCACTTGCAACTTCTCAAAGTCTCGATAGGATTTCCCACAATTTTTACACACATACACTCCATGATATCTATCATTATGTTGTATAAGACTTTCTTCTGTGCATCTGTTAAAGTTACATTCTGCGCAATGAAACATTTGTTCACTGTTTAAATGATCATTCAGTTCCTTCTCATCATTGGTTGTATGATAACATTTCTCACAAGTCAAAACACCATGACATGCCAAATTATGAACTTTTAATCCAATGGCATCCACACACTCCTGAGAACATATCAAACAAGAATAACCTACACTTGTGATAGACTCAGATTTATTTTTATTTTTTTTCTTATCGACAAGCTTTAGTTTAGGATCATGTTCACTAATAAGAATGTATAGACTATGTTCTGGACCAGCATTGGTTACTCCAATATCCAATGTATTTGTCAGATTATCAAGTACATTCTTTAACAGTTTCATGGACTTTCTACAGTTCTGAAGAAATTTTTGTGCCTCAAGTGCTTTGTCCACACAGTCCATACATGCAGCATCCAAGCTGACAACATTATCGCAGATCTGGAAATTAAACTTATCTTTAGTTTAGTTTTTTTGGTAATTTTACAAAATATGTTAGTTTATTATCTACAGTGCTACACTGCTTACTGCACAAATGGGCTGGCTTGACAGGTGGAATAACACCTATCAGAATATCAAGCTAAAGTGGCATGGTTCATGTTTCGTTCTGTCCATGGGTGGCGCTAGTCTTACCAGTAGGTGACCTGCTTGTGGGTTATACTAAATCTCTAGCTCTGTAGCTTTAATAAAAACTAAAAATCAGAAATATTAATTTTGAAAGAACAAGTATGAAGAAATAGCAATGATATCAATAATTAATTAATATATTGCAGAAGAGTTCATTAGACAGATCCCATAGTTGGTGCAGTTGAAAGATTGATTATGATGGTAAAGATCAGATAATGTATCTACTTGCCTCGGGTCCAAAAATATCAAATAAAATTTCAGACAACTCTTTGAAACTACCACTTCTGGAATCCATAGAAACGCAGTCCTCAAAGCGAACATACTCATCCTGAATTTCTTTTAGGCATAACCTACAGTGACTGTAATGTTTTTCACTGAGAACATTCCACACTAGTCTATTTAATTGTAAATCTTCAAACATGCCTGATGAACCACTAAGCCTTTCCATATTGTTTCAAACGCGCGCTCACTATGATAACTTCTTCAATTTTATGTTAGAAAACCAAAACTCTGCATGAAATTCAAGATTCAAGTCTGACTTCTAATAAACAACAATCAACTAGATATGGGTGATACAAATCGTACATAGATATGAAATCCGATTTCGTAGCAATAATTAAGAATCTGTTACTGGCTCGCATGAAATCTATATATTGCAAAAATCTGTTACTTACAGTATCTAAGATTTTTACCGTACCGTCAGTGGCGTCAGTACTACTCAGTACCAGTCAGTCAGTAGTAGTCAGTACCGTGAACTACCGTGCCGCATCCAATATAATATAGTTGGAGCAAGTGAGCGCGAGCTATTTATATTAGAGTGGTACAGCAATATATGCACGATACCTGTAACAGACAGATCTGAACCTTATTGCTACATCTGTAAAGCTTATTTTAGATTTTTAATATTGATAGTAAAAGGTTGGTTGGAGTGAATTAGCAGTATATATACGGTTTAACCTATATAACATTGTAAATTGAATCTTATAGCCATAAAAATAAAGATGATTTCTGAAACTTGGGATCATTGAAATATATATGTAGTTGGTTAGAGCGGAAAGGCAATATGGATATTTGACTAACAGAATCAAAATGCTGGTATTCTTAGATTCAGATTTTTGAATATCTCCTAGATATTTGAATATCTATGTATTTTAATATATAGTTCCGATATTGGATATTGAAAATCTAAAACTGTTATCTATAGATACGGTACTCCAAAAAGACGATACGACCCATGTCTACAATCAACAAACACTGACTGACGTTTACGGTGTTGTCAGTTTTTGATGAAAACAAAATAGTGTTGAAGCAAAGTGAATGAATGAAAAAACTATTTTTTTTTAATATTAATTTATTTTACGGCAGTGGATACAAGTCCTGAAGCCAAAAAAAAAAAAAAAAAAAAAAAACTTGATTAAATAAAATTGTTGTTAACTTGGGAATAGTCTATCGTAGTTCGGAAACTTGAAAGATTATCCCATTTTAAAAAAATAATGAAATTGAAACTATGTATAAAATGTAACAATTATAGGTGGGTTTTTTTATATTCATCTTCAGATGAAAAATTATCATCATCATGACACTTTTATGACTTAAATTTTATACAGTTTTTAAAAGTTCTGACGAAGAATATTATTATTTATAGTTTTGGAAACTTTGTTAAAAAGTATTTAAAAATATTGTTGCTGAAAATTGTATAAATAGCTTAAGGTTTACAGTGTTTAGTATAATTTGAGATGATTAACTATTTCACTCACTATTCATTCATCTCATTGAATAAGAACTGAATGCATCACTATTACTTTATATTTACAAAGTGTCATTAACCACTGTCAGCTAGCTTTAAAAATACATTGACTTGTTTATATGGACGAGAGATATTGTTCTATACGTACAATTGCTTAAATAAATATTAGGCATTTGGACGACGCACACAAAAACATATATCTGTCTCGTTCTTACTCAGCACTGTCACTCGCATAAAAACAGTTTAACAGTATTTCAGTGCGTACATAAATTAAATGAATACGTAACATAAATTAAATTACATTTCTCGATTATACCTACTGACGCTAAAATTCCCTCAAAATATGGCGGATTTTTTGTCAGTTCAGCCAGTAAAATAGTGTTGGGAAAAATTTTACCGACAAAATTTCTTTGCGGAATTTTCTAAATAAATTAGTTTTATTTCGTAACGAGTAAAAACCTATTGAAAATTCGCTAAATATGTAATAATTAACTGACTGAAAGTCTTAAGAGATGCATTTGTAACTAAAACAATGTTCTGAAGATGTTTCGTTTTGTTTATCACGCGTTCCCTTTATAAGTTTAAAATTTGAATCATTCTTATTTACTGCGGGGCGCACCTATCTAGAAGTATATTGCAGTAGCGATTTACTTAATTTAGAGTCCCGTGTGGTCCATGAAAGCACCAATGCAACGGCCCCCAGTTTCCGGTGGTCTCGCTATTCCCGGCCAAGGCAGCGGTCGTGGTAACGGTGGGGACAGGGGGTGCGAAGAATCTCCGAGTTACGGCAGGCTGTCAACGTCATCTACGCGTGGCTACATACGCATCGCGTCATCTACGCAGTCTTCGGCTGGACCAACACCTCACCGAGCTCGAGGTAGAGCTGAGTTACTTGAACTGGCATATTCTAGGGCTATCTGAAGTCCGGCGAGAGAGGGGGGACATGATAACCCTACAGTCTGGTAACTTATTTACTTTCGAGAAGGTGACCAGCTCTCCCAGGGGGGTGTTGGTTTCCTCGTTCACAAGGACCTCGTTAGCAGCGTTGTAGAGATCAGTAGTGTGTCGAACAGGGTAGCTTACCTTGTATTGAAGCTTACCAACAGGTACGCCCTGAAGGTAATACAGGTATATGTGCCGACCTCGACATACTCTGACGAGATAGCCGAGGCGATGTACGAGGATATTGCAAAAGCAATACATGGTACCGCCAAGGCTAACTACAACCTTGTTATGGGGGACTTCAAAGTGGGAGTACAATAACGCAGCGAAATGAAAATCGGTCCGTATGGCTTGGGGTGCCGAAATCACAGGGGCGAGATGCTGGTCAACTTCCTGGAGTCTGAAGGGCTCTCCTTGATGAGCTTATTCTTCAAGCAGGGTCTCCACAGGAGGTGGACCTGGCAAAGTCCCGATTCTGTGACAAGGATCGAGATAGATTTTATCATTACGGATAGTAAGCATATATTTAGAGATGTCTCTGTGATCAACAGCTTCGATACTGGAAGCGATCACCGACTTCTTCGGGGCTCTCTAAATATTAACTTGAAAGCTGAAAGGACCCGGAAGATAAGGTCTATTCTCCGACCTACGCCGCTCCAAATAGCCGAAACCGCAAGTCCCAAATAGAACTTAAAAATCGATTCGACCTGCTGGAAAACACAGGAGATGGGGAGAAACTCCATCCGATCAGCTGTCTTCGTCAGAATGGAAAAGCCTAAACCAGCGAATTAGAATGCTGATGCGGCGCGACCTTCGTTGGTCGAATACTCGAGCGATCGAGGACGCAATCGACCGCAACAAAGGGTCGAAAGTGTTTGCTCAGCAGCTTGGAAGGCCCCATCTGACGAAGCTAAAAACTGTGAGTGGACGTGTCGGAGATAGAATCTTTTTATAGGCTCCTTTATTCCACACGGATGACCAAGCTGACGGGACACAGCGAGAATGACCACAGAGCCCCGCTAACACGTCACTACAGTGAGGACATCCCCGACTTTACAGAAAGCGAGATTAGATCGGCTCTCGGGCAACTCCAGAACAATAAGGCAATTACTACAGAACTTCTAAAATCCGGCGGGACTCCTATCCTAAAGTAATTAGCAAGTCTTTTTAATTCCGTCATACACCAGGACATAACACCACAGGCTTGGAGCAGGAGTGCGGTGGTGCTGTTCTTTAAAAAAGGTGATAAGACCTTACTGAAGAATTACAGATCCATCTCAATCCTGAGCCATATCTACAAGTTGTTCTCGAGGGTCGTCACGAATCGTCTCGCTGCAAGACTCGACGAGTTCCAGCCTCCGGAGCAGGCCGCGTTTCGAAAAGGCTTTAGCACCGTGGACCACATCCATACTGTTCGGCAGATTGTACAGAAGACCGAGGAGTACAATCAGCTGCTGTGTATGGCATTCTTGGATTACGGAAAAGCCTTCGACTCCATCGAAACTTGGGCAGTTCTGGATACATTCCAGCGATGTCAGATCGACTGGCGCTATATCGGGGTGTTGAGATGCTTGTATGACACCGCCTCGATGGCTGTCTAGATACAGGACCAGGTGACGAACTCCATCGAGCTGAATCGAGGTGTAAGACAGGGAGATGTCATATCTCCTAAGCTCTTCACCAACGCTCTGGAGGACGTCTTCAAGACCCTGGATTGGACTGGACAGGGTATCAACGTGAATGGTGAGTACATCTCACATCTTCGGTTCGCCGACGACATCGTTGTAATGGCAGAATCGCTGGAAAAGTTAAGCGGAATGCTGCGCAGTGCGCAGCCTAAACGAATCCTCCCGGCGAGTCGGATTAAGCATGAACTTGGACAAGATGAAGGTCATGTTCAATGAACATGTCGTGCCCAGACCGATAAATGTCGGAGGGTCGGTTCTCGAAGTTGTAAACAAATACGTCTACCTAGGCCAAACTATCCAGTTAGGTAGACGAAACTTCTAGAAGGAAGCTGACAGGAGGATTCAGCTGGGTTGGGCCGCATTTGGTAAACTACGTCGAGTTTTCGACTCTCCTATACCGCAAAGCCTGAAAACCAAGTCTTCAACCAGTGCGTCTTACCAGTTATGACCTACGGTACTGAAACGTGGGCACTTACAGCGGGGCTACTCCACAAAATTAAAGTCGCTCAGCGAGCTATGCTTGGGGTATCTCTGAAGGATAAACTCAGAAATGAGTATATCCGACAGAGAACTGGATTAACCGACATAGCTCGTAAAATAAGCTTGCTGAAGTGGCAATGGGCTGGTCACATCTGCCGAAGGACCGATGGCAGATGGAGCAAGAAGGTCATTGAGTGGAGACCGCGACTTGGTAAGCGTAGTGTAGGACGCCCACCAGCCCGATGGTCAGACGACCTCAGAAAGGCTGCTGGAAAAGACTGGATGCGGAAGGCAGAGAATCGGATGTTGTGGCGCAAATTGGGAGAGGCCTATGTCCAGCAGTGGACTGCAATAGGCTAATGATGATGATGATGTATTAATATCCGTTATCTAGTATCCCTAACACAAGCATTCAGTTGCTTAACTTGGAGCTAAGGGGCGCTGTGTGCATTGTTTCCAAGATATTTATTTACAGTATACTTGCCTATTCTGCAAGGGACTTTGCATGAAGTAATATCATTTAAAACTAAAATTTAAATAAATTTTATAAAGCGTTCATTGTCTTAACTATGTTGTAGTTTAATAAATACATATATAACTTCACGCTAAATCGGCCAAATCCCTTTCGGGGTAAGCAGAGAGAACGGAGCATGATTCTTACACATTTCACTCGCTTCGTTGACATTCGTAACTCTTTTCATGCACGCGCGCCAATTTTTGAGGCTCCTAATATTCAGGAACCTTCCTCAGGAACATGTTCTATTTGGTCTAATTGGTCATGTATGTATCTTGGCCGTCCTCGACTCCTACATCCATCCGCTTTTGCATTGTATATCAGCTTAGCCAATCTTGCATGGTCGATTCTTTCTACATGCCCGAACCATCGGAGCATGCCCTTTCTTACTTTTACACCGACACTCTCTTTCAGTCCGATAGTAAATTAATCAATAATTATCTATAAATGAACAAAACAATATTACTATAAATACGATGGTTCAGACAATTGGACATGTAGGATGATGCAAGAGTAAGCACATATGCAATGCAAAATAAAATATATGTATATGTATATTTTATAAGTAGTTAGTATACTATAGTAGTAGTATAGTAGTTTAAGTATGTATAAGTTTATGTATATTTCCGCCTTAGGTATCGTTATTTGTGGCGCTCTGTTCTCTCTGCCGACTTTGCGTGAAGTTACGCTACAAAGAGTATGTTACGCTATTTAAGAATTAAAATTTACATTTCCATTTTGTTTTTTTCTTCTTCTTCTTCTTTTGCAGTTATGGCCCGTATCCTCAGAGATACGATCTTTTTCATTTTATTATAGGAAATAAATTGGAGATGAAAGATAAATGACAGAAACAGAAAAATAATAAATTAATTTCAAATCTACAAAAATGTGACGCTTTGTTTGCCATGAACGAATGTAGTCATAAATAATCACGGCTTAAATAAAAGTCTTCTTCTTCTTTTTGCAGTTATGGCCCGTATCCTCAGGGATACGATCTTGCCAATGACGGTGACTGAAAGAGCTTGATCGGTATTTTGAAGGCTTGAGCGGTATTGTTGCGGCTTGTTCAGTTGCAGTATGATGCCCTCATTATATAAAGACTTTGACTTCATTGATCGTCGATCAGATTTTGCCAGTGATTGTAATGGTAGCGTCATAAAGCGGGAAGTAATGCAGTGTTAGCAAAGTTTAATTAAATTGTTACATTAAAAACCCACTCTAGAAAAATCTACAATGACAACACACAAAACAACATTAACTAAATTATTAGTAACGAAATCTACGATACATACTTAGACTTGATATTTAATAGTGCAATATGCTAGAGATGAGGATGATAGTAGCTATTTACAGTTTTATGTTATTTTTAGAAATAAATTTACATAATGAATGATTAATGGAAGAAGAGAAGACTAGGGAGAGAAGGCATTTAATAGAAGTAGGAAGAGGGATTCCGGAAGGAAGTATATCATATAGGGGGAAACGAATTTTACAGCACGAAAAGAAAAGGTGATTTGGATCTCCAATGTCCATACCACATTCACAAAGTGCTGTACTCCTGATCCTGAGTTTGGCGAGAAACACGGGGGTGCAAGAGTGACCGAGTCTCAAACGACAAATAGTGGATGTTGTTGATTTATTTGCATTGCGGAATTTAAAAAACCAAGGGACAACAGGAATATCAGGTTGCACATCAGAGTAGTGTTTGCCTTTCATACGTTTGGATCTATTCCAATCAACTGTCCAGGATTTTAGTAACAAAGATTTGGCGGTAAGACAAAGGTCATGAGAATAAATTTGGGAATATTCTCCAGTGCCATTCTCTGCAGCTATTTTAGCACAGGAGTCAGCTGACTCATTACCGGGAATACCTAAAACAAATACCTAAATGACCAGGTATCCATGCTAGTACCACATTTATACCTAGATTATGGCATTCTAGAAGAGCCTGTTTAATTTTAAATATTACGGGAAAACGAAAGTCATGGTGTTTGAAAGGGAGGAATCCAGAACAGATGCAAGGATAATGGTTGATGATGTAGTGCTGGAACAGGTGAATGAAATTGTATATCTTGGATGCGCTTTTAGCAGAGATGGAAGGTACACCGCGGATGTAGAAAGACGAGTGGCGATAGGAAATAGCGTAAACGGAGTGTTGGGCAGATTCCTGGGCGCAAAAAATATTAGCAGAAAGGCCCAGTTAGCAATCCACAATGCAGTCCTGATCCCAACACTAACTTATGGAAGCGAGAGCTGGATATGGCAGAGTGTGCATGAAAGTAGAATAAACGCGGTAGAAATGAGGGCTCTACGCAAAATCTGCGGAGTGACTCTCGCTGACCGCGTAGAAAACAAGGTTGTAAGGAAGGAAGTTGGTTTGAAAGAGAGTGTCGGTGTAAAAGTAAGAAAGGGCATGCTTCGATGGTTCGGACATGTAGAAAGAATGGTTGACGCAAGACTGACTAAGCAGATATACAATGCAAAAGCGGACGGATGTAGGAGTCGAGGACGGCCAAGACACACATTCCAAGACCAAATAGAACGTGTTCTGGAGGAAGGTGATGTTAAGAGCCTCAAAAACCGACGCGCGTGCATGAAAAGAGTTATGAAAGTCAACGAAGCGAGTGAGGTGTGTAAGAATCGTGCCCTATGGCGCTCTGTTCTCTCTGCCTACCCCGCAAGGGATTTGGCGTGAAGTTATGTATGTATGTGTATGTACGGGAAAACGAGAACTGGATCGAAATGAGTTCGAGATGATCGCCTGAAGAGAACTTTTAGAATCAGAGAAGATGATGGTATTGTTGAGGAGATGGGATTTGACAAAGAGGATGGCTTCTAGAAGAGCTATGGCTTCTCCGGTGAAAATCGTGGTGATAGAGGGACACTTAAATGAAAGGACTATTTTCGAAGAAGGAATCCAAACTGCTGCGCCAACTGGGCTGTTTATAGACAGTTTTGAGGCGTCAGTGTATATGGAATACCATCCACGAAAGTTTCGACTTAAAATGTCGTTGAACACCTCTCGAGCGCCAACGCATTCCTTGCCAATGCCAAAGTCAAGAAGTATCTGAGGACGATAAACTAAAGCGTCGTATGGAAAGAGGTAAATGGGATTAATTGAAAATTTACAAACTGAGTTAGGTAAACCATTAAGAATTTTGAAACTATGCAGTAGATGAGGAAGATTATTTGTATTTTGCAGGAGATTAAACAGGATGCTAAGTTTCGGGATAAGCGGGTGATTTGAGTTCTGAAATGTTTTGAAGACAAATCTGTCGGAAAGAAATTGCCTGCGTAAGTTAAGAGGAGGATCACCACACTCCAACTGGAGGGCGTTTGTGGGTGAAGACTTCATTGCCCCTATGACAATACGCAGACATTTGTACTGAATTTTATTTAATATTTCTAAGTTGGATTTGTGAAAGGAGTTAAAAAGAAAGGATCCATAGTCTAGATGACTACGAACTATGGCATTATATAGGAGCTTTTGTGAATAGGGATGGGAGCCCCACCATACACGAGAAAGAGAACGAATAATATTAATGTTTTTTTCACATTTTTGAGAGACTATTGAGATATGAGAGGAACCGGTCATTTTAATATCCAAGTTGACACCCAAAAACTTGACAGCACTACATTGAGGAATGATCTCATTGTTAGAGAGGATTTGAATAGAGGGGACAGTTCTTTTCTTGGTGAAAACAACTACAGAACTTTTAGAAGAGGAGATGGATAGACCATGGGTGTCTAACCATTCATTAAGGTAATGAAGAGAAGAATTGAGCAGTCTTGTAGCATCAGTAATAGATGCGGATGAAATATAAAGTGCTATATCATCGGCATATTGCAAAACGTTACAAAAGGGTGAAACGGAATGCTCAAGGTCAAATGTGTAGATATTATACAGAAGGGGGCTTAGAACTGATCCTTGTGGAAGACCTTTCCAGACAGTTCTAGGTGAGAGTGGACCAGTTTTGGTCTTGATAATGACTGATCTTTCGACCAATAAATTATTAATGAAACGGACTATTTTTTCAGGTACTCCCAGCTGCGTAAGTTTTCTCCTCAAAACTGGAAGAAGAACGTTATCATATGCGGATTTGATGTCTAGAAAAACTCCAACTAAGAATTCTTTCTTCTTATAGGCGGTTTGAATATCTGTAGTTAGAATACTCAGACTATCCATAGGACACAGGCCCTTCCTAAATCCATACTGCGACTTAGCAAGAATTAAACTATTTTCTACGATCCACTCAAGCCGCTGTTTTATTAAATGCTCCATTATTTTAGACAATGTAGACGAGAGAGCAATGGGTCTATAACTACTCGGATCTGAAGGGTCTCTGCCTGGTTTTTTTATTGGAATGATGAGTTGCGATTTCCACTGAGGAGGGACTAAGCCAGATTCAAAGAGGGAGTTAATTATAGATAGGAAGGATTTCTTGGTCTTTTCGGAAGATTTTCTTAAAAACGAGTAGGGTATGCCATCAATACCTGGAGAAGTATCTCGCAATCCGTCAAGAGAGAGAGTTAGTTCATTATAAGAAAATGGGCTATCGAAACGGTTTTGGGAAAATATTGGATAGGGGGAGGATAAAGTTGAGGATAGACGAGGAACAAATGGAGGAGCAATATTATCTGAAAAGGCCTCTAGCCAAGAAGAATCGTCATTGGCTAAAATGTTGTCATAATTACAGGACCCTCTAAATCGCCTAATTTGTTTCCAAACAAGGGAGGAGGAAGTCTTAGGAGATAGGGTCTCACAGAAATCAATCCATTTCAAACGCTTTTTCTTTAAGACTAATTTGGTAAATTTGGCAGCTAAATGTTTATAACGAATAAAGTTTTCTACTGTCATTGACACATTATATTGTTTCTCTGCGTCTTTGCGAGCAGCAGCCGCTGATGTACATTCAGAGTCCCACCAAGGTGGGGATACTCTGAAGCCTTTCCTTGATTTTTTTAAAGGTATATGAGAATTGGCTGAAGAAACAACACAGTCTGTGAACATAATATAGGAGGCAAGAGGAGTAGTATTTATATTTAAAGGAAGAGAGTCGATCTTTTGGTCCAGATCAAATGAATAAGATGACCAGTCAGCTCGGGTTATGTTATATTTAAAGGAAGGCGAGGGATCACATGAAGGGGAGTTGCGTAAATGAATCGAAATAGATATGGGAAAGTAGTCACTGCCATATGTGCTTGGAAGGCAATACCATCTGGCGAGGAAAAATAAAGTTGGAGAGCAAAGAGATAGATCGACGGCACTCCTAAGATTTTGAGATGGGAGGGTTCTTCGTGTAGGACATCCGCTGTTAAGTAAGCAAAGGTTGGATTCATCAAAGAGATCAAGGAGAGATTGTCCAAACACGTCAGTATGACTATGGCCCCATACTGTATTATGACCATTGAAATCACCCATAAGAACAATGGGAGAGGGGATAGATGAGATGAGTAAGAGAAGATCAGGAATTAAGGAGGATACAGGGTGAGGAATATAGATAGAAACAAAGGAGATGTTAAAAGCCCTGACACCAACAATGTTAATGCCAGGAGAATGAAATGGGAAGGTAATTTGAGAAAAGGAAAGTGAACGCCTTATAAATAAGGCACTCCCTGCATAGCCATCTGTCCCGTCATCTCGGAGGCAGGAAAAACCTGGAACCCAGAAACGGGAACCTGGTCTCAACCATGTCTCCGAAATGGCAATGACCGAAGGCTGAAGTTTATTAATTAAGTGTAAAAGTTCATGTTTTTTGTTATTAATGCTTCTGCTGTTCCACTGCAAAATGTGTATTGGATCCAGATTGATGTAGAAGTGAGGTAAGTTGGTCAAATTTAAGGGCAACGGTGGGCGGTAGGTTGTGAGGGTTTCTTAAAATAAGGTCAATTAATAAGGATAAGATAGATTCCAGTATGCTATCATTTTCAGGACTATGGGAATTATTACTTAACGCACAGCCATTTGGCACTGATGATCTAGGAGTGGATATTAACTCACGATGAGAAGTTTTATCGTATGACTTACCTAACGCAGGCCGAAGGCGGGGAGTAGTATACACAGTTTTGGTATACGAACGATTAGCAGAGGAGGGCTCAGTGAGTTTCTGTCTCACTGGTGTAGAAGATGTTGTAGGTTGAGGAAGAGATTCTCGAAGAACTTCAGAGAAAGATCTGGAGGAGGAAGGGAAATATTTCGAGGCTTCTAAGTAAGAAAGATTTTCATTAGCCATGACGGACTTGATAGACTTTTGTCTTTCCAATTCAGGGCAAGTTTTACTAGTTGCGAAATGTCTACCTGAACAGTTTATACAATAGGCATTACCCTCCAACACCTCACAGCTGTTACCAATATGCTCCTGGGAGCAGCGGAAACACCTGCGCTTTGATCTGCATTGGGTTTTTGTGTGACCATAACGGCAACACACATGGCAAATAATTGTCGAATACTGATAAACTTCAACCGGTAGAGAAGTATAGTACAAGAATATTTTACGAGGAAGGAACTGACCCGAAAAAGTAACTACCACAGTCTGAGTGGGCACCCAGATTACTTTATCATCTTCAAACTTTTTCCTATTTAACCTACGTGCCTTGATAATCGTACCACATCCAGATGGTAAATTCAGATCTTTGACAAAATCATCCATAGATAATTCCGTAGGTACCTGTCGTACTAAACCCATTCTCGTAATGTTGAAGGAGGGAATTACAGCGTCATATTTACAAAGTGGAAGAAAAGGGGAAGAAAGAAAGCTGTTGGCATCATGGGCTGACAGAAATTCAACAGAGACTTTGTTGCGGCCAATCCTCTTAACACCATCTGTGCAGATATTGACAATTTTATGAGTAGTGAGAAATTGTCCAAACTTAATTGGATGTATCGAAAACCCGTTCGCAGGATCAGGTGTAGAGCGCGACACATAAACAACGTATGGACCTTTGTCTTCTGTAGTGTACTTATTAATTGTTCCAATTACATAAGATGGATGAGTGTACACCGATTGAATTGATGGAGTGGCTGAATCCGGAGATGTTATTAATTTTTTCGCCTGGTTCTCATCGTTATGCAACATTCGTCTTTTTAAAACATTAGAAATATTCACATTTGTAATCATTAAATCAGAAGCCGGATCAGGAGGATCTGGAGCTGGAGGAGGTAATAATAGGTCCTCTTGCTGCATGCTCGACCTATCCAACGGGTACTAAATTATTAAAATAAAATTATAACTCACCAATATTCAACACTAACACACATAAACTACTACACTAATACATAAAATAGAGAGAGTTGGGATGAATAAATTATTTAATAAATGCAATTTTTCCACAAACATTAATCTGCTACCACGTCCAATTTGACAATCATCTAAATAAAAGTCTCACTCACTCTGTTCAATGTCAGTCTAATTATGTACCCCATAAAAAAAAAAATGAATCACTAATTTTGACATAAAATAAAGCACTGTTGCCAACCCTACTGTTTTAACAGTAGATTTACTGTTTATCAAATAATGTCCCTGTTTTTGTTTTACCGATAAATTTTACTGTTTTTTTCAATAAGTGTAGAGAGACACCTGTTACCTCAAGAAAATATTTTACTTTATTATTTCTATGTTATAAAACGTTATGTAACTGGATAGTATAATTTACCATAGCCCATATGCTAGTGATAACTACAGTTGCAACTTTAAATTTCTCAAATACGTGTGATTCATGCCTACCTTTATAATAATAATAAAAATACTACATACTGTTGTTTCTCTCATAGTTTATTCTAGACTAGTTTTTTTATTACATATGTTGTTATTATATAAATAATTATATGAATGTGTCCTAGTAACTGAAATAATTGATTGTTTTTATTGACATTGGTTATTGTTTCTTTTATATTTATGGGATAGGAGAGCAAACGAGCAGACCAACCAACGCCACCCATGGACACCAGCAACACATATAGTGTTACAATTGCGTTCCCGACCTTTAAGGGATAGGGAAAGTGGGGTGTAGGCCTCCGGTTACCTCTCTCACCGAACGAAACGTGGCATGAGCCACTTTACGTCGATCTTCTGAGAGGTCGTGGTATTTCACCGGTCGAGCCGGCCCATTCATGCAGCTAACTGCTTGGTCTACCACTATTTATATTATAATATATGAGAAAAGTATGAAACCTGCCTTTTTGAACCCATCTACTGTTTCTTACTTTTTTAATGAGAGAACTGTTGTTTTTTGATTAGTTGGGGTTGGCAACTCTGGCATAAAGTAAAATGACTAAAATGGCCCCAAATCATTTTGATGCGACAGACGTGTTTTAAATCAATGCGTGATGTCGAGTGTTTGTCATTGTAAATAAACATCAAAATCGAGTTTCGCGTACTTCATAGTGCTCAGTGTCAGTGTATGTTATGTTCAGTTAAATAGTGTTTTCAAATAGTGTATAACAATCAAATACCAGAGGTGTTTTGTCTGTGTTGTGTGCCTTGTTTTTGTCTAAAAATTCACGTTGCCATCTGTTTTGGATTTATGTTCACATAAATACAGTAAGTAGACTAGTTGTCTTTAGATGACTAATAAATTGTCAATAAGATCAGTACTAATTAACTGAACTAGGAGAGTAATTGGTTTAAATTAGTTTAGTTTGTCAATAATTTGTCTCGTCTGGTTCGACATTTTATATCTGAAGCGCGATAGAGATGGTTGAGTAATGGTATGGCATGTCAGTATCAATCCCTTAGAAAGTGTGCCCCGTATCGTTGTTTTCAAATATTGTCGTTATAGTGGAGCATTTAATTGATTTGCATATAATTTTGACAAAAAAGAAGAAGAAAGATTGTAGATGTAGGTATTGTTGACATCTCGTTAGAGTCATAACTGTAATTCGGTGCGTCAGTGTCTTATTAATGTTAATGGAGTTTCCTTACATGAGTCCATTTAGCACTTGATTATAAAATAAGTTGTAGAAGAGCACTGTCTAGCTAAATGAAGGTAGACACTAAATGCTCAAAGATCAAAACTAGGATGATTGCAACTATTGGATATAATTTCTTACATTGTACTATTAAACATAGTGAATTAATTAATTATTATTTATTATTTTTAAAGATGGAGAAGATATAGAAATCAAACAAAGGTGCATTTCTAAATAGGCCAATCAGGGGTTGAAAAATGTCACAGTTGACAATTTGCCATTAGTAACAATTTTCTACATGGTTTTAAAATTATCTCTATTAAACATTGTCATGTTGCTAAATATTTTTTTTTGTATTATTACTGTACAATTTCTACTAACAGTTATTTGTGCAAATGGTGGGCATTGCATTTCTTTATTAACAATAATAAGAAGAAATAAATTAATTACATTATTTACAATATATACAATTAAAAACTACCTGAAATTAAATTTCTCCGCATCTCGGTCTACTGGCAGCTTGCCCAGAAGACTGGCCGCATTGCCATTGAATGGCAATGCTAATCCTCTGTGCGAAGAATAGACCTGCCCTCTGGTTGCGAGAAGCTTCGATCAGCCTCTTTGTAAAGTGCATAAGCACTCGGACCCCATGTCCCCAATTTAAATATTATGTTTAGATTATGAACTAAGTAATGACTTCAGAAATGTTTATAGAGATAGTAATGTAATGTTAGTCGGGAACATTATTGAAGAACAGTTGCCTATTAACATGATGTCAATAACTCAGATCTGTATCCTTCTATTTAATTGTTACCATGTCTAAAATAAATTTGGCCTGCTGTTCTTTTCCAATACAAATCCTGATTCAGTGTGGGAAGGTATTAAACAGTAATTTAAACAAAAGTAGTGTGAAGTTTATGGTTACATAACTTAGCTTTAATTACTTACTATAGTTAGAGTGTGAAAGAGAGGCCATGTCACATATTAATGTATGGTGTAAGTGTAATCGTAAGTGCAACTAAAAACATTGATCACACAGTATAAGAAATATTTCAGCAATGTCAACTTTTGTGTATGCCTTGGCACTGTACCAGTACAAGTGTTCAAAAATATGTTTATGTCAAAAGATCACAATATAACAACACATACTAAGTATTTGTTTGAAATTTATTGGCATATAATATTTGCAGCTAAATGCATTCTTCCTACATACACTGGGTAGGAACAAATAATTTGAATTACTCTGGAAGATTGTAAACAATTAGTATGTTAACATGGTCATATGACAAAAATAAGTAAAAGAAAAAGGAGATTGGTTTTATGACCAATGGAGGGATTTAATTACTATTAGTGTACACACTGAATAATCACTACATAGTACATTGTATACATTTAGTGTGTCATTATGTAAATGCTTGGAGAAAGTGACAATACACTAATTTACTTTGAGCAGGATATTCCTATGATGTTTGGTCATATAATAATTTGGCAAGATTACTTACCTTTGTTCCAATTTTCTTACTAATTACAATTCTGCAGTATACAAGAGGTACTTTTTCTTGTTAGCTGAAATTATGCATTAGCTACAGAATATTATTAATATACTTATGTATTACTAATGACAAACTATGCTGTTGATTTGTTTCAACCTTTTTGTCTAAGTAATGGAGTAGTTTGGTGTAATTTAGTTGTATGTTAGATTTTTTACAAAAAAGTTAAACAAGTTAAAACCAGTGACATGATAGGAGATTGGAATTGGTCAGTAAGGTTGTCTCCCTTGGTATAACATTAAACTCTAAATTACAATGGGACCCACTTAAAGGGACATTATCTGGTAGATTTAGCTCAACAGCTTATGCTGTAAAGAAAATATGTCAACTGACCAATGGTGATACTGCACATTTAGTTTATTTTAGTTATTTGCACAGCATCATGTTATACAATTCAGTGCTTTGGGGTAGTGGTGCGGATGTAGACTTAATTTTTGAGCTCCTGAAACAAGCTGTTTGTGCTATCTATCTATATGATGAGTCCTAGGGATACACTGAGAAATAAATTTAAAGAGATGAGAATAATGACATTTCATTTGTATTATATTAAATAGTCCGGAGGTTGATGGTCAAGCACACGGCTCTGAATTCAGAGGTTGCGGGTTCTAACACACCAATGTCTTTTCGAAATTAATCTTTGTTGAAAGGTCTGTGTGATACATATCAATGACTATAAAAACTTTGTGCCCAGTATGGCAATAGGTTCGCCACCTACCATTTGGGACGTAAAGATCAAGGCAACTCGAGGCTTAAAAGCCACTGCCTATAGCTTCAGGTAGAAAATGAGTTGTGTTTTCATCATCATCATCATGAGCCCAGATTAGTCCACTGCTAGGCCTCCCCCTTAGCGCGCCATAACTCCCTATCCTGTGCCAGCTGTATCCAGCGACTCCCGGCTGTTTTTATGAGGTCGTCTGTCCATCTAGTGGGGGGACGGCCTACGCTACGCATACCAACCCGTGGTCGCCACTCAAGAACTTTTTTTCCCCAGCGGTCGTCAGTTCTTCGAGTGATGTGGCCTGCCCACCTCCACTTCAGCATGCTAACTTTATGGGCTATGTCAGTTATGCTCGTACGTCTACGGATCTCCGTATTTCGGATCTTATCCCGTAGAGATATACCGAGCATAGCCCTCTCCATAGCACGCTGAGCGACTTTGAGCTTCTTAATACGGCCAGCATTAAGAGACCATGTCTCAGAACCATATGTCATCGCTGGTAACACACACTGGTCATAGACCTTGGATTTAAGGCACTGAGGAATTTTGGACGAGAAGATATGCCTAAGCTTCCCGAACGCTGCCCAGCCGAGTTGGATCCGTTGGTTAATCTCTTTCTCGAAGTTCACTCTACCTAGTTGAATAGTTTGTCCTAGGTAAACATAGTGATCGACAACTTCGAGGATCGCATCTCCAACAGTTACCGGTACTTGAATGACATGGACATTGGACATGACTTTTGTCTTGTCCATATTCATTCGTAGACCCACTTGTTGGGATAACTTGTTAAGATCCTTGAGCATTGCACCCAGATCCTCCAGCGACTCTGCCAAGACCACGATATCATCGGCAAATCGAAGGTGAGTGATGTATTCGCCGTTGATGTTGATGCCTAGCCCGGTCCAATCTAGGAGCTTGAAGACGTCCTCCAATGCAGCGGTGAACAGCTTCGGAGATATAACGTCTCCTTGTCTGACACCTTTCTGCAGTGGAATAGGCTCTGTACTCCCATCTTGGATTCGAACTGACATATTGGCGTTTCTATACAAACACTTCAGCACTTCGATGTATCGATAGTCAATTTGGCACCGCTGAAGAGACTGCAGCACCGCCCAAGTCTCGACGGAATCGAAGGCTTTCTCATAGTCCACAAACGCCAAGCATAGAGGTCGATTATATTCCTCGGTCTTCTCTATGATCTGGCGTAGAGTGTGGATGTGGTCTATGGTACTCAAGCCTCT
This sequence comes from Euproctis similis, assembly GCA_905147225.2. NCBI lineage: Eukaryota > Metazoa > Arthropoda > Insecta > Lepidoptera > Erebidae > Euproctis > Euproctis similis. Next base: position 703,416 of record LR990105.1, on the reverse strand, counting down.
TCGGAAACCGGCTTGTTCGGGAGGCTGGAAGTCGTCGAGTTTGCGCGAGAGTCGATTTGTAATGACTTTGGAGAACAGTTTGTAGACATGGCTCAGGAGCGAGATTGGCCTATAGTTTTTCAAGCGGGTCCTGTCACCCTTCTTAAAAAACAGCACCACCATACTCCTGGTCCATGCCTCTGGAACGTCGCCCCCGAGCACGACAGAATTGAAAAGCCTCTGAAGGGCTCTTAGAACCGGCTTGCCGCCTGCCTTCAGTAGCTCGGAAGTAATTCCATCGTCACCCGGTGCCTTCCCGTTCTTTAACTGTTTAAGAGCCATTTGGATCTCGTACAGACTGACGTCCGGGATATCTTCAGTAAAGTGTCGAGTTAGCTTGGATCTGGGATCTGGAGCCAAGCTGACAACAGGAATCTGTGAAGATTGGTATAGCTGTCCATAGAACCTTTGAACCTCTCTCAGGATCTCATCTTTAGAAAAAATGACGATGCCGTTGTCTGCCTTCAGCTTGGTCAATTGACTCTGCCCAATAGACAGATCTCTTGCGAATACTTTGGTGCCTTGATTACGCTTGGATGCGTACTGCATTGTACTGGCGAGTATCGCGTCGAATACTCTTGGAGATCTGCCTATTCAGTAGCCTGAGGTCGGACCAATCCGCTGAGGACTGCACCGACAACTTCTGTCTTTTCTCCATGAGCCCGAGAGTGTGTTCAGAAAGTTTTTTGGTTCTATGAGCACGTTGGTTCTTGAAATATTTGGTACCAACTGTGTGGACTGCTTCCACGAACCTGTTGTTCATATCGTTCACTGTAGGTACTCTTCTTTTTCATCACTCTCTTCCATACTCTTCTATCTGCTAAAGGTTACACGGTGTAATGTAGCGCGGTCTACTGGAAAACATAGTTATGAAATATCTATTCGGCAGTTATGTCTCACTAATAGATATCGATCACTGATAAAATCATTTATGTAATTGTAGGGTCTATTTTGTACTGTACTTTTGCTTGAAACCTCGTGTGACGACGCAAAGTACAAATACCTAATCCTAATCTATATACCAAATATCTATATATCATACCCCCATGTATTGCTGTATTATTTATAAATGCCATTTAAGTACGTCTGTACTTAAATGTAGTGATTGTTATTACTTGACTCATTAGAAAGGCGTGCAAAGTTTTAGCGCCTTGATTTAACAAATTGGTGAAGCTGAGCAGCTACCATCTCATGCACGTAAAACTAGTAGTAGTAGAACGTAAATACGTATTGAAGTAATATTTAGTGCTACCTAAGTACCAAGGGAACAATTGGACACGGTCAGTGGATAACGACATTAACGACTAACAAGTTCACAGACACCCTCGTCACACACACACACACATACACACACACACACTGACACCCTCATCACACGCGTTCATTGTTATTACGTTGTGTTATTTACGTGTGTGCGTGCGCGTGCGCGCGTTGAATGAAATGTGACACTCGCGTGCACCGCTCGCAACACTCGCACCGCTCACAACAGTCACAACGCACTCGCTGAGGTATTATTGCTTACCAACTTTTTGTTTGTTACACTTAAATTTTCAAATACCACGAACTGTCAGAAACGTAAAGTTGCACATGCCGCGTTTCGCTCGGTGAGAGAGGTATTCGGAAGCCCGACCCCTTCTCCTTTCCCATCCCACTTCTGACGCCTTCCCTATCCCATTTGAAAGGCCGGCAATGCAACTGTGTCTCTATCTGTGCCGCAGGTGTCCAATGGGCCTTGGTTTCCACCTCTGATTTTTTTTAAAGTCCTACAATGAAATACCTATAATGTTTTTATTGTACTGATAATACAGTAATTTTCATAGGACCAGGACTTAGGAGGATTGTAATGCCTAGTAGGTAGTGTTTCATGATTAGATATTGGCATCTACCTACCGTATTATAGCTGAGTGCGGCGCACGAGTGCTGCTGGTATAACTTCGCACATACATGCGGCTGGCGTGGTGAGCGTGGTCCCGACTGGCGCTATGACCCAGCGTGTGCGCCTTTTCAACCCTTGTTACAGTTCGTTTGATGGCTATTATCCAGTTATGAGACACTGTTCCCTGTTTGACTAGTACCACAGACTGTGCATACTTAGAATAATAACGCATAGAAACCGAGTTCACGCACAGCAAGTGAGGCAAGTTTTACTAGGCCATTTTTGGCCTAGTATCGAACGGTCCGCAGCAGTGCTCAAGGTCACGTTGCGACGATAACTTCACCCAAAAAAATTTTGAAAATGACGGTTTGTACGGTAAAATGGTGTCACAATACAACGGGAAGACTTTAGAATGATTCCAATAAAACATTTCATGTGTAAACATTGCGTTTTCACAGTGCCGCATCTAGGGGGAAGCAAGCCGGGGCCCATGCCCCGGGCGGCAAAATCCACATTTTACAGAAACCTAAATTACTTAACTTTGACGGAATAAATAACAGTACAAGTAAAAAAATGATTGACCAACAACGGTCTTTCTTTAGCAATCAAGCTGTATTATTAGCATCAATCCGGAAACATTGAATTTTGATCTACATAACGCAATGAAAGATATTTAACAGCGCCTAAGTGGTACAGGAGGTTGGCTAATATAAAAACGGTTACAGGATCCTTTTTTTTATACGCGAGGAAATGCTTTATGCACACGCCCCGCCTAGGGACGTCAAGGGGTAGTGTGGGACTCCCAAAACAGTAAACTGCATTCCGATCCTAGGGCTACCCACTAAAACCCCACGGCGACCTTCCTCCGGCGTTGGGAGTGGTTCAGGATACGGTTAACTCCTCTGGACCACCCCGTTGTCGCCCCCCTGTCATGAGGGGGGCTCATCCTCGGGGAGCCTCGGCGTGAGGCTCCCTAGGGCGGGGCGGCACCACCCGCGCGCTGCAAAGAGGTGCACGGCCGGCGGCGCCCCCGACGACCCTCCCCGGCCGAACTGAGGGGTCACTCTTCCCGGGCCGCGACCTGGGCGAACCCGCGGACTGTGCGCCCTCACGGCCCGTCGGCGGCGACGATCACTGAGCACGCCGCCGCCGCCTTCGAGCGGGGTCGGCTCTCTCCCGATCCCGCTCGGTGTTTTGCAAGATCTTTAGAGAGTGGCGACTAGCGACCTATACTTTGAACATAAAACGCCCTTCACTCTACTTTTGAAGACGGTTAAGGCAGTGCTCACTCGTTCCAAACAGTGAATCGCCTTGAAGCCCTGAATCTTACTGACACGCAAAAGAATAACAACAACAAAACAGTAGTTCTGTTTGTATGCAATTTTGTGCAAACTCCGATCGATAAAAACAACGAGATCGGACTACTCTATTTTCACAAAGACATGTCTCTTTGCAAGACTGACTAAGCGGATATACAATGCAAAAGCGGATGGATGTAGGAGTCGAGGACGGCCAAGACACACATTCCATGATCAAATAGAACGTGTTCTGGAGGAAGGTGATGTTAAGAGCCTCAAAAACCGACGCGCGTGCATGAAAAGAGTTATGAAAGTCAACGAAGCGAGTGAGGCGTGTAAGAATCGTGCCCTATGGCGCTCTGTTCTCTCTGCCTACCCCGCAAGGGATTTGGCGTGAAGTTATGTATGTATGTCTCGCTGTGCTACTACAAATTTCAGTCAGTCAAATTATTGCAGTCAACCATATTTAAAATTGACTAAATTTGACTGTCAAATTCATTATGCATTTTTAGTGACCCCAAAAGCTAACTTTTTGGAATTTATTTTAAATTTAATGTATTTTTGAATGAATATGAATGTATTTTGAAATTCAGTAATATGTAAAACATTAATAAATTATTTTCTACATCTGGCAATACTTCGTGGAAAATGCAAATGGATGGAATAATAATTTTCGATTTTAGTTTTAGAACAAAATATAAGTGAAAACGCAGCACCGGATCTTCAATTTTTTTTAGGCGGGGCACAAACTGATAAATGCTGCCCCCGCCCACTTACATTTATTTTTACCTGTATCATCCATAGCTTCAGCATCAGATATCCACTACAAGGGTAGAATAAATTCGCAGGGCAATACAAATATTGGGAAAAGCATACTGCAAATCATGCGAATAGCTCTGTTGCTCTGGTGCTGCTGAACATGCTCGTTTGCTCGCTGTGGGAGAATGGGAGTGCGGTGTTTGGCTTAAGACACTGCCATCGCCCAATTTCCAGTCACGCCAAAATCAAAGACATTATCCGTCGTGCTCTTGTCACCACCAGTGTACCAGGCGTTCCATACCCGAACGGTTTGGTGCGCGATGATGACAAGTGAGCGGATGGGATGTCTCTTTTGCCTTGAAAGATGGGTAGGCCTTTGGTATGGGACGGCACTTGCGTCGATATCCTTGCGCCATCACATGTTGCAAGCACGGTAGCGATGGCCGGTGCAGCCGCTGCTTCAGCAGAAAATCTCAAGCGGCACAATCATAGAAACCTTGTAGGTTATATTGTATAATTGCATTTTAGTTGTGTTTTTACTAATGTGTTAGCGGGCACAAATAATAAACACACTGTGTACGAGACTGACAATTTATTACACTTAGGCCCGTAAGATCAATCATAGTTAAAACTGTCGATTTTCTAAACTATAGTCAATTTTAATCTAGAGTTTAAACCTGCCTCGTAAGATCAACAGCGAAATGGACATAGATTACGTAAACTAAGTTTAGTTTTCGACAGATGGCAACATTTGGTTATTTAATGTCCATATTTCGCTCATCATTCACTCTTTTGTACATTGTCTGTGGCATATTTCGTGAAAAAAACTCTTTTTCTCTTTCTTTTATGAAGTTTTATAGTGTGACCATAGATTTAAGAAAAATAGATCGGCAATAGTCACCCGAACAACGTGACCAAAAATGGGTTGTTAATGTGTGAGTGACTTACGGGGCTCGTGGCGCATTGGTAAAACAACCGGCTGCAGCACTGAGGTCGGGGGTTCGATTTTCGCCCGAGTACAAATATTTATGACAAACATTAATATTTGTGCGGCGTCTGGGTGTTTTTCTGTGTATTATAAGTATGTATTTACAACAGAAAAGTATATATATATATAGATATATAAGTATATAAGTATGTATATATGTATTAGTATCCGTTATCTAGTATCCATAGCACAAGCATTTAGTTGCGCTTCAAAGCGTTAACTTTTACAAAGTTAATGTTCATGAGTGGAAATGTAAATAAAATATACGCGGTTCCCAAAATCTAATATAAGCGGTTGCGCTGTCAGTGATTCGATGCTATTAGTAAATTTTTCCTGACATGTGCCATCTATTGTAGTCTATGCTAAATCTATGTATGAACCCACAATCGTTGTGTCAGATATCAGCTGATAAACGACCGCCATTTTTAAACTAGGCAGGAAGACGGTTTAAACGGCAAAATCTCCTGGTGTAAGCTAAACTATAGTTTAAACTGTTATTGGAGGTTTATCTAGCATTGATCTTACAAAATAAACGACAGATGAGGTTTAAACTAGGTAAAATAGTTTAAACTGTGATTGATCTTACGGGCCTTATAGTTCCACAACACAATAATAAAATAGAAGGAGAGATAGACGACATTCACCAGCAAGAACAGAAAAATGTAGAATAAAGTATAGTAATATAGTATACCTACTATATGTAACAAACCAATGTCGGCGTAGTGAGCTTATTACAAGCTATATTGCTCGTATCAATTTAGAAGGCCCCCTTTTAACATTACCTGCATGTTTAATCAATCATTATCAAATATTACATCACTAGCAGACCGCGCGAACTTCGTACCGCCATATTTTATACATTTTCCACTCAAAAGATTATTGCCGCAATCATATTAATACCCGAAAGCTTTCATCATAAATGGACTATCTAACACTAATACACTCGAGAGCAATGAATCCGGGTCACTTAAAGAATCCTAAAAATCTCGGAAACTAAAAATGCTAGGTTAATGCAATAAATTGTATTTAATAGACAATGTAATACTCCTTAAATGAAGGTATTAAAACTTCTTAGTTATTGTAAAGTTATATCATAAAAAAATCTAATTTGAAAAAGGGCCACTTTCGAAGATGGAACTACGAAATTACAGCATTTGGTTTTGCTTTTGTTTGTAATCTGTCATTTATGTGGGTACATAAACCATGTTGATAGTGCTCTATATTCATTATTCAAGCTGAAATTATGTCGCTTACGCCTGAAGAATGCACCAGAATACTTAAAATGCTGGAAACCGGCCGGAGTCAGCGCGATACAGCCAGGACTGTTGGTGTGTCGCTGTCAACAGTACAAAGAGTTCTCCGACGTTACGAAGAAACTGGTTCTAACCTACGCAGACCACGAACGGGCAGAACCAGGTATACCACAGCACGAGAAGACCGATACTTGGTGAACACCATGCTTCGAAATCGCTTTCTCACAGGAACTGAACTCACCAATCAGTTTCGACGCCTCGGAGGAAGTAACCCAAGTGCATGGACAGTAAGACGTCGGCTTGCTGAATCTAACTTAAAACCCCTTAGACCTGCAAACGGCCCTAAACTGGAGCGTGGGCATCGTATTTCAAGACTAAGATATGCCCAGAGCCACGTAAATTGGAGTATTGAAGATTGGTCAAAAGTTATGTTCTCCGACGAATCAAAATTTATGCTCTACAAGCACGATGGAAGACACAGAGTGTATCGAAGACCAGGGGAAAGATTCAAGCAAGCATGCATCGAGGAAAAAGTAGCCTACGGTGGTGGGTCTGTACTTGTGTGGGCCGGAATTTCTTCTGAAAGTCGCACAGAGCTGGTGATCATAGAAAACGGCTCTTTAACTAGCGTAAGATATGTGGAAGAAATCCTCAATGATCACGTTGGTCCATTTATGGTCAATTTAGGTGAGGATGCTATATTTATGCATGACAATGCCCGACCTCATACAGGTAGGATTGTGAATGACTACCTTCAAGAGATGAACATTACTCGTATGGAGTGGCCAGCGCGCAGCCCGGATATCAACCCGATCGAGCATGCTTGGGACGAGCTAGGCAGATGCGTAAAACAACGAAACCCTCCCCCAATCACGCTTCGTGAGCTCAAAATTGCTCTCACAGAGGAATGGGAGAATATTCCCCAAAATCGTATAAGGAACTTGGTGTACAGCATGCCAAACCGCGTAAACGCAGTAATGGAAGCACGAGGAGGCAATACGAAGTATTAAAATTCAAGAAAATCGTAATAAAGTTCAAAAATTTCATGTTTCCTATTTTTGTTTTAAGGAGAGATCAGCAGATTTTTTCTTTATGTAATTTTGTGTTAATAAAATGTATGGTGACTCATATTTTTTTTACTTTCATTTAAGGAGTATTACATTGTCTATTAAATACAATTTATTGCATTAACCTATCATTTTTAGTTTCCGAGATTTTTAACATTCTTTAAGTGACCCGGATTCATTGCTCTCGAGAGTATTTATTTCAATTCAAGTTCTTGATACATACATACATAACTTCAGGCCAAATCCCTTGCGGGGTAGGCAGAGAGAACAAAGTGCCATAAGGCACGATTATTACACGTGTCACTCGCTTAGCTAGTATGTATTAGCGTACTGACAACCAAGACATTGATATTATTTACAACTTCAAAGAAAGCTTTATTAGCAATGCCACTTATAAACAATGAATATAGCAATGAACTTGTCCCAAGTTTTTGCTCAACCTTTAGTTTTTTTTAATACAACATAAACAACTTTTTTTATATGGTCACTATTGTTGACTTCAACGAAAAAAACGGGCCACCATATGTTCAAACCGGGGTAGCTAACTCACAGTGAGTGTTTTTTTTTATAAGTCAAATGATGTCGGTTTAGCGATTAAGCTTATCGATATAAATTTACTACATTTTAAAAGATATCACGATCTTAAAAATGTAAAGTTTATTACATATATCTAGAATGTATTATAAATCAGTCACATCAGTCACACCTTGTCAGTGGTAAAGTCACCCAGTGTTCGCTGCATGAATGGGCCGGCTCGACCCGTGGAATACCACGACCTCTCAGATTATCGCTGAAAAGTGGCCTTAGCCGCGTTTCACTCGCTGAGAGAGGTGTTCGGAGGCCCAATCCCTTTTCCCCTCCCCTACCGAAACCCACTCCCGACCCCACTCATATCCCATTGTAAGCGCAGGCAACGCAACTGTAACACTGCATGTGATGAGGTGGCCATGGGCGGCGTTTGTAACTATCATAAGCCTGCTCGTTTGCCCCTTATACAATAAAAATGTAACCTAATTCCTATCCTATCCTACTTCTAATATATAAAATTCTCGTGTCACAATTTTCCCATACTCCTTCGAAACGGCTTGACCGATTCTCATGAAATTTTGTATGCATATCGGGTAAGTCTGAGAATTTTCAACCCCCTACGATCAACCCCTATTTTTTAAATTTAATTTTTTGGTAAGACAACGTTTGCCGGGTCAGCTAGTAAAATATAAATGTGAATGTAAGTTTGTTTGCGTGCTTACACGCGATAACTACTCAATCGATCACCATGAAACTTTGTACACATATTCTTTAAAGTAATTTACATATTTTTGAACCCGAAGGAAAAACTTATAAAATAGTCTACAACAATATCTTACATACTCTTATAAAATTGTTACAGTCCAAAATTATTTATTTTTGTATTACCGTGTATTATATATTTTACCTTAAAAAAATGTTGTTAGTTTTTTAAACGTAAGTAGTAATTTTAAAACCTAATGATTCCAGCCAAGCAATAAAACAGAGTTATCATATTGGTTAACTTCTATAGTAATGATCTTTGATATCTATTTAATGGATTTAATGCGAGCGAAGCCGCGGGTAAAAGCTAGTAACTTTTATAAATAAAAATACCACAAAATACGATTAAATACTACAAATTTTAAACTAAACATAACTTCACGCCTTTTGTTACCCGAAGGTGTAGGCAGCGGCTGTTAAGACTCGTCTCGCCATTATGTTTACGTCCCAAATGGAATAGGTGGCGAACCTATTGCCATATCGGGCACAAAGTTTGTCAGTCATCGATATTTATCACACATAACTTCCGAAAACAATTTCGAAAAGTCATTGGTGTGAGCCAGTGTCTGGAATCGAACCCCGGACCTCTGGATCAGAGGCCGTGCGCTCGCCCACTGCGCCACCGAGACTTTTTTAAATTTTAAATTCTGATTAAAGTATTGAGCGATATGATGACAAAGAGAGAAACAACAACAAAACATAACTTCACGCCTTTTCTACTCGAAGGTGTAGGCAGCGGCTGTTAAACCTCGTTTCACCACTATGTTTTCATCCCAAATGGAATAGGTGGCAAACTTACTGCCATACCAGGCACAAAGTTTATAGTCATCGATATCTAAATACACATAACTTCAGAAAACAATTTCAAAAAGTCATTGCTGTGAGCCAGAACTCGAACCCGCGACTACTTTATACAGAAGTGGGGTTCTCGACAACTGGACCACCGGTACCTTTTAGCAAGAAACAAACGTAAAAAAATCTACCTGCTAGCTGTCGCGGTCCGAGCTGTCCGAGTCGGATACATCATCAGTGTAACTAAATATTTCCCTATGAAATGAATACTTACATTTTGTATTTTGCGATATCTTTGGAAGTAAATGTCCGAATTGAATTATTCAAACAGTTCTAGAAAGGTATTGAATCTGTCTTTATATTGAAGTAATTTATTTTCAGGAAAGTTAAATTCAAGGTACAAAATAAAGCATTTTTATAACGACATCAATTTAATTATTTTAAAAAACTCAAAAAACACTTATTGTGAGATAACTACAATAGTTAGACATATGCCATCGCGGACTTTTTTATAGACAAATTTATGTTCTGTAAAAGTGTAGTACATTGTTTTATTCTAGAATCAATAGTTTTCGCAGCGTTCACGATGTAAGAATTATTTTCGAGTCATTTTCTTACACCTTGGGTTACATTATTGGACTTATAGTAAAGATCCCTAATTAATTTGAAAATATAATATAGCCTAAAGCCTTCCTCGATAAATGGACTATATACCACTGAAAGAATTTTTAAAATCGGACTGGTGGTTTCTGAGATTAGCGCGTTCAAACAAACAAACAAACAAACAAACTCTTCCGCTTTATAATATAAGTATAGATTTCTAATCTAAATTCTGATCTTTAATTGTATTTATAAATTGATGCGGCACTGACAATATATTCCAATAGTCTTAAAATATTGGTCCCAGACTCCCAGTGTTATAGCCAATACTATTTACTAGTGTTCGACCGAAAGTTCGATTTCGGCCGAGTTTCGGCCAAAAATCTAGTTTCGTCGGAAGTTTCGGTTTCGGCCAAATTTGGCCGAAACTTTTGCCGAAACCGAAACTATTATTTTACTAATTCTTACTTGTTGAACTGAATTCTGTTCTTTGTTGAGAGTGTAATAGTGCATACATATCTTTACACTAAGTCTCTGTGGGGCAGGCAGAGAAAACAGACGGCTGAGGGCCATAAGCCGTTTCTTACATCCCTTACTTCTTTGACTTTCAATCAACATTGTCACACATGCTCGCCGGTTTTTAAGACTCCTGGTATCACCTTTCTTGGGGACATGTTTAATTCGATCATGGAAAGTGGTTGCCATCATCGACTCCAACATCCTTTTACCATCCTTTTATCCTTTATACTGTACATCTGCTTAGTCAATCTGGTATCATTCATTCTTTCTACGTGTCCAAATCATCGTAGTATGCACTTCCTTAGTTTTTACACTGACTCTCTCTTCCAATCTTCTTTTAAACCTTCCTTCCTTCTAACTTTTCGACGCGAATAGTGAACCTCATACCGCAAATTTTGGCAGCAACCTAATTTCGACTGCTTTATCATTATTTTCATGCACCCTCTGCCATGCTCAACTCTCGCTTTCATAAGTTAGTTTTAGGATCACTACTGCGAGGTTACAAGGTATCCACCCAACGTTTTACACTGTTTTCTAACTTTACTATTCTTTCTACATTCCCGGAGTACCAGTAATTCAAGTAATTATTATTATGAGACTAGCTGACCCCGCAAACGTTGTCTTGCCAAAAAATAAAATTTAAAAAATAAGGGTTGATCGTAGGGGGTTGAAATTTTAGGGTTGTATGTATTTTTGTATCCCGTTTTATAAAAAAAAATAAGAAACAGAAAAATTGCGAAAAATTAAAAAAAAATATTGAGGGGCGGGCTACCCTTGTGATTTAGGGGGATGAAAAATAGATGTTGTCCTATTCTCAGACCTACCCGATATGCACACAAAATTTCATGAGAATCGGTCGAGCCGTTTCGGAGGAGTTCAATTACGCACATCTAGACTCGAGAATTTTATATATTAGATGAGTGTTAGGGCCACGCAGTTTGCTGGAAGAATGGGCCGGCTCGACCAGGTAGATACAGTCACGTTTTGCTCTGTGAGTGAGGTACCTGGAGGCCCACTCCCTCTTTCCCCTCCTCATTCCATTTGCAAATCCTTTCATATCCATCATCATCATCAACAGCTTATTCCAGTCTACTGCTGGGCATAGGCTTCTCCAAATGTACGCCACAACATTCGATTATCTGCCTTCTGCATCCAGTCTTTTCCAACAGCTTTTCTGAGGTCGTCTGACCATCGGGCTGGTGGACGTTTATTAAGACGCGGTCTCCACTTTATGGACTTCTTACTCCACCTACCATCAGTCCTTCGGCAGATATGACCAGCCCATTGCCGCTTCAGCAAGCTTATTTTACTATGTTGAGCTATGTTGGTTATCCCAGTTCTCTGGCGGATATACTCATTCTTGAGTTTATCTTTCAGAGATACCCTGAGCATAGCTTGCTCCATTGCTCGCTGAGTGATTTGAAATTTATGGAGGAGCCCTACCGTGAGTGTCCACGCTTCGGTACCGTAGGTCATTACCGGTAAGACGCACTAGTCAAAGACTTTGTTCTTCAGGCATTGCAGTATAGGCGAGTTGAAAACTCGTCGCAGTTTGCCGAATGCGGCCCAACTCAGCTGAATCCTCCTGTCGGCTTCTTTCTTAAAGTTTCGTCTACCTAACTGAATAATTTGGCCTAGTTAGACGTGTTTGTTTACGACTTCGAGAACTTACCCTTCGGCCCATTGAGGGTGTAAACCCTGGTGTGCGAAGGAATTAAAAAGACCTGCTAATTCCTTGAGGATAGGAGTCCTGGCGGATTTTGTGGGTCTCTGTGGTGATCATCGCTGTGCACCGCCGGCTTGGTCAGCCGTGTGGAATAAAGAACCCCACAAAAAGATTCGATCTCTGAGAGAATCTTGGGCTTATAAGTGACGACATGTCCATGCGCAGTTTTCAGCTTCGTCAGATGGGGCCTTCCAAGCTGCTGAGCAAACACTTTCGACCCGTTGTTGCGATCGGTCGCGTCCTCGATTGCAGGGAGGAGATGTTTAACAGCCTCTGCCTACACCTTAGTACAGAAAAAGGCGTGAAGTTATGTTGTTGATTGGAACAAAATTAATACATACACCCATTGTTTTTCATTTCTTGTTCTAATTAATAAAAAATAATGGGGAAAATACATCAAAATTTAGTATTTTATGAAATTTTAAAATTGAACACGTGAGTTTCGGTTTCGGCCGAAACTGAAGTGACGGCCAAACATTCGGTTTCGGCCGGTAAACCAGTTTCGGTCGGACCTTACTATTTACATTATTGTATTATGTGTGGAGTCAGGGCTGGTCGTTTACAGTCTCTACGATCAACTGTCGGGGTGTTATTGCCCAATACATAACTAATATACACAACAAGAGGAAGGCGATTAAAAACCATCAACTGAATATTTTATGTGAAGGACTTGTAATAGGGAAACAAAATTAGTTTAACATTTTTATATATATATTTACTTTTTTAGTTTTTTTACGTGAAAAAAAAATAGAACAAATCCAATACGCAAAATAATATGAATTTATTACATTCCACATTATCTTGCGTAGGTACAGATGAATAATTCTGTCGCGAAAACAAATAAATCGATTGTAAAGATTTTACATTTAGTATAGCCCTAGTATAGCCCTTTAGTAGCCCTAACAACCGCGGGTCGCCTAGGTCGGCGTCATCGACAATGTGTGATCTTTTTATAATGCGTTCTTAATTTGTTAGGACTCTCTACACGAACCACATCGCCAAGTGGTTGCGTTTCATCATTTCATAACTTCACGCCAAATCTCTTGCGGGGTAGGCAGAGAGAACAGAGCGCCATAAGGCAAGATTCTTACACACCTCACTCGCTTCGTTGACTTTCATAACTCTTTTCATGCACGTGGTTGCGTTAACCTACGAATACAACTCGTACTACTTACTATTTACTTTTTTATTCACCACAAGTGTTGTATAGCCTGTTGCTGGTTTTTTGTGTCGTTACAACTTAAGTCGTCTGAGAAGACGACTTAAGTGTCAAGGTCGTTAACCCTCAGCTCGATAATTTGCAATATGTACTGAAGCACATTTCGACGGGGTCACTGACCCGTTATGTTGTTAAATATAATCGAAACGGGATATTAAGTTTCATGCAAATTATTCCCATTCCAAGTATTAATCGCAAATTGGCACCACAGATGATATTTGCACTGATGCACTTTTTCCTATCTCTTGTTCGAATATAAATTAAATAGGTTTTTCAGGTGTTGTCAGTTTCAGATGTTTGCATATCACACATTATTAAATTAGACACTGTATGCCAGTAGAATAGACAGCCATTACGTAGGAATAAAACAATATCTAGGCATGTTCAAAAAGAACTATAGTGGGTGACTGGTACGGAATGATACCCAATACCAGTTCCAGCACAAATTAATAACAGGAATAACACTCGTATTAAAATAATATAATATACTTTAAACAATTTAGTTACTAAATAGCAGTGAAAGTAACATAACTCATCGTTTTAACATGATGTATGCACAGAACCTCTCAGTTGACGTACGGGGTTTGATACAGATCACACCTGATTTACGTCATCATGGCGTGTAGGTGGAGTCTGCTACCATTTCAACAGTTTACTACTAATATATATGTTAAATAATATTTTACGGGATATTCCCTGTTACATTTTTTCATTTGATAGGAGGGCATACGAGCAGGCGTGTCACCTGATGTTAAGTGATCAACGCCGCCCGTGGACACCTGCAACACAAATAGTGTTACAGTTGCGTTGCCGATCTTTAAGGGAGTAGGATACGATGGGATGGGGAAAGGGGGTGGGCCTCCGGGTACCTCGCTCACTGAACGAACCGCGGCATGAGCCGCTTTACGTCGATCTTCTGAGAGGGCGTGGTATTTCACCGGTCGAACCGGCCCATTCATGCAGCGAACTCCTTGGCTCTACCACTGTATAATCTATCCAAGTATTGCGTTTGGTGAAATAAGCTAAAGTTCACGCTAATTACATTCTCTTGCCAGGATTTTAAAACTAGTTTCCTGGCAAGTGCATGGCACATGCTATAGAGTCTGAAAAGAACTCCCTACGCTAAATCACTACGTTATAGTGATGAGAATTTTTATAGCTACAGTTATGGAGGGATCCGTCATCGTCGTTTAATGATGTATGACTATTCTCGAATGTTCATTTGTTGTAGTCAAAAACTAACATGATGGGTTTCGTTTTCTCTTCCGTTAGCAACGAGTATTAACATAATTGTTATGGAGCCCAAGTAAGTGCTGCAAATGTTATTGTAGCCATTGTGTGTTGTCTGGGCCACGCGGCGGAATGTAACTATTTACAACGTTGCATTTATTGTTAACACGTGACTGCCTGTATGATGTTCGCGCATCACGCCAATATTGCTGAACAAATTTCGGGGAAAGTCTTTGTATTCAAAGCTGATATAGGTATCATTTTGTTTTATTTAATAATAATAGAATTTGTTATAGTCATAGATAGGCCTAAAAATACGGGCTTTACGAAAATAATATAATTTTAAATCTTTTAGGAGCCGCTCTGAGGAACGGACGGACTTGCTCGTATATTTGTGTAGGGTGTTTATTAAAGCCCACGTGTGAGCGGCCACAATTTAACCCCTCGGTTCTACCAACATCAGTCTGTAGAGAAGACCCGTGTCCGATAACCAGACACAAATGAGCTATACTTTTGGAAAAAACCTCCAATAAGATATTGTGTAACGGTTACTGAATTGCTTATGGTAATTATGACTTAGCGTTTAATAATGCCATAACCTATGCCTAAAGAGAATGCCATTAATTAGAAATGTATTCGAATAGTTCAGTAAGGCGACTGTAAAGCACATATAATAGAAACATCAACGTAATTTGTCATAATCGTTAGCTGTGTTGGCAATTACTATGATACCATATACATATACGATTGCTTGGAATGATTAGGAGCAGACAGTGAAACCCGTATGAGATAATTGAAGAATGACTCATAGTTTGGGGTTTAGATTGTAATGGTGTGTTCCTCTTTATAGAATGTATGTACTGCTAGTCTCTCCTTTCCTCGCTCTATTTTGTCATCCTATCATTAAGTAAAAAAATAAATCTTGATTTTTATCATCATTTGTGTGTGTCAGCGGGTGGCTAGTGCAACATTATATGTAAAGAACCGGTCTGATACTCAAGCGCCGTCGCCGATGAGCTAAGCATACAAAAATTAACAATGACGTAAGCACTCACATTACATTAATATATTTACCGGCTGTTATCCCTGGCTCTGCTTCGTACTTGAATTTTTGATATTCGCTCTATTACTTAGATTTTCATATATTGTTATGCATAATCAGTTTTTGTGCTTTTCTAAGAATTGTTGCTTTTCTTTGCAGATTTTCAAAAATAAATTACTGTCATCCCTTTATACATCCTGTGTGTATTTATGGGAAATATGGGATGAATCTGGGTCTGTACTACCCGGGCGACAAGTGGCGTGCCTAGTATAAGTAGTAATATATATATATATTTTAAATATCATAATAATCATTACATAGTATAAAACAAAGTCGCTTTCCGCTGTCCACTTATATATGCCCTATCTACTAGGACCCGAAGTAGATAGGTTTCAGACGGAACCACGGGTCCGTTTGTAAGATCAGGGTACGGTGGGAGCAGGAATAAGCCCCACTGCATTACAGCTCAGCTTTACAGCAGCAGGAACCAGCTGGATATTGGTAGCCCCGGCTTATCTGCCGTCTTATATAAGTGGACAGCGATTCGGTTTTTTTAATAGATTATGACGGGTGGTCAACGGGGTGGTTTGTATGTATAATTCATGTAGTAAAGAAAAGGTGATAATTTTCAAGATTTGCTACTTTAATTGTAAACACAGTAAAAATATTTTTGATGCGCAACAAAGCCAAGTCGTTTTTCTCTTGTATCTTTAACATCTAACGAATGAATACGCTCACATCCAGATTAGCTGCTGTAAAAACATATAGATTACGTACACTTTGTGTGGCTGTATGAAGTTAAAAGTAAAACGTCAAGTGTTCATCTCTCTCGTGCTGCTTATAACCTGCCGAACCTCGCAAATGTTATAGCGTACCGTTCGTGAGGTCAATTCAATTGACACACATAGCTCGGAGCGTCTGTTTGCTTTCATACTTTTTGTAGTATCTTTTGTTTTTGTCGTTCCATCCGGTCGAGGCTTTTCTAAAATTATAGTGTATAGAGAGACTCAAATTTATTGAAGTCACTTATTCGGGCATCTGCCACAATTAGCGAGTCCCGAGGTGAATAATTGAGATAATACGTGAAGTATCATTGCCATGCAGGTCTAAATATTCTATATATATATACTTAGTCATGCCATAAATATTGTAACAAAGAAAAACATTTTTTTTAAATTGCAAATAACATTTATTACTTTTACAGTGTGTTACTTTTAATACATAAATATAAAAGGATATAAAATATAAAAAGCTTATTAGAAGTGGTCTCCATTGGCTGCAATACAGGCCTTTAAACGTTGAGGCCAGTTATCAATAGAAACACGTACTCTTTCCATGGGAAAATTCTTCACTGCCAATCGTATGGATTGTTTTAGGGACTCTAAATTATTATGACGTTTAGAGCAAGCCGTACTCTCTAAAACTGACCACAAATCATAATCCAGTGGATTAAGATCGGGACTAGACGACGGCCAGTCTTCAGCTCTAATGAAGTCCGAAACGTTCGCTTCCAACCAAGATTGCGTAGACCGAGCTTTGTGACCCGGTGCCGAGTCTTGCTGGAAGGATCATACTTCGTTATTGAACATGGTGTTGTTAAGGGGCTTGACTACCTTTTCAAGAATGGTATCTTTATACACTTGTGCCGGTGTTTTGATACCTTTTTCACAAAAATATGGCTCAGTCACTCCTTCGTAGCTAACACCCCACCAAACCATCACTGAAGTCGGATAATGCCCACGTTGCACTCTGTCAACTAATTGGGAAGCTTCCTTAGAGCTTTGAGCATAAATACGGTCATTTTGTTTGTTAAAATGTTGCTCAATTGTAAAAACTTTTTCATCCGTAAACAATATTTTTCTGTGACCTCCCTTTGCGTACCGCTTCAGTAGTTGTTTAGATTTTCACACCCTATTCTTTTTTAAATTATCAGTTAATAAATGACCAGTGCGCCTCTTATAGGCTGCAAGTCCTAAGTCATCTTTTAAAATACGCGACATTGTTCTAGGTGCTATCTTCATCTCCCGAGATAAAATCTTTTGCTTGCAGTACAGGATTTCTTCGAATTCTTTCCGTTACTGCTTTGACCACCTTTTTCGTACGAACACTACGTGGACGGCCAGATCTTTTTCTGTCACCAACAGAGGAGGTCTCATTGTACCTATTAATAGCCCGGTACACAAACATTTGACTAATACCAAGTGTATGGAGAGTTTTAAAAATTGCATTTGGTTCCAAACCTACTTTGTGTAATGCAATCACAGCGATTCGGTTCTCTTTATCACCCCACTCCATTTTAATATCGCAAAATATTGTACAATGTATTCGCGCCAAAACGAGAAAACACAATGAACAATCGTATAAAAATGACAGATTCCAAATTGAAATGTAATATTTTTTTATTTTTAGTTGTAACAGTATTTATGACCAGACTAAGTATATATATTTACATCTCGAAGTCGATGTTACATCCTATATGGCGATTTTTAACGATGATGCTGCGTCCGAGTGATTGAAAGATTGACCAACCCTCAAATTCAGCCAGAAGCATTGCAGTGGGTGGGACGTTGTTTTGTCACCGGAGTGCTTTTCGGCGTATTTCTTAGTTCCGCCGTTTGGCGCTTAATTTTGGAGGGCGCTCCTGTGCGCCGTATATCAGTGGCGTATATTCGATATTTTGTTTACGTGTAGCACCCCGATAATGTGGGTTCTGTATACAATAAAAGTTTTTATCAATTATGATGTGTGATTTAATTGCGTCGCACACAAGGACATCGCCTCAGAAGAGACGAGGGGGTGACAGAGGTGAGGGGGCGGAGTTTGCACGCGGTATGCAAGTGTCATGTTATTTTTTTGTATTTTTTGCCGGCCAGCGCGGACGTAATGATGCTTGTGGTATAAATATTGTATTAAACATATACAAGTAAGATACAATATATGCTTACAAAGTACTAGAAAGGCATGCGAGGCTATCTTTTTTATTTTATTTTTTATTTTTATGGGTAGGAGGGCAAACGAGCAGACGTGTCACCTGATGGTAAGTGACCAGCGCCGCCCATGGACACCTGCAACACATATAGTGTTACAGTTGCGATGCCGACATTAAGGGAGTGGGATGGAGTAGGATGGAGGAAGGGATAGGGAAGGGGTATGGGCCTCCGGATACCTAAATCACCGAACGAAATGCGGCATGAGCCACTTTACGTTGATCTTCTGGGAGGTCGTGGTATTTCACCGGTCGAGCCGGCCCATTCATGCAGCGTACTGCTTGGATCTACCACTGTAATCTGGAGCAAAAATCCGAAAGCACTTTGGCTTTGATATAGCATCCTGTAGAATTCTGTGGCAACTTTTAGAATATCGGGTCTTTTTGCTGTGCTTTTACCGTCTTTATTTTTCATACCAGGTCCAATTCTTTATGTGATTTAGATCTTTCAGTGCTTTTCTTATACCTCCTGTTCTTGCTTTATAATTCTTTATCGTATTAGTCCGTTTAGTTTTTCTTTCTCTACGCAGTTGCTCGCTAATCCTTTTGCTTATTTCTGTTATTTGTTTACGATTATCTTGGCTTTTCTTTCCCTAAATTAGTTCTTTATTTATTATGTACTTGCAAGTTAACAGTCTCGGTGGCGCAGTGGGCGAGCGCACGGCTTCTGATCCAGAGGTCCGGGGTTCGATTCTAGATACTGGCTCACACCAATGACTTTTCGAAATTGTTTTCGGAAGTTATGTGTGATAAATACCGATGATTGACAAACTTTGTGCCCGGTATGGCAATAGGTTCGCCACCTATTCCATTTGGGACGTAAACATAACGGCGAGACGAGGCTTAACAGCCGCTGCCTACACCTTCAGGTAACAAAAGGCGTAAAGTTATGTAAGTTATATATAAATAGGTATTTTATTTTAATCGACTTCTATTCGTCTATATCGGTGACGATATAGACGAATAGAAGTCGATTAAAATAAAATAGTCTTTGTCTACCCCAATGGGGGACAGGAGTGATCCTGTCCCCCACTGGGGTAGACAAAGACTACGTCACACAATGAATTTATTGGGATCTATTATATAGGTACCTATGCATGTATCGATATAACATAAGGTTATGAGGAAGCAATAAACTTAACAGATTATGCCGTACATACAAAAAATAATATACGGTACCGATTTAATCTCAAATATAGTAAAGAGTCGTTTAATTGATGATTTAATATCATCATGATGATAGTAAAGAGTCGTTTAATTAGTAGAATGCATGGAATTAATACCGTATCAATATATCCATACATTTAGATAGATGTAGGAAAAACTATTAAACGCATGGAACGAATACAAAAATATACAATGTATCCCATGATTTCCATCGAGAAGGGACGCAAAAAACCACCGAGAATTATTTCAAATGGAATATCTAAGTTTCGTACTAAAATAAAATTTCTCGTCGACAACCAAATTCACATGACAGCAATGTAACTATATTCGCACTAATAACAATTAAAAAGTCATTGGAAATGGGAGACGCCATAGGATTCGACTTTGAAAAGACGCAACATGCCTTCAGCGATTTAAATATATAGCTCTCAGTCAGCCGGGAGCGAAAGAACAACATATGGCTGACAAGCTCACACAGCACTACACCGAAGAATGGCGGGATAACCATGCCAAAATATGGGTGAACTTAAATGTTCTGGTAGGGGCGGGCAGCAGCGTCCCTATTTTTAAAAGGTTCACCCCTGCGGTCTCCAACACGTTTGCCCAGCGTGGAGACTATGGGCATAAACCTCCCGATGAAAAGAGCACGAATACAACGGCCCCCAGTTCCCGGTGGTCCCGCTATTCCCGGCCAAGGCAGCGGTCGTGGTAACGGTGGGACAGGGGGTGCTAAGAATCTCCGGGTTACGGCAGGCTGTCAAAAACAACTACGCGTGGCCACGTATAATGGACGCAGTCTTCGGCTGGACCAACACCTCACTGAACTCGAGGTAGAGCTGAGTTGCTTGAACTGGCATATTCTAGGGCTATCTGAAGTCCGGCGAGTGGGGGAGGACACGATAACCCTACAGTCAGGCAACTTATTCTATTTTTGGGAAGGTGACCAGCTCTCCCAGGGGGGTGTCGGTTTCCTCGTTCACAAGGACTTCGTTAGCAGCGTTGTGGAGATCAGTAGTGGGTAGCGTACCTTGTACTAGAACTCACCAACAGGTACACCTTGAAGGTAATACAGGTATATGCGCCGACCTCGACATACTCTGACGAGATAGCCGAGGCGATGTACGAGGATATTGCAAAAGCAATACATGGTACCGCCAAGGCTCACTACAACGTTGTTATGGGGGACTTCAATGCCAAAGTGGGAGTACAAGAACGCGGCGAAACGAAAATCGGTCCATATGGCTTGGGGTGCCGAAATCACAGGGGCCAGATGCTGGTCAACTTCCTGGAGTCTGAAGGGCTCTTCTTGATGAACTCATTCTTCAAGAAGGGTCTCCACAGGAGGTGGACTTGGCGAAGCCCGGATTCTGTGACAAGGAACGAGATAGATTTTATCATTACGGATAGTAAGCATATATTTAGAGATGTCTCTGTGATCAACAGGTTCAATACTGGAAGTGATCACCGACTTCTTCGAAGCTCTCTAAATATTAACCTGAAAGCTGAAAGGACCCGGAAGATGAGGTCTATTCTCCGACCTACGCCACTCCAAATAGCCGAAACCGAAAGGTTCCAAATGGAACTTCAAAATCGGTTCGACCTGCTGGAAACCACAGGCAACGTGGACGAAAAGACCGCCACTGTGGTCAACACGCTGAGGAAAGTGTCTCAAAGGTTGTTCCCGAGATCGCAGAAAAAGGAGTCCAAACTCTCTGCTGAGACGCTTGAGCTGATGAGGCAAAGGCGAGAAACTCCATCCGATCAGCTGTCTTCGTCAGAATGGAAAAGCCTAAACCAGCGAATTAGAAAGCTGATGCGGCGCGACCTTCGTCGGTCGAATACTCGAGCGATCGAGAACGCGATCGACCGCAACAAAGGGTCGAAAGTGTTCGCTCAGCAGCTTGGGAGGTCCCATCTGACGAAGCTGAAAACTGCGGATGGACGTGTCGTCACCTCTAAGCCCGAGATTCTCGCAGAGATTGAATCTTTTTATGGGCTCCTTTATTCCACACGGATGACCAAGCCGACGGGACACAGCGATGATGACCACAGAGCCCCGCTAACGCGTCACTATAGTGAGGACATTCCCGATGTCTCAGAAAGCGAGATTAGTGCGGCTCTCGGGCAACTCCAGAACAACAAGGCACCCGGTGATGACGGAATCACAACAGAACTTCTAAAGGCCGGCGGGATTCCTATCCTAAAGGAATTAGCAAGTCTTTTTGATTCCGTCATACAACAGGGTATAACACCACAGGTTTGGAGCAGGAGTGCGGTGGTGCTGTTCTTCAAAAAAGGTGATAAGACCTTACTGAAGAATTACAGACCCATCTCACTCCTGAGCCATATCTACAAGTTGTTCTCGAGGGTCGTCACGAATCGTCTCGCTGCAAAACTCGACGAATTTCAGCCTCCGGAGCAGGCCGGGTTTCGAAAAAGCTTTAGTACCGTGGACCACATCCATACTGTTCGGCAGATTGTACAGAAGACCAAAGAGTACAATCAGCCGCTGTGTATGGCATTCGTAGATTACGAAAATGCCTTCGACTCCATCGAAACTTGGGCAGTTCTGGATGCATTGCAGCGATGTCGGATTGACTGGCGATATATCGAGGTGTTGAGATGCTTGTATGACACCGCCACGATGGCTGTCCAGATCCATGATCAAGTGACGAACTCCATCGAGCTGAATCGAGGTGTAAGACTGTTTGGGAGATGTCATATCTCCCAAACTCTTCACCAATGCTCTGTAGGACGTCTTTAAGACCTTGGACTGGACTGGACAGGGTATCAACGTGAATGGTGAGCACATCTCGCATCTTCGGTTCGCAGACGACATCGTTGTAATGGCAGAGTCGCTGGAACAGTTAAGCGGAATGCTGCGCAGCCTAGACGAATCCTCTCGACGCGTCGGTCTGGGCATGAACTTGGACAAGACCAAGGTCATGTTCAACGAACATGTCGTGCCCGGACCGATAAATGTCGATGGGTCAATTCTCGAAGTCGTAAACAAATACGTCTACCTAGGCCAAACTATCCAGTTAGGTAGACGAAACTTCGAGAAGGAAGCCGACAGGAGGATTCAGCTGGGTTGGGCCGCATTCGGCAAACTGCGTCGAGTTTTCGGCTTGCCTATACCGCAATGCCTAAAGACCAAAGTCTTTGACCAGTGCGTCCTACCAGTAATGACCTACGGTGCCGAAACGTGGACACTTACGGTGGGGCTAGTCCACAAATTTAAAGTCGCTCAGCGAGCTATGGAGCGAGCTATGCTCGGAGTATCTCTGAAAGATAGACTCAGGAATGAGTATATCCGACAGAGAACCGGAGTAACCGACATAGCTCGCAGAATAAGTTCGCTGAAGTGGCAATGGGCTGGTCACATCTGTCGAAGGACCGATGGTAGATGGAGCAAGAAGGTCATGGTGTGGAGACCGCGACTTGGTAAGCGTAGTGTAGGACGCCCACCAGCCCGATGGTCAGACGACCTCAGAAGGGCTGCTGGAAAAGACTGGATGCGGAAGGCGGAGAATCGGATGTTGTGGCGCACATTGGGAGAGGCCTATGTCCAGCAGTGGACTGCAACAGGCTAATGATTGATTGATTGATTGATATATATATATATTTATATATATATCAATCAACATATATAACATATCAATATATATATATATATATATATATATATGTTATATATGTTATATATATTTTGCACTGTAAGTTCAGTCATAACATTTCGTACAAATAGTACAAAATCTATTTTCGTCCAAATAACTATATTTCCTCGTCCAAATTGAACATCAAAGAAATAACGCGCATAACTTGTGTGGGCAGTTTTAAAATGCAACACAAAAGCGTAACATTTGCAGCACAAATAAATAAAAATGATGGGTCTGTTCGTGATGTTTGAACGAATGCGTGTGTGTGGTGATGTTGAGGCATCTTCCAAATGAACGCAATTCGGTTACCTAATGGTTTAACTACTCGCGCAATCAAGAAATAAATAGATACTAATATTGACAAATAGTCAATTCTTTTCAATATATACTTAAGTCGTCAGAAGGATGATGAACATGAATGTGGAAGGAAAGAAGAATAGAGGGAGACCGAAGAAAACATGGATGAATTGTGTGAAAGACGATATATATATGACTAGGAAGGGTGTTGCTGTGGAAGAAGCGGTACCGACCACAAATGATGGGAGAAGGGCAGGAAGATGATGATATACTTATGATAAAATTGTAACAGGTCAATGTTTGTACAGTGACCTGTACAAACATGATAAGATTTCATGGCATGATGTGATAAGAAAGGTTGGAAAATACCAACAAACACCATTCAGAATAAGTTTTTACACCAAGCAGTCGGTATTTGATGAAACTGTCTATACTTTATTTTTTAAAGTCGTGAAGGCACAGAAAGTCTATAGTAATATGTAATATGTAATATTTTTATTTTCAAACTATACAATTTCTAAATAGCCGAGCCATGAATAAATTCACATAGGAAATCGAAACACTAGCATTGTCGAACGAAAGTTTTTCCATCTATAAGTCTTTCTATCAAGAGACTGATGTGACGCCCTACATACTAGTTCTATTAATATTAATACTTATAATAATTGATAGAATATACGTAAATAGTGTGAATACATAATAGGCGAGGTCGCTTTGTCGCAAAAATAAAACGACCAGCAATATGTAGCACAGCTCAGTGTTTAGAAGCAATATTTAGGGTAAGGCGAAATTGGTAGCTTTGCTCGCGACTGCTAAAAACCATTTTAAAAAATAAACACATTTATGTATGTATGTAGTGATGTTTGTAGTATAAATATACTTAATATATATTGTACTTTAAACAAGTTTATTTCATTTTAATATGGTGTCTTTAGAATACCTGTTTTGCACTGACTCCAGATGATGGCAGGAAGATGATTATGATTTATAGGTACATTAAATATTACCCACTGAAATTGAAAATAGTAGGTTTAGAGACACGCCAGCACCATAATGAATACAACAGGGAGATATTATTTAATATTTCAGGAGCGATACAACTATGTTTGTTAATTATGTATAACGTACGGCATCATTCTGTCATTGGTAACCAATAAATGAGTTAACACTCGTGCTACAAAGATAGATAATAATGGGAACAGTAATGAAAATCAAGGAGGTAGCCCGGTCACCAACCAGGTCGGTGTTCATACAGGAATTTGTGAATGAAATAAATCATAATTTTCAAAGACAAGGGAAATCTCGTCCGACGACCGCGTGGAGTAAACCACTATAAAAATCCGTGAATCCCAAGTTCTGATGCCCGGCGAGGGGATGCATGTTCGACGCGGAGGTCGGACCCGAGGGCATCACTTTAGGGGAGCTCACCCCTGGGCAGGAGGGAAAAAGCCGAGGGAACTCACCCACGTTAATCAAAGTCAAATCATAATGGCAACTAGCAAAAACTTATGTCCTCACGTGGGTCCCAGCTGCGACGCGGCTGGGGAATCCCACCCTGGCGGAGTCCCACCAGGCAGCCCCACCGTATGTGAGGGGGGCACCTACTGCCAAGCTGTCGGAGGGGGCAGCTCAAACACCACCAATGCGGTCGCGACCGACGCCGCAGGCGTCACCAAACCTGGTCGTTTTGGACGGGAGGAGAGCCGGAGGGGGAGAGCCCAGGTCGGGTCATTTCCGCTCCTCTTCTAAGGAGCGGAGGGGTAAAGGGAGTTAGAGTGGCAATTTTGTACTGCGATTTAAGAGGCCGGACTCACCCCGACCCAAGTTAAAAACCTCGACGGCGGACGGTGGCAGCGATAGCAACAGCGCTATGTCCGCCGTCTCCGCCACCTCAGAGGCTTCCACGAGCCAGGGGGTGCGTCCTCGCAAGAGGAAGCCGAAGAGTCCGGTGGACCCGAGGGGGGGTAAGAAGAGCCCTGCCCCCCAAGGGGACAGGCGGGCGCCCTGTGCGGTCGCCGTAGTGACGGGATGGCGGGTGGCGGAGGAGGTAGTCAACCTCTCTGACCACGACACATCTTTTAGATGTGTCACTCCGCCGCCCCAGCCGCCCGCGCCAGACTAGCGGCTCTCCGCGGCGCTGGTCTCTCAAGCGGCTCGACCGAGACATGGTCGTGGCCGCCGCCAGTGTCGCGGACTGGACGGAGGGAGCGGAATCGCCCGATCCCGAGGCGCAAGTGGCCTGGCTGCGCGACACGATGACGTTGATCTGCGACGCGTCGATTCCGCGAGTCGGGCCGCCCCGGCGGGGCTACCGTACCATCTCATACGAGGCGGCGACGCTCCTCGCGCGTACCCCTTTTCCCACCCCTTCATTATCCTGGCCGAGATGTAGGCAGCCGCGTACGATCTCGGCCGGGGAGAGGGGGACCCGGCCGCGCGGGGACACGAGGTGCGGAGGCGGGAGGCCTTCCGGCGGGTCTTGGGGGACTAGCGCGACGCGCTGGTCCTCCGGGGCTGTGCGCTTCAGCGCGCCGTCGGTGCCGTCCTGCCCCAACTCGAGGCCAGGGTGCTCCGTAAATGTGGCACTGTCACCTACAGGTTGACTCAGATATTTACCGGGCACGGGTGCTTCGGTGAGTATCTGAGTCGAATAAAACGTGAAGAGACGGAGAGATGCCACCATTGTGCATCCGACCTGGACTCGGCCCAGCACACGCTGGAGATTTGCCCGGCCTGGGCGGCCGAGCGCCGAGTCCTTGTCGTCGAGATCGGGCGAGACTTATCCCCGCCGGCGTTGATCGCGGCAATACTGGCGGGCGAGGAGGAGTGGAGGGCTGTGGTCTCCTTCTGCGAAGCAGTAATGCTCCAGAAGGAGGCCGCCGACGGGCCGCCAGGGCGCACACCCCGCGGCTCCGGAAGGATGACCCCCCGATGCGGCCGGGGAGGGTCGTCGGGGGCGCCGCCGGCCGGTGAGCCTCACTGAGGCTCCGCGAGGATGAGCGACAGACTGGGGGCGACGGCGGGGTGGACCAGAGGGCTGAAACACTGTTCTGGGCAACCCCAACGCCGGAGGAAAGCTGCTGCGAGGTTTTAGTGGGTAACCCTAGGATCGGATTGCAGTTTACTGGTTTGGGAGTCCCACACTACCCCCTGCCGTACCAGGCGGGGGTGTACATAAAGCATTTCCTCGCGTAAAAAAAAAAGTAGCGGATGTTGTAATCGCGTGCCAACAATTGTTACTACATCATGGTTGGTGTGCTGTGGAGTGGTGTCACCATCGTGATTGTGAATTATGATAAACGCATAGCACACACCGGAGTGACGTCACACAAGTGTGGGTGACCAATATATTACGTATTAGTGTAGACAGAAATATATATAAATGTGTTTAGTAAATTCTTTAAATAAAGGAGAAATCGGACACCCGATAGCTTTATACGGACGACCAATAGCTATATACGGACGCTCAATTGCTATATACGGATGTCCAATTCAAATCTAATGGGATTCAAGAGAAGTCGATTAAAAATATTTCTTCCTATTGTAAATAATTCCCATTTGTCTCGGGGAAATCTGTGGGGTCAAATGTGAATAATCCAGTAGGGTGCAACACGATTGGCAACAGTATTTCCACCATACAGTAGCTTGTAGCCAAACAGTACTGCCTCACTACTGCCCGAATACTGAACCGCCACTCAAATCTGACAATCAATAAAGTGCTACTTACTGCTCAAATTTCACGTAATCTGTCTAATGTGACAGACACTTAAACGCTAAAGTAGCGCTTATATATTTGAGTGGCGGTTCAGTATTCGGGCTTTAGTGCCGTATTTTTATAATTAAAGTAGCCAGCTTATTGGACGTCCGTCTATAGCTATTAGGCGTCCGTATACTTAGTCATACCATAAATATTGTAACGAAGAAAAACATTTTTTTTTATTTGCAAATAACATTTATTACTTTTAAGGTGTGTTACTTTAATACATAAATATAAAAGGATATAAAATATAAAAAGCTTATTCGAAGTGGTCTCCATTGGCTGCAATACAGGCCTTTAAACGTTGAGGCCAGTTATCAATAGAAACACGCACTCTTTCCATGGGAAAATTCTTCACTGCCAATCGTATGGATTGTTTTAGGGACTCTAAATTATTATGACGTTTAGAGCAAGCCGTACTCTCTAAAACTGACCAAAAAACATAATCCAGTGGATTAAGATCGGGACTAGACGACGGCCAGTCTTCAGCTCTAATGAAGTCCGAAACGTTCGCTTCTAACCAAGATTGCGTGGACCGAGCTTTATGAACCGTTGCCGAGTCTTGCTGGAAGGATCATACTTCGTTATTGAACATGGTGTTGTTAAGGGGCTTGACTACCTTTTCAACAATGGTATCTTTATACACTTGTGCCGGTGTTTTGATACCTTTTTCACAAAAATATGGCTCAGTCACTCCTTCGTAGATAACACCCCACCAAACCATCACTGAAGTCGGATAATGCCCACGTTGCACTCTGTCAACTAATTGGGAAGCTTCCTTAGAGCTTTGAGCATAAATACGGTCATTTTGTTTGTTAAAATGTTGCTCAATTGTAAAAACTTTCATCCGTAAACAATATTTTTCTGTGACCTCCCTTTGCGTACCGCTTCAGTAGTTGTTTAGATTTACACACCCTATTCTTTTTTAAATTATCTGTTATAAAATGACCAGTGCGCCTCTTATAGGCTGCAAGTCCTAAGTCATCTTTTAAAATACGTGACATTGTTCTAGGTACTATCTTCATCTCCCGAGATAAAATCTTTTGCTTGCGGACAGGATTTCTTCGAATTCTTTCCCTTACTGCTTTGACCACCTTTTTCGTACGAACACTACGTGGACGGCCAGGTCTTTTTCTGTCACAAATAGAGGAGGTCTCATTGTACCTATTAATAGCCCGGTACACAAACATTTGACTAATACCAAGTGTATGGAGAGTTTTAAAAATTGCATTTGGCTCCATACCTACTTTGTGTAATGCAATCATAGCGATTTGGTTCTCTTTATCACCCCACTCCATTTTAATATCGCAAAATATTGTACAATGTATTGGCGCAAAAACGAGAAAACACAATGAACAATCGTATAAAAATGACAGATTCGAAATTGAAATGTAATATTTTTTTATTTTTAGTTGTAACAGTATTTATGGCCAGACTAAGTATATATTACATTTAATAATTCCACATGAGTAGAGTGTTAATAATTCAGAAGTGAGATAATTTGAACTGCCTACACACATACCTACCTTGTATCATTAAGTAACCTAGTTTTTAAGTTAAATCAATGATACGTCATATGATTAAGGAGTGCCAACATAGATAAAAGTGTGTGCAGCTTCATTTTGAACTGTATTATAAAAGTCATACAGTCTTTATTGTTGTGGTGTTGTTTAATGAACATTTTGTTATTCTCCTATGACATAATGCACGTTAGTTTTAATGTTATTTGTCTGTCTGACGCTCCGTCTGCGGCTCCCTTTTTGTGTAAGTAGGGAAACGTTGTCATGCTACGAGTACCTTATTTGGATCATATCCTCTGCCACTACCAAAGTTCTGATCAATTGTGTATTCGTACTGTGACACTTGGATTTAATATTATCTGCTCGCAAAAAAGAAACATCAGAGAGTAAAAAGAAGAAGAGGGCGGCTTCAAAATTTGTTATGACACAATCGAAACGTACATAAAAACATACATACATTAGGATCAGTACCGCATTGTGGATTGGTGCCCAACTCTCCATTTACGCTATTTCCTAACGCCATACTTGTTTCTACATCCGCGTTGTACCTTTATGTCAAAATTGGACTGGGTTGGATTGAATTGGCGTGTCGTGCTGATCACATTCGGGGGTTTGATCATAGCTAGTTCACGAAGCCCAGTAGCTACTTGACCTCAACGTTATGCAATTAAATCAATTATCCTACATACACACACGAAGAGCAGCTATATCAAAGTAAACAAGCAATCTATGCGATAACCTCGGCCGCGGTTCAAACTGGTCATATATTATTTATTTTACAAAATTTCCGCAATGCGTGTTATAGAAAGGAGGTGGGTAGCGAACCCACGTCGCTCGTTACAGTACAAGAAATAATGTAGTAAATGTAAAACAGCCTTTTTTCTTCTTGATAAGGTATCCGAAAATATTGTCAATGCGCAAATATCAATCAATATGCGTCACAAACAACTAACATAATGTACCATTTATTCCGACACAAATATTTATGTCCCAATAAATTCCAAGCCGAGTGGACCGTCAGCAGGTAATCGTTATCTGACACTAACGTCAAATTTGTTACGTGGTTTTGCTGTGATGATCACTGTCGCAGAACTTAGTTCACCAATTTAATGTTTCCGTGTCACTCCCGTACCTGAGCCGAGTAGTCACCGCTCATCAGGAACGGACCGGACTTCTTGGTCGCGGTGTTTACAGAACGGCGCAGGTCATCGTGCCTCCTGATAATGATTTGTTTTTATTCCGCAGCGCGCTTTGTAACGCCGACGATTAATTGAATGGCAAAGATAAGGGAATTATTATGTTTTGATACATGCGCTTGTTTTTGTTACACCAAGTTACTGAGATATAAAACAGTTTGTTTAGCTCGATATTTCCGGTACAATCTTGATAATTTCTTCATGATGGTACGGGGAGAAATTACGAGTATATGAAGCTTTATTTTTTCGTTCTCGAATGGATTATACCACAATGTGATTTTTATATTTTTCTCTAAACTTTTGTGTGAACTGATGTAAACTTGTGATTTATCTTTATAAAATTTAAATTATTTAGTTACACTCGTTCACATAATCGTATGTTCGGCAAGAATGCGAATAGTAATGAAGTAATCTCACTGCGCGGGATGCCGCGTGTCGCGGCCGCACGGTGCCTAACCCCGCGGCGTGAAGAAGGCAACTATGCAAATTGTTGTTAGTTACCAGCGCAGTGTTTTTATTGTATTTCATAGTTGAACCCTTGACGAAATGTTACATCATGGTTTTCACGAAAAAAACCATACTAACAGTAGCCAATTAAGAGAAAACCTAATTATTTAGTGCAACTATACTCCGCCTGTTATAAACCCAAATACGAGCCAAACCCATCACCACTTTGATATCTAAAGTAGTGCAATATGGCATGGAAGTGTTACTTTCACGTATCGGCTTGCGTATTGGATTTTCCAACGGTAGTCTCTTGCTCGCCGTAAATAAATTGGGGCGCTCGTCACCACTGTCGACAAGCCGTGCCGGATTACATATAATGCATGATATAATGAAAATATTTGCGAGTATGAAAAAAGCAATTGGCAAGCATTCAAAAGGTGCGTACGTAGATTTAAAATTGTCAATAAGGCAACCTCTCCAGATTCAACTTCACACATTTGCGTTTATATGTACCACTGTAAACACCTCACGTTGTTGAAAAATCATTACTAATTTGTGTATAGTGATGATGGGCACGGACTAGCTGGCATAGAAATAACACAAATTGTCTATGGTGATAGGCTCACAGAAGTCCGCCTATTTGTAAGCAATAACTTCCTATGGTTCAGAAATTTGGGAAACCTTGGGACACTTCTTGTTCATAATATATTCTGTTGAAACTCTAACGAATCAGAAATTTTAAGGCTATGCAGTGCATTTATTATTACACGTAAAAAGTGCAAGTGCGTTCTCCCCGATGTGGATCTAGAGATGAATGGAGAATTAATTTTGATGATACTTTGGACACTGAACTCTGCCTACAAATTCTGTCGTCCACTTTAAATGAAATATACATAATATTATATTGTGCTGTAGTGGCTTGTTGTTTCCTTCTCACAGGTCTATGACAGGCCAGCTTTCACGGAGCTTTGGTATTTGTATGATTGATCGTTATCAATTTGTACGACGTCGCCCGTGTAGACGTCGCTCGGTTTTGCAATAGGTGGTTTAATGAGACTTACGTCCTCACATCATTTAATATGTTTGTTTGCAAGTGTAGACGTGACAACCCTGCGAGTTGCCCGTGGGAGCCGTGCCATTGCCGATTACAGAGCAGTGAGCACATCTCGTGAGTCATCGTCTCATATCACATCTTACCGCACCATGCTGCACTTGGCGGATGATGATAATAATAATGTTTGGATAACATGACGACATACGTACTGGTGAACGTGTTCTGTCTGTGTGTCGGTGAAGGGATGGCACATGCCGTCAGGAAAGTCTGTTAGTGATAGGGGCTGTTGAAGTGAAATTATTAACCCAGGAATCACTAGTTTGTATCTGGAAACTGGTGGCCTCAGTAAAACTGCACTAAATTTCAGTACGAACAGATTTGTCTAATTGCGGATAGAAAGCGTTTTGTTTGAAAAGGGGTAAAAATTTTCAAACAAGAGTCTTATCTGTCATTCAATTAATTATGACCGCTTGTGAGGTGTTCAAAACTCTGTTCATGGTTTTATTTTTTTATTTCTCTCGATGGTAGAGATATTTTTTTTTCGATTCACATAATCTATTCTACGAATCGAAACTTACTTAGTACTCCCTCTGGTTATCGATAACTGTAACACATAATTGTCAAAAAGCCCTGGTAATAAACAACCACACCAGACTGTCCAGACCATATTAAAGTGTACAATTTGTATATACATATTTTCGCGTGTGCTCGTTGTTCACATGTACGTGATATATGTGTGTGGGTGTTAGGTGATATAATCAAACTATTAATATGTGGTGACAGTGGAAGGTGCGACGAGCTGACTGTGACGCTGGATTATTTTCGTCATGGATACTGATGTACACGTTCCTGAATCGTTACATTCAATTAAAGACGATATTTTTGCCAGCAAACATCCTGGCAATCCCGACTTCAATTTAACTTTAAAGCCGCGAATACATCTGTCCATTAATTTCAAATACTTCATAGAGAAACATACAAACAGTAAAAAAAGCTATGGTTGCTCTTTTGTTGCTGTCGTTAGTGCTGTCTTTTGATGAATATGTGACTAAAATAAATATACAGGTACAATATTAGTACACATTGAATAAAAATAATTAATTCCCATCTAAGTATAAGCAGACGTTTCATGCGAGTATGCCATGACTATGGAATATTGCAGTGAACCGCCTAGCAAGTTAAAATGAATTCCGCTATTGGCGTGCTGGGGTAGGTACACAAAGTTTGCCGCATTGCGACAATAACCCCAGAGTACGTTTGTCTGCACCGAGGATCGCTAAGCACTGAAAAGTTACCAGACGTGCCAAGTCGCCGTCCAACTAAAAGTTAGTAATGCCGAATTGCATTATGATAATATGTTATCTCGCTTTGTTATTTTAGTTTGAAACTTGAACTATTAAAAATCAAAATCCGTTGCGTACTTTTAAAGATATAAGTCGCATATAAGGGGACAGACAGCGGAAAGTGACTTTGTTTTATACTATGTAATGACTAGCTGACCCGGCGAACTTTGTTCCGCATCAAAAGTATCATCTGCTGTCCCGCTATGTTAATACTGCAGTATCTTCGAAAATATTTGTTTAAATTGCGTGCTGTAAAGGGCCAGGATCATCTATATTACATGCACAATCTATTTATGACACTTAATTGGATGAAAATTAATGCTGTAATGTTTAAAATTGCTTCGTAAATAGGCCATTATTTCTCGTGAAAAGGAAAAAAATAAAAATGGTCATTGTGGGTTATCCCTAAGAGATAGACATATGCCCTCGCGGACTTTTTTGTAGACCTTTTAAAAGTGTATAATAATGTAGTACGTTGTTTTGATTTATCAGTTAGGGTTCAGGCAGTGTTTGCGATTAAAGTTATCACTTTTTTTTACTACACTATACATGAATTATAGATCAAAACCACCCCGTTGACACCCTCTAACTATTAAAAAAAAACCGCATCAAAATCCGTTGCGTATTTTTAAAGATATGCGCATATAAGGGGACAGGCAGCGACAAGTGACTTTGTTTTATACTATGTAATGATTTAAATCTTATTAATATCCAAAAAAGTGGAAACAAAAATCTAATCATAAAGATATGATGTATTGATAGATCATAACGATAAAGGTGCTTGAGATGAGATGATTTACTGTAGTGGTTTATAATAATTTAAAATTTTAAAGTGTTTTCCATTTTGTTGAAGCATTATTTTAATTTATTTTTAATCGTCGCCGCATCTCTCATGACAAAGACCATTATTTCTGCTCTCCTGTTTATTATGTAATTTAAAACCCACTTATAATTTAAATTTAAAGCGAGGAGCATAAGCAAAAGAAGGCGCTGGTTTTATGACCTATATCACTGGGAAAAGCTCTGTTGTAGTCAGCTGACCATATCACTACGGACCCTTTCAATTTCATTAGAAGGGACCTTAATCAATAGGTATACAATATGAAAATATGTTGAGATGATTTAGTTTCGATCACAATCTACTAGCTCCAGTAATTCTAGATCAATAGTAGTGTGTGTGGCACAAATGTTTGGTCCGTCCGAGTTACAGTTAGTTATGCGCGCGTACTACGTGCTAGTACGTAGTTGGCGACCGTTGAGCCACTTAAAGAGCCGCAGGATCCGAACGAATTACGCCATTGATGAAAGTGGAAGATTATTATAACATCCACTTAGTGATCCACTGTACTGAGTGTAGTGTACCGATACACTTGCACCAGTAAGAGATTTTGATGAAAAATGTACAATCACGTTCTATTGCGACACACTAGTACTAGTGCCGTAGACAGTAGGTGCTCTTGCGCAACTCGCATATGGGTCAAGAGGCTTTTTGGTTACAAATTTTATTGTGCGCAGTTTCGAGGTATGAAGTTCAAAGGTCTATTTCGTATATGATGTGATGTTGTGTTCACGCTTTTAACTGCTTTAACATTAAATCCGAGTTTTATGATGATTGCTATTTATCTAAACTGCGATGGACAAATAAGTGTTGGGCTTTCAAGATTTCAAGTTTTTTTCAAGATTAATTTTGTTTATCCAGGTTTGGTTTTCGAAAGTTAATGTATGATATCTATGGAATAAGTCGACGTTGCCTGATTTACAGCAGAGGGTATTTTAAAAGTCCAGGTCCATTCTTATTATAATTGTGAGGATATAATCATTTCCATACATATAGCTTACAATACGTAATAATCGTGGGTCTGGTGGCCTACAAAGCTGTCACCGTTTATGTTATAAATATTTATGATAATGATATTGTTATTTTCTGCTTCGGTTAGTCCGCTAATTATTTTATATCTTGCGTTGTGTAATTAGACTCATTAATTATTACATTACTCATTATTTAAATATTGAAATTCACGATTGCCTAACTGAATTGGATGATGCCCGGATAGTGGTCAATTTAGCTAATTGAAAATGTGGTGTTGAAGTTGTTCCAAATATCAGTTTGTTAATTTATGTTGTTAACGATGAATAATATCAATCGCTGTCTCTGATAAACGATATTTATCAGTCATTACCAGAGTTTGACACAAAAAATGAAAATTCTTTGCTGTAGTTACTGGGTAATTAAATACTGTTAATCAATTCGTGAAATATACTCGGACCCGCCACCTTCACTGCCGTGCGTCGGAGTTTATCTTCCTGGAGTATTATCGCGCAATGTCTACGCTTATTTCTATATCTAGAACACTCGCATGAAAATATTAATGTGTAATGATTTTATAAGAATGTGTGTTATTTAGTGAGTTATGTGCAACTAACTCTATTAACCTATATTTGAGTGAACTCGATAACTTACAAAGTTTTCTTTTTTATTATAACTCTCCCGAAATAAATGAGCCACGTTCGTTTAGTGCGCGCACGATAGTTTGTTTAAACAGTGCATGCTAATTGTAAAAGTCTCAGTGGTCCAGTAGTCGAGCTCTCCGCTTCTGATTTTGATGTTGTGGGATCGATTCCGGGCTCACACCAGTGATTTCTGGGATTTATTTTCGAAAATTGTCTTATTAATATCAATGACCAACAACTTGGTGCCCGGCGCATGGCAATAGGTTCCGCCACTTATTCCATTTCGGACGTAACGATTCGGCGAGTCGAGGATTAACAGCCGCTGCCTACACCATCGAGTAGAAAAAGGCATTAAGTTATGTTTATATACATACATACATACATAACTTCACGCCAAATCCCTTGCGGGGTAGGCAGAGAGAACTGAGCGCCATAGGGCACGATTCTTACACGCCTCACTCGCTTCGTTGATATTCATAACTCTTTTCATGCACGCACGTCGGTTTTTGAGGCTCTTAACATCACCTTCCTCCAGAACACGTTCCATTTGTATGTTTATATATATGCTAATTATGAGTGAACGGAACTGACTCCAAACTGGATTTCCATTGTTGTGTGGCGTATGGTCGTGATGTATGTATGGTACACAGATAACATCTTTATTGACGGCGGATGATGCAGCGAGTGCAGACCGACGACTCCCTGTCTGCTATTGGACAATGGAGCCGACACCCACCATGTTGGTGGTGGGTGTCGGTTCCATTGCGCGTCTCCTGAACATTATCCTTTTAGTCTGATTTAACATTAGCATAGGTTCCTACTTAACCTAAACGTATACCGTGGATACATAGACCCATGGGTCATTCTGCTCATAGGTTGTACATATATCGTGGATATATCATTCTTTGGGACGCACATCATTGGGCCAGTTTTCATAAATGTCAGCAATTTCGTTACATAGTAGTATAAAATAAAGTTGCTTTCCGCTGTCT
The DNA here is from genome assembly GCA_905147225.2 of Euproctis similis. Classification (NCBI taxonomy): domain Eukaryota; kingdom Metazoa; phylum Arthropoda; class Insecta; order Lepidoptera; family Erebidae; genus Euproctis; species Euproctis similis. Next base: position 666,849 of record LR990105.1, on the reverse strand, counting down.
GTCCCGTTATATATATATCTTCAAAACTACACAACGGCTTTTGATAGATAGAGGTTGTCAACAGCCTGGTTTTTTTATCTATAATTCATGATGTAATAAAGAAAAAGTGATAGATCCAAAATTTCCTTTTTATCGCTTTTGACGTGGAACAATGTTCGCCGGGTTAGTTTATTTATAAAACAATATTAAGTACAACTAAAATATGTAGTATTTTAATTAATTGTACTTAATTAAGACAATTGGAATGATTGGAAAATCATCAATATTGCTACGAATGTATAATATTTGTGTAATTGTTAGCTTAATCACCAGTATCGATGTGTTCGCGTCTATCAATCGATGAATCAAACAAATAATTATTTAATTATTAATTCGCATTTGTTTTTATTTGTATCAGAAACATAATCTAATGTTATTGTTGATTCACGCGACTCGCCCTACGTGAAATGCTGTTCAGTGACTCGCGTCACATCTAATGAAAGATCTTGTCGTGGAGTTTTTTCCTTATTAGCTATATGATAGATATTTTTAACGCTATTTAAAAATGAAGACGAAGAATGAACTTTTCAAATCGGGCCTCTGACGGGTTTACTACGTCACTGCTCCATGCCAAATACCGTCTAGCTCCAATTTGCCGTTGGAGCGTTCAGAGGCGCAAGACAGATAAAGTTACTTACGCATTTGTAATATTAATGGAGATCATCGCCTGCATTAAACCAGTATGTAATAGTTAGGTGCTCACGTGGAGGCACAGTATTCTACATACAGTATAGTATGTACCTATGTACGCACCACGCTCCACCATAACATGAGTAAGTAATGCCCTCCTCCAGCATTTTAATTACAGTTACTTACTATATGTTTCCATTTTAGTTTTGTGATTGTAAAAATATTGAAAATTGAATTGGAAGTGTTCAATAAAAATGCATTATGTTTATTGATTAGTAAATTTAATTCAAAATCCATGTTTATATAACAGATCGATCTTATAAATTTGCGAGCTATGTGAATCTTATTAATTTCCTACTCGTCATATTAATTTGTATTTATAAGAACCTATTTTAAAAGCTTTTATTTAGCTTGCACTGTATGTATGTATGTAAGTATGTATGTTCGGTGGAATCTTGCAACTCAATTTTGAAGTAGATATCTTCAACCGATTGAGCTGAAATTTTGTACACACGTTTAATTTGGATGACAATGCATGATATGATGTGTGACATTATTCTATATCCAATATGGCGGACCACCCAAGATGGAGGAATGGATATTTTGAATGCATTTCTGCAATATTGGTATCAAATGAAAGGGCTTATTGAGTGTAAATCAAAAAATAATATGACGTCATTCTAAATCCAATATGGTGGAATATCCAAGATGGAGGAAAACATAGTTTAAGCTTCTGTACAATATGGATATCAAATGAAAGGGCTCATTGAAAGTAACTGAAAAAATAATGTGACGTCATTCTAAATCCAATATGGTGGATCATCCAAGATAGAGGAACAGTTTTTTTTAATGCATTTCTACAAAATGGGTATCAAATGAAAGGGCTTTATAATAGTAACTCGAAAAAAAATATGACGTCATTCCAAATCCAATATGGCGGGAAAAATATTTGCGTTGCTACATTATGGGTATCAAATGAAAGGGCTTGTTAATAGTAACTCAAAAAATAATATGACGTCATTATAAATCCAATATGGTGGAATATCCAAGATGGAGGAAAACATATTTTAAGCTTCTATACAATATGGGTATCAAATGAAAGGGCTCATTGAGAGTAACTGAAAAAATAATGTGACGTCATTCCAAATCCAATATAACGGATCATCCAAGATAGAGGAACAGTTTTTTTTAATGCATTTCTACAATATGGGTATCAAATTAAAGGGCTTGTTGAGAATGACTCGAAAAATAATGTGACGTCATTCTAAATACAATACGGTGGACCATCCAAGATGACGGCATACATATTTTTGATGCATTTCTACAATATGGCTATGAATTATAAATCATCATTGCGATCAAATGGAAAAGAAAGCTCTAAGCTGAAATTGAATAAGATGATCGCCTTATTGAAGAGCTGGACTGTTTGAAATTAAGCGGTAAACTAACTTGCAATAATGATGCGTTGAAAGAAATGAACTGTGTGCTGAAATGATCAAACACGGTGGAACCTGTGTCCGGGACGCTTTCCTGACCTTGAGCAATCTGTGCTGGAGGTCGGGTAAGGTTCCCATGGACCGGAGGCGCGCTGTCATTGTGCCCTTGTATAAAGGTAAGGGATCACGTATGCAGTGCGCCAGTTACAGGGCCATCAGTTTGATCAGTTTAGCAGCAAAAGTGTATGGGAAAATTATTGAAAGGAGAATGAGGGTGATATCTGATGGAGTGTTGTGGGAGGCTGAGGGTGGTTTTAGAAGCGGACGAGGGTGCATGGATCAGATTTTTACTCTTCGCAACATCGTGGAAAAACAACTGGCTGTTAACCGGAAGGTTTTCTGCGGTTTTGTGGATCTGGAAAAAGCGTTTGACAGAGTGTTACGAAAGGATCTGTGGGGCATACTCCCGGGCTACGGGGTGAGCGGAGCACTGCTGCGCGCTGTGCAGTCCACTTATGAGGGCTGCACAGCGTGTGTGCGTGTTGACGGCGGCTTGTCCCCCTGGTTTGATGTCAATATCGGCATCAGACAGGGTTGCGTGCTGTCCGCTCGACTGTTCATCCTGTACCTGGACAATTGTCTCCAGAGAGTGAGATCGATGGATGTAGGGATGCGAATGGGTGACCTAGTTGTGAGCTGCCTGCTTTACGCAGATGACGCCGTGCTTCTAGCCGAATCGCCGTCGGACCTGCAAACACTAGTCACTACTATGAAAGATGATTGCATGATTAAAGGCTTGCAGTTGAATACGACAAAAACGAAAGTTATGGTGTTTGAAAGGGAGGAATCCAGAACAGATGCAAGGATAATGGTTGATGATGTAGTGCTGGAACAGGTGAATGAAATTGTATATCTTGGATGCGCTTTTAGCAGAGATGGAAGGTACACCGCGGATGTAGAAAGACGAGTGGCGATGGGAAATAGCGTAAATGGAGCGTTGGGCAGATTCCTGGGCGCAAAAAACATTAGCAGAAAAGCCCAGCTAGCAATCCACAATGCAGTCCTGATCCCAACGCTAACTTATGGAAGCGAGAGCTGGGTATGGCAGAGTGTGCATGAAAGTAGAATAAACGCGGTAGAAATGAGGGCACTACGCAAAATCTGCGGAGTGACTCTCGCTGACCGCGTAGAAAACAAGGTTGTAAGGAAGGAAGTTGGTTTGAAAGAGAGTGTCGGGGTAAAAGTAAGAAAGGGCATGCTCCGATGGTTCGGACATGTAGAACGAATGGTTGATGCAAGACTGACTAAGCAGATATACAATGCAAAAGCGGATGGATGTAGGAGTCGAGGACGGCCAAGACACACATTCCATGACCAAATAGAACGTGTTCTGGAGGAAGGTGATGTTAAGAGCCTCAAAAACCGACGCGCGTGCATGAAAAGAGTTATGAAAGTCAACGAAGCGAGTAGGCGTGTAAGAATCGTGCCCTATGGCGCTCTGTTCTCTCTGCCTACCCCGCAAGGGATTTGGCGTGAAGTTGTGTGTGTGTATGTATGTGTATGAATGAAATGACACTAACCTTGCCAGCTATAACTAAAAATAAGAAAATAAATTAAAAGCAAAAATCCTTTTTAAAGAAGCTTTTATTTAAGCGCTCTAAAAATAAGAAAATAATATATCCTTAAAAATTTCAAGTATCAACTTAGAGCCTCAGTATGTACAATTTATATAATAATAAAAGCTTGTCGCGAGAAATTGCAATAGATAATATAGTAAAGTTAGTAGAAGTTAATTTACACGAGTGTTTTGCCCATTTCTTCTCATGACAACCCTACACTCAGAATCGTCCGTGCGTTTTTGTTCCAATGAGGCAATTTTCTCAAGCACTCGTGTTTTAATATGTTATGCTTTAAATATAATAATAAGTTAAATATCTGTATTTACGGACTATATTTAACTGTGTGTGAAGACCCAAGAAAATAAAGCTATTTTGATTTGATTTGACATTATAAAATTAGCACAGTTTATTTACAACTCGCGCGACAAGCTTTTATTATTATATAAATTGTACATACTGAGGCTCTAAGTTGATACTTGAAATTTTTAAGGAAATATTATTTTCTTATTTTTAGAGCGCTTAAATAAAAGCTTCTTTAAAAAGGATTTTTGCTTTTAATTTATTTAGTAAACAACATACTGTTCGTTTTGTATGAAGTTACGATACTGTACAGATACTTTTACCGTGATCGTGGTGAGATCATATAATAATATGTACTATATATAGGTATGTAGATAGATAGGTATGTACGGTAAATATTGATAATGTGTATTATTCATATCCCACGGTATTACAGCCGCTATCTCCGCACAAATAAATACCTATAACATAACTTGTGCTAATGTGATGTATGTGTTCGTGTGTTGAGAGCGAACAGATTTGAGGATAAATAAATATATTTCCTCATAACATTACAAATAATTGGTAAGCGAAATAATTACTTTAAACATTAAGTATTATATATACACTTATGACATATATATTATTATTATCGAGTATCTTTTCCAGCCAAGCTATTCAATAGATAGATAGAGATATTGTGAGACAGTCGTCAAAAGCGATTTTGTTTGTCTTTAATGGAACTAACTGAACTAATCGCTTAAATGTCTATGATGTATTAAAAAAAAGAACTCAAACTCCGGAAAACCGCGTGTAATTCTTATCCCCTTTGGGAAATCTGAAATGTGTAATCTGGGTGACATGTCGGTCTCGCTATTATGACGACAATATACACGTATAATCGTGGAGAGACATTAACATCTTTCTCGAGCTATCTGTAAAACTGGTGACTATAAGATTATAATTACGTGGTATCTAACGTATATTTGTGAACTACTTCACAAGAGTCAAGCGTGGCAAACCAGGTTCAAAATCTTTGCTGTTTTATACAATTTTTATTTATTTATTACAAACATTTACAATATCATTACAGGTATTCCTAGATCAATATTGTAAGACAAAATATATTCAAACATAATTCCATTAATAAATACTTAAGATATGATGTACATTCATGAAATTAATCTAATATATAAAATTCTCGAGTCTAGATGTGCGTAATTGAACTCCTCCGAAACGGCTTGACCGATTCTCATGAAATTTTATGTGCGTGTCGGGTAGGTCTGAGAATAGGACAACATCTATTTTTCATCCCCCTAAATCACAAGGGTAGCCCACCCCTCAATTCTTTTTTTTAATTTTTCGACATATTTCTGTTTCTTATTTTTTTTTATAAAGCGGGATACAAAAATACATGCAACCCTAAATTTTCAACCCCCTACGATCAACCCCTATTTTTTAAATTTTATTTTTCGGCAAGACAACGTTTGCCGGGTCAGCTAGTTATTATTATAAAATTAAAAGAAATACAATTATTTATTAAATTAAATTTAAATTAAAATTATTCATTAACCTAACCTAGTGCAATGCAGCTTTGCGCTGCCTCTGCGAATTTCGAAACGAATATTAATATAGACATAAAAATCTATTTAGAGGGACATCATACACTATTTCTCTTAAAGTTAAGTTGCATTGCACGTCATGATTGAACTGTGGAACAATACCTTCTCTTTGCTAGTAAGGTTTCTGAGATCTTGGAAAAACTCGCACACACTTACTATTTAATTTTGTTCTACACCAACTTTGTATTAATATACTCGACTTTAAAATATTACCAAAAAAATAATTAATTGTTAAGGCTAAGTTTTAATTAATTTGTAAGCTACGTTCTGAACGTCAAAGTCTTTAGACACGCCGGAACGGCTGTAGTTATTTGAGATAAATCATGAATGTCGGTCAAGGCCGTACAACTGGCAAGTCCTCGCTACACTCATGCCTATGTATATGATAATTACATCATATTTCTATTATATTTAATTGTTGTTTTTTTAACGTAGATTCGTTGTTGCAAACGCACCTGTACTAGAATTAATAATATGATGTGTTCACAGCCTTTTGATTAGATTGAAAACGAAATTAAGTTTTGCTGGTCACGCCCCTGTTACTCTGTTACAGTTCTACGAAGTAGCTTCCTAATGGTGACAAACAAACAATAACTCTAACTCTAACAATGTTATAGTAAAAATATTGACCTTAAATTAAACGCAGTGACTATTTATTAGTCCGGATACTGTACGAATAATTTGTCATTAGTCATCCGGCCAATTTTGTTTTTGTTTTTTTTTTAGGTAGGTTTAGGTTAGTTTAGGTTTAGGTTTTTTTTTTCAATTTCTAAGAGCACTACTTACAGAAAAATTAAAACAGAATTTCCTACTGTATTTTTAGACCAACAGCTTAAAAATAATAAAAGCACAGGTTTTATGTAAAAATAAAAGAAATTATTTATGCATAAATTATAAAATTTCAAAATAGCCGGATTAATAAAACAAAATAACAGTAGTAACAACAACAGTAACAAAATTATTAGACGGGCCTCGTGGCGCATTGGTAAAACTACCGGCTGCAGCCCTGAGGTCGGGGGTTCGATTCCCACCCGAGCACAAATATTTGTGACAAACATTTATATTAGTGCGGCGTCTGGGTGTTTTTCTATGTATTTTAAGTATGTATTTACAAAAGAAAAGTATATATGTATTAGTATCCGTTATCTAGTATCCATAGCACAAGCATTTAGTTGCTTAGTTTGGAACTGGAGGGCGCTGTGTAATTTGTGTCCAAGATATTATTATATTATTATTCGTACGGTATCCGGATAAATAATTACAAATTATTTCTGCAGTAACCGGAAAAATAATAACAAATTATTCGTACAGTAACCGGATGAATAGAGTCAGCCACACTATTAGTCCGGATACTGTACGAATAATTTATCATTAGTCATCCGGTCAAATTCTTTTTTGTTTTTTTTTTAAGGTAGGTTTAGGTTAGTTTAGGTTTAGGTTTTTTTTTCTATTTGTAAGAGCATTACTTACAGAAAAATTAAGATAGAATTAAGATAGAACTGTATTTTTAGACCAACAGCTTTTACTGTATAAAAATAAAAGCACAGGTTTTATGTAAAAAAAATAAAAGAAATTATTTATGCATACATATAAAATTTCAAAATAGCCGGATTAACAAAATAAAATTATTCGTACGGTATCCGGATAAATAATTCCAAATTATTCGTACAGTAACCGGATAAATAATAACAAATTATTCGTACAGTAACCGGATAAATAATAACAAATTATTCGTACAGTAACCGGATAAATAATAACAAATTATTCGTACAGTAACCGGATAAATAATAACAAATTATTCGTACAGTAACCGGATAAATAATTCCAAATTATTCGTACAGTAACCGGATAAATAATAACAAATTATTCGTACAGTAACCGGATGAATAGAGTCAGCTTAAATTAAATCTGTCTCGGTTTTATTGCCAGCATTTCTGTCCCGATTTGCTCTCCCAAAAATACCAAAATAGAGTATTCCGTGGTCCAGGGGCAGCTGTCAGTGTCAACTAAATATTTATATGAAAAAAACAGGAAGACTAGAATTTTAAAAACAATCTATTTCGGATAGAGTTTACTACATGAGATTTTCGTTGGAAATGTATCAAACATACAAATATGTACAGTATATCAACTTTTTCTAAATTGGGAGCTTTTCGTAAGTAGCGTCTGTTATTTATTTAATCATCCATTCTTTCTGCACGCTCTTACTCCACGTTAATTACACAAAATTTATACTTGTAAGTGCTCTAGATACAATGCTAGAAGGCCTGTCCATGGCTATGTGTATACAGTATAAGTGTATTTATTTAATTTAAATTTGATTTATTTCTATAAATATGGCGACATCAAACAACTGATGTTACCATCGATCATTTAGATTTAAACCTTGAAAATTATACGATACCGGAATTTAACGTGCATTATACGAGTGGGGTGAATACCTACGGGAACGGATGTGGGGATTTTCATGGAACTTAAAAGAATGTGTTTCCGATTTTGGAAGCGGCAACTAGTCGCGTAATAATTTGTTAAAACGTTTCTGCCTGTATAATGGCGGCTTGGGTGGGCACCGCTTGGCATGGACTCTGTCCTGTCAGTGTACGGACAGTGATGACTCGAGCGCGTGTTGCCAAATTAATCATCTCCCAGACGATGTGAAATGCCGACGCTAATTAATATTCAGTTATGTTATTGTTGAATCGCGTAATGAACGGAAATAGATCATTGGAAAGTACAGGAGTCTCTGAGCAGCAAACAATTGGTATGGAGATACTAATGTTGCCGAGTCCCGGTCGACTCCTTCCGATAACACGCACGATGTGTATCAGACTAAATAGATATCTCGTAAAAACATATTGAATGAACTCGCGATCGGAAACAAACATAAATAAACTGGCCAGTATGTGTTTATGTAATAGTTCAGATACATAATGCGAGTAGATTGACACAAACGTGCGGACTGCGGTATTGCACACACTATATTGCCGTACTGTACGTGTGTTTGTGAGTTCATTTGTGAAGCTGTAGAGACTCGTCCAGATTATATCCATTTGTTTCCTGTTTATTCAGGTACGTTTACGCGCACTATTGACTGCGTCTCTGTATATCGCTGGATCACTTTGATGCACAGTTTTATAGGTTCTCTGTTGGGCTGGTTGAATGGAAGCAGTAGGTAACGTACGTCGGTACCTGAATTATCTATGCCGCGAGGTCGTTTTCATTGATGTCTGTCTGAGCGCGGTGAATTACAGAGCATCATAAATTCTGTATTAATTCCGTCTAAATGTTCCATTTTCTTGGTGAACACTGCGCAAATTGTCATGTTTAGTTTTTGTTCAGGCTTAGTTTTTGTTCAGTCGTGTGGACAGGCCTAAATGGATTTAAGAGTCTCGATTCTGTAAACAGGTCTGTTTTTGTGTTCACTGGTTTACCCCTGACACTTAGAACTACAACTGTGTATATCTGGACATTTCATCATTTGAATGTCACCGAGTTCGTATGAATGCTTTTGTATATATTATATATATTGTTATTTATTTCACTCTTGTTTAACTTCTATTTGCATGATACCGTTTATAATTAAATGCTGTTACTGGGTTAAATATTTCTGCCAGTCTCGTGGTCAGTGTTGATCGGTTAGTTTTTAGTCTATTGACGTGCCGTTTAAGGATATTTATTATTGGATTTCTTAGAGGATGCAATTTTATTCTTGGGATATGTGTGGGGATCAAAAGAAGCTTAACACCAAGTTTTCGGGGTTGCCGTCCTTGTCCCCCGGTCGCCTAAACACTGGAGGTCAAATGATTACTGCTGATAATGACTGATAATGACTACTAATATTGCGGTTGTGTTAATATGTATTGTATTGTTGCAGGTGATGCTGGGCGGGGCGGGGTCCCCATGCGGCGGCGTCGGCGAGGAACTCCTCACCGTCACCGTGGTACGCGACGAGCACGGATATGGCATGAAAGTGTCCGGTACGTTACTTAAGTACATCCGAACAGTACAGTAACAATACTGTTTGCTGCATGAATGGACCGGCTCGATCGGTGAAATACCACGACCTCAAAAATATCGACGTAAATGCCGTGTATCTCTCGGTGTGAGAGGTATCCGGAGCCCCTCCCTTTTCCCCTATCCCATTTCTATCCCACTTCCGACGCCTTTCCTTTACCATTTTAAAAGGGCGGTTACGCATTTAACACTATCTGTGTTGGGGGTGTCCGGCGGGCGGCGTCAGTTGCTTTTAATAAGGACAAATGAATAATATACTACACCTATATTAATTAACATTCCTTTAGTTCTGTACATGTAGTGCTAATGAATTCTATGTATCCACTATAGGTACGTTAAAACATGCCTAATGTGTTGTACTGGTGAAAGTTTAATGGCAGTATTGATGCCAATAGCGATGTTATGTTCACCGGCTCTGTTCGTCTGTCTGTATGTGCCGATCGCACTTGTGTCGTGTATCTATATAAAGAGGATTTATTCAATACTAGTTGACCCGGCGAATTTTGTTCCGCAGCAAAAATACTTAATAATAACATATCTTCACGCCTTTTGTTACCCGAAGGTGTAGGCAGCGGCTGTTAAGCCTCGTCTCGCCGTTATGTTTACGTCCCAAATGGTATAGGTGGCGAACCTATTGCCATACCAGGCACAAAGTTTTCAGTTATCGATATTTATCACACATAACTTCCGAAAATAATTTTGAAAAGTCATTGGTGTGAGCCAGTGTCTGGAATCGAACCCGGACCTCTGGATCAGAAGCCGTGTGCTCGACCACTGCGCCACCGAGACTAAATACTTAATAAATAAGTATATTTTGAATTAGTCACATTTTTTTTTACTATATCATACGTGAATTGTAGATAAAAATCACCCCGTTGACACCTTTCATTTATTAAAAAATCTACATCACAATCCGTTGCGTATTTTCTAAGATATAAGCACAAAAGGGGACATACAACGGAAAGCGACTTTGTTTTATACTATGTAATGATCACTAGTGTCCGACGGGCTATTTTTGGCCGAAGCCGATTATTCGGCAATCTCCACAACCTTCGGCCGAAGCCGAAGGTTTATAAACTATTAGTAATTTAATAATTTCCTTCAATATTAACCACAGCTAAATAAGATATCGACGTAAAGTGGCTCATGACGCTTTTCTCTCGGTGATAAAGGTTTCCGCACTGAACTAAGTGCAGTCCGGTCCGCCAGTCACTCACTCTTTCGTAACAGTTCGTTTAATTCTGAATGTTCTCGGACCTTCGGCGGGACCTTCAGCTTCGGCTTCGAATCCGGCCGAAGCCGAAGCTTCGGTCGGACACTAGTGATCACCCTCCTGTGGTTCCTATGTTTGTGTGACGAGATTCTTATATTGTGATTGGATACATTTATGCGAAAGTAAAATAAAAATAATCATTCACCACGTTTCTTTTTGATTTTACTTTTATCAAGATTATATTAGATCTAAAAAAGTCTCGGCGGCTTCTGATCCAGAGGTCCGGGTTCGATTCCTGACACTGTTTCCAAGTTATGTGTGACACTGTTTCGATGACTGAAAACTTTGTGCCCGGTATGGATTGCCATACCGGGCACAATGTTTGGTGGCGAACCTTTTGAAGTTCGCCACCTATTCCATTTGGACGTAAACATAATGGCGAGACGAGGCTTAATAGCCGCTGCCTACACCTTCGGGTAACAAAAGGCGTGAAGTCATGTTATGTATGTATATATATTAGATCTCGATAACAGCGCCATCTGCCTTCACGCGTTATTGCTGATGGTGTGGGAGTGGTTTGGATCGTCTAGTGTCTTAGGTTTCACTAAAATGTGAATTGCGTAAAGATGAAATAAAAAAGCGTCCAGTGTATAGTAAAAAACAAATGTGTCTGATTGTATGTTTGTACATGTTCCAGGCGACAATCCCGTGTATGTACAGTCCGTGAAGGAGCACGGCGCCGCGTGGCGGGCGGGGCTGCGCGCCGGCGACAGGATCCTGCGCGTGGACTCGGTGCCGGTGCAGCACCACACGCACCAGCAGGTCGTGCACATGATACGAGGTGACCACACACTCTTCTCTCACTACATTATCTAAACTATTCATATCTATTGCAATCGCACCAAAACACACGGTACAAACTCTTTCTTATTGACACAGTGTCAAGGCATACGGACATTAATGATAGAAAAACCCGCATCCTAAACAATTCATGTATACGCGATCAACTTGAACATAACAGTAGGGAGTGCGGAAATGCTGAAACCGGCGCGGACACCGCCGCGGACACCGCCGACAGTACCGACACCGATATAAATGTCTCTGCGCACGAAATGTAGCGTGCGGGGTAAAACTCCTTGACCTTCACTTTATTACAATATATTATTTTATTTTACTATCCACTTTATTGATAGGGTCATGTAGACACTAATATAATATAAACTGTTAACCGCCAGGAACTCATTGTAACTTAAATAGTCAAACCAAACTTAATTTTTTAACGAAAACTAGCTTTCCAGGTCAACCAGTATATTTTTTTAGAAATGTATTGGCCTGGCCAGGTTGGTAACCCAGCAACGGACTTGTCAACAACTAAAATGTGAAATGCTATTAATAATAGCTATGCGCTGATGTAACGATATAATATTATTATATATATATATATATATATATAATTTATGTGTCACGTTGTTTGTGGCGCCTAAACTACTTAACCGATTTTATTCTATTTGAATGCACACCGTATTTTCAGTTTAGTCCAACTTTAGATAGTATAGCTCATATCTCAATTCAATATCGCGATGTTACTTTAATTCCAAATTATTTGTTTATTTTATTTGTTAACTCGCTAACTAACCATAAATAAGCATCTGGTAATGACTCTATTAATACCATGTACTAGGGATGTAACGGAGGTAGTTTTATCGGAACCGAAATCGGAATCGGAGATTTCAAATTTGATTTATCGGAATCGGAATCGGAGGCAGGGTCAGTTTGATAAGGACAAATAAAACATCATTTATAGTCTTTTTTTCATTGTCATTTTTTGTAAAATAAAAAACAACAGTGAAAAAAATGCCATAATTCCAAATAATCAAAAGAGTAAAGTAAAGAATTTAAAGTATAATTATAATTAAAACCCAAAGTAGCGTGTTACATTTGGTTACGTTACAATAAATATACAAAAGCTAAAACAAATTAAATCAAAATGGACTCCACAAGTAATGTATTGTACTTTATGAACAAAAGCTTTCAAGCTTTGTCCCCATCCAATCTATTTCTTAAGGAGTCGTAAATTAGGCCAGCACCACTAAAAAGTTGTTCGCTCGCTACCGGGCCCGGTGGACATGACAAATATTGGCGGGCAATTGATTTGAGGGGCTGGAATTGTGTATTTCCATTTACTTTCCACCACAATAACGGATCATCACTAATACTCATACGTTATTCTTTATTGTACGAATTTAGCATACTTTTCATTACAACAAATTTGTCAAAAACTGCATATCTTTCAGATGTGGTATCATCATCGTCTTCATCACTACTTAACAATTGTTACTCGTTTATAGATGTATCTGCATCTAATTGTGACATTATTTCGGTTTCAATTTTCTCTTTAACGACTTCATTAAAAAAAATGTTTTATAGCGAGGATCTAGGTACGTTGCTATTGCAAAGAAATTATTTGATTTAAGGTCACCAAATTTGAAATTTAATTGATCGACAGTGCATTTTATTATAGTTTTAAATTTTTCATTCGTGTCTTGTTCACTGCCTTCAGTTTGTAATGTATACTTGAGTCTGTGTATAAATGGAATTATTGATGAGATATTGGCGTTATTATCACTCATATTTCGGGTAATTTCTTCAAAAGGTCGATGTGTAGTCACTATTTTTGTCCCACATAAAAACAGATCACTTTCATTGATAATAAGCCGCAAAAATCCAAACAATTATCTATAACCTATAAATGTTGTGAGCGTAATAAATAATAACAAAAAGTGAAAAAATAATTGATCATAGAGTGCACGTAGCGGAGGTACATGTATGAACCTGTTCGGCACAGGCCGTCGCGCGCCGCTCGCTTCGTTTCGTCCAACCTCCGATATAAAAGTATCAGAACCGAAGTCGGAACCGAAAGTGTAATAATAATCGGATGTTCCGACTTAACGGAACCGGAATTGAAGCTCCGTTACATCTCTGCCATGTACATGGACATTGGTACCATAAACTACTAACTAACAGTTCCAAGTAACAGTTGCAAGTAACGCTTCAAAAAGACCTTAATTTACTGTTAAAATCGCATGACATTAAGTTATCTAAGTAGTTTCTGAGATCCCCGATGATAGTAATTAAAGTTTTGAAATTTATTTATTTTAATTGTCTATACAAACAGCAATACAATGATAACATATTTTGTTCCCAAACTAAGCCTAGGCTTGTATCTTGGGATACAATTTTGCAGTCATGTTTTTAGCTTCATCAAAATTATTACTGTTACAGTGTTGAAATTGTACTTTTATTTCACATTTTTTAAAGAAATTTTAATGCAAAGTTTTAATATTATTATAATTGTAGATAATGATTAATTGTGTATGAGGATCAGACCCCAAAGATATATATATTTGCAACATCGGCATTGACGAAACGTTTCAATAAAATTAGGCCTCGTATCGTATATTAAGAACTAGCAGACCGCGCGAACTTCGTACCGCCATATTTTAGACATTTTCCACTAAAAAGATTATTGCCGCGATCATATTAATACCCCAAAGCTTTCCTCATAAATGGACTATCAACACTATTTTTTTTTCAATTCAAGTTCCTGATTTATACATACATTACTTCACGCCACTTGCGGGGTAGGTAAACCTTACTTGCTTAGCTTTTGATATTAGCGACTAACAACCTAGATATGATGAAAATAATGGCAGTTAAAATATTAAGCAGTTGAATGAATGCATGAATGGGCTCAACCGGTGAAATACCACCACCTCGCAGAAGATCGACGTAAAGTGGCTCATGCCGCGTTTCGTTCGGTGAGAGAGGTACCCGGAGGTCCACCTCCCTTCCCCATCCTTCTCCCTTAAAGGTCGGCAACGCGACGGTAACACTATAAGTGATGCCGGTGTCCATGGGCGGCGCAGGTTGCTTACCTTCAGGTGACACGTTTGCTCCTTTGCCCTCCTATCCCATAAAAAAAATTATTATCAACTTCAATCAATAGCAATACCAGGGACTTTGTCAGAAATTTTTTGTCAATCTAGTTTTTTTAAATACTACTTGAACCTTTTTTTTTTAATTTGTCAGTATCGTCGATTTAAAAAAAAAACCTGGTCACCACATGTTCTTACCAGTATGGCTAACTCACAGTGAGTGTTTTTTTTTATGTTTTAAATGATGTCGATTTGGCACCTTGGTATTACTCTTATCAAAATAAATTCACTAAATTTTAAAAGAGATCACGATATTAAAAATGTAAATTTAAATAGACGGGCAACTATGTGGTATGCAGATGTGTAACAAACTCGCTAAGTCTTTATATTTTAGAAAAAGACGCCAAGATTGAGGTGCGTAGGGATATCTTGCGCTTGGTCCATTTATATGAAGTTGCAATATTGTAAAGAATTATAGATAATACTAGCTGCCCAGCAAACGTTGTCTTGCCGAAAAATAAAATTTAAAAAATAGGGGTTGATCGTAGGGTGTTGAAAATTTAGGGTTGCATGTATTTTTGTATCCCGTTTTATAAAAAAAATAAGAAACAGAAATATGTCGAAAAATTACAAAAAAAAAATTGAGGGGTGGGCTACCCTTGTGATTTAGGGGGATGTAAAATAGATGTTGTCCTATTCTCAGACCTACCCGACACGCACATAAAATTTCATGAGAATCGGTCAAGCCGTTTCGGAGGAGTTCAATTACGCAGATCTAGACTCGAGAATTTTATATATTAGATTATAATATCTGTGTGAAGAACTAACTGTAAACTAACTGTAGCTTTGACCCATGACTTTGGTTACTTAAGTATGAAAATATTTTTAAATCTTTTAATATTCGCGTTCCATATTACATAAATATAATGAACGGATAATTACGCGACACATTTAGGTAAACAAATTATCTGTCTGCTTGTGACAATGGCCAGTGCAACCAGGCCGAAACGTCAAGCCAATAATAAAAGTAAGTATTTGTTTACCTACACTTTTCGTGTTATTTCCCGTTTATTATACTCTTAAATAGATCAAATTCTAATCTAATGTGTCTAAATAGACACGGGGTCACAGATGTTACAGGTTCACATCACCTATTAATTATTACAAAATAAATATACATATACCCCAAAAGACGATTAAATACTACAAACTCATTATGACAAAAAGAAAAAAAAATTCTAAGAAAATTAAAAAAAAAATTACCTGCCAGCTATGAGCGGCGCTAATGACGCGAGTCGGGCGGGTCTCCCGATCATATAATATATGTGCGCGGAATATTTGCCTAAGAAACGTATACTTACATTTTGTATTTTGCGATATCTTTTGAATTAAATGTCCGAATTGAATAATTCAAAAAGTTCTAGAAAGGTATTGAATCTATCTTTATATTGAAGTAATTTATTTTGAGTAGAGTTAATACCAAAGTACAGAATAAAGAACTTTTATTACTTATAATTATTTTTAAAAATTCAAAAAACACTTATTGTGCGATAACTACAATAGTTAGACATATGGCGTCGCGGACTTTTCTATCGACAATTGTATGTTCTGTGAAACTGTAGTACATTGTTTTGTTCTATAAGCAATAGTTTTTGCAGCGTTCGCGATTTAAGAATTTTTTTCGGGTCTTTTTCTTACACCTTGGGTTACACTATTGAACTTATAGTAAGGATCCCTAACTTATTTGAAAATATAATATAGCCTAAAGCCTTCCCCGATAAATGGACTATACACCAGTGAAAGAATTTTTGAAATCGGACCGGTGGTTTTTGAGATTAGCGCGTTCAAACAAACAAACTCTTCCGGTTTATAATATAAGTATAGATTATAATATAAGTATAGACTAGTTGACCCGGCGAACTTCGTTCCGCATCAAAAGAAATAAATTAGTAATATTTGGATCTTAAAAAGTTCAATTTGTGCTATTTATCGGCACGCGTTTTGGCGCGTAAACGCAACTGCTATGTACCGCTATGTTAATACTGTAATATCTTCGTAAATATTAGTTTAAATTACATGCTGTAAATGGCTATATTATTCTATATTAAAAGCACAATCTATTTAAGACACTTAATTGCATGAAAATTAATGCTGTAATGTTTAAAATTGCTTCGTAAATAAGCCATTATTTCTCGTAAAAAGTAAAAAAATAGACATATGCCCTCGCGGACTTTTTTATAGACCTTTTAAAGGTGTATAATAATGTAGTACATTGTTTTGATTTATCACTTAGGGTTCAGGCAGCGTTTTCGATTAAAGTTTTAAATCTTGAAAATTATCATTTTTTTTCACTACACTATTCATGAATTTTAGATCAAAACCACCCTGTTGACACCCTCTAAATATTAAAAAAAACCGCATCAAAATCCGTTGCGTAGTTTCAAAGATTTAAGCATACAAAGGAACATAGAGACAGAGAAAGCGACTTTGTTTTATACTATGTAGTGATTATACTCGAGTGGGGATCGAACCCGCCAATCTCCATTCCACAGTCAGTGGAACCGTGTATTGGTAAAACTATCGACTGTGGAATGTAAGTAAGTTGTGCTCTTTATAAATTAAGCGTGTTATAAATATACGTCTGTTAAAAGTTCCACTTCAGTAGCGCGGAGGGACTCTACGTAATTTTTTTTTTTAATTTTGTCTGTTTACCGGCTTCTCCCGGGTAATCTTTAAAATGGCTGTACGGATTTTTATGTGACTTTTAATAGCAGGTAGGTGCTGTAATAAGGAGTAACTTAGGCTACTTTTATTTTAGAAAAATCTCATTTCTTGCTCTGAGACGAAGTAAAGGCGAACCTTTGTATACATTGTTTCAGATGACCACTAGCATTATATTTTCGTACTGAAACCTACTGTCATAGTTTATATTTTCAATAACCTCTAACTGAGTATTGGTCAGTTGGTACAGTATCCTCCGACGAACACACATTTAGCTATAACAACCAATCCTCACGGCAAGTCCATTGCGGGGTAGGCAGAGGCCGAGATGTACGCAGCCGCGTACGATCTCGGCCGGGGAGAGGGGGACCCGGAAGCGCGGGGACACGAAGTGCGGAGGCGGGAGGCCTTCCGGCGGGTCCTGGGGAACTGGCGCGACGCGCTGGTCCTCCAGGGCTGTGCGCGTCAGCGCGCCGTCGGGGCCGTCCTGCCCCACCTCGAGGCCTGGGTGCTCCGTAAACCCATTTACGGAGCACCCAGACACTGTCCTGGACCTACAGGTTGACTCAGATACTCACCGGACACGGGTGCTTCGGTGAGTATCTGAGTCGAATAAAACGTGAAGAGACGGCGAGATGCCACCATTGCAACCGAGGTCTGCCCGGCCTGAGCGGCCGAGCGCCGAGTCCTGGTCGACGGGATCGGGCGAGACTTGTCCCCGCCGGCGTTGGTCGCGACAATGCTGGCGGGAGAGGAGGAGTGGAGGGTCGTGGTCTCCTTCTGCGAAGCATCGGGAGAGAGCCGATTCCGCTCAAAGGCGACGGGTCGCGACCCGGGAAGGATGACCCCCTGGTGCGGCCGGGGAGGGTCGTCGGGGGCGCCTCACTGAGCACCCCAACACTTTTGTGACAGAGGAGGGGCGACGGCGCGGCGGGGTGGACCAGAGGGCTTAACCGTATCCTGGACCATCCCAACGCCGGAGGAAGGCCGCCGCGAGGTTTTGCAGGCGGGGGTGTGCATAAAGCATTTCCTCGCGTAAAAAAAAGGCAGAGAAAACAAAACGCCATACGGCACATTCTTACATGAACGCGTCTTTGAATTTCATCACCCTTTTCATTTAGTCTCGTCTATTTTTAAGGCTTCTGACATCAACTTCCTTGAGGACACATCCTGTCTGGTCCTGAAAAGTGTGTTCTGGCAACACACATTTATATCACACAAATTCCCGCTCTCTATCTGTTAGGTAAAACATAACTTCATGTATGTTACAGCGAACGCGACTACCATGCTCACCGTACAGCAGAGCACGTCCAGACACAAGACTCCGATCACAGCACCAGTGCCTGTCAATGTGAGTACCTACCGCTACTCGTGTACATAATTATAAACTATTTACAATTTCGCGCATATATTCTGACGCATCCGCGAAATAGTGCCTGCGTCGAATAAAACGACAGGTAACTAGATAGCCGCGGTTTCTTCCAGTAAGCGTTTTGCCATAAAGAGGCGTCCGAGGATCCCCTTCTATGTAAGTGCGTGTCGTTCTATTTGCCGGTTGTAACTTGTTTTGCATTTGACATTTAAAGTTGTTCAGTAATTTTAATAATTTCATCACAATGTCAGGACTAACTTTTTGTGGTATGTATACAAAATTGGTTGAGTACCGCTTGCTGAAGTATTGGAGTAGCAATGACAGCTATAGGCAGCCAAGATGACGGTTTTTTTTAATATTTTTGACTCGTCACTGTAGAATGTTTCCATTGTCTTTGGGGTAAAAATAATTCAACTAGTAATAGAAGATAAAAAAAATTAAAAATAAATAACAAGTATTTACTTAATAATTAGTGGACTAAGGTTATAACAAATGAGTTCTTTGTAATTCCATTTATTTACCGTATATATATATTGTAGTAGAGCGTTACGAGAGGAACTAATTGTGTTAATGTATGTAACGTAAACATTTAACCTTGGCGCGTTATCAGCGCGAGAAATTGCAATCAACAGGTGGGCGGGTAGGCGGGTGGCTAGGTGTCTGTTACACACACGTACGAGCAGCCAGTCAGTTGCACGACAAGGACGCAGTATTGGGAAACTGACCGATTACCATTATACATGTATAATAATTGTAGTACTGTAGAATGTTTTATTATTATTATTATTTTTTATGGGATAGCACAGCAAACGAGCAAGTGGATCACCTGATGGAAAGCAACTTCTCTCCTCCCATGAACATTCATTTTGACTTATTTAAAATCTTCATCAACAGTTCAAAACTCTAATCCCTCCGATCTATTCTTAGTAGAAACAAGCCTATTGTACATGTCAGATATCTAGCTCTCTCGGTACTAGACCGGAATGATTTGGATCGTTCAGGTTATTTTAAGATTATCGTTGGAAATAAAATAAAGTAACTACTTTAAAGTAGTCCTGTGTTCGTTTGTTGAACCTAAGTACACACCGGTGACTTTTCTGTAACATTTTCAGAAGTTATATGCACTCGCCTATAACTAACAAAATTGTGCCCAGTGTACAATAGCATTAGCATCGTCACCTGGCACCATATATATATAATTAAATCGGCGTGTTGAGGCATCACTATACCTAATAGCTTTTGGACCAGTAACACAACCTTTGAATACGCAGGCTGTAATCAAGTGAAAATAAACTTATTATGTTCCGACATTCCGTGCTTTGTCTATATTTACTTGTCATTTGCCAGTAATTTGTACAAGTAGACTGCAACATTTGTGTAGGTAGTTACATAGCGCACGGAAGCGCACCACTTTGTAGACTGAGAGCGATCTGAAATGTACACACTGGTGTGTTTGGACAAGTGTGTAGGTTCGCTAGTGGCAGTGGTGATGGTGTGGCCTCACCACCAGTGCACAGGTGGACGGAAATTACACATTTACTTGTTCAACTAGAACTACTATACACCGTCCATTATATTATTGTATTTCAGACAGATGGTAATTGTAGTTGCAGCAGAATTCAAAACTTAAATTTATTCAAGAACTTAATAAAAATTTTAATTTAAAAAGTCATCAGTTAATAAAAGGTATCATGATCGTAGATCTCATTACATATCTAGAAGTACACAATAATAAATCAGAAGGTATTTTGTGTTATTTTATAAATGTTTTATAAAACGATTGCGTGCCGCACACATGATTCTCCAAAATTAGATAACGAAATGAAATTTGGAATCAGTACATTTTATTCCGATCTAGTCACAGGATCAGCACGTAAGCGAGAAAGACGGGTGTTGCGGAATTTGTGGTGGTATTGTTTTAAAGTCGAAAATTATACATAAATACATAAACGCTATAATTACGCTGCCAGTAGACCGAGATGAGGAGAAATTTGATTTCAGGTAGATTTTTAATTGTATATATTGTAAATAACGTAATTAATTTATTTGTTCTCAATAAATACATAAATGATAATTTTTGCAATAATTATTCACTAATCATTACTCGTCTGTAGAACTCTCTTCTTCCGATAACCAATCTTCGCTGACAAGGATAATGAGATTGTGTTCTACCATATTATTAAAAGCCGATAACAATCGATCGACTACCCACATCCCTTAACATCGCAGTGACCTTACTGTGACAACGTAATAGCAACGAGTATTCGTGAGCCGTCTGAAATACAATAATGTAATGGACGGAGTGTAGCCACTAGCACACTACTAATTGTTGCTGTCCATGCTAAAAGTGGTTCTTTTTGTTTATCTTTTTGTTTAACATATTTAGATGCGATAGTTGAGGAGACCAACTAAGATTAAACTTTTTTATCCGGCAATCGTCAATTAACTGCGTATAAGTTAATTAATTATTAATTTCATTTTTAAAACTTATTACAATTTTAAGCAAGTTCGACTCGAGATTGAACCATTGAAAACGGATATGTGTGCACAGTGAAGAAAATTTGCGATGGGTGAAGATTGGCTACAATTTATTTTATTTCTTACTGTGCACACATATCCAGATCTACATCAGGTCACTATTATTGTTCCTAATATATTGAATCAGCCAGAGTAGCCACTAATGGTGATGTTTGAATATTTGCAGTTGGAAAAGCAGCGGCAGTTAGAGGTGTCCAAAGTTCACACGTTTCGACTCATGTTGGAGCAGGAACAGAAGTTCATTAGAGACTTGAGAAGTACGTATCTACTTATTGAACACACGCATAATTTCATTTTTTTATGGGATAGGGGGCAAACGAGCGAGCGGATCACCTGCAACTCTGATGGTGAAAGTTGTGTTGCGGTTGTGTTGTCCAGCCGGCCCGGCCCATTCATGTAGCGAACTCTACCACTGTTATAGATTACCTTTTCATTTCGAGTGTTATTTAAATATTTACAAGTACAATTTGTTTATTATGAACGGTAACTGTTCTTCATGGATAGGAACTATCAGTTGATTAAATTATCCTTGGATGTAAACTGGCAATCGGGATGTGACAAAAGTACAACACAATTCCCACTTCCTCTGACATGTTCACGCCTTAATGACCGTCACGTCATATAACACGTACATAATTTACGTTCGATCATATTTAATTGCATGTACTCACAGTCTGGAGCTGACCGAGCTGGCGGTTACATTACACCTACACTGCGTTATATAATAGTAACCAAATATTGCTTGTTGGTGTTCTTTTTCTACTGGCGGGTCCGGCGGGTCCGGCGGGTCCGGCTCAATACTGGTTACATTATGTCAACTTTAAGCTGTTCATAAAGATGTTAATATAAGTCTATCAATACCAATTTTGTAAAGAAAGGGGTGATGAGGGGTGATTATAGCTTAGCACCACGCCGCTGTCTGCTGCCTTACTAGAAAAAAGAAACATATTTGTTTCAGATGAAATATCCAAAGTGCCTGACGTCCGTAAACAAGCAGAACTACAATCTGCCGAACTCAGGTGTTCCAAGCTTCAGCATGAAATAGACACGATCATGGCCGGACAGGTAACTGACGTCACCCACAACACACGCGCACAGACACACACACCTATATATATTTAAGTACACACTCCACACTATACATACAACTCACTATATAAATACTTCACATACGTACATAGCAATGCAGCATTTTATTACTTGTCTTTTCAAACATATAACTGTACTTTTTTTTTAATTCTAAATGTTCTGGTTACACTTGCGGCCAATTTGCGAATTCAACCTTGTGTATTATCTTTTTCTACTTATAATAGTTTCATGTTATTTATGTACGATATAATTTGAACTCGGACTAAATACACGGTGGACGCGATACGCTGTTCCTCTGATCCAAATATTCATTACATCAAATAAAGCTTATTGACAGCGCAGCGCTGTGTTTGTGTTACGTTCAGATACGGTGTAATGTAAATAAATTAATATGTTTTCTTGCTGTTTTCACGTGGGCCGTCCTACTGCTCAATAATAAAGTAATAAATAATAATTTATAACTAAGTTTTTGAATTATATAAAACAATATTGTAAAAGTGAATACAATGGTGGTCGCTAGTGTAATCATTGAGGAGACGAAAGTGAACTCTATCAAATCATAATGATCACGTGTCGTGTCCATGTTGCGATTCCAGTGTTCGATGTGCGGAATACATTCATAATAAGTGTGGGTTTACTTGATAATGTGAAGGACGTGACTTCTGGTCTAGTTTGTTATCTGATCAATTCTAATTCAATAGTTCAGCAGGTAAACCCTGAACTGGCACTTTCAAATAATAACCTGCTGTGGAGCAGCAGGTGCTGCAGGAGGTGATTGTAATTACATATCAACATTATTATTACATTCACCTTCGATTCGAAGTCATCACATAAAAGAACCATGGTTGGCAAACAGACGAAGGAAAGATATGAATTTGTGATCCTTCGACGGTTTTTCTTTGTGGTTTTATGCATAATTCCTATGTAAAATTTTGTGCTATAGACCAATTTATCTTTTAGTCATTATAAAACAAATATCGAGCGTATGAGCGTAGTAGTTTTTATTACCACCACAGAATAAGTCCAAGTCAAGTTAAACCCACACTTATCACGATTGTATGTTGACACATCGCACGAACTGTGAACAACACTAACCACTCATTGGGGACAGCTCGGGTCGAGTGTTTTGTCTGCTGTCTGCTTCTGTGCGTGCTTGGTTTGTCAACTGTGACGTCACCGAATATCACCCTACTTACTACATGTGTATGTGTGTTTGTGTCTCATATTTATGTGGGACTCGGACGATGGTATGTAACAGTGTAACAAGAATAACAACATATGGGGCGGGCAGCTTAAATAACACACTAGCTAATGCCTGCGAGCCCGCCCGCGTTTTCTGTTACCGTTTCCAGTACCCACACGTGGACCGACTCCACTATAGTTTTATGTCGTCTAGTTATACCACTACTTAGGAGTAGTTTATTTACAAATATTTGCAATAACTAGTATTGCAAATATTTGTTACAATGCAAATAGCAAGTTTAATATTTTTTCTGTTATTGGATATACGAGTTATTTATTACGAGTTTTATGTTACAACACAATCCATATGTCATGAATGTAGTAACCGAGTGCATAGGATCAGACAGGACAGGACAATCGTCTCAATCTATCTGTTGTGTACCAAACTAAATCAAATCTAGTCTGGGTGTGTCCACCACACAGATATTCGACATCCGTGACATCCGTGGTGACCACTATCGCTCCGGTCTGGTAACCGAGTATTGATCCAATAAAGATCATGCATCATAATCCCATTGATATGATATTATAAGCTTATTTGAGCAACTTGAGGCTGTAGTCATTATTGCCACTCAGATTCCAGCAGGTTCAATCTCCACCCCGCTTCACAAGCATTTATGTGATGAGATATTTCATGCAAAATCGAGAAAACAGTGCTAACCGTTGAGAAATATAAAGAGATAAATATATTACACCAATACAAATATACCTACGACACGACGAAATGGGAAATGCGCTGGCTAGAACCTAAAGAACTTTTAATTCGTACACACGTGACTATATTTGATTTAGTTAGTGACACCAGAAATAGCCGCCGTAACCGAACCAGTCAATACATTTACAAGCGAATAACTAAAAAATTGTAATATCTTTCGTCTCCCCGCGCCGTGGTTATGGTGACTTGCAACACTCACTGTACTGTCTCGCCTGTTGTGATGAGATTTTTTTTTGCTCAGTATGTTTATTTGTTTCATACATTTTTAATCGCTCTATATGTTTTCATGTTGTTAACGGGAATATTAAAATTATATCCAATTTATTGAATATAATACAGGTTCTTATACAATATTCGTCATTGATCCATCATCCCACAGACACGAGTCCTCAACATCGCCCATTTCAAATGGACATATGATAACATGTTCTGATTGTTGTTAATGACTTGAGATATATTGAGCGTTTCATTCCATACCAATGATCGGCTTGTTAGTTAGTTTCTTGTAGTATATTGTGGCTTGAAGTCGTTATCTAAGACGTGACACACACCGGGACGAGACAAACTCAGCACTTTCACACCAATGCAATGTTATATAGACGCTTAACACTTACTATATAGCCGATGGAAGGCGCTCCCTCCACGCCTCGGCTCGCCGGACGGAAACCGCCGGACAAATCCTCCTCCCAGCTGCCGAACACTGGCTTCCTCAGCGGTCTGCCTCGTTCACTGTCGAACCTGACCGGCCAAAGTCTGCGGAATCTACGTCAAGCGAGGAACAAAACGTGCCAAGAAAGCCCCCCTCCGCTCGTCCGACAGAACTCGGACGAATCTAACAACAAACGAAGACACATCCACAATAACACGGTGCCCATGGTGCCCACCACCTGCCTGGACAACGTCACTCCGCCGCCGTTGCCACCGCGCTCCATCGAGAGGCCGAAAAGAATTCCCCTAAGCCCTCCGCCCGTGAATCCCCTGGCTCTACCGAACAAACCGGGTAACAGCACCTCTCCCGCCCACAAACAGTATTACAAGGGCAGATATCACTCGGACAAATTCCCGATGCACCAATCCATGCCGGGTTATGGGGACGAGCAGCGACAGTTCAGGAGGTCCTCCCACTCGCTGGACGGCGAGGTGGAGGGGCCGCAGCCCAACTCGATTGCGATGCAAATGAGCTACCCGCTTGTCAATGCGCCACCGCCATCGTTGCAGGTAATACTCGTGAGCTGAGCTTTTGTACTCGATAAAACAATTCTCTTTACCCAAATTTGTACAAATTAATGATGATATATGATTCGTATCGTCCCGATATTTTAATCTGCTAATTGCCAATTACTGCAAAAACATTCATGTTGGCGCAAAACCAGCCCGGTGGTAAACGGTGATTACCTTGGCCCATGAACTTGCTCCCCACAGCAACCAGGGCATTCCACGCGCGTTGTCTACCCCTTTTAACTTAGTGCTGTAGCGTAATATTATCTCTTAGGGTTGGATTGCTTTTATAAATAATTGTACGACTCCAAAAGCTCACGTCTTTGAATATCAGTTGAGGTAAATATAATATATTACACAGCTGCGTCCTCGCTCTAGGTACAATTTTTCCAAGAAATAGTTTATTTATTTTCCGCACGCTTTCTTCTGTTTCTTTTGAGCATTAGTTTATAAGATATCTTTACAATGAACTGTTGTTAAATGTGTTTAGATTTACAAATTAGGGTAATATACGTAATAAATAAGGTTTAAAGGAGTGCAACCATATGTTTATTTATCTCATAGTGTAATCGTAATATGTATGTATTCCTCTGTTCTAATTATATATCGCATATCCGTGGTGACTTGTTACAATCGTGACTAACTTCACATGTTTAATTTGTTCGTGCTACTTACTAATGAGAACATTTCACTCTGAATTACCCCTTCCACGATTTAATGAAAAATATATAAAAATAAGTCACGATAACGTAGTTTTCTTTTTACATAATGGCTCATGTTATAAATAATTCATGTCACTGAATGCCATTAATATTTTTATAAGTAAATTATAGAATAATAAAATAAATAAACATAATTTTAAAATATCTCTTTCTTGAGATTATTTTGATCGAATCTGTTCTCAGTAACAAATTAACTGTCGATTATTTTAAGATGGGTTAAACGACTAATTATCGTACGGGTGTAGTAGTTAGTGTAAAGTTTATGTTATGTTAAATAAATATTATAGCACTTATGTGTGCAGACCGACAACAGGACTGGTGTGGCAATACTGCACATGAGGAGTAGATCGTCTCCCGAGCAGTTGGACAATGAGCAGATCAGATGTGAGTATATCAATTGGATACTTGACAGTTGAAACGGAAACATTTAGAAATCATAGTGTAATTATAATGATACAATAAGTTTTTTTTTTGCAAAATAAATATGTAATTGTATATTTCTAAATGATTTTATATCTGTGGACTACAATAATTGAGACGCGGGCGTAAAATAGCATCGTCTACTAAATCGTAAATAACGTAGGGCAACAACCAGAGATAAAGTTGTAACTGTTCGCGCACAGGCGGCGCCTCCATCCGCCCCGCGCCCGGCCCCGCCCCCGCTTGGCCCGAGCGCGACACGCCGCCGCCCGGCACGCCCCCGCCGCCCTACCACACCAACACGCAGGTAATGTTTTATAGTTACTCTTGTAATTAATGTCTCAATGATAAACGATATTTTTGCGTAAATTTAATAAGCACTCATAATAATTATACATGTATTCAAAATTGCAGCCGTGTTCGGATCCACAGAGAGCTATCATATCTATGGAGGAAGATGATGATGCGCCGGCTTTGGTGAGTCACCACGTGTACTGTGCATTACGTGTGCGAATTTTAATTGTTTTCTGAATGTCCTTTAATAAAACTGCATTCATTTCAGGAAAACTCAACATATTCAGGGTTGTTCTCGAACCTACGATCTGTCCGGGAGTCCAAAGCGAGGACGGCCGTGCTGCTCAATTGGTTGCTAGGAGAAAGAAGGTAGGCAGTTTGATGAGGCAGTATTTTTTATTCTGTAGATAAATGAACATGATTTAAATTATATGTCAGTTGACGGCATACAAGGTATTCTGTAAGAGAACGTTTAACGCGTTAAACGCTTCAAAGTCTCATAAGAAGTTTCACTTCAAAAATATATTATTATATATTAGAACTAGTTTGAGGTGTTTAGTATTGGATTGGTAAATTTTTTGGTCGCGGTTGGCGCTTTCAACCTTCACGTGACACAAATATTTTTGACTAGCTTGTTGCCAGCTACTTGCGCGTTTTTTTTTTGCATTTCGATGGTGTTGTGAATATTATGTTATGAATAGTTTCCTAAATTGATTCTGAAGTGACAAACCTCAAAATTATTTCCGGTATCCTATCAGTCATGTTGTGTCCCCCCCCAGGTGCGCGTGCGCCTGCCTGCTGCTCGTGCTCACGGACGCGTACCGCGCTGCCTCGGGCGTGCACGCGCACACGCTGCGCCGCTGGGCCTACGAGATACACTCTACCTTCCTGGTGCCCGCCGCGGTAGGTACACACTCCCGCACCACTCCCACATCACTCCCACACCACTCTCACACCCGACACACTGCTGGCTCACGTTGTACCCGTACTGAGCGCCACGCGTGTTGCAGGTGCTGCAGCTGAACGGCGTCGACGAGAACATGGCCAACGAAATAGAACACGTCCTAGTGAACGGTGAGTGCGAGGGCTACGTGTCTTGTGAGCGTGTCCGTGTCCTGCGAGTAATTAACGGTAGCGTCATCGTCGTACAGAGTACGAGAAGGAGGAGCTCCTGCGTAACGTGTTCCGCAAAGCGCGACAGAAGGCCAAGGACGAGCTGAGCCAGCAGCTGACGGAGTTCCAGGTGAAGCGGCAGGTCGGCCTCGGCACGCTGTACGGGCCCGAGGACGCCGTGATCGACAAGTGCGACGTGGACAAGCAGCAGGTGGGGGACCGCTACATTCGGTATCACTCGTGTTTCCCTGTTGACTGCGTGTTAGTGAACCGTGGGGTGCGCAGGAGCTGGTGGTGGTGGAGCAGCTGCTGGGCGCGCAGCTCCGCGCCGCGGCGCAGGGCTCGCACGCGCACGCGCACGCGCACGCGCCCGGGCCGCACGCGCCCGGCGACGCGCCGGCGCTGCTGCTGGCCGCGCTCTCCGCCGCCGCGCTGGCGCTGCACTGCAGGTACGCATCGCCCGATAGCTCTCGAGGCCTTCACCGGACAGCCGAGATTTAACACTTTAATTGCAAACGCTGGCTGAACCCTAAGTGATAGATCAAAAAGATGTTCTACATTATTAAACACCTTCAGAAGGTCTACAAAAAAGTCCCCGAGGGCATGTGTCTATCTCTTAGGGATAACCCGCACTGACCATTTTTATTTTTTTACTTTTTCGAGAAATAATGGCTTATTTACCGAGCGATTTTAAACATTAGCGTAGCGGGTCTGATAACGGCGGAGTAGGGGGTGCGAAGAACAAAAAACCGTTTTTTGTTGTGGTTACTATAATAAAAAACGGACCTTGGCCCTGGTAACACACAACATCCGCACTCTTAGGACTGATGAGAAGATTACCGAACTGGAAGAAGAATTGAGCAAGATGCGATGGGACATTGTAGGATTATCAGAGGTCCGAAGACAGAGGGAGGACACTGTAATCCTGTGGTCAGGCAATCTGCTATACTACCGGGAAGGCGACAAAACCTCTTAGGATGGTGTCGGTTTTATCGTTCGCAAATCTCTTGTATCTAACGTGGAGAGGGTTGTGAGTGTGTCGACAAGGGTAGCGTACCTTGTACTCAAAATATCCGAGCGATATTCACTGAAAGTCATACAGGTATACGCACCGACCACGACACACACAGACGAGGAAGTGGAGGTTCTATACGAGGACATCTCGAAGGCCATCCGCTCCTCCAAAGCCCACTTCACGGTGGTTATGGGAGATTTCAACGCGAAACTAGGCAAACGGAAAGACGATGAGCTGAGAGTAGGGCAATTTGGTATTGGACCGAGGAACCAACGAGGGCAGAAACTGGCTGATTTTCTGGAGAAGGAAGGCCTCCATATGATGAATTCCTTCTTCAGGAAACCGCCCCAAAGTAAGTGGACCTGGATAAGCCCCGATGGTCTAACCAGGAACGAAAAAGATTTCATCTTGACTTACAAACGACAAATATTCAGCGATGTCTCAGTGATCAACAGAGTTAAAACTGGGAGCGATCACCGACTCTTTGCATTAAAGTCGAGCGTACTGTCCAGTACCAGAACCCGGAAAACTTTCAGCTTGAACTTCATAATCGTTTCCAATGCTTAGACGATTGCGAATCAGAGAACGATATGAACGACAGGTTCGTGGAAGCAGTCCACACAGTTGGTACCAAACATTTCCGGAACCAACGGGCCCATAGAACAGAAAAACTATCTCAGTATACTCTCAAGCTGTTGGAGGAAAGACGAAAAATGTCGATGCAGTCTGCAGCTGATTGGTCCGACCTCAGGCAATTAAATAGGCAGATCTCCAAGTGTATTCGACGCGACACTCGCCAATACAATACGGTACGCATAAAAGAAGCCATTGAGCGTAACCAAGGCACTAAGGTGTTTAGAAGGGATCTGTCTATTGGGCAGAGCCAATTGACCAAGCTAAAGACCGACAGTGACATCGTCATCTCTTCCAAGGCTGAGATCTTGAGAGAGGTTGAAAAGTTCTATGGGCAACTGTACAAATCTTCACAGATTCCTGTTGTCGGCTTGGCTCGAGATCCCAGATCCAAGCTAACCCGACCCTATACTGAGGATTTCCCGAACATCAGTCTCTTGGAATCCGGAATGGCTCTTAAACAGCTAAAGAACGGAAAGGCACCGGGTGATGACGGAATTACTGCCGAGCTACTGAAGGCAGGCGGTGAGCCAATCCTAATAGACCCTTCCCTTCAGAAGCTTTTCAATTCCGTCGTGCTCGGGGGCGACGTTCCAGAGGCATGGACCAGAAGCGTAGTGGTGCTGTTTTTTAAGAAGGGTGACAGGACCCGCTTAAAGAACTATAGGCCCATTTCGCTTCTGAGCCATGTCTATAAGCTGTTCTCCAGAGTCATTACAAATCGACTCTCGTGCAGAATCGATGACTTCCAGCCTCCCGAACAATCCGGATTCCGAAGGGGCTTTAGTACCATAGACCACATCCACTATTTACGCCAGATCATAGAGAAGACCGAGGAATACAATCGACCTCTATGCTTGAAATTTGTGGACTATGAGAAAGCTTTCGATTCCGTCGAGACTTGGGCAGTACTACAGTCTCTTGAGCGGTGCCAAATTGACTATCGGTATATCGAAGTGCTGAAGTGCTTGTATAGAAACGCCAGTATGTCAGTTCGAATCCAAGATGGGAGTACACGGGCTATTCCACTGCAGAAGGGTGTCAGACAAGGAGACGTTATATCTCCGAAGCTGTTCACCTCTGCATTGGAAGACGTCTTCAAGCTCCTAGACTGGACCGGGCTAGGCATCAACATCAACGGCGAATACATCACTCACCTTCGATTTGCCGACGATATTGTAGTCATGGCAGAATCGCTGGAGAGCCTTAGTGCAATGCTCGTGCAGTTAGAAACTAAGCGGTTAACTAACTTGCACCAACTATGCGTTCAAAAAGATGAAGAAGAAGCCGAAATCGATCAACTGGAGACTTCCTAGTGTATGCCATTCACACATGCTCTCAAAGCTTGGAGAGAAACGGTGAGTCTCTTACTGTCTCTCTAGACATCTCCAAGGCCGAGTTTGGCATGACAGCCTTATTGGCTAGCTTCCTTGGCATTCGGTATACCCTCTGGCCTGATCACATGGATAGGGGACTTCCTGAGTGAACGATCATTCCGTGTTGTAGTCGACAGTGTTGTAGAGCGAATGAGTCACACTCAAGGCAGTGTCCGATTTGGGCGATGCCAATCTTATGAAATTCAATGCTAACAAATTTCAAACATGGCTTGCGCGAAGTTTGGGCAAATGATGTAAAAGTGAAAACAAAATAAAAGGAGCCCTGTCACCTTGGCTCCTACTTTCCAGGGTGTAGCACTGGAATGATGCGACCGCTTACAATTATTGGGTGTTGATATATCTCAAAATCTTAACTTTGGGCGGTTCATCGAATCTAAAGCAGGGTTAACAGCATGGAAGCTTCGCATTCCTGCGAAGGTGAACCAGTATTTCACCGGACGTGAGCTTTATACAAGGTTAGAAGTAGTCACTTCTAACCTTGTATAAAGCTCACGTCCGGTCTTTTGTGGAATATTGTAATCACATTTGGGCTGGTGATCACAAATGCCATATATCGTTGCTGGATTCAATGGAGAGGCGGACTAAAAGATTAATTGGCCTTCCTGTGCTGATTGACAATGACCTGCAAAGCCGGAACACACAGCACAGGCGGAAGGTAGTATGTGTGTGCAAGGTTTACACAACCTCATACCTCCAACCCCATTCTATATGTGCACCACCCGACGTACTTACCGTAAATACGGGTAACTTACCGGTATCACATCAGCGTTGCCGGCCTTGAAGGTGGGAATAGGCTCGTTTCTTGAAGGTGCCTAGGTCGTAGCGGTCCGGAAATACTGTTGCCAGCAACTCGTTCCACAACAGAACAGTGCGTGGCAAGAAGTGCCAAGGGGCTAAGCCGATCTGACAGAGCTTGGTTGTCGGCAAGCTGAACCACGCGTCGTTGGATGCGTTCAAATGGGGTAAGCTGGTACTCATATTTGGGCAGAGGCACCTCGCCCAAAGATAAGAACAGTATTCCATGTGAGGTCGGAAATGCGCTTTATATAGCTGCAAGTGATTACCTGACGTGAAATACCGTCCTTTTTCGAGGCCAATTTGGCCTTGCCCTCCAGATAACCGCGAAACTGGACGTCACTCGACAAGTCGACCTCAAGAATTCCGATATCGGTTGAGGCGGGTAACCGAGTGCCCTCAAAAAAGGGAGCTACAACAAAGGGTGCCATTTCAGCGGTAAACGCGCAGACCTGGGTTTACCGCTGAAATCTTCTTAAGGTTGAATTAGATTAAGTTGAGTCGGCCTCAGTCCGAAATCTGACTAGGCGGAGCTTCGATTGTAGACACAGTTTATTCCGGTACGAATCGACGTTCTCCCGAGAAGTCCGCGGGTGGCCGGTATATATGCCATCCGCCGTACTGCATAACCCCGTACCGTATCCGCATAACAATGAAGATTGCTGTGATGCAGCATGTCATTGATATGCAGAAGAAACAGCGTAGGGGATAGGACACAGCCCTGGGGGACTCCAGCACTCACGCATTTTAAGTCGGAGCATGTCCCGTCGACAACGACCTTAATGCGCTGAGCCGCGAGAAAACTGGAGACCCAATCGCATAATTTTAAATCCCCTTTTCGATCTACTGGCAGAGTGCCCAGAAGCCCGACCGCATTGCCACGTCAAATGGCAATGCTAATCCCCGGTGCGAAGAATACAGCCCCCTGGCCCTCGATCAGTTTCTTTGCAAGATCTTTATAGAGTGCACGAGCACTCGGACCCCATGTTCCTAGAGTCTCACTCCAAACGCTCAACCACTGGACCACTGAGACTCATTGAAGATTTCGTCAAAAAGTATTTTATTTTGAAAAAAGTATTTTGAAAATACCTATTTTGCATTTTGCATTTGAAATACAAAACGAAAAACTATTTAGTATTTTGCATTTGAAATAGTAAATCTGAAAAGTATTTTGTATTTAAATGCTTTTTTAAAACCATTTTGTACATCTCTGGTTATGACATAGGTCTTAAAAGGAGAGTGAATAGCCTACTATCTGGACACTGCGCTTTACCATCAACGGCCTCGCCGTCTCTTACCATCAGGTGAATCGAGGTCAAGCGCTGCCCAGTAGAATATAAAAAAAAACTACCCAATATGTCACTAAATTTCATCGAAATTTCCCTAGCCATTTCGGTGGAGTTAGTAATAATATTTTAAATAAGTGACATTAAAACAACTTTTAGGATTATATCGCGTTTATTTATTACTAATTTTATTTATTTCATTTTTTTGTTTCATGGTCTGATGTGGGTTACCAATAGTAAAAATCATAATTTTTAACATCAACTTTTTGATTTTTATTTCCAAAAAGTGGGTGCTCTCTGTATCAATGAAAATAGCTTTTGAACAAATACCATCTTTTTGTTCATCACTCGTGAAAATGATCTCTGTAAAGAGTTCGAAACGTCGGGAAATAAATACAATTAGTAATAAATAAACGCGGTATAATCCTAAAAGTTGTTGTCTAAATGTCATGAACGTCTTTCGCGAATGCCTTAGAGATAAATATTTTAAATAAGTTTCGTACTTAAAAAAAATGTGTCATGAATTAATGTAACGCCCCCGCGATCTATTACATATGTTGGATCAAACTGCATACGATGTGCGATGTGCAAGTGTGATTAAAATCGGTTATATAGTCAGAGTCCATTGCAAATAACGCGTGACACGTACTTTAAATATACATGACATACATATGTTAGATGAACAATAAATGAGAAATATTAAATTCGATTTATCACATTAGTAATTTATCTACTACAAACAAACTTAATAATAACAGTGTAGATGATATAGCTTGCCATAAATAGCTATAACTATCCGTGTTTGACATTTTCCTGTACACATTTCCTGAATTAATTTAGTTGTTAGGGAACATTGGAATTGTTGCTGTTAAATGTATATATTGTACCGGTGTGTGTTGAGATGAGCGAGGAAGTGCGACGTCGATGGTGGTTCTCGCCTAAAACAATTAAATACAAACAAATATCTAAAGTTCACAAGTGAGTGTCATTCATAATTACTATGAATTATAATTGGAAATTAGGTGTATGTAAATGTGAATATATGAGGATTCGTGTTTTAAATAAATCGAGTTATATTTCTGTGCGGGGTGCCTTACTCAGAACTTTTGGAAAGTTCTATTTTGACATTTTAAATATTGGATAGACTTAACAACGACAAGACGTAAAATGTAAGGTAAGATGTAATGTCTGTGCGTGTGTCAGGGCGCCGACGGTAGCGGCCGCGGTGGGCGGCGCGCGCGGCTCGTTCCTGCAGCGCGACAAGCTGTACAAGCAGCGCGTCAAGCAGCTCGCCAAGCAGCACCCGCAGCCCGTGAGTACAACCACCGCCACCACGACTTATAACCCACCAGCCCATGCACCTACATTCTACATACTTTTTGACCCTAAACATACTCGAACATACTATTTGATGACTAAATACGTTGATGATTTTTTCATAGTACTCGTATCTATATGTAGCGGTGATATCTATTTATTATTATTATAAAATATTTCTTTATTGTATGAATATAACCTAATCTAAATAATACGTACAACTATCAACAATCCAAACTAATCTAATTTTATATATAATTAATTTTAATAATTTAATAAAATTATTTCAATAAATTTTGATTTTATGTATACGGAAACCGATGCCGGCCGATCCTCCGCCCCTATTGTTCTCGCAAGTACATACGAGCGCTGGCCGCCGTCTTGCGGGAGCGCAACGCATTCGTTCGTTAGCTCGACTCGCTACTATCGCATCGTATTGTTCCGCTATCCTCACGCCTACTAAATATCACGCCACGGACAGCTATCTTGTGTGTCTCTGTTTCTATGTGCTATCGCTATTCTTAATCTAACTTCTCACTCCTGTTCTATTTCTCTTGACTATATTTCATAGTGCTGTGTGTAAGACTTTTGTGATTAATAAAATATTTCTACCTTCATCTACAAAGTGTGTCTACTTATTTTATACTTCTCAATTTCTTACTGCGTTTACCAACTATAACCGGCGAACACTCTCACACCCGCTATATATCTGCTGACCAAATATAAAAAGGATTACTAAATTTCTATGAAAATTATGTGCTCGTAGTGTTTTCCAAATCATAATCATCAAATCAACCTTGCATGATGCATACATGATGCGTGCCTAGATTGGACTAGAGCGTGTCTAAATAATATTTAATTCTGTTTGTTTCTCGTATTTATAAACAAAATTTCTTTTGAGAAACAAGTCGGACACAATGTTAGTGGAATTTATATGTTACAATTGATGTGCTATCGATATGTGTTTGTGTGCAGTTCACGGTGCGCGGCCACAACCTGCAGCTGCAGGCGCTGACGTCGGTGGCGCACTGCCACCACTGCGACCTGCTGGTGGCCGGCCTGGCGCCGCAGGCCTACGTCTGCACCTGTACGTACCTCGCACATAACACCGTATCTCACAAAAGTCACTGATATGACCTAGAGTTCAAATTTTAAACATCGGTAGAGCTACGAATTTCGCTGCATAAATCGTCCGGCGAAATACAATGAATATGGACGTAAAGTGGCTCCTGTCGCGTTTCGCTCGTTGAGAGAAGTATACGCAGACCGATCCCTTCCTTTCTCCACTCCCCACTCGACTTCCGACCCCTTCCCTATTCCATTTGCTGCATACCATCGGGTGACTCGCCTGCTCGTTTGCCCCTATCCTAAGAATGCTGCAGAATCACATATTTAAAACAATCGTGTGTGTGTGTGTGTGTGTGTGCAGACTGCAAGCTGCGCGTGCACCGCGCCTGCGCGCGCTCGGTGGAGGAGGGCTGCTGCCTGGACGGCGAGCACCACGCCAACCGCATCTCGCGCCTCATCGACCGCATGCAGCACAGCCAGCCCGCGCGTGAGCACCACACTGCCCTCTATACTGACGCGAACGAAACTCAATACTAAACTGACCGGCATGCCGGATAAATGCTATTTATATAAAACAGTTTTTTTACGATCTACAAAATTTTGATCACATTTGTAAACTTAACACTTATGGCGGAAGTTATCAAGTAGCCGACCCGTATTTTGAATTAACATAACATAACTTCACGCCTTTTACCGAAGGTGTAGGCAGCGGCCGTTAAGCCTCGTCTCACCGTTATGTTTACGTCCCAAATGGAATAGGTGACGAACCTATTGCCATACCGGGCACAAAGTTTTCAGTCATCGATATTTATAACACTTAAGTTCCGAAAAACAATTTCGAAAAGTCATTGATGTGACCCAGTGTCAGGAATCGAACCCGGACCTCTGGATCAGAAGCCGTGTGTTTGACCACTGGGCCACCGAGACAGTGATTTTGAATTACGCTTCCTATTATAATAGTTCAAAATCTACCAATATTCAGATTTAATGAAACTTCACGTTACGAGGGTCTCTCGTCCTGTAAAAAGAAAGTGTTGCACCAGATTTGTAAACGGTAGATTCAAATGCAGTCACTAATAACAAAATTAGCATGAAGCATGTTTTTTGGCGCCTCGTTAAACAACGGATATACAAGTGAATATGCACATTACAGATATGGACGTGAACGAGAAGAAGTCAAGGAAGGCGTCCGGCCCCGGACATTTCCTCAACAGTAAGTATACAGATGTACTTTATAAACATTGGTTAGCTTAGGCCAGCAATCTATATCAATCTAGCTATTTAAAAATTTGCACGTATTTATTACAAGAATACAGAATGAACTAGTTAATGTTCAACCAATGCCCTTACCTACTGCCAAAATGAGCCGAAGCTTTAGCCGAAACCAAAAGTTTGCAAAATTTGAAATTTACTAAACGATGCTAGAGCGTGACGGAGAGTGCGGCGCCGGCACGATGTGGGACTCTGAATATGTAATATATTGTGAAATTAAAACAACTATCGCTCTTTTTAAGGCCTTTGGCTAAGGTGAATAAGGCGATTAATCGGTTTCGACCAGAATTGCACCTTCAGTCGGACGCTAGAGATTTTATACATATTTCCCTTTATACACATTTATTTTGCTGGAATTTCTAGGAGAGTAGCAAATAGTAAAAAAAAGAAAACCTACAAGAAAACTATATATTTAACGATCAAGTACAATGTTATACAAATATTGTCTGTTATTGTCACAGTGGAACGAAGTTTCCGCAAGATGGAGGACGAGCAGCCCTGGGAGCAGACGCTCACTCCCCTACTCACAGGTGAGTCTTTATAAACTTTGTAATGTATCAATTGTAAACAGAACCTTACAATGATGGAATCAAATGTGTTTTTTGTTTTTAAATTATCGGCCGCGCATGCTATAAGTGCATATTGTATAACGGGTACACCTACAGTGGACTATTTGATTTAGGTCACTGATGTTAACATGTACCTCGGCTGACCTGAAATTTTGTGCCCGTCAAAATTTGGTAATAATTTTATATTTTTTGGGCACATTCTGAATACTTAGTGGCTGCTTATGTTTTATGAGTAGAGTCTTAATACAGAAAGTAGTATACCAAAGTATTTTTTTTTGCCGAGTCAGGTTCAGTTTCACGTGCGATTCTGTTTTGAAATATTTTCATTATTTAAGCACTAATTGAATTATGTGAACGAACATATTTTTACAGCCAATAAGCAGATCAAATGTTCTATTGGATTTTCTTCTCTCATTAAATGTTCAGAATGTTATGTAAATTGTCATAAACTTGTTATAATATAATTATCTTCAATGATGGCATAATAAACCTGAAACCAACATTAAACCACTCATCACCAGAAGAACTAAGGGGCAGGAAAATTTTCTTAAGGTCCTTGGTCCACTTGATCGTTATATTTACAAAGTATAATATCTTAGAACGGGTCCTTAAGGTCCCGGGCCCTCATACGTCTCAATTGTAAATTATAATGTTGTCGTTTTATCAAACGATATTATCTAACTCGTGGCTCTAGTCACAGCGTGATGATAAATCCTATTTCTAAAATCATTTTACTATGTGTTTGTTCTAATTAATGGATTTTGCACAATTATATTTTTTAAATAGGTATGGTATACATATTTATTTCAATACGGCAAGTACTCGTATTAATTTCATTATCTGCTGCTAAAAGCTACTCACACATTAAGCCCTCTGAAAACTTGCGCGGAATACTAATTATTATTTTCTCAATCAGAAGCACGTGGTCCTTTTGTTAATACGTTTTTTCCAAACTTTACACGTTACGAGTTACCTGAACCTGAGAACGAGTTCAAAGAACAATAATAACATAACTTCACGCCTTTTTGTTAACCGAAGTTCCGAAGTTGTAGGCAATGGCGTTAAGCCTCGACTCGCCGTTACGTTTACGTCCCTAATGAAATAGGTGGCGAACCTATTGCCATACACCGGGTACAAAGTTTTCAGTCATCGATATTTATCACACATAACTTCGATTTCAAGAATTTCGAAATGTCATTGAAGTGAGCCAGGATTCGAATCCACGACTTCTTGATTCAGAAGAATAAAACGTTTATGGAAAAGAAGCATCAGGAAAGAGCGTAAATGTAGTGCTGGGAAGAGCTGCCGCCCGCGCTGTACACAATACGCTACTGATCCCAACGGCAATTTGGAAGCGATAGTTGGTTATTGCTAAGTGCGCATACAAGTAAGATAAAAGTGTTCGAAATGAGGGCGTTGCGTAACATTTACGGAGTGACATTCGCAAACCGCGTTGAATAAAGGTTGTAAAGCAGGAAGTCGGAACAGTGTGTCAGTGTTAAAATAAAACCGGCATTCTCCGAGGGATGGACACACTTTCCGTGACCAATTGAACGTGTCCTTGTGGAACGCGATATCAAGGTCCTTCTGAACTGACGAGCGTGTATGAGAAAAGCTATGAAAGTCGAAGAAGCTGAGGCCTGAATGAGGCGTGTAAGAATCGTGGCTTTATGGCTTAATAGCGCGCTGTTGACTCTGCCTACCCGGCAAGATTCTTAGCCTGATGATTTGTGTATGCTATTTAGGAATGTACTAAATTAATGTGTAATTTGCACAAAAGTTATTATAAATCGGTTTTCTTTAGCGTAGTTATTAATGGTCTCGGAGACAAGCAACAAGTTGATCATCTTGATCTTCCTAAAAAGTAGCACCTATTGATATCTTAATGAAAGCTAAATGATTTTGTTTTCGTATTAGCCTCATATACAGATATTTCAGGTATGCATACCCAGTAATAACTGTTGGGTTGCCAGTAGGCTGTAGGGCCCACACACGCAGGGAAAATAATTGAAAATTCACGGTTATTGAATGGACGGTTTGCCTGGCGACAGATTTTTAAAAATATTATTTTTGAAATATTTTATCTGTTGAGCAACCACGGCTCTGGTGAGAGTCCGACGGTGGGTTGTTAGTAGGGTCCCGTTTTCCCCAATTCGTGCACGGTATCTATAATGAAGCGAAATCTGTGCCTTTCAATTTGTTAATGACCGTCTCTAATATCTCTGTTCCTGTAACATTTGTGTGGTACAACGATCAAAACAAACGTGCAGCTCGTAGCGCCGGTGTGAGCGCGGTTGAGTCGTATCGCGATAACGCTACGCTACGCTACGCTACTGGCGGGCCGGCCGGCGGGCCGTGGGCCGCGGGCCGTGGGCGGGCTGGAACTGAAAGCTCTGGCTGGAGTGTGCGCGGCAAGATCGCGCCGCGCGGACGTACGGACCGAACGGAACGAGGGCCGCGCTACGAGCGAACATTACACACGATTGTTACGGACAATATTTGCGGATTGTAACATCGCGGTTCGTTACAACTGACGAATATTATTAACTATTAATTAACTGCTTACACCTGTGTTGTTGTTTCTAGTTCAAGTGCAGTGCCAATGTTTTTATTGTAATTACTTATTATAATATTCGAGTGGTCATATTTGGACGATATATCGGTAAGAGCGCCGCTGTGGTGATGTCAGATTGTTGATGTGCAAACTGGCGCGTTAATGAAGTTTATGTAACAGTTGTGATAATTGTTATCTCTCGCTACTGGCGATAACTAACCACGCGTCCGCAATATGTATCCGCGATCAACTGAAGCGCTACTTGGAAATGTTTTGCTGATTTTTTTGTAACTAAGAAACATATTTTGCGGGTTGGATTGATGGCATTTGCTGTTTTAGATATTCACGTCGGTACTATATTCATCGAAATACAAATGAAATCAAAATAGCTTTATTTGAAAAGGTCTTCACAGAAACTTAAACATAAGTCCATAGGGTTATCAGATAATTAAACTTATTATTATAGCTAAATTACATGTCAGGTCTAATCGAACTAGAGCAAAATATTCTGATATCTACAATAACTTTATAACCGCGGAGGACAATGGTGTAGCGTAGAATTCTAACCGCCAGCTCTCTACACAGAGGCTAGCTGTTAAATGACTAAACTATAGAGAAGATGTACGATGATGATTGCAATTGTCTATTTTATGTTGTGGTTAACACCTACTGGCCTTTTACAAGACGTGTTACTGTTCATGATTTTTGCTTTTATTTTGGAACCGGTGAGGCATGTTACCTCGTACAATTTGGGGGAATTTAAAAAGTATATTGAATAGGAACCGTTTCTAACCCGTGTGCGTAGGCGTCGCATTAATTATTGTTAGATCTAAATTGCACGTAAAAATAAATAAAAAGATAGTGAATTACATAAGGGGTATAGGAAAGTTGTATGCAAATATTAGGAGGCAATGTCCATCATTTGGTTGCACGCTAGTGGTAGACGAGGGGAGCGTATTGATTTACTGTCCCACGGATCAGCTGATTTACTCTTGTCTACTCGCTCCCCTGACTGACAAGAAAAGTATTAAGGCATTTGGAATGTCTATTGAGTAAACCAACAGTTACACAAAGTTTCTAGTCATCGATATTTATCATACATAACTTCCGAAAAGAATTTCAAAGTCATTGGAGTGAGCCGGGACTCGAACCCACGACTTGAATCCCGGGAATTATATTACACCACCAAGAGTTATACCGATACTTATATGATGGTAGAACATTGTAATATATTAGAAAATCAAATGCGCCTTTAGTATTATTTTGCGCGGATCTTGTAGTTTGTGTATTGGAATTTGTTCACTTTTTCGGAGTGGAGGCGTTCTGTAATAATTTCTGATAGCTTTCTAATTGTAAATTTGCCTTGATACTGTGTTCACATATATAATAGAAACTTAATTTTTTTTTATTATTCGCCACAATTTTTGCACAACGTTACGCACTCTAATTAAAAGATGTCGCGTCAGTTGTGCTCGACTACTGTGATCGCATAGAATTTCTTGTTAACATGTAGGACGTTGATTTTAGTTTGGTTAGATCTTATTTGTGACTGTCGAGTATTCTGTTTGCTACACCTTCTATTCACCAACCTACTGATTTGTTTTCAGTAGTTATAATAATATTGTTATTTATTTCAAATGGTTTCAAAAGAGTATTTGGCACATGAGTTTCTTGCCCGATTCTTCTCATGATTGCCCCTACACTCGGAATCGGGCCGCTCGTGGCGATTGCGTCCGTGTCTTTTTTTGTTCCACGGAGGCACTTTCCATAAGCGCTCGTGTTTGTATTTAATTTTAAATAATGTGTTATCTGTACTTGTTGACTATGTCAAGTGTCTGTGAAGACCTATAAAAATAAAGTTATTTTGACTTTGACTTTATTAGTTTTCCAACAACTTACAGTATAAGTTCTGAACATGTAACTCGGTGTGTACCAAACAAATGTAAGCAGTAAGTTTTATTTGTCCCTTTATCGTATCGTGAAAATCGTCTCGGTGACGCAGTGGTCGAGCAGGCTTCTGATCCGGAGGTCCGGGTTCGATTCCAGACACTGGCTCACACCAATGACTTTTCGAAATTGTTTTCGGAAGTTATGTGGGATAAATATCGATGACTGACAAACTTTGTGCCCGGCATGGCAATAGGTTCGCCACCTATTCCATTCGGGACGTAAACATAACGGCGAGACGAGGCTTAACAGCCGCTGCCTACACCTTCGGGTAACAAAAGGCGTGAAGTTATGTTATGTTATCGTATCGTATGTACCTCGTACGACCTTCACTGGAAATAAAGGCCGGAAGAGACGTGATGCGGTATCGCTACAATATATGTATAGTTCGATGGCTGGACTGTCTGTACCGCTTTCTTTTTATGAATAGTTTAGTTAAACTTCTTCTACCTTACCTTCAATGTGATGTACCGTGATTAGTCCTCAGTTTCTCATATTCAGTAATATTGTTTGCTCTGGTAATACAAACAATTACTTCAAGTTGCTTGCGGGGTAGCAGATAGTGTATCGGATTCGATCATACCCGATTACAAACATCTTTATGCTGAATATTGAACTAATTTTCTTTCCTCCCAACTACCTAGGGGCCGAGATTACGTTTGTGTGTTGTAATTCAAATTTGAATGATTGCTAATATTCCTGCAAACATTAGAAAAATATTGATTAATATACAGAAGCCAAGTAGGTTATTGTATCTATTATTCATTGTTGGTTTGTGTTGATTATTCTTATATATACTTTTCATGTAACAATTATCGAAACTTGATGTTCATCTCGGTGCGGTGTCCTTGTAGTGTATCAGTTGTACTACCACCGTGGCGTGGCCAGTGTGGACTGTGGCCACAGCGCCCTAGTCATGTGGCCTCAACAATATTGTCATTTGAGCATTGAGTCCATCGAATGATGAGCTCATTCAGATATCTGCATGAACTTTTGTGACATTTCAATATATTTGATGATATCTATATTTGTTGATACAATTATCGAATCAGAAATATTTGTATAAACATATCTGAAGTGTCGAAATATTTTTATAGACGAGCATGTAAGACAAGTGTGCTCTCTATCTACCCCGCAAGGAACTACGCGTGAAGTTATGTATGTATGTTTTCCGAGTATAAGATAAAAATAAGAGATTCTCATCATCGCGGTATTAGTTCTTTTGTTCCCTCAATTTTTATATTGCTTTAATCACGAAGCTGTGTGAATCGCTTGATATTTTTAATAGCTTTTATTTAACTTGCACTGTATGTATGTATGTAAGTATGTATGTTCGGTGGAATCTTGCAACTCAATTTTGAAGTAGATATCTTCAACCGATTGAGCTGAAATTTTGCATACACGTTTACTTTGGATGACAATGCATGATATGATGTGTGACATTATTCTATATCCAATATGGCGGACCACCCAAGATGGAGGAATGGATATTTTAAATGCATTTCTGCAATATGGATATCAAATGAAAGGGCTTATTGAATGTAACTCAAAAAATAATATGACGTTATTCTAAATCCAATGTGGTGGAATATCCAAGATGGAGGAAAACATATTTTAAGCTTCTGTACAATATGGGTATCAAATGAAAGGGCTCATTGAGAGTAA
The DNA here is from genome assembly GCA_905147225.2 of Euproctis similis. NCBI lineage: Eukaryota > Metazoa > Arthropoda > Insecta > Lepidoptera > Erebidae > Euproctis > Euproctis similis. Next base: position 623,100 of record LR990105.1, on the reverse strand, counting down.
CTGAAAAAATAATGTGACGTCATTCTAAATCCAATATGGCGGATCATCCAAGATAGAGGTACAGTTGTTTAATGCATTTCTACAATATGGGTATCAAATGAAAGGGTTTTGAGCATAGTAACTCGAAAAAAATATGACGTCATTCCAAATCCAATATGGCGGGAAAAATATTTGCATTTCAACAATATGGGTATCAAATGAAAGGACTTGTTGAAATTAACTCAAAAAATAATATGACGTTATTCTAAATTCAATATGGCGGATATTCCACCATATTTTCATTTCTACAATATGGGTATCAAATGAAAGGGCTTGTTGAGAATAACTCGAAAAATAATGTGACGTCATTCTAAATACAATACGGTGTACCATCCAAGATGACGGCATACATATTTTTGATGCATTTCTACAATATATGAATTAAAAATCATCATTGCGATTAAATGGAAAAGAAAGCTCTAAGCTGAAATTGAATTAGATGATCTTATTATTGAAGAGCTGGACTGTTTGAAATTAAGCGGTAAACTAACTTGCAATAATGATGCGTTGAATGAAATGACACTAACCTAACCAGCTATAACTAAAAATAAAAAAATAAATTAAAAGAAAAAACCCTTTTTAAAGAAGCTTTTATTTAAGCGCTCTAAAAATAAGAAAATAATATTTCCTTAAAAATTTCAAGTATCAAAGTCAAAGTCAAAATAACTTTATTTTTATAGGTCTTTACAGACACTTAAAAATAGTCAACAAGTACAGATATAACATTATGATTTAAAATTAGATAAAAAAAAAATAAACGAGCGCTTGTGGAAAGTGCCTCCGTGGAACAAAAAAAAGACACGGACGCAATCGCCACCAGCGGCCCGATTCCGAGTGTAGGGGCTATCATGAGAAGAATCGGGCAAGAAACTCATGTGCCAAATACTCTTTTCAAACCATTTGAAATAAATAACAATATTATTATCACTACTGAAAACAAATCAGTAGGTTGGTGAATAGAAGGTGTAGCAAACAGAATACTCGACAATCACAATTAAGATCCAACCAAATTAAAATCAACGTCCTACAAGTTAACTAAGAAATTCTATGCGATCACAGTAGTCGAGCACAACTGACGCGACACCCTTTAATTAGAGTGGTAACGTTGTGCAAAAATTGTGGCTAATAATAATAAAAAAAAAAAAAGTTTCTATTATATATGTGAACACCATATCAAGGCAAATTTACAATTAAAAAGCTATCAGAAATTATTACAGAACGCCTCCACTCCGAAAAAGAGAACAAATTCCAACACACAAACTACTCAACTTAGAGCCTCAGTATGTACAATTTATATAATAATAAAAGCTTGTCGCGAGGTTTGACTCCCTATCAATAGGTAACTAAATTGCAATAGATAATATAGTAAAGTTAGATTAATTACATGAGTGTTTTGTCCATTTCTTCTCATGATTACTGATATTTCTCATCCTTAGACTCAGAATCGTCCGTGCGTTTTTGTTCCAAGGAGGCAATTTTCTCAAGCGCTGGTGTTTTAATATGTGATGCTTTAAATATAATAATAAGTTAAATATCTGTATTTACGGACTATATTTAACTGTGTTTTGTAAGACCCATGAAAATAATGTTATTTTGATTTGATTTGACATTATAAAATTAGTACAGTTTATTTACAACTCGCGCGACAAGCTTTTATTATTATATAAATTGTACATACTGAGGCTCTAAGTTGATACTTGAAATTTTTAAGGAAATATTATTTTCTTATTTTTAGAGCGCTTAAATAAAAGCTTCTTTAAAAAGGGTTTTTTCTTCTAATTTATTTTTTGTAGTAATTAGTAACTAGTTCATATAGACCTAGAAATGTTGTGAAATATGTGAACAGTGCGCGCGCATTTTGCCAGAGCTCTATTTTTAAAACCATTATCATTACACCAATCTGAACGTTTTTATTTTTGGCGCTATTTTTGACGTTTCGTAAAAAAAATGGAATCTCGCGTAGTTATTGCACGATCCTTAACTATGTAACCGAATGCCATCTTAACGTCCAGGAGCCTAAAAAAGTCAATCCAATTATTATGAAACCTTTTTTTAGTAGCTTTAATTGTACAATCACATTCCTTTCTTTTTATGTTCAGAGTAAAAAAGGTTGTTATCTTTGTAAGTGTATTTGTGTGTGTATAGTGTACGAGCAGTTTGGCGCGGCGCCCCACTTTTCTCGGTGAATGTCAAGTTCATCGGGACAAACACGCGTGTTTACCCACAAACTGATAGAAAATATATATTTTTGTAGGATTTTATGTTTTGTTGTGGTAACCACTCAGTTTATTAATTTACTATACACCTTCCACTGTCTCCGTCTGATAAATATATGTGCATCAAAGTTGCAATGTAGCCACATTTTGCGGATTCCCAAATTTGCTGTTAATAATAAATAGTTTATGTAGGCCGTGAACATTGATACTGTGAAACAATGTTAAATGTTTAACAAAATACGTCTGATATTTGCTTAGTCATCATCAAGCTATGTTCAATTTGCATATTTAAAAAAAATTGCAATATTATAAAATGGTAGTTATTTTGGTGAGTAAGTAACTTACTCTACGAAGGTCAAGCCTTACTATTGCAATGACAGCCTTGAACAATATGTGAAAATACTAAACTTTGCGAATTGGACGCTACATCTATTTAAAGAATATAATATAACTACATATCCCAAATTTTACCCGCGACTTGCTCGTATTTTAAGATAATTTACGCTGGAATATGAAGTCTTAGAACCTGAACCTTGCTTGCGGCTACGATTGAAATAACTGAAAGCGTGTACATAGTAGTAGTAGTAGGGCATTTCACAAGGAGTACTCTGCAAGATTAGAACAGACTCACATTTTTATGATATTTCCCTATTAAAATGCATCGTCCCGATCTTTATGATTGTCATGTGTGTAGTAACAATAAACGTTTTATTTGAGTGTTACGATAAAACGTGATTTTCGTTTGTTTGAGGCGCGCCCCGCCGGCCTTGTGCTGGGAGGAAGGGTATTTACTATACTATATAGGGGCGGTTTATCGACTCACACGCACACACAGACACACTATATATATTAGCATGGGTTTGTACTTTGTTTTGTTTGTTTGTACTCGCTAATCTCTGCAACTGCTCTATCTGGTCAAATTGTGTCGTCTATTGGTTTATTACTGAGACTTCTGGGCTATAATGTTATTTACAAAAAAAATGTAACATTATTCATTTCAATTATTTTCATGCTACCGCGTTAGCCAATTGTAACTGTATGAATATATATATGGAACAGATTTTGGATAGTATGACAGCTTGCTTATATATTATAAATAATCTAGACAAGTTACTTACCAATAAAGTTAATAATACTAGACGAAATGAATTATAAATGAATATTGAACGTGCGTCAATATGTGTAAAGTCGCAGACTTAAGCTAGTTAGTATCTTACTACTATCGATAATCGGAGTTTTGTAAAGGGGTTTGCTTCTCAGTCAAGGACCAACCGTTGAACAGAACTAGATGACCATTGCTGGGACTAACATATAGGCTACTTTTCATCCCGCTAATTGTGCCCATGGGACTTAACTAGTAAATGTCATTCGCCCGAATACGGAACCGCCACTCAAATCTGACAATCAATAAAGTTCTACTTACTGCTCAAATTTCACGTATTCTGTCCAATGTGAAAGCTACTTAAACGCTTAAGTAGCGCTTATATATTTGAGTGGCGGTTCAGTATTCAGGCTATAGACTATCAAACGAAACCACTTTGGCTATTGTTCATTGCAGTAGATTTATGCAAGCGATGCCGCCTATGTATAAAATATTGAGTTTCTGTTCGTACCTAAGTACCTATTTATGTTTCATTCAAACTTGGAGAAGATATTAAAGCTCTCACTTTGTACAGATGAATGACATAAATGTTTCACAAAGGCCAAGTTTCATAAGTTCCTTCGAGAAGTGTACTTCTGACAAATTGTTATTAAATATTAGTACGTACCAGGTACCTACAGGACCTACAGGACCTGTACTGTAACGATACTTGAGACATTCAGTTCGACCACTGTACTATTTTCATATTCATATTTCAAGATTAGCTTTTGCAGCGACTTCGATAATATTCGAGGAATTATTTATGATTTCTTAATTACTATAAGTTTTCTTGATGTAACATCCAATTTAGATTTTTGTAGATTAATTTATATATGTCTTAAGAACAGTTTAGTTGCACCTTGAAAATCGCATGAGACTATAGTAAGTAGTTTCGTACACTCATGATGTTTTCGTATGAAAAGGATCACTATTATGAATTGGAAACTGTTGAAGACGATGTACTGATTTGTGCGTGAGGGGTGTAAACATTCAGACAAACAGGAATATAATTTGTGCCATCAAAGTACGTTTGTTACTGTAAACTATTATCATGTCATTTCGAGTAATAAACTTAAATATAACAATAATGTTTAAAAATCAAGTCAACTCTGAATGTGGTTGAAGCGAAGACAGTAGGCACTACTTTATTTCATCTGTTTTCTCTTTTAGAATTAGACTGTTATAATTGTAGTTACAAATTCATTCAATGCAAATTCAGCTCTATCGTCTTTGGGTTCATTATCGTGTGCCCCGTGTCGTGTGCCAACTGTCCCCCCATGTCGCAGCCCCTACATTATCTTTACGTAAAAAATAATCTTACAGATTAAGACATAACATATTTTTTCTTATTGCGCTGTTTATCCACCATGATGTGGAGGTACAAAGGAACGTTCCCCTTTATGCCGTAAACAAGAAGTTTTAGTAGACTTCCCCTTCTTATCAGACTTAATTAACAAATTGTCCGGACATTGCAGTCGCTATATTTGCTGTAGATATATTTAGCTGAATAATGCCTTAATCTATTGAACGATTATAACAAATTGGTTTACGATGAAATGGAGTATATTTATTTGTGTGCACTTACCTCGGAACTTCTTATCAGTTTTAAAAATCTTTCTTCGCAATAGTCGGATAAAAGCTTTTTATATAGGTACATAAGTGTGTAATCACTCTCGCTCTCCAGAAATGTAAGTAAGGCCTCGCAATTTCCATGTTACGTTCCTAACATAGTTTTGTTGGTAGTTCCATTGGCACTCATCAAATTCTTCGTGGATAGTAGTAGGTAGTTGGAGTACCCACATTTACACTCGGCCCGACCCTTCACTTATAACGTTTAATTAGTGGAGATACGTCCCGAGCGACCTCACCCTCGCCAACTATATAAATAGAACTTACTTCTTCAAAGTTTCAACGCTATCATGGCTCACAAATTTTCCATAAGTTAAAAAACACGAGCTGAATTTCCGCACCAAATTAATAACTTTCACTCAAATTTGTGAATTTATTTTTAACAATTTTTTTGAGGAAGTTTAGTTAGGAACTTTTTTATCGTAGACTATTTTCCAATATATCTGGCTGGTTTGGTTTTAACTTTTATTTATGACTAGCTATAAGATTTTATGTGAATTTCATTCTATAATTCTATTCTATTTAATTTTATTTATTTTTATTAAACAGTCTCTGTGGCGCAGTGGTCGAGCACACGGCTTCTGATCCAGAGTTCCGGGTTCGATTCCAGACACTGGCTCACACCAATGACTTTTCGAAATGGTTTTCGGAAGTTATGTGTGATAAATATCGATGACTGACAACTTTGTGCCCGGTATGGCAATAGGTTCGCCACCTATTCCATTTGGGACGTAAACATAAGGCGAGACGAGGCTTAACAGCCGCTGCCTACACCTTCGGGTAACAAAAGGCGTGAAGTTGTGTTATGTTATGTTTATTCTAGCAGGTCACATATTTTAAAAAGTCAGTTTCAGTCAGTCAGAAAGTTCAGTCGCAGGCACCGCCCTATCCATTTTCATATTTTTTATTTTGTTTCGCTCCTTCGCGTATCATCCTGATACGTGTGTAATAAAATGTATATGTATAAAACTTCTTAGTTATCGGTTGAGTGGTTCAGGCGTGAATTTGTAACAATCATTTATAATCGCATTCGAAATTATAATATACGCTGAAATGTAGATTCGCCACTGTAGATAGGTCGTAAACGTGGTTGTCATCGCCAATATCATTGTCCAAGTCGGGGGCCGGGAGGCATTTATTACTTACTTCAAGGTTTAGGGGAGCACGTTTTATAGCGTTCAGACACAAGGAAACATTCGCGAATCGTAACAATACGCAATTTCATTATTGAATGCCGCAGAAGATACTCGTCGAGTCCGATCGCGTCTCAGACAGAGATTGTGAATGAAATATACATAAAACAAGCAAATTGTTATTAATAAAATATGAGATGGACCAATTTGTAAGTAAATTAGTTACGTTACAAGCGAAATGTTCAGAATTATTCAGGGGTCAATTGGCATTTTGCCTGTTTACAATCTCATTAAGTATTTTGTTAGAAAACTGGAAAATGGATTCTCGAAAATAGTTTTCAACCTAAAGCCCTACCTTTATTTTATGGAACTGATGGTAAACAACTAACGCCGCCCATGGACATTAAGCACACAGATAGTGCTACAGTGTGTATGTATAATTATGCATAACTTACATAATACATCATAACTTCACGCCAAATTCCTTGTGGTGTATGCAGAGAGAACGGAGCGCGATAAGGCACAAATATCCTTGATACTTCACCGAGCTCACAGAGCGTTCAGGCACGTAACTCATTCCGACCGAAGCCATCGCGTGCGTGAAACAAATGTACATTCCACTTCAACAGTGAGTTATTTTCAGTGTTTATTGTTACCTACAATATCAACTTTCAATCAATTTACACGTGAACTCTAAACAGTCATGTCTCGCGGCGATATTTATTTTTTTATGAAATCAGAGCTACCGTCAGTAAATGTAATAACTACCCCTCCCTCTTCCCTCGCAGAGAGTACGAAGGTATCGGATAGCTGACACCATCTCTCATATAAGTGATCGAATTATTATTATCGATGTACCTCAATTGGCACACTTCTCTATTTCTTGGCACGTGCTTTCGGCGAATGCGTCCAAACTCTGCCTATGTATTTGTTTCTAAGATTTTCGCGAATCCCACTCATTGACCAAAACAACTTTTAGGATTATATCGCGTTTATTTATTATTTATTTATTTCCCGACGTTTCGAACTCTTTACAGAGATACACTCGTGAAAATGATCTCTGTAAAGAGTTCGAAACGTCGGGAAATAAATAAATAATAAATAAACGCGATATAATCCTAAAAGTTGTTTTGGTCAATCTCTGCCTATGTTTTCGTATTGTGGGTGTGAAAGTACATTCAGTACTTATTTATTTATTACTTATTATTAAAACGTAAAACGTTCTATAGGTACAGAGAAATAATATTATTCCCTATTATACCTATATAAACTTAATAATCCCCATTCTTAGTTGTATTATTATTACGCAGAGGTCGGGGATTCGATTCTGTTACTCTTATAATAAATAATGTGATATGGTAAAATGTGGTTTTCTATTAATTAAAATACATATAGTTAACCTTATTTTTGGTTGAAGATCTGACAAATTCTTTCTGCACATTTATTTGCAGTGATTTAAAAGATAATTTTAGATTGAAAAATTAAAATGCGCATAACAGACAGTTTAGTAACAATATTGTGTGTGTCTGTTTGCAGACAATAAACCTGTGTTTGTGATACAGCGCCTCTCTTTGCATAGAATAGCTTTTTATATCACTCTTTGATAGCTGTTAGCGAGCAGACGTAGTGAGACTATAGGTAGATACTATACAAGCGCAGGTATGGCTACATCGCTGTTGTCAGGTGATCACTATGAGTTATTTATTTTTTACCGATGTACAGCTCAGTTGTTTCCATCCTCACCTGTATCGCAATAAGCCCATCACCTATTTATTCCCCAGATATTAATATTGTTCACATTAGCGAGAAGACATGTACGTATATTGATGATGTGATTTATCAGTTGTGGATGTTGCTATCGACATCCTGCAGAGTGCAGATATTGCGCGCTGGTTTGCGACGCTGGGGACCGCAGACGGCAGACGGCGCAGTGTCCACGAGTTTTGCCAAATGTTATATACTCATCAACTTTATCTGCTAATACAATATCATATAGGTATAATGATGCAGTCATTTTTTACTTTGTTTTCTTGCCTTCTTTGACTATTGATAGAGGTAGTACAACTAGTAACTGTCGTTTATATAAAATTGTTCATAAAATCTAGTTACACTAAGGCCTGCGTGCTAAAAAGTTTTAAAATTGCTTCTCTAGTGAATGTGACGTATAACTAAGCAGACAGGTTATTATTAAAGGCTTAGTTTTCTCATTATAGTGTTTTTTTCGATAAAAGTGGTTTTAAGCAGTGAACCTTCACAAAAGCGAATGAATCGGTAGCACAAATTATTCGTGCTTGTGCTTATAGCATGTAGTTAAACAATGGTAGAGTCTTGCAGTTCGCTGCATGAATTGGCCGGCTCCATCGGTGAAATACCACGACCTATCGGAATATTGGGGTGAAGTGGCTCGTGCCGCGTTTCATTCGGTGAGAGAGGTATCCGGAGACCCGATATCACAGAAATATATCAAGATAGAACGGCGAATAGGCGTGGCAAGCGTGCCAAAACCATGCACTATATTGCATGCTTTTCGAAACTCGCTCTCATTACGCATCGAGCGTTCCTGCCATGCGTTCAGGACGTAAAAAAATAGATAAAACGTCACATATATGTCTTATTATGCTGTGTCAAATTGTAAAAACAAAAGTAGTGAATCAAATATGAAAAAAGGAAATATTTCGTATGATCAGTAACTACAGAAAATCAGTAGAAAGTATTTTTTTGAGATTATAAATTATTGTTTTACTTTTACTATATTCAATAATTACGATCACAAGTTGTATATTTTTTCGTTATGATAAATATCCATTGCTGTCCGCATTCAACGCTCGTATACAAAAACCATTGCGCGCATTAATTATACGCGTAATGTACGTCGAATCGAACGAAATACACAATACACCTGCCAGTTGATCGTTGTGTCTGTTAATCGCTGTGCTTGGCCTTCGAATGTTAGAGATGGGCACTCCATGTATCGTTGAGTCTTAGGACTTATCGATAAATTAATTCAATAATAATTTGAGTATCAGCTCATGTCTTGCTTTGTCCCTACTTTATTCTAACATCACAAATTTCAACCAGTGTTTCGTAATTACATTGGCAGCAGTTTATTTGACAGTATAAGTTTTCACCAATTTGACCAATCGCCGATGGAAAATCATCTCGTTGTTCTCAAACGGGCAGTAACCGAGGTATATGTAGACGTTCGGCTTCATTATTTAACCAGGACTGTGAGGCCAACCCTTACAAAAAGGCAAATATTTAATAAATATGTATAGTTTCAAGGACAGTAAAATATTTATAATTAAATTTTATATACTGATTGATCAAAACAACTTTTAGGATTATATCGCGTTTATTTATTATTTATTTATATACTGTTGAAAAATATGTTTTAGGTTTTAATATGTCGGATTAAAGTATTTAACATGTTTAACTTTCTATGATTATCGTTACACAAAATAATAAAGTTGGTAAAATAATAAAATTAACACACGTTGCCGATATTAACATCGATAATCTGTGTGTGTCTCCTAACTAGTCGCCCCGCTCACAATGAAAATGACGTCACGCTGTGGGCGTGGTTTTTCAAAAAAGTGACACGCTCGAAATGTATGGAAATATGACATCGCGGCCGTTCTATCTTGATCTATTTCTGTGCCCGATATCCTTTCCCTGCTTTTTCAAGGGAAAGGAAGATCAGGCGTCCCCCTAGCCTGCTTCCTTGAAGGACGGCAACGTACCACGGTGTTCATTGGCAGTGAACAGTTGCTTACCATCCGGTGAACCACTTATTTCTCCCCCTTTTCCCGTTAAAATTATTATTACATTTAGAGTAAACCCAATTAACTTGTTATATCCTCACGTCTAGAAAACCATATATTATCCATTGCAGAATGGTGATTGTGAGAGATCCTTTGAGGCTGTCAACTTATTAGAGTAATTTAAGTAACTCGTATTTTTTCATTTATTTGTCTATTGTAACAGTTAATATAGATGTGCTTATTTTTATATAATATGTATATGTATATACATAGGTGTACCGGTATGAAATGAGCGTTTTTTTGCGAAAATAAAATATTAATTTTGACTAGATAAAAAAAAATATTCAAAATATTGTCTATCACTTTCTACACATTTTGTCCACCTTTTTGATAATTTGTGGATACCATGCCAATAGAAATGTTCTTCTTTTGAAGCAAACCAATCAGACACCCAATTTTCCACTTCCGCATAGGAATCGAACCGCTGCTCAGTCAATGCGTGTCCCATCGATGAAAATAAATGGTAATCGGAAGGAGCCAAGTCTGGTGAATACGGCGGGTGGGGTAGCAACTCCCAGCCAATTACTTTGATTCTATCCTCAACCGATTTTGCTTTGTCTGCAGGTGCATTGTCGTGTAACAAAATTACTTTGCCGTGTCTTCTGGCCCATTCTGGTCGTTTTTCGATCAATGCGTTGTTCAAATCGATCATTTGTTGTTTGTAGCGACTAGTATTAACAGTTTCACCAGGTTTTAGGAGTTCATAATACACCACACCCTTCTGATCCAACCAAACACAGAGCATTGCCTTCTTCCCGAAACGACCTGGTTTTGCAGTCACCCATGATTTTCTCCGTTTAGGATTCTTAAAATAAATCCATTTTTCATCGCCAGTGACAATTCGATGCAAAACTGATTTTCTTTCTTGTCTTTGAAGCAAAATTTCATAAGTGTTTTTCCGGTTTTCCATTTGTCTTTCATTCAATTCATGTGGCACCCATTTTCCACACTTTTGAATTTTTCCCATAGCTTTCAAACGGTCTGAAATTGTTTGTTATGCAACATTTAACATAGCTGCCATTTGCTTCTGACTCAAAGTATCATCTTCTTCCAATATGGCTTGTAGTTTGGCGTCTTCGAATTTTTTTGGTGGTCTTCCACGTTCTTCATTTCTCACATCAAAATCATTTGAATCGTTGAAACCATCTCTTGCATGTTGCTTCTGATAGAGCATGGTCACCATATGCTTCGATAAGCATTCGATGTGATTCTGCAGCTTTTTTTTTAAATTGAAACAAAAATTAATACTTTCCGCAAATCATCACTTTCCGGCACAAAATTTGACATTTTAACACTATAAAAAAAAATGATGTTGTTTGTTTACTAACTGTTAGGTTAATTGAATGTTTGACAGTTGTCATGGCAACCAAACAGAAAGAAAATTAAGGCTTATTCACAACAAATAACCCCTACCAACACATTTGTATCTTAACGCTCATTTCATACCGGTACACCGTATGTACACTTGTCGGACTCTCCTTCAGCTGTGACCCAGTGCCGGTGGTGGCGAAGTAGTCTCTCTCTAGTCACAAATAGCCACCATCTCCACTCGACACTGCGTCTGTCGTCTCGTTACGTGGCGCCGAGGCGTCCCCGAGGACACCGTCTGTCTTCCATGTTGTCCCTTTATGTTTGTGGTTATGTCACACTCTCAACTAGACAGCCACTCATGCATTACATACTTATATTTACAGGTGGAATGTAACGTAACTTTCACGGTCATCTGAACTCGTACACTCACTGCAAAAGAGTCTACACTTTTTTTTTTTACGCAGAGTAAAAAGAGTCTACACTCCCTCAACTTAACCTAGACCATGCATAATATTCTATCTCTAATTAATACTCTATTACAATTACATTCGACGCTCTTTAATTCACTTTCAGAAATATTGGCGGTTTGATAAAATTATTTTTATCATGACGGATATCAGTTTGTGAATTTAAAGAGGCGTTTAGCAGCTATTTTTGTTAAAATCAAATGCTAGCAGAATGGTTGTTGAAAAGAATCCCGGCACTAGGCACTAGGCATGTGAACACATTCAATTAAAGTCATTATTTAATAGCAAATATTATATAACTGAACAAAATCGCATTGTGATTACGTCACGTGGAGCGGTAACATTACTCGCGCTGAACTAATATTGCTCCATATATCCAAAGGCAATGTTGGTTCTCTCGTCTCCCTCTCGCAGCTACCAGGATGTTTTCTTGCCGTATCCACACATCCCAATGTTTTCATACGATATTTGCGTTTGTTTTTCATTAATGTATTATGAGGTTCAGCCACGGTAGGAATTTCATTTGATTAATAATGTTACAGTATTTTTATCTTTCTGTCGGCAGTAATCTGTTCATAAAATGGGAGTAAAGTGTATTGAAAGGAAATAATGAAGTTATCAACATCTAGCGAAGAAGTACAACTTTATTTTGTGCCAAAGTACAATGTCGCGTTGACAGCGATAGCTGTTTCATACACGTCAGCTGTTATATGACGGTTCCGTACAGTTACTATGGCAACTGTCATGCTTCGTAGCAGATCCATCCACTGAACTATTTGCTTTTGTACACGCCACATGGGTGATATAGTTTTAACATTGAAATTAAGCTCCTAAGGTCATGCACGTACAAGTTTCCGAATTCTGTTAAAACAATTTTCATCTAAAACAAGTCTCGTCGTTGTCGCAATAAGACAAGGGCGCGCTGAAAGTATTCTCTGAAAAGTACAACACAAACTTACATAATGGATACTATTAATAAAAGTGTTTGTGCCGTCCTTGTGACCGCCCGCCCATGTTTAATGATCAGCTGTTCTCCACAAGGTCGCATAACTACGTGACGGTCGCTCCGAGGTCGATGTTTCTTCCACTTAGTTTACCCACCCTTCCCGCATTTTGACACCAGTTAAAGACCCACCACCCAAGTAAGTGGGCTACTCTCAGCGCCAGAAAAGAAAATCATAGATGGTTCTACCAAAACACGTATTTTACTTAGAAATAGTTGTGATTGAATTTTAGTCCTCGATTCTGCCACAGAAAAATATCAGAAAATTCATTTTTTTCTTAAATCAAAGCGTTTTGGTTTTAAAATTATAAATCCATCGCAGAAATGGTTCCTTATCTTTGGTCGGGTATTGTCGGGTTTGGTCAGATTATTACATAGTAAAATGTAAGTCTAGGCCATCAGGTACGCGTCTCGGGAACAATTATGCGCCAGATGTACGCAGATCCTAAGTGGTTGCGCCACAACAGAATATTAACTACATCCCCAGTAGAGGGCCCACGTACTGTGATTGCAGTTAAGGTAGTCACGTACCGCCCTTGGTAGATGCCGACGGGGACTTGTAGAATGTTAAGTATGGAAATTAATACAACAAGAAAATTACTTTTATCTGGTAAACCAGCGACTTCTGTTCTCCTCCTCATTTTTTACATTAGGCACAAGAATACTTGACCCCTTGTGTGATATTCTATTATAAGGGATAGCTCTATCTCGCTCTAAGTGGAGCAACCTAGTAATCACCCCAGCTTTACAGGAAACCACAACGAAATAACAACATTCTTGTCTGCGAGAAAAGTTCAGGACGTGAGAAGGATCAGTTGCACTCACAACGGGAGACCAGTACCCATTTGACTATAGTGAATTTCAAAAGACGACCTCAAGCCCGTTTTTATTCAAGAGCGAAGATATTTTTAAAACGTCCGTAAAGTGCGTGGCGATCGTCTCTTTAATTAGTGTGGATCTTTGTAATCAGAACTCACTTATATCGACTGAAACTCGACAAAGAAATTATCTAAAACCATAATAAATATTTAGGCAATGCCTGACAACGATTATGGGGATGCTATTCTCTCCCATTGTCAGAGTAACAAATTCACGTAAAGTCGTGATGTCTTGGACACAGGTACGATAATGATATTATTAGGCCATCGTGTACCTGCTGGTGAGGCAGAGATAAGGTCGGACTGCTCCTGCTGCTCTGTTCCCTTCATTCTGTTATGGGTACGAATAGTTTTGTATGAAACACAGATCAGGAAATAAACATATACAAATAGGTAGGAATCGGAGGGTATTGTTCAGTTCAAGTTATAAATATTTGCGACATCGGTAATCGAGCTGAAGTAAGAAACGAATTTAATATTCATTGAAGTCTTAATCGAGCGATAATGTTAGTAAATACAATATCACTCGTATAAACCGTTTTATATGTGTTGTGTTACAAGACGTGTGTTTGTGTTCGGCACCTACATTCGTAAAGCAGGTCCGTGTTATCATTAGTGTGCACTGGCGTGGGAATACTCACTAATATTTCAGGATCATTAAAATCGCTTTATTGTTGCCGAAACAAAAGAGATCTCTTACAAATTACGCCGGTGATTGAATTTCTTAGAATTGTTTTTGTTACGTTTCTCATTTGACCTTTGATAATTCTAATATTGCTAACTAATTATAAAATACTACCTCAAGAAACCTTTTTTAACAAATATAAATTTGAAATTCTCAGACTCTTCCGGTATTCTGTGCTGCGTTTTCAATGATAATGTTCTGTGATATGCATTTGTTAGTTATAGTTTATAGCTGACCCGGCGAACTTTGTTGCGCATCAAAAGTAATAAATGAGTAAATTTTGGATATCATGAAGTTCAATTTGTGCTATTTATCGGCTTTAACTGCTGTCCCGCTATGTTAATACTGCAATATCTTCGATATTTTCGAAGATATTGCAGTATTGTTTAAATTGCATGCTGTAAAGGGCCAGGATCATGTATATTACATGCACAACCTATTTAAGACACTTAATTGGATGAAAATTAATGCTGTAATGTTTAAAATCGCTTCGTAAATAATCCATTATTTTTCGTAAAAAGTTCAAAAATAAAAATGGTCATTGTGGGTTATCCCTAAGAGATAGACATATGCCCCCGTGGACTTTTTTTGTAAACCTTCTGAAGGTGTTCAATAACGTAAAACGTTGTTTTGATCTATCACTTAGCGTTCAACCAGTGTTTGCAATTAAAGTGCTAAATCTCGAAAATTATCATATTTCTTTAGAACATCATATATGAACTATAGATCAAAACTACCCCGTTGACACCCTCTAACTATTAAAAAAAAACGCATCAAAATTCGTTGCGTAGTTTTAAAGATATAAACATATAAGGGGACAGACAGCGTAAAGTTTTATACTATGTAATGATGAAGTACCTTCTGTGTACTAAGTATCGGGAATTTGTCAATAAAACAAAAAATATAAATTATTCATCTAAATTTATTTTATCGCCTTCAAAGTAGGCCCCATCGCTTGCAATACAACATCTCCACCGCTTCACCCAGTCTTCCATACATTTTTCATAGGCTATTTGCGGTATGGCCTTTAGCTCATTCAGCGAATTTTCTTTTATGGCTTCTATTGACTCAAAACGTTTTCCTCGAAGTGGTAATTTTAACTGGGGAAATAAAAAAAGTCAGACGGAGCCATATCAGGTGAATAGGGTGCTTGGTCGAGAACGTTTGTTGAATTTTTCGCTAAAAACTCTTTCACTATAATGGCTGTGTGTGATGGTGCATTATCATGGTGCAGCATCCATGAGTTGTGTCGCCACAAATCTGGACGTTTTCGGCGGATACTCTCACGCAAACGCTTCATGACGCCTAAATAATATTCTTTATTCACTGTTTCTCCCTCTGGAAGGAATTCGGAGTGAACCACACCACGGTAGTCAAAAAAAACTGTCAGCATCACCTTGATTTTGGTGCGACTTTGCCGCGGTTTTTTGGGTTTCGGCTCGTTTTCGAGACGCCATTCTGAAGACTGTTGGCTTGTTTGCATGTCATACTCATAAACCCATGTCTCGTCGCCAGTTATTATACGTTTCATAAAGGTCGGCTCCGTAGAAGCTCGGGAAACCATGTCTTCAGCGACATGCTTTCGCTGCCCTTTTTGAACAAAATTGAGCTCTTTTGGAACTAGTCGAGCGGCGACACGTTTCATGCCTAAAATGTCAATGAGAATATTGTGGACGGACTTAAAAGATATGTTCACCTCACTAGCCAACTCTCTCAGACTCATACGTCGATTTTCGAGCACTATCTTCTTGATTCTGTCGATGTTTTCTTTGGTCGTAGCGGCTGAAGGTCTACCAGAACGAGGCAAGTCTACTACTACTTCTCGGCCTTCTTTAAAAGCCTTATACCATTCATAAGCCCTTGTTTTCGATATACATGATTCGCCGTAGGTATTTCGCAACATTTTTAGTGATTCACCACATGAAATATCATTCGAAACACAAAATTTAAGGCACACTCTTTGTTCAACAATATTTTCCATTGTAAAAATCGCCGAGGACTCAAAACTATGACCAACAAAAAGTTTAGTTTAAAACAAATTAAATGACAGATCCCGTTCAAATCTTGCGCGCTAAATCAGTACAGTGCTACCAACATGCAGTAAAAAAATTAGAACGACCTCTTTTACGCGGGTCTCTTTATTGACATATTATTCCCGATACTTTTTACACAGAGTAGTATAACATTGTTATTAAATAGTATAGATTATTTACAAGTAGTTTTGTTTCTATGAGCACGATTCATTGACAAAACCCTATCTATTGATTTGGTTACAAGTCAATAAATTAAAAGCAAAAATCCTTTTTAAAGAAGCTTTTATTTAAGCGCTCTAAAAATAATAAAATAATATTTCCTTAAAAATTTCAAGTATCAACTTAGAGCCTCAGTATGTACAATTTATATAATAATAAAAGCTTGTCGCGCGAGTTGTAAATAAACTGTACTAATTTTATTATAATGTCAAATCAAATCAAAATAGCTTTATTTTCTTGGGTCTTTTAAAACTACCATGCAAACACACAGTTAAATATAGTCCGTAAATACAGATATTTAAACTTATTATTACATTTAAAGCATAACATATTAAAACACGAGCGCTTGAGAAAATTGCCTCATTGGAACAAAACCGCACGGACGATTCTGAGTGTAAGGTTGTCATGAGAAGAAATGGGCAAAACACTCATGTAAACTAATCTACTAACTTTACTATATTATCTATTGCAATTTAATTACCTACTGATAGGGAGTCAAACCTCGCGACAAGCTTTTATTATTATATAAATTGTACATACTGAGGCTCTAAGTTGATACTTGAAATTTTTAAGGAAATATTATTTTCTTATTTTTAGAGCGCTTAAATAAAAGCTTCTTTAAAAAGGATTTTTGCGTTTAATTTATTTTCTTATTTTTAGTTATAGCTGGCTAGGTTAGTGTCATTTCATTCAACGCATCATTATTGCAAGTTAGTTTACCGCTTAATTTCAATCAGTCCAGCTCTTCAATAAGGCGATCATCTTATTCAATTTCAGCTTAGAGCTTTCTTTTCCATTTAATCGCAATGATGATTTTTAATTCATAGCCATATTGTAGAAATGCATCAAAAATATGTATGCTGTCATCTTGGATGGTCCACCGTATTGTATTTAGAATGATGTCACATTATTTTTCCAGTTATTCTCAACAAGCCCTTTCATTTGATACCCATATTGTAGAAATGCATTAAAAAAAACTGTTCCTCTATCTTGGATGATACGTTATATTGGATTTAGAATGACGTCACATTATTTTTTCAGTTACTTTCAATGAGCCCTTTCATTTGATACCCATATTGTACAGAAGCTTACAATATGTTTTCCTCCATCTTGGATATTCCACCATATTGGATTTAGAATGACGTCATATTATTTTTCGAGTTATTCTTAACAAGCCCTTTCATTTGATACCCATATTGTAGAAACGCAAATATTTTTCCCGCCATATTGGATTTGGAATGACGTCATATTTTTTTCGACTTACTATTAACAAGCCCTTTCATTTGATACCCATATTGTAGAAATACATTAAAAAAACAGTTCCTCTATCTTGGATGATCCGCCATATTGCATTTAGAATGACGTCACATTATTTTTTCAGTAACTCTCAATGAGCCCTTTAATTTGATATCCATTTTGTACAGAAGTTTAAACTATGTTTTCCTCCATCTTGGATATTCCACCATATTGGATTTAGAATGACGTCATATTATTTTTTGAGTTACACTCAATATGCCCTTTCATTTGATACCCATATTGCAGAAATGCATTCAAAATATCCATTCCTCCATCTTGGGTGGTCGGCCATATTGGATATAGAATAATGTCACACATTATATTATGCATTGTCATCCAAAGTAAACGTGTATACAAAATTTCAGCTCAATCGGTTGAAGATATCTACTTCAAAATTGAGTTGCAAGATTCCACCATACTTACATACATACATACATACATACAGTGCAAGCTAAATAAAAGCTTTTAAAAAACTCTCGTGCTGCCGCCGCTAATACTTTGCTACAAATTATCAGATAATCAGATATGTATCACGTTTTAAAGTCTTAATATCAGATTATATTTCAGGAGTTATTTAAAAATATGTTTATATTTTACTTATTATCATCAGTTTATCGTTTAAATTGTCTTAAGTAATTTTCTCCGGTAACAGTTTCTATACTTTTTGTCTCTCGATTTCCACCTCATTAGATAAATTCACATCAATTCAATGTAATAAATAGCTAGATGTAGGTAAAACTATTTCTACTTTTTTGCTTTTCAAGGAATCATTTCAAAAAAGTATTTGTTTTATCCTTTAATTAACTACATCTCTTTTTTAAGATCTAAACCTACCATAAAACATCATTAAGACATGTCAGATATGCTTTCGTATATCTGTGATTGCCGATAATGACACCGGCCGAGATGAGCCGGCGGGCGGCGCATGAAAAAGTACATTAAGTCTGCACGCAATCGATACTCGGTGATTTAATTTCCGACTGAACGTATTCGGGGCGACCAATTTTATTATACTGCCGCGTCCGATGTTTTTGGCACATTAGACCTCTATACTTTCAGTGATAATTACGTACATAACACATAACATAACTTCACGTCTTTTTCTACCCCAAGGCAGTGGCTCTTAAGCCTCCACTCGCCGTTCTATTTACGACCCAAATGGAATAGGTGGCGAACCTATTGCCATACCGGACACAAAGTTTTTCAGTCATCGATATTTATCACACATAACTTCCGATAACCTTGTGAGCCAGTGTCTGGAATCGAACTCGGACCTGGATCAGAAGATTCAGAAGCCGTGTGCTCGACCACTGCGCCATCGAGACCACTGCTTTTTCATTTGTAGTTCATACATAATAATATTTATATGTCTACACAGGAACATCATTAATTCGGTCAACAAGTGCAGATACTTAAATGACTGGGTCGTATATGAAAACATAATTTTGAACCATTTATGTAATATTTGTTAGGAACATCATATTTTTAAATTTATCATCCAAGCTGAGTTCGATCGGCTCTACGGATTGACATTCATTCAAAGGTTTTGTCAGTTCAGCAAGGACGTTCTGAACAACAAATTTAAAAAATATAATATATTTACTGTTTTATATTCGTTCATAATAGAGTTACATTAATGTATATAAATATACAGACACTCATTTTCATATTATGTGTAGATTGCACTTGTAGTTGCGCTCTATAATGGTTATTAAGTTTTAGTTTGCAGCTATAACTACAGCTCCTGCCGATTGAGGAAATGTTGCAAAATCACGTCCCTGAATTTATTTTTTATTTGTACATATCTAATATATAAAATTCTCGAGTCTAGATGTGCGTAATTGAACTCCTCCGAAACGGGTTGACCGATTCTCATGAAATTTTATGTGCGTGTCGGGTAGGTCTGAGAATAGGACAACATCTATTTTTCATCCCCCTAAATCACAAGGGTAGCCCACCCCTCAATTTTTTTTTAATTTTTCGATATAGTTCTGTTTCTTATTTTTTTTATAAAACGGGATACAAAAATACATGCAACCCTAAATTTTCAACCCCCTACGATCAACCCCTATTTTTTAAATTTTATTTTTCGGCAAGACAACGTTTGCTGGGTCAGCTAGTTTAATATACGTATACTTAGTCATGCCATAAATATTGTAACAAAGAAAAAAAAAAATTTTTAATTGCAGATAACATTTATTACTTTTACAGTGTGTTACTTTAATTCATAAATATAAAACGATATAAAATATAAAAAGCTTATTCGAAGTGGTCTCCATTGGCTGCAATACAGGCCTTTAAACGTTGAGGCCAGTTATCAATAGAAACACGCACTCTTTCCATGGGAAAATACTTCACTGCCAATCGATTGTTTTAGGGACTCTAAATTATTATGATGTTTAGAGCAAGCCGTACTCTCTAAAACTGACCACAAATCATAAACCAGTGGATTAAGATCGGGACTAGACGACGGCTAGTCTTCAGCTCTAATGAAGTCCGAAACGTTCGCTTCCAGCCAAGATTGCGTGGACCGAGCTTTATGACCCGGTGCCGAGTCTTGCTGGTAGGACCATACTTTGTTATTGAACATGGTGTTGTTAAGGGGCTTGACTACCTTTTCAAGAATGGTATCTTGAAACACTTGTGCCGATGTTTTGATACCTTTTTCACAAAAATATGGCTCAGTCACTCCTTCGTAGCTAACACCCCACCAAACCATCACTGAAGTCGGATAATGCCCACGTTGCACTCTGTCTGTCTTTGTTTGTTAAAATGTTGCTCAATTGTAAAAACACCAGTGCGCCTCTTATAGGCTGCAAGTCCTAAGTCATCTTTTAAAATACGCGACATTGTTATAGGTGCTATCTTCATCTCCCGAGATAAAATCTTTTGCTTGCGGACAGGATTTCTTCGAATTCTTTCCGTTACTGCTTTGACCACCTTTTTCGTACGAACACTACGTGGACGGTCAGGTCTTTATCTGTCACAAACAGAGGAGGTCTCATTGTACTTATTAATAGCCCGGTACACAAACATTTACTAATACCAAGTGTATGGAGAGTTTTAAAAATTGCATTTGGCTCTATACCTACTTTGTGTAATGGAATCACAGCGATTCGGTTCTCTTTATCACCCCACTCCATTTTAATATCGCAAAATATTGTACAATGTATTGGCGCCAAAACGAGAAAACACAATGAACAATCGTATAAAAATGACAGATTCCAAATTCAATTAGGTACCTATTTTAACATAGGTACATTAGGTAAAAAAAAACAATAAGCATATTTCAAGGGAATAAGGAAGTAGTTACCTACGAGTGATTTTGAAAATGAGTCCTTAAAAAACAAAGAGTATTAATAGTGTCATCTGCTAAACGGCATCTAATGTCCGTTGCAATGTACCCCGCTGCTGAGAATGCCCTCTCTGACTCAACACTGGTTGGCAACAGCGTGGCGAAGCAATTACATGCAAACTGCAAAAATCGCCCCCTTGTTCCTCCTCACTCAAATAAATCCATTTCTTTTTTTATGGTAGATTCTAATTTTTCTAAGCACGTGGAGGATATACGTGCAAAAGGACTTTTAGACGCTCGCAGAGTTCCTTCTAATTCCTCTTGAATCGATTTATTAGTTTGTGCAGCACGTAAATTCAAATCTTCTGCTATCATAGAAATTAGACACACAATAGACACACATTCCATGACCAAATAGAACGTGTTCTGGAGGAAGGTGATGTTAAGAGCCTCAAAAACCGACGCGCGTGCATAAAAAGAGTTATGAATGTCAACGAAGCGAGTGAGGCGTGTAAGAATCGTGCCCTATGGCGCTCTGTTCTCTCTGCTTACCCCGCAAGGGATTTGGCGTGAAGTTATGTATGTATGTATCATAGAAAGAGGCCAGTCATCTTCGATTATTACTGTCGTATTAATCTCTGCTTGGTTTGGTTTTTTATATTATATTTTTTATTTATTTTCTTATAAGATGTAGACGTGTGTAGCGTCGCTGACCACTGCCGCCCAATCCCGTCAATCTCGAACGGGATCTCGTCATCTGATGCGTCGGGATTGATCCCGAAAAATTGTTTGAGCTTGCTACATATCGGTATTGAATATAGTTTCCGCCTTGTAAGTGCGCTTTGTTCGTCCGCAGTGTGGCCGGTTCTCTCGCGGAAATGCGCAAATAGACATTGACGTCCTGGAGTACGGAGTAGTTCATAGCACTGTTCATTACAACTGACGTGTACCTTTTAAACAGAAGCGCATAACTTTATGTTATTGTCGAACGATTAGTGCACTCATCGGGAAGAGTAGCAAGGTCTTAGAATGGACAGTATCAAAATACATTTGTCTTAGAGTTTTCCTTCTTTACAATATTCTGAGATACATTGGTTAATGATATAGCATTAGCGTTTGGGTGATGAATGCAGAATCTCTTATGTGTGAGTATTACTAAAAGGACTAGTACATCCGTTATCATCTCATAGCCATCATCACAAATCATAATCTGTTTGAGTGATCCAAACTCACACAGGTAGGTCCTGTTCCAACAGGTTCACATTGATAGCATTCTTCTAAACTAAACAATATACCTACATAGACAAAGGAAATGAATTTGGTTCTTTATGTTTACAGTATATTATGATTTCTAATCAAGGTAAATATTTGTTTACCTAAAAAAGTGTCGCGTTAATTCCCGTTCATCATTATCACTAAGTAATATTATGATTTGTTGAGTTTTTGACGTGACAACGTCTTAAATTAGGTTGCGGCTGGGAGTCACTTATGAAAAAGTGTAACGCTCGGTAACGTTACGATGAGTCACCGAACGAGAGAGAGGCCCGCCGAAATAAATGTCATACTATTGATAAATGTTGATAGTGTTAAGTAAATTATTAGTTTAAAATTAATTAATTAATTAATTATTATTTTACAAATTTTCATTAATTTCAAATTTATTTAGCAAAAATTTGAACCTTCGATCTGAATAAATGTTTTGATTTTCGAATTGATTCTTTAAAATTACAAATATTAAGAAAAAGTGGCAGATATAAGAAAACTTGATTTAAACTGTGTTGAGCAAGAATTTTAACATCTAATTTAAGTAAATGTTTTAATTTTCAACTTCATCATTTACAATTACAAATTTTAATTAATTTCAAATTTATTTAGCAAAAATTTGAACCTTCGATCTGAATAAGTGTTTTGATTTTCAAATTGATTCTTTAAAATTAAAAATTCATCCATTCAATTTCAAATGTTCAACAGGAATCACCACTCTCAAAACAATGGAAACGGACGAGCAAATGCCTTCAACTTAATTATATTCATATCAATAAATATTCTACCGAGAAAAAGACGTTGTCACGTAAAATCTTCGCCCGTAAAACCGACTTTACAGGCAACCAGATTTTTTTTTTTTCGCTGTCCAGGATCTGTGCTCGGGCGCCCGTCGCCACTCCGCACAACTTCTGGCGACGCGCGTCTTGACAGAGGTTGCGGCAACTTGATCTGCCAGTAGGGCCTTGTATTCAAGAGGTGCATCGTACTGGAATGAATATTCATTATAAATGCTATAACAATAAATTTTGGAACGAGCGCCAGAACACCAATATTAACATGAATATTTTCAGTATGAAAATGAGACGTTGCATCATTGGATGGCGTGGAGCAGGGTTGTCACACGTTGTTGTACGTATGATCAACGGGCCATGAACTGAGCAGACAATATTGATACACTTGACTTGATTTACATTATTTAAATTAGTAATGTTAAAGCCATTATATTATTATGTTATTTTAAAATTTTGACATATTTGTACCTTCGATATCGGATTTACGAAAGTTTCCATTGATAATACATAATTGGCTTTGTATAAAATCTCTGCAAAATTTAACTAAATTCAGTTCCCTTAGACTTTCTGTTTGTGTTCCATTTTATGACCTCGTTCATCGTATTCTATGCTCTTTCTCTTTGATAGCCACTTGATTGAAGAAATTCCTTCTATAGATTCAGATATCAATCATGTCATACGTAAGAAATATCTGGTATGAATTATACGTATTTATTTATTATTTCGGTTCAATAACAGTTCGTTGTAAACCCCGTTCCAGTCTCGCGGTGCCTGCCACGGAACTGACATCCATCACACACGGAGCTATACCATTTAATTTGTTTGAACATGTCTGTAACGTAGGCCGGGATCAATAAAGTTTAATGTAATGTCGTATTGCGATATCTTTAACGACCACCATCGGTGTCGGCGATCCATCACGGCTGGCCGATATACGTCTTCATTTCGATTATATTAACTTTTAAATAAAATGTCGAACATAGAAAGTACTGTATGCAACGTACATTTAAGACAAATATTCAAAGTGTGCTATTGTTTTGGTTAGTGAGGAGCTTATAAGGAATAACCGCTCTAATTCAATGGTAAACAGAAACACATCAGAGGTAATTCCTTAGTATAGTCATAAGGCACAAACGGGAGGAGAGTGGGTGACACCACCATATTTGAATTCACAACAACATCGTGTTTTTTAAACTCCGTAAGTTGTAAGTTCCGAGGGCCGTTTCCTTGATCGCGTACGAACTGTCAGCTACATTGTTGATGTTTATGGTGTCGCTAGTAGGTAGCCGTGCACGCGCCGATTGGTTTCCGGGACGTGAACGGGCGCACCTCCCACCAGCTCCCACCGGCGCACAACAAACATTACTATTTCGGTTCCCCGTGCCACTGTGGCGTGTGTAATGTGTGCTGTACAATGTACAATATGCCCACATGTTACTTGTTTTATGAAAATGTCATATGAACAAGCTTTATCTGAAAAGATCCCATTCATGAGAAACAAGGGATCGGTCGACAAAAGCTCACGACGTACGAACTGATACGCATTGTTGTTGACTATAAATAGTATTTAACAGAGAATACAATACACAATTTAGTTCCTGTGAACTTGAGTTGTCTAATGTTTTAACGCCAGTGCTGACGCGCTCTTTATCGATGGGCGTAGTTTCAAACTGAATATTCACTGCCTTTGCTTCTAACGACTTGAAAAGTTTGTGGAATTAATATGTCGAATAGTGTGGCCACATCGTGATATAATATGTGCTTTAAATAATAAATTTTATTTTTTTCGTGATTGCATAAAATTTGCACAGAATTGGTTTCGTTTGTAAAATTATCATTGTAAATTTATACATCTACATGTATACAGAATCCAATAGGAAACAGGTGATTGGCTTATTTATTCTTTAAATTGTCACATTATTTATTTATTCTTTGCAACTTGACGCCCTTTTGCAATTATGGCGTTTTTGCCCTATAATGATGAAAACTATAGCCTTTCCTTTCTTAATCGGAAGTATGGAAGAGAGAAGAAACTCCGAGGCTATTAAGTAACAAGTGACTTTTCAAAAAAATGCCAACCCTGAGAAACGTCGCAATTTTGAGTTATATGTTTTGCGTGTGCGTGTGCGTCTTATGGCTGTGTGTGTGCGAGTGACCGCACGTCGCCAGCAAACATTTGATATTCACCACTAATTGGTGAACATATTAATATAATTTGTGTTTTCATCGAATTTAATTGTCTCATTTCTATTTAAATGAAATCAGTTTTGTTTACAACAAATGTTCTTACAAGCGATCAACCATCATCCGTGTATAGAGCAGGTACCTAATGAACATTGTTGATGATTAAAATGATACTGTAAAGTGCCGGAACTAGTACCGAACTAGTTTGTTAACACCCACAGTTTATGTTATCACCACAACTGTGCAAAGAGAGCTTTATTTCTGGAAGAGGGAGGCAAACGAGAAGGCATGCCACCTGATAGTAAAAACAAGCATATAGACACTTGCAACAGAACTACAATGCGTTCCCGGTCTTTAAAATTAGATAGGGTAGGGAGACTTGGATGGGAACCGCTGTTGGACCTCTGGATACCTCTCCAACTGACCGAAAAGCGTCATGAGCCACTTTACGTCGATAGTAGTCGTGAGAGATCGTGATATTTTACCGGTCGAGCCGGGCCATTCAAGCAGTGAACTGCGTAGCTCTACCACTATCAAGAGTGTGAAAACTCTACAGCAATTCAGAGATCGCTTTCATCTGAAACGGTTGTCACCACGTCCCGGGGCTGGGGTGAGTCAGTGTGGAGGGAATCCTGCGTGACTCACTTGGCACCACTCCATCAGCTAAGTAGTTCAAGTTTATTCCTCAACAACTGTGTTGTGCATACACGGTGGTATCATCCCGACAGTTGCGTTAACCGAACCGATTTACTTCATCAGTATAACCTGTATTTGTTTGTTTCTCAATATTTTACCATTGATGTTATGGGGTTTTAAAAGAGAAAAAGAGAAACAAAAAGATTTTCATAAAAAGTAGCCTAAGTTACTTCTTATTACACCTGCTGCAACTACCTGCTAATTAAAGTCGCGTCAAAATTGGATCCAACCATTTCAGCGATTACTCGGAACAAACAGACAAACAGTCATTTTTTTAAATCCTATTTTTTTTGGTGTAAATACCGTACATATTCATATGAATGTAGTAGAATGCATTAATTTCAATATTACAAACCGACACTGATTTTGTTTATGTATAGTTATGTATGTGTTATGTATGTTTATGTATAGATATGTTGAACTTTCGTCCTGTTTTTGGTTTAGATCGCTGAATAAACAGAGAGCTTTTCCATCGTAAATTGATAAGAAGGAAGGTGGTATTTA
Organism: Euproctis similis; assembly: GCA_905147225.2. NCBI lineage: Eukaryota > Metazoa > Arthropoda > Insecta > Lepidoptera > Erebidae > Euproctis > Euproctis similis. The sequence goes on along the minus strand of LR990105.1, from coordinate 596,493 downwards.
TGTCGCTCAAAGGAGAACTGGCCGTCCTGGTAGTTACCTTACTGAACACGGCTGCTAAATAAGAACAATTTTTGTTAGTTTCGATTATGAATCCATTTCATTTGTTGGCAATGTCTTCCTTAACTCGTTGTCATAGTGTATCTTCAACTGTACTAACTGCATAGAATTATATTCAAAAGTTTATGGTTAGCGCGTAACCTTGTGTTCTAAGAAAACATGTACCGCCACAAACGTTCACCGTATGCGATGCATTAATTAACTTACCAATTGTAATTTAAATAACCAAAATAAACAAGTCAGTTTAATTTTTACGTAATCCGTGTATGAATAAATGAGGTGATCAGTCGGTCAGTCAGTCAGTCAGGCTCGGCATCTGCAACATATCTATTAATACGATGAAACGTGTGTTATCAGGCCGATCTTGATGTCTCCGTTATCATTGCCATATTTCATCGAGGGCTCTTCATAATGATAAACTAGCTTTCATACATTTACTTATAATCCGCTTATCTTTTTAACATTAGTTTAATCAGTATTGAATAATATTTTTTCCAATTGTTGTTATCTCTTCATATACATTCTATACTTCACGAACTACATACAATATAATAAAATCACGTGAATTTAGTATTTGAAGTTCTTTTGCAAAAATGGAATTCGCCAAAATAGAAATGAAAATCCCAGTATTTTTAGCTGGCCACCGGTCGCAGAGGGGTGTACTGGGGTGGTATTCCGACATCATTTATAAGCATAAATGCCAAAAAACATATGGGGTTGTCAATTGACACCAGCATCAACCGAGTTAAATTGGTCAGTTATGCATGAACTGCAAATGCTCTGGTATCATAAAATTGATGATATGTTACCCAGGAAATTATGTTAATCCTACTGAAACGTAACTAAACTTCACTTGCCAAGTATGCTACGGCAGTTAGCTTCAACTGGGGAAATAGTACAGTTCTGAACTGGTGCCAAGTTCTACGTGTGTATTAAACCACTCTATTGTGAGACAGGATAGAGGTGAAGGACTTTGAGGAGTGCTTTTAAAGTTCGCGACCGAAAGAGTAAAAACGGTTAACTAAGACTCCATTCTGCGTCTGGTTGAGCGTCACAGGGCTGTCTAATAGCTATCACGGATGAAATAACCCTCTTCTTGCTCGAGTCTTGACTCGCACTTGGCCAGTTTTATTCATAGCTCCAATCGGTCTTCATACAAACATAATTGTATTATTTTACATTATGTTTGTTTTTTCATCTGATGGATCTTATTATTGCTGAATGTGAACGTATATCCGGTTCAGATATGCAATAGAAATAAACAGTAGGTCGTGGATAATTTGATTAGAACTAGAGAGAAGTACGTTGCTAATGCACCTGTAGGTGGCGCAATGGAAGCGGTCAACTGTGCGCTGGTCGGGGTGCGGTGCGGTGCGATCACTGGCGATATACCCCTGCCACCACTGGCATGTGTGTTTGGCCACATCCGGTTTTATAACAGAAACAAATATTCTACAGCATATACTAGGAAAATTTGATTTCAAACTCTTTTGAACTAAATTTAACTGTAATAGAAACTTAAATTATATTTGTACAACTTTTCTTCCGACATGGACCCGTACAGCGAGAAAACGAACCGAATGGAGATCTTTGGAGTCTCTAAAGATCTCCATTCGGTTCTGTTTCTTGCTGTACGGTTCCATGTTGATCCCGCTATTTTCCCTATATCGTTTTCCCATCTTCTGGTTTGTCTTCCTCTGTTTATTTTGCTATCTAATGGGTACCACTCTGTTAATAATCTTGTCCATTTTTCGGTTTTTCCTCTCATCATATGTCCAGTCTATCTCCACTTGTAACTGTTTAAACGTTGTTTATTGCTTTTTATGTTTATAAGTGTTTCTCTATCCTTATTTTAAGTCCTACTGTGCTTCTTTCTAAACTATTTTGACAAATATTAATTTTGTTATAGAAAATATTTGATATAGCTATTCTTAAATGAACTTAAACTACATCAACGAAAAATTCGTGCTACCAATAGTTTCGAAATATATTTATCTTCAATATTTATACGAAGTAAACTACTCATTTAATATATTTAATTTTCGCCACATAATTGTGAAAATATGTGAAAACAGCACCGCACACAATATGTGAAAGATAGTCGCGCTCGGTGAGGCCACACTTACGCGTGCCTACACTGTCACGTCACCTGTGTTTTATGTACACAGGGAGGGTCCCCGGTCTAGACGAGGGTCAGCCTACAATGGCATCACTCTGCCCCGCAGTATTACAGCCACAGTACATACCGCTATGTATAAACAGTAAAGCCATGCTGAAGCTATAAAGATTCCATGGAGATTGAAGCAGCTGGTGAACATAAATGCACTTTCAAAGAAACTAACAACAATTTGACATTTTCCCGTCGTAGGCTGTTTTGAGTGTATTAACTATACACTCAAAAGAGCCTACAACGGGAAAATGTCATTCAAAATCAAAATTTATGAAAAGAGTTATGAAAGTCGAAGAAGCGTTTGAGGCTTGTAAGAATCGCCTCATGGCGCTCTGTTCTCTCTGGCTACCCTGCAAGGGATTTGACGTGAAGTTATGTGTGTATGTATATAGATAATAATTAAAAATAAGAGGTCACTTTCATTATGTAATTTCACTTAATATTGATTAAAACAACTTTTAGGATTATATCGCGTTTATTTATTATTTATTTATATTTATTTCCCGACGTTTCGAACTCTTTACAGAGATCATTTTAACGAGTGATGAACAAAAAGATGGTAGTTGTTCAAAAGCTATTTTCATTGATACAGAGAGCACCCACTTTTTGGAAATAAAAATCAAAAAGTTGATGTTAAAATATGATTTTTACTATTGGTAACGCACATCAGACCATGAGAACAAAAGTTAAATACTTATTTATAAGATGCATTCATATATCCTGCTTCTAAAGATCCTTTGTTGTATGATTTAATAAGTAAAAGTTGTTATTATTAAATTATTACAAATTATCTTATTTTCTAAGTTGGTTGAGATTAAAGTATAATTATTATTAAATATTCATTGATTTTAAATTAAAAGGTAAAGTGTTTATTAAAAAAATCTACCACTGGGTCAAAAACGCGGCCAGTCCTGAGAAAGACCCAACAAGAAAACTCAGCGGCTGTTCTGCAAAACTGATTCTTATTTCATTTTGAACGGGCTATTGATATTGCTATTATTTATAAAGTTTTGAGAAAAAGAAAGGGACTTGGTTTCTAGGATATTAAAAATTAAATTAAAATTATTTTGTTTTGATTATGTACTGCACTACTCAAAATTCTACATTATTTTGGTTCCTGATGTGGGTCATACAACAAAGGATCTTTAGAAGCAGGATATATGAATGCATCTTATAAATAAGTATTTAACTTTTGTTCTCATGGTCTGATGTGGGTTACCAATAGTAAAACTCATATTTTTAACATCAACTTTTTGATTTTTATTTCCAAAAAGTGGGTGCTCTCTGTATCAATGAAAATAGCTTTTGAACAACTACCATCTTTTTGTTCATCACTCGTGAAAGTGATCTCTGTAAAGATTTCGAAACGTCGGGAAATAAATATAAATAAATAATAAATAAACGCGATATAATCCTAAAAGTTGTTTTAATCAATGAGTGAGATTCGCGAAAGCCTTAGAAATAAATATTCACTTATTATCTTAAACTTGGCAACTATTTTGGTTCCAGTTGTCAGCTATAGCGTTGTTACGCGCGGAAGGTTTCTATGTATACCAAGTACGTATGGTGGTGGCGAAAAGCCAAGAGATTCAAAGATTTCATTAGAAGATAATAAGGCGCCACGAAGTTTGTCGCCTCAGCCTAGTGCATTATGTAACAAGTTGGACACTGAGTGAACAGTTCCTCCATACCGGTGTGTCAATCGCAGCATTAATCGTCATGTAGACGGCAGATACACGAGGTACTACCGCACTAACACACACACACACATTCTATTTAATTAAGAAGTTTTGTGTATACATAAAGCCTTCCCTAATGACATAGCATCATATCTCCTGAAGCAAACGTGTAAGAGCAGACGTTTTTATATTATCGTGTTTGAAAACTGTGTATAATGAGTTGGATGAATCCGAATCTGAAATGTCCGTCCGTGGTGGTGGCACATAATTTCGGTAGTGGTAGAGCCACGTAGTTCACTGCATCATTGGGACGGCTTGAGTTGTGAAATACCAGGACCTCTCAGAATATTGGCGTAAAGTGGCTTTTGCCGTATTTCTTTCGGTGAGAGAGGTATTCGGAAACCAAACCTCTTCCGTATTCCATTTTCGACCTCTCCCCTGTCCTATCTTAACGACCGGCAATGCATCTGTAACACTATCTGTGGTACTGATGCCCATGGGCCTCGTTAGTTGCTTACCAGCGACGTTGGCTCGTTTGCCTCCCAATTCCATAAAACAAATGTGTCTGTTAACGCTCCCGATGAGTTCGGAACAGTGTTTGTTGACTTTTATAGCATTTTTATAGCACTGGCCTGCGTCTATTGTAGGATGGACAGTGCTACATGTGCGCAGTGCATAGTGCCCAGTGACAAACACAGTGTTATCATTAAGTATTTTGGACACATTATCGGTATGGTGTTACATCCGAAACAAGGGAAAACTTAAAACATTGACTCGTGACATATTTAGTATAGATAGTTCACGCGGACAGCTATTACAAATATTTTGCTCGCATTCGCAAATGTGCATGAGATAACTATGACTAAGATTGAACAAATCAATACAGTCCACTGGGAGAGCTGCTCTCACTATGAATACCAAATTCAAATTCATTTATTTCTTTAAAACATGTGTAGTACAATTATATTTGGTGTTATTTTTTATAAAATTATGTTTCAACATGTTTTGCCATGATAGGCGTACAAATATTAACATCAATAAAAATTAAATTAAAATGTAAATGTCTGAACTATGTCAAATACAACTATTTATGTCACAAATAAAGATTTACATAGTCATTAAATATCAACAATAAAAAGAATTCAATCTATCCAGTCAATAACTACGTCAGAGTCAGGAAGCCACAATGTGTTCTTCAAGAAATCATCAATATTATAATGGGCCTCTGAATTAATATTTCTTTAAGCTTTTTAACGAATCATGTATTATTTAATTCTTTGTTAACATTGGGTATTTTGTTATAAATTATGGGGTGCTATACAGAATATACTTTTCGCCATTAAAGTAGTTCCAGTTTTCAAATACCGTATTATTAATTGACAGTTCATACCCTTAATAGAAATTTAAACGTGTAACAAACAAGGAGCTGTGAGACGCGTCTCAGTCCTTGACTCATCTAGATTTTGGTTTGTGATATCATAAACTGATCGGTTTACGTTAGATGTTGTACAAAGTTGTAAAATTATTACAGAGATCACCAAATTCGCTAATGATAATGATCGCCGGGTCATGTAGTAACGAGGTGCGAGTGAATCCGTGATGTATATAAGGTCTGGCGTCAGTATCGCTGACCTTGACCGGTTGGCAGGTGGCCAGGCGCCGAGCAGCGAGCGTCGTGCCGCGGGATCGATGCACAAGCCACACCATTGCTTAACTGATCTCATCAATCACGTGCGACCTGAACTGACAACAATGCTTCACCACGACAACCGGAAATTTGAAAAATAAAAAACATAACGGCACGCATTTTTCTACCCGAAGGTATAGGCAGCGGCTGTTAAGCCTCGACTCGCACATGACTTGTGTGTGACGTGTGAGCCAGAATTCAAACCCACGACCTCTTGATTCTGAAGTGGGGTATCACTGGACCAATGAAACAGGATATTTTTAATGATTCTTTTTAGAAGATGACGCTCTGATTAACACTGCCTACTCCGAGAATCTGAGGAGAGGAGTTCTGGAGTTTGTAGGTCGAAGTACTCGTAACAAAGCTGTTTAGCTGTGTTATAATATAAAATTGTCAATTGGACTCGATGCTCGAGTATAAATGACTAGGATTGTATGTCGCGAGCTTTTCTTTTGTTGACGATCGAGGACGGGTTGAAAGATGCGATGTGTCTCCGAGACAGTCAGTTGCTTCAGCTCCGCCCACGCCGTACGGTTTCCACGACACGCGACTCGATAAGTATGCGGAACTCGCGCCATTTCAATAACGATTATTATTAGCCAATGACAAACACGCGGACAGACATTATTGATAATAGTGTGTAGTACGCGCAGTGTTTGTGTCACTTCGAAACAGAACAAAAATGTCCTTACTGCATATAATTACAACTGAATCAAACTATATTAATAACAGGTACAATCTAAGTGTATCGTTGTTTAGTTTTTAGGTATATCTTAGTTCTGATAGATGAGAAATCCCCATACTTCGTAAAACACATAAATACTAATATCATGATTCTGATATTTTCATAATTTCCATAATTTCGTGGTAACGGTGGGACAGTGGGTGCTAAGAATCTCCGGGTTACGGCAGGCTGCGAAAAACAACTACTCGTGGCCACTTATAATGGACGCAGTCTTCGGCTGGACGAACACCTCACCGAACTCGAGGTAGAGCTGGGTTGCTTGAACTGGCATATTCTAGGGCTATCTGAAGTCCGGCGAGAGGGGGAGGACACGATAACCCTACAGTCAGGCAACTTACTATACTTTCGGGAAGGTGACCAGCTCTCCCAGGGGGGTGTCGGTTTCCTCGTTCACAAAGACTTCGTTAGCAGCGTTGTGGAGATCAGTAGTGTGTCGACCAGGGTAGCATACCTTGTACTGAAACTCACCTACAGGTACACCCTGAAGGTAATACAGGTATATGCACCGACCTCGACATACTCTGACGAGATAGCCGAGGCGATGTACGAGGATATTGCGAAAGCAATTCATGGTACCGCCAAGGCTCACTACAACGTTGTTATGGGGGACTTCAATGCCAAAGTGGGAGTACAAGAACGCGGCGAATCGAAAATCGGTCCGTATGGCTTGGAGTGACGAAATCATAGGGGCCAGATGTTGGTCAACTTCCTGGAGTCTGAAGGGTTTTTCTTGATGAATTCATTCTTCAAGAAGAGTCTCCACAGGAGGTGGACTTGGCGAAGCCCCGATTCTGTGACAAGGAACGATATAGATTTTATCATTACGGATAGTAAGCATATATTTAGAGATGTCTCTGTGATCAACAGATTCAATACTGGAAGTGATCACCGACTTTTTCGAGGCTCTCTAAATATTAACTTGAAAGCTGAAAGGACCCGGAAGACCAAGCCGACGGGACACAGCGAGAATGACCACAGAGCCCCGCTAACGCGTCACTACAGCGAGGACATCCCCGACTTTGCAGAAAGCGAGATTAGTGCGGCTGTCGGGCAACTCTAGAACAACAAGGCACCCGGTGATGACGGAATCACAACAAAACTTCTAAATGCCGGCGGGACTCCTATCCTAAAGGAATTAGCAAGTCTTTTTGTTTCCGTCACACACCAGGATATAACACCACAGGTTTGGAGCGGGAGTGCGTTGGTGCTATTCTTCAAAAAGGTGAAAAGACCTTGCTGAAGAATTACAGACCCATCTCATTCCTGAGCCATATCTACAAGTTGTTCTCGAGGGTCGTCACGAATCGTCTCGCTGCAAGATTCGACGAATTTCAGCCTCCGGAGCAGGCCGGGTTTCGAAAAGGCTTTAGTACCGTGGACCACATCCATACTGTTCGGCAGATTGTACAGAAGACTGAAGAGTACGGTATCAGCCGCTGTGTATGGCATTCGTGGATTACGAAAAAGCCTTCGACTCCATCGAAACTTGGGCAGTTCTGGACGCATTACAGCGATGTCGGATTGACTGGCATTATATCGAGGTGTTGAGGTGCTTGTATGACACCGCCACGATAGCTGTCCAGATCCAGGATCAAGTGACGAACTCCATGGAGCTGAATCGAGGTGTAAGACAGGGAGATGTCATATCTCCAAACTCTTTACCAATGCTCTGGAGGACGTCTTTAAGACCTTGGACTGGACTGGACAGGGTATCAACGTGAATGGTGAGTACATCTCGCATCTTCGGTTCGCCGACGACATCGTTGTAATAGCAGAGTCGCTGGAACAGTTAAGCGGAATGCTGCGCAGCCTAGACGAATCCTCTCGACGTGTCGGTCTGGGCATGAACTTAGACAAGACCAAGGTCATGTTCAATGAACATGTCGTGCCCGGACCGATAAATGTCGATGAGTCAATTCTCGAAGTCGTAAACAAATACGTCTACCTAGGCCAAACTATCCAGTTAGGTAGACGAAACTTCGAGAAGGAAGCCGACAGGAGGATTCAGCTGGGTTTGGCCGCATTCGGCAAACTGCGTTGAGTTTTCGGCTCGCCTATACCGCATTGCGTGAAGACCAAAGTCAGAGACCGACAGAGAACCGGAATAACCGAAATAGCTTGTAGAATAAGCTTGCTGAAGTGGCAATGGGCTGGCCACATCTGTCGAAGGACCGATGGTAGATGGAGCAAGAAGATCATAGAGTGGAGACCGCGACTTGGTAAGCGTAGTGTAGGACGCCCACCAGCCCGATGGTCAGACGACCTCAGAAGGGCTGCTGGAAAAGACTGGATGCGAAAGGCAGAGAATCGGATGTTGTGGCGCACATTGGGAGAGGCCTATGTCCAGCAGTGGACTGCAACTGGCTATTGATGATGATGATGATGTTCATCACAGTAGCCGTAACGGGAAACCGTTTCAAGAAATTATATATTATATCAAATGCGAGGAGCGACTCCTACACTTAACACTCGACATTATGATCCGACTAGCTGAACGAACTGTAACCGATATATGGCAACACATGCGTCACCAGTTACGGCAGGTGCTACGAGATGCTTTAGGAATTCGGATAATTAATAAACACAGTCAATCGTACTAATATATAATTTAAAAATATTTCTGTAAAATTTATGAAACGTCCGTGTTTTCTTGTTCAATGGAGGCACTTTTCTCAGGCGTGTTTAAAGATTTCACTTTTAATAATAAGTTATTTTTTTGTACTTAAATTTAAGTGTCTAGGAATACCTATGAAAATAAAGCTATTTAGACTTTATTTGTATCTATTTTCTTTATACATAGTATTAACGGACCGTTTGACTTTGATATCATAGATCAAAACCGTATTACCAAATTGTTAAATGGTAGTTTAGTAAGATCACTCCCACACTACTCCCGCTACAGACTCTTTGTCCCGGGGATATGATTTCCCTAGCGAGGCTCGCCGTCAGACACTATCAAAATAATGGTTCATCATATGTGGGATGCGTTAGAATAACCTTCCAGACTGTACTATATGTACCTAACATCTAAACAACTTTGGTATTAAAAAAATCTATGGATAATACTCGTACATGCGATATATTTGTATAGTAGTAATGTTTGACGGTGGTTACTTTGACGGAACTGCGGGCAACAACTAGTATAAAATATATTTGTTCCAGAACAGAAGCGCGATCCCGAAGTGACCTTTACCTTTTTTAAATTCAAATTATACAGACTCCATCATACACAGGCGCTCGGTGCGTCACTTGTTGTTCAGCGAGGCTCGGGGGCTCTCTTGATCAGCTTAATATACCTAAAGCTTCTCCTATTTTAAACCTCAAATGTTATCGTAAAAAGCTTTAATTAAACTTAGATTGAAACCCGTTCAATAAGGTTTATTGATGTACACTTTTTATTCCTACTATGGTTGGATCCATATATCTCCTGTCACTTCTGACTCTGATTGAGTGAACGATTATGACTACTGCTCCGCTCCATAGGGGAGACGCGAAGTTATGTGAAGCCCATAGATGTATGTGAACATCGGGCATGTATGTGAACATTTAATCAAAGGCATATTTTAATAATGTGGTAGGGCGCAGCAAAATTGATCTCGCTCAAAATGAATGAATCGTCCTCGTAGTTACTTCAAACCTCACATAAAACAGCTATCCATTAACAGTACCTACTGATGGTACCTGTGAACTGAGTTCCGTTTCAAAGCTTTGTCATAATCCCGATGTGGGTTACCAATATCTCCAGAATCCTAACGAGCTTATAAGCTCTCAGCTTGTAATCGAGAGCTCTCAAGTTTGGTACCGGATACACACAAATGACTTTTAGGAAATCTTGTCGTAGGTTTATAATAAAATAATTAACTTTTCTCAGATAACGTCGCGTGTCGTTGTAAATTATCTTTAAGCACGATCTTGTCGAGTGTACTTTGCGCCCAAACCACTCTATCGCAGTTCAATTATTGATTAGTACCTAGCAATTTGGAGAACATTCAATTCTGTTTGAACAGTGCTTTAGACTTTGCAGTGAATGTAAATGTAATGCTCGTGTATTAGCGCGACACACGAGATACGTGACATTCACAGGTGAATAATCTTAACTTTAAAACCTTCGATGAACTATGTTTTCTTTGAATAAATAAAAAAAATATCCATCGCTGGTTTATAGTCCATTATTGGAACCTGTACCCTAAATAAAATATAATGGAAGTTGCTATAAATTACATTTTAGATGAAAATAATGTTTAGACGATTTTAAATACTCGTAAGCGAATTAGGCCCGTGTTCGCAAAGAGATGATTAAATCTTATTCAGCCGATTACGCCGTAATCGGGTTTTTAACAATATTTTGCTGTTCACCAAGCACTTAACATTGATTAAGTGCTGTAATATACCGATTATCTTAATGTACCTCAAAGACCTCGTTTAACCGGCGGTTATTGTAAACAAATGTGACATTTCATAAATAAAGTAAGGTGAAGGATCTAATAATGGACACTTGTACTACAGTGTTCATCATAAAAGCAATACAAGCAATTAGTACAAAACACAGACCAAGATTAATTAGTAAAATATCATATCAATATTCTCAAGAATGCGTAGTAGAAGTATCTGTAATAAATACTTAGAAATTTGAGAAGGTATAGGAAAATCTAAAATCACCATTGATAGACATTTAGGATCCAGTTGTCTATTCCCAGTGATGACACAGACACTACCCAGCATTAGATATCCAGTCGTTGACATTGTTTTTTGTCGTGTCATATATATAATTATGGCAAATTTAAACAGTATTTAGAAGACGAATAAATGAAATCCCGTTTAATTAAATTTATTTAAAACTTAACTAGTGTAATAATATAACCATTCTTTATTCAGTTTATAACTTTAAAACCATCGAAAAACTATGTTTTCTTTGAATAAATAATAAAAATATCCATCGCGGGTTTATAGTCTATTATTGGAACCTCTACCCTAAATAAAATATAATGGAAGGCGCTATTAATTACATTTTAGATAAAAATAATGTTTTACTCGTAAGCGAATTATACAGGCGCCCCGTTTATTCCAAATACGATGAAATTGTTTCTAAAATATGACGAGAAAGCAAAATAATAAAATGCATTTCAGACGTTGCCATGACAACAGAGATCAACAGAATAAAACATAATGCTAATAAATAACGAAGGTGTTTATGGTAACTAAATCGCATTGCCATAACACGGAGCACATTTTGCAGTATAATATTATTATCCTAATATTTTTGGATGTCGCTCGGATGTAAGCAAATGTATACAAATTGCACACATTTTACTTTAGTTTACTAAGTAGCATTATACTACTCATTCTTTTCATTCGTTCAAATTACAACTGATTACGTAGCAGTCCCCATTTTATTTTTGGTGAACAGCGTTAACTTTATAGGTCCGATTACATTTAAAGCTCTATTTAGCTAACACATCATTATGTCATAGTTGGCGAATTCCAACCTTAGAGTGCGAGAGCCGCCTGTGACATGGGATCTTAGTTTTAAAAATGGCGTATCATCGCTGCCTATACGCCGTCTGCTATTTGAGAAGGGAAGGTACAAAATAAAAACTTGTTAAAAATATTTTGTGTTTTCAATTAACGTTGTGTGTCGGTACCTTGTAGTAAATTAGTGAAGGTACTTACAGACTGTCAGAAGGAAATGAACCGATCGTGTTGCTTTCAATCCAGGCCCAGTAACAATGTGGACTGGACTGGTCTATTGTCCTCCACGTGGAAGCTATTGTTTGTTGTTCGCACTCCACTTGCATTTTATACACTTGAGCAACCTTGCTCTTGATTGAGAATGAACTATAGGTGCCTACTGTATAACTACATCTATAGGTTATAGACGACCGTTTGACATTTCAACATGTTGCGAGTTAATTTTAATTTCTTTACTATTATTTTTGAAATATTTTATAGTGATCTTAAATTTTTGGAAAGTTGCATTCTAGAAAATTAACATAACGGTTATAATATTAACACTAAAACTTGGTTAAAACTTGCTGTTGCTAACTGCCCACGAGTTAGTCTGCGTGGACGCCATAAAGCAGCAGAAATACTATGCCTGTGCTATTTTATATACTATGCCTGTACTATTTTTCTCCCCCAATTAGTGATAGCATGATAATATTAATACAAAATTTGACACAAATCACGCAGTACTTTTAGAGTTTATACGTAGCAAACATACAAACAGCCAAAGAATCTAAAAACCATATTTTTTGGTTCAGTATCGATTGTAGATCATGTCCCAAGTATTCTAAAAAAATATTCAATGTACAGTTTCATCTTTCCTACGATGTTATTAAAAGTATAGATTATGCGATTTAAAGTAAAAGAATATGGTCAAGTTTCGGCTGACGCTTGTAGTAAATCGTAGTGTCGGAGAGGCGGCGAGTTGGAATACGCGCTTTGATCTCACGGGCTGTCGCTCCTCCTCCACCCACCGCGCAGCCCCCGACACCTCACCCCGTCCGGGTCGATGACCTTGAGACAGGTGGCTTGATCGTGTTACTCGATGTCAAGTGTACACACATAATCCTACCTACCCCAACATTGTTGTACAACTAATATTCCGTTTGTATAGGAAACTTATCTCTTACATTGGTTTATATTGTATAAGATAAGTGCAATGGGAAATTGATTGATTAAAACCTTCACGCTTTTTTTATCATTTTGAGGGTATAAACTTATAAACAACTGTTCACGGAAAATATTCACAGTTTGAAACGCCCAAGTCTATAAAGACATGTGAAATATTGGCTCGTGCAACGTTACACTTCAAGTTGAGGCATCGAAAATTCCCACACAGAACTCCCTATGATTTTTTCTTAAATATGTTTAAAAGAGTTTCAACCTGCGCCCTCCTAAATCAACGCCCGGTTGCTAAGCCGCTAGGTTATCGAGCGAAAAATCGTAATGTTTCTAATAACAAACTTTGTTGATGCATCGACCTGATTTTGCCAATAACTATAAATAGCAGAGTCCCATACGCCTTTGACCTTTCGGATTGACATTTCGAAAGTAAATAACTCTTATTGGTATTTTGCGGTAAATGATACAGTTGAATAGTTTATATCTGAGTTAGGGCTGACTGTGGCTCTGCCCGATCCAGAGATAGATAGAGATACACACAAATATTTACAAAACGCGTAGAACTTGCGTTCTGTAGCGCGACAAAATATATTACATTTCTCAAACGGCGTAGAACAACTAGCCCTACGGGCTCTACGGCGTAGGTCTGCTGGTAGGTACATACAAATATTGTTGTTTGTGACATGCGACTTTTGTAATAAATACTTCCACCCTCTCGACATGGAGTAGATGACAGAGCAGTCACACTTATCACTTTTTTAATACAAATTTTCACTCTTTTGTTACCAGCAAAATTAGAATTAAAGAGGTAATAGTGTAAATATGACCACAAAAAATGTAATAATGCAAGAGAGTGTGCGAATATGTAAAGTACTGTTGTAAGCGATGGCCACGAGTGGTGAGGAGTCTGGCGGAGTGCGGCGCAGGCGCAGCATCAAACGATTGCTGAGGAGTCTCACCGCCGACAAACTGCAGACAGGTCTGTATTCATGATAGCTACACTATACTGTGTGATGCCGCATTGAAACTGTTTCATTCATATCAAACGAACCGAAAAACATATATTATTGTCAATATATGGCTATTGTCAATATCATTTTCATCATCATCATCAGCCTATTGCAGTCCACTGCTGGACATAGGCCTCTCCCAATGTGCGCTACAACATCCGATTCTCTGCCGTCCGCATCCAGTCTTTTCCAGCAGCCCTTCTGAGGTCGTCTGACCATCGGGGTGGTGGGCGTCCTACACTACGCTTACCAAGTCGCGGTCTCCACAATATATCAATGTCAATCATGTCAATACATCGATTTTAATCGTATATCCAAACTATGTATGTATAGGTATGTTGTTAAGTATTAACTCACAAATTGAAGTTATCTCTTTGTGATAGGGATGATAATATCTCAATAATATTCACTAACGAACATTTTGCTATCAACATTATTGTAACATATAGTTAGCAACTCAACTCATATCGAACTTCTGGCTTCTTACTTGAACAATAGATTCAGATATAAATGGTACACAGTCATCTGGTGCCATGATGACAATAGGGGTGCCGCAGGGGTCAATTCTAGGACCATTTTTATTTTTGGTATATATTAATGACTTACCCTGGATTGACAATCAGGACTGATTGGGACAATCAAGACATTGTGTTGTTTGCAGATGATACATCATTATATTTTTTTTTTATGGGATAGGAGGGCAAACGAGCAGGCGTGTCATCTGATGGTAAGCAACCAACGCCTCCCATGGACACCAGCAACACATATAGTGTTACTGTTGCGTTGCCGACCTTTAAGGGATAGGGTATAGGAAAGGATCGGGAAGGGGGGTGGGCCTCCGGGTACCTCTCTCACCGAACGAAACACGACATGAGCCACTTTACGTTGGTCTTCTGAGAGGTCGTGGGATTTCACCGGTCGAGCCGGCCCATTCATGCAGTGAACTGCTTGGCTCTACCAATTTGCTTGGTTCATTGGTTCAATATAAATAATTTAGTGTTAAATGAAAAGAAACAGTGTATTAAATTTACTATACCTAATGAGGAGCAGGTTGAAACTAGCAGGTGTCCAAATAAATGGTATGGGATTGGACGACTGTGGTCCTCTGCATCACTATAGATATTTTTAGATGACAAGCTAATAGGGTCCTCATATTGAAAAATTGGCTAGTAGACTTAGCTCGGCTGCACATGTCGTTAGTAATGGCATGTGCAGTAGGTTAAGAAGAATTATTTATCTTTTATCATTATATAAATTGTACATACTGAGGCTCTAAGTTGATACTTGAAATTTTTAAGGAAATATTATTTTCTTATTTTTTGAGCACTTAAAAGCTTAAAAGCTTAAAGTCTCGGTGGCGCAGTGGGCGAGCGCACGGCCTCTGATCCAGAGGTCCGGAGTTCGATTCCAGACACTGGCTCACACCAATGACTATTCGAAATTGTTTTCGGAAGTTATGTGTGATAAATACCGATGACTGACAAACTTTGTGCCCGGTATGGCAATAGGTTCGCCACCTATTCCATTTGGGACGTAAACATAACGGCGAGACGAGGCTTAACAGCCGCTGCCTACACCTTCGGGTAACAAAAGGCGTGAAGTTATGTTATGTTTATGTTAAAAGCTTCTTTAAAAAGGGTTTTTGCTTTTAATTTATTTTTTTATTTTTAGTTATAGCTGGCTAGTGTCATTTCATTCAATGTATCATTATTGCAAGTTAGTTTACCGCTTAATTACAAACAGTCCAACTTTTCAATAAGGAAATCATCTAATTTAATTTCAACTTGAAGATTTCTTTTCCATTTAATCGTAATGATGATTTTTAATTCATAGCCATATTGTAGAAATGCATCAAAAATATGTATGCCGTCATCTTGGATGGTTCACCGTATTGTATTTAGAATAACGTCACATTATTTTTCGAGTTATTTGATACCCATATTGTACAGAAGCTTAACCTATGTTTTCCTCCATCTTGGATATTCCACCATATTGGATTTAGAATAACGTCATATTATTTTTTGAGTTACATTCAATAAGCCCTTTCATTTGATACCCATATTGCAGAAATGCTTTCAAAATATCCATTCCTCCATCTTGGGTGGTCCGCCATATTGGATATAGAATAATGTCACACATCATATCATGCATTGTCATCCAAAGTAAACGTGTATACAAAATTTCAGCTCATTCGGTTGAAGATATCTACTTCAAAATTGAGTTGCAAGATTCCACCGAACATACATACTTACATACATACAGTGCAAGTTAAATAAAAGCTTTTAAAAAGGACTGTTATGTTATGTTATTTTAATCGTTGCATCACAGTTTATATATGAAAATTTGTTAGGTAAAAAAATATTTCCAACTTTAAAAAATATAATATATTCACAATTTCAACACCCGGAACAAGGACCTTGTTGTACATACCACTCGTCTCCGCAAAATTAATAAATCATTCATGGGACAATGTATACGCTTCTACAATAAACTTCACAAGGAAATCCGTAACATGCCTTTAGTAAGGGTTACTTCAAATCGCGAGTTCCTTGAGGACCGTACAGAGTGGTGATGAGCGGCTCATCAAGATTGTAGTGTATAATTCGCCAGGAGCTCGTGGAGGTTGTTGTAACTCTTTGTGTGTCAGGGTAGTTCATTTTATTTTCCATAATTCTTCTTTATTTTTAACTTTCTTTAGCACGTTGCTTCACCCTTTAATTGGTACTTCAATATTTACTGTGAATTATGTAGTATGTGAATCATATATTATTTTATCTGAAAAGGATTTTGGCGCATGAGTTTCTTGTCCGATTCTTCTCATGACAGCCCCTATACTCGGACTCGGGCCGCTCGTTGCATCCGTGTAAACTTGTAAACACGGAGGCATTTTCCTCAATTTTTAAGTGTCTGTAAAGACCTATGGAAATAAAGCTATTTTGAATTTGAATGTGGGGCTAGAACACATACTCTCACAAGTAAATACAAGCCAGCGATATTATAATTATAACGTTTTATTTAATTTGCTAACAGACACACACACACACACACGCACATACTTCTCTACATAAAAGTTTCATATTTCCCCTGTTGTTTGTTCTGTGAACGTTATTTTGAAGTCCATAACTCTTGTCGTAAATTGTTATGTCAACAGACTAGGTGGAACTAAACAGAACAAGTGGAAAATTTATAATTTCTGCCTTGCGTTTAGATGATATTGTCTTGGTACCTGACTGCGCGAGTGCGTTGTGTTTTTTTTGCTGTATATAAATTTTTGTACGCACTGTAGGTTATACCTCTGTAACTTTGTCGCTGCCAATGAACCCTTCGTTTGTAGATGGAACTAAATGTGCTGAAAGTTACTAGGCGTGCTTCTACAAGGAAGTGCGACGGCCGAGCATTCCACAGGTAACACTCGGTGCACACCTGACCCACAACTAGATTGGTATTTCGGAACTGGCGCTAATTTTATCCGAACACGTGGCCACGTACCTACTTGGATATCTCGTATATAGTATACAGAGAGCGTGGCCCGCTTCTGTTTGTGTATTTAGGCTTCCAATAACGACGCACCAGTGGCACGGATACGTGCTGTTCTTCTATTATTTCAGATACATATTATCTGTGGAGAGCTTTTCAAATAGATCGATTATAGTAGCCGTCGGATTGATAGCATCAAACCTATTTTCGTGGTATTTACTTCGGAAACTTTAAAAACACGACGCACGGAAGGGACAAATACATAATCTTTTATCTTTTTTTTTGTTATTTTTTCCTTTCGCCTTTTCTTTTGTTTAGATGAGTGTTTTGTTTTGTACTCATACAAACAATTTCCTTCAGTATTATTTATCTTCTGGCCATTGTCAAATTCTACAAGAATTCGGTGCCATTCGCGCTAGAAGATCATGTTATTTTCATGGGGGCAAACAAGAAAACGTTTCACCTGATAATAAGCAACGCCACCCATGAGCACCTGCAATGCTACAGATAGTGTTCTGTTACAACGAAAGATACGCGGCATGAGCCACTTTACCTCAATACTATGAGAGTTCGCGGTATTTTACTGGTCGAGCCATTGGCCATTCATGCGGAGAATTGCATGGCCCTACCGTAACAACATTTATACAACAGACTTTTGTCGTTTCTTCTCAGACTTTGTGGCCATCGTTTGCGAGATAAATTATTTGACTCAGATTTTAAAACTTGTGTGACCTAGTTAACTATGGATATCTGGATATCATTACAGTAGTTTCTCAAATGCTGTACATGTAGTTTCTGAATGGTAATTCTGTTTGTCGGAATTCGACTAGTAAACATGGGCCCACAGTCCTCGATATTTTCAATTTCCGCCGGTCATAACATGGCCAGCTGCCGGCACATTAAATGTGCTTTTAAAAGATCACTACAAATGTAGACGCGGGCTTTTATTGCGATCCCTGTTATTATACGTACAAAATGTGTTCGCCAATAGTTATGTACGGTGTAACAGATACACCAAATATACATATTGATCGACAATCCAATGGTGTAAAAATAGAGAGGTAATTAAAAAAAAACAAATTATGTATGATTCTTTATGGCAGGAGGCAGAGGTTTTAAGCTTTCCTAGACACATCCATGTGATTGATGGTCCTCGATTTCACGGCTGTTTACGAAGTTAGGAACAACAACTGCCTGCCTCCTTGAATGACTTATAAAAGCTTTAAAGATGTTGATAGCTATATAGCCTTTCTATTAGAGTCTATAGTCTATAGTATTTTCCTCAAACGTGAAATCAATTGTAATAAATTTATTGAAATTAACATTTCAATTTTTTAAACTCTTCATAGAGTTAGTAGATATTAATCAATCATAAAACTTTAATTGAATAAAACAAATTGATTACTTTGTGAAACGTAATATACATTTTTGTTGTATTTTTGAAATGACGTAATTTAAAATAACTCATCATTATAAGGTTATGTTTATTTAAAAAAAAACCTTATTCCTCAATAATAATCTCTATTTATCAGTCTTTTTTACCAATACCAGCCGTTAGGTTTTGTCTGCTAAATAACTGTCATAGCATATGAGAAGTTTATACAGCGCCATCTGTGTAATGAAAATAAATCTGTGGTGATTTTAATTTTCTGTATTAAGGTTGTGTGTTACGAAAATATATCACGATTTTAGTTCAAAATTTGTATTAATTCTTTTCTGCTTATTGTTATAATTTATCATAATATGACGGACAACAATCATCATTAAATTGGTAGTTAACATACTATGGCCATAAAACAATAATCTGTCTGTCATGATTTATATTAACTGTGTTTTATTATTTTGTTACAGGTAATTTGAAAGTACACTAGTAAAGGTTGAAAGCGTCGACGAATTAAGGTAATGTTCATATCTTATTCGATAGTGTTTGTTTACAGCGCCATCTACATTAATATAGAACTAAGAAATGGTGTTATAACAAATTGTTTAGTTTTACTACTCGCCGCTAGATGGCAAATGCTGTCTTCAATATTATGTTTGTGTAAGTTTTACGGGTGTTCACTTCACTTCTTCTTTCGAAAGATTGGGTGAAAATTAATAGGTTTTTTAAAAACATTTAAAAAAAATTCAAATGACTACGAATTTATTTTTTTAAATATAACTAAATACAGTTTAGGATGGAAATACCACGGTAAAATACCACGACCTTTTAGAAGATCGACGTAAAGTGGCTCATGCCGCGTTTCTTTCGGTGAGAGAGGTACCCGGAGGCCCACCTCCCTTTCCCTATCCTTTCCTTTCCCCTATCCATTGAAAGTCGGCAACGCAACAGTAAACTATATGTGTTGCTGGTGTCCATGGGCGGCGTTGGTTGCTTACCATCAGGTGACACGCCTGCTCTTTTGCCCTCCTATCCCATAAATAAAAAAAAATAAAAAAGTGAACTCCTTTTTGCTCGATTATTATGAAAATACATGTGACCAAATATGGTTAGTAGTTACTTATTACTTGTCTTATTAGTCTATTGTCATTATTAGCCTATTGCAGTCCACTGCTGGACATAGGCCTCTCCCAATGTAGTCTATTGTAAATACTCATAATTATAAATAGATGTTTCTAATATTTTGAATAGTAATTGTGAATTATAGGAATTCTTTCCCGCAGTTGCGTGCGTTTGTTTGTGGGTATGTATGTACCTAGGTCTTGTGATGACGTACATGCAGTTCTGTTTTGTTATTGTGGCAATAAATTTATTGAATGACGCTTAAAATATCTTAAATAACATACAAAATAATTATTTTGTGCTGTCACTTGTTTGGATACTAAAAAAAGAACAGGTAAATTTTAGAATCGCAGGTGTGTGGGGTTCATTACACACGGGCTACAAAGCTGAATAAAAAAAGCCCCAAGAGTAATATTTGTTATTAATTATTTTGAAATTCTCTTCTCTTTTTACTTCTCTCAGTCAGCCGGGAGCGAAAGAAAAACTTATGGCTGACAAGCTTACACAGCACAACACCGAAAAATGGCGGGATAACCATTTTTAATTTATGAGTAAACCTAAATGTTCTTGGTGGGGGCGGGCAGCAGCGTCCCTATCTAAAAGAGGTTTACCCCTGCGGTCTCCAACCCGTTTGCCCAGCGTGGGGACTATGGGCATAAACCTCCCGATGAATAAAGCACTAATACAACGGCCCCCAGTTCCGAGTGGTCCCGCTATTCCCGGCCTAGGCAGCGGTCGTGGTAACGGTGGGACAGGGGGTGCGAAGAATCCCCGGGTTACGGCAGGCTGCCAAAAACAACTACTCGTGGCTACTTATAATGGACGCAGTCTTCGGCTGGACCAACATCTCACCGAACTCGAGGTAGAGCTGGGTTGCTTGAACTGGCATGTTCTAGGGCAATCTGAAGTCCGGCGAGAGGGGGAGGACACGATAACCCTACAGTCAGGGAACTTACTCTACTTTCGGGAAGGTGACCAGCTCTCCCAGCGGGGTGTCGGTTTCCTCGTTCACAAGGACCTCGTTAGCAGCGTTGTGGAGATCAGTAGTGTGTCGACCAGGGTAGCGTATCTTGTACTGAAACTTGTACTGAAAAAAAAACAGGTACACCCTGAAGGTAATACAGGTATATGCGCCGACCTCGGCATACTCTGACGAGATAGCTGAGGCGATGTACGAGGATATTGCAAAAGCAATACATAGTACCGCCAAGGCTCACTACAACGTTGTTATGGGGGACTTCAATGCCAAAGTGGGAGTACAAGAACGCGGCGAAACGAAAATCAGTCCATATGGCTTGGGGTGCCGAAATCACTGGGGCCAGATGATGGTCAACTTCCTGGAGTCTGAAGGGCTTTTCTTGATGAATCCATTCTTCAAGAAGAGTCTCCACAGGAGGTGGACTTGGCGTAGCCCCGATTCTGTGACAAGGAACGAGACAGATTTTATCATTACGGATAGTAAGCATATATTTAGAGATGTCTCTGTGATCAACAGGTTCAATACTGGAAGTGATCACCGACTTCTTCGTGGCTCTCTAAATATTAACTTAAAAGCTGAAAGGACCCGGAAGATAAGGTGTATTATCCGACCTACGCCACTCCAAATAGCCGAAACCGAAAAGTTCCAAATGGAACTTAAGAATCGATTCGACCTGCTGGAAACCACAGGCAACGTGGACGAAAAAGCCGACACTGTGGTCAACACGATGAGGAAAGTGTCTTAAAGGTTGTTTCCGAGATCGCAGAAAAAGGAGTCCAAGCTCTCTGCTGAGACACTCGAGCTAATGAGGCAAAGGCGAGAAACTCCACCCGATCAGCTGTCTTCGTCAGAATGGAAAAGCCTAAACCAGCGTATTAGAAAGCTGATGCGGCCTTGCGGTCGGGCCTTCGTCGATCGAATACTCGAGCAATCGAGAACGCGATCGACCGCAACAAAGGGTTGAAAGTGTTCGCTCAGCAGCTTGGATGGTCCCATCTGACGAAGCTGAAAACTGCGGATGGACGTGTCGTCACCTCTAAGCCCGAGATTCTCGCAGAGATCGAATCTTTTTATGGGCTCCTTTATTCCACACGGATGACCAAGCCGACGGGACACAGCGAAGATGACCACAGAGCCCCGCTAACGCGTCACTATAGTGAGGACATTCCCGATGTCACAGAAAGCGAGATTAGTGCGGCTCTCGGGCAACTCCAGAACAACAAGGCACCCGGTGATGACGGAATTACTACGGAGCTTCTAAAATCCGGCGGGACTCCTGTCCTAAAGGAATTAGCAGGTCTTTTTAATTCCGTCATACACCAGGGTATAACACCACAGGTTTGGAGCGGGAGTGTGGTGGTGCTGTTCTTCAAAAAAGGTGATAAAACCTTACTGAAGAACTACAGTCCCATCTCACTCCTGAGCCATATCTACAAGTTGTTCTCGAGGGTCGTCACGAATCGTCTCGCTGCAAGACTCGGCGAATTCCAGCCTCCAGAGCAGGCCGGGTTTCGAAAAGGCTTTAGTACCGTGGACCACATCCATACTGTTCGGCAGATTGTACAGAAGACTGAAGAGTACAATCAGCCGCTGTGTATGGCATTCGTGGACTACGAAAAAGCCTTCGACTCCATCGAAACTTGGGCAGTTCTGGATGCACTGCAGCGATGTCGGATTGACTGGCGTTATATCGAGGTGTTGAGATGCTTATATGACACCGCCACGATGGCTGTCCAGATACAGGCCAGGTGACGAACTCCATCGAGCTGAATCGAGGTGTAAGACAGGCAGATGTCATATCTCCCAAACTCTTCACCAATGCTCTGGAGGACGTCTTCAAGACACTGGATTGGACTGGACAGGGTATCAACGTGAATGGTGAGGACATCTCGCATCTTCGGTTTGCCGACGACATCGTTGTCATGTCAGAGTCGCTGGAACAGCTAAGTCCTCCCGGCGTGTCGGTTTGGGCATGAATTTGGACAAGACCAAGGTCATGTTTAATGAACATGTCGTGCCCGGACCGATAAGCGTCGAAGGGTCAGTTCTCGAAGTCGTAAACAAATACGTCTACCTAGGCCAAATTATCCAGTTAGGTAGACGAAACTTCGAGAAGGAGGCCGAAAGGAGGATTCAGCTAGGTTGGGCTGCATTTGGCAAACTGCGTCGAGTCTTCAGCTCGCCTATACCGCAATGTCTGAAGACCAAAGTCTTTGACCAGTGCTTCCTACCGGTGATCACCTACGGTGCCGAAACGTGAACACTCACGGTGGGGCTAGTCCACAAATTTAAAGTCGCTCAGCGAGCTATGGAGCGGGCTATGCTCGGGGTATCGCTGAAAGATAAACTCAGGAATTAGTATATCCGCCAGAGAACTAGAGTAACCGACATAGCTCGTAGAATAATCTTGCTGAAGTGGCAATGGGCTGGTCATATCTGCCGAAGGACCGACGGTAGATGGAGTAACAAGGTCATAGAGTGGAGACCGCGTCTTGGCAAACGTAGTGTAGGACGCCCACCAGCCCGATGGTCAGACGACCTCAGATAGGCTGCTGGGAAAGACTGGATGCGGAAGGCAGAGAATCGGATGTTGTGGCGCACATTGGGAGAAGCCTATGTCCAGCAGTGGACTGCAATAGGCTGATGATGATCAATCAATCAATCAATCATTTATTCACATAATTCTGGGTATTTACAGTATGGTGATAGTATGTTTTAAGTGTGCATCTCCAAAATTTGCCTAGTAAGGCGTGTGAAATGTACATGCAGGTGTCAATATACAATAAATAATAAAATTATTACACATAACATGTCAATAATAATAATAAATAATAATAATCTAACAGTGTCATAGCTACTAGAAAAATGTCTGCACATAAAACAATAAAAAATCTATATATGTCAATAAACTAAGCAATATGTCAATTACAAAAAATGTTTGTCATCAAAAAAATCATATAAACAGTAATAGCATTTCTCTATTAATATATTTTTAACAATATGTATTTTTCAATTGTTTTTTATCTTATATATATATAAGAGATTTCCACCTATATATTGACTCATCACGATATCTCTGGAACCATAAGGCGTAGCGACTTGAAATTTGGTAGGATTATTCCTTTCGCCGAGTAGAGGTCAGCTAAGAACGGATTTTACGAAATTCCACCCACAAGGGGGGTTGCGGGGGTGTTAACAATGGAAAATTCCCATTTTTAACCTATAGCTGCTATCGACTTCAAATTTGTCGAAGATATTGCAGTATTAACATAGCGGGGCAGCAGTTATTACTTTTGATGCGAAACAGAGTTCGCCGGGTCAGCTAGTATTATATACTTGTGTGATGCGGTATTTTGTTATAGATTCTTGGCGCCATACATAGTAGGCTTTTACCCATTAAACTTGTCTTAGCGCTGTGCAAACATAGTCTATTATTATCACGTCTGTTTCTTTTTATAGTATCTGATATGCGCCGAAATAAATGAGGATATTTGTGTACAAATAATGCTACTTCTAGAATATATAATGATGATGATGATATAATGATGATGAATTATTTTGAAAAAGTTACCAAAATTGTACTTATCAAATATTATGGTTACGAAATAACAATAAATGTTTATATTTATGTCATGTCACAACAGGCGCTCCTCACTCGACAAGTACCTTCCAGAAAGTCGGCAGATTTTAAGATTAATCATTATTGAAGATTATTCATTAGTGATTAGTTTCGAATGCTTCATTTTTACCTTATCTAAAACTTTAAATAACAAACAAACTCGTTGTATTTTTAAGTAAACAGACCGATGCTATCACGGAAACAGGTGTCGTGTTAACTGAGAGATTTGTTCGGCAGATGGCGCGAGCAGCTGCATGGGCAACTCGTGCACCACTATGCACAGTTTTGATTTGTTTCTTTTTTGCGATAATGACACGGCCTATATACAGAATTGGATATATTAATGTTGTTTATTATGTTCTACACTTGATAATATCGCTTTACGATGACATTTTACAAAATGCAGACAACTAGACTGGATTTTGTTATTAAGTACCTTATAATAACTGTAGCAGGCTCTAATTATATTGGCTTTTATACCTGTTTCTTTATTTGCAGTAACTGTAAACGCCAGACACTTTATAGTGATATACAAATATTTTTTAAATTACTCTCCTTATGAAGCTGGCAGATAGATACAAAAAGAGTATTAATTATTTTTTTAAATTTGTGCTAGTTCAAGCAAATAAATAAAAATGTTCCTCTAATATTTATGTTTAAGTGCCACTGGTAGTTCTCAAAAATACATTCAAAGTGATTTAAATTTTTCGAAAAAAAAAAAGACTTGAAACAAACGATTAATTTCCTAGAAATATAAAGTAATAAGATAAAATCCAATACACGCGGAGATTTTCTTTTAATTTGCACTCGAGATAATAAACATTTGCGTGGAATGATATAAACATATTTAATTCCCCGTATCGAATACTATGAACAATATGTACCAAAATGTGTACACAATGTACCTATATATGTATTATCTCATTGAACGCAACTGTGTGCGCAGAAATTGATTGGACTTGAGCCAAGCGAGCAGTGAGCACTGACAGGCGCGGTAACTCTGTGTCAAGTAGCCACCGCCGTCGTAGGGCTGACCCTCGTGCGATCTCACACACACGGACGAAGCCCTGGCTGGCTACGTACTGGCTTAGTGGGTTACCTCTTGGCATTTTGAAAAGAGTATTTGGCACATGAGTTTCTTGCCCGATCCTTTTCATGATAGCCTCTACATTGCTTTGGGGTAGTGCTGCGGATGTAGACTCGGTCTTTGTGCTCTAGAAACGAGCTATTCGTGCTATCTATATGATGAGTCCCAGGGATACACTGAGAAGTAAATTTAAAGAGATACGAATAATGACGTTACATTCACAATATATTTATGATAATTTAATCTATGTTCATAAAAATATAACTAAATTTAAGAAAAACAGTGATATTCATCAATTAAACTTAAGAAATAAAAACAAACTTGCTGTGTCCACTACTGGGCTCCATAAAATTTCTAACGCGTTTCCAGGTCAATGTATACGCTTTTATAATAAGCTTCCAAACGACGCGGTTGAATTATCATTAGGTAAATTTAAGAAATATGTTAAAAGTAGACTATATACAAGGGCTTATTACTGTATCGCAGATTATATCAATGACAAAACCGTTTGGAATTTAATTGCTTCTTTTGTGTTATATTGTTTGGATTTGCTGTAGCAAAATATTGTTTATCTGCTTACTAAACATTTCTGTTAAGTTAATTAGTAAGATTGTGTGCAATATGACGTTTCTCATCGGCAAGCTTACTATTTTCTTTTTTTTTGTTTTGTCTGGGATCTTGAATAAGTCATGCTCACTGAAAAGTCCTTGCTTATGGCGGCGTCGTTGATCGGGTCGCCACCTTCCCTAAAATATGGCGAGGGAGGCGATGGCTGAGATATGGGTCATGCTCGTGAACGGGTGCTGTTTGTGGGGACTGGTCTGTTCAAGCGTCCAAAGAATATTAACGTACTGTGTCCTAAGTTTGACGCGAGAAACCTCATTTTGCTCTATAAATTATTCTAATAATTTGTAATTTAGTTTACTTATAATTAAGTAAAAACAAAAAAAAAGGACTCCCCTGAGTTTCTTGCCAATTCTTCTCAGGACGTGAGTAATCGAATTGGCGGATTGAAAATATTGACCTTCGTAAGTGTCTTTAATGACCTGAATTGAATAAATGATATTTTGATTTTTGATTTTACACTCGGAATCAGACCGCTCATGGCGATTTCGCGGAGGCACTTTAGTCAAGCGCTCGTGTTTAGTATTTCATTTTAAATAACATGTACTTTTGACTATTTTTAAATGTACCTGAAGGAAGACCTACAAAAATAAAACATCCTTGACTTTGACTTTTGACACGTTCAAATTAAAATGATGAGGCACTGTAGACTCGTAGAACTCGTCATGGCGTGAAGTTGTGTTATTCTTGTGGTGTAATTGTCAATCGGAAGGATAGTAGCCCACCTTGGCCTTGTAAACGTTATTTCCAAATATAGTTTGGATTTCGATTGGACGACATTTTTTATTGGTCCTGGTCTGCTCTCTTCGCAAAATTTTGCTATATCGTCCTTCTGTAAATGAACTAGCCAAGCATCTCTTAATGCAAACTTGTAGATAAATAACAGATCTACCCTTCCAGTTCCCATGTCGATAACCCTTATTGCGAATGACGCACCTTACTTGTGATAACAGTTTGGTGCACGAAGCTATTGAGTAAACATATAAACATAACAATTTAACATAACTTCACGCCTTTTGTTACCCGAAGGTGTAGGCAGCGGCTGTTAAGCCTCGTCTCGCGGTTATGTTTACGTCCCAAATGGAATAGGTGGCGAACCTATTGCCATACCGGGCACAAAGTTTTCAGTGATCGATATTTATCACACATAACTTCCGAAAACAATTTGAAAAGTCATTGGTGTGAGCCAGTGTGTGGAATCGAACCCGGACCTCCGGTTCAGAAGCCGAGTGCTCGACCACTGCACCACCGAGACATTTGAGTAACAATTGAGCTACAGCTATTGAGTAACAATTTATATATCGAATATTATTATATTATGCCTCTGAGCAGTTGTGTGCGTGTGCTTGTTACTTTGACTCCATCTGTTCGCTCATGACATTAGTTTGTGCTATACGCAATAGCTTTTGTAACTTAAATTATTTCGGTCCACTGCTGGACATAGGTCTTTCCTTTGGCACACCCCTGCGCTCGATCGTCGGCCTTTCGTTTTCAACAGCTGACAACGTTTTAAAACAAAACATGAATTCTGAAAGTTTTTCCGGAACCGACAATCGGAGAGCGGGGTGCTCCAAACAGAAGATAAAAGTTAGGGTAAAAGTGAAGTAGAGGGTAAAGTATAGTAATATTTTTTATTATTTTATCCGTGTACTCACGTTGTTGTCACACAGAAAAGAATCCTGTTTATATAATGGAATGTTATGAAATAATTAGAATGATGAATGTCAGTGGTGTACCCGGGTATCATGAATATGAACGTGTCGGCGCGAGTGGCTCGGACACATGTGGCGCAACACACACATGTGCATGTGTGTGTTGTGTTTTGATAACCCAATAACATTTGGCAAACGGCTTGACAGTAAAAATGGTGTTCGCAATCATAATATTGTTACCAACGCGAAGTAACCACCTGGCACCTACCCACCGAGCGGCTAGACCAACTTGTACCTACTTAGTGGTATACCTACCTACAATAGGTACACCACTGTTTATATAAATGGAATCAGCACTTACGAGCTATCTGTACAGTGTGGGGTGGGCGGCGGGCGCCGACAATTACACGGAACATCGCCGCGATCAGAATTACGAGAACAGAATACATCAAGCAGAATATTTTTTCGAAATGAATTAAACGTTTTATTCCGTTCTGTTAAATTGTTTCGTGAAAAATAAGAATCTGCATTAATCACAAAGAATTAGTAAATGTAATAATCGCTAAATCAGTAAGTGTGGGTACATTTTTTCTGCCAGCTGTTTGTATCTTACAAACAAATTTATTTATACGATAATAAAATAAAATCAGCTTGTGAATATGCGAGACCATTTAATTGCATCGCGAGGTATCGTGGCACCCCCGACCAAATGGTTCATTAATATTAATCATAAAATATACTGTAACTATATTATAAAGTTGCATAGTGTATTGGAAAATACCCACGACAGGTACTATTAATACAATTCAGTCAATCAGAATCTAATCTAATCTAAGAATGAAAGAAATTACATACATACATAACTTTACGCCAAAACTTTTGAGGGGTAGGCAGAGAGAACGGAGCGCCATAAGTCACAATTCTTACACACCTCACTCGCTTCATTGACTTTCATAACTATTTTCATGCACGCGCGTCGATTTTTGAGGCTCCTAACAATTCTTAATTTCTTAATAACAAAATAAAAGAAAAACCATTGAAAATGTGAATATCTCGGTGATCTAATAATATTTTTAAATTGAAACTTCGCCTTTAACATGTTTTGTCTCACCTTTGCGCAATCATCCTTTTAGGCAGTGTATGTGCACAGACGACCTAGACACGGGAGCCCCACACCCACGCGCAGCACGCTCCGAGTGAGATCACCTAACCATCTTGGTTGATAACAATCGTAGTGTAACGCTATGGACAGTTACTGGTCACAATACTCGAGCAGTTGGCCAAGAGAACCGAGTACTAATCGGCTATCTGGCAAGATAATGATGTTCGCCAATTTTTTTTTCTTTTTTTATGGTATAGGAGGGCAAACGAGCAGGCGTGTCACCTGATGGTAAGCAACCAACGCCGCCCATGGACACCAGCAACATATAGTGTCACTGTTGCATTGCCGACCTTTAAGGGATAGGGGATAGGAAAGGATGGGGAAGGGGGGTGGGCCTCCGGGTACCTCTCTCACCAAACGAAACGCGGCATGAGCCACTTTACGTCGGTCTTCTGAGAGGTCGTGGTATTGCACCGGTCGAGCCGGCCCATTCGTGCAGCGAACTGCTTGGCTCTACCACTGAAATACTTCAAATACTTATAATATGATAATGAATAGTCGTAGATCGACAACAATAACTCGAGTGAGAAAAGAATTCTTCGGAGATTATTCACAAAATTAATATGAACACAAATTTTCCTAACATGTATGATGGATGTGTCACTGAAGACAATGTCTAAAGATAAATGGTAGGAATGATCTGGTGCCTTCCATCTACTTCAACTACGTATGAAAGCGGTCATATTTTTTCTACAGTAGGTAGACCAGTTAAGTAAAAGAATGTACATATATGTATATAGCCTTTAAATAATTCTAATATTTGGCCACGAGGGCGGTATTCATAAATGTCCATAAATTAGCTTACCGACTTTGAAGGTTAACTAATTCGTGCAACTAGTTGTTGATATATTGCCAGATAGATAAGGAGGAATGGTGGACCAATACCGGACATTACGAGTGTGGTTGAATTACACTAAAATTGTTGAATACCCTGGATGTTTGAGTGTCGTTTTCGTTGAGATAACATACACTTTATTTGTCACTGATAGCGTTAACCAAATTCAAAAATTGAACATCGTGACCACTTGCTGGGCGAAGAGAAATAGAGAGTTGTGAGCAACAAGTATCACAATCAAATTTATAAAAAGGTAAACTTTTGTTTATAACTAAGTTTTATGTCATTTTCTCTATTTTAATATAAAACGCCGATTATCACAAAGCGAGGTCCTAGTTTGAACAGTGTTATGTTGAGTGCGCGCTGATTGTTCTAAGAAGAGGGCGCGGTGAGGTCACTCCTCCGACGGCTCTGAGTGACAACCGTTGATACATGTTTATATTTATAATAAGACAATTTGTAAATGATCAGAATATACACATTCTTTAATGAGTTATATTACGTATACACTGGCAGTGTAAAGACTGGAAAGACCGAATGAGTTGGAGAGAGAGAATGAAAGCTAAAGATCAAGACCTACAATTGATAGGAAACGAAATATTGATAAGGAATGGTTACGAGAATATGAATACATGACAAACATATAAATGGAAAAAAATAAGTAAAGACTTAATAAGGCGTCATTAAAGGCTAAATGTTAGGAGGTCTAAGAAACTTTGAAACAGGTTTTGCACTGTTCAATTCAGTTTTTCCGGGATAAAATTCATGTAAAATTTAATGGTACTAAATCAAGTTATGTTTACTACAAGATTACATACTGCGCGTATGAAGTTTCTGAATAAAGGTTTTCGTGCCTAACATTTGATTGGAAAGCTGTGGCTATTAACAGCACCTAAAAACTGGAAAAATAAACTTCCCCAAATGTGTGTTGAATTTTTAAAAATTTTCTAAAATGTCAATTGTCTGAAACTTATGTCGCGCTAATTGGCAATGATGATGGTATACATGACGTGACTCGATTAGTTTACATAAACAAAGTATTTACAGAAATAGTGGTGACATCATGGTGTCTTCTTAAGCCGCTGGAGCCTTTGCAACACGAACTGTGCTGTTAAATAATTGACAATTAATTTACACATTACATTATGAGAATAACGCTCTCAAACAGAAGTCCGACCACTTGACTATAGATACGAAAAAACTGAAAAGAGACTGGAGAGTCACGTCGCTGTACTTGAACGTTCAAATATGGCGCCGAGTGTTGTTTGAGATCTGTGCATATTTAGTTGCGGAAAATATCTAGCATTCATTATAATAACAATACTGACACTTCTGTGTAATATCTAGTCAATATTCACTTATGTCATACTTCTTAGTAATCGGCTCCTATTAGAATCCAGGAACAACGTCTATATACACATTAGTACTAACTAACTGTTACGTTCTGAGAAAGCTCTTACTGAAATTATTGTTAGTTAATAATAAATATTTCATTCAATTAAATTCTACGGAATAGGTGTGAATGTTAAGTAGGGCAGTGCGGGATTATTACTATAGTTATTAATTGAAGACGATCGACCGACCTGGTCATGTACTGGCGTATAAATAAAGTGCACAGTTTAGTTTCATTTTAGTTTAAACTTTTTACCCCCCATTTTCTTGTCATTCCTAAATAATATAAGGTTTTTCTTAGGGTATGCTCTGTGTGATCAAAATGAACGGACGACACCTTGCACATGTAAATCTTATAATGTGAACCGTTTAATGATGCTTCATGAGTTTCATACCTTTTTGCCAGACTATAACATGGTGTCAAGGTGATTGATGTTACATATCCTGAAGTGTTCTTGCGTATTGCGTGGTAAACAATAACCCAGTAACCTAAGTACCTCAATAAGTTATTAATCAAAATTTAAACAGCAGTTTGGACAATACTTAGAATACAATCGTGAAATAACTGCGAGGAGGTAACTATCCCCGGCCGCTCAGTACTTACCTTACATACATTACATTTTCAAACTGGCGCTATATCAAATAGTTACACATTGATCTTGATCGACACGTGAGACGTTACACACCAATATAGCAGCATAATTATTGTGTGGGTGAGACACTATTAATTTGGGTATTTATAGTAATATTGTACACGGGGATTATAATAAAGGCTCTTAGGAGCGGTACGGCCCCGTGTTGTGTGGCGTGGGAGCAAGATGCGGTCCACACCCGGGTACCAATGCCAACATTCTCTGATGAACATTGGATTTGAACATATCTCCGAATGTGGCCGATAGGTTGACTACATATTGCACGTCACGTTTAATCAAGATATATTCTATTACAATTATAATAACTGTCGTTCATAGTTTGATGTATACATTTCATTATATAAGTTATAAACGTTTCATCATTTATTTGAATCGCCAATATGTTTCGTATGACAAATAAATTGTGAGCGAAATTTAATTCTAGTACAATAAGTTAGTTTATCCTGAAACTAATATTGTTCTGACGACAATATATATTTTCCCGTATACAGTGTGGCGTATAACTTACATACATACACTACCTCACGCCTTTTTCTACCCGAAGGAGGAGTTATGTTTACGTCCCAAATGGAATAGGTGGTGAACCTATTATATTATATTAGGTGCCATACACCGGGCAAAAAAATTCAGTCATCGATATTTCTCGCACATAACTTACTAAAAGTCAGTGAGTCGGGTGAGGGCCAGGATTTGAACCCGCGACTTCTTGATTCAGAAGTGAGGTGCTCGACCACTGGACACAAGACGTTAATATGTATGACGCCTATAATTTAGCTATATCAATTAATGATAGCGGTGCCAGGACTGGGCACACTGCGAACTAACTATATTCCAGCTATCCTCTTAGTTTGAATAAGTTGTAGGTTTTCAGTAAGTGTTGCTTCAGGTAATGTGCACCACAATATCGCAGTGAGTAATCTATTACAGTCACCGTGGTCACTCGGCGCAGTTAGCGGGGCCGTGGGTTCGGTGACCGGACATCAGGCACGCCACCAACTGACGGATATCCGCGTGCTCTCAACATGGGCCAAGTCAAGTTGTATGAAAATATATTGCCCACAACTGTAGATATTTTGGCTATTTGTGTAAGATCACAATTAGTACCTGTCGTCTACGGTAACTGATAAATATTCCGTCCGTACGGGTCAATTAAATACGTTTATTCCTTAAGTTTGAATGGTTCATTCGGCAAATACGAACAAACGATCCCTATACTTCGGCACATTAGAAGACGTGCAGATGTTATTATACAGTTTAGTTTACACTGACACCAGCGACGTCTGACAATGATATGCGAATGAAGAGGAACAGGTGGCCCCAAATTCAAAGTAACTTGGCAGCAAGACGTGATGCACTTGAAACTACGAACTGAAAGGCGAGATTATAAAACAGATTAGCAGATAAGAGTAATAACATAATGTGTTCTGTATAGAGAGAGAGAGAGAAGAGAGAACGACACGAGTTCTCGCAATGTTCACGTGGCCCACGAACTTCGCCGGGGGTTTTTGGAAACACCGTCTTAAACAACTAACTGTTCAACTTTTATGATTCACTTTATTCGTTTCCGAGTTGTTTATAATTTAACTGGTTTCTGTTTGTTAAGACTTTAGCATTGAACAACTTTTATTTTTATTTCCAACAGAATATAGGTACATTCGATACATTTAGGTATAAATGATCATGATTTTAACTGTTATTTGTTTTTTTTTGTCGACAAGAACTTCCAAGCTGGTTTTCACCTACCCATGCAGACATTCATGAGTTATTCATGGATGTCTGCATGGGTAGGTGAAAAAATTAATATTAATATTTCAATATTTGAAAATATTTTTTATTATAATAACCGACTCAGTGACTTCAAGACTGACTTCAAGACTGATAGCAAAAAAAATTGTTCATTATTAGTTTTACAAAACAATACAAGTGCATATTTAGATCATAACGTAAAGGTTTTTTTTGTGTGTGTATTTGAAGAGCGTTGGGGTTATGGTCCGGGGGACCGGTTCGATGACGTCATCAACGAATTCCCCACACGGCAAATTAACGAACACCTATATATACAAGTACACAGGTGTACTGAGGACTGAGGCACACCTGAGGAATCGCCCGTGTTTGTAGTTTAGGAGGATGCTATATTATCATAGATTGCAGTTTTCAATTTCAACGTTATAGAGAAAGAACACATGATGAGAATGTGGTATATTGTAAACAGATGGCTAAGTTTTATTTATCCTTCTAGAAAATGAGGAATCATCGCGATTCCGCCCGCATCCCCGATATGGGGTGAAGCACATTGAGTTCGTGTTGAACAACATTCTGTTTTGTTGTTCCTTTATGCCCTCAATAACCGAACATATCGGCAA
Organism: Euproctis similis; assembly: GCA_905147225.2. NCBI lineage: Eukaryota > Metazoa > Arthropoda > Insecta > Lepidoptera > Erebidae > Euproctis > Euproctis similis. The sequence goes on along the minus strand of LR990105.1, from coordinate 562,175 downwards.
TATATCTTGGCACGAAGAAATTGATGAGAACTTGGAGTGATAAACCGTAATGACAAGTTTATGTATTTACAACAAGCGAGCAAAGCTGCTGACTGAAGATAACTAATTGTATTTTTTCTCAATTCGCAATTCATAACAACTTGTACGATTGGCATAGACCACTGATGGAATTTGGCCGACATGGCCACCTTTTTGCCATATGTTGACCCTGACAATACATCGACTGCAACAATCTCAAGAAACATATGATTCACCTCTTAAAATTGAAATCCATCTGTATATTTACTGCAGAAGAGAAGTTATTCAGTCAGCTACAAAGTACTCATAAGACATTATTATATTGCGACAATTTATACACTTCGTGAGAACTCCTTCTCTTTCTTATTTACGCTTTGTTTTATTGTCGTCTCGTTTTGACGATCATTCAGTTTCAAGTGCACAGGTGCAGTGTAGGTCTGTCTCGCTCGCTCGCGTTGTTTATGGTCCCTCATGACGGACCAGTCTCACGAGTGTTGCCGTGCGGCACGGACTGCCCTATTGAGAATCTGTTGATTATTTAGAAAGTGTATATGGAGTGTTCGTGTATTAAAATGATAAAACAAATGTAAATGGTGGCAATGACACTGATAGTGTTGTGAATATACAGTGTGGTGTTGTGATGTTGTTGGCTATTACATGCTTTTGGAATTTTGATATATCCTTTTGTTCGGAGCGGCCGACCGACCCGCGTTCGTAAGCTCACGGTTTGTTTTTTGTTCTTTTCCACTTTTTCCCTGTAGATTGTCATCGTGATTACATTTACTTTTCAATGCTAAAATCAATACACTTAGTATTACAGTTGTTTACATGTAACTGTGATTGTTTTGAAGATTGTTGTGAACTATGTGCTTATTTCTGCACAGTTAAAGCTCGTCCACACTTTAGGTGTAGGGTAGAACACAAAAACAAAATAAGCACACAGTGATATTAAATCATCACACTCATGACTTATATGAAAGACACACTAAAACGTTGATACACGACTATTCACAACAGTACATATACAATAAGTTGATTTTCTTTTACAATCCAATAGAAATTGTTGACACAAATGTGCCAGTTGTTGTCACTAAATGCCATTCTTTATTTGCAAATTGTGACATTTACTTGAAAGAATTCGAAAAACCGTCATAAATTATTTATTGTACAGAAGTTATACGAAAATTGGCTCTCTATTTGCGAATAAAAACGTCTAGTAATTACATAATTACATTGTATTTTATTCTATTGATATCTGTGAGGATCTAAATAAGAGTATTATATCAAACCCGTTATGAAAAATTAAATGTGATAACAGAATTCTCCTCTATTTTGAAGTTAATTAAAACTATGCGAATTTAGTATCATATTAGAATCAGTAATAAAACAATTATGTGAGCCAATTTGCTATAGCTACTCCCAGGTTACTTTGATTAATATATTAATTAGCTTAGATACATCTACAATTAGCGGGATATCAACAGATTAGCGCGACTCAATTAAACAAATAATGTCCACCGCAACGCAACAGTATTGCTCGTCTATAACTATTCGTTTATAATATTACATACTAGCTGACCCGGCGAACTTTGTTCCGCATCAAAAGTAAGAAATGAGTAAATTTTGGATATGATAACGTTCAATTGGTGCTATTTATCGGCTTGGATGAAAATTAATGCTGTAATGTTTAAAATCGCTTCGTAAATAAGCCATTATTTCTCGTAAAAAGCAAAAAAAAAAATAAAACTGGTCATTGTGGGTTATCCCTAAGAGATAGACATATGCCCTCGCGGACTTTTTTGTAGTCTTTCTGAAGGTGTTTAATAATGTAAACCATCGTTTTTAGCTATTACTTAGGGTTCAGCCAGCGTTTGCAATTAAAGTGCTAAATGTCGACAATTATCAGTTTTTCTTTACAACAACACCATATATGAATTATAGATCAAAACCAGCCCGTTGACACCCTCTAACTATTAAATAAAACCGCATCAAAATCCGTTGCGTAGTTTCAAAGATGCATATAAGGGGTCAGATGGCTGAAAGCGCCTGTGTTTTATACTATGTAGGTAATGATTATTATGTATTGAATTATGTTCCTTGTAACCGGTTAGTGGTTACACATGATAATATATTTTTTCCTCTTGATTATTAATCTCAAGGTCGACGTTGCTTTAATTTTCAATTTATAGTTTACTTATTCTGGTTATTGTCTTTTTTCTTTTATGTACTTGTATATATATTTTTTTGGTCCATATATTTCGTTGTTATATCGGAGATTCGCTCTCGGAATATAAAATCTATACCGATGCATAGCAATAAAGACGCTGCCTATTCCATGTGACGAAATATTAAATTTGGTAAAACGAAGTATAGAGGTCTGTATTCAAATTATGAAATATTAGAGGCGTAGAGATATGAAAGACACTTTCAAATTGATGAATTGAAGAAGCACACAAGTTAGACATTAAAGTGATCAAAACAGTTTTAAATGACGCATCGTCTAATAAAACCACAAACTTAGTAAATAATAATTCAGCATGACCACCCGGCACGTCGCCGACCAGCCGCTGCAGACCTGTCGCAACTTCACAGCTAAACAACTTGCACTCAAGTTGTCGCATAAGCTCTCGGTGGTCGGGCTCAAGTGACGCTGGCCTGACTCGTTATGATGGAATACAGTATGAAGTCATTGCTATTTATTTGCGCTCAGCCAATTCGGCACACAATGTTCTGTAACTTGTAGGTATTGCCATAATATTAAAACTTAAGATTTGGTTATTTTTAATTACTATTCTTTAATTGTGCGCATATGTACAGTAAAATGTTAAACACGTTTGGCATATTTGGCTGTGCTAAGAGGCATTTAGCACTAGATGGCTAGCTTACTATTCATAAGCAATTGCAATTTGTAAAAAAAAACCGTTATCTCCGCAATTTTTGCTTTACCGTCATTTCTTGCTCAACTAAGTTGCTTTGGTTTTATGCTTTTGTAAAAGGTGATGTGATTGAGTGAATCATTTCAGTCTCGATGCCACTCGCACTTCTCCACGTCTGAATTATAATCATCATCTTTCTTTTATGAAAATATCAACAAACTAATGGTGCTATTTCGCGGTCTTGAATAGTAAAACCAACAATAATGTTTGGCTAATAGTGTTAGTGATGTTTGTAAACTTGAGTTTAGAAAACGTGACAGAACCCTAGTTCATAACGTTGTGGCGAATAAAGAGGAGTTTGTTAACACCATGTACACACTTGTACAACCCAACACAGTGACGTATGCGTGAGCCACACGTGAAGCTGATCTCCAGGCCAGGCCTACACTAAGAGTACCGTACGTTAACAAAAGGGGCTTATTTGTTGTAAGTCTATCTGCAAAAGTTCATTAAATCATCCTGTGATTCGAGCTTTTGAGTTTTATGATTTTATAGCAAAGACTAATGTTATACACATGACCAAATACAAACACAACAACATATTTGTACTTTAAGTACCAATTTGTTTCATACAAGCGTAGGGTTAACAAAAACCAAGCCTATCTCTTTCGGAAAACTCTAGCTCTATAGTGGCTGCTCACTTTTAAAATGTTATCAGTAATAATATATATGAGTTGATTCGGACGGAATCCATCGGTCCACTTACCGAGGGGCCCCACGTGTTGAAAAGTCAACGATGACCCGCGGGCAACTCGTGGCGTGCTCACCACCGGGGACAATTATCGGCGCGCCTCCCACGCGCAACAAACAAAGTCCCGTGTTATCAGAATTACGAGTAGTGTGCTCGTAGGTAGGTGGGTACTTAGCAGCGTAGACCCTGGACAGGACTGACTGTAATTGATGATGCTTTTAACAATCTGCCTATCAGGTAACAAAGTGGCTATATCGCTACTTGTTTGGTTTCACATTCAGTTTTGTCACTTGGTTGTGCCCTCAACAATGTTATTTGTCTTTTATCGAATCAAAAGAAAGGCGGAACAGCCTTCTTCTTTATGGAATGCATAGGATATGTGAGTTTTATGGATTCTGTCTCGGACACGGCGAATTTCATTCCGAATCAATTTTTAAATTTCTTGGCTTTTCCCTGCTATAATAGTGCATTTAATTCATGTTATTCCAATTATTAATGACCCAGCGAACATTTTTTCGCCTCAATTAGAATTAATAATAACAAACTTTCAACTCCTATTTCATCCCCTCACTGGTTTAAATTGCAAAAACGCTAGAACTAATGTTTAATTATTTCTTATGAAGTGCTTAAATATAAAGTTTCATGGTTTTATCTTTTAAAATTATGAAATCCCATACAAACTTACAACCTCTATTTCAACCTCTTTATCACTTTGTTTTTCAAAAAAAGGTAGCCTATATCCTTTCTCAGGGCCTAAGGATTGTCTGTGCCAAATTTCAACAAAATAGATTGAGAGGTTTAAGCGGGAAAGCGTAACAGACAGACAGACAAACTTACTTTCGCATTTATAATGTTAGTAGGGATTCAACCGCGTACTTACAACAATCATTGGTGGAACTACCGTCGCAACAATGAGGTCGGGGGTTCGATTCCCACCCGAGCACAAATATTTGTGACAAACATGAATATTTGTGTGGCGTCTGGGTGTTTTTCTATGTATTATAAGTATGTATTTACAAAAGAAAAGTATATATGTATTAATATCCGTTATCTAGTATTCATAGCACAAGCAATTCTTTGCTTAGCTTGGAACTACCCTCTAGTTCCTAGCTGTATGTATTGTGCTGTGCTGTATCCAAGATATTATTATTATTTCTTCTAAATGACTTGTCGGCCAATCATATAATATGTCATTGGCCGACATGAATCCGATCAACATCGGATTAATGTAATGCGTTCTCCCCCCTCATCTCTCCCAACAGTCTCGGTGGCACAGTGGGCGAGCGCACGGCTTCTGATCCAGAGGTCCGGGGTTCGATTCCAGATACTGGCTCACACCAATGACTTTTCGAAATTGTTTTCGGAAGTTATGTGTGATAAATACCGATGATTGACAAACTTTGTGCCCGGTATGGCAATAGGTTCGCCACCTATTCCATTTGGGACGTAAACATAACGGCGAGACGAGGCTTGACAGCCGCTGCCTACACCTTCGGGTAACAAAAGGCGTGAAGTTATGTTATGTTATGTTCTCCCCCGCTTGAGGCATGCCAAGTGATGCTTAAGGATTTGTTCGAATTAAATGCCGATTTAAACGTGAGTAAGAGCAGGTGACAACCGTGACCACGGACAGTGACACCTGAGGTCGGCGGCTCGCGTCCTATTTGATATATTGCACCAACAACGTGAGCTATACGTGTTTAAAATTAGAGTCGCAACAGGCCACAGCCGCAGTCCACAAGTACGAGTACATCATCGATAAATACGACAACCCATGTTTATTTTTCTTGGTGAATATATTTTTAGCTCCAGAGAAGATGATAAGAATTGTTTGTAAACACCATTGTTAATCTGAAATATTCTAAGACCTTAGTAAAGTTTTATTTTTAATTCTTGTTCCTTATTCATGTCAGTTTAATTTTGAGAAATTGTTATAGTTTATGTTTCAAGTAAAATAACAACAATTACTCTTAAACATATCGCACACACGACGAGAGGCTGAGGACTAACTCTGAACATATGTAGCTATATATGTAGGTAACTGAATATGTGTAGGTATATGTAAGTGTATGTATGTGTATATAAAATTATTAATTCTAAAATAGATCTTCAGAATTTCCAATCCAATTGAATTAAATTGTACACAACATCTACTGCCCTCTCCTTCTTATTTCTATCCATCCTAAGGTTGCCTGGCAGAAATTGCTTACAGCAATAAGGCCGCCCATTGTACTGTTGTTTAAATGTATTTCTTTTTTTAACATGTATCTGTATTTTTTGTGTGTGCAATAAAGTATATATAAATATAAATAAATATTTTTGATGTGAAAACTCCTCTCATTTCAATTACGGTTATATTTTCTTAGAACTTTGTCAGCTAGTTTGATTCTCGCTAAGAAATTTAGTGTATACTCCTGCTACAAAAAAGTAACTTGTACGAAATGTTTAAACTTGTTATTTAATAGGGGAGTAGCTCAAATGAAATTCACGTATGTTACGTAATTAACTGTACATACCACGTGATCACAAATATGCAGCCTGCGATACAGCCGCTCTTTTATTGTTAGTTAGTGCTTACGTCACACACTCTCGCTACGACAACAATACGGATATTTTAGTCTAGATTTGTTACTTGAAAAAAAAAAATGTGTGAATCCTGAAAAAAGTTAGTTACAAAAAAGTTAGTAAAATGTTATATCATTTGATTATCTGTTAGTGACAAGAAAACCTGGAAAAGGTATTCTTTAGTCTTTGTCTTTAACTTTTACAATCTAGAAGATCCCTTTCCATTCTGTTAATAACTGCCCATGAGAATAAACTTAAGTGGCAGGTACTGCTTAATTAATATAAAGATATTCGAATTAAAATTGTATTTATGAGCGACCGTGCGCGATGTCGTGTGGTTGTCGTTACTATCGATTATAATTGTATATTTGCCATAAACGTATTTGAATACTCTTCCGGATTCCTGTTAAATTATTTAATTTTGTGTAATCAAGTGAGTACAGTTATTAAATAAGTATGATGTCATACACGTCCGTCTGCGCAGAGAGCAAAACATCTGCAATATTAATTGATGAATAAATTGAATTTCATATACATATGTATAGAGATTTTTCCTCTTAACATCGGAAGGTGGACCTTGTAAAAAAATATATATTTATTTTTCTGTTTCTCCACTTTTAGTTATATTTAAAACTTTAATTACTTACATAGTCTCGGTGGCGCAGTGGGAGAGCGCACGGCCTCTGATCCAGAGGTCCGGGGTTCGATTCCAGACACTGGCTCACACCAATGACTTTTCGAAATTGTTTTTGGAAGTTATGTGTGATAAATACTGACAAACTTTGTGCCCGGTATGGCAATAGGTTCGCCACCTATTCCATTTGGGACGTAAACATAACGGCGCGACGAGGCTTAACAGCCGCTGCCTACACCTTCGGGTAACAAAAGGCGTGAAGTTATGTTATGTTATGTTGTTATGTTAATTACTTACTTTTACCGGAAACAACATGGCCGACAATAAAATCATATTATATATACACTGTTGACAAACGTATGTCAAATATAACAAGTTTTTACAAAAATATCGATTTATTTTTAGTTTTCTTTCGTTTTCATCATATTCAATTGTAAGCCTTTCATCAGACGGTCATCTTTCATAATACATAGTGACTAGAGTTTACAGGTCAGACGGGGAAAATTTATTTAAAATAATTCGTTATTAAAAAATCGTTAGAAAAAAAATAGCATATCGAAAACAAAGACATTATAAAATTATACATTTTAATTTCATTTGGTTTGCCTTCACTAGTATCTACTAGTGAAGTATCATCATACATAACATATCTATGTTATGTATGATGATACTTCACACTATATATAATAATAGTTCGTTTACAAATTTACTTTTGGATTTTGTCTCTCTTAACGATTTGAAACAATATAACATTGTCAAAAATAACAAAGATAATATTCTAGACTTAGTTTTATGCAATAATAGTATATCAAACCTTACTAGTACTTCAAGCCCTCTTTCCATAATGGACATACAACATCCTCCCATACAATTCTTTTTATCTGCTTATAATGATGCCTCACTTGAGCCCAATAAAAATACTTATTACCGTTTCTTTAAGGCTGATTATGAGCAAATTATCTCTTTCCTCAATGATATCTGCTGGTAAGACCAATTTCTTAGTTGCAAAACTGTTGACAAGATGCTCTGTATTTTTTATAAATATTTACACAAAGCTATAGAAAGGTTTGTGCCGAAATCATCACCCAGATCAAAGAAATACCCATTGTGGTTCTCTCGCGACTTGATCAATCGCCTAAAGGAAAGGTTCAAGTACAGAAAAAAGCTACAAAAATTTAATAACAATCCTCTAGACCGTATATCATACGAACTAGCTAAATCACGGTCTGAGCGCCTGCTGACTTCTTGTTACAGAACTTACATTACTCGGCTTGAGGGCAGCATACGATCAAATCCAAAAATTTTCTGGACTTTTGTAAAAGATAAAAAGAAACGCCACAGCCATTATCCAGCACAAATGACTCATAATTCTCATACAGCATCTAACGGCAAGGACATATGTAATCTCTTCGCGAAAAACTTTTCCGCCGCTCACAGTGCTCCTTCTGGCAATATTTCTCCGGTAGGTCCTGCAGCAAAATTGACAAATAACTACCTAGCTTCAATCCAGTTCAGAGACGATCAAGTCTTAAAAATACTAAAAAGACTTGACATATTTATAGGTGCTGGTTCCGATGGACTACCAGCTATCTTTGTAGCAAGGAGTGCATCCGCCTTAGTTACGCCTCTGAAATTAATATTTTACCAATCTCTGAATACTGGTACTTTCCCATCTTCGTGGAAAGTGGCGCTAGTAGTTCCTTTACACAAATGTGGTGCAAAAGAACATGTAAAAAATTATAGACCAATTTCTATTCTGCCAGTGTTTGCCAAGATCTTTGAAAAGCTCCTTTATCCCATTCTGTCTTGGCACGTTAAACAATTAATCAGTAATAACCAACACGGCTTCATGCATCGAAGATCAACTGCCACAAACTTAGTTTCTTTCGTACAAGATCTTTCACAATTACTCGACTGTCGGTCATCTGTTGATGCAGTTTACACTGATTTCAGTAAGGCATTCGACCGGGTCAACCATCAGATTCTACTGCATAAGCTTTCCATATGCGGCCTGACTGATCCTCTCCTAACTTGGTGCGAGTCTTACTTATCGCATAGAGAGTCAATGGTTGTGGCCAATGGTTACTTTTCTGATCCCTATCCAGTCTTATCAGGCGTGCCACAGGGATCACACTTGGGACCACTATTTTTCAACATTTTTATCAACGATATTGGTGAATGCTTTCAACATTCCAAACACTGTTTATTTGCTGAATTATATTATATATATCTGAAGCTTTTCAAAGTTGTCAACTCAGCTGAAGATTCATTGCTGTTGCAAAAGGATCTCGACCGCCTCACAGAGTGGTGTCATAACAATGACATGGACCTCAACGCTTCTAAATGCTTTGCCATCAACTTCTCACGGAAAACCGCACGCTCTCATCATCAATACCAAATTAACAATGACATCCTGCTTGAAGTGGATCACATCAGGGATTTGGGCGTGACAATCGATCACAAGCTGAGAATGAACTCGCACATCGAGTACATGTGCTCGAAGGCATTTAAATGTTTGGGATTCGTTTTGCGCAACTGTAAACATTTCAGGTGCCCAAGAACAAAGATTCTTATTTACAATTTGCTGGTTCGTAGCGGCCTGGAGTACTGCAGTGTCGTGTGGAGTCCTTTTTACGATGTTTACATTAAACGTATTGAAAGCGTGCAAAAACGATTCTTGTGGCATCTTGCTTTCTCATGTAAACTTGGTAAGAAGCTTAGAACTTACACTGACCGCTTGAGGTACTTCGGGATAAGTTCCCTGGCCGATCGTAGACGCATACTAGATCTAACATTTTTATACAAACTTGCTAATGGTCTGCTGCGCTCCTAACTTGTTATCATCTTTGAATTTCGCAATACCTTATACTTTACCAACTTTCAACTTATTGAAAGCCTCAAGTAGCAAGTCTAACCTGGGTCACAATGCGCCCCTTAACAGGATGGTGCGCCAGTTCCAAGCTGTTTCAAAGCATGAGGCTGTTAACTTGTTCGCGGATAATGTTACCAAATTTAGAAAGGCAATCAGCTCGCTCTGACGGCATTATAATCGATTATAATCAACTATTAGTATTAAATCATCAATATCACTAATATTAATAATAAATTGTTGTTCATTTTATCTATAAAAAATTCATTCAACTCTTATAATTTTTATGTACTGTTGCATTCTTTAATTATTTAAATGTATAATTTTTGATAATGTATGTTTATTTTAATGTATAATTATTGATTTTAATTTCTTGAAATGCTTAACATTTTAATTTTATATTTATATCGCCGTACTCGTTTTCTAGTGCATGTAGGTTTTGTCTATAATTATAATAACATTTATCATTTTGTCATAATTTCAGATTGCTATGTAAAAAGAAACAATGTATATTATGTTGACAAACAATAAATAAATAAATAAATAAATAAAATAAATCTTAATCCGCTAACGTATGTTTAGTCAGCAAATAGGATTTTTTACATGATACTGAACATAGGGTTCAGGGTGTGGTAGGTTAATTGAATATATCTTCCGATGGATAAGTTACGTTATGGGTCGAGTACAATTTATAAAGACACTCGTGACAAACGCATTTATTTATTTATAACCTTCTGATCGTGCCCGCATCATTATTTTTATCATTAAAATATAGACAAGAGGGACGCAATCTTGACCGAATCGAATACAGCCGCGCCCGACAGCGACGGGCACCGATTAGCCCCCGTCGGTGCGCCTGAACGTGCATGCGCATGCGGCGAAGAGGGCCGCCACCCTTCACGCAGCGCCAAACCGGGCGGGACGAGGAGAGGGGAGGGGAGTGCCGTATAGGCACGTGGAATGTTAGAGGTAGTATGACAAGAAAGAGGAATGAGATGATTGATGTAATAAATGAGAGATGCCTGGATGCCTTATGTTTGACGAAAACGAAGCGGAAGGGGAATGAGACCGAGGACCTCTATGGTCCGGAGTAGACCTGGAAGTCTGTGCCAGTGGGGTTGGGGGTCGTTCTCTCCTCCCGCTTTGTTTCTGGAGTGAAAGACTATTAGTTGGTAGGCCCAAGACACCTTTGGGTTCGTACAAAACTGGGGACCACGCGGGTCTTCCTAGTAGCAGCTTATGCTCCCGTCAGCTCCGCCGATCTCCATGAGGAGACTCGAGGAGTTTTGGGAAACTGTTAAGGATATTCTGGATCTGGTTGAGGGAAATGAAAGGATAATTCTGTGTGGTGATCTTAATGGATGGGTCGGAACCAAGAGAGATGGACTAGAGGCTGTCCTTGGTCCGAATGGTGACAAGAGAGTGAATGATGCTGGTAAGCCGATCTTGGACGTGTGCTTGGAACGGAACCTCCTTGTGTCTAACACATTAATCCGTCATAAAGATATTCACACGTATACGTGGAGACGGAATGAACAAAAGAGTATGATTGATCTGATTCCGGTAGACAGTCGTCTCCGAAACACTCTCAGGGATACAAGAGCCTACAGAGGCCCCACTCTGGATACGGACCACTACCTGGTGGTGAGCCGCTTTGTGGGCCTATTCAAGAAGTGGAGGCACTGGCGAGTGCGTTCCCATTTCGGAGAGCTTGAAAGGATAAAGTGTGAAAAATTAGAAGATGAAAGTGTACGGAGTATATATGTAGACCTAGTCAGCAAAAGACTCAATGTCACGAGTCTTTCTGACTTAGGTGTTGAAAAATGCTGGGAAAGAATGAAAGAAAGTATAGTGGATAGTGCAAAAGAAGTATGTGGTTGTGCAAAGAGACATAATAAGATTCTGAGAGGTGATGCCTAGTGGGGCGCGGATGTAAAATCCAGCGTCGAAAGTAAGAAAAAAGCATGGTTGGATTATGTCTCGAGTTTGAATCGGAATGATAGTATGACAGAGAAAAAGTATGAGAGCTACCGCCGCTGTAAGAATGTTACCAAAGCCTTAGTGAAAGAGAAGCGTGAAAGACTAGCTGCGAATGAGGAAGTGAGGTTGACGGAGAACTTTGAGGCCAATAGCAAACTCTTTTGGAGGGAAGTTAGAAAGTCTCGGGGTTCTTCGTCAACATCCAGAATGGACAAAATTTTGTTTGTTTCAAAATTAGGTCAGTGGAGTGAATATTTTGGGGAAGTGAGTCTACGCCGCGAGTGAGTCTACGACTGACGCCGCTGCGCCAACATCTGACGAGGACATTACTATGGAAGAGATTGAATGGTCGATACGAAGTATGAAAAATGGTAAGGCAGCTGGAATTGATATGATGTCTGCTGAAATGATCAAACACGGTGGAACCTGTGTCCGGGACGCTTTCCTGACCTTGAGCAATCTTTGCTGGAGGTCGGGTAAGGTTCGCATGGACTGGAGGCGTGCTGTCAACGTGCCCTTGTATAAAGGTAGGGGATCACATATGCAGTGCGCCAGTTACACAGCCATCAGTTTGATCAGCTTAGCAGCGAAAGTTTATGGGAAGATTATTGAAAGGAGAATGAGGGTGATATCTGACGGAGTGTTGTGGGGGGCTCAGGGTGGTTTCAGAAGCGGAAGAGGGTGCATGGATCAGATTTTTTCTCTCCGCAACATCGTCGAGAAACAACTGGCTGTTAGCCGGAAGGTTTTCTGCGGTTTTGTGGATCTGGAAAAAGCGTTTAACAGGGTGTTACGGAAGGATCTGTGGGACATACTCCCGGGCTACGGGGTGAGCGGCGCACTGCTGCGCGCCGTGCAGTCCACTTATGAGGGCTGCACGGCGTGTGTGTGTGTTGACGGCGGCTTGTCGCCCTGGTTTGACGTCGGCTTATCGCCCTGGTTTGACGTCAATATCGGCGTCAGACAGGGATTCGTGCTGTCCGCTCGGCTGTTCATCCTGTACCTGGACAGTTGTCTCTAGAGAGTGAGATCGACGAATGTAGGGATACGAATGGGTGACCTAGTTGTGAGCTGCCTGCTTTACGCAGATGACGCCGTGCTCTTAGCCGAATCGCCGTCTGATCTGCAAATACTAGTCACTATTATGAAAGATGATTGTTTGATGTAAGGCTTACAATTAAATGTGATGAAAACGAAAGTTATGGTGTTTGAAAGGGAGGTAGGTAGATCACTAGCTTAAATGTGTGTGGCTATTTTGGATGCTTGATCTGTATCTCTATATTTAGTGCTAATTTGGTAGTTCGCGTACAACCTTATTACAGTTTAGTGGCACCGGGAGTGACCCAGAAACGTGTGTCCGATGTAGTTTAATATTATTGACCCGGTTTGTTTTTATAAATCACTTGTTATATGTAGTTGTTATATTGACTGACAGTTGCGTTTGATGATTGACCCAAACTGTAGTGGATGTACCCTGTACTGTACTGTACACCGAGCGAGATTTATAGGCGTAGTGCGATTATAACTTCATGAAAAGATCAAATTCACCCAGATACGAATTATATGTTCACTGCACAGATATAGGTGCGATTATGATACCCGCAACATGCGACCGACATCACAATTCGTCAAATGATATACCTGTTTGAATATATTAAGGACTATTGTGGAATTACATTTTGTTTTTATTGAACCAAAGTCACATAAGGCCTAAGCCTGTGAGGGATGTAACCTACCTACTCCTAACTGATTTTTGAGAAACTAAATGAGAATCTTCTTTTAATAAAAAGTAAACTGTAATAAATAAACTCTTTATTTACACCAATATTACAAATAAACTGCCATTCACGGTCACTTATTGTAGACTCAGACGTTCGAGCATCAAAGGCGACTCACTCTTTTTGCGTTTTACGACTACTAACTCAGACATATATTTTTTATTTAACTTTGGATGTGATACAGTGAATTAAATCCGTTAGTGTATTCTTTTGAATTCTTTCTTTGCACACCGACATCTTGTAAAAAATCCCGGAACCCCTTAACGCGTCAAATGTCAGCTATTGATCACTGCTCGCATGATTTACGGTTCTCTGAAATATATATTCTCGGTCGAAACTGTTGTACGTACTGTTTGTTACTGAACGATTGAACACGTCACTAACAATCAACCCACGAACTGATCTGTACAAGTTGCAAATAACACCACATTTTTGTATTCCCGTGTTTTTCCTTGTCATGAGTCAATTGTACCTCGCGATGTATTATTAATTCTGTTTTAAAATAATCACGTGTACCGGGAAATGTTTAACGATATTTACATCTGACACTTTTAATTACAGACAAGCGGGCCTCCGCCGTATTGCTTGGGATCCCTATAGAAGTGACTGATTACTATTAGCTGCGAACAAAGTGCCACTTATGTTACATCGTAATTTACTCAAACACGCGTTCTATTTTATTAACCGACTGCACTTAAAGGAGTTCTGCATAAGAGCAAAATTTATGTATCTGCGTTGCTTTGCGTTGCTAATCAAAGCAAAAAATATTTGCACCCATGACTCATTCTTCTCATTCTTCATTCCAGTCTGAAATACTCCCATAGCTTCATACATGAGTGATAAATTTGTGATCCGAACCTTACCTACCCTCTCTACCTACTTTCTCTACCTACTATTCAATGTCTTCTTCTAAATAGCTGGTCGTATATTACGTCCTCGGTTCAGTTGCAGTTTATAGTTAAGGAACAATAAATATATTGACGCGATATAAAAAATCAGATTATCACAGAAGTAATATCGATCTAATAACGTTAGATAAATGTTGAAACACGATGGTTACACAGTTCGTACTCGAACGTGAGACCGGACGATATGGTGGGGCTGACGTGGTCGGCGGGGCATTCTCTTTTGGTAAATGGTTACATGTGTGTATGTTAGTTGAGTATATTCGTAGACACTGTGGTTAAATTTAAGATACGGGTGCCGGTGCACCCGCAACACTAAACAACTCTAAAAAAACAAGAACAAACACTACAACAAACAAACACTAAAAAAATAAGAAACAGGAAGACAGGCGTATACTTCTATTACTACTTTCTGCTGAATATTAAAAAAAAACTCAATGTTTAGTCTATGGACATTTAACTTTGATTTAGATATAATTATTGGCCTTTTTTTTATTAATTTTATTATGATGGCCCAGTGGTCGAGCACCTCGCTTCTGAAGTAAGAAGTCGCGGGTTTGAATAGTGGCTCACATCAATGACTTTTCGAAATTATTTTTGGAAGTTATGTGTATTAAATATTGATGACTAAAGACTTGTACCCGGTATGGCAATAGGTTCGCCACCTATTCCACTTGGGACGTAATCAAAACGGCGAGACGAGGTTTATCAAACGCTGCCTACACATTCCGGTAGAAAAAAAGGCGTCAAGTTATGTTATGTATGTCATGTGTTATTAAAATCGTTTTATAATAATGTTCAACGTTTTATATTTTCTTAATTAACTAACTCATGACGTCCCGCGCCGAGTGGGGTCCACCAGTCTACATAGTATTCTCGGTAATTATTTTATTCAGACAACTGTGAGTCAGTTTTTAATTGTACCTCTTCTTCCATTAGTCTTTTAGGTATGTCTTTTTCCGTCTAATGGATTTATATTTTGAGCACACTTTTCGTAATCATTACATAGTGTAAAACAATGTCGCTTTCCGCTGTCTGTCCCCTTATTTGGTTATCTGTGAAACCAAGCAACGGATTTTAATGCGGTTTTTTCTGCTAGATAGAGGGTGTCAACGGGGTCGTTTTTATTCGTATTCATGTATGTTGTGAGTTACATATTAATAACTTTTGATGCGGAACAAAGTTCGCTGGGTCAGCTAGTATTTGATATAAAATAGGTAAGTCATAGGTGTATAATTGCGTAACATTTCAAAAGTCTAAACCTGAAGCCTAGAAAATTAATGTTAACTAAAAGCTAAAAGTCAACATTTTTTACAAACGGTATTGCAATTTACAATTGTGTTTTGTAGCAAACTACGAATTGTTTGTGTATTTGTGACTCTTGCCTCAATATAATTGATAACAGTATATGGGTAGATAGATACTAACTCATTTACACACAAACTAACTAAATGTGAATTTTAAAATGTTTGTTGTTCACGCACATGTTTCCTGTCACACCACTGTACATACATTTGCAATCACTCTGCAGATCAAACAACAAAGTAGTCAATTTTGTTTATTTCTTTATTCTCAACTAGCTGACCAGGCGAACGTTGTTCCGCATCAAAAGTAATAACTGCTGTATCGTTATGTTAGTACTGCAATATCTTCGAAAATATTTGTTTAAATTGCATGCTGTAAATAAAGGGCCAGGATCATCTATATTACATGCACAATCTATTTAAGACACTTACTTGAATGAAAATTAATGCTATAATGTTTAAAATCGCTTCGTAAATAGGCCATTATATAGGCCGTAAAAAGAAAAAAAGTAAAATTGGTCATTGTGGGTTATCCCTAAGAGATAGACATATGCCTTCGCGGACTTTTTTGTAGACCTTTTAAAGGTACATAATAATGTAGTACGTTGTTTTGGTTTATCACTTAGGCTTCAGGCAGAGTTTGCGATTATAGTTCTAAATCTTGTAAATTATCACTTTTTTTATTACACTATACATGAATTATAGATCAAAACCACCCCGTTAACACCCTCCAACTATTAAAAAAACCGCATCAAAATCCGTTGCGTAATTTTAAAGATATGCGCATATAAGGGGACAGACAGCGGAAAGTGACTTTATTTTATACTATGTAATGATACTCCCGACGAATAGGCGGAATGTCCTTTAAATTTAGTTTGGTGCAGTCAAAACAATTGAAACGTCCAACGATATTACATTACCAGAAAAAAATATGAGATATATTTTCTTTCTCTAAAAACTTCTTGAAACATTTAACTTTTTCAACATTTAAACTTTACGTAGGCTTATTTTTTGTTTAAAACATTACATTATTTCGTTCAAAAGTAGTGATTTTTTATCTATTTTTTATTCACAATTAATCAACTGTTTGTTAACTATTAGCTTAATTCACATAAAAATCAGCCAAAGTTGGTGTCGTAACTTCACTTAGACACCTGTACCTATTTGTATTCACAATTATCTCTATGAATGCGATATGCAATATTTATATGTTATGTGAAAGTGTTCTACACTGCTGCCTATACGCGGCACGTCGCTAATACACTTGACGATCGCTCATCAATCACAAGTATGGAGGTACGGTGTTTCGAAATATTTAGGAGCACGATGCAACAATGGTGACGAGCAAAGTGGACTGGGGGCTCATGCAATACTACAGTCTAACGTACCCGCTGCCGCTAAACTCTAATAACTACACTACCACCTGTCTTACATTGTTGTATGTGGGTTTTAGGGAATAGGGAATGCACTATAACAACAGCTAAAGGGAACCTAACACCCCGTTATGCACAACATTGCAAATCATGCAGCCTGTGAACGTTACTTATTGACAAAGAGGAATACCTTACTACGGGAAAGTGGTGTTACTTAGCTTGTTTTTTACGATAGAAGGGACAAACGACCTTGCGAATCACTCGATGGAGAGCGATCACCGTCGTATCAGGGGCATTATATCAGCGTTGCCGGCCTTTCAGATGGGAATAGGCTCGTTTAGTTCTTACAGCTAATAATTTAGTCCTAAATTCTAATAAAACCAAAATAATAAAGTTTACCTTGCCAAATGTTAAAGGTCAGATTATAAATATATCTTTAAATAACAGAATTCTAGACCCAGTAAATTCAACTGTATTTTTAGGTATTACTCTAGATAATACGCTCTAGTGGGGTCCTCAAGTAAAATGTTTAGCTGGAAAACTTAGCTCTGCTGCCTACGCGGTTCGAAAAGTTCGACAGCTTACTGATGTTGCAACCGCCAGACTAGTTTATTTCAGTTATTTTCATAGCGTCATGTCTTTATGGTATTTTGCTGTGGGGTAGAGCAGCTGAAATTCAGTCTATTTTTGTGCTTCATACATACATACATAACTTCACGCCAAATCCCTTGCGGGGTAGGCAGAGAGAACAGAGCGCCATAGGGCACGATTCTTACACACCTCACTCGCTTCGTTGACTTTCATAACTCTTTTCATGCACGCGCGTCGGTTTTTGAGGCTCTTAACATCACCTTCCTCCAGAACACGTTCTATTTGGTCTTGGAATGTGTGTCTTGGCCGTCCTCGACTCCTACATCCGTCCGCTTTTGCATTGTATATCTGCTTAGTCAGTCTTGCGTCAACCATTCTTTCTACATGTCCGAACCATCGGAGCATGCCCTTTCTTACTTTTACACCGACACTCTCTTTCAAACCAACTTCCTTCCTTACAATCTTGTTTTCTACGCGGTCAGCGAGAGTCACTCCGCAGATTTTGCGTAGAGCCCTCATTTCTACCGCGTTTATTCTACTTTCATGCACACTCTGCCATACCCAGCTCTCGCTTCCATAAGTTAGTGTTGGGATCAGGACTGCTTTGTGACTTTTGACTTTTTGTGCTTCAAAAACGAGCTATTCGGGTAATTTATAATCTGGGGACCAAAGTCTCCCTTAGAGAACGGTTTTAGGAAATTGTAATACTAACAGTTGTAATATTAATATACTAAACATAGTGATGTGCATAATTTTAATACCAGAGGCAAGCATAAGCTTGTGTTAAAGTGTCATCGTCTGCACAAAGTACATAAGTCGTTTTTGGGAATGGGCGTACAGTTCTATAATAGGGTCCCTGCGCATATTCTGGCTCTCAGAACGTCTCCACTCCAAAATAAGTGAATAAATTCCAATACGCAAACTACACAATCTGCGTTGAGCAAGCAATTTGACGGTCCCAAGACGACTTGTCCGTCATGACGTCATTAATGGTGTAATAAGCACCAGCAACGAGATGATCCTTCACAGCCCGCCTAAACCGTTGATCGGTTTAGGCGGGCTGTGAAGGATCTTATTTTGGAGTGGAGACGTTCTGCAAATATTTCTAATAGTAATCAACATTTCTAATTTTGAGTTTGCATTGATGTTGTTTAGATAAAATGCTATACATACGTTTTATTATTGTACATACTTGTTACACAACGTTACCATTCTAAATAGAAGATGTCGCGGCAATTGTGCTCGACTAATATCATAAACTAATATCATATAATTTCTCTCATTACTTGTACTACGATGATTTTAAGTTGGTTGGATCATAACTGTGATTGTCGAGTAGTCTGGCTGCTACACCTTTTATGCATTATTTTTTCAGTAGCGATTATATTACTATTGTATAAATTTTAAATGGTTTTGAAAAGATTATTTGGCACATGAGTTTCTTGCCCGATTCTTCTCATGAAAGCCGCTACACTCGGAATCGGGCCGCTCGTGGCGATTGCCTCCGTGTTTTCTTGTTCCACGGAGGCAATATGCTTAGACATAATATTTAAAATGCATAGACACGAGCGCTTGAGGCAATATTTAGCTTGCACTGTATGTATGTATGTAAGTATGTATGTTCAGTGGAATCTTGCAACTCAATTTTGAAGTAGATATCTTCAACCGATTGATCAGAAATTTTGTATACACGTTTACTTTGGATGACAATGCATGATATGATGTGTGACATTATTCTATATCCAATATGGCGGACCACCCAAGATGGAGGAATGGATATTTTGAATGCATTTCTGCAATATGGGTATCAAATGAAAGGGCTTATTGAGGGTAACTCAAAAAATAATATGACGTCATTCTAAATCCAATATGGTGGAATATCCCAAGATGGAGAAAAACATAGTTTAAACTTCTGTACAATATGGATATCAAATGAAAGGGCTCATTGAGAGTAACCGAAAAAATAATGTGACGTCATTTTAAATCCAATATGGCGGATCATCCAAGATAGAGGAACTGTTTTTTTTAATGCATTTCTACAATATGAGTATCAAATGAAAGGGCTTTATAATAGTAACTCAAAAAATAATATGATGTCATTATAAATCCAATATGGTGGAATATCCAAGATGGAGGAAAACATATTTTAAGCTTCTGTACAATATGGGTATCAAATGAAAGGGCTCATTGAGAGTAACTAAAAAAATAATGTGACGTCATTCTTAATCCAATATAACGGATCATCCAAGGTAGAGGAACAGTTTTTTAGTTTTTCAGTTTTTAATGCATTTCTACAATATGGGTATCAAATGAAAGGGCTTGTTGAGAATAACTCGAAAAATAATGTGACGTCATTCTAAATACAATACGGTGGACCATCCAAGATGACGGCATACATATTTTTGATGCATTACTACAATATGGCTATGAATTAAAAATCATCATTGCGATTAAATGGAAAAGAAAGCTCTAAGCTGAAATTGAATAAGGTGATCGCCTTATTGAAGAGCTGGACTGTTTGAAATTAAGCGGTAAACTAACTTGCAATAATGGTACCTACGTTGAATGAAATGACACTAACCTAGCCAGCTATAACTAAAAATAAAATAAATAAATTAAAAGCAAAAACCCTTTTTAAAGAAGCTTTTATTTAAGCGCTCTAAAAATAAGAAAATAATATTTCCTTAAAAATTTCAAGTATCAACTTAGAGCCTCAGTATGTACAATTTATATAATAATAAAAGCTTGTCGCGAGGTTTGACTCCCTATCAGTAGGTAATTAAATTGCAATAGATAATATAGTAAAGTTAGTAGATTAATTTACATGAGTGTTTTGCCCATTTCTTCTCATGACAACCTTACACTCAGAATCGTCCGTGCGTTTTTGTTCCAACGAGGCAATTTTCTCAAGCGCTCGTGTTTTAATATTTTATGCTTTAAATATAATAATAAGTTAAATATCTGTATTTACGGACTATATTTAACTGTGTGTGAAGACCCAAGAAAATAAAGCTATTTTGATTTGATTTGACATTATGAAATTAGTACAGTTTATTTACAACTTTGTGCCCGGCATGGTACCCATGCCGGGCACAAAGTTTTTTGGTCATCGACATTTATTACACATAACTTCTGAAAACCTTTCGAAAAATCATTGGTGTGAGCCAGTGTCAGGAATCGAACCCGGACCTCTGGATCAGAAGCCGTGTGCTCGACCACTTCGCCACCGAGACTAAAACGGTTTACAATATAATTTTTGAAATATATCATTCAAATTAATACTCTCATATTTCCGTCGTAACTATTGACAAAATATCTAATGTTGAAATTAGTTGAGCCGCCAAATTACAGAGTGTGCAAGTGTGCAGACATTACCTGCATGTACCCGTAAAACACGGCGTCTCTTATTTTCAAAGAAAACGACGGATCACACAAACTAGTCGTTTAATTGTTGTTTCCTATTTTTTTTGCTGTTTTTCAGATCGCTGTATCAGAGTCGATGAGTTAATTATTATATAACCTTAAAAATATCAGTTGCTCGCTATATACGGTGTGGTTATTCTTTAATTTGTTTTAAAGATTGAGAATAATTTTTAGATGTTGTGTTTGTACAGATTATAAATCTAGCGTCCATTTAAATATGGTGTTCAGTTGCCATTCCCGAAAGTTGATAGAGACTATTTTTGGTATACGTTATTAAAATATCTGACGCTTTTATCTAGTGCGTCTGCTACATTTCATCATTTTAATTTGTTGATGTTGGTTATGTTAGTATGTTTATAAATAAATAGAGTTATAGCTAACGGTTTATCATATCTCAATAAGAAATTTTAGTAACAATTATGTCTAATAAATTATATCATTATTATACTCTGTCCACGATAAGTATGGTTTTTTGATAGCTCATGCCCATGAAGTTTCGTATTGTGTCGGAAAAAATTCCATACAATTATTATTGTACTTCATGAAAGGGTAACGCCCACTTAGTGATATTCCAAAAATACCTATTTTTACAATTGCGCGACAGAAATACTTAATCGGTATATTATCGGTAGAAATAAAAGTATAGTAGTAGTATTAAGTACAGTGTGTCCTCTATACATAAAAATAAAATTGAAGTGTCCGTTTGTAATATTAAAATAATAATTATTGGTGTATTTTTTTTTATATTGTAATAATAATAATTGTTTCATCATTATCATCATCATTACATAGTATAAAACAAAGTCGCTTTCCGCTGTCTGTCTCCTTATATGCTCAGATCTTTTAAAATACGCAACGGATTTTGATGTAGTTATTTTAAATAGATATTATTATTATTGGTGTCAACGGGGTGGTTTTTATGTATAATTCAAGTATACTGTAGCAAATAAAAAGTGGTAATTTTTAAGATTTAGTTCTTTAATTGCAAACGCTGGCTGTACCCTTAGCGATAGATCAAAACAACTATCCATACTAATATTATAAATGCGAAAGTAAAGTAACTCTGTCTGCCTGTCTGTTACTCTTTCACGCCTAAACGGCTAAACGGATTTTGATGAAATTTGGTATGGTGATAGATGATTACCTAGAAATGGTCATAGGCTATAAATAATCACGCGATCGTTCTTAGGGGGTAGGCAATAGGCAGATAACTAAATTGAGTTAGTGATTTTTAGTCGTTTTTGTTTTGCGTAGGAGTTTTGCTCTTTCATAGGATAGTGGGACATTGTTGGGGGGATTTACAGCCGGGAGAAAACAAAAAAACTTATGCGGACGAAGTCGCGGGTAAAAGCTAGTGTGAAATAAATCGTATACACAACACATATGTTATTTATTTGGATATCTCTTGTAATTTATAATACCTATCCGGGAAATACCGGGAGAGTGTTCATCATCATCATTAGCCTGTTGCAGTCCACTGCTGGACATAGGCCTCTCCCAATGTGCGCCACAACATCCAATTCTCTGCCTTCCGCATCCAGTCTTTTCCAGCAGCCTTTCTGAGGTCGTCTGACCATCGGGCTGGTGGGCGTCCTACGCTACGTTTACCAAGACGCGGTCTCCACTCAATGACCTTCTTGCTCCATCTACCGTCGGTCCTTCGGCAGATATGACCAGCCCATTGCCACTTCAGCGAGCTTATTTTGCGAGCTATGTCGGTTACCCCAGTTCTCTGGCGGATATACTCATTCCTGAGTTTATCCTTCAGAGATACCCCGAGCATAGCCCGCTCCATAGCTCGCTGAGCGACTTTAAATTTGTGGACTAGCCCCACCGTGAGTGTCCACGTTTCGGCACCGTAGGTCATTACCGGTAGGACGCACTGGTCAAAGACTTTGGTCTTCAGACATTGCGGTATAGGCGAGTTGAAGACCCGACGCAGTTTGCCAAATCAGCCCAACCCAGCTGAATCCTCCTTTCGGCCTCCTTCTCGAAGTTTCGTCTACCTACCTGGATAGTTTGGCCTAGGTAGACGTATTTGTTTACGACTTCGATAACTGACCCTTCGACGCTTATCGGTCCGGGCACGACATGTTCATTGAACATGACTTTGGTCTTGTCCAAGTTCATGCCCAAACCGACACGCCGGGAGGACTCGTCCAGGCTGCGCAGCATTCCGCTTAACTGTTCCAGCGACTCTGCCATTACAACGATATCGTCGGCAAACCGAAGATGTGAGATGTACTCACCATTCACGTTGATACCCTGTCCAGTCCAATCCAGGGTCTTGAAGACGTCCTCTAGAGCGTTGGTAACGAGTTTGGGAGATATGACATCTCCCTGTCTTACACCTCGATTCAGCTCGATAGAGTTCGTCACCTGGTCCTGTATCTGGACAGCCATCGTGGCGGTGTCATACAAGCATCTCAACACCTCGATATAACGCCAGTCAATCCGACATCGCTGCAATGCATCCAGAACTGCCCAAGTTTCGATGGAGTCGAAGGCTTTTTCATAATCCACGAATGCCATACACAGCGGCTGATTGTACTCTTCGGTCTTCTGTACAATCTGCCGAACAGTATGGATGTGTGGACCACATCCATACTGTTCGGCAGTGTGGAATAAAGGAGCCCATAAAAAGATTCTATCTCTGCGAGAATCTCAGGCTTAGAGGTGACGACACGTCCATCCGCAGATTTCAGCTTCGTCAGATGGGGCCTTCCAAGCTGCTGAGCGAACACTTTCGACCCTTTGTTGCGGTCGATCGCCTCCTCGATTGCTCGAGTATTCGATCGACGAAGGTCGCGCCGCATCAGCTTTCTAATACGCTGATTTAGGCTTTTCTATTCTGACGAAGACAGCTGATCGGATGAAGTTTCTCGCCTTTGCCTCATCAGCTCGAGTGTCTCAGCAGAGAGCTTGGACTCCTTTTTCTGCGATCTCGGGAACAGCCTTTGAGACACTTTCCTCAGCGTGTTGACCACAGTGTCGACTTTTTCGTCCACGTTGCCTGTGGTTTCCAGCAGATCGAATCGATTTTTAAGTTCCGTTTGGAACTTTTCGGTTTCGGCTATTTGGAGCGGCGTAGGTCGGACAATAGACCTTATCTTCCGGGTCCTTTCAGCTTTGAAGTTAATGTTTAGAGAGCCTCGAAGAAGTCGGTGATCACTTCCAGTATTGAACCTGTTGATCACAGAGACATCTCTAAATATATGCTTACTATCCGTAATGATAAAATCTATCTCGTTCCTTGTCACAGAATCGGGGCTTCGCCAAGTCCACCTCCTGCGGAGACTCTTCTTGAAGAAAGAATTCATCAAGAAAAGCCCTTCAGACTCCAGGAAGTTGACCAGCATCTGCCCCCTGTGATTTCGGCACCCCAAGCCATATGGACCGATTTTCGTTTCGCCGCGTTCTTGTACTCCCACTTTGGCATTGAAGTCCCCCATAACAACGGTGTAGTGAGCCTTGGCGGTACCATGTATTGCTTTTGCAATATCTTCGTACATCGCCTCGGCTATCTCGTCAGAGTATGTCGAGGTCGGCGCATACACCTGTATTACCTTCAGGGTGTACCTGTTGGTAAGTTTCAGTACAAGGTACGCTACCCTGGTAGACACACTACTGATCTCCACAACGCTGCTAACGAGGTCCTTGTGAACGAGGAAACCGACACCCCCCTGGGAGAGCTGGTCACCTTCCGGAAAGTAGAGTAAGTTGCCTGACTGTAGGGTTATCGTGTCCTCCCCCTCTCGCCGGACTTCGGATAGCCCTAGAATATGCCAGTTCAAGCAACCCAGCTCTACCTCGAGTTCGGTGAGGTGTTGGTCCAGCCGAAGACTGCGTCCATTATAAGTGGCCACGAGTAGTTGTTTTTGGCAGCCTGCCGTAACCCGGAGATTCTTAGCACCCCCTGTCCCACCGTTACCACGACCGCTGCCTTGGCCGGGAATAGTGGGACCACCGGGAACTGGGGGCCGTTGCATTGGTGCTATTTTCATTTGGGAGGTTTATGCCCATAGTCCCCACGCTGGGCAAACGGGTTGGAAACCGCAGGGGTAAACCTTTTTTTAGATAGGGACGCTGCTGCCCGCCCCTACCAAGAACATTTAGGGTGACCCATATTTTATGAATGGTTATACCGCCATTATTCGGTGTAGTGCTGTGTAAGCTTGTCAGCCATATGTTTTTCTTTCGCTCCCGGCTGACTGAGAGCCAGAGAGTGTTGATATGATTAAATCCAGGTGATCCGTTATCTATGATGATGTTTATTATCGATGACCTGCTAACCGTGTCATATGTGTGCAATGGGCTTGGTCGTACCACCGAGTCAAAACAACATTCGGCGATATGAAACAATGCTGCATAATATGCATTTTCATATCATTTTTATTGAAATAACAACGATATTAGCGTTTTCTTTCTTAGAATATTTACAAGTGTAGACAATTTTATGAGAGTCTGATGACCGATAAAATTTTTCCCGACGTAAAGAGGCAATAGGTATACGACGTGTCAAAGTCAAATTGCCTACACCTTCTGGAATTAAATGCGTAAAGTTACAATAAACATAGTATTGGCGAAAGCGCAGTTATTATAATACGACGTGTTGCGTATGCAATCATTACATAGTGTAACAAAGTCGCTTTCAGGAGTTTGTCCCCTTATATGCTTATATTTTTGAAACTACGCGACGGATTTTGATGCGGGTTTTTTTGAATGGATAGATAGTTTCAACGGGTTGGTTGTTTTTTATAATTAATGTATAATGTAGTAATATATATAAATCCAAAATTTACTTCTTTATTACTTTTGATGCGGGACAAAGTTCGCCGGGTCAGCTAGTATTATTATACACCGTCATAAGGTCTACAAAAAAGTCCTCCTATGTGTCCTATCCTATATGTCTATTCTCTTAGAGATAGTCCACAACGACCATTTTTATTTATTTTCTGAGGCGAAACAAAGTTCGCTGGGTCAACTAGTATACTATACTTTTCTTTTGTTTATGGTTTTATTTGTATGTCATTGTGCAATAGACACTCGAAAACATTTCCAGAAATGGGTTGTTTATCAATGTATGTGTAAAAAATGCACCTATGTGACGCTAAAGGTACTATTAATTATCTAATCTAAAAAAGGAACTATAACAAAACAGGGTAGTTTAGGAGATATATGTACTTATTATAAACCAATACGAAACCTGGCCGATACGTCAAGCTAATAAAGGTAAATAATTGTTTACCTAAAAAAATTGTCGCGTTAATAATACCCGTTCAATATGTTTGTGAAATATTAGATACTCACATATAATAATATAATAAGAATAGAAATAAAATTCGCACGATTGATTGCGATTCAAAAAACCGTTTAATATTACTTACTTTAATTAACACTATTTTTTTTTCTGTTGTCCATATTCAAAATTCAAACGGTTCGTTGAGAATTATCCTTGCAACAAAGTAATTATTGATGAACGACAGAAAAAATGCGTAATCGTTTTTAGTAAACAAGATTTAATAAATCGATTAAATAGTACGAACGATCATACTTTCGGACATCACCAATCTTGTCACTTTGCGACCTGTCAAAAAACCATTCTCATCGTGGACACAGTATAGTGATGTTCTGAGGTACCTACATTTACATAATTTTTTTAATTTATATTTGGTGTCATGATTTTAACAGTCGTCCAGTACCCAAAATTATATAAGTACTTGAGTATTTTTTCATCGTCAACCTTGGGGCTGTAATGTTGAATCTACCGGGAAAACTCACTTGACAAATATTAAATGTAAACAAACCATCTTATATATCCTTAACTCAGTATTGAACAACAATTAGCGAGTGTAGCGAGTGTGAAAAAATAACTAACAAACAACACAAGGGTTACACTAATGTCACAGTCAAACTGTTCACGAGAACGTATAGTACGTACAAATCCAAAATAAAATGATTGCAGAGACATGTAAATGTCTGACAATCGATGTGGAATTTCAATTTAAATCGTATATTCTCTGATACAAACTCGTTCAGGGTCAAGTTATCTGAAATTATATTTTGGAGTTTCTCAGTTACGCCCCATGAGCAAGTTACTTTACTAAATAGTTACATAGTATAAAACAAAGTCGCCTTTCGCTGTCTGTCCCCTTGTATGCTTACATCTTGAAAACTACGCATTTTTGATGTGTTTTTCTTAAAGAGTGTCTCCAGGGTAGTTTGTATGTATAATTCGTGTATAAAGCAGTAAAAAAGTGATCATTTTCGAGATTTAATACTTTAATTGTAAACGCTGGCTGAATCCTAAGTGATAAATTTAAACAATGTACTACATTATTATACACCTTCAACAGGTCTACAAAAAAGTCCTCAATGGTGTATGTCTATCTCTTAGAGATAACAACGACCATTTTTATTTCTTCTGAGACGAAACAAAGTTCACTGGGACAACTAGTACTAGTTAGTAGTAGTTACTAGTAGTTATATTTATTTATTCCCAAGTGTTCAACTACTTTGGGAACCAACTTGAATATAAAATTATAAGATAAATTTCCAGCTTGTTTAAATAATGTATAAACAATAATATGATTTGGTGGAGAGCCAACAACCTTTCGTTTCGTTTTTAATAATAGCTAGAAATGTGCAATGATTACAAGCAGAAAATCAATCGCCTCTTAATTTTAATAGCAATCAAAACAAATTATGATTAATCGATGTCGGACTTGGCAGTTTGCCAATATTTGATGCAACTCTGCGTCATAGTAGGCACTACCTACCAGACCGGGCGCCCAGAGGACTATCAACACATCTTCTGTTGTCTCTTACTTTTTATCAGCCATTCTTTTGCTCTGCCTTTGTCCTACATAGGGCCTATCCACAGACATTCACTCAGGTTCTATAGTCAGCGTATTATCATTTTCAGGAAGAAGAGTGGCAACTACATAGCCATATTTATTTTAGCGCTGATGGTCATGGACAATAATATCTTTTATCATATACCAGCTGACCCGGCGAACGTTGTTCCGCATCAAAAGTATTGTCTGCTGTCCCGCTATGTTAATACTGCAATATTTGAAAATATTTGTTTAAATTGCATGCTGTAAAGGGCCAGGGTTATCTATATTACATGCACAATCTATTTAAGACACTTAATTGGATGAAAGTTAATACTGTAATGTTGAAAATCGCTTCGTAAATAGGCCATTATTTCTCGTAAAAAGTAAAAATGAAGAATAAAAGGAAAAAGAATAAAAATGGTCATTGTGGGTTATCCCTAAGAGATAGACATATGCCCTCGCGGACTTTTTTGTAACCTTTTAAAGGTGTATAATAATGTAGTACATTGTTTTGATTTATTACTTAGGGTTCAGGCAGCGTTTGCGGTTAAAGTTCTAAATCTTGAAAATTATCACTTATTTTTACTACACTATACATGAATTATAGATCAAAACCACCCCGTTGCCACCCTCTAACTATTAAAAAAACCGCATCAAAATCCGTTGCGCAGTTTTAAAGATATGCTCATATACGGGGACAGACAGCGGAAAGTGACTTTGTTTTATACTATGTAATGATGTTATTCTCCTTAGTATTGACTTTAAAAAAAAATAGTGTTTAAAGTGTATTTTAATGAATTAAACCTATTGAAACGATTTTTCCCAACATCGGACTAGGGCTGTGCCAAAGGACTAGGGTTCATTTCCGGGAGTTCTCGACCCGAGAATGTAGTAGGAAGCAGGTATTTTAATATTACAAACGGTGACGTCAATTTTTTCGTCACCATGTTGCGTCGTCTAATCATGAACCTTTTCAAACGGTTGAGATGTTACCTACTCTAAAAATCAGAAGCTAATAAGTAGAATCAAATGTATCGATTACTTGTTAATTAACACCACTGTAAATTAATAACCACGTTGTGGTCAATTTTGGGCATTAATCAATTAATGACTCCTAATCCTTAGAAAATGAAAGAAAACATAATAATGTGACAGGGATTCACCTGACGACTTTAAATTGACCAGACTATAATTTGATATCTTTATGTGAGAAGAAAGCCACTCAATTTTTGATGTTATTGGAAACAAATAATATGAGAAAACGTTCGTAAATGTAAATTTCTCGGCAACCCGAGAAGACCCGAGAAATTAGCCTAGAGAGTTCTTGCGACCCGAGAAATAGAAAAGGTCGAGAAATTATGAACCCTATAAAGGACTGAACGAAACCTTTATCTCATCAATCTAAACACTTGTCTATTGAATTAATTTGGTTAATACGTTCAATTAAATTGTGTTGCTACAAACCGATATAATTTGGTGTTTGTCGAAAACAATACAAATTTCAACATAATTTTGTCACCAATGGAATGGTGTATTCCCGGTAGAGATACGTCTGTCGGGCGGAAGTGCGGGTGTAGTGTAGTGTCGTCACTTTCTGTTGCTCTCCTCGTTCATATTTCATTAGGGAGTAGCCGTTTTTTTTCATACATCATACATAAAAAAGAGCGTTAAGGGTGGGTGTATTACTTGTAAACTCGGCATAGTTTTTTGTATCAATGAGTGACGTATTTGTATTTGTCTGAGTCCGAGCCCGGCACTTTAACAGCACTAAAGTTAATAGGCTATAATTAGGCGTTAGTATTCCTTTTTCTCGCTGAATTGTGGAATGAATAGCCATTTGTGTCCAATTTTGCCATTATATGTAGAGTTAATCAGGACCTGATGACAGAATATGAAATGGGATTACTATTCAGTCTATTTCAATACAAATTAGTAAGGAGCAAGTTGTCTCGCATATTTCCGGAGCAGCCCTTGTTACAGTTAAATATAGCGCGCGCAGACATGTTCAGGCGCGCCGGTCACATGCCATATTTGGTTGATTGTACACACTTACCAGTGCGTCTACAGTTGGAGTGGAACCCGACTGAGGACGGCTGGATGCTGTACAAATGTTCAATAGTATTCGGTTCGGATTCTATTTACAGCGATTATGAAGAGCAATGCTATGCTTCTGGTGTGGGTCAGTCCATTAAAGCGGAGGCCAAGGTCCTGTCTAGTTTGAAGACAACTGTAATAGTATATTTGTTTTGATGGAATTCGTTTAGTATTTGTATTTACCGTGTAAAGTCCACTCAATGAGAAAATAACTTTAATATGAATCCTCTATTTTTGTATCACCTATCTATCACTCATTCATCTCTGGCCGGTTGAAAGATTGAATGTATATACTCACACGTGGCTCTCACATGTGAGCGGTCGATTTGCATGTTTGAACTGAGCTTTAGCAAATCTGATCGAATGGGCAAACTATCCACGACGTGCTTGTTTCATTCAGACGCTCGTTTCGTGATACACGTTACTCCGGAAAATACTAGCGGTTATGTTGTCTGTATTGACTTTAGGAAACAGTTTATTTCATTGTGTAGTCAGAGATTTGTATTCCTTAATGTATTTGTTATTTGATTTATATGCTGATGTTTATTTGCCCAAATGTAAATTCGTCTTTAATATATATAGGTAAGTGTGTTTTTGTTAAATAAACATGTTTGTATAATAAAACTGTGGTACCGAAATTTTTTTTTGTATGATGAAAGGTTTTGAACCCGGCTTTCTAATTATTTTAATCAAAAGGATTTGAATTTCAATTTAGAGTCTCGGACAGACTCCGGCTTTCAAATGCGAGCGCCTCCCAGTCCTTCCACCCCCAGTCTGGTCTACAATTATATCTGGTTAGCGCCTTGTTACCCCCGTCTCGCCTCGTCTCGCTTAGCTCGAGTGTAATCGAGGATATGGTTTATGAAAGGACGTACGGTGGATTTAGATGGATTTGCGAGTTTTTCTTATGTTTACAAGCTTACTAGTTGACCTAGCGAACTTTGTTTCGCCTCAGAAAATAAATAAAAATGGTCATAGTGGGTTATCCCTAAGCCATTGACCATTACGGACTTTTCTGTAGACCTTTTGAAGGTATTTAATTTGTAGTACATTGTGTTTATCTATCACTTAGGGTTCAGCCAGCGTTTGCAATTTTACCACTGAATCTCGAAAATCATCATTTTTATTTGCTACGGTATTCATAAACGGGCTACGGGATTCGAACCCGAGCCCCCTGTATGAGAGCAAGGTATCCCAGCCACTAGACCATTTGGGTAGATATACATTGTTCTAAATAAGCCAATAAAAGATGTAGTGTGTCATGACAACTTTTCGTAATTTTTTCCGTCTAGCCCCCTTTCACAACGCGCGCTAAGGAACTTCGTTCCAATAAATAACAACACAGACACAAAATATTACCTGGAAAGAGAAATCAGCATTTAATGTTATTTTATTATCAAGATGAAATTATTAGAGAATTGTTTTAACGGCGAAGAATAATGAAGTAGATGTGGACATAGAGTAGATACATACATACATACATAGATCAAATGGAGTAAGTCTCCATTTACATATATAAAAACAACCCCGTTGACTTCTCTCTATCTATTACAAAAGACCGCATCAAAATCCGTTGCGTGGTTTTAAAGATCTAAGCTTATAGGGTACAGACAGCGGAAAGGACTTTGTTTTATACCTACTATGTATTAATGACTCTAAACGATTATTCAATTGCAATTTTTTGTAGATCGGTACTAAATGTTTTAAAATAGTCATGTAGTTTAATTTATTGCTATTGATGCAAATATCAATAAACTGAAAGCTTTAAAATGAATGGATTATGAATTGTTGAATTTGGTGTTGGAGTACCTACTTATTCATAAATCCCGTTATTACAACGTTGACAGATCAAACTTTATGTAGTTAAACAGAAGGATGATAGTGTTCGTACTGACCCCACCTCCCCACTAGTCCCCACCCACCGTGGTCGTCAGTCGCGACGGAAGCGCGGCCGGAGGTCGCGTATCCTTGCTGTTATTAGCTTCCGGTGTAGTAGGTACGCGCATCGTAATACATACGGATCATAATACACTAGATATACTAAGGTGTTCCAATGGTCACGTTGGAATTTACAGTTTCTTTAAAAAAATGTGCTTATAGATAAACCAATAATAATTTATACAATATATTGCTCTACTGCAAAGGTAACTTAGTGACTATATTAGAATGACCTTTGCAGTTGACTCCTTAGTGTTTGGTGTAATGTGCTTTCATATTTCAATGGCAACACACAAGTTGCAAACCGGTGTATTTTTGTGGCATCGTTCATTGTATATCAAAAACAGTCCTACACAGAACAAATATAATCTGAGTGCAAACCGAATATCTCTTTATGTTTAAAGAGATATTCAGAATTCCTCTTGAGTTAATCGAATAACTATCGGTATTTAATGTATTTTAGGTAATTGATTCTTCTTTATAAAGTATCGCTTTATTTAAGAATAGGGTAATTACATATTCTGTGTCTGTCACACGGAACAAGGTTTTGTTTGTTTTCAAATAACAAAACCTTCAAGTGATTTATTCGCGGTGTCAGTGTCAGCGATGTTGAGTGTATATGTATATGGTATGTCAAAATGCTCAATAAAGGTGTCCAAGTATCACTGTTAATTATGTAAAATATTCGACTGAAAGTATTACCAGTAACCAAGATTTGACAAAGAGCATATATAACACGCCTTCTCATAATCTGGCCACATTTGATCTCCAGATACTTCATGTTCATTGTACAGAGAAATTAAGTTGTCTCTATAAATATTAATTTATATTTTCTAAATATAGATAATTTCAAACAATTACATACTAAGACACACTCACACACGCGCAGACATAAACATACACACAACACATACACACACATAACACATTGGCACTACATGAAACAGATACATTTTTAATATAGTACAATACCAATAAGAACCTCACTCGGGCTAGACAGTGGGATTTGTAGAATCGAATCAACAAATACCTGGTTGATTCATGATGCCAATCTACGGAATGATTTGAAATTCCTTTTGTCATTTAACCTCTGTGTGTAAGCCAATAAACATTACATTTTTATGTATGGATTAATATTATTGTGTATCTAGTTGGATGCAGGCGACACGTCAAGATACGTTCAATATCTGAGCAGTGTGTGCAAGTGACCGATGGACAGTGCTCCAAATGTAATTGAAAAAATACCGTGAAATATAACTACAATCTTAGTGTTAATATATGGTTGGACAGATGATGTGGTTCAAAAGAGACCCTAAGCCGGCTGTAGAGAAGCCGGCAGATAACAGTGTTGTAGGGAAATTGAGAAAAAAGAAAGCTTCGTTATTGAAGCCCACGAGAGAATCCAGCGAAAGGGAACCTTCCACGGAGAGTGACAAAGAGAGGAGAAGATATTCGGACATACTAGATGGCGTGTCCATAGGTTTGTACGAAATTATACTAGACTCAAAAATTTCGTCGGCGAATAAAAGAATTCCTTGCCATTTTTATCTCGCGCTGAAAGACGTCTGGTATGCGGTAACTGTTATTTCTATGTAATACGTATTTACTGGGCTATAAATAAAGAGGTAGCAGTGACGTGATTTGTATAATCGATATCAGCAATATTGTTATTGTTTATAACCGGCTTATATTAGATCATTATAAAACTCGTCTCGAATGAACGTTATCGAAGTGCTTCGTAATCTGTTTGAAATGGAAACTTCTCCTTGCCCAAATGATTGATACCGCTTGTTTGGTGCAAACATTTTTTTTAATTTTCACCGGTTTTGCTGGTGATCACTGATCAGTGATATGTTAGTGTAGATATTTAGAGGTCATGGCTATTATAATTCATTGATAGTCTACTACCCTGTTACGAATTCTTTTAATTAATTAGTGTGGTATTATTTACTTTAGTGCAGATGATCACGCTACACAGGCACTATTTATTGCGTTTCCATCAGACAGGCCCTCTGACCTATATTAGCTGTGACACGCGTCGTTGTTCGAAGGTGAACCACGGTCAGTAGCATCAGGTTGTTTAAATATTATAATAATAATAAAGCGACAATTACTAAGTGACGAGTTAGATTGGAAAATTGTACCTTATTATGTATTATGTGTGCATTAAATATCTTATTTATTGATTAGCATCTATCGTGCGATAAAATATCCTGATTACATAAAATAATAGGTGGACGATATATTGTACTCGATTGTAATTTCTTCAGTCATCAATAATTACTATCACATATATGTTGGTTCTGTATAATGTACATGCAATCGCCCCAATTTGAAATAGATTCGTGTGACTATTGAGAGTTATAAATTTGAACAGTCGTGTGATTGATCCCTTTTTACTTTTTAATAATCTAAAGCGGTTCGCATAAACCTGCCACGTGTTAGTATCTACCATAATCGTTTTTGAAGTATTAATCGATCCTTGGCTAAAACCAGTATGGTATAGTTCAGGTCGGTTGTAACATCATAATGTTTTGTTCCCAGTTGGATTCCAATTATTGATTAGTTTATCGTTAATTATCGACCAAGCACTCTGAAATAATGTATTTTACAGAACCACACACACACACACACACACACGAGTAGTTACATTTTCGATACAAACATGCCAAGGTCAACGTTCAAAATAGTCCCAAGACAATGTCTCTGTTTAATTTTCAAACATTGTGTAAGAAATAATGAACTGTTACACACAACCACCGGCCCGCGGCTCCAATCAAATATTTACGGTTTACGTAAGATTACTTTCTGTCGAGACTTACCCCGAGATTTATGAAGATTAACTCGCCTCATAAAACTAACATAATACACAGTGAACTGCGGTAATGCACGGATAACGTATCTGAGAATACACACACAACTTGACACCAACGCGATACAGGGTAGCGAGACATATATTACAATAGAAATTTTATTGTAGAAGGAGTTTGTAAAAAAATCTCACATTAAAATGAAATGGATGTTTTTTTACAATACAATATTAGTAATGAATAATTATGCTTAATTACTGTCATATTATATAACATAATTATTAAAAACATATCTAACCTTCAATGGGATGGGAATTTTGTTACTTTTCACAAATACTGTGAGTATGAAACTCTACAGTTGAGCTATATTATATATGTAAGGGTAATTCGGTATTAAAAAGTAATATTCCAATTACAGCGAAATATCAAGAAATAAAAACAGTAAACAATTTGAAAACCGTTGGTAATCTAAACCAAAAAATAGCATTCCCCATAAAACGTAAGCTCCGGTCGGTGGCAGTGGCAGTGGCGGCACGCACGCGAATAATATTTACGATTCATTAAAACATTTACAGAGCCGTATCTAACGCAAACACGAACGAACGCACTACTTTCGCAACACACAAACAAAAGATGGAACACAATCAGCTGAGTCGGGTGTCATTGTCACCGAGAAACTACCGAAATATTTACTTGTTGCAAAATAGAAAGCGTTGCTGTGTTGTTTCGCTGGTTTAGCGGGAAACAATTACAACCTCATCTTATTGAATGATAGCAATAATAATTATAAGTAACTATAATCGACCGACGGTGGTGCCGTGTGACCGCGACACTCAGCACCACAGCCATCTCGACATTGTCCCGCGGCTACAATCGAACGGAAAACGACATTTTTTATATCCACCACCGCCTAGTCATTGTCTTAGTTTTTGTAACGTTCAGACGTCTTCAGCTTTATTAATAGCAGTTGCAATTTCGAGTTGATTGTACTTACATTTATAATTCATTGGTTAACGGCAAGGAATTCTTAATGATACGTAACGCGATTGTTTTTTGACTTGACATGATTGGTGCAGATAGGCGAGTCGAGAGCGATGAATCTCTGTATGAGTCGGCGGACGGGCACAGTGACGCTATATCGGCAAGTGACGACGCCCTTCCTAGACTCGGCAAAACACCGACTATCAGCAAAGAATCTCTTAAACTAGCAGTCACAGACGAAGAAGTAGAATTTGTTAAATTTAAGAAGACTCACAGGAAAACTATGTCACTTTCCAATCCTCTTGATATAGTTAGGCATGATTGGTTTGATTCAGGAAAGAAGGACATAGAAAAAAATTCACATCAGAAAAAATCTAGAGAGAGCCTTTGGAGCGAAGAAGATCGAGATTCAATTAACGGATCTTCTTTGAAACTTGACCAGATTCGCAAAAATAGTAAAAAGGAAGATAAAAGTCATAACAATAGCAGAAAAAACAGCACAAACGAAGCCCCTAAAGTAAGAAAAATTAGTAAAGGTTCTTCGGTAGGAGGACTTGGATTTTTCAGGAGAAAAAAGACTCCTACATCTAACAAACCAGTTGAATCTGTAGCGGAGGACGACAAAATGTTATCTTTTGGGGAAATATTAGATCATACCAAACTGTTTTTAGAAGGAGAAAAACGATTTTCTGTTTTATCTGAGGCTAGACTTCAACGGCCTGTCGAAACTGATTCTGACGACGAACCTAGGACACCTAAGCAGTTGCCTGAACATAGAAGGAGGCTAAGCAGACAGACGTCCCGGGGTAAAAGTCGAGTTCGAGGCAAAAGTCAGTCGTTGAAAATAAACACTTTACGGAAATCACATAGCGGAACCCTCAAAAAGGGAAAAAAGAAGAATGTTAAAGCTCCTCTTATTGGGAGGAGTAGACAAGCCAGCATTGTCGAGCAGACTCCAATACCTCAGAAAAAGATTTCCGACTCCACAAAGCACAACTCTTGGCTGTTCAGCGGATCTCGTGGTAAGTTTTTTTTATTAACTAAAAATATGTAGGTTATGTCTTTTTTATGAGTAATTAGTTGCAATGGAGTATCGTTAACACGGTTTTCTAAAGCGTTCTATATTTACAAACCCCTGCTGTAAACTATCAACATTTACAGTTTATGTTATATGCTTGTGCTTCTGAAAAAACTATGTTATGATAAGCAAATCTCGGGTATAGTGTTATTATAAGTGAGAACCTGCCGTAGCCAGCCCTTGAATTATAATATAGATTTTCTGGAAGCGTTGTAATGTGCCATGTACTTGTTGTTATTAATGGCTCCACTCACGAAATAAATAAAACATTGACCTACATACTACTGGGTCTATGATAATGAAACCTTGGGGTTTTGTGTTCAAACGCTGGCCTGCGTGTTCATATGTGCTGTCCTGTGCTACCTTAATATAAGTGCTTCTTTCTATTCAACGATATTAAATTTTACTGAACGTGATATATTTTCTGATGACAATTTATTATACGTTGTATGAATAGAAGAATATAGTGACCCTGTGCCTTGTCGCTTCTCTGTTGCTATAACTACTCTCTCGAACATATTGTCTGTTTATCTCCGTGGGTGTCGATAACAGTGACCTTATGTTCCTGTCCCCGCTGTCCAGTCGGTGCCAGACAGACTTGTATTATTATTTCGTATTGCTCATTGTGTTTCTTTTTATAAAGGTGTGAAGTTTAATTTTCCTCTTGTCGATACCTCCCTATTTCGTGCTGTACTCAATTTTTATTTTTAAGGTTGCGTAGATTTAAAACAGTAGGAAAGTTGAAACTGTACATTGGATATGTATTTTTTTAGACTGAGAATTTCTGTCTGTATGTCGGTTTGTTTATCTGTTTGTCTGTACTTTTGCATTCACTAATTGGAGGTGAAAAATGAATACTTGGCTACTATGAATATGAATAATTTTAACTACTATGAATAATTTTAACAGTGGTAGAGCCAAGCAGTTCGCGGCATGAATGGGCCGGCTCGACCGGTGAAATACCACGACCTCTCAGAAGACCGACGTAAAGTGGCTTATGCCGCGTTTCGTTCGGTGAGAGAGGTACCCGGAGGCCCACCCCCCTTCCCCGTACTTTCCTATCCCCTATCCCTTAAAGGTCGGCCACGCAACAGTAACACTATATGTGTTGCTGGTGTCCATGGGCGGCGTTGGTTCCTTACCATCAGGTGACACGCCTGCTCGTTTGCCCTCCTATCCCATAAAAAAAACTTGGCACAGGCATAGTATTTTCGCTACTTTATGGCGTCTACGTAGACAAAGTCGCTGGCAATTATATAAATGTAAATACTTAATGTAATGTTTCTCAATGGCATTATGCATAAATTCCTTGTCTTCTGACGAACTATTGTTCAGTGAGCATTCCTTTCTCACAACATCATCATTGTATCGAACTGATAAATCAATAGAGTTATTGAGTGCCTCCTTTTAGATGAGTGCCACAAAAGTTATTGAGTGTCTCCTTTTAGATGAGTGCCACAAAAGTGGCAAAATCAATCGTATCAATACATCCAATATTGTATCTGTAACTTCTTAGAGTGAAATGCGGCAAGAGATCTCGAATTGGGTTTTATTTACATGTGCCAATTCATCCGCAGCATTCAGTAGCCAAGTCGATTATCGTGCGTGTGCGTGTGTGTGTGTGTGTGTGCTCTGCTCACTGTCACTGCTGTACATACGCACCAATATATCGGTCACTGGGCTGAGGTGAACTGCCTGTACCATAGCGGCACATAAAAGTTGGTACGTTCTATGTTCAAGTTTTTGAGCTCTTAATAATATCGTACAATGAAATTGCCGAGACTACATCATCAACAAGATAAGTAATTAATATAACGCGATGAACTTCGTACTGCTTATGAATATAAAAGTTTTCGTCCAAGGTCTTATTATTTTTTATTACTGCTCTACTTTTCTAGGTTGTGATGTGATTGTACACAATGCAACGAGATGAAAATTAAGACATTCAGTTCATACAGTATCATCGATATTTATCGTAATACTACCTCTTATATCACCAGTTATGACACCACATTTTTAAAATAACAATGTAACTGTGAAAGCATATATTTCACGCTAACTAAAAAAATTTTATATTGTGATTGTTCACACATAGGCCCTCTCTCTACATACTGCTACCATATCAGCACGCTCTTTTTTGAAAAAAGCAAGAGTTAAATCTGCCTTAGTGCGGACCACTATTATCCACATACACCATTACGAATTAATATGTTATGCTTAAAATCCGGTTTCATTCACTTCCACCCTCTGGCTTTTTAAGATGCTGTACCTAATGATTGAACTGACGCTAAAAATAATTATATTTCAGCGATATTGATAGGTAAGGAGATGATGTTGTTGGCGTATCTTGCTAGTCAGAATGCCTCGTATTGGCGAATTAAATCAACTGATATCAAGGTCGATCAGTCCACATCTGAAAGCATTGTCTCGTTTAAAATTGAATATACGATTGCCATTAGGTGTGACACTAGCTTGTCCTCCTCGCCCCCCAGTTGTCTAGTAGGTCGCGTCTCTCGTCACCTCGATTGATATTCAGCCAGGTCCCGTGAACCCGGGAGCGTCTCCGGAAGTGTGCGTGTATAAATAGTGTTCGTGCTGATTGTGACTCACTGCTCGGCCCGCATTGTCTTGCGCCAGTTATATTTGGTTGGCCGAACGTCGAGGACACTTATGGTAATGGTTTCTATTGACGATTGTGGACTTATCATTTCGTGCCGGCCATTATTTTGTATGTATGAGCACCGGTTCATTGTAAGTTCAAAGTTTGAACTTACAGTGAAGGTTCTACGATTCTTACTCCTTCAAATTGTGCTTCCAAATACGATTTACGATAAATAAAATAATAACATTGTTGTGCAGTAAAAAAACTTTACTGCGTTGTTGACGTTGAAAAGTATCTGTTTACAAACAACTGTAAAAGTAATGGATTTTCCAAAAGTGTAATTTTTCGTTATATTTATTATCAGTTGGTCAACATTGTCACGGTACAGGTAACAACGTCCAGATATCAAATGTAGTTGATCAAATGTTACCCAGACTGCACTTGCGTCTTATAATGTTAGTGTTTTTGGTCAATTAATTCATATTATTAATTAGTATGATACACTCGTGTACATGTTTGGCCAGTTTTACAAGTTGGTATTAAATTTCAAAGTTATTATTTCCTTACGGTGGTAATGAATAATATATTATTTGAGTGTCATGGCGGCTTGCGCGCGCGCACAGGTGACATCACTGTTCGCGAATTGAAACTTGCAATAATATGCATCGATGCACATTATGTGCACGTTGACTCAGATAATATTATAGTGCCTCTTATTGAATGTAGTTACATACATACAATATACTATAGATTATGAGACAGGAAGCTCTTAGTAAAACAGCTCAACAACACACAATACAATCTGATCTTATCAATATCTCTCTCCACAATTAGGTATTTGAAAAAAAAAAATATTGATTTTTTTTTATGTATTTTAAAACTTTATTATTAATAATATTGATATTTAATGCAAAAACTTCAAAAAATTATTTTTTCAATTAATTATAAACAATTAAAAATTGATGAAATTTAAATAAAAATCACGTGACTATAAACGCGCCATGATTGGTCACTATAGTTGTGACGTCATAATGTTATAGCTATTTAATAACAGTACAGCGTTTACGGCTAATACTCATGTCTAGACAATAATATTGAAAATTTATTGCTAAAATACGAGTTGTTAGTTGATTTAAATTAGTTATGTGTGATAAAGGATTTATTAAGGCAAAGTCTGATAATATTCCTGATGTTGATATATTTATGATCACCGATTTTTTAAGAAATGACGTTCGACGACGACGACGACGACGTTTCTTGAGAAAGAATTAAGAGTAAAAATAACGCGTCCGGGGATGTATCTTGTACCTAGTTATCCGATTTTTGCAGCATCTCCTGATGGAATGACAAGCAATGCCATTGTTGAAGTAAAATGTCCCACCAGTCATAAATCATTGGATATTTTTCTAGCAAAAGGTAAAGTCAGCTTGAAGTGTAATGCCCAAATGCAACTACAAATGTTATTGACTGGTAAAAAATAAAGTATCTTTTGTGTTGCTGATCCACATTTTGAAGAAAATAAAATTATTTACATTAAAAAATTTATTTACTGAACTTTCCTTAAATATATACATAATAATTATTTGATTTGTATACTTAGATAAATAATAATTAATAAAAATGGTATTAAGAAATACTTACATCGAAATGATCTTCACAACAAAAAAAATTCGATTTTGTTTGGGGATTATCACGGTGCACTGCTTGAAACCATTTATTTCGACATTTGTCATCTTGGGGAACATTTAAAAACATTTTATCAGGAGTTGCCTTTGTAGTATTCGTACATAATGGTACAAAACAAGAAGGATAACTTTTGAGGTTCGACATTTTTAATATAAATTTAAATATTTAATAATGACAACAAAATTAAATAGATCAAAACACTGTATTTATTATTTTTCTATCAACTGCAATGAGTGAAAACTAACGTCACACGCGCTCGGGTTTGTTCGGGAGTTGTCGGCGTGTCTTCGGTACTGGATTCAAAAATTTATTTTTATTTTGAAATAACTGTTGAATTATTGCGAAAAAAAAAAAAAAATGTTTTGTTATAAAACTAATATATAATCTTTCAATTTATCACAAAAAAATTTTTTTTTCAAATACCCAATTATGATCGACACGATCTTATGTTACACTTATTTGCTGAAAGTGGCACGCTATACCTCCGGATTTGTTCATTACCTAGTGTATATTTATTTATTGTTGATAAAGTCGACCCCCTACCAGTCGCATGAATGCCGTATTCATTTAAATTTCCAGAGGTATCCAATTTGATCCGAATTTTTGGATGCAGATCAAGTTAATCGTAGATGATGGTAATTGTTTACTCTTGGTATTAATATTGCATACTTAACCAAATATATTTTTGCGTAGCTAAATATAACCGCACCCTTCTGATTATTGGGACGCTGTTTTGTCATCGGTTCGATGACCGATCGAGGTGTTGTGAAGATCAACACCAACACCATCCTTTGTAAAATTAATTCGATAAACATTGAATTTAGTGCAATGAACATATAAAGTGTGGAGCTTTACTTGCAGCTTCATCTCGATTACTCCCTGGGAAACTGTCGCGTGACGTGTCGCACACAAATGGACAACATGATACGTCATAAAGACTTTGAGAGAATATATTTTTTCTGAAATATTTCCGTCAGTATGGAACAAAGCGACTTAAGTGGTTATGTCCATAATAAATATGTCTTTATTTTATTACTTGATGTAATAATGTCGTGTAATGTGTTATCATTAAAGCAATGTTTGTTGTACATTACTACCTGTTCAAACATGTCCACTCGACCGCATGCCTTAGCTGAATATGTCAACTTGTTGAGATCATATACAGGTGTGTATTTAAAAAATGAATTTAATGTAAGTAATCTTTCAATCTCAGGCGCCTACGAGACTAAATGTTGATCGGTCTCGTTGCCGTAACGTACATTCGATTCCGTGGAATGTATGGCGAGCTCATTGCCATGCATTGGGCACAATTTGTTCAGCCATCGATAAATCAACGAAGTCACACTTGAATTTTGAGAATGTTAAGATGACATGGATGAGTGTGAGCGGCTGAGTGGCTGAGCGGACCCGGTAACTTTATGTCTAACAGAATAAATCGCGCTTAATGTTTACGTTTATAGTTACGTGCCGTCCCACGATATTTTTACTTTTAAAGTTGTCGATTATCGTTTATCGATTTTTACATAAAAACATAACGCTAACCGAAGGTTTTTTTTATGGGATAGGAGGACAAACGAGCAGGCGTGTCACCTGATGGTAAGCAACCAACGCCGCCCATGGACACCAGCAACACATATAGTTTACTGTTGCGTTGCCGACCTTTAAGGGATAGGGGATAGGAAAGAATGGGGAAGAGGAGTGGGCCTCCGGGTACCTCTCTCACCGAACGAAACGCGGCATGAGCCACTTTACGTCGGTCTTCTGAGAGGTCGTGGTATTTCACTGGTCGAGCCGGCCCATTCATGCAGCGAACTGCTTGGCTCTACCACTGTTAATTAGGTAATTTTTCCTTAGATTCTTTTAAAATCCGCTCTGTTAGCATTCCTAGTGATGACTTGAAATTAATGTACTG
Source organism: Euproctis similis (assembly GCA_905147225.2). Classification (NCBI taxonomy): domain Eukaryota; kingdom Metazoa; phylum Arthropoda; class Insecta; order Lepidoptera; family Erebidae; genus Euproctis; species Euproctis similis. Next base: position 519,168 of record LR990105.1, on the reverse strand, counting down.
TTCATTGGTTAACTGCTATAGTTGTTATCTCTCTTGGATCTAGATCTAGTATTGGTGTATGTGTTTTGGTGACATTCACCCGCTCTTCTTCTCGACATCCAAATTTGAATATCTAGCAAAGCGCCATGTATCGGCACACTAAGCACAATAACTAAACGAACCTTTAAATAGGAGCGATTGCTAAGTTAACCAATAATGACTACAGAGGTGTAGTAGTGTGTAGTATTTCCGCAACTCTTCAGCATGTTGTTGTTGTTGGCGCGATGACGTCACCAGTTAGATCATCTCTAATTGTGGCGGGCAGCGTGGTGGCGAGGAGGCTGTGTGCGTACACACACAAAGAGCGACACTGTGAGACAGCGAAAATAACAGCGAATATATAGAATTTAAAATGGTAATGTTCATCTTGCAGCCACTGGCGACAGATTGTTAGTAAATAAATGTTTGTAAGCTCTTAGTCATCGATGGCTAAAGATTTGTGCCCGGTATGGCAATAGGTTCGACACCTATTCCATTTGGGTAGTAAACACAACGGCGAGTCGAGGCTTAACAGCCACTGCTTCCCCTGTAGAAAAAGGCAGGTAGAAAAAAATTATCAGGCGAATCGAATGAGAAATAGCGTGGTAAGTTGAAGGACGATACGGTGACCAAGGTGGAGAAATGTATGTTAAGATGGTTTGGTCATGAGATGTATGATTGTGGTAAATATCGGTGACTGAAAACTTTGAGTCCGGTATGGGAATAGATTCGCCACGTTCTACTCCATTTGGGACGTAAACGTAACGGCGTGTCGAAGATTTACAGCCACTACCTCCACCTTTGGGTAACACAGGCGTGAAGTTATTTTATGTTATTTAAGTATATATATATATATATATATATATATATTCTAGCTGACCTGGCAAACGCTGTCTTGTGAAAAAATAAAATTTAATAAATAGGGGTTGATCGTGATCGTTGAAAATGTAGGATTTTTGTATCCTGTTTTAAAAAAAAATAGAATACAGAAATATATAAATATATAAAATTTAAAAAGATATTTAGGGGAGGGCTACCCTATTTAGGGGGATGAAAAATTGATAGTAGCCGATTCTCAGGCCTACTGAATACGCATATAAAATTTGGTAAAAATAGGTAAAGATGTTTCGGAGCAGTGCGGTAACTAACATTGAATGTTTTTTTTGTGATATGAATTGTGACATGGAAATTTTATATAACATTTAAATATATGTCTAATCGGCTGCACGATCACTATAATACATATATATATATATATTAATATATATATATATATATTGTGATCGTGCGGCCGTGCGAACGGGATTAACAGGATATCAGAGGATGTTTCCTCGTTGACTCACCACGCACAGACACACGACAATACTCCAATCAACAATCCTGACATTGGCCTGTTATTGTAGAATTAAGTGGGTCGCACTAATTATCATCTGAATATCAGACATAACACTTGCATCAATTAAACGAGATGACACTGTTCATAATATGATCTGGAACCATTTACTGATCAGATCATACTGGTGGAATCTTCACTCAAAGTACCAACGAATAATTTAATGTACACGCCTAATTGGACTATTATTTTTAACAAGTATCGAATTCCAAAAGTAGAAGCATTACTAGGAATGCCGGAAAGAATCCTATCGTTCAATATCTAATGCTTTAAGGAGCGTTATCTGCCGACAAGTAGTGGCAACTCAATCTAAAATAAGTGTTAGTGTGTGCAAAAACATTAACAAACATATTTTAATGCTCTAGCATGTAATAGAAAGCACATTAAAATATGTTTGTTAAAGCCCATGTGATGTTCGTTGCGATCATGTTGTTAATTACTGCAGAATTATGAACGTTCAATTTCATTCTGACATGATTCATCGTTTGTTACCGCATTCATCGGAGAGCCACTGTATGAGACTAGTTCTTATTGATCCCAGTTTGTGTACACATTACAAATGTGGAAGATTGCAGCCTCATAATGTTTTATATTATTCGCTGTTCAGGAATTGATACCTCCATTCCGATTTCATCTCCAGACGACACAATAACTTGCTTATAATGTGGATATTCGGCCTGTTTCTGTTTAAATCGAAATGATTGCATCTTTCTTCATAATATCTTAAAGGCCGGGAACGGTGATGTGATTCCGCCGGTGTTGCAGATGTCTATGGGCTGGCGGTAGTCGATTTCCATCAAGTTTGCCCACTTTTACCATTAAAAATGCGTACGTAAATTATTGAATAAAATATATTACCTGCGTCGGTTTTCCTCAACCAGTTGTCGACCGTCTTCAATGTAAAATTTATGGATCGTTTCTGCAGCTGCTTGTTTGATTATTTCGTATTAATCATAAAGCATTTTTCTCAGTATGTTGTAACTTAATTATGCATTTTCTACTGTATGACTACGGATACTATACACAGCCTCCATGTTCCCTAGAAATAGATGAAAACGTTAACTAAAACACAGCACAATTATACATTTAAAATAGCATTTGGATTATTATCTAATAATCGAATGTGTCCTATTGTACAAAAAATCATTTAGTAAGTTTTTAACGCGGAAGTCGCGCAGTTAAATAACGTACTGTAACGTTAGAAGTTTATCCTTGGAATAATTTAATGAATAATAAAGTCTAATGAATAATGTACCGAATTTATTTATATAATTATAATTGTGTCCAACACTCTATTATATTCGTTTCATTTGTGATATATGTGATTACGATTCATTTATGTCGTGTTAATAATAATTAGATGGCGCTGTAAGATACTGATTGATATAATTCTTGTGTCTGCCTCGACTGGCCAATCTAACAATATTGTATGTTGCACTTTGCAGGCGAGTCGAAGAGGGAAGGCTCCACAGACGAGCCGGCCGCCCCCGACGCTGACGTGGACACCAGTGACGCTAACTCTAAAGAACCGGATAAAGACAACAAGTAAGGCTCATCACAAATATATCGCCCTCGAAAGTAATGAATTTTTAATCACTAAAGACACAGTCCAGCGATTTGCACTATTTGTTAAACAGTTTTATCTAGTTTCGCTTCGTAATAACCACTACAATATAATCTGCACATTTATGAATGCTACCAGTTTATACATAATTTGTTCTGGTTCTCATTTGCAGGTGTTCTGTTCAATATATACATATAACAAATTTAGATATATATTTAACTTAAATTTCATACAAACAATGAGGTAGTTAGAAGAGAATACTATTAAATTAATGTAAATTGCCTACAGTAATCTAATACTAGTTTAGAAATTAAATATTCAGATCAGAATACATTAAATAATCCAGTTTTGAATTGCATTGTAATATGTTATTATTACATCATAAATCTTTTCCTTGAATATGTAGGAGCTCAAATGAACAGATTTGCTACACATAGCGCCATCTAGTATCGGATAGCGGGTTCCTTATGTTAGTTCTTGTTCCCTCCGCTTGGTACTATTTCATATTGTAGTATGTACTCAATTTACAGTGATAAAACTGAATTATGAATACTAATACTTTAATTTCAATGCGATGAATCTAAATTTTATATAAATACGTGAGTTAATTTAGATTATTTTAAATGATTAATCTAGTTGTGAAAACCACACACTGAGATATTATTATGCGAGTGTAAAAAATGTTGTGTATTAGATCATTTTTAGAAAAGATTTAGAGAAAAGATTATGAGACAGCGGATTATTGAATAAAGATTGAATGGTATGTAATGTGTGACGCAGCTGGCGCTCCCCGGCGGCGCGCGGCGTCAACCGCGCGGAGAGCTGCCGCGAGCGGGACGCGCCGCGCCGCGGGAAGCACCGCAACGCGAGCGACCCCAACCGGCTCACCGCGCACAACCACCAGTGAGTACCGACACTACTGACACTGCACTCCACTACTTAATAACATACATAACTTCACGCCTATTTTATCCAAAGGTGTCGGCAGGGGCTGTTAACCCTAGAGTGGGCGCGCTATGAGCATTTTGCCGCCCGCGCTAAAAAACTGTTAATAATTTTTAAAATAGTTGACCGTTAGACTTGCATCTCTTAGTAGCTGTGCCTATTCTCATTAACAACGCGTGCCAAAAGGCTGGATGCCGTCAGTGCATCTGGTACTGTTTAAGAAGAAGATTCTAACCATTAGGAGTAGCCGGGCAGCATTTTGCTCACCGCGCGACTACTCACGTATGTAATATTTTGTAGTGTACGTTTGGCAAACTCGAAATGTAGACTATATTTTATGGTGGAATTATAATTTAAACTAAAAAAACACGTGCTTGTTTTAGGATTTTAAAGTATTCGTTAATAATGATAAATGAAAATGGCTAAAACAGAAGCTCTAAATTTGTTTTGGCTAGAAGAAACATCGGGTTTTGAAGATGCTATCATACAGATTGGTGACAGTGAAAATGTGTCAGATATTGATAGATCTACTCATCATAGTAAGCACAACACGTAAACAGAATATCAGCAGACAGCTACGCTTTGAACAATAAAATACCCATGCCAGATGTTGTGCCTTCCGAAATAGCACATGTTAGACGCCGGTTGACATCCAGTTCAGATATAAGTAGCAGTTAATTAGCGACTTTAGTTATCCGTTAGCCTTAATGTCATCCAGCGCTGATGATGAACCACTTCCACAGCTAGTTCGTCTCAGGAATATTGCCCTGGTACTTATCAAGCAATATGTGACCACAAGGTCTTCCAAAGATACTTTTAATATTCCTTTGAGAAAACAAATTACTCTATTTGTCCCTGTATAACAAGCATCTTCTTCAAAAAAGGAGGAGTAATGCAGCATATGTCCCTCAAAGAAAAATAGGTGCACGAAGATAGGGTTTTCTAGATGCCTAAAGTTACTGTGCATCGAACATTTAACATATCTCTGTGAAGACTGTTTTGATAAAGCGTATCTTGTAGCTTTAGAAAATATATAGTGCGATATACTTATTATAGTTTACAGTAAAATATAGAGTATTATGTGAAGTCAGAAAAAAAAGTCAATTAAAATATTGAGTTTCGAAAAGTGTTTTGTAAATCAAAATTTTTAAAACAAAATTGAATAAATATATTCATTTATCATAACAAATAGGTAAATTATTAAAATCCTCAAAGAAAAAGTGATTGAAATGCTGTATTACTAGTTGAAATGGTCAAAGAAAATGAGGCGGCAAAATGCTCCGCACGCACCCACTGACGTTTGGTAAAAGACGAGCCCACTCTAGGGTTAAGCCTCGTCTCACCGTTATGTTTACGTCCCAAATGAAATAGGTGGCAAACTATTGCCATACCGGGCACAAAGTTTCTTGTCATCAGTATTTATCACACATGACTTACGAAATTAATTTCGAAAAGTCATTGGTGTGAGCTAATGTGAATATTCGAACCCGCGACCTCGGGATTCAAATTGACTTGTGGAAGCGAAAGCTGGGCTTGGCAGAGTGTGCATGAAAGTAGGATAAACGCGGTCGAAATGAGGGCACTGCGCAAAATCTTCGGAGTGACTCGATGACCGCGTCGTAAGCAAGGTTGTAACTAAGGAAGTTGGATTGAAAGAAAGTATCGTTGTAAACGTAAGAAATGCCCTTTCTTACTTTTACACCGATACTTTCTTTCAATCCAACTTCCTTGCTCCGATCTGTGCGATGTTTTTCGGAAAAGTCGCGACATATGTTATTCGTTAATAGATGACTGCTACGTCATTCATTAATGCTACTATATCACACTAGATAGCGTTGCTCTCTTTCTTTTGTGTGTCTAGTCATAGACGTTGAAAGAAATTACTCTGTAATATAATTGTATAAATAATGTATGTACTCATGCGTGCGTTTATGTGGATTCATATGGGGAATCATTATAAGGTGAGAGTTCCCAAAATATCGAGGTATGGTGGAAATGGATGACGAGCGGAACAGGGACATCTTAACTCGTGTTGGTGGTAAAGTTAGGTACCAGCCACAACTAAGTTTGCGCCTAGGGTTTTTTTACACACTACACTGCCGAAGAAAACTTGAACAATACTATAATTTTAAGTAAAATAAGTATATTTAAGTAGGCTTTTTGTGGAAAATAGAAAAATAATATAATAATATAATAGAAAAATAGGAAAATATTTTTTGATGATGAACGGACTAGAAAGAGTCTGTTTGTGTCACCGTAATAAATATTTTTGTGTGCCATTGTCAACACTACTGGTGAACACTGTGGATGAACAGTTGCAATAAATGAACTGAGAAATCTTTTGATCTCATGAATATCAATTACATTGAGAGTGCGGCGACCAAACATGGTGCGCGTCCGTGACATAAAAAAATCGATATTTTGATATCGGCTACGTATCGATATGATAATGTTTACTCGCCGAACGAAATAAGAGCGGATTCCTCGCGCGCCATCCGCATATATCACAGCCATCCTAGTCGGGGAGCAACTATATTATATACCTACACTTTTGTCTGGCCGAACAGTCGCTGAACCGACACAGACATTAAAAGAACACAAACGTGCACACAATCATCGCGTAAAATTGATCTTACCGTAGACAGGATAAGGTCCTGTTCAGATCAAAGTGGCAATAACATAACATTTCAATGGACTTAAAATTATAATTTGGGACTGAACTAGAATGTTAGTGAATTCTCCTTTAATGCCATTGCGATGAGTTTATTTCTAATTTGTATTTTCAGTAACGTGTACAGCTGATATGTGTATAGGTTGGGCGTCTGTTTGTTTATCATCGATATCACGATCGAGACCGGCATGCTTCCGTAGTTTCAACGCCACTTTGAATGTTTTGCACGAAACTTTCCGCTATGATCTTTCAGTTCACAACACTTCCCAAGAATCATAAGTTTATGTTTGGTCGTATATCATCGAGAGTATGGCCGCCGCCGCCGTCTCTGTGAATTTATAAAAGCGATTCACTCATTGTTACCGCAATATAGTTTTATTTCATCTCTACAAATTCTATTCTTCACTCTACAGATTTTATTGTTCAGATGAGTATAATGGCCAGTATAACCTGGTCTATCGTTGCTGCAAACACGCATTTTGTAAATTTTGTGTTAACTCAGCTCGCTGAGCTTATCTCTCCAATATCACAACCAATGTAGTCTGGTCCTGGCCGGCGATCAAAACTGTCTGATACTCGAGTGTCTTCTGGACTGGTTTACGGTGACTAGAAATACGTGAACCGTTAGTTTCAAGTGTATGTATGACGATGGCGTGTCTGGCCGTTGGACGGGTGCATCTGCAGCGGCAGTTACGATTTTCAGTTAAAATTCAGACGCGATAGAAGGCGCTAGCGACAGGAGCGCTTTTCCTAAGACTAATTTATGTGTAATATGTGAATAACTGCGGTCTATGTACAGCGGTACAATGGTAATATAAATTTTGGTGGCAGTGATGGAACTTGTCGTGTCACCGACATAGTGCTTTGTTAAAGGGTTTTTAAGCAAAATTTTGAGAAAACAAAATATTAAATACACTTATGCAGATCATTAAATAAAAATAATAAATTTATGAGTCATTTAAAAAAAAGTAGGAATTTCTTTCTTGGCGGCATTGATATGAGGATTTTCTTTTAAAGGCGAAATTTAATGACGTGTTTTAACTAATACTAATCAGTTTCTTTTGTAAATGCAATTGTGTTATGTTTTTATTTCTAAGAAACAATGTCGTGCTCAACTAGCTATTTTTATTAATTTTTAGGTGGGTACTAATTAGATCTCGGATTTTTCTTAGGTTTGAAGAAGCCATTTAAACATCATTGCTCGCGTTAATACGAGGTTTGGCAAACTTAAAGTTTATCTAGAAAATTGGTAGGAATTATATAGGAAGTCTAAGCAGCTGTTTGTCTTTTTTTCATGATTAATTATAGGTTTCTTATTTCCAATCTAACTAACGTGCTCCTTATTCAAAACACGTCGGAGGCGCTAACAATAGACCGTAACACATGTCGAGTGTCACACTAGACGTTTTACAACATTCCCTGATATTTTGCGAACAGTGTTCTTACATATATAACTACGTGTTCCAACTGCATGTCTGTCTCTACGTCAGGCTTGTGTAATAACATTACCTCCTCGTAACACTTTCCTCGGTACTCTATTGTTTGTCATTTTACAAGTTCACAGAGGTCATTGTAACTGGTGTTCAGTTTCTTCAATATATTTAGAGATGTCTCTGTGATCAACAGGTTCAATACTGGAAGTGATCACCGACTTCTTCGAGGCTCTCTAAATATTAACTTGAAAGCTGAAAGGACCCGGAAGATAAGGTCTATTATCCGACCTACGCCACTCAAAATAGCCGAAACCGAAAGGTTCCAAATGGAACTTAAAAATCGATTCGACCTGCTGAAAACCACAGGCAATGTGGACGAAAAAGCCGACACTGTGGTCAACACGCTGAGGAAAGTGTCTCAAAGGCTGTTCCCGAGATCGCAGAAAAAGGAGTCCAAGCTCTCTGCTGAGACACTCGAGCTGATGAGGAAAAAACGGGAAACTTCATCCGATCATCTGTCTTTGTCAGAATGGAAAAGCCTAAACCAGCGTATTAGAAAGCTGATGCAGCCTTGCGGTCGGGCCTTCGTCGATCGAATACTCGAGCAATCGAGAACGCGATCGACCGCAACAAAGGGTCGAAAGTGTTCGCTCAGCAGCTTGGAAGGTCCCATCTGACGAAGCTGAAAACTGCGGATGGACGTGTCGTCAGCTCTAAGCCCGAGATTCTCGCAGAGATCGAATCTTTTTATGGGCTCCATTATTCCACACGGATGACCAAGCCAACGGGACACAGCGATGATGACCACAGGGCCCTGCTAACGCGTCACTATAGTGAAGACATTTGACGGGCCTCGTGGCGCATTGGTAAAACTACCGGCTGAAGCAAATGAGGCCGGGGGTTCGATTCCCACCCGAGCACAAATATTTGTGACAAACATGAATATTTGTGTGGTGTCTGGGTGTTTATGTATTATAAGTATGTATTTACAAAAAAAAGTATATAAGTATTTATATCCGTTATCTAGTATCCATAACACAAGCATTTAATTGCTTAGCTTGGAACTAGAGGGCGCTGTGTATATTGTGTCCGAGATATTATTATTATATTATTCCCGATGTCACAGAAAGCGAGATTAGTGCGGCTCTTGGGCAACTCCAGAACAACAAGGCACCCGGTGATGACGGAATTACTACGGAGCTTCTAAAATCCGGAGGGACTCCTGTCCTTAAGGAATTAGCAGGTCTTTTTAATTCCGTCATACACCAGGGTATAACACTACAGGTTTGGAGTACGGTGGTTCTGTTCTTCAAAAAAGGTGATAAGACCTTACTGAAGAATTATAGACCCATCTCACTCCTGAGCCATATCTACAAGATGTTCTCGAGGGTCGTCACGAATCGTCTCGCTGCAAGACTCGATGAATTCCAGCCTCCGGAACAGGCCGGGTTTTGAAAAGGCTTTAGTACCGTGGACCACCATACTGTTCGGCAGATTGTACAAAAGACTGAAGAGTATAATCAGCCGCTGTGTATGGCATTCGTGGACTACGAAAAAGCCTCCATCGAAACTTGGGCAGTTCTGGATGCACTGCAGCGATTGACTGGCGTTATATCGAGGTGTTGAGATGCTTGTATGACACCGCCACGATGCCTGTCCAGATACAGGACCAGGTGACGAACTCCATCGAGCTGAATCGAGGTATAAGACAGAGAGATGTTATATCTCCCAAACTCTTCACCAACGCTCTGGAGGACGTTTTCAAGACACTGGATTGGACAGGGTATCAACGTGAATGGTGAGTTCGTTTGACATCTTCGGTTTGCCGACGACATCGTTGTAATGGCAGAGTCGCTGGAACAGTTAAGCGGAATGCTGCGCAGCCTAGACGAGTCTTCGCGGCGTGTCGGTTTGGGCATGAACTTGGACAAGACCAAGGTCATGTTCAATGAACATGTCGTGCCCGGACCGATAAGCGTCGAAGGGTCAGTTCTCGAAGTCGTAAACAAATATGTCTACCTAGGCCAAATTATCCAGCTAGGTGGACGAATCTTCAAGGAGGCCGAAAGTAGGATTCAGCTGGGTTGGGCTGCATTCGGCAAACTGCGTCGAGTCTTCAGCTCGCCTATACCGCAATGTCTCAAGACCAAAGTCTTTGACCAGTGCGTCTTACCGGTGATGACCTACGGTGCCGAAACGTGGACACTCACCGTGGGGCTAGTCCACAAATTTAAAGTCGTTCAGCGAGCTATGGAGCGGGCTATGCATGGGGTATCTTTGAAGGATAAACTCCGGAATGAGTATATCCGCCAGAGAACTGGGGTAACCGACATAGCTCGTAGAATAAGCTCGCTGAAGTGGCAATGGGCTGGTCATATCTGCCGAAGGACCGACGGTAGATGGAGTAAGAAGGTCATAGAGTGGAGACCGCGTCTAGTTAAACGTAGCGTAGGACGCCCACCAGCCCGATGGTCAGATGACCTCAGAAAGGCTGCTGGAAAAGAGGGGATGCGGAAGGCAGAAAATCGGATATTGTGGCGCACATTGGGAGAGGCCTATGTCCAGCAGTGGACTGCAATAGGCTGATGATGATGATATATAGTCGCACGGGCGATGGACGTTAAAATATGTACACCGTGTACCATCAGTCCACCACGTATACCGGAGACACATTAAACTGGTAGCTAATTTAATGAACACCTGTGATAGTGATTGTCAGTATGGAGATTCAGTTTTTACTTCATAATTGGCTAAACTCACCCGAGTCACTCCTCCGGTCCGGTTATTGATTCAGAGAGACCTAACCTTTAGACGACCTCACAGTTGCCACCATTTAACGATCAAAAAAGATCTTCAGTGTTGTCAGTCTTAACTCCGAATACAAAAGTAATATTAGTTAAACCCAGAGTGAACACAATAATATTGTAAACCGTTGATCGTGGCTCGGACGCGTGCTCGATATTTGGAGCGGCGCCAAAACATCGTGTAGCATTGGACTGCATGCACTTTCAACAACTTGATCAAGTTTAACATTCAAATTGTATAGAGTTATAACATAGCCGGCTCGATGATACTTAGCTATCATATACATGTCTGTAACATTTTGTTCTAAAAAAATAAAAGTTAAAATATGTTAAAAAGTGAGTCCACGTCATTTTCAAATGAATATTTTTATCCGTGACTGTTTTTAAACTGCCATTACTCATGCTTTTGTAGTGTGCGCGGGAATGGCGAGATATTAATACATCAAATATTTTAATGAAGCCGGTCAAGGATGTCATAATGATGACTAGATTTTAGATGTAAACTAAATTAGTTTGATTATTTACATACGTTTTCACACGATCGAAAGAACGAACATCTTGTTCTGAGCGCACGTTCCGCCCGTCTATATCTGGCCAGATCGGGTATTTTTTAACATACACAACCATTTTTTAGCAAGCGGTCACTTGTAAAGTTCGCGATATACCAGACAAGAGTGATGTTTTATTTGGTTTACCTTCACTGCATACAATTAATTATATCCAATGATGCTTCTTCATTAAAAGCTTAACCCTGGCTCGTGAATTTTAATTTGTAGGATAAAATGTACGGGGTTTTTATTTATTGGCTTATTAGCTATTCATATAAAACGTTTAATTGTAGTCGTGTCTTCATATTCTCTTCTGACATGCATTTGATAATAAATTACATACATAGCAAATCTTCGCGGACTCGTATAAAATTGTTGTCTACGAACAAAAATAGTTTATATTGCAGGACAAAATGCATAACCTGCCTAACCGCTTTAACCGCTGCCGCGGTGAGAGCGCTCTGTCAGAGAAAACAAGATGTAACATTGTTGGCATGAGGTCCACACTTGTCACGTTATGATCATCTTTATGATCCCTAACAGCGGTTTATTATGTCGTTTAGTTGCAAATTATATTTTCATTAGTTTTCGTTACGCACCCGCGAGCTGCGAACAGTTATGACTGAATATTATTTAAATATAGCATTAATGATGTATGTACTCGAGATGGTTTGTTGCAAAAATTGCATACGAACATTAACATCTTACAATTTAATCATGCTTTAGACAGAGACTCCTCTACCAACCCACGCAATGAAAATTATTCGCTCCACTGGAGTAGCTACTATACTATACAAGCGATCAGCTTACCCTTCTTTGAAAATGATAACGAACTTAAATAGTTAATAACAATAAGGTTATCCGGAATTGTATTGTTGATGATCACTAGCATCTTCGCTTCCCTCAATAACACGTTTTGAACAGTTTCATATAACAATGTTAGCTGTTTACATAACAGCGCACAGAGGGCGTTGAATGGTCGCCGAGTTCGTGGTTATGTACCATTGTGATGAAACATTTATATGTGGATGTATGAAATATCGGTCGTTGATGATCTTGGATTTGGGCGCGGGCAAGGGCAGCGCAAATATAAACATTGTCTGTATATTTTTACCAGCGAATACTCACACGATTTTTACAGTTTTGCGATTCTAATATTGAGCTGAAGAACGAGAGAGCCCCATGGAAAAATCTATTGTCAATAAATGAGCAGAGATGCAAATTTATTTTCGGCTTTGTTTAGGTTACATTTACAACTGAGAAATTCAAGCTTGTCCCGTCACAGACAACCGCTGAACGTTATTTTCCATAACGGCCGGTTGTCAATCACAACTGTATCACGTTATCAGCTCGTATAAGTGCCACGTTTTAGTGGATTTCATTAGACTACCGGTCAATTAGTTGTGACACACGGCCTGTTGTGTGTGTGTGTTTAGGGTGAACACAGGGAGAGAGCGCTGTCTGCGTCGTGTGACGTGTATTTTGTGGAAAACACGAAGAATCACTTTTTTTATGCGTATTGAAACTTTTCTACCAGCTGACAATGGCGACGGCATCAGTTGGATCGTAACAACTTGGAATATTAATACTGAACTAATTGTGACTGTTGGACAGAGTAAGGCACTAACTTAACCCAAGCAATTGTTCATGATTGACAACAATTGTCGTACGTTGGTTGTAGAGGAGCGAGGCGGTGCCGCACACACATACATTACTTTGCTGCCATCATCGATCGCCAAGAATTTACGAGATCTCGTAAAACACGTAACAGACAGGAACCATAAATCGCTAATGTTATGTAACATAACTGTTGTAATTGGTAGGAGAGTATTTGGACTATGTCTAATGTCCATACAAATTGGTCAGACTCTCTCGTAGTAGGTATAGCCAGCTGTTATATATCAGCTCTGATATTCTTTGGACGACGTACACTGATCATAAACTGACATCGTTATTAAAATTAATAGCAATACGACATCACTGCAAAATGTTGTACCTGTGTATGTATAATAATGTGTAAAGTTTTGTGACAATTTGTATGTTTTAAATGTTTTCAAAATAGTACATCTATTTGTGTTAAGCAAATTCTAAATATAATTATTGGGTTATATTTCGGGTGCAATCGTCACACTATGTCATTTTAAATGTCCATATATTATTGTGTCATCCTGTTGACACAATGTTGTGTCCTGTGTCTAACGGCGCCAGTGACGGTGTGACACTGCCACGTCACGTCTCTCTGCCTCTGTCTGCGCACACATTTTAATAGTTTTGATATAGAATGATTGATATAAAGTAAGAGTTTGATGGTGTATGCAACACACCGTAAAATTATCTTTTTTCGTTGAGCATTTTCATTTAAAGTAAATGATTGAATAGTTAACTAGATTTTATACAATAATTATCCACTTTCTTCGTTTTGTTAACGTTTGTTTCTATATATAATTACGAGTAGTAGTAATGTTCGTAGTAGGCCACGGTCACTCGTAGAACCTCGCGTGTGTAGGCCTATAGTTGCTGGACTCCTATTGCTGTTTTCGGTTTTCCCAAGAAACTTACGAGTATGGAAAGTAGAGTGGATACAAGAAGGACTCTTCTATCAGTCAACGTCTCTCACAATAATTACGAAATATTTTATTATAATCGATCGGTTTCATGGCGCACAGATAGTGCCTTGAATTATTTACGAATGTGCCTACATATGATGTCTGCGAGTTCACACAGAGACGTTCAAATTGATTTATTCGTAAAGTGAGGAGGTATATCTGGTGATCCTTTGATCAGCTGCCAATATTGACTTGGATTTTGTAAAATAAATAATAATTTGTTTCATCTTGATTGGTAGAACCTGAATATTTCATTTTTATGAACCAAACTTATACACGAAATATGTTATTTTTTCTTTACTGCTAGCTGCAGCTCAGACAGTGCTTTCTTTGAAGACTGAATCTATTTTCGCCACCGGTTTAGCCGGTTCATAAAAATATATAGTTATAAATTGACATAGGATCACACAAGCCATATGCCAAAAAGTTACAGACAAATTGGAGAATAAATACGCCTTTATCAGATATTGTGCGAAATAATTGTCATCGGTACACAAGTCTTTTTTGGAACTTTTGTACAGTTTTATAATAGGATACCTGCGCATATTCTGGATTTGTCCTATGATCGCTTTAGGCGGGCTGTGAAGGGTCGTCTCATTGGTGGTGCATACTACACCATCAACGACTTCATGACTGACAAGTCGGAGTGGGACCGTCAAATTGCTTGCTCAACGCGGATTTTGTAGTTTGTGTATTGGAATTTGTTCACTTTTTCGGAGTGGAGGCGTTCTGTAATAATTTCTGATAGCTTTTTAATTGTAAATTTGCATATAAATTTGCAATTGTGTTCACATATATAATAGAAACTTATTTTTTTTTTTATTATTCGCCACAGTTTTTGCACAACGTTACCACTCTAATTAAAAGATGTCGCGTCAGTTGTGCTCGACTACCGTGATCGCATAGAATTTCTTAGTTAACATGTAGGACGTTGATTTTAATTTTTTAAATCTTAATTGTGATTGTCGAGTATTCTGTTTGCTACACCTTTTATTCACCAACCTACTGATTTGTTTTCTGTAGGTAGGTATAATACATACATACATACATAACTTCACGCCAAATCCCTTGCGGGGTAGGCAGAGAGAACAGAGCGCCATAGGGCACGATTCTTACACACCTCACTCACTTCGTTGACTTTCATAACTCTTTTCATGCACACGCGTCGGTTTTTGAGGCTCTTAACATCACCTTCCTCCAGAACACGTTCTATTTGGTCTTGGAATGTGTGTCTTGGCCGTCCTCGACTCCTACATCCGTCCGCTTTTGCATTGTATATCTGCTTAGTCAGTCTTGCGTCAACCATTCTTTCTACATGTCCGAACCATCGGAGCATGCCCTTTCTTACTTTCTCGGTTTCTTACTTTCTTCTTACTAGGTATAATAATATTGTTATTTATTTCAAATGGTTTGAAAAGAGTATTTGGCACATGAGTTTCTTGCCCGATTCTTCTCATGATAGCCCCTACACTCGGAATCGGGCCGCTTGTGGTGATTGCGTCCGTGTCTTTTTTTGTCATCAATCTGTTAGTGTGATGAATGCCACGTGTGTTGCGACTGTTCTATCGCTACATAGTTTGGCTGTACAATGTCATTCGACTCGTGCACCAGTCAGTCATGATCGGTCACCGCACACCTCACATCAGCTTACGTAATCGCGTTACTCATTAGGCGAACAGTTACAACTTACCTATATTTTCATTTTACGTATATTTTTAGGTTTCCTTCTTCATTGACGTTCATACATGGCTACATTAATATTATATACATAGATGTGGCTGTCCCGCACAGTATATTTATTGAAAAATGGATATATTAGGGTCACACGTAGGTATGATTCATTGGTGATTATTGATTCGAGAATATATTGCGTTGGTACATGGTTGAATATACTGATCTCGTTGTATCAACCAGAGATTTGGCTAACTTTTATGTTCCTTACCTTTAAATATCTAGTAGCGTATTACGTGATATTGCCATTGCCCTTATGTAATTTCTTCACCATCATGTATGAATTTCAATTAAAACTTTTCGACGAAGCTTTGGGTCTTAGTATTCCTAGTCCTCCTGCGACTCTGGTCAAATGTTCCACACAACTCGCGGGTAAATCACGAGGAAATCACGTCAAGTAAAGTTTTTGGAATTCTCCACACAATGGTACTGTAGTTACGCCACAGTTTAAATTGTCAGAGAATCCTTACAAATCTAAAATGTTTGTGACAATAGCCATTCATTTCATCAAGTAGAAGTAAGTGCCCTTGAAATAGTCGAGATTGCTTTTCAAGTAGATAGTTATTGATGACGAAAGTCAATATGAAAGGCTTTGCGGCGTGTCAAGTGCGACGTGGCGGAAGTAGAACACGCTGAAGCCATACAGCCATGTTACATACGACACTGTCGTATTCGCTTGCCTCACTTGTACGCGGCTGTGCCCAACCCACTTTTACAATTTTACTAAAATTGAAATGATAGCAAATAGGCTCTGTATAAAAAGTACGTTATTATATATAGATATTTTTTATAATTTAAGGCTCTTAATTTATTCTTCCGATTCTTGTTATGACAGCGACTGGTTGATAGGCCTCTGATTTAATCAATTAAATTTAGCTTCTATCATTTGAATAACTTGGTGTTGAGTTTATACCGGTCAAGATTTTTAAAGCAGACTGAAGTTTTCAGTATAGATAAAATGTTTAATGCACCGCTCATTCGTTTCTCTAAAATAATCATATCATGAATGAAAATGATAAACATTTTAATTCATGATAGGTTGTTTTATATCTTCGCATGCTCTACCGAAATGTACAGTGTGTTAAGGGCAGAGCATTTTGTTTTCCGTCACATTCGCAACACAATGCCGACACACCCTTCGCCTGGGGGGGCGCGTCGGGCAGCCGCGTACCACTCCCGTGTGGAAACAGTCATATATTCGCGACATTAGTGTCCAACACCACACCGCAGTAGTGACCGGCGACAATAACAAACAGACGACACAATGTCACGGCACTCACGACGCAGCTAACGAACAAACCTGCCCGCTGGTGGTAGCACCATGAGGTTGGAATATCACAGGAACTTTCTTCACTTTTCCACATTGTATTTTGGAATTCGCGGTTAAACTTGGCTTGGAAACTCTATAGTGCTGCGTGTATTACAACTACAACTATTACTATATATGATACGAAATCGAATATTAAGTTTAAGCAATATATGGTCATTGGTATTTTTATAATAATAGATATTTTAACTCCAAAAGCAAGTTAAATTGAGTATTACTAATTGATACTTAAACAAATTTCATTATCTATTACCCGAGTACTTTGCCCTTCTAGCGACCCCTCACTATTCACAGCTGACCCAGCGAACTTCGTTTCGCTTCAGACTCTTAGGTTAGTTTTCGTTAGAAAAAAAATAACTAAATTTTATAATAATATCATTAGTATATCTGACTCATCGGCATGTATTAGGAACAGTTCAGAGGCGAGGCGCCTTCTATAAGCACGTAGGACAGTTTGCTATTTGCGGTTCCTATACTGGAAACATGTAATCAAGTGACATTGTGGATATCATTTGACTAATTCTTGCTAACAAACGTTAGGGGCCGCTATGGTCCGGCCGCTCATAGTTTGACTTATAAATGCAAAGTTACCAAGATCTACCAGAACTGGGTCCACGGAATATTATATATTTCAATTCAATTCTTCTCCTTCCTCATTTTTATCTAAAATTGCCAGACCGAAAATTGATCTAAAAACCCTAAAAATATATATTTTGATGTGCCAATAGTGTACCCCAGTAGTGTAATGGTACAATACAATATCAATGCAACGTTATCAACGGACGTACACAGACAAACGGATATGAATTTGGACATCATATTAGATAATAGTTTTGGCAAACGACTGTACTGACTGACATCAGCTATCAGACATACACACAAGTGTTTACTATCAAATATAATTGAGGAACAATCGACAAAAGTGCACAGTATTACTATAGTATAGATCAATACGTTCTCTCAATCGTTTTAGATCCTTTATCATGGTTAAGAATGAGCTCCACTCCTTAAACTTTATCTGTAGACATCTCAACTCCCACATCTGTATCGAGATGCCTGTGCTTTGTGTTCGGAGGTGAGGATACAGTTATCGTATAATATTTCATCATCTGATTAGTGTTGTCGTACCGTCATCCTTGAAGTAAATTACTTTTATAATACGCAGTTTCAATTATTGATAAGTTTTATTCATAGACCCTTAAAGTAATATAGGAATAACAGTAGCATTTCAAATGCATGTAAATATCTCGTACTCGTAATACCTCGCAGTAGCGTTTTGGAAACGAGCCAGCTAAATAAACAGAAGAAAAAATAAACTGCGTTTTTTGGAATATAAAAAGAAAATGGTGAACGAAATGACGGTAAATAAACAAATCGTGTAATAAACGCATATATATATAACTTCACGCTGCTCACTTGCGAGGAATCCAGAAAGAAGTTAGCGTTATAAAACATACACGACTTTACTCGCTTCTTTGGTCGTGCCATGTGTGTCGTGCATGCTTGAGATTTATGGACTCCTGCGTCTTTCAAAAGTCCCTTTGCTATGTATATCTGCTTAGTCATTTTCCACTCTAGTGTTTATTAATATTGTCATAACTTTGTCCCAGACTCCTCGTAGTCATACTACTATCGCTCGGACTAGACTGTAACGTGTCTCTTATGTTATGTTATTGTTATTTCCACTACGATGGCAGGTACGGCGCATGGCATGCCTTCTGACGTCACCGCACACCCGCCTGGTCACCCCTTAAGGGATGGTTTTGATTTATCAACCATCACACTTGACGTGGCGGAAAATTTGCCAAGTCTTTGACTGAGCTCGTAATGGAATATAGCTAGTGTGAAGTTTGTTATTCCTTCAAGATCTTACAAGTTATTTCTCTTATTTATGAAAGAAATACTGATCGATATAAATCAGGTAATTGTGGCAATTTTATTGGGCACTATGACTACTGACATTAGCTGTTGTTGTACATTTGTTCAGCAAAGGTACCCATGACTAATCATGATTGGACAACGAGCTCGCATCAGCGCGTGATGTTGGCACGTTCGTTTATTTTTTAATTTTATTTGAATACTAGGTGACCCGGCAAACTTTGTTCCGCATCCAAAGTGCTAACTAATTAAATTTTGGATATCATGAGGTTCAATTTGTGCTATTTCTTATTTAACTGCTGACCCGCTATGTTAATACTGCAATATATTCGTTTAAATTACCTGCTGTAAAGGGACAGAATCGTCTATATTACATGCACAATTTATTTAAGACACTTAATTGGATGAAAATTAATACTATAATGAATGAATAGTATGTAATGAGTTATAGATCAAAACCACCCCGTTGACACCCTCTAACTATTAAAAAAACCGCATCAAAATCCGTTGCGTAATTTTAAAGATATGCGCATATAAGCGGACAGACAGCGGAAAGTAAATTTGTTTTATACTATGTAATGATTTTTACTAATTTGTATACATTATTCTATTCAATTTAAGGTAAATGAATATCATCATGTATTAGGGAGTTTAATTTATAAGTCTTTATGAGTAAAGCCTAAGTATTATTTCTAATATTCTCTAAGAATTTTATTTTTCTTATTCTACAATGACCAATTATATTTCTTCTATTGCAAATACGACTAGACATATTGAATAATTATAATATGTTATGGATAATTGAATTCCTATGTCTATATAAGGCGTTGAACAATACTGTACAACTTGTGTCGTTACATCGAAAAGGAAAAGTGAAAAATGTACGTCACAGATGAGCCTTTATGTTCATTATGCACCCTCTCTAGTTATAACTACTACACTTGTATATACACAGCTCCAGTTCAATCTATTGCAGTAGTCTCTCGGTAGAGTCGTAGAGCGGCGGACGAGTGTACGACACTGACCGCTGCAACCGCACTAATACCGATATAACTAAACGAAATCTGAATTCAGTTGCGGTGATTTCTGTTTATAGATAATGTTATTGTTTCAATTTGCACCTAGTGTGATTACAGTTTTAAAGTGATTTAGTGTTTTGGAATCAATTTCGCAACTGGGTTTATTTTCTGGACATTATTTTTTAAACTTCTTTGAAATGGTTTGTTCTGTTTCGAAAATATTGTGTTAATATTTGTTTATTTTCGTTTCGAACCGTGATGTAAATGTTAGGAGTTCATAAGTGCGCTGCAGTTCTTTTTGACGCTGCTAATATAAATATTGTTGGTGTCAAAACACGACTGCGATCAGAACAATTTGTCTTCGCGAAAAAACTACTATTTAATTGAGTGGATTTTTGACCATATTACTCCTTAACCGGTTGTAATTCCCCAGCAATTACAGAAACAAATTTAGCGTTGACTCAATAAATAACAAAGTTTGATTTGACGTTGTTATTGTTATTTATCTTATACTCTGTTCATTCTGCCTACACCGCTAGGGACTTGGTAGTTTAGTCATAATATGTATCTCTATAAATAAAGGGGAAGTACCTTCCATGTGGCCTATTTAAAACGGCCCTCTCATTAATTTAAACGAACAGATTAGTATTTTAATTTAAAGAAAATCATTAAATTTTACATACCTATATATTATTTATTTTAACGTGTTTTTTTTTAATTAGTTCTCCTTTTAATGTACACTTACTGATATCCAAACACTAAAAGTACTCCTTAAAATTGTGTTGATATCATAAGAAGTAGCAGCTATATGCTAGACCTAGAGGATAGAAATAATTCAGACTTGGTAGCTGTATACACACTTATAAACTTGTTATTTTTAATATATAGATATAGTTTATTTAGAAAAGCGTCTTGTCTGTATGGCGAAATTTAGTAAACATCTATTAGTTCTACTTTTGTTCTACCAGAACTCTACTATCCCGAGTGTGTCAGCGCATACCGGTTGAGTTGTTGACTCCTGTGCCCCAGAATGTTACTCTTAGTATTGGCAGGAACGCTTTACCCTGAGCTTGAAGTCGAGCTCCAGTTGATTGGAGTGATGACTTTGTGAAGGGTTAGCGAAAAGTCGACAATATTTTTCGCCCGTGCCACCATGAAGTAATTATTTTGAACAAAATAAACAAAATAAAACTCTTTGTTAGTTGTTATGCGGCAATCACAAAATGTATTAAGACATAATTGATGTCGGCTACACAGCCGCGCGCCGAGCGCGCATTACCATACACTTTTGTCTATAATCAGTGTGCGTGCGTCTTACCACACAATACGCTCGATATGGATATAACTGCCTCCACCTCGCGCGTATGTCCACGACATTGGCCCTAACAATGATTGAATGTTGTACAGTTGTAGATATTCATTAGCAGACAGTATACCTATATGTGATAAAAGAGAGAAATAAGACTATTTTCTATTATAGCAGAATTAGTTGACTTGATAATGAAATTCATCGGACAAAATTAATGAACCAGGTTTAGAGTTACCACTGCTGCAGAATAACTACTCACTACAAGTAAACTTGATAGCGATCTGGTGTTAGCTGTTGGTATCGTACTTGATTAGACATTATAAGAGAAATACTAAATCAGAGGAAACAAACGTATCGAGATCAGCTCCTAACTGTTATATAGTAACAAATAAATTTAGTGAGTACAACGAATTGTCTAAACTGACGTTACAAATTAAAGTATTGAATAATTAAAATGTTCCCATTCATCTAATTATCATAACACAAGGTGGTTAGATCATTTGGAAAGCAAATTTAAAATCATTTTGTAAAACTGTTGGTAAACAAACCGTTAACCCAGATACCAGTAGGTATATAGTGTAAATACATATAGTAATGATTATTTTTGAGCTAAAATTAACAGATAAAATATCGCGTGAGAAACAACATCGACGTGACAAACTCCTGTCGTCCAACTGTCTGTTCAATTGCGCTATACGACTTACCCTAGTCACTCCTTGAATTGTGATGGTGTTCTGGTGGGAAGTGTTATACGGCTAGTTAATTTTTCTTTCGGCTCTAGACAAGTTTCCTCAGTGAAGGATTATTTTCCATTTTGATATGATGCCCAGGCCTCCCTCCTTTATGCTCTTCTAACTTTGTGCAACCGTATAAACTATAAAGATCCAATCATTTAATAATTAATAATCGTTTGTCCAAAAACCAATCATTTATTTTTCTTTGCCCACTTTTGTTTTAGTAGGGAGTGATAAGTATTTATACAAGTAATATACATTTGTGATACAAAAACAAGTGTTATTTAGTGACTGTTTGTGTTGTGTTGGACAATAATGGCCACTCAGGCACCGCCTAGGGTCTCCAGAAATGTCTCCTTACCAGCTGGAAGGCAACCGCCCACGTTCGCGATGCTGGCCAGACGGACATTGTCCGAAAGGTAAATATTCATAAATTGCATATGTATATCAAACTGTCACATAATAATATCGATAAAGATTTGGTTTTAACTAGAATTTGTAATTCTTCAGTACTTTCGAAATGGAAGTCTCCTTGCGATAATTATTGACTTTGACTTTGACCAATTCATAGGCGGTATTGAGTATTTATTGTAGTTATTATTTAAATTTACTTTAAAGTATAGAAATGTATTTGTGTGTAAAGTGTGTGCACTTAATTCTCTGAGCCAACGTGGTGAGTGAGTTGCTCTAATATCGAGCAAGTGATAGGACGTTCATTATTTATATTTGGTAGCGCATTAGTGTGTGCGGCGCGCCGATAACACCCCGGCGTGTTTAGCGGCAGTGCTCCTATATACTATATAGCAGGGTTCACCAATTAATTTCGCTTGGGGTCCATTTTAGGAAATGAAATGACCTTCGCGGTCCACACTTCTTATAGAAAAAATATTTAAGGTTAATAACAAAGGGGTTTGTTTTACATATCAATGAGAACGACATATACATGTCAATTCCTTACTTCTCCCCGTATTTTCTGAATTGCCGTCAACAAAACTGTTGCGCGGGATATATTTTTATTAAATTACGTACTGTGTAGTGCAAGTTGCTGAGTTTTCGCGGTCCGACTCGGCGGTCCGGGTGCGGACCGCGGTCAGCCATTTGACGGCCCGTGCTATAAGTATAGACACATGACATGTTCTTACACCTGCACAGTGTTTCTCTTCGCATTAAGCCACTATATGACAATTATAATTACATATAGGTATTGCTTTTATCGTTTTATTTTTGAGTTCACACTGTGTGATGTATCAACTGGCAATTCACTCGGATATTTGCTGAGACATACTGTTTGTTGTTTGAGCTTCAATCAGCTGTGTTTTATTTACAAACCATTGGATTTTTCCATGCAAATGAATATAGTATATTAGTATAATTGTATTTGCGAACTGAAAGGTTTAATTTCATAATCACAGGAATTTTACGGCAATTTGCTTGATGGACCTGCCTATACACTGGTAATTGTATATGAAGAGAATGGAAAAGTTTTACAGGAATTTTATATGGGTTAATTGAAGTGTCCGAGTAATTGTGAATGAAGTGGATGAAATGTTTGTAATTTTAAAGCTTCTTCAATGTACGTTATGTTACGGTATGTTTGTGTACTAGCTCACATGTAGCTAATGCTGTTGTAAATGTAGATGTATCTAACAGTGCTCGAGCCACCCAGTTTGCTGCATGAGTGGGCCGGCTCGACTGGTGAAATACCACGACCTCTCAGAATATCAACGTAAAGTGGCTCTTGCCGCGTTTCGCTTGGCAAGAGAGGTATCCGGAGGCCCAACCCTCCCATCTCCTTCCCGTCCCACTTCCGACCCCTTCATTGTGAGGGCCGGCAACACAACTATATTTGTATAGGTGTCCTTGGGCGGCGTTTGTTCCTCACCATCAGGTGACACGCCGGGTCCTTTGCTTCCCTATACCATAAGGGGCAGTTAGGAATAAAGAACGAATTGATGATGACTTTCAGGTGATTAAGATTTAATTTCAACATTGATCCGGGATTTAAATATCCGTAGTCCAGTGGTTAAGCACCCCGCTTCTGATTCAGATGTCGTTGTTCGATTCGGAGCTCACACCAATTATCTCTCAGACTTCTTTTCAGTAGTTTCTCACATAATAAATATCGATGACTGACTATTCTGTGTCCGATTTATGGCAATAAGTTCGCCATTACATTTGGGATTAGACGAGTCGAGACCTATCAGCCGCTATCAGAAAGGATATAATTTCCACAAAGTCGTAAATTTATGTCTGTTATATATACAGGATATATTATTGCTGGAGGTGTTGGATGATCTCCGAGGATTCTGTAACTGTATAATATAAACAATCAGTGATATGTGTGCGTGTGTGTATTTAGTGCCAACCGATCACTACAATTTACATCCGTGTCCCAATAACAAGCCGGCTCGCGTCGCCCGCGCGCCCTCTACTCGACGGTTGCATTTCATAAGTAGATTCTAAATTAGCAACAGTTTTACAACTTCCTGCGCGCGATGTTTGGGTTCGGGCTTCCTCTTGCAACTGGAAGCGCGTGACCTTTGATCTGTACTATCGGAATAGACTTTAATGGAGATCAATTTAGTTTATCAATGAGTAATGGTAATATCGACGAGCCAGATATACTGGGTACTACACCCACCGGCTACTTGAGTACTTTATTAACTAAACATCTTAATAATATATTTCAATGTCGATCCACTAATAGTTTTAGATTTGAAATGGTCCCATAATTATCCCAGGGGAGCCTTGTGATAGAGTGTCTGCTCAGCATGGCCTCTTTTTCAATGGCGGATTGGAAATTACAGTTAGACCTTAGCAATAAATATGCGTGAAACCATGCAACAAAGCTATCCTGAACGCCAGTAACGGACGATTGTTTATGTAACGGAACCATAACTTCACGCTTTTTTATACCCGACGGTGTAGGCAGTGGCTGTGAAGCCTGGACTCGCCGTTATGTTTAGGTCCCAAATGGAATAGGTGGCGAACCTATTGCCATACCAGGCACAAAGTTTTCGGTCATCGATATTGATCTCACATAACTTTCGAAATTAGTTTCGAAAAGTCAGTGGTGTGAGCTAGGATTCGAACCCGCGACCTTTTGATAGAGAAGCGGGGTACTCGACCACTAGACCATTTTGTTTATGTGAAGATAAAAATAGTTATTAATTATTTCACATAATTGCTACAAATAATTTGATCATTGTTTTTGCAAATTTTTCTGCGTCAGTTTACAGACGAACATATCCTGGCTTGTGATTGACGTAAACTCATACACATCAGGTGCCAACATTTACAAAAAAAAATGTTTCATGTATTTTCGCCTGGAAATAGCTGGAAATAGCTGCACCGAACATGACAATATTACCACACCACCGCACACCACGCACACACACGCGCGCACACACAGTAAAGGGTTCTTGGAAGTAATAATTAGGTGCTCATGGTTCGGTTTGAGTTTCTATATAACTTAGATCTCTAACTACTGTTTTATTGGTTTTAATACATGCCAGTTACTAAATTACTGAACGATATGCTATTAGAGATCAGAACAAGAAACAGACCAGAGGGAGAACCAACGTTGCGCCAAACCTTTAACTCATTTACACCTTGTATGCTGTACAAAAAATATTTCCTTAATGGCAGCACTGATAAGCTAAGTAAGAACGGTAATACAGTTCTTTGACACCGTTCAGCGCCACAACGATATAAGTGTTTAATACATAACTTAGTGCACAATATTGATTACTTATATTATGTGATATTATTTGGAAATTATATAGCCACTGACAGTAGCCGCATAATGTCTGATGCTAAAGGTTTCAACACACTGGTTGATGACATCAATGCAACCAAGCCTGGCAGAGTTTAACTGTACCGTTATATATTTTTCTCGTTTCATTATTATAATGATATATAAAATAATACATACATACATACATACATACATACATAACTTCACGCCAAATCCCTTGCGGGGTAGGCAGAGAGAACAGAGCGCCATAGGGCACGATTCTTACACACCTCACTCGCTTCGTTGACTTTCATAACTCTTTTCATGCACGCGCGTCGGTTTTTGAGGCTCTTAACATCACCTTCCTCCAGAACACGTTCTATTTGGTCTTGGAATGTGTGTCTTGGCCGTCCTCGACTCCTACATCCGTCCGCTTTTGCATTGTATATCTGTTTAGTCAGTCTTGCGTCAACCATTCTTTCTACATGTCCGAACCATCGGAGCATGCCCTTTCTTACTTTTACACCGACACTCTCTTTCAAACCAACTTCCTTCCTTACAACCTTGTTTTCTACGCGGTCAGCGAGAGTCACTCCGCAGATTTTGCGTAGAGCCCTCATTTCTACCGCGTTTATTCTACTTTCATGCACACTCTGCCATACCCAGCTCTCGCTTCCATAAGTTAGTGTTGGGATCAGGACTGCATTGTGGATTGCTAACTGGGCCTTTCTGCTAATATTTTTTGCGCCCAGGAATCTGCCCAACACTCCGTTTACGCTATTTCCTATCGCCACTCGTCTTTCTACATCCGCGGTGTACCTTCTATCTCTGCTAAAAGCGCATCCAAGATATACAATTTCATTCACCTGTTCCAGCACTACATCATCAACCATTATCCTTGCATCTGTTCTGGATTCCTCCCTTTCAAACACCATTACTTTCGTTTTCGTCGCATTCAACTGCAAGCCTTTAATCATGCAATCATCTTTCATAGTAGTGACTAGTGTTTGCAGGTCCGACGGCGATTCGGCTAGAAGCACGGCGTCATCTGCGTAAAGCAGGCAGCTCACAACTAGGTCACCCATTCGCATCCCTACATCCATCGATCTCATTCTCTGGAGACAACTGTCCAGGTACAGGATGAACAGTCGAGCGGACAGCACGCAACCCTGTCTGACGCCGATATTGACGTCAAACCAGGGGGACAAGCCGCCGTCAACACGCACACACGCTGTGCAGCCCTCATAAGTGGACTGCACAGCGCGCAGCAGTGTTCCGCTCACCCCGTAGCCCGGGAGTATATCCCACAGATCCTTTCGTAACACTCTGTCAAACGCTTTTTCCAGATCCACAAAACCGCAGAAAACCTTCCGGTTAACAGCCAGTTGTTTCTCCACGATGTTGCGGAGAGAAAAAATCTGATCCATGCACCCTCGTCCGCTTCTGAAACCACCCTGAGCCTCCCACAACACTCCATCAGATATCACCCTCATTCTCCTTTCAATAATTTTCCCATACACTTTTGCTGCTAAACTGATCAAACTGATGGCCCTGTAACTGGCGCACTGCATACGTGATCCCTTACCTTTATACAAGGGCACGATGACAGCGCGCCTCCAGTCCATGGGAACCTTACCCGACCTCCAGCACAGATTGCTCAAGGTCAGGAAAGCGTCCCGGACACAGGATCCACCGTGTTTGATCATTTCAGCAGACATCATATCAATTCCAGCTGCCTTACCATTTTTCATACTTCGTATCGACCATTCAATCTCTTCCATAGTAATGTCCTCATCAGATGTTGGCGCAGCGGTGTCAGCCGTAGGCTCACTCGCGGCGCCCACATCCGGAACATACTCGTACATTTCCCCAAAATACTCACTCCACCTGCCCAATACATCGCTTGGGTTTGCAAGAATGTCACCAAACTTAGACATAATTTTGTCCATTCTGGATGTTGACGAAGAACCCCGAGACTTTCTAACTTCCCTCCAGAAGAGTTTGTTATTCGCCTCGAAGTTCTCCGTCAACCTCACTTCCTCATTCGCAACAAGTCTTTCACGCTTCTCTTTCACTAAGGCTTTGGTAACATTCCTGCAGCGGCGGTAGCTCTCATACTTTTTCTCTGTCATACTATCATTCTGGTTCAAACTTGAGACATAATCCAACCATGCTTTTTTCTTTCTTTCGACGCTGGATTTCACATCCGCGTCCCACCAGGCGTCACCTCTCAGAATCTTATGCCTCTTTGCACTACCACATACTTCTTTTGCACTATTCACTATACTTTCTTTCATTCTTTCCCAGCATTCTTCAACACCTAGGTCAGAAAGACTCGTCTCATTGAGTCCTTTACTGACTAGGCCTACATACATACTCCGTACACTTTCATCTTCTAATTTCTCACATTTTATCCTTTCAAGCTCACCGAAATGGGTACGCACTCGCCAGTGTCTCCACTTCTTGAAAAGGCCCACGAATCGGCTTACCACCAGGTAGTGGTCCGTATCAAGAGCGGGGCCTCTGTAGGCTCTTGTATCCCTTAGAGTATTTCGGAGACGACTATCTATCAAAATCAAATCTATCATACTCTTTTGCTCATTCCGTCTCCACGTATACGTGTGAATATCTTTATGACGGAATAATGTGTTAGACACAAGGAGGTTCCGTTCCAGGCATACGTCCAATATCGGCTTACCAGCATCATTCACTCTCTTGTCACCATTCGGACCAAGGACGGCCTCCAGGCCGTCTCGCTTGGTTCCGACCCACCCATTAAGATCACCACACAGAATTATCCTTTCATTTTCCTCAGCTAGATCCAGAATATCCCTAACAGTTTCCCAAAACTCCTCGAGTTCGCGGGGATCCGCGGAGCTAACGGGAGCATAAGCTGCGACCAGGAAAACTCGCGTGATCCCCAGTTTTATTCGAACCCAAAGATGTCTTGGGCCTACCAACTCATAATCTTTCACTCCGGAAGCAAAGCGGGAGGAGAGAACGACTCCAACACCCCCACTGGCACGGACGTCCGGGTCCACTCCGGACCAAAGGGCTACCATGCCACCGGGGAGGTCCTCGGTCTCCCTCCCCCTCCGCTTTGTCTCCGTCAAACATAAGGCATCCAGGCATCTCTCATTTAATACATCCATCATCTCATTCATCTTCCTTGCCATGCTACCTCTAACATTCCACGTGCCTATACGGCACTCCCCTCTCCTCGTCCCGCCAGGATTGGCGCTGCGTGAAGGGTGGCGGCCCCCTTCGCCGCATGCGCATGCAGCCGCACCGACGGGGGCTAATCGGTGCCCGTCGCTTGCGGGGCACGCCCTAGCAGCCCGTCCGGCTGAGTTTGCTTTGGTCAAGATTGCGTCCCACTGGGACGGCAGGGATCGCGACGCGCACGCTCTTGACATGACCCCAATACAATACATACATGAAGACATGACAATAAAATAATATGCAATGTTATTGTATATTTCACTTAGCTTATAAATTAAATACCCATTGAGATATTTTCTGCAGCGGGGTTGATTTTACTCTGAAATTTTAATAGTTTCAAATTCAGAAGATGTTTAAATACATAGGTATGAAATGAGCGTTTTTTTTGTGAACATAATTTTAATTTTGATTAGATAAAAAAAAAAATTCAAAGTATTGTCCATCACTTTCTACACATTTTGTCCACCTTTTTGGTAATCTGTGGATACCATGCCAATAGAAATGTTCTTCTTTTGAAGCAGACCAATCAGACACCCAATTTCCCACTTCCGCGTAGGAATCGAACCGCTGCTCAGCCAATGCGAGTCCCATCGATGAAAATAAATGGTAATCGGAAGGAACCAAGTCTGGTGAATACGGCGGGTGGGGTAGCAACTCCCAGCCAAGTACTTTGATTGTATCCTCAACCGGTTTTGCTTTGTGTGCAGGTGCATTGTCGTGTAACAAAATTACTTTGCCGTGTCTTCTGGCCCATTCTGGTCGTTTTTCGATCAATGCGTTGTTCAAATCGATCATTTGTTGTTTGTAGCGACTAGTATTAACAGTTTCACCAGGTTTTAGGAGTTCATAATACATCACACCCTCCTGTTCCCACCAAACACAGAGCATTGCCTTCTTCCCGAAACGATCTGGTTTTGCAGTCGATGCTAATGGTTGTCCCGGATTAACCCATGATTTTCTCCGTTTAGGATTCTTAAAATAAATCCATTTTTCATCGCCAGTGACAATTCGATGCAAAACTGATTTTCTTTCGTGTCTTTGAAGCAAAATTTCACAAGTGTTTTTTCGGTTCTCCATTTGTCTTTCAATTCATGTGGCACCCATTTTCCACACTTTTGAATTTTTCCCATAGCTTTCAAACGGTCTGAAATTGTTTGTTGTGCAACATTTAACATAGCTGCCATTTGCTTCTGACTCAAAGTATCATCTTCATCCAATATGGCTTGCAGATTGGCGTCTTCGAATTTTTTTTGGTGGTCTTCCATGTTCTTCATTTCTCACAACAAAATCATTACATTTAAATCGTTGAAACCATCTCTTGCATGTTGCTTCTGATAGAGCATGATCGCCATATGCTTCGACAAGCATTCGATGTGATTCTGCAGCATTTTTTTTCAAATGGAAACAAAAAATTAATGCTTTCCGCAAATCATCACTTTCCGGCACAAAATTTGTCATTTTTAATACAGTAAAAAAATATGATGTTGTTTGTTTACTAACTGTTAGGTTAATTGAATGTTTGACAGTTGTCATGGCAACCAAACAAAAAAAAATAAGGCTTATTCACAACAAATAACCCCTACCTACACACATGTATCTTAACGCTCATTTCATACCGGTACACCTGGTAGTTTGTACCGTATTGATGAAAATTTTGGGCGTCGTTAACTTAATATTTTAATTTGCAGTGACTTGGAGCCAGGCGCAGCTACAGCTCCCTCGGGCAGCTCCAGCAGTTCTAGCTTATCGTCCAGGAGTAACGAGAGCAATACAGTCGCCGCTGAACACCAAGGTACTTATATGATGTGTTGTAACTGCTGGTGGTATTTTTAAAGAAACTTAACTTCCATAATAAATATAGCAGAAGCACACACTAATAGTTTTCAAATAAAACCCAACCAATCACGATCAACAACAACAACTCGTGAGATTAAAAGTAAATATCGCATCAGATCTCATGACTTTGCTATTAACTACATTTGATCAGGTTCGCTCCGATTGTGTCCAAGTTGTAAATAATTACTCCCAGAGAGACAGAGAGATTTATTTTAGGGAAATGAATATTTTTAAAAAATGTCTTTAAGTAAAATGCTACAAAAGTTCATAAATTTGTATAATAGTATTGCTTTTGGAGTCAGCATCATTGTAACATTTACGAATGTAGCGTTTATGTATGTAATGTTTAGGAATGTAATGTTTGATGATTTTTTTCCAATATATACAATTAAAAGACTAGATGAAGTCAAATATCTCCGCTTCTTGGCCTACTGGCAGAGTGCCCAGAGCCGCATTGCCACGCTGAATGGCATTGCGAATCTTCTGCGCGAAGAATAAATCAGCCCTCGACAGTCATGTATACTGTATTATATTTCACAGCTTCATTCTTAGCGATTAGTTTACATATTGTAGTTGAGCTCCCAGTCTCCAGCCTTGCACGGATGTTTAGAAAGTAGGGTAAATAAAAATCTCCCTACTGGCAACCACCTCTTGACTATGGCAACACCACGTCTCACTGATATTCATTCTGTGTTTCCGTGCTCAAGCCTTCGCACGTGCCTACCAACAAATTTCAACAAATTGCCTTCAAAATATAATAATAATAATAGAAATTAAGAATTACCTTTTTCCCAAAAATGGGAAATAAAAGGAAATTTAACGAAAGTGAATGTATAAAATCCAAAATAAGGAAATTAGAGTCACAATTACAAAAAAAGGCGGCTGAGCGTTTGTTCGGATAGTGAAACCGAATCTGATTCTAACATTGCAGGTTAGTAACATATCTATGATCTATACATTTATAATGAACTAACTGATCCGGCGGACTTTGTTCCGCATTCAAAGTAATGAACAAGTTAATTTTGGATTTATCACTTTTTCTTTACTACATACATGCATTATAGTTAAAAACTATTCCGTTCACACATTCTACCTACAAAAAAAAAAAAAAAAACGCCTTAAAATCCGTTGCGTAGTTTCAAATATCTAAGCATATATGGGGACAGATAGCAGAAAGCGACTTTATTTTATGCTATGTAATGATTGGTAACTTTATTGGTTTAATGCTATTGTGATGTAAGACGCCAACTGGGCTATCTCTGTCACGTAATAATGGCACAGAATTACCTACTTATATGAATATTTAGTTGAATGGCTACAAAGCCAATGCATTGTGATGCGAGACGCTAAACTGGGCTATCTCTGTCACTTAATAATGCTACGGAATTAATTTTTCGTTGAAATACGAAGTATTCACGGAATTGTGATGTGAGGCGCCAAATGGGCCACCTCTTTCATTTTAAAAATGTGGGTATCCGCACATATTGTGATTCGTAATTTCTTCGTATACATAAATACTGTGATAGTGATGCGAGACGCCAACTGGGCTATCTCTGTCACGTAATAATAGCACAGAAATACCTACTTATATGAATAATTAGTTGAATAGCTACAAAGCCAATGCATTGTGATGCGAGACGCTACACTGGGCTATCTCTGTCACTTAATAATGCTACGGAATTAATTTTTCGTTGAAATACAAAGTATTCACTGAATTGTGATGCGAGGCGCCAAATGGGCCACCTCTTTCATTTTAAAAGTGTGGGTATCCGCAGATATTATAAGTCGTAATTTCTTCGTATACATATAGGTACTGTGATAGTGATGCGAGACGCCTGCTGGGCTATCTCTTTCACGCTTGATATGATCTGATTACATTGACGTAATCTAATACAGATGCACCTTTTTTGTCACCGCCTGCAGTGGAATTGAATGCCGACGTTCAGGATTCGGCGCCACAACTAGATAGCGAGATATTTGCATTGCTCGGTGAAGCACCAAAATACGACATCAAGTTTGGAAAACCTACATACAAGGAACTAGCTTGTAGGTCGCAGGAGATACTTGAAAAGGATTGGCAAAGAGAAATATAATAAATAAATATTGGAAGAATACTTAATTCCAGGAAACTGCAACATGCATATACCAACATCGCTTAACCCCGAGGTTAAGGTAGCTTTAGTTCACAATTTGGTCAAGAGACACATCACTTTTGACAAAACAGAAACAGACATAACATACCTTCACGCCTTTTTCTAAATTGAAGGTGTAGGCAGTGGCTGTTAAGCCTAGTCTCGCCGTTATGTTTACGTCCCAAATGGAATAGGTAGCGAACCTATTGCCATACCGGGCACAAAGATTTTAGTCATCGATATTTACCACACATAACTTACGAAATTAATTCGGTAAAGTCATTGGTGTGAGCCAATGTGAGGATTCAAAACCGCGACCTCTGGATTCAGAAGCGGGTGCTCAACCACTAGACCACCGTGTCTTAGTGATGCATGCAGACTCCTCTGCGACAGTCATTTTAATGTTACAAGGACAGCCCGTGGTTTCGTACTGTCACCCAGAGATGAAAGAAACTCTCATCGAAAGAAAATGGGATAACTTGCTCTTTAGAAAATATATTTCTGGAAAATTAAAGTCTTCAAGGTTAATAAAAAGATCGGCTGCTGATCTCATACAAACTCTGAACAAAAAAGTAGCATATTCAACAAAAATAATTTTATACAAAGTCAAAATAAGGTTTAAATACTCGCTTAAACTAGAACACTACGCCTAGAAAGGCACCTCCGAATATCTACATAAACGAGACTCGTCGGAACCAGCGCTCATCGACATACACCGGCTCTCAACAGCGGGGTCATCGGGAGACATCAGAGCGGAAAGCGGTTGCAGGGAATACCAGGAGACTCTGACCAGGTATATTCGGGTCGCCTTAGATATTTTGTCTCGGAATGGGACCAGATTACAACTGATCCTATTGTGTTATCTTATCATGAGGGATATAAAATCCCATTCATATCTCCTTTTTCGTACAATAAGGTACGTATAAGGTAATTAAAATACTGGCCACGGTAATTATAAAAGTATCATAGTATAATTATTAAAAATAAAGGCTATTTCAGAGTGTACACTCGTAAATTTGAGTTTATCTCAAATATATATATATTTTGGTACCAAAGCCAAATGGAGACCAAAGGTTAATTTTAAATTTATAAAATCAATCATTTTAAAATGATGGTGGTGTTATATGACCTCTATTGACATGAAAGCTGCATATTTTTTTAATAAATATACATGAAATTTAAAATATCTGACATTTAGATTGAATGATATTTCATATGAATTTAATTGCCCCCATTTAGGGCTTCGTTTTACAAAAAAAAAAAAAATTATATATATATATGTCACACGGACAAAGGATTTACTTGAAAGTCAGAGTTTTTAAATAGATATAAATAGATAAAAGCACATTTGCAGTGCACATTTCTAGGATTTGTATTTGATTCTTAAATAAATAAATCTCTTAAGACATGCAAATTACGCAATCTTGCTAAATTTTTAGGTATATTATCAGCATGTCCAGCCATTCAGTATGGGTGGCTCTACTTGAAACAATTTGAAAGACATAAACTCTTCGTCTTTCAAATAGTTTTTAATTAAAATTAACTAACTTAATCCATTCAGACTTAACAATTTTAATTTACTAATTTTGTCGGACGCATCTCTCAGTGGTTCGGGTGCCTGGTCTGGCAGCGAGAATAGACTGAAGCTGTAGAATATACATAGGGATCATTGAATGAAGGTTCTATCCAAATTACATTGTCTTCCCTTACATAAAACACTTACAAGCAGTATGGTAGTTGTTTTAAAAATTGGTTACGGTATTGTACAGTAAATAGTATACAGCATTTGAAACCATCTATTGAAAATGTAATAATCTTTTTGAAAACGGTGCCCAATATGGTAAGATTAATTCTCATAAATCTGCAATATCCTTGTTGTTAGGATCGTGTTACTTAACGATAAGAGTGTGACACGATTTATGAAAGGAGTTTTTCACCACAGGCCTACCACTCCAAAGTACGAATTTATATGGGATCCTAATATTGTTTTACATTACTTAGCTTAATTATGGCGTAGTGAGTCGGATTTAGAAAACTTTTCAAAAAGTTAGCAATGTTATTAGCACTTGTGACTGCACACCGATTACAAACTTTGGCTTGAATAAAAATTTGTATTATAAATTGCAATTGCTATTTTATTAATTGCAGATACAAAAATTATAATTAATATTTTCGTTATTAAGCGTTCATCTGATCATTTATTATTGAGTTACAGAAAACCATATTTACTGCTTATGGTACCTACGCAGCTTAGATGTGATTCGCAAAACTGCCGGTTGGAGCAATTCATCCTCGGTGTTTGGAAAATTTAATAATCGAGAAATTATTAAAGATAGTTATATCTTTGCTCAATCCGTCTTATCAAACGATTATTGTGAACGACAATAAAAGATTGTGCTCACTTTAGTTACATACGAGTATATATTAATGTGATTATAGACTAATGAAATCCATTAAAATTACAGTTAATCATTTCTTCACAATTTGATTTTAATCTCTAAACATCCTACAATATGTAAACTAATCGCTAAGAATGAAGCTGTGAAATATAATTAATGATCAAACGAACTTACCTGTACGTGAAGTTCGATCATAATTATATGATCAGCTTCATTCTTAGCGATTAGTAATAACCCTCCCAGGTTAAACCCCACCCTAAAATTGTGAATAAATTAATCTTGTATTCCAGTTACAGCACTTTAGCGCATTATGCGCCATAATGCTTAATGTTGATGTTCCAACTACAGCATCGCTACGCACAATCGGGCACTTTCAAAAGTACTGCTTTCGCTTGATGCGTGTGGTGGATACCAAGTAATACCAACATTACCAAAACATTGACAGAAAATTATCAAGTGGTCTTTCTTTAGTTGGTATTGATCAAAATATGTTATTTATATCATCTTTTGTAATAATATTAATTATAAAAAAAAAAAAAAAAAAAATTGATCTCGTTCCGTTGTAGTTTTTTGGAAATAATCAAAGCTAATTAACATATGGATGAAGGTACAAGTTGACTTTTTATATTCCACTTAGATTGTGGACACTAAACTTAGCGCACTCTACTGGCGCATTTAAAAACTAATTCACGTTCCAAATAAGCTTCAGCATAATTCGGCATTGTGCGGCACTGAGTCGCACAATGCTCTGTAATTGGAAAACCAAATAAGCTATAAACAAAATGAATATCAGTGAGACGTGGTGTTGCCATAGTCAAGAGGTGGTTGCCAGTAGGGAGATTTTTATTTACCCTACTTTCTAAACATCCGTGCAAGGCTGGAGACTGGGAGCTCAACTACAATATGTAAACTAATCGCTAAGAATGAAGCTGATCATATAATTATGATCGAACTTCACGTACAGGTAAGTTCGTTTGATCATTAATTATTTATCATTCATAGCGTCACAGTCGGACTGGTCAGAGGACGACGAGCCTCTGGCAGCGCAGTGGTCCGACAGTCTGCCCTCTCATGTATTGGAATCTCTAGTGCTGTGCGCCAAAGTGAGGAAGCGCCAGGAAGTTATACACGGTAAGTACCACTCGGTACAGAGCGCACGTCACCTCGCACTCATTACCATCTAGTTTTCCCCTGGGAGCGGTTGTTATGTTTTGACTGACGGAATTTCTATATTCCCAAGTTATTAAAGGCAGGCACTGGATGCACTTTTACAGTAGTAAATATGTTTATCTCGCATGACTTCCGAAATGTCACCGGTGTGAGGCCGAATTCGAACCCTAATCGTCATCGTGTGTGCGTGTCGCAGAGCTGATCCTGTCGGAGCGGTCGCACGTGCGGTGGCTGCGCGTGCTGGGCACGGTGTTCCTCAAGCCGCTGGAGGCCAACGGGCTGCTGGCGGCCGACGAGCTGCGCGCGCTGTTCCCCAACCTGGGCGCCGTGCGCGAGCACCACGCGCGGCTGTACGCCGAGCTGCGCGCCGCGCGCCTGCAGGCCGCGCAGCAAGACCACGTGGTGCGCCTGCGGCCCGTCGCCGACGCGCTGCTCAACACCGTCAGTACCGCCACACACCCCGCCGCCCCGCCACCCCGCCCACCTCCTATCGACACTCCGTAACGTACAGCCTCTGTCGGCAGCTGGGGGACACCGGGTACGCGGCGAGCGTCTCCAAATTCTGCCGCCAGCAACGCATGGCGCTGGAGGCTCTACGCGAGCGTCGACGCAAGAGCAAGGAGCTGCAGCAGTTTCTCACGTCGCGCGAGCAGCTGCCCGTGTGCGGCCGGCTGCAGCTCAAGGACATGCTGGTCTGCGTCTGGCAGAGGTGAATATC
Organism: Euproctis similis; assembly: GCA_905147225.2. Taxonomy (NCBI): domain Eukaryota; kingdom Metazoa; phylum Arthropoda; class Insecta; order Lepidoptera; family Erebidae; genus Euproctis; species Euproctis similis. Next base: position 481,975 of record LR990105.1, on the reverse strand, counting down.
TCTCTGCCACCGGCGCTCTTTATACATAGCTTAATAATTGATTCGATAGCGTTTTATAAGTACGACAACACGTTAATATATCATATGAGTTGTGATAGTGAAAAGTACAGCAAGCCGATTAAATGTATCATTTAAAATTTTATTATTAAATTTTTATTAATATTTTAGTTGGCTTTTATATTTTTTTTATTAAATAAAATTGCGAATGACAAAAATGCAGTAGCTACACTAACACCGTGTGTACGTCTCGAAGGCTCACCAAGTACCAGCTGCTGTTGGAAAGTATATTGAAGACGGCGGACAGCGAGGACGAGAGCGCCGAGGACGTGGAGCGGCTGCGGAGGGCGCACATCGTGGCCAAGGACGTGCTGCAGACCGTGGACACCGCCATCAGGACGGCCGAGAACCAGCACCGGTAAGTGGCGGGCCGCGCCGGGGGAGCCAGCTGCCGCTCCAGCCGGCGCGCCAGCTGACCGTGTCGCGCTCGCAGGCTCAAGACGATCCAGAGCAAGCTGGAGGTGCGCGGCGCGGGCGGCGAGTGGGACGAGCTGCGGCGCCTGGAGCTGCCGGCGCACGCGCTGCGCTACGAGGGCGAGCTGTCGGTGCGCGGCGACTCGGGCAAGCGGCTCAGCGTGCTGGCGCTGCTGCTGGACGACAGCCTGCTGCTGCTGCAGCGCGAGGGCGACCGCTTCCTGCTCAAGCCCGTGCCGCACCCGGCGCAGCCGCTCTCGCCGCTCATCAAGTGGTAACTGCCCGGTCCAGATTCGCCGGTCCTTACTCGCGCGCGACCCTCGGTGCGCTCTAACAGGCCTCGTAATGTTTCAGGGACAAGGTGCTGTTCCGTCCGAACGCTGCGAAACGCAACACGTTCTTTCTGATGAACATCAACGGTGTGCAGATGCACGAGCTGTCCGCTAACTCCGCGCAGGAATACGCCGCGTCAGTACATTTGCTATATATACTTATATCCTTATGAATATCTTGTGCTAATTTATTAGCTTTTAATAACCGATTGAATTGTGGAGTTAATAATACCACAGATTTTATTTTAATTTTGGTGTCCGTATCTTTGATCTCTTTGGAAATAAATCATAATGCTTATTTCATTTATATCACCATCAGATGGGTGAAACACATCCAGGAGGCGCCGCTGGCGAAGTTGAGTGAAGTGAAATCCACGATCACTCCGTCACATCAGCCCTCGCACTCCAATGATGATTCAGGTAACGCTTTTTGTATTGAACATTTTTATATGTGTTATTTGTATATTATGTACGTCAGAATTAGTTTTATAAGATTCACGTGAATCAAGTATTCAACAAATAAAAAGATCAGTTTTGATATTAAAGGTAATATTCAATTGTAGGTGTTAACGTATCGCGGAATCCATCAGACGCTTCTGAGAAATCTTCGTCAACAGTACCACTAGACGAGCCTATGGAGTCCGAGAAAAATATGGATAGGAGTTCGACGGACATAGACGAGAAAGACCGAGACAATAATAGTATAGAGAGAGAGGACAGAAGTTCCGTCGACAAGGATGACGAAAAGGAGGAGACAAATAGGTGGGATTTTGTAGTTTTAAGAAATGCAATGAGTATTTTACTAATAATATCTTTGCTAATTTAGTAAAGTTTTTCATGTCTTTATTTATAGCAATCGATCTTTCTGTAGTGATATTTAAATTCTGTACTCGATAGGCGTCATAGTGATTCCGTGCGATTCTCTCTACACTGTAAGATTTTTCTTTTCTGATTATTTATCATAATGTCGCCACAAAGCGATCGTTTTCTTTACTGTGGCTGTAGTCGCAACGAGAGAGATAATCTGAACGCTTCGTCCGCAGCGCGCGGCGGCCCACCGTGGGGCGCATCAGCACGCACGGCGCGGCGGGCGAGGGGGGCGAGGGGGGCGCGGGGGGCGCGCTGGAGCCCCCCGGCGCCGTGACGGTGACGCCGCCGGGCGCGGTGCTGACGGCGCGGCGCGCGCTGTCGCCGGCCGAGCAGCTGCGGCGCCTGGACGCGGTGGTGGAGCGCGCGCTGGCCGCCAAGAGCGCGCTGGTGGGCGCCGCGCTGGGCGCGCCGCCGCACTGCGTGGCGCAGCTGGCCGAGCTGGCCGTGGCCGACGCGCGCGGCGAGCTGCACGAGCTGCACCACGAGCCGCACGAGCCGCACCACGAGCCCGACATGTACCAGCTGCTGCTGGCCGCGCACGAGCAAGGTGCGAGGCCTTCGATTGTGTTACCGTGATACCCTCACGGGACACGCTTCATCACTTTGGCATTAGGAATGACGCCCTCGAACTACAGACTTATATGAGCAATAGAATTCGGTAGGCCGATATGAATGACGCACAGTCATATGGTGCCAGTGTGACGATAGGAGTACCGCAGGGGTCAATTCTAGGACCATTTTTATTTTTAGTATATTTTAATGACGTACTTTAAATAGGGTACTATTACGTAGGAGACGAGCAAGACGAGGTGTTGTTTGCAGAGGATAGGACAGGATAGTAATAAATTTTAATTTGTAATTATTGATTTCTTTTAAATTTCTGTGAAGACCTACGAAAATATCCTATTTTGAATTTGAATTAGACGAGATACCGCGAGGTCAGGATTGTGTTCCCAAAACATGTAAGAGATCGAGTTCAATATTTGAGCGATGTTAAAGTAATGATGTTTTTGATCTAAATTATAGCATAAATTCGCGATCACGACCTGAATCAGCCTTAAATTATTGATTAAGATTGAGTGGCACGAGTTAATCTCCGATTAAATCCTTGGCCGTTTATCACACTCGTCCATATTCCGCACACGTTTCCGGTCTCCTGAGGATATTCTGTACCATTGATAAACGTTACTTTGGCCTATATAGCCATCATGTGACATAGTCTAAGGGGCCGTCCATTAATCACGTGATGTTTTTTTCATCATTTTGTGACCACCCCTCCCCCATGGTGATATTTAAAACTACTCTCCCCCGCCCTATCCAACATCACGTGTATTTTTAGTATATACAAAGAATCTTAAAATTTTTAGAGTATTATTTTTAATTAATCACCAATCTCGCTGGTCGAGTACTCGAGCGGCCTGCTTCTGAATCAGAAAGTCGTGGGATCGATTCTGGGCTCACACCGATCTATTTTATTTTAATAATAAGGTGGAAAAAATAAATACACGTGATATCTTACTGCACCCCTCTCTCTCCTTGTGATATTTGTTAGACTCCCTCGCCTTTCTAACCTCACGTGATTAATGGACGGCCCCTAAGTTAGGAATGTGTTTTCGTGTTTTATTTTATTGAAAGATGAGTCGAAACGCAGTCTATTTAAAGTGGCCGACAACGTCAGTGTAAGGGGTGTCATTCAAACATATATAATGTAATGCAACGAGTATTTAACGGGAATGAACCCAAAACGAATAATCGAATATTAATTAATTTAATATAAAAGGTGCATCAACTCTACTCGCATGCATATCGAAAGTAGGCCTAGTATCAGTTAGCGTAAAGTGCAACTATGCTAATATTAAGACAACGCAAATATCAATATAAAATTAAAAATGCAAATCTGTTCGTGCATCGTACAGTCAGTATACGGATTAGGGTCGCGAGTAGGAATAAAACGTTGATAACATAAAAAATCATATAAACGTGTTGAAGTTCGCGGAAATCGAAATGTCGAAGTAGTTTTTAACAGTGTATGCGGTGTAATATCTCCGCTCTACCCGCAGCCAGCCAGCTCACGCGCTACGTGCAGCGCGCCGTCACGCTGCGGGAGGGCGACGCCGTCCTGGCGCGCGCCGGCCGCTGCGACGCGTGCGCGTCCGTCGGCCCCCCCGCGCCCCTCGCGCCCCTCGCGCCCCCCGCGCCCCCCGCGCCGCTCGACGACGCGCTCACGCTGGAGCTGGAGCGCGAGGTGGGCGAGCTGGAGGCGCAGCTGCAGCTGGACGGGGCGGGGGCGGGGGCGGGCGCGGGGGTGGACGAGTGCGCGGACGGCGCGGGGGACGCGGCGCTGCTGGGCGCGCGCGTGTGGGGCGCGGCGCGCGGGCTGCGCGGCACGCTGGCCCGCCTGCTGCTCGCCGCGCCGCGCCCGCACGAGCTGCGCGCCGCGCGCGAGCGCCGGGCCGCGCGCGCCGAGCGGGAGGACGCCGCGCGCCACGCGCACGGGACGCACGGGACGCACGGTACGCACGGTACGCATTGATCTTGTATCGGTGATCCGACCGCCGACCGCTCGCACGGGGGTGTGAACGTACACGAAAGTTCTAATAAAAAAGTGATAGTAGTATTCCGAGTGAAGTTTAATTCGGGGAAAATTTTAATCGTGCTTCACGAAAAAAACGTCAGCCGCGCGGGGTAGCTTTCGAAAGACCATCGTTGAAATGTGGATGACGATGCTTTCTCGACGCCGCGAGCTCGATCCGTGTTCGAGTCGACACACTATTACTTTTTAATTTTTTTTACGACTGGCGTGACTTCCGGCACTCGCAGGATTTAGGAACACCGACGAACTCTCGATTTGACGATTAGACTTCCGAGATCTATTAAAAAAAAATGGGTGCGTGTACTTTATGTACGCGCGTGAGAAGTTATACTTCTTTGGCATCATTAATATATATATAATTATTAAAAAAAAAATTATAGAGAATAAATATATAAGACATAATTTGTACTATATATTATAAGATTCTTAATTTTAAATGTTTATTATTGATTATTTAATATTTTAAAAATAAATTTAATAATAAATTCAAAAATTGAATTTAAGGTTGGTCATTTTTTATATATTTTTATTGATTTCTTAATTTAATATTCACTTTTCATTTTTATCAAAAAATTTTCATTAAATTTATTTAATTATTTTTATAAATATTTATTATTTATAAAAATACTATTTATTATTTATAAAAATACTCCGCAACATCGTGGAGAAACAACTGGCTGTTAACCGGAAGGTTTTCTGCGGTTTTGTGGATCTGGAAAAAGCGTTTGACAGAGTGTTACGAAAGGATCTGTGGGATATACTCCCGGGCTACGGGGTGAGCGGAGCACTGCTGCGCGCTGTGCAGTCCACTTATGAGGGCTGCACAGCGTGTGTGCGTGTTGACGGCGGCTTGTCCCCCTGGTTTGACGTCAATATCGGCGTCAGACAGGGTTGCGTGCTGTCCGCTCGACTGTTCATCCTGTACCTGGACAGTTGTCTCCAGAGAATGAGATCGATGGATGTAGGGATGCGAATGGGTGACTTAGTTGTGAGCTGCCTGCTTTACGCAGATGACGCCGTGCTTCTAGCCGAATCGCCGTCGGACCTGCAAACACTAGTCACTACTATGAAAGATGATTGCATGATTAAAGGCTTGCAGTTGAATGCGACGAAAACGAAAGTTATGGTGTTTGAAAGGGAGGAATCCAGAACAGATGCAAGGATAATGGTTGATGATGTAGTGCTGGAACAGGTGAATGAAATTGTATATCTTGGATGCGCTTTTAGCAGAGATGGAAGGTACACCGCGGATGTAGAAAGACGAGTGGCGATAGGAAATAGCGTAAACGGAGTGTTGGGCAGATTCCTGGGCGCAAAAAATATTAGCAGAAAGGCCCAGTTAGCAATCCACAATGCAGTCCTGATCCCAACACTAACTTATGGAAGCGAGAGCTGGGTATGGCAGAGTGTGCATGAAAGTAGAATAAACGCGGTAGAAATGAGGGCTCTACGCAAAATCTGCGGAGTGACTCTCGCTGACCGCGTAGAAAACAAGGTTGTAAGGAAGGAAGTTGGTTTGAAAGAGAGTGTCGGTGTAAAAGTAAGAAAGGGCATGCTCCGATGGTTCGGACATGTAGAAAGAATGGTTGACGCAAGACTGACTAAGCAGATATACAATGCAAAAGCGGACGGATGTAGGAGTCGAGGACGGCCAAGACACACATTCCAAGACCAAATAGAACGTGTTCTGGAGGAAGGTGATGTTAAGAGCCTCAAAAACCGACGCGCGTGCATGAAAAGAGTTATGAAAGTCAACGAAGCGAGTGAGGTGTGTAAGAATCGTGCCCTATGGCGCTCTGTTCTCTCTGCCTACCCCGCAAGGGATTTGGCGTGAAGTTATGTATGTATGTATGTATTATTTATTCAATTTAATAGCAAATATTAAAAATTAATATTATAATTTGATGTTCAATTTTAATTTTTATCACAAACTTTTTATTAAATGTTTTATTAAATTTATTTCTTTATTTTGTAAATATTAAATAACCAATAAGTATTTAACATTAATAATTTAATAATATTTAATGTTAATTATATTAAATAAAAGTATTTTAATTTATATCAATAAATAATACATACGGATAGTTAACCTCAATTATATTGGAGCACTTGAAAAAGTATATAAGCACAATTTTTTTCACTAATATTCACAAATAGTAAGTAATATCAATCAAAATATTCAATTTAAATCACTACTGAATATAATTTATTAGCACATATATAATTCGCACTTGTATGAAACTAAAACACGTGTTGTGAATGTATAAACTAGAAACATGTTGATAAATATTATAAATATGAAAACAGTGATCAGAGGTGACGAGCGTACCAACATGCGCGACTAATATCGAGGTTCAATTTCTATTTTGTTGGTAGCTTTTTTTTCGAGACTTAATGAGCGGTTAAGCAGACAACTTCATACTGTTAATTTTGTGTCACAGATGCGCGCGCATCTTAAGCGGTTAAGCAGACAACTTCATACTGTTAATTTTGTGTCACAGATGCGCGCGCATCTTAAAATTTCACTCTCATCATTTTTTCATAACGCGCCTAAAGAAGTATAACTTCAAAAAGTTTATACTCGTTCGGTCTAAAATCACTATTTAAAATACGAGTCCGGATTCCGTTCTTCGACAGGTCCCGTCCGCGGAAATCGTTATCCTCGGCGACTTCGACGCCCATCACGCCGATCGGTCGGATCACGCACTACCGATCACGCGGGTAGATCTATCCGTGACTTCGCTCTAGCGTATGATCTAACACAACCGGTTACTGCGCCCACGCGAATCCCAGATGTTGATAATCATATGCCTTCCCTGTTGGATCTTCTGCTGACCTCCCATCCGGCTGAATATATGGTTTCTGTAGACGCCCCTTTGGATTCTTCGGACCACTGTCTGATAAGGACTACGGTGCCACTCACGTGCCCATTTCACCCACGTATTGCGAGCCGCCGCCGTGTGTGGCACTATAGGTCAGCAGACTGGGATGGGATGCGAAATTTCTTGGCATCCTACCCATGAGGGCAAGTTTGCTTGTCGCCGGATGATCCTGACGTCGTTGCCGACTCTGTTGCTGATGTGGTGCTGCCGGTTATGGAGCTCTTCGTTCCATCCTCAATGGTGCCAATCGGCGGTAGATCCCAGCCCTGGTTTGATCGCTCATACAAAACGGCGTTACGTTTTAAACATGAGTGCTATCAAGCCTGGGCAAAAGCAGTGACGTCTCAGGACTCTGACACAAGAGGTCATCTTTTTTACTCTCTCGGCTGTACCAGCCTCATGGAGGGTAACTTTAGTCCACCCGATCCCTAAAAAAGGTGACCGCTCAGATCCGTCCAACTACAGACCTATCGCCATCACCTCCCTATTCTCCAAGATAATGGAAACACTCAACCAACCACCAGCTCCTAACGTATCTAGAAGAGCACCAGTTGATAAGTGACTGTCAGTATGAATTCCGTCAAGGTCGCTCGGTTGGTGGTCTTTTAGCGTACTTAACCCATCGGTGGGCGGAGGCGGTTAAGAGTAAAGGAGACCCGCTGGCCGTTAGTTTGGACGTAGCGAAGGCCTTCGATCTGGGGAACAAAGCACTTCTTTCGAAGCTTCCATGTTATGAGCTCTCTGAGAAATTATGCGATTGGGTTTCTAGCTTTCTCACGGCTCGTAGCACCAAAGTTGTTGTCGGCGGGTCATGCTCCGACTGAAAACCTGTGAATGCTGGAGCCCTCCAGGGCTGTGTGCTATCCCGTACGCTGTTTCTTCTGCATATCAGTGACATGCTGCTTAGCAGCAATTTTCATTGTTATGCAGATGACAGTACGGGGCATGCCTTATATACCGGCTACCCGCGAATTTCTCGGAAAAACGTCGACGAGCACCGGAACAAACTTGTGTCTGAAATCGAAACTTTTCAAGTTTTGGACTGGGGCCGACTAAAATTGGTCCAATTCAACTCTAAGAAGACACAAGTCTGCACGTTTACCGCTAAAAAGACACCATCTGTCGTTGTTTTAAGAGTACTCCCATAACCGCTTCAGCTGCTATCGGATTTCTTGGTGTCGAGTGACATCCAGTTCCGAGGTCATCTGAAGGGCAAGGCCGAATTGGCCTCCAAAAAGCTTAGTGTGCCCGGGACAGTATTTCACGTCAGGTAATGGCTTGCAACTATACAAGGCGCAGGTCCGCCCTCACGTGGAATACTATTCACATCTTTGGGCGGGGGCACCCCAGTACCAGCTTACTCTATTTGACCGCATCCAACGACGCACGGTTCGACTTGTCGACAACCAAGCTCTTTCCGATCCGGTTGATCCTCTGGCGTTGCAGAGAGAGGTGGCATATTTATGCATCCTTTACCACATATACCACGGTGAGTGCTCTGAGAAATTGTTCGGATTGATACCGCCAGCTGATTTTCACCATCGCTCGACGCGCCAACGCTGCCACCCGCATTGGCTGAATGGTTGGCGATCAACAACAGTGCGCTTCAACAGGCACTTCTTGCCACTTCCTTCATGGATCTAGTTGCCGGCGACGGTATTTCCGGACCGCTACGACGACCGATGTCCCTGGTATTGCAGACGCCATGGGCGGCGGTGATCGCTTTCCATCAGGTGACCCGCAAGCTCGTTTGCCCCCCTTCTATCATAAAATAAAACAACGCTACCTCTAGGACCGATATACCGTATATGAAGCGACAGACATAAATAAATGAGCGCTCTATTCTTGTGTTACAGATCATCCATGTAGTGAAGACCTTCCATATTCCAAATCGGGACTGGATCCGTCGCCACAGGTAAATATTTATTGAGACATTATATTACGATATTGTGTCGTTAAATACCACGAGATATGAAAATATTAACCTGATGTGCAATTTTTGCAAACAGGAACAACCGAGCAACGGGGGCTGAGCGGCCGGGGGCGACGCGGGACCGGGACGCGACCGACATGCCGTGATCATAGATAACGTGTATATTTTGTAATAATATTTAATTATTTACCGTTGTAAGTACCGCATTCGAGTTTAGTATTAAACGATAAAAACAAAATGTTATTCCATACGTAATTAATATTGTGATGACTTAGAAATGCTAATTTTTTGGTCTTTATATATTTCTATCTAATTGATTTTTTTTATTTTTTTCCGCAAAGATTAAGTAATGTATAATAATTGTTGATGTAAATAATAATTATTGTCGTTAGGCTAAGTGACCAACCACTGAGATGTATATTTACGTATAATTGATTATATTATATGATTTGTGTATAATACAGTTCTTATTTTGTTTTTTTTTTTATCTATATGTGAGTATTATATCGAATAAAAGAGTGTCACGTTGTTTTTGGTTTATGGAATGTATGGAAAATGTAAGAATGACCGTGCAATACAGTGCAAAAACGTAAGGATATAAGAGAGGATGAAAGCCACGAATACTTTCATACATATTGACTGTATCAGAGGATCACTCCTGGATCGGAAAGTTTGGACAAGTCTATTACAAGCCGTATGACAGTCCAGGACTAGTCAAGTGTGCTCTTCATAGCCTGACATAACATATAGCACCCAGTTATTTCAGTTTACTTCACAAGGGAGCTGATGTTGCTTAATATGTTACCTGTTGAAATCGTTGTTTCTAAGTTTAACTAAGTTTTATGTTGTTTAGCGGATTTATATACACTAATAGTAGAGTTTACGTTATATGTTTGGCATTTTTAATACAAGTTTTTGTCTAAAGCTAAAGAATACTAGTGGACCCGATAGACCATCTCCTCGTAAAGATTTAAAACCTATCACGATACGGAATCTATTGTGATGGGTTTCAAACTGTGTGTTTCAATTTGAAATTGAAACCATCCGAAGTCGCGTAGGTTAATAATAGCATTACAACTAGTTAGTGTCCGACCGAAGATCGGAAGAAGCACAGCTGTGTGTATTTAGTTCGTGCCGGCGGCGCGGCGGGGCGCCACTCGGCTCTGCGCACTCTGCGTCTCGCTCAAGCCTCGTTTAGTAAATTTTGACAAGCGGAAAAGAAGTCAATCTTTTGTTGATAAAGCTTTTATGTGTGTTATAAGTCTTTTCTTATGGAGAGATCAGTTGTATTTAGTGTCCGACCGATGTACAGACCTAGCAAACTAATGGTTAAAATTTGACTATTAGCAAACCTTAGCTTCGCCCTACTTTGGCCGAAGCCGAAGATTTGTTCGAATTTTCCGTCTGTTGCTGTGTCAACCCGCTAATGTCCAGCCGCTAATGCCGGCGTTATCCAGTGTTATATAGAGTTGTCAGTCAATGGACGAGCCTGTCCGACGACAGTACGCGATATTTGTACAAATTATTTATCAATTTCTCTACGAAAATTTATTGACATGTTCCTTGAGTCAATATAAAATCAATCTTAATACAGCACCCAGATAAGTCCTTATTTAATTAATACCATCATAAGACTACAAACCCTTAGTATTGTATACTTATTACCTATCTACTACAAGATCATAGAATACTTGATATGTCACGATACATACTTATATTAATTATAGTTATTAATTGTATTTATAATTAGACCAAATCAGATCCCATCCATTTACCTAAATATACATATATGTTATTAAATATATATATGTATGTGTCATATAATGAATACCAACTATTTATACGTTAATATGCTTGTGTACATTACATACAAATAAATTTTATATAAGACAATTATTTTTTGTTTTTTAATTAAACAGTTTCCACAACTAGCGTTTCAGAAGATTCATACAGAAAAGCATGTAGTAATAATGGTGGAACAATGACTAAGCAGATATATAGTCCAAAAGATGTAGGAGACGTAAAAGGCCACATTATAAAGGTTCGGTTTCGGGTGACTGAAAGAAGACGACTGTGTTACTTGAAGTCTGGTTTATTACTCTCTTTATTACTAATGAATACACAGATTATATAGCCTTAATCTAAACATAACTATATCTACTTTAGTAATACACCACACGCCCTAACAAAACAGAAAAAAAAATTAACTTAATTTTTTTTTAACAATAGTATAGTTTTGTTCTATTTTTATGTATGATTGTTTCTTTATTATTCTGTAAAATTTTGACATTACAATCAAGATCTTCTAAAACTTTGAAAGGACCTTCGTACATGTCGGCGTAGCGTTGACGTACAGGTGATTCACGTCCATATTTAAAAAAAAACGCACCAATAGTAATTAATGATTTATTACACTTTACACAGTTACACTTTCACAGTATTAGAACTCCGGAACGAGAGAGCGAGCCGTTCGCCATTCCTCGCTTTTTATACTAACAAATGACAGGAGCTTCCGGTACAAATATATCAACAGACCTTACTTAAACCAGTTTAAACTACTGTATAAAACCATAAAAATAGCTTGATAATTAATTTACTTCTAAATCTAGTCTAAATTCAAGATTATAATATTTATTAATAGGGTTGTTTACATGTTTAGTCGCTACACATTTAATTTTTCCTAAACCGGATGTTTGCATCAAATAATGTTTTAAGTCATGAAGCGTTTAAATTAACAATTACATATGTTTCTAAGAGATAAAATATAGATAAAGTAAAAGTATTTTAAAATAACAATTAGAAACCTTTTTTTTTTTTAAAAAAGATAATACAGATTAAGTAATACTTATTTAGTTACATTACGCAAAACAGATGTGACGTCATTACGACGGAAGTTGAAATAAACATTTGTTATCAATACTGGGCTTATAAGCGTTAAACAATGTCTAGTAATGGCACACGAATATAAAATATTTATTATTGTAAATTAGAGACATTTATTTAATCATTTAGAGGCGTAGCATTTTTATTAAATTATAATAAAGACAACGGATGTGACGCAATGGCCCCGGAAGTTGAAAAAATTAAAATATTTTACAATTTTATCAATACAGCGCCCATACGGCCATTCTGATCCAGCGCGCTCCTCGCGCTGATCATTCTAAATCAACACATTAAGTCTTACAAAAATCATAATTATAATAATAATAACAATAGGTTTCTCCATTTTAAGAAGATCTTAACCATAATCATTCATAACAAACAAGGCTTCACCTATCAAAGGATCTTAGCCACATTGAGGCATCACCACCATGGGATCTAGCCACCAAGGCATCACCCATTACGGGATCTAGCCACCAAGGCATCACCCATTACGGGATCTAGCCACCAGGCATCACCCATTACGGGATCTAGCCACCAAGACCGGGTTGTAAGGATACGCGTGGTGGCCAGCCAGCGTTTGAGGAAGGATAGTTGGATGGGAGCAGTAAAATTTTATTGTTCGCCCGCCCATACGCTATCGTCTTCGTCTAGAAAAGGATCTGCCTGGGCTACAGGTGCTGGTCGCAAAAAGTCATGGCTTGCGATCTTTTCACTACACCCGCGGAGGTTAACATGTTTTAACCTGTATCGGTCATTAGGTAATACCTCTAGAATTTCCATTGGACCTTCAAATTTTGAACCGAGTTTCGTAGTATGTCGTTCATGACGACGCATGAGAACAAAATCGCCTACTTGAAATGGTTTTATTGTGGCTTTACCTTTGTCAAATTTAATTTTGTCTTTTATAGATCGCTCGTCCATCCTCTTTTTACAACTAGCCCTTACCGATGCTAAATCTACAATAGGCTCATCGTCGTCAACTTGAGAGAGCTTAATTAGCGGAGGTGAACATTTTTTACCAAACAACAATTCCATAGGGCTTTTCCCTGTACTTTTAGAAATTGTGCAATTTATAGCCAGTTGTAACTCCTGAATAGCGTTGTGCCATGGTTTGTTAAGTTCAATGACGGACATGTTATCCTTGATAACTTTCATAATACGTTCGACCTGACCATTAGCCCTGCTAGCGCCTTTAGCGACAATGTGATGTTCAATACCATAATCACTACAGTATTTTTTAAATTCCGCAGATGTCATACTTTTATCTTGATCCGTTATAAGACGAGTCGGGGTGCCAAAAATAGTAATCATTTCTCGAAAACACCTAATAGCAGATTGTGACGTACGATCGTTGGTATAGACTAAATGAACATATTTTGTGAAACTATCTATAAACACGAACGCATATTCCGATTGATCGCGCTTGCCATTCATACAACCGGTTATATCAGCATGCACAGTATGAAAAGGTATCTCAATTTTATCTATTGGGTGCAGAGTTACCTGCCTAGCTCCCGATAACCCTTTTCGAATTCTACAACTAACACAATTCTCTACAAATCTTCGGACTAGCTTTGACATATCTGGGAACCAATACTGTTCTCTTAACTTAGCCAATACTTTCTCCCAACCGAAATGCTGCAAAGAATCGTGATAGTGACTGATAAGATTCCAACGATAATTACGAGGGACTATAATAAGTTTGCGAGTTTTGTTGTCTATTTGAATTTTGCGTCTCAACAATTTATCTTGTAATATAACATATGTGTCGGCTACCGTTTGAGGGATTGAATCTGATCTTAGTTGATCAACTATGTCTTTAAGTACTGGGTCACGTGTTTGCTCTATAAGGAGCCAATTATGGTCAAGATTTGATGAATTTACGGAGAATTGTAAAGTTTGGGAAATAACATTTTCGTTCCCTGAGTTATGGGATTCTAACGGGTTACGGCTAAAGAAATCTGCGTGAGCTAACCGCTCACCCTTTCGATATTCTACGTCAAACTGAAAATTTTGAAGAAAGGCCCACCAACGGTGAACTCTAGGTGAGAGCTCCTTTTTATGCCTTGAGGCCTTGAGGGAGTTACAGTCAGTTACAACTGTGAAAGTTCGACCATGTAAAAAATGACGAAAATGCTTAATAGCCTTTACTACGGCCAACGTTTCTAGTTCATACGAATGATATTTGCTTTCAACGCTGGTCGTTCGCATGCTGAAGTAACCAACTACATGGGGGCAACGATCTCGCTTCTGTATCAGCACAGCACCGTAGCCTAGACTACTGGCATCGGTATGAAGTTCGCACGGTAGGTCAGGGTCAAAAATTGTCAATAAAGGAGATGATGTCAAACGGCTAATTATTTCTTCTCTAGCCTTATTTTGACTTTCGGTCCACCGCCAAGGGACATTTGTTTTGGTGAGCTCATAGAGAGGTGCCATAATTTTAGAAAAGTTAGGGACAAACTTTCTGAAATAACCAGCAAGCCCGTTAAATTGCCGTACCTCCTTTACGTTTCTAGGAATTTTAGATTTAGCCAATGCATCGATTTTTTTTGGACTTGGTTTTACAGTACCATTCTCTATAATGTTGCCCAGATACTCTACGCTGGTCTTTAGAAATGAACATTTCGAAATATTTAGCGAAAATCCAGCGTCGGTTAATCTTTTTAAAACTAAACTTAAATTGTGAATACCTTCTTCAACTGATGACGACATGACCATGATGTCATCAATGTAATTAAGAGCTATACTGTCCTTGTAATCGCCTAATGCCTTGTTTATTGCCCGCTGGTAAACTGATGGTGCATTGCAAAGGCCAAATGGCATTCGAAGGTATTCGAATTGCCCATCGGGCGTAACAAACGCAGTTTTTTCTACAGAGTCTTTAGCTATAGGAATTCCGTGGAAACCAGCAGCCATGTCTAGGCAGGTAAAGTAGCGAGCTTTGCCTAATTTGTCAATTTGGTCAGCAATAAGAGGCAAAGGATAGTTATCCCTAACAGTATTAGCATTTAGCTCCCTATAATCTACGCAAAGGCGATCGGAGCCATCTTTTTTTCTTTACTAAAAGAATAGGACTACTGAAAGGAGATGAGCTGTCTCGAATTATGTTATTTGCTTTTAAGTCAGTTATAATCTCTTTGACTTTCTCTCGCTCTAACGGTGATAAACGATACGGCCTACGTTGTACTATCTTATCTGGATTTTTAAGTTTTATAGTTAACTCGCCAGTTTTTACTTCTGAAACGCGATTACCTAGTGTGAAACTAGACCTAAAACTTTCGAGAACACGTCTTAACTTTTCAAGTGAAACAGGGTCCTGAATATCGGTATTGACATCAAAGTTAGGGTTACTTAATGTGCCAAGTTCACAAATAATGAACTCCCGTTTTACAGATATACCCTCTTTACTAATAGTTACTGTGAGGCCAGGTGTGCTTAAAATGTCGTAGCCGATCAAAATATCAAACTGTGTTTGGGTATCTCCAACCACATAAAACTCCACCTCAATACACACACCACCAAATTCAACTTGAGTCGTAATACTTTGCGTGCAAACTACTGGCGAACCACCTATCCCTGTAAACGAAACATTTACTATTTTTCGCTTCCCAGAGATTGAACCGGCTATCTTATTTCTAATCAAAGAACAATCAGCCCCCGTATCAAACAAACAAGGATAAGTTTTACTGCCTATAGTTATAGAGGTTATACTACGATCTCTAGGCGTACAGAAGTTAACGGTCTGGTTATTAGTTAAACCTAAACGTTCGTCGTTCTGTTTCCGGAAACAGTTCTTATCACTGTGACCCTTCTTATGGCAATAACTACAATCTACGAATCTGTTTGAATTCACAGGTTTTGGATGCATATGGGAAGGAGGTTGCACAGGGGAAACAGATGGCTTTTCCTTGCACTCGCGAGAGAAATGACCAGGCTTGTTACATTTAAAGCAATTATTAGTAGATTTATTAAGCGTCTCGGGTAAACGCGGCTTTTTACCCTGTTTGGAATTGTGGTTTTCAGGACGATCAAATTTTCGCTTACGATAAGTCTTAAGGGTAGAAACTAATTTTGGTAACGAGTCGGGTGTGTTTCTTAATAACTCCGCCTTAACAAACTCTGGATAAATACCTGTTATCAAAGCGTCAATAATCTCGGAGTCCGTAGCCTCTGGTCTTACTCGTTTGAACAGCGTCCAGCCTGTTGTAGCGTACTCCGCGTAGCTGTCTGCTTGCTCAGAGGTGTAGTTGCGCCACTTCAGTACATCGTCAGCATACCGAAACTCCTTGCCGAAGGTCCGAATGAGGTCGTCTTTGACTTGTTGCCATGTGGTCGATTGGAGGGACCAAGTGTCGGCCCAAGTCTTCGCCCTCCCCTTCAGTTGTAGAATAGCTTTCATTCTTGCCTCGTGTTGTGGTATATTGAAAGCTACAATAGTCTCATCAACATTTGCACACCAGTCTCGAACGTCGTGAGAGCGTACGTCGGGATCGAATGGCGGTAGGTAGAAATTCCCGCGCATTGTATTTGGTAGAGAACTGGCCGATAGTGCAGCAGTTACAGCGCTTGATGCTGCCTTACTGGTAATCGAAGACACCAAACTCATGACTTCCTGCACCGTAAAGGTGCCCTCTGCTTTCTTTTGTGCGTCGGAAGATCCCAAAATAGGCGATTTGGATCCCACCGCTGCTGTCGGCGTAGCGTTGACGTACAGGTGATTCACGTCCATATTTAAAAAAAAACGCACCAATAGTAATTAATGATTTATTACACTTTACACAGTTACACTTTCACAGTATTAGAACTCCGGAACGAGAGAGCGAGCCGTTCGCCATTCCTCGCTTTTTATACTAACAAATGACAGGAGCTTCCGGTACAAATATATCAACAGACCTTACTTAAACCAGTTTAAACTACTGTATAAAACCATAAAAATAGCTTGATAATTAATTTACTTCTAAATCTAGTCTAAATTCAAGATTATAATATTTATTAATAGGGTTGTTTACATGTTTAGTCGCTACACATTTAATTTTTCCTAAACCGGATGTTTGCATCAAATAATGTTTTAAGTCATGAAGCGTTTAAATTAACAATTACATATGTTTCTAAGAGATAAAATATAGATAAAGTAAAAGTATTTTAAAATAACAATTAGAAACCTTTTTTTTTTTTAAAAAAGATAATACAGATTAAGTAATACTTATTTAGTTACATTACGCAAAACAGATGTGACGTCATTACGACGGAAGTTGAAATAAACATTTGTTATCAATACTGGGCTTATAAGCGTTAAACAATGTCTAGTAATGGCACACGAATATAAAATATTTATTATTGTAAATTAGAGACATTTATTTAATCATTTAGAGGCGTAGCATTTTTATTAAATTATAATAAAGACAACGGATGTGACGCAATGGCCCCGGAAGTTGAAAAAATTAAAATATTTTACAATTTTATCAATACAGCGCCCATATACACATTGTCCAATTTATTACCAGTTTCCTTTTTTACTAATAATAAATCATCTTTATTATACATAACAGGTTTCAAATATTCATCAAATTTACTTTTTCTTAACAATTTAGTTTTTAACAAATTTTCTCGTACTTCACATTGGGCTTTCTGTAACCTAAATTTTAATTCTAATGGATAAACGTCTACATTATACAAAGGGTCAACAACACAATTTTGCAAGTTTCCAGGAATATTACACAATTTTCCAAAAACTAGCTCATAAGGTGTATATTCTGTCGACGAGTGTACAGAAGTATTATAAAAAAAACACCAATACGGGAGCCAATCACTCCAATATCTACTGTTATTACTAGTTTGAATTCTCAAAAATGCGTTTAATGATTTGTGGGAATTTTCCAAGGACCCAATTGATTCATGATGATAAGCACAAGCAACTGTTTGTTTAACATGTAATAATTTACATACCTCAGTCATAGTACTGGAGATGAATTCAGTTCCCCTGTCTGTAGCAATTTCAAGTGGGATACCATACCTTAAAATAAAATTGATGACAAATGCTCGAGCAACACTTACGCTATCTTTATTTACTAATGGATATGCTTCTACATACTTACTTAATTCACATTGCAATGTGAGAATATAAGAGTAACCATAATAATCCTTATCTAAGGGCCCAACTATATCTAAAAATATCTTATCAAAAGCTGACTGCGCAGTCGTAGTTATAGCCATGGGTTGTTTCGTATGTAACGAATGTTTTTGTTTCTAACATTTGTCACATTTTCTGACAAATTCAGTCACGTCTTCAGCCATTTTTGACCAAAAATAGTATTTCTTTATATTATTAATCATACACCTAATTCCTGCGTGCCCACTCGTGGGAAGCAAGTGAAAGTTATTAAGTACTACTCGTTTGTCATCATCATCTTTAATTCTAAATAAACTTTTCAAAATATAAATCCGTGGACCGGTCCAACTATTATTTCAACAAGCTTTGGTTAACCATTTAATAAACTTCTCATTCTCAATATTCTTCATAATATAAATCTCTTTAACAGATACTTTTTGACAGATAGATATCAAATCTCTCACGAAGGCGTCTCGCGTCATGCATGATCGAGAATTTGGGTCTATATAAATTGTCATCTTAGATTGTGCACAAGCAAAATCATTTACTCGAATACATTTAGTTGTAGATTTTATTGTAAATGTAGAAATTATCAATTCCGTACAATTCTTTGGCTTTTTAAGAATTTCAACGACTCTCGGTTGATCAGGCCGATCATCTGTTTTGTTCTTATTGACCAAACAATTATTACTCAATTGATTTTTAGTCTTACTCCTAGTCATAACATTAACATTATTTGAGCTAATACTCTTTAACTCATCAGACGTAATTATGATGCGAGATAACGCGTCTGCAGCCACATTATTCACACCTTTAACATATTCAACTACGGAGTCATATTCATCTAAAACTAAACGAAACTTGAGTAATCTACTTGACGGATTATTGAAACTAAATAGGTAAAGTAACGGCTTGTGATCCGTTTTTATTGTGAACTTTTTACCAAACAAATAGGGTCTAAAATATTTAACTGACCAAACAATAGCAAGAAGTTCTTTTTCAATTGTAGGATAGTTTAATTCTGATTTATTTAATGGCCGACTTGTATATGCGATCGGCAAATCATTTTTGTTACATAATACGGAACCTATAGCTAATCCCGAAGCATCTGTATGCAATATAAACTCATTTTCGTCATCAAAATTTGGATATTGCAGTATTGGTGGGTTGATCAAACTCTGCTTTAATAATTTAAAAGCATTGTCACATTCCGTGCTCCAAATAAATTGAACACCTTTTCTACAAAGTTTGTTTACAGGGATTGTTATTTCAGCAAAATGCGGAATAAATTTACGGTAGTAGTTGACGAAGGCTACAAATCGCCTGACATCGTCACAACTCTTTGGCACTGGATAATTTTTTATTACAACGGTTTTTTCGGGGTCAGGTGAAATTCCACTTGCAGAAACACAATGACCTAAATATAAAAGTTGTTTCTTTAAAAATTGACATTTTACTGGATTAATTTTTAAATTTACTCTTCTAAGTCTTTCAAAAATATCAATTAAGTTCTTATTATGAATTTCTAAACTTCTTCCGATACATATTAAATCGTCCAAATATACTAGACATTTTTCATGGTTTAAACCAGACATTGCTACTGTCATGAGGCGACTGAAAGCGCTGGGACTGATTTTTAAACCCATCGGTAGTCGTTTCATTTGATATTGCTTGTTTGTAGTAAATGCTGTGCACTTTCTGCTTTCAGGGCTTAATTCCAATTGAAAATAACTTTGGCTAAGATCTAAATGACTAAAATAAATTGCTCCTGACAAAGAATCGAGTATATCAGTGATGTTAGGCAACGGAAATTTATCGTCCTTAAGATTATCATTTAATTTTCTGTAATCAATAACAACACGCCATTTTTTAATACCGCTACTATCGGTCTTCTTTGGAACCAATAGAACAGGACTCGACCACTCACTTTTACTTTCTTCTATAATGTCATTACGTAACATTTCGCTAATTTGCCTATCAATTTCAGCTTTTTGACTTCTAGGGAGTCTGTACGGCTTTGTGTACACTGGACTGGTATTATCCTTTAAATGTATTGACTGCTGATATAAGTTGGTAACACCTAACTTATCTCCTGGCAGCAAAAATACATCCGAATACTTCGCACAAATGTTTTCAATTGAGATTTGTTCATCTCTACTTAAATGTTTAAAATTTAACATGGAAAACAAATGCTTCGCACGGTCAGCATTTAAATTATTACTATCAAAAGAACATAAAAAATAATCATTTAAATTTACGACATCTGGCGTAAAATAACTTAAACAAATATCTGTTTCAGAAATGGGCTCGGAAGTGAGTTGTCTTATTAATAACGATGGGTAACCTTGACATAACATTATGCCCCTTGTATCTTAATCACTTGCCCACGTGCTCTGTGGAATTCTACGTTTTGTAGGGCGAGAGGAGTTTTGTAATGCTGCCTAGACTTATAATAGGATATCAAATTAAATGGGAAACTGGTGATTTGAAAGACAATATATTTATGTGATACTTTATACGGATGTTAGTCGAGGTCAAACTAATGTAGATCGACACAAATCGCGGCCGCGGCTACTTGCCTATACATAAATACTTTTCCTTGTACACCGATAATAATTGTTATTTTGCGCTTTTGTTGAGGTAACAATATAATAAACAGGAAAATGTATTTTCCCAGAGGATGTCACCACCAACATTATTTAAATAAAAATTATGTCCTCTATTCTTGTTGAACTAAATTTGTTTATTAAGTAGGTACCCGAGTTTGTTAGGCCGGAAGTTTAAACTTTAATATTATACACAAAAATACGAATTCTATGCCTTTTTTCTACCCCAACTGGTTGGTTGCGGTTGTTAGCTTCGACTCGCCGCATCGTCATGTTACATCCTAAATGGAATAGTTGGTGAACCTATTGCCATACACTGGGCACACAGTTATCCGTCATCGATATTTATAACACACTAGCAGACCGCGCGAACTTCGTACCGCCATATTTTATACATTTTCCACTCAAAAGATTATGGCCGCAATCATATTAATACCCCAAAGCTTTCATCATAAATGGACTATCTAACACTAATATTTATTTCAATTCAAGTTCTTGATACATACATACATAACTTCAGGCCAGATCCCTTGCGGGGTAGGCAGAGAGAACAAAGTGCCATAAGGCACGATTATTACACGTGTCACTCGCTTAGCTAGTATGTATTAGCGTACTGACAACCAAGACATTGATATTATTTACAACTTCAAAGAAAGCTTTATTAGCAATGCCACTTATAAACAATGAATATAGCAATGAACTTGTCCCAAGTTTTTGCTCAACCTTTAGTTTTTTTTAATACAACATAAACAACTTTTTTTATATGGTCACTATTGTTGACTTCAACGAAAAAAACGGGCCACCATATGTTCAAACCGGGGTAGCTAACTCACAGTGAGTGATTTTTTTTATAAGTCAAATGATGTCGGTTTAGCGATTAAGCTTATCGATATAAATTTACTACATTTTAAAAGATATCACGATCTTAAAAATGTAA
Organism: Euproctis similis; assembly: GCA_905147225.2. Taxonomy (NCBI): domain Eukaryota; kingdom Metazoa; phylum Arthropoda; class Insecta; order Lepidoptera; family Erebidae; genus Euproctis; species Euproctis similis. The sequence continues at coordinate 460,356 of LR990105.1, read as the reverse complement.
AGTTTATTACATATATCTAGAATGTATTATAAATCAGTCACATCAGTCACACCTTGTCAGTGGTAAAGTCACGCAGTGTTCGCTGCATGAATGGGCCGGCTCGACCCGTGGAATACCACGACCTCTCAGATTATCGCTGAAAAGTGGCCTTAGCCGCGTTTCACTCGCTGAGAGAGGTGTTCGGAGGCCCAATCCCTTTTCCCCTCCCCTACCGAAACCCACTCCCGACCCCACTCATATCCCATTGTAAGCGCCGGCAACGCAACTGTAACACTGCATGTGATGAGGTGGCCATGGGCGGCGTTTGTAACTATCATAAGCCTGCTCGTTTGCCCCTTATACAATAAAAATGTAACCTAATTCCTATCCTATCCTACTTCTAATATATAAAATTCTCGTGTCACAATTTTCCCATACTCCTTCGAAACGGCTTGACCGATTCTCATGAAATTTTGTATGCATATCGGGTAAGTCTGAGAATTTTCAACCCCCTACGATCAACCCCTATTTTTTAAATTTAATTTTTTGGTAAGACAACGTTTGCCGGGTCAGCTAGTAAAATATAAATGTGAATGTAAGTTTGTTTGCGTGCTTTCACGCGATAACTACTCAATCGATCACCATGAAACTTTGTACACATATTCTTTAAAGTAATTTACATATTTTTGAACCCGAAGGAAAAACTTATAAAATAGTCTACAACAATATCCTACATACTCTTATAAAATTGTTACAGTCCAAAATTATTTATTTTTGTATTACCGTGTAATATTTTACCTTAAAAAAATGTTGTTAGTTTTTTAAACGTCATTGTAAGTAGTAATTTTAAAACCTAATGATTCCAGCCAAGCAATAAAACAGAGTTATCATATTGGTTAACTTCTATAGTAATGATCTTTGATATCTATTTAATGGATTTAATGCGAGCGAAGCCGCGGGTAAAAGCTAGTAACTTTTATAAATAAAAATACCACAAAATACGATTAAATACTACAAATTGTAAACTAAACATAACTTCACGCCTTTTGTTACCCGAAGGTGTAGGCAGCGGCTGTTAAGACTCGTCTCGCCATTATGTTTACGTCCCAAATGGAATAGGTGGCGAACCTATTGCCATATCGGGCACAAAGTTTGTCAGTCATCGATATTTATCACACATAACTTCCGAAAACAATTTCGAAAAGTCATTGGTGTGAGCCAGTGTCTGGAATCGAACCCCGGACCTCTGGATCAGAGGCCGTGCGCTCGCCCACTGCGCCACCGAGACTTTTTTAAATTTTAAATTCTGATTAAAGTATTGAGCGATATGATGACAAAGAGAGAAACAACAACAAAACATAACTTCACGCCTTTTCTACTCGAAGGTGTAGGCAGCGGCTGTTAAACCTCGTTTCACCACTATGTTTTCATCCCAAATGGAATAGGTGGCAAACTTACTGCCATACCAGGCACAAAGTTTATAGTCATCGATATCTAAATACACATAACTTCAGAAAACAATTTCAAAAAGTCATTGCTGTGAGCCAGAACTCGAACCCGCGACTACTTTATACAGAAGTGGGGTTCTCGACAACTGGACCACCGGTACCTTTTAGCAAGAAACAAACGTAAAAAAATCTACCTGCTAGCTGTCGCGGTCCGAGCTGTCCGAGTCGGATACATCATCAGTGTAACTAAATATTTCCCTATGAAATGAATACTTACATTTTGTATTTTGCGATATCTTTGGAATTAAATGTCCGAATTGAATTATTCAAACAGTTCTAGAAAGGTATTGAATCTGTCTTTATATTGAAGTAATTTATTTTCAGGAAAGTTAAATTCAAGGTACAAAATAAAGCATTTTTATAACGACATCAATTTAATTATTTTAAAAAACTCAAAAAACACTTATTGTGAGATAACTACAATAGTTAGACATATGCCATCGCGGACTTTTTTATAGACAAATTTATGTTCTGTAAAAGTGTAGTACATTGTTTTATTCTAGAATCAATAGTTTTCGCAGCGTTCACGATGTAAGAATTATTTTCGAGTCATTTTCTTACACCTTGGGTTACATTATTGGACTTATAGTAAGGATCCCTAATTAATTTGAAAATATAATATAGCCTAAAGCCTTCCTCGATAAATGGACTATATACCACTGAAAAAATTTTTAAAATCGGACTGGTGGTTTCTGAGATTAGCGCGTTCAAACAAACAAACAAACAAACAAACAAACAAACAAACTCTTCTGCTTTATAATATAAGTATAGATAACTTCCGATAAGAATTTCGAGAAATCATTGGTGTGGACACGGTCGGTACTACGGGTTCGATTCCCGGCATCGGACCATCATACCCACGACTTCTGATTCAGAAGAGAGACATTAAATTGAAATTTCGTAGAGGGATTTCTCTAATACGTCTATAAGTGCTTTAGACTACTAACACTATCGTACAAGGGAGCTCTGCCTGATGCCTCTATAGAGCCTCTATGGTCTACAGGTCCTAATTCAGTAAAGCTTTTGTAGCCGCCCATGCTCCTAATTTTATACCCATCATTCGCGACCTCTCCTGTTGCTACATAAAGGCTACAAATACAAGTCCTCTAGCTAATTATCCTAACAGCTCTTCTAATTCTTTCATTTCTTGTCAAAATCGTTTTTCATATTAATATCTACTCGTTTGTTTGATCCTAGCAGCAGCTCTCTTGCGCGGCTTATCCCGTACTGTTGTTAATTGTATTAGGAGCTACTAGGAGCACGAATTATGGATACACGGGAGTCCGAACAGTATAGGTTCTTTTAAAGCATTCATATACACAATAATAAACTGAGATTTTAGGTTTGTTTTCTGCCGCTGGCTGCGCTAGAAATTCGGACTCACTGATGATGTCATACATACCTACATACGATTATTATTATAACTTAAAGACAAATTGAAAAGTGTTGAGTGTTTGTTGAAGTTGAGTGCTTCTCAAAGGATGGCCTCCTCTACCGGCGAAGGTTCTTTCCTCTGAATAGAGACCATTCGTTATGTTCGGACACCTGTGTATCTATACTTCCTGATTTGAAACTTTGGACTCAGTAATACGCAACGCATCTAAAATTGTACTATTTTTGCACTTAACTTGACCGTTAGTGCGGGGACAAGCAAGCAACTCTAAAGTACACGCCAGGGTTGGCAGAGACAACAGATCGCTAGAAGGCACGATTGTTATACACACACACACACACAGACTCACTCGAAACCTCTAGGAGAAAAAGTATGTAGGTACATACTGAACAGGCCGCAACGAGTTGTCAATTTTTTTTTATAGCGGTTTACCCCCTGAAAAACAATGTCACATTCTGGGACCAATTTCTCTCACTCCACGACGATAACTCCTGCCTTCACTAAGTTTGTCTGCCGTTGGAGCAAGTAACCCCTGGCCATCTGCATACAGTATCTTTCAGATTTGTTAGACAACTGCCTATAATAAACACTGAAAAGCCATGGCGACACAACACATCGCTGTCGAACACCTTTTAAGATATTCAACCAGCCGATACAGATGGTGATGGGTGGGTGATGGATCTTGCAGGGCGGATCATGAAAACTATAGATATATTTTGTGAAACTCTTTATTTTTTTCCTCATACGTACAAATAAATACCAAATTTTTAATTCCGAGGTTATCATAGCGGTGAATTAAAAAGTTAAAAGCATTTAGTTTGGTGTAAAACCCTGTCGCCCATGGTGTACTTGAACCTCATGTGACTCGTAGTCGGTCTCATCGTTAAATGCGTCTTCAGGCTTTTCCTTGCGCAGGACGCTGTAAAAAAATAGAACATAAATATAACAGACATTTAAAACAAATTTATGTTAAGTTAGACGTCGAGAGTCCAGCTAGGGTTTATTTTTATCGTTGGGCTTTGTTCAAGCACGAGATAAGTCGATAATTCGAGAAATTATAATGATATTACTCATATCGTTTTTCAATAAATACTGGAATTAATTATATTATATTAAGTTTAATTTCATGTAGATTTTTTGTTTATTTTTACACCATTTACCTTTCAATAAAAGTCCCGTCAAAATCGGTCCAGCCATTTCTGAGATTGCCAGGAATTATTTCAATATTAGAAACAGACGCTTAAATTTTATTTATATGTATAGATAAAAAATTAAAAGGCCAATTAGCTTCATAAGATTAATGTTTTTGAAGGTAAATAATTTTATACTTTTGTTTGAAAGGTAAGCAACTCAATTATTGACGTTATTGGAACCATTTAATATGACAAAACGTTCGCAAATGTCAATTTCTCGACAACCTGAAAAGACCCGAGAAATCAGCTTCACCAATTCTGGAGACCAGAGTCATTAAAAAGAAGTCGAAATCATGAACCCTAAGTCTAGCATAACGCGGCTGAAATGTAAGCACTGCGCAAAATTTGTGGAGTAACTCTCGCTGAGCGCGTCGAAGACAAGGTTGTGAGGAAGGAAGTTGCGTTAAAAGCCTACTTTATCATACTTTCATTAACACTCTGACTCTGACATACCTAGCTCTCGCTTCCATAAGTTATCGTTAAGATCAGCTGGCGTATTATGACTCTTAATTCCAGCCAGCTTACGCGCTGCCTTGCAAATTGGCGTTTCGGCTAATGCTAATGTCGGACTCCAGTAAAAACAAGCTTCATAGCGCCGTGATCTCTCTGCCTACCCGCAAAGGGGCTTGGCGTGAATGTTATATGTGTATTTATAAATAAAAAATACGACGATATTTTAACAGTATACAACGATATTTTAACACAATATTTGGACAAAAATTAAATTAAACGAAAACTTTAATACTCACTCGGACAGCGAAATACACTTTCCAAAAATCTGATATAAACCAACAGGACACACAGCTGAAGTGAGCGCTTCTAAAACCCCAACGAAACTTAACAATAATATTAACATTACCAATTTCGAGCACATTTTGAAATAATTGCCAAAATACAATTACGAGTACCGACCTTCTCTTGGCAAATCTTCCTTTAACTGTAAACTAATACGTTGACAGTTGATTTATATAAATTGTCAAATGTGGGGTAAAGTTACCCATTGTTAACACTCTTCCCAATATTTTACGCGCCATTTTTTCATAATATATTTTAACATACGTACGGCGTACATATATAGCAAGAATGGTCGAGAAACGTAAAAAAACACGAATAATAGTTGTTTAGTGTCTGTTCGATATTTATCGGTCTCTTTCGGTAGTTCGTTCGTGTCGCGACCGTGTGCCGCCAGATGGCGTTTTTCGTAGTATATGTCGGCGTAGCGTTGACGTACAGGTGATTCACGTCCATATTTAAAAAAAAACGCACCAATAGTAATTAATGATTTATTACACTTTACACAGTTACACTTTCACAGTATTAGAACTCCGGAACGAGAGAGCGAGCCGTTCGCCATTCCTCGCTTTTTATACTAACAAATGACAGGAGCTTCCGGTACAAATATATCAACAGACCTTACTTAAACCAGTTTAAACTACTGTATAAAACCATAAAAATAGCTTGATAATTAATTTACTTCTAAATCTAGTCTAAATTCAAGATTATAATATTTATTAATAGGGTTGTTTACATGTTTAGTCGCTACACATTTAATTTTTCCTAAACCGGATGTTTGCATCAAATAATGTTTTAAGTCATGAAGCGTTTAAATTAACAATTACATATGTTTCTAAGAGATAAAATATAGATAAAGTAAAAGTATTTTAAAATAACAATTAGAAACCTTTTTTTTTTTTAAAAAAGATAATACAGATTAAGTAATACTTATTTAGTTACATTACGCAAAACAGATGTGACGTCATTACGACGGAAGTTGAAATAAACATTTGTTATCAATACTGGGCTTATAAGCGTTAAACAATGTCTAGTAATGGCACACGAATATAAAATATTTATTATTGTAAATTAGAGACATTTATTTAATCATTTAGAGGCGTAGCATTTTTATTAAATTATAATAAAGACAACGGATGTGACGCAATGGCCCCGGAAGTTGAAAAAATTAAAATATTTTACAATTTTATCAATACAGCGCCCATACGGCCATTCTGATCCAGCGCGCTCCTCGCGCTGATCATTCTAAATCAACACATTAAGTCTTACAAAAATCATAATTATAATAATAATAACAATAGGTTTCTCCATTTTAAGAAGATCTTAACCATAATCATTCATAACAAACAAGGCTTCACCTATCAAAGGATCTTAGCCACATTGAGGCATCACCACCATGGGATCTAGCCACCAAGGCATCACCCATTACGGGATCTAGCCACCAAGGCATCACCCATTACGGGATCTAGCCACCAGGCATCACCCATTACGGGATCTAGCCACCAAGACCGGGTTGTAAGGATACGCGTGGTGGCCAGCCAGCGTTTGAGGAAGGATAGTTGGATGGGAGCAGTAAAATTTTATTGTTCGCCCGCCCATACGCTATCGTCTTCGTCTAGAAAAGGATCTGCCTGGGCTACAGGTGCTGGTCGCAAAAAGTCATGGCTTGCGATCTTTTCACTACACCCGCGGAGGTTAACATGTTTTAACCTGTATCGGTCATTAGGTAATACCTCTAGAATTTCCATTGGACCTTCAAATTTTGAACCGAGTTTCGTAGTATGTCGTTCATGACGACGCATGAGAACAAAATCGCCTACTTGAAATGGTTTTATTGTGGCTTTACCTTTGTCAAATTTAATTTTGTCTTTTATAGATCGCTCGTCCATCCTCTTTTTACAACTAGCCCTTACCGATGCTAAATCTACAATAGGCTCATCGTCGTCAACTTGAGAGAGCTTAATTAGCGGAGGTGAACATTTTTTACCAAACAACAATTCCATAGGGCTTTTCCCTGTACTTTTAGAAATTGTGCAATTTATAGCCAGTTGTAACTCCTGAATAGCGTTGTGCCATGGTTTGTTAAGTTCAATGACGGACATGTTATCCTTAATAACTTTCATAATACGTTCGACCTGACCATTAGCCCTGCTAGCGCCTTTAGCGACAATGTGATGTTCAATACCATAATCACTACAGTATTTTTTAAATTCCGCAGATGTCATACTTTTATCTTGATCCGTTATAAGACGAGTCGGGGTGCCAAAAATAGTAATCATTTCTCGAAAACACCTAATAGCAGATTGTGACGTACGATCGTTGGTATAGACTAAATGAACATATTTTGTGAAACTATCTATAAACACGAACGCATATTCCGATTGATCGCGCTTGCCATTCATACAACCGGTTATATCAGCATGCACAGTATGAAAAGGTATCTCAATTTTATCTATTGGGTGCAGAGTTACCTGCCTAGCTCCCGATAACCCTTTTCGAATTCTACAACTAACACAATTCTCTACAAATCTTCGGACTAGCTTTGACATATCTGGGAACCAATACTGTTCTCTTAACTTAGCCAATACTTTCTCCCAACCGAAATGCTGCAAAGAATCGTGATAGTGACTGATAAGATTCCAACGATAATTACGAGGGACTATAATAAGTTTGCGAGTTTTGTTGTCTATTTGAATTTTGCGTCTCAACAATTTATCTTGTAATATAACATATGTGTCGGCTACCGTTTGAGGGATTGAATCTGATCTTAGTTGATCAACTATGTCTTTAAGTACTGGGTCACGTGTTTGCTCTATAAGGAGCCAATTATGGTCAAGATTTGATGAATTTACGGAGAATTGTAAAGTTTGGGAAATAACATTTTCGTTCCCTGAGTTATGGGATTCTAACGGGTTACGGCTAAAGAAATCTGCGTGAGCTAACCGCTCACCCTTTCGATATTCTACGTCAAACTGAAAATTTTGAAGAAAGGCCCACCAACGGTGAACTCTAGGTGAGAGCTCCTTTTTATGCCTTGAGGCCTTGAGGGAGTTACAGTCAGTTACAACTGTGAAAGTTCGACCATGTAAAAAATGACGAAAATGCTTAATAGCCTTTACTACGGCCAACGTTTCTAGTTCATACGAATGATATTTGCTTTCAACGCTGGTCGTTCGCATGCTGAAGTAACCAACTACATGGGGGCAACGATCTCGCTTCTGTATCAGCACAGCACCGTAGCCTAGACTACTGGCATCGGTATGAAGTTCGCACGGTAGGTCAGGGTCAAAAATTGTCAATAAAGGAGATGATGTCAAACGGCTAATTATTTCTTCTCTAGCCTTATTTTGACTTTCGGTCCACCGCCAAGGGACATTTGTTTTGGTGAGCTCATAGAGAGGTGCCATAATTTTAGAAAAGTTAGGGACAAACTTTCTGAAATAACCAGCAAGCCCGTTAAATTGCCGTACCTCCTTTACGTTTCTAGGAATTTTAGATTTAGCCAATGCATCGATTTTTTTTGGACTTGGTTTTACAGTACCATTCTCTATAATGTTGCCCAGATACTCTACGCTGGTCTTTAGAAATGAACATTTCGAAATATTTAGCGAAAATCCAGCGTCGGTTAATCTTTTTAAAACTAAACTTAAATTGTGAATACCTTCTTCAACTGATGACGACATGACCATGATGTCATCAATGTAATTAAGAGCTATACTGTCCTTGTAATCGCCTAATGCCTTGTTTATTGCCCGCTGGTAAACTGATGGTGCATTGCAAAGGCCAAATGGCATTCGAAGGTATTCGAATTGCCCATCGGGCGTAACAAACGCAGTTTTTTCTACAGAGTCTTTAGCTATAGGAATTCCGTGGAAACCAGCAGCCATGTCTAGGCAGGTAAAGTAGCGAGCTTTGCCTAATTTGTCAATTTGGTCAGCAATAAGAGGCAAAGGATAGTTATCCCTAACAGTATTAGCATTTAGCTCCCTATAATCTACGCAAAGGCGATCGGAGCCATCTTTTTTCTTTACTAAAAGAATAGGACTACTGAAAGGAGATGAGCTGTCTCGAATTATGTTATTTGCTTTTAAGTCAGTTATAATCTCTTTGACTTTCTCTCGCTCTAACGGTGATAAACGATACGGCCTACGTTGTACTATCTTATCTGGATTTTTAAGTTTTATAGTTAACTCGCCAGTTTTTACTTCTGAAACGCGATTACCTAGTGTGAAACTAGACCTAAAACTTTCGAGAACACGTCTTAACTTTTCAAGTGAAACAGGGTCCTGAATATCGGTATTGACATCAAAGTTAGGGTTACTTAATGTGCCAAGTTCACAAATAATGAACTCCCGTTTTACAGATATACCCTCTTTACTAATAGTTACTGTGAGGCCAGGTGTGCTTAAAATGTCGTAGCCGATCAAAATATCAAACTGTGTTTGGGTATCTCCAACCACATAAAACTCCACCTCAATACACACACCACCAAATTCAACTTGAGTCGTAATACTTTGCGTGCAAACTACTGGCGAACCACCTATCCCTGTAAACGAAACATTTACTATTTTTCGCTTCCCAGAGATTGAACCGGCTATCTTATTTCTAATCAAAGAACAATCAGCCCCCGTATCAAACAAACAAGGATAAGTTTTACTGCCTATAGTTATAGAGGTTATACTACGATCTCTAGGCGTACAGAAGTTAACGGTCTGGTTATTAGTTAAACCTAAACGTTCGTCGTTCTGTTTCCGGAAACAGTTCTTATCACTGTGACCCTTCTTATGGCAATAACTACAATCTACGAATCTGTTTGAATTCACAGGTTTTGGATGCATATGGGAAGGAGGTTGCACAGGGGAAACAGATGGCTTTTCCTTGCACTCGCGAGAGAAATGACCAGGCTTGTTACATTTAAAGCAATTATTAGTAGATTTATTAAGCGTCTCGGGTAAACGCGGCTTTTTACCCTGTTTGGAATTGTGGTTTTCAGGACGATCAAATTTTCGCTTACGATAAGTCTTAAGGGTAGAAACTAATTTTGGTAACGAGTCGGGTGTGTTTCTTAATAACTCCGCCTTAACAAACTCTGGATAAATACCTGTTATCAAAGCGTCAATAATCTCGGAGTCCGTAGCCTCTGGTCTTACTCGTTTGAACAGCGTCCAGCCTGTTGTAGCGTACTCCGCGTAGCTGTCTGCTTGCTCAGAGGTGTAGTTGCGCCACTTCAGTACATCGTCAGCATACCGAAACTCCTTGCCGAAGGTCCGAATGAGGTCGTCTTTGACTTGTTGCCATGTGGTCGATTGGAGGGACCAAGTGTCGGCCCAAGTCTTCGCCCTCCCCTTCAGTTGTAGAATAGCTTTCATTCTTGCCTCGTGTTGTGGTATATTGAAAGCTACAATAGTCTCATCAACATTTGCACACCAGTCTCGAACGTCGTGAGAGCGTACGTCGGGATCGAATGGCGGTAGGTAGAAATTCCCGCGCATTGTATTTGGTAGAGAACTGGCCGATAGTGCAGCAGTTACAGCGCTTGATGCTGCCTTACTGGTAATCGAAGACACCAAACTCATGACTTCCTGCACCGTAAAGGTGCCCTCTGCTTTCTTTTGTGCGTCGGAAGATCCCAAAATAGGCGATTTGGATCCCACCGCTGCTGTCGGCGTAGCGTTGACGTACAGGTGATTCACGTCCATATTTAAAAAAAAACGCACCAATAGTAATTAATGATTTATTACACTTTACACAGTTACACTTTCACAGTATTAGAACTCCGGAACGAGAGAGCGAGCCGTTCGCCATTCCTCGCTTTTTATACTAACAAATGACAGGAGCTTCCGGTACAAATATATCAACAGACCTTACTTAAACCAGTTTAAACTACTGTATAAAACCATAAAAATAGCTTGATAATTAATTTACTTCTAAATCTAGTCTAAATTCAAGATTATAATATTTATTAATAGGGTTGTTTACATGTTTAGTCGCTACACATTTAATTTTTCCTAAACCGGATGTTTGCATCAAATAATGTTTTAAGTCATGAAGCGTTTAAATTAACAATTACATATGTTTCTAAGAGATAAAATATAGATAAAGTAAAAGTATTTTAAAATAACAATTAGAAACCTTTTTTTTTTTTAAAAAAGATAATACAGATTAAGTAATACTTATTTAGTTACATTACGCAAAACAGATGTGACGTCATTACGACGGAAGTTGAAATAAACATTTGTTATCAATACTGGGCTTATAAGCGTTAAACAATGTCTAGTAATGGCACACGAATATAAAATATTTATTATTGTAAATTAGAGACATTTATTTAATCATTTAGAGGCGTAGCATTTTTATTAAATTATAATAAAGACAACGGATGTGACGCAATGGCCCCGGAAGTTGAAAAAATTAAAATATTTTACAATTTTATCAATACAGCGCCCATATATATGTGGTATGGCCGCGTTGTCTGAACGGTCTGAACGCTATAGTTTTCGTGTGTAACATATAAATTCGCACGTTGTTTGTTATCGCGTAAAAACTTACTCTGCCTATGACTTTTAGTTAGGCGTCGGTTGCAGTTCTTAGAATCAGTAATCGGGTCATATTTTGGCCACCGTGCCCGGTCTTGGTTTGAATTGGTATTAAGTGTGGTGTGCAAGGATTCGGCTATTCCTCCCGGTCTCGAATCCTCAGGGAAGTATCTACACACATATTTCAGACAATAGACACATCATAACATCACCTACCTATCTATCAGTACACTACATTCCTCAGCTTCCCATGACCAGCATCTGCAAGGGTCTGGTGAGTACCTACTCTAAGTTCTTAGTTATTCTCATAGGGCACTATTATCGAACATTTCTGGTAGCAGAGCGTGGTTTAATATATTAAAATATTGGTTTCGTAATAGTTATTGAGTCCTTTGTGAAAATTATTAAAATTATTTGCATCAAAATTAAAATAAGTGGGTAACTTTTTTATCGTATTCAATTGTACTTAATACGTAGTGTTCATATTTTTTTTTCTGAATGTATTTAGTTACTGACTCATTGGAGGAACATTCTCAAGAGTATTCTAGGTACTATTATTCTTGTCGATTGTAATAGGTATTTACATTTATAACTTTATAACTCACGTAACTTGCATAGCGCCTGTTATTTGCGTGTCGTAGGCAGACTACTTTCTTATATCGTTATTGAAATATTTTCGATATTTATTTTATTTATTTTTTGTTATTTGATTATATCGTTTGAAGAACATATACACATAATATATCGTTCAGACCGTCTGTTCGTTCTGAATTATATTATAAAATAATATTTTTGTTACATCGATCTTAGTTCGTTCTGAATTATATTATAAAATAATATTTTTGTTACATCGATCTTATTTACTACAACTTGTATCCGAGTGTTTAGCAGTTCGTTTGTAACCGTTTCGTTTATTATTTTTAAATAATGGCACCGACATTAACAATTGCGGAGGCTAAAGCAAGTTTATCGAATATAGCTCGCTGGCTTGCGTCAGCTGTTTCTTTAGTCGGTCGTGCGGATAGGGTTGCTGCGCTCAAGGACCGTATTGAAAAGGTGCCTATCAAGGTGGATGTCCTGGATTCGGTCTACCGGGTATTGCTGCAGTCGGATGACCCCAAACTAATAGAATACGGTAATTCGGAGTACGACCATTGCATGACGATGGTTGATCAGCTGATGGAAGCAGCGGCCACGGGGCAGGTTAACCAATCACCTGCCCCCTCCATCGTGCTGTCGGATAGTATTTACCATGAGCGTTTGCCGACCTTAAATGTGCCGACCTTTGCGGGTTCTCTTGAACAATGGCCTAGTTTTGTAGCACTTTTTGAAAGCGTAGTACACCGCCGTCGGGACTTGGCGGGTTCGCAAAATTTTGGATATTTACTTACGTGTTTAAAAGATGAGCCTCACTCTTTAGTTAAGCATTTGGAAATTAATGATATTAATTACGGTATAGCTCGGGATTTATTAACCCGTCGTTATCAAAATACGCGACGGATCGCTGATTTACATGTGGCGGCTATTTTAAAAATCCCTCAACTGTCATCGGTTCACCAGTTGCGGTTCGATCTTTTGAACCCCCTCTTAGTCGCTATAAATGCTCTTAAGGGTTTGAACTTCCCCGTAACCGAGTGGTCTTTTATATTATTACATATTATTTTGAATAAGTTACCAGGGGAAATTAGATCTCGTTTTGAACAGTTGCACGGTGGAGACTCGGCCTCGGACATACCGACATTTGACTTGTTAGTGGGTTTTTTGGAGGATCAGAGTCGCAAAATAGAAAACTTGCCCACTGTGCCATTGCCGGGGCGTTCGCATCTTATTGATTCGTCCAGGCCCCGTCCACCTCGTCCGCAACTTATGCGAGACGTGGGCCCGGGACGTCCGCCTTGCGTTATGGCCGTCGAGCGACCAGGTAGGTGTGGGGTGTGTTATGGGGGAAATCACACACCCTTAGAGTGTACTCAGTTTCTGAGAGCTAGTGTGTCACGAAGACGTTTTCTCGCCCGTAGGTTAGGGCGTTGTTATACTTGTTTGGGGTCACATATGGCCAATGTATGTGATGACAAGCAACCGTGTCGGCATTGTGGTGGGCCTCACCACACACTCCTCTGTCAGCCGAACCGGACTGGCAATCAAGGTGGGTTGTTACCGGCTCACACGGGCGGGGGTTCGAATCGACACCACTCACCTTCGTCTCCCGTGCGTCGTCAGGCCTCATCGTCTTTTTCACAGCAGATTATAGGGACGGTGGTCGCGCCTCATAGGTATTCACATGGTGGTGCACCGTCCGCTCAAGTTAATATCGCGGAGCGGGCACACATAAACGAGTACAGGCCATTCTCGCCACCTACGTCTGAGCGCCCTCGCGTTACTCGTGAGTTGCGAGCGGGCAGCAGTGTCCATGGTTCGGCGATGAGGTCGCGCGCTAATCGGCTGCCGCCGGTGCCCGAGTGGGACTCGTATGACCATATGACCTTCGGTCCACCTCAAGAACAGCGGCAACGGGAATCCTGGAGTCAGCAGTCGCCAGGGCGTGCCGATTTATGTTGACTCGCAGCAGCAGTCTCGCCAACCACATCCCCTCCAGCGACTATTGTCTTACCCACCGCGCAGGTTATGGTGCACTCACCTCGCGGAACTGGGTTAGTGGCACGGGCTATTTTGGACTCCGGTGCTCAGGGGTCTCTCATGTCATTTTGGTTGGCGAGGCGTCTCCGTTTAAGGATGTCCTCACGGAGTCAGGAAATTATTGGAGTAGGTGGAGTTCCGGTGGACAACGTAGTAGGTAAGGTGTCGTTCTCCTTCTCTTCCTTATTCCACCCTAGTATAAAATATAATTTAAGTGCTGTTGTTTTGAGGAACGTCTTAGGTAATCATCCTCAGGTTTCTTTGTCACCGGAGGTACGGCGTCTTACATCCGGTTTAACATTAGCCGACTCTCATTTCCACCTACCTAGACCTGTGGAGCTCTTACTGGGAGCAGATGTCATCGGTCTACTGAAACTGGACAGAACTATCTTACTTCAGTCGGGAGGTTTAGTCGCGATTCCAACAAACTTGGGATCTGTCATTATGGGTCCAGTATATTCCCACGCCTTTCAGGTTTCGGATACCACGTTGCAGGTAGGACTCTCTCTCGCTGATTCTCTTCAGCGTTTTTGGGAAGTTGAGGAGCCCCCTGCTGCGTCCCGGAATCGACCAGTCGATGACGAATGTGAGTCATATTTCTTGGCAAATACTGGTCGTTTTGCTACAGGTAGATTTTTTACTCGATTGCCCTTTCTGGATCCCCGTCCACGTCTAGGTAACTCCTGGACTGTAGCCGAAAGGAGGTTACTGTCTATGGAGCGCCGGATGTGTCGTGATAACGAATTCCGCATAAAGTACACAGAATTCATGAGAGAATACAAGGAGCTGGGCCACATGACGCTGTCACAGTTCAAGTGGAAAGACCATGAGCATTATTTCATTCCTCATCACGCCGTGTTCAAGAATGGTAAGATTCGGGTGGTGTTTGATGGTTCGTCACCTTCATCGTCAGGTGTCTCTTTAAATGATTGCTTGATGTCAGGTCCCAAGCTTCAAGTGGATATTGCGGATATTTTAACTGGTTTTCGTCGCCATCGGGTTGTTTTTGTAGCCGACATTAAAATGATGTTCCGTCAGGTAGTAATCCACCCTGATGATAGGCGTTTCCAGCTGATACTCTGGAGAGAGAATCCTAATTGTCAACTGCAAGTATACGAGTTGAATACAAACACTTACGGCTTGAGGTCCAGCCCGTTCATTGCAATCCGTTCCTTGTTGCATTTAGCCGATCGCGAACGTCTGCGATTTCCGCGCGCAGCCGCCGTCTTCCCCTCAGACGTATATGTCGACGATATTTGCACAGGTGCCTCGTCGGTGGAAGAGGCGTTGGTGTTGAAGGATGAGTTGATAGGGCTACTTAAGGCTGGTGGCTACGAGCTAAGGAAATGGATATCTAACTCTCCAGATGTCTTGGAGGGTTTGCCGCCAGAACACCAGCAGGAACCTCATCTTTTTCGGAATCCTGACAATCCGGACTCCATCGCAGTACTAGGAGTTCAGTATCGGCCAGCTCAGGATATATTCACTTATTCGGTTGAGCCATCAGAGCCAATGAAACGGTGGACTAAACGCTTGGTTTTATACACGGTCTGGCTGGGGCGGGGGACTGTTCGATATTTATCGGTCTCTTTCGGTAGTTCGTTCGTGTCGCGACCGTGTGCCGCCAGATGGCGTTTTTCGTAGTATATGTGGTATGGCCGCGTTGTCTGAACGGTCTGAACGCTATAGTTTTCGTGTGTAACATATAAATTCGCACGTTGTTTGTTATCGCGTAAAAACTTACTCTGCCTATGACTTTTAGTTAGGCGTCGGTTGTAGTTCTTAGAATCAGTAATCGGGTCATATTTTGGCCACCGTGCCCGGTCTTGGTTTGAATTGGTATTAAGTGTGGTGTGCAAGGATTCGGCTATTCCTCCCGGTCTCGAATCCTCAGGGAAGTATCTACACACATATTTCAGACAATAGACACATCATAACATCACCTACCTATCTATCAGTACACTACATTCCTCAGCTTCCCATGACCAGCATCTGCAAGGGTCTGGTGAGTACCTACTCTAAGTTCTTAGTTATTCTCATAGGGCACTATTATCGAACAGTGTCAATATTTATTTTGTTGCCTATAGCTGGTCACAGCCGGGAGGATCTCACCTACCATGACCAAATAGAATGTGTTCTGGAGAAAGGTCATGTTAGGAGCCTTACAAATCGACGTGCGTACCTGAGGAGAGTTATGAAGGTCAACGAAGCGAGTGAGGCGTGTAAGAATCGTGCCTTATGGCACTCTGTTCTCTCCTACCCCGCAAGGGATTTGCCGTGAAGTTATGTGTATGTGTGTATTTTTGTGTGAACGTGAATGGGTGCTTTACACTATATTTTAATTAAAATGTGTTTTCCTATATATTGCGATCGTCACATTTATAATGTTGACTGCGAATTAGTAATACACAATTACCGACTTTTATTTTAAACATGTCCAATGAAGGCACTAAGTAATTTCAACGTGAAAGTTAATTTACAAAAAATACCTCAAATAGGTATGATTTAGTTGATGCTTGCACTTATTGTTACCACAATGTGTTTAGTTTTAAAGAACATCCGAAAACAGAAAAAAAAATTGATTCTCAAAGATAAAGAAATTAAGATTTATTTATCCAAATAGAAATGACTCAAAGGAGGATCATATACTTTAAACCGTGACGCTTGCATCCCAACAGTAATAAAGTAAGAGGCGAGTGTGGTGGTAAATCGTGTCCTTCATTTTAAAAGCTTTTATTTACCTTGCACTGTATGTATGTATGTAAGTATGTATGTTCGGAGGAATCTTGCAACTCAATTTTGAAGTAGATATCTTCAACCGATTGAGCTGAAATTTTGTATACACGTTTACTTTGGATGACAATGCATGATATGATATGTGACATTATTCTATATCCAATATGGCGGACCACCCAAGATGGAGGAATGGATATTTTGAATGCATTTCTGCAATATGGGTATCAAATGAAAGGGCTTATTGAGTGTAACTCAAAAAATAATATGACGTCATTCTAAATTCAATATGGTGGAATATCCAAGATGGAGGAAAATATAGTTTAAGCTTCTGTACAATATGAATATCAAATGAAAGGGCTCATTGAGAGTAACTGAAAAAATAATGTGACGTCATTCTAAATCCAATATGGCGGATCATCCAAGATAGAGGAACTGTTTTTTTTAATGCATTTCTACAATATGGGTATCAAATGAAAGGGCTTGTTAATAGTAACTCGAAAAAAAAAATATGACGTCATTCCAAATCCAATATGGCGGGAAAAATATTTGCGTTTCTACAATATGGGTATCAAATGAAAGGGGCTGTTAATAGTAACTGAAAAATTAATATGACGTCATTATACGACGTCATATTTTAAGCTTCTGTACAATATGGGTATCAAATGAAAGGGCTCATTGAGAGTAACTGAAAAAATAATATGACGTAATTCTAAATCCAATATAACGGATCATCCAAGATAGAGGAACAGTTTTTTTTAATGCATTTCTACAATATGGGTATCAATTGAAAGGGCTTGTTGAGAATAACTCGAAAAATAATGTTAAGTTTAGTGATAATGATGAACGGGAATTAACGCGACACTTTTTTAGGTAAACAACTATTTACCTTGATTAGCTTGACGTTTCGGCCAGGTTGCACTGGCCGTGGTCACAAGCAGACTGAAGTGGCGCCCTCACGACTCCGTAGATGAGGTAGATGTTTGTATATCTACCCTCATCGCTTGGTGCTGTTTTTTCTTCATTTTTCTAAATACCGTCACACTACACTTATAACGTCCCTATTCTGTACGCCCTACGACGCGTGTCTATTCTGATAGATTAGCCGACTGTGAACTAAAGCGAGGTGTTACTATTTTATTAATCACTGGATTCCATGTTGCGGAGAGCTTGAATCCATCCTCCCGATTGAAATTCTTGTGTTTTTTAATTTCAATCGCTTCACGCACAGCTCTTGGATAATAGTGGCGATCATTGGAGAGGACTTCCGGATGGTCGAACTCGATCCAGTGATTAATACCGCCGAGAATTATGTGTTCGGCTATCGCTGATTTGTTCACCTGTCGGTTCTTCACTGCGGCTTTGTGTTCCTTGACCCTTTCAGCTATTGTTCGCTTAGTCTGGCCTATATACGAACTACCACAGCCGCAATTTATCTTGTAGACCCCAGGTGTTTGTAACGGCAAGACATCCTTCGGCGTGCCCAAGATATTTGTTACCTTTGTCCCCGGTGTGTATACTGTGGGGACTGAATATCTTTTCAGTAGTGTGCCTATCTTGTCTGTCACCCCTTTGACATAGGGCATGTAGGCTGGCTGTCGGTTCACTTCCGGATGTTTGCATCGTCTCGACCGTCGTTTGTTTCGTCGGTTAACCTGATATCCGTTGTTCCTTAGTACCTCCTGAACATGATCAAGTTCTTGCTGTAAATGTTCAGAGTCACAGAGATCCTCGGCTCTATTCTTCAAAGAAGTCACAACGGATTGCAAGTGTCGAGGGTGATGGTGTGACGAGGCGTGTAGGTACCTATCAGTGTGTGTGGGTTTGTGAGATATTCAGTCCCCACAGTATACACACCGGGGACAAAGGTAACAAATATCTTGGGCACGCCGAAGGATGTCTTGCCGTTACAAACACCTGGGGTCTACAAGATAAATTGCGGCTGTATAAATTGATATGATATATTGTATAAATTGATATGATATGATAAATTGATACTTGAAATTTTTAAGGAAATATTATTTGTATTCTCGAAGTATTAAGCAGCGCTGCGTTATATTTGCTGATCTAATGTCGCCGTTTATTTGCTAAATATGTAAGTACGGAACCGTACGTGCGCGAGTTCAAGCCCGCACTTACTAGTTTGTAATACTTTGAGTAACGCGGTAAATTAAACACTTTTCTATTATAATTCTAAATTCGGTACATATTTTTAGATAAGAGATAGATCCATAGTAAGCGTGATACTTCGGCATAGGTAAGTGCTGCGCTCTTATGCTAATTAAATGCAACTGCAGAAGCTTACAAACGTCGGAACTATTACTAATACTGTTTAGTTAGGCTCTACTACGCAAGATGTCTCTACAAGTATCCTGTCATGTATTACAGGCAGTCCTCTACTTATGTTGTTATAAATGTCTCGACTTACGTAGTTTTCCATTTACTTCGCGTAATTTGAGAACCTAACATGTCGTAAGTAGAAGGACTGCCTGTAGATATTTCTATTAGTTTCATCTTCTTTGTTACTTACGAGTTCAAATCTTTGTATACCGATGACTTCGCTGGGTTTACCACCTATTTCCACAGGATCTTGCATTTTATTCAATGAAACGAGACTATAACAATATATCAAATTAAATGACTACATATTTCCATTTATATTATTAATTTAATTTAATTTGATCCTCTGCATGTGAGTCAGTTACACCTATATAAGTATGTACGTAAATTTATCATCAATATTTGATTACTATATAGAAGGTGCCACTTTAGTTACACTGATCCTGTAAGTACTTAATAATTTGTAACTACAGGTATCTACTAACTATATTAAAAAAACTAGTAGTAGGAGTAATGAATAAAAGATTTTCGAAATAATAAATTTCACCAGCTGCCAATAAATCGATCCAGCTATTTCTGAGATTACCTGGAACAAACAGACGAACAGACAAAAATTGTTATTTTGGTATATGTATCATATGAATATAGTATAAAGCAGTTATTTCAATATTATCAACAGACGCTTCAATTTTATTTTTTTCTATACTTATATTATAAAGCGGAAGAGTTTGTTTGAACGCGCTAATCTCAGAAACCATGGGTCCGATTTCAAAAAATCTTTCAGTGGTGTATGTAGAAACTAGATCCTTATAAATCCAATAATGTAACCTAAGGTGTAAATGAGCCGAACAAAATCTACCTACATCGCGAACGCTGCTGTCATTACTTTTTTTTCAGCATTATAGTACATACTTTATTTAGAATATAGAATTTGTAGTATTTAACCATGTTTTCGGGTATTTTTATTTTATCTTGTGATAGATTAATATCTATCATAAGATACGAATACAAATATACATCGCATCATCTAATGATGACGTCATGTATATGTATTTACAGTACTTTCTAGATATAATAATAAGTTTAGTTGTAGTTGAGAAACATGTTGTGTTATGTGTGAACGCTGCATTGACCTATATGATATATATATATGTATATTGAACTCAGTGGAACGCTGTGTCAATTTAGACACAGAAAAGAATTTGATCTATTATTAGGTATTTATGAGTACCTATAATTAACGGGAATTAACCCGACACTTAAACATTTGGGACGTAAACATAATGGTGAGACGAGGCTTAACAGCCGCTGCCTACACCTTCGGGTAACAAAAGGCGTGAAGTTATGTTATGTTTATGTTATGTTAACGCGACACGTTAAGGGTAAAAACGGTTTTTCTCGACTTCCGGCAAAACTAAAAGTCCTATGGAAAAAAGTCAAATGGCAAAGTTGTAGTTAGTAAAAAGATTTAAAACTTTTCTATGTACCCTTTTTAACCGACTTCGAAAAAAGGAGGAGGTTCTCAATTCGCCTGTATGTATATTTTTTTATGTGTATGTTTACCGATATTTTCGTCAATTATGGACTGATTTCAAAAATTTTAATACTTAGCAGGTATTATCATACTCTTTTATCTAAGTACCTATTGATGATAACTATAGCTCCCTAAAAATATCAACCATTTAACAAACGGACTTGTAATTTGTGATGATATATTTAACAAATATATGAAATGAAAAACATGACATACGCATAACTTCTGTTGAAGTTCACAACTCACTAAAACTCGTGAAAAAAAATACTTTAAAAAAAAAGTTAAACAGACTTCTATAAACAAATCTCAAAAACAGTACCTTATAGAGGTACTGTTTTATAGCGACAAATAACGTAATTTACTAATTTGTCTACTATACAATATACAAAACGTAATACTTTAATAAAGTCATCTTTAACTGTTAAAATATTTACAAATGTCACTGATGTTTTGGAGTCAGTGCCAGCCTAGCTAGGTAACGTACTCTATTGTGTTAGTATTACGTTTTGTATATTGTATTAATTACACAAATTAGTAAATTACCCCACCTTAATTAACTTTCTCCAAATATTGTAAATGTCTTTTTAAATATTAATTTTATTAACTTATTTGTTTGTTAATAAATAATGATAAAAAATGCAAATCAAAATATTATTTTGATTTGCATTTTTTTTATCAGTGTAACATATAAACTTACGTTTTTCGAATAATTAAAGTTTAAATTTAACCAACTTTCGTCCTGTTTCAGTTCTACCTGCAGTTAGCAAAATTTTTGAAAAAAATAATTCGCGACAATTACTATACCATTTCAATTTAAATAATCTTTTCCACAAAGAGCAATACGGTTTCACTAAAGGTCGTTCTACGACTGATGCTGGGGCTGCTCTTATAAAACATATTTTCGATGGTTGGGAGAACTCGCAGGATACAATTGGCGTATTCTGTGATCTCTCCAAAGCTTTTGATTGCGTGGAGCTTAACACACTTTTACGTAAGCTTAGTCATTATGGCATTAATAACGCGGCACTTGGGCTAATTGCATCCTACTTAAGTGACAGATTGCAGTTTAAGTGGAGTGGAGATAAGTGGAGTGAGATCATCTGGTTCCCCAGAGTTCGATACTCGGCTCCTTATTATTTAATATCCATATAAATTTATGACTTGCCCTTTTGAGTACAGAAATTTTGTAACGTTGTACTATTTTCTGATGACACTTCATTTCTCTTCAAGGTAGACCGTAAAAAGAGTATATTTGATGATGTGAATCGTTCTCTCACACAAGTTCATGAATGAATGGAATATACAAAACAGCGATGTACACAATTTTAATATTAGAGGCAAGCATAAGCTTGAATTACCGTATCATCGCCTGCACAAGGTACACAAGTCTTTTTTGGGAATGGGTGTACAGTTTTATAATAGGATACCTGCGCATATTCTGGATTTGTCTTATGATCGCTTTAGGCGGGCTGTGAAGGGTCGTCTCATTGGTGGTGCATACTACACCATCAACGACTTCATTCACACTAATTATTCTTTATATCGCCTTGTTCCATCGTAATTGTTTTATGTTTGTAAGACCGTCGTGCACCACGACAATCCCGCTACCACATTAGGTGCTTTCCTGGGAATGTCGTGAGTGGACCGGCCTAGTGGAACCATTTTAATGGTGACCCACTTCCAGGGTCCTCCATCCGCCTTGGGGCATTTACCCAGGACCCCTTGCGCTGGCACTGGAACACCCGCTGCCGCCGCGCATTAACAGGACAGTACCGGGATTAGAGTGACAAAGCTGGATAGGCTCGTAACCACGACCCATTATACATTTGTGTGACAATATAAACCTTTTTTTTGTAACACCGTCATTTTTTTTTCTATTTTTTTTTATTTGAAAAGAAGGTAGGTGTCACACTGGCGCCCAACGTGGAAAGATTTAGTAGCACTACTAAGACAAGATTTTGACAAGCCCGATTATGATTATCGTTTACTTTCTGAAATTCGGTCTAGAACACAAGGGGAAACAGAGAATATCACTATTTACTTGTCGGTATTGTCAGGTATGTTCGCACGGCTCTCAAAACCGGTCTCGAAGGAGGACAAGCTCGAAATAGTTCTGCACAACATTCGCCCATGTTACGCGAGCACTCTAGCTTCAGCCACAGGCATAAAAGACGTAGAACAAGTAAGAGCTCTATGCAGAAACTACGAAACTGTCCAATCGCGCCTGGCCCACTTTCGAGAACCGGCTGCCACAACTTTAGATACATTGGCACCAGAGTTCGCTTACAAACACCCTAAATCTAAAACCTATAACTATAAACCTAACACTGACATTCAAAAACAAAATAAAAACATTACAAAATACAACTACCAATAAAATGCCTTATTGCCCCAGGTGCCGAAATAATACACAGTAGATTAAAACAACTTTTAGGATTATATCGCGTTTACTTATTTGTAAATGATCTCTGTAAAGAGTTCGAAACGTCGGGAAATAAATATAAATAACATAACATAACTTCACGCCTTTTGTTACCCGAAGGAGTAGGCAGCGGCTGTTAAGCCTCGTCTCGCCGTTATGTTTACGTCCCAAATGGAATAGGTGGCGAACCTATTGCCATACCGGGCACAAAGTTTGTCAGTCATCGGTATTTATCACACATAACTTCCGAAAACAATTTCGAAAAGTCATTGGTGTGAGCCAGTGTCTGGAATCGAACCCCGGACCTCTGGATCAGAGGCCGTGCGCTCGCCCACTGCGCCACCGAGACTGTTAAAATATAAATAAGTAATAAATAAACGCGATATAATCCTAAAAGTTGTTTTAATCTATGAGTGAGATTCGCGAAAGTCTTAGAGATAAATATGTAATACAAACTACTTAAGATAATGCACTAATACTACCATCATGTGTTGCAAATGCGGCGACAAAGGAGTTAGAAAACCAGATTGCCCAAATTGTAGTGTCACTGATAAGCAGAATAAAAACAAACTAAATAGGCAGACACGCAGGTAGATCTGTCCATGACTTTGCTCTAGCATATGAACTGACACAACTGGTTACAGCGCCCACGCGCATTCCAGATGTCGACGATCATTTACCTTCCCTGTTGGATCTTCTGCTGACCTCCCATCCCGACGGATATGTGGTCTCCGTAGACGCCCCTTTGGGCTCTTCGGACCACTGTCTGATAAGGAGTACAGTGCCACTCACGTGCCCACTTCGACCGCGTATTGCGAGTCGCCGCCGTGTGTGGCACTATAGGTCAGCGGACTGGGATGGGATGCGAAGTTTCTTCGCCTCCTACCCATGGGGGCAGGTTTGCTTCTCGTCGGGTGATCCTGACGTTGTTGCCGACTCTGTCACTGATGTGGTGCTGCAGGGAATGGAGCTTTTCGTTCCATCCTCAGTGGTGCCAATCGGTGGCAGATCCCAGCCCTGGTTTGATCGCACATGCAAAATGGCATCAAGCTTTAAGCAGGAATGTTATCAAACCTGGGCAAATGCAGCGGCGTCTGGGGACCTAAATACCGGCATTTACAAGAAGAAGTACAATTATGTCTCCAGATCCTTCAAAAGAGTGTTAGCCGTAGCAAAGTCTAAGTACATAGGCAAAATTGGGGAGAAACTAATTCGCCTTCCTTCGGGAACTCGTGCGTTCTGATCTCTCGCCAAGGCTGTCCTTGGAAACTTCTGCAAACCGTCTCTTCCGCCATTGCACAGGGAGGACCAGTCATTGGCCCATGACGCTAAAGAGAAAGCCAACCTTTTTGGCACTCTTTTTGCGGCTAATTCGACTCTGGACGATAAGGGGAAAATTCCACCGACCATCCCACGTTGTGACCACGCCATGCCGGAGATCTGTTTCCGGCAAAGTACTGTGCGGCGCATACTTTTCTCCCTAGACGTCCACAAGTCGAGTGGGCCTGACGGAATCCCAGCAATCGTGTTGAAGATGTGTGCTCCAGAGTTGGCATCGGTTCTAACGCGTCTCTTTCGGTACTCCTACTCTCTCGGCGCTGTACCAGCATCGTGGAAGGTAGCTTTGGTCCACCCGATCCCTAAAAAAGGTGATCGCTCAGATCCGTCCCACTACAGACCAATCGCCATCACCTCCCTGTTCTCCAAGACTATGGAAACACTGATCAACCGCCAGCTCCTTAGCTATCTAGAAGAGCACCAGTTGATTAGCGACCGTCAGTACGGATTCCGTCAAGGTCGCTCAGCTGGTGATCTTTTAGCCTAATTAACCCATCGGTGGGCGGAAGCGGTTGAGAGTAAAGGAGAGGCGCTGGCCGTTAGTTTGGATGTGGCGAAGGCCTTCGATCGGGTTTGGCACAAAGCACTTCTCTCGAAGCTTCCATGTTATGGGCTTACCGAGAAATTATGCGATTGGGTCTCCAGTTTTCTCATGGATCGGAGCATTAAGGTCGTTGACGGGTCATGCTCCGACTTAAAACCTGTGAATGCTGGAGTCCCCCAGGGCTGTGTGCTATCCCCTACGCTGTTTCTTCTGCATGTGAATGACATGCTGCAGTACAGCAGTCTTCATTGTTATGCGGATGACAGTACGGGGGATGCCCTATATACCGGCCACCCGCGGATTTCTCGGGAAAACGTCGATGAGTACCGGAACAAACTTGTGTCTGAAATCGAAACTCTGCTTAGTCAGGTTTCGGACTGGGGCCGACTAAACTTAGTCCAATTCAACCCTAAGAAGGCACAGGTTTGCGCGTTTACCGCTAAAAAGACACCATTTGTCGTAGCTCCCTGCTTTGAGAGCACTCTCTTAGCCGTCTCAGCCAATATCGGAATTCTTGGTGTCGACTTGTCGAGTGACGTCCAATTTCGCGGTCATCTGGAGGGCAAGGCCAAATTGGCCTCAAAAAAGCTTGGTGTGCTCAATAGAGCGGGACGGTATTTCACGTCAGGTCATCGCTTGCAACTGTATAAAGCGCAGGTCCGGCCTCACGTGGAATACTGTTCTCATCTTTGGGCGGGGGCACCCCACTACCAGCTTTCTCCATTTGACCGCATTCAACGACGCGCGGTTCGGCTTGGCGACAACCAAGCTGTTTGGAAATCAAACAAACTTTGTACACTGAAGTACTATTTAATTAACTATTTTATTTAATATACAATATATATGTGTGCACAAGGCGCGTGCACACTGTGCGAAGTTGCAAGCGGGAATAGCGGGAATATCCGCGTGAACACAAGCTCTTTCCGATCGGCTTGATCCGTTGGCGTTGCGGAGAGATGTTGCGTCTCTATGCATCATGTACTGCTTATACCACGGAGAGTGCTCTGAGGAATTGTTCGGACTTATACCGCCTGCTGACTTTCGCAATCGCCCGACTCGCCAGTGTTTCCATCCACATCGGCTTAATAGTTGGCGATCTACGACAGTGCAATTCAGCCGTCACTTCCTGCCACGCACTGCTCCTATATGGAACCAGCTGCCGGCAACGGTATTCCCGGACCGCTACGACCTTGGAACCTTCAAGAAACGAGCGTATTCCTATCTTAAAGGCCGGCAACGCTGATGCGACGCCCCTGGTGTTGCGGATGTCCATGGGTGGCTGTGATTGCTTTCCATCAGGTGACCCGCTCGCTCGTTTGCCCCCTTTTCCCATAAAAAAAAAATTGTGAATTTATTTTGTTAAATGTAATACCAAGGTGCCAAATCGACATCATTTAAATTATAAAAAAAAACACTCACTGTGAGTTAGCCATACTGGCAAGAACATGTGGTGACCAGGTTTTTTTTTAAATCGACGACAATGACGAATTTAAAGAAAAGGTTCAAGTAGTATAAAAAAAACTAAAGACTGACAAAAAACTTCTGACAAAGTCCCTGGTATTACTATTGATTGAAGTTGATAATGTTTTTTTATGGGATAGGAGGACAAAGGAGCAAGCGTGTCACCTGATGGTAAGCAACCTGCGCCGCCCATAGACACCGGCAACACTTATACTGTTACCGTTGCGTTGCCGACCTTTGAGGGAGAAGGTTGGGGAAGGGAAGTGGACCTCCGGGTACCTCTCTCACCGAACGAAACGCGGCATGAGCCACTTTACGTCGATCTTCTGAGAGGTGGTGGTATTTCACCGGTTGAGCCGGCCCATTCATGCAGCTAACTGCTTATTATTTTAACTGCTATTATTTTCATCATATCTAGGTTGTTAGTCGCTAATATCAACAGCTAAGCAAATAAGGTGTGTAATAATCGTGCCTTATGGCGCTTAGCCCGCAAGGGATCTGGCGTGAAGTTATGTATGTATGTATCAGGAACTTGAATTGAAAAAAAAAATGTTAGATAGTCCATTCATGAGAAAAGCTTTGGGGTATTAATATGATCGCGGCAATAATCTTTTTAGTGGAAAATGTATAAAATATGGCGGTACGAAGTTCGCGCGGTCTGCTAGTCAAGATAAATCTAGAAAAAACCAAAATTATGTTTTTTAGTCAACGTCAGGCTTCTCCTAATTTAAATATAAAGTATTTAGACGTTTCCCTGTCCAATATAGAATATACCAAATTCTTGGGTATCACCATTGATAGACATCTAAACGGGAAACAACATATCAATCTGTTAAATAAAAACCTAAACTCATCTGTGTACGCTCTGTATAAACTTTCAAAAATTGACAACACTAATGCACTTATCATAGCTTATCACGGAATGGTGTGCTCGCTGTTAAGATTCGTAATTATTTTTTGGGGTAACTCAACAAATAAAGAAGCAGTTTTTAAATCGCAAAAGAAATGCATAAGGTGTTTGGAGTGGACGTGCGGGACAGTTGTAGACCATATTTCAAACAACACAAAATACTAACAGTCCCATCGTTATTTTAGAGGTGGAAAATATGTGGATTTGTCTTCACAAATATTGTGAAGACAAATCCACATATTTTTAATAAATTGTCTAACGTAGTCCAACGTTATCGACGAGATAACGAACGACTGTGCTTTGTGCCATCCAAAACTGTGTTAAAAAATAAAAGTGTGTTTTGTATGGCACCTATCAATTATAACAAAATTCCTAAACAAATTAAACATCACACAATTTAAACGAAATTTAAAAACATATTTACAAGAGAAATGTTATTATACCTTGAATGAATTTTTGACAGATAAGATTACGCCTATTAATGAATGAATAAAACATTTATATATAAGTACATATACGAATAATAATAATTATATTATAAGAATACCATTATGTAACTAACAAATATACATAACTTCACGCCAAATCCCTTGCGGGGTAGGCAGAGAGAACAGAGCGCCATAGGGCACGATTCTTACACACCTCACTCGCTTCGTTGACTTTCATAACTCTTTTCATGCACGCGCGTCGGTTTTTGAGGCTCTTAACATCACCTTCCTCCAGAACACGTTCTATTTGGTCTTGGAATGTGTGTCTTGGCCGTCCTCGACTCCTACATCCGTCCGCTTTTGCATTGTATATCTGCTTAGTCAGTCTTGCGTCAACCATTCTTTCTACATGTCCGAACCATCGGAGCATGCCCTTTCTTACTTTTACACCGACACTCTCTTTCAAACCAACTTCCTTCCTTACAACCTTGTTTTCTACGCGGTCAGCGAGAGTCACTCCGCAGATTTTGCGTAGAGCCCTCATTTCTACCGCGTTTATTCTACTTTCATGCACACTCTGCCATACCCAGCTCTCGCTTCCATAAGTTAGTGTTGGGATCAGGACTGCATTGTGGATTGCTAACTGGGCCTTTCTGCTAATATTTTTTGCGCCCAGGAATCTGCCCAACACTCCGTTTACGCTATTTCCTATCGCCACTCGTCTTTCTACATCCGCGGTGTACCTTCCATCTCTGCTAAAAGCGCATCCAAGATATACAATTTCATTCACCTGTTCCAGCACTACATCATCAACCATTATCCTTGCATCTGTTCTGGATTCCTCCCTTTCAAACACCATGACTTTCGTTTTCGTCGCATTCAACTGCAAGCCTTTAATCATGCAATCATCTTTCATAGTAGTGACTAGTGTTTGCAGGTCCGACGGCGATTCGGCTAGAAGCACGGCGTCATCTGCGTAAAGCAGGCAGCTCACAACTAGGTCACCCATTCGCATCCCTACATCCATCGATCTCATTCTCTGGAGACAACTGTCCAGGTACAGGATGAACAGTCGAGCGGACAGCACGCAACCCTGTCTGACGCCGATATTGACGTCAAACCAGGGGGACAAGCCGCCGTCAACACGCACACACGCTGTGCAGCCCTCATAAGTGGACTGCACAGCGCGCAGCAGTGCTCCGCTCACCCCGTAGCCCGGGAGTATATCCCACAGATCCTTTCGTAACACTGTCAAACGCTTTTTCCAGATCCACAAAACCGCAGAAAACCTTCCGGTTAACAGCCAGTTGTTTCTCCACGATGTTGCGGAGAGAAAAAATCTGATCCATGCACCCTCGTCCGCTTCTGAAACCACCCTGAGCCTCCCACAACACTCCATCAGATAACAAATATATATAATAAAATATATATATGTAACCCTAATATATTGTCAGGAAAATATTGTTATTATACACATTTATTTATTTTTTTCTTTTTAATGTATTACCCTTATACGTGTGAATATCTGTTACCTATGTTATTAAGTAATTTATTTCCTGACATGATAACTATATTGTACTTACATTAAATTTAGTTATTTTGTACTTAGTAATGATCCTAGCTTATTTTTTTAAAGTTTATTGACATCTCTATTATTTGACATATGTATATGATTTTTTTAATTGATTTAGCTTATTTAAAAAATGTACTCTAAAATATTCATATGCCATTCTTGGCAGATTTTGGCGATACGAATTGTAAATTGTTATCTTGTACTTACTAACCCAACATTTTATGAATAAATGATTGATTGATTCGCTCTGGTGCGCATTGACCTGAATAAGCCGTGTTTTTCCGATGGGCAGTTATGTTGGCTTATCTCAGGTACTCCTGATGGACAATGTATTTTGCTTCCATATGATAACATTACATCCAATAATTGGCGCATTGGTAAAATTACCGGCTGCAGCAATGAGGTCGGGGGTTCGATTCCCACCCGAGCACAAATAGTTGTGACAAACGTGAATATTTGTGTGATGTCTGGGTGTTTTTGTATGTATTATAAGTAAGTATTTACAAAAGAAAAGTATTTATGTATTAATATCCGTTATCTAGTATCCATCACACACGCATTTGGTTGCTTAGCTTGGAACAGAAGGCGCTGTGTGTATTGTGTCCAAGATATTATTATTATTAAAGAAGAATATATATGTGGTTTACAGAGAAGTTTTGAAACTTTTTGAAAAACTTTTTGAAAGGTTTTGAAACTAAGGTTGAGAGCCCTCTGCGCTCACCTAAAGTCCGCGTAAAATTGTAACAGCCGTCAGGCTAACAATTATAAGTCATTCAAAAAAAAAAGAGAAGTTTTGAACAATTAAAATTACCACAACCAAACTAACTTTTTCCGCGACGTGGTGCTCATGGAATTCGTTTAAAGCAAATCCCCCAGAAAATGTTTTTTCGTTCGGACAGAGTTACTTTCGAATTTAGTATTAGCATGCAAATACAAACTATACCTACGTACGACCCTCCTTTAGGCAGTTAGAAATTAAAACATAACACTCTGTACTAAAAAGGATTATTACCATTAAGCCCAACGAAGGTGGCACGGGTCAGCTAGTAAATATATAAACCCTAAAAATAATTTTGAACAGATCGATTCCTGGAAAGAAAGCCCGAATCTTCTCATGACGGCCCCTACACTCAGAATCGGGCCGCTCGTGGCGATTGCGTCCGCGCAGCTGGTTCCACGGAGGCACTTGCCAGCACTTGCCAGCACTTGACACAAGCGCTCGTGTTTTAAATTTTAGCATAATGTTAAGTTATTTAATAAATATAAAATTTGTAATTATTGACTATTCCTAAAATAAAGCTATTTTTGATTTTGAATTTTGACCAGATTAATAATGAACCAATGATTGTTACAATTTAAGTATGTTACTTTTTAGGTAGGAATTTAGGAATTAGTTTTATCACGACATTGTGAGTATGTATGTACCTCACACGCTCTTATCGACTGCGTATTTTTCATCGCAGCGCATACATCGAAGGTTAATATTATTTTTTCAATGTTTTATTAATGACAGCTGCAGTGATAACGTGAATACAATATTTTCAATGTCTAAAACTGGCGGCGGGAGTGGCGACTTCAGTTATTGTGTATAGTGAACAGTTGTCGATCTCTCACATGAACGTGCCAATAGGCGGCTTTTGCATTGTAATAAACTTAAGGACATTTATGACAAAAAAATGTGGGCCTAATATAATATAAGGACAGATATGTATACAATATAATTATAAATATCGTAAACATTGGCAACGTTTCCCTGAACATCTATATATTTAGGTTGCAATATTATAAGTTTGGTGTTGTGGTGTTCAGACACTATTTGTTTATGCTATAGGGGTCAAACGAGCTAGCGTGTCACCTGATGGTAAGCAGCTAAAGCCGCTCACGGACGTTGCAGAATACTGATACGGGATACCTCTCTCAGCGAGTGAACGCGGGATGAGTTACGTAGATAATAATAATAAGAGAGCACTTGCACTGATTCACAGTCCGAAGGGCAGCAAGTGGCTTTAGTACGACCTACTCCTCTTCCGTCGGCGAACTGGGAGCGCGAGTGGATTTCTCTCTTCTTCTCAGAGAGGACGGTGTTGAGAACTCTACTTGGAGCTCCGCTCTGATGGTCGCGACAAGAGCTGCTCGCTAGTGGGATCATGCCGCAATGTTAGACGCGTTCATAGGTGACGGTGACCTCTTATAGGCTGCCAGGCTGCCAGCTACCAGCCTGCGTGTACACTGCTATCTAGTTATTAGCAGGTGAACACTATACTTCACAATTTTGTGCAGAATTGGTGATCAACTAAAAATTTTTTTTTAATGGCACTATAAAAATATATAACATTTATGTTACAAGCGTTAAAAGAGGAAATAATAAATTGTTGAAATATTAGTTTAGAAAGATTAAGAATAAAATAATCAACAATAATAATAATTGCAAATAAGTGAACCTTTTAGTGACATGACATAATCAAATACTAAACATCGTTTTTACAACATTATCTTACATATTTTTTTACTAAACTAACGTCACTCATTCAATACACACTAATTATACATATATGAAGAGATCGTGACCATACAATATATTATATTTCTATGTAATTATCTCACTTAAATAACTAATGACTAAGTACACGGAGGCTGCGAGGAGATTCCCAACATGACGTCACTCTATCAGTTAATAGTAATCGTAATCGTCCTTGGCAGGTCTGAAATAGATATCAAATACATGAATATTGTTAAAACACCACCAAATTAAATGGAGTAGATATTAAACACAAACAATAAAATCTGTAACATGTTTTCTGTTTTCGCGATCGCTGAGTTTTACTGAACCAGTGATGGTTTTGTTCACTATTACCTACTAATGGCAAGGTACAAGGAAGTCATCTATTTGTACGATTATCTGCAAACTAATCTCATTTTTATGTAAAATAGCTAATTGAAGTCCGCAAATAGAAGCAGATAAAAACAGTCATATCTGCTAAAAAATATTTTTGTTTTAGGGTTCTGATAAATGTGAAAATACACCTACAACATTTGGTAACTCCTTTCAGGATTGTTGGTCTGCGCGCATATTGAAAATGGTAGAGAGCCTTAGATTTGAAATTGGTACAGGGGGGAGAGACGAGAAGGAGAGAGAGAGAGTTAAAATATTGAAAAGAAATCTGAACAAAAATTTAGGTTTTAATAATTGTGAAGTGTCTATTCGCACGATTGTTATAATAAAACATATAATAATATATTATTAAAAACAAAACACTCACGCGGGGACACATCTGTCGACGGACGCGTCATATACTGTTTGCCATGGACAGTTGAACGAGATGACCGCAGCCAGAGTCCTTTGGGAAACAAACAAACATATCATCAGAAATGCAATGAAGAAGCTACGCATCATGATGATTTAAATTTGGTCTCGCAGTAGTGCAGAGTGCGGAGCACAGCCGAGTTGCGCGATGACTGCCGACTGCCGAGTGGCGCGCTGATGGAGGCGTCCTATCGCCACATGTATATATACGGAAATGTTATCTACAATATCTCTGTAATAATATATGATACAAAGTACCACTCACCCATTACTCACGATATCGCAACAACTATATCACCGATAAGTTTTAAATTTGGCTAATATAGTTCCTTATATAGTGCAGACACCAAATAACAAAAGATTTTACTAAATCTATGCCCAAGAGAGTGAAACTGGGGGAGGTATTTTCTATGAAAGTCGTATATTTTTGTAGAAAGTTGAAATTCAAAATGTGTGCTCTCTGGATGATGTGAAGGCTAAGTGCTCTGGTAGGTGCTAGGTTTGACAACTCAAATACCACGACTCAAAATATCCACGTCAAGTGTCTCATACTGAGTTTCAAATAAATGAGAAGTTAATTACGTATATACATAACTTCACGCCAAATCCCTTGCGGGGTAGGCAGAGAGAACGGAGCGCCACAAGGCACGATTCTTACATACCTCACTCGCTTCGTTGACTTTCATAACTCTTTTCATGCTCGCGCGTCGATTTTTGAGGCTCCTAACCTCCCTCCAGAACACGTTCTATTTGGTCATGGAATGTGTGTCTAGGCCGTCCTCGACTCCTACATCCATCCGCTTTTGCATTGTATATCTGCTTAGTCAATCTTGCATCATCCAAACTTTCTACATGTCCGAACCATCAGAGCATGCCCTTTCTTACTTTGACACCCACACTCTCTTTCAATCCGACTTCCTTCCTTATAACCTTGTTTTCCACGCGGTCAGCAAGGGTCACTCCGCAGATTTTGCGCAATGCCCTCATTTCGACCGCCTTTCATGCACGCTCTGTCATACCCAGCTCTCGCTTCCATAAGTTAGCGTTGGGATCAGTATTGAATTGTGAATTGCTAGCTGGACTTTTCTGCTAATATCGTTTGCACCCAGGAATCTGCCCAACGCGTTTTTTCTATAGGTATGGTATTTTTATGATAGTCTATTTTTTGTTGTATATTATAAAGATAGATCTTTTATTATGCGTTACTACAATAACAAGCAACATAATGAAATAAATTTGTTCAAAATAAATAAATTTGTTAAATTTAATAAGTAAGACTTCCATCAGAAGCAGAGCAACAAGTGGAACCTACATCATTGCATCATCAACTTACGGCACACTCCCTGATGTACACGTGAGTGCACAATTTCAACTCAAACGACTAGGCACAGCAATGTATTACTGTTCCGCAGCAACAGCTAATTAAGTAAAACAGTAAGTAAAACATGGTAATAAATTACATATTATTATATTTATTGGCGTAACACATATATTTAACACTGGGTACTGGCACAGTTAAATAAAGAAGTTGTTTATATAATAGTTTTAAATAAATGTATAAAACGTAGCAGCGAACAGAAGCGCAGCTGGTGCGGTCAGACTGTACGCAGCGGAGGGATATTCCTCGGGGACATATATTTCTCCTGTCGTGAACTCCACCATCTTCCGTAAGACTTGGGTCTTTGCTTCCTCTAATTCGACTATTTCTGAACTATATGAGGGTCTGTAATTTAAAAAAAGAGTTAGTTGCATGAATATTTAGTTATTAAGAAGTCTTGGCAATTTACTAGAAAAATATACAACTTAAACTAACATTTAAAAACATTAAATTTTGTGTCTTTTGGGCTCGACCAAAAGCACAGTTGTTGTTCCTGTAGGGATTTCGTGTAATATCTAGGAATTTAATTATGTATAGTATTTTAAGTCTCGGTGGTCCACCAATGACTCTTCGAAATTGTTTTCGGAAGTAAATGTGATAAATATCGATGACTGAAAACTTTGTGCCAGGTATGGCAATAGGTTCGCAACCTATTCCATTTGGGACGTAAACATAACGGCGAGACGAGGCTTAACAGCCGCTGCCTACACCTTCGGGTAACAAAGGCGTGAAGTTGTGTTATGTATGTTTAATTATACCGTAACTGGTGCGTAGGTTTGTAGAACCTACATTTCATAAGTTCTTTAATATTGCATAGACTACAACTTCAAAAGTTAATTTTACTTCGTCTCAGAAAAATTCGTCTTATTTTTTTAAGGTAGATAGATATAAAATATTACATTTAAATTATCCATTTTGTGCTAAGTCGGTTAGTTTAGTTTTTTAATATTTAATTTTAATTCGCTTTGGGACCTTGAAAAAGGGTTCGTATAGAAATAGGTTTAGTAGGATAAGTAAAGTGTTTGTGTGAATAGTAATAAATGTATATTTAGTAAATGTGTATCTGGCGGAGCAGTTGCTTCGGTAACTACACTTACTGTATAGCTTGGCAGTGGGAAATGCCAGGTACAAGGTGTATCGGCGCCAGGGTGTGGGCAGCATCGGCCCTGGGACCCATCGGAGTCCAGGGGTCGTGCCCTCCCAGCACAGTAACCACGCGATCCGGTAA
This sequence comes from Euproctis similis, assembly GCA_905147225.2. NCBI lineage: Eukaryota > Metazoa > Arthropoda > Insecta > Lepidoptera > Erebidae > Euproctis > Euproctis similis. Next base: position 425,125 of record LR990105.1, on the reverse strand, counting down.
ATGACCACCGCCGAAAAAAATGTTTGTGCGTTCTATGCCCGATCTCAGTGTATATTCATCAAAGCTGAAATAAATAAATAATCGTAATTACTATACGTATAGCTAAGATAAGAGACAGCGAAGAAAGTACCGTTTTACGTGTAATTTATTATTACTAAAGAATAATGTGTATTTATTTTATTTTATTTTCAACAGTGGTAGAGCCAAGCAGTTAGCTGCATGAATGGGCTAGCTCGACCGGTGAAACACCACGACCTCTCAGAAGACCAACGTAAAGTGGCTCATGCCGTGTTTCGTTCGGTGAGAGAGGTACCCGGAGGCCCTACCCCTTCCCCATCCTTTCCTATCCCCTATCCCTTAAAGGTTGGCAACGCAACAGTAACACTATATGTGTTGCTGGTGTCCATGGGCGGCGTTGGTTGCTTACCATCAGGTGACACGCCTGCTCGTTTGACCTCCTATCGCATAAAAAAAAAAAATTATTGAGATTAGTTAAGAGATTATTTAGAATGAATGAATGGCACGCTGCCAGTAGACCGAGATGTGGAGAAATTTGATTTAGTAGTCTTTTAATTATAAATAGTGTGATTATTTTTCAATAAACGTATAGTTTTAATTCATTGATAAGAATGAATCAAAAATATGTTTTGCCTTAGTGCTATCTCTGTTTTCAGTGTTATAAGTTCGTGATCTCTTCATCTCTCGGTCTAAATGGATTACAAGAACTCACACTCAAGAAACAACAACAACAATGTACAACAGTTCCCACAGGCCTCGGGGTCCCTAGGAATCAATATATCGATGAACGTTGGCCAAAGAATGATTTACACTTAGACTCTTTAGGTATTGGAAATGCGCGACGCAACTTTCTCTTCTCGTAACGTGTTACCAGTAATGGAGCTGGTCACACGGACTTCCCAAACATACAATAAGCGCTATTTGTGAGTGTAGATTGTTGTAGGCGGAAGTAAAAACCCGCAGTCCGTTTTTGCGCATTGGTTGTAAAAAGACAAGTCTATTGTTTTTGGGTTTTCCATGTCTGAATACAATTACGTTCAATTCTTGCAGCTGACGCACGTGAGCTAATTTTATATATTACACCGGTGGAGCCGGGTCAGTCATGCAAATGTCTTTAGGTGTCAAAAACTCAAATTTATTTAAAAATGTGTGCAGAAACTATTGTCGGATTTCGGATGAAATTTGTCTCATCTGCATCGTGTTTGACTTTTTTCACCCATTTGAGGCTACGTGGTGGGGCATGAACTTTCTTAGAACTTATTTGTCAGATTTTGGGGAATCACATTTATAACATTAAATCAACTTTCAGGATTATATCGCGTTTATTAATATAATATCTGGATGACCGAGCTTTGCTCGGTATTTTCTTTTTTTTTATAAACAACGCCATCTGCTGGAATAGCTTTAGTGTTGTTGTCGTTAAAGCAAGTTAGTTGCTCACAATTTAAAATAATTATAGCATTCGCCAATAGATGTCAGGAATTCCAAAAAGTAAGTTGATGTTTAAGTTGATTATCGATAAAACACGATAAAATGAAATTTTCTAAAAATGATTCCTAGCTAGATCGATTTATCGCCCCCGAAACCCCCTATATACTAAATTTCATGAAAATCGTTGGAGCCGATTCCGAGTTCCAATTAATATACATATATATATACATATATATATACAAGAATTGCTCGTTTAAAGATATAAGATTATATAATCTATAATATATAATCCTAAAAGTTGTTTTAATCAATGAGTGTGATTTGCGAAAGTCTTAGAAAGAAATATCCTGAAAGTTGTTTTACTGTTATTTCTTAGAACTGTTTACAGCAGTCGTAAAGGCTTCATGACCGTCTCCGAGCCAACACTGGTATGTTTGTATGATGCGAGCTAGCCCCGGCGCCTCCTGCGTCACCACTCACCGATGACGGTTCATTATGGGTTCATTCATCGGTTATCATTACGGTGACGCGGACATTTGAATATCAAAATATGATAACATAATTTGAATCGGCTGACTAGGTGGGTTTATTTGAACGAAGTCCTTTACGAGAAAATTAAGGATAATAGTATAAAACAAAGTCACTTTCCGCTGTCTCTCCCCTTATATGTACAGATCCTTAAAACTACGTTACGGATTTTGATGCGGTTTTCTTTAATAGTTAGAGGGTGTCAACGGGGTGGTTTTGATCTATAATTCATAGTATAGTAAATGTGTATAGTGTAGTAAAAAAAAGTTATAATTTTTAAGATTTAACGCTGCCTAAACCTTAGGTGATAAATCAAAACAACGTACTACATATTATAGAACGTACGAACATACGTGTAAAAGTCCGCGAGGGCATATATCTATCTCTTAGGGATAACCCACAATAACCATTTTTATTTTTTACGAGAAATAATGGCGTATTTACGAAGCGATTTTAAACATTAGAGTATTAATTTTCATGCAATCACGTGTCTTAAATAGATTGTGCATGTAATATAGATGATTTTTACAGCATGCAATTTAAACAAATATTTTCCAAGATATTGCAGTATTAACATAGCGGGACAGCAGTTATTACTTTTGATGCGGAACGAAGTTCACCGAGTTAGCTAGTTATGGATAAAATATAAGGTGATTAATGATGCATTAAGCATAAAGAGGCTCACATGAAGCCTTAGGAATGCATTTGAATCGAATGTTTTACAGCCTCCAGACCAAAGGGCTTTAAGCTGTAAATTTATTGTGTGTTATATTGTTGATCAAACTCGACTAAATCTCAGTCAGTCGGGAGAGAAAGAAAAGCATATGGCTGACAAGCTCACACAGCACAATACCGAAGAATGGCGGGATAACCATTCCTAAATATGGGTGGACCTAAATGTTCATGGTAGGGGCGGGCAGCAGCGTCCCAGTCTAAAAAGGTTCACCCCTGCGGTCTCCAACCCGTTTGCCCAGCGTGGGGACTAAGGGCAAAAACCTCCCATGAAAGCACAAATGCAACGGCCCCCAGTTCCCGGTGGTCCCACTATTCCCGGCCAAGGCAGCGGTCGTTGTAACGGTGGGACAGGGGGTGCGAAGAATCTCCGGGTTACGGCAGGCTGTCAACGTCAACTACGCGTGGCTACCTATAACGGACGCAGTCTTCAGCTGGACCAACACCTCACCGAACTCGAGGTAGAGCTGAGTTATTTGAACTGGCATATTCTGGGGCTATCTGAAGTCCGGCGAGAGGGGGAGGACACGATAACCCTACAGTCTGGTAACTTACTTTACTTTCGGGAAGGTGACCAGCTCTCCCAGGGGGGTGTTGGTTTCCTCGTTCACAAGGACCTCGTTAGCAGCGTTGTTGAGATCAGTAGTGTGTCGACCAGGGTAGCTTACCTTGTATTGAAGCTTACCAACAGATACACCCTGAAGGTAATACAGGTATATGCGCCGACCTCGACATACTCTGACGAGATTGCCGAGGCGATGTACGAAGATATTGCAAAAGCAATACATGGTACCGCCAAGGCAAATTACAACGTTGTTATGGGGGACTTCAATGCCAAAGTGGGAGTACAAGAACGCGGCGAAACGAAAATCGGTCCGTATGGCTTGGGATGCCGAAATCACAGGGGCCAGATGCTGGTCAACTTTCTGGAGTCTGAAGGGCTCTTCTTGATGAACTCATTCTTCAAGAAGGGTCTCCACAGGAGGTGGACCTGGCGAAGTCCCGATTCTGTGACAAGGAACGAGATAGATTTTATCATTACGGATAGTAAGCACATATTTAGAGATGTCTCTGTGATCAACAGGTTCAATACTGGAAGCGATCACCGACTTCTTCGGGGCTCTCTAAATATTAACTTGAAAGCTGAAAAGACCAGGATGATAGGGTCTATTATCCGACCTACGCCACTCCAAATAGCCGAAACCGAAAAGTTCCAAACGGAACTCAAAAATTGATTCGACCTGCTGGAAACCACAGGCAACATGGACGAAAAAGCCGACACTGTGGTCAACACGCTGAGGAAAGTGTTTCAAAGGTTGTTCCCGAGATCGCAGAAAAAGGAGTCCAAACTCTCTGCCGAGACGCTCGAGCTGATGAGGCAAAGGCGAGAAACTCCATCCGACCAGCTGTCTTCGTCAGAATGGAGAAGCCTAAACCAGCATATTAGAAAGCTGATGCGGCGCGACCTTCGTCGAGCGAACACTCGTGTAATCGAGAACGCGATCGACTGCAACAAAGGGTCGAAAGTGTTTGCTCAACAGCTTGGAAGGCCCCATCTGACGAAGCTGAAAACTGCGGATGGACGTTTCGTCTCCTCTAAGCCAGAGATTCTCACAGAGATCGAATCTTTTTATGAGCTCCTTTATTCAACACGGATGACCAAACCGACGGGACACAGCGATGATGACCATAGAGCCCCGCTAACGCGTCACTATAGTGAGGACATCCCCGAAATTGCAGAAAGTGAGATTGGGGCGGCTCTCGGGCAATTTCAGAACAACAAGGCACCCGGTGATGACGGAATTACTACAGAACTTCTAAAATCCGGCGGAACTCCGGTACTAAAGGAATTAGCAAGTCTTTTTAATTCTGTCATACACCAGGGCATAACACCACAGGCTTGGAGCAGAAGTGCGGTGGTGCTGTTCTTCAAAAAAGGTGATAAGACCTTACTGAAGAATTACAGACCCATCTCACTCCTGAGCCATATCTACAAGTTGTTCTCGAGGGTCGTCACGAATCGTCTCGCTGCAAGACTCGACGAGTTTCAGCCTCCAGAGCAGGCCGGGTTTCGAAAAGGCTTTAGCACCGTGGACCACATCCATACTGTTCGGCAGATTGTACAGAAAACCGAGGAGTACAATCAGCCGCTGTGTATGGCATTCGTGGACTACGAAAAAGCCTTCGACTCCATCGAAACTTGGGCAGTTCTGGATGCATTGCAGCGATGTCGGATCGACTGGCGCTATATCGAGGTGTTGAGATGCTTGTATGACACCGCCACGATGGCTGTCCAGATACAGGACCAGGTGACGAACTCCATCGAGCTTAATTGAGGTGTAAGACAGGGAGATGTCATATCTCCTAAGCTCTTCACAAACACTCTGGAGGACGTCTTCAAGACCCTGGATTGGACTGGACAGGGTATCAACGTGAATGGTGAGTACATCTCACATCTTCGGTTCGCCGACGACATCGTTGTAATGGCAGAGTCGCTGGAACAGTTAAGCGAAATGCTGCGCAGCCTAGACGAATCCTCCCGGCGTGTCGGTTTGGGCATGAACTTGGACAAGACGAAGGTCATGTTCAATGAACATGTCGTGCCCAGACCGATAAACGTCGGAGGGTCGGTTCTCGAAGTTGTAAACAAATACGTCTACCTGGGCAAAACTATCCAGTTAGGTAGACGAAACTTCGAGAAGGAAGCCGACAGGAGGATTCAGCTGGGCCGCATTTGGCAAACTGCGTCGAGTTTTTGGCTCGCCTATACCGCAATGCCTGAAGACCAAAGTCTTCAACCAGTGCGTCTTACCAGTTATGACCTACGGTGCCGAAACGTGGACACTTACGGTGAGGCTAGTCCACAAATTTAAAGTCGCTCAACGAGCTATGGAGCGAGCTATGCTCGGGGTATCTCTGAAGGATAAACTCAGAAATGAGTATATCCGACAGAGAACTCGAGTAACCGACATAGCTCGTAGAATAAGCTCGCTGAAGTGGCAATGGGCTGGTCACATCTGCCGAAGGACCGATGGTAGATGGAGCAAGAAGGTCATTGAGTGGAGACCGCGACTTGGTAAGCGTAGTGTAGGACGCCCACCAGCTCGATGGTCAGACGACCTCAGAAAGGCTGCTGGAAAAGACTGGATGCGGAAGGCAGAGAATCAGATGTTGTGGCGCAAATTGGGAGAGGCCTATGTCCAGCAGTGGACTGCAATAGGCTAATGATGAATGATGACTAAATAATACTGTAACATCAGGATTTCTCCAGGTGGGCTCAAAATAAAAAAATAATGCTTCAATTTATGATAATAAATATTAATAATATCGAAATACCTTTGAATAAAATAAAATTAATGATAAGCTCTCGGTTGCGCAGTGGTCGAGCAGGTCGAGCAGTGGTCGGCTTCTGATCCAGAGGTCTGGGTTCGATTCCAGACACTGGCTCACACTAATGACTTTTCGAAATTGTTTTCGGAAGTTATGTGTGATAAATATCGATGACTGACAAACTTTGTGCCCGGTATGGCAATAGGTTCGCCACCTATTCCATTTGGGGCGTAAACATAACGGCAAAATGAGGCTTAACAGCCGCTGCTACACCTTCGGGTAACAAAAGGCGTGAAGTTATGTTATGTTATGTTAATGATAGTATATATATATATATATGTTTATAATAACTTACTAAGTGGAAAAGAAGTCCTTGCACATCTGGTGGAAGTATTCCAAGGGCACAGTGGAAAGGAACGGCTGCCGGGTGCTATTGGTGGTCTGGTACCAGCCGAACTCCACGCACGTTTGGTAAGTCCAGAGACGCACTGAAAACAGATTCCTATCAGTATCGGTCAGTTTTTATCGCTCTCTTTCTCTCTAATATTTCCTAACATCATCATCATCATTTTCATGCCCTGTTCTATTATTTAGGGTCAGCACAACAGGATTTTCTTTTCCACACTTCCCTATCATTCGCATCTTCCCCTTAACACCCTTAATCCATATTTTCTTAGCTCTTCCTCTTGTCCTATTGCCTTTCAAATCCGGGTTTATCATTGTTCCTCGCAACCTGTCTATCACCCCTCCTCATTATATGCCCGTACAACGCAAGGCGATCTCCTCTTATCCTCTCTGTTTTTGCCGAAACTTTCAAACTTCCTCTTACATACTCATGCAGTATTTTATCAATTTTCATCTCTACACACATCCACCTCAACATTTGCATCTCTGCAACATGTATTCTTCTTTTACCCATTCATTCCTTTCATGGCTCAACATTTTGATCCATATATTTCTGTAATTTCTCAGAATATTAACGTAACGTGGTTCATGCCACGTTTCGATCGGCGATAGAGACGTACCTAAAGTTAATTTTACCCCACCAGTTTTTTGTTTTTTATTCAATATTGAATGTCCTAACCCCAAAATGGTGTTCAACTGGCGGTCAATAATGCTGTTTTGTCGTCAATGATCAGCATTTGATGTGCCGAACACTCAAATATACGAAGAATTAATTTAAATCTATGAATTGTTCATCATCACCACTGCACACACACACACACACACACACCACACACACACACAGAACTTACACAGTAGAGAGGCATACCATGAAATTTGTCACTGCATTATTTATTTGTGGTATGAAAGAAGGTACAGAGAATGCAGACCGGTGTGTCATAAGTACGGTTTGTAATATAGGCACGTTTTTAAAACATAGTTACCAGAACTTTGTTTTACATATTATTATGTACACATATAACAATAATTGGAGTGTCTGTATGTAATATTGAAATAACATAACATAACTTCACGCCTTTGTTACCCGAAGGTGTAAGCAGCGGCTGTTAAGCTTCGTCTCGCCGTTATGTTTACGTACCAAATGGAATAGGTTGTCGAACCTATTGCCATTCCGGGCACAAAGTTTTCAGTCATCGATATTTATCACACTTAACTTCCGAAAACAATTTCGAAAAGTCATTGGTGTTAGCCAGTGTCAGGATTCGAACCCGGACTTCTGGATCAGAAGCTGTGTGCTCGACCACTGGACCACCGAGACTATTACTATTGAAATAACACACCAAAATAACATTTATTGAAATTTCTGTCTGTCTGGCTAGACCGATTTTAACGGAACTTTGAGGTCACATTATTTTTCGAGTTACTATCAAAAAGCCCTTTAATTGGATACCAATATTGTAGAAAAGTATTAAAAATATCTCGGGATGAAATGTGATGGTATTTCACCGGTCGAGCCGGCCCAATCCTGCTGCGCGCTGCGTGGCTCTACCACTAAAATTTATGTGATATACATGATATATGTGTTCGGAAAGCGACGTCATCTCCAACATATTACAATTTTCGATGACTCTGATTAATGGTAATACACGGACGATAAGAGCTGTCAACTCGTCCGTTCTCTATGTTTCGGTTATCAAACTGTAAATAATGATCTCACTCGCTAACATTTTTAAGTTGTTTGACACTATTCCTGTTTTTTTTCCTTATGTAAAAAACCTATATTAAAACCCCGCCAGCGAATTTAGTAGATAGTTTCGGCACCTAGCCGACGCGGTCGGATCGGAGTTCATTTTCCTTGGCGGTCTGCGGTCAGCATTAAATTTGTAATAGCCACGTGTAGGACTCAATGAGAGTATATATTATTTAAGGGATAGGAGGGCAAAGGAGGGAAGAGAAAGTGGGAATTTCAAGCAAATTCTCACCGTAATGTTCACCGGTCGAGCCGGCCCATTCATGCAGTGAACTGCAGGACTCTACCACAAGTGTTTAGCAAAGTGGAATTATAGGGGTGAAGTTATCTATCTATATATGCATGTAGGTGCCTATGTTATAGGTGTTAATGGATGACTTCTCGGCCTCGGGTACCACTTTGTTACTCATCGGTATTTATGAAGATCATTGGTGCCTTCTGAATAAGAGAACACGGAACACTCCTACTAATTTCAATCCTAGTACCGATATTTGCCCTATTTTACTCCAACGTAAAAACGACTGCATTGTCCACACTAATATTAAAAAAAGGAAAACTTTGTTAAATAACATTCATTACAAAATGAATAGGCCCAAAAACTACTGGAACAATTTTACAAATTCTCTCACCATTCGAGAGCTACAATATCCACGAGTAACATATTAACTCCGTGTAGGTTCCGTAAGATATTTGAGTTTTTCGGACACAAGGTATAAAAAACAACCAGAAAAGTTACTTATTTTGCGTACGCTGCCTAAACTATAAACGATAACCATAGAATGTTGCAATTAATTGTAGTTCTTATAAATATCTACAAAAAGTCTGCGACACACTATACCTATCTATGTCAAGTGCCGTACAATAGCCATTAGACGAGCATCATGGTGCATTGGTAAAAACTACCTACTGCAGAATCGAGGTTGGCTAGTTCGAATCCGACCTGAGTACAAATATTTATGATAAGCATGAATGTTTGTATCTATTTACAAAAAAAGTATATATATCCGTTATCTAGTTACATACTCATCATCATCATCATCAGCTTATTGCAGTCCACTGCTGGACATAGGCCTCTTCCAATTTGCGGCACAACATCCGATGCTCCGCCTTCCGCATCCAGTCTTTTCCAGCAGCCTTTCTGGGGTCGTCTGACCATCGGGCTGGTGGGCGTCCTACACTGTGCTAACCAAGTCGCGTTCTCCACTCTATGACTTACTTGCTCCAGCTACCATTGGTCCTTCAGCAGATGGGGCCAGCCCATTACCACTTCAGCGAGCTTATTCTACGAGCAATGTCGGTAACCCCAGTTCTCTGACGCATATACTCATTCCTGATCCTTCAGAGATACCCCGAGCATAGCCCGCTCCATAGCTCGCTGAGCGACTTTAAATTTGTGGACTAGCCCCACCGTAAGTGTCCACCGAACTGGTCAAAGACTTTAGACTTCAGACGTTGCGGTATAGGTGAGCTGAAGACCCGACGCAGTTTGCCAAATGCAGCCCAACCCAGCTGAATCCTCCTTTCGGCCTCCTTCTCGAAGTTTCGTCTACCTAACTGGATAATTTGGTAGACGTATTTGTTTACGACTTAGAGAACTGACCCTTCGACGCTTATCGGTCCGGGCACGATATGTTCATTGAACATGACCTTGGTCTTGTCCAAATCATGCCCAAACCGACACGCCGGGAGGACTCGTCTAGGCTGCGCAGCATTCCGCTTATCTGTTCCAGCGACTCTGCTATTACAGCGATGTCGTCGGCAAATCGAAGACGTGATTCCAATCCAGGGTCTTGAAGACGTCCTCCAGAGCGTTGGCGAAGAGTTTGGGAGATATGACATCTCCCTGTCTTACACCTTGATTCAGCTCGATGGAGTTCGTCACCTGGTCCTGTATCTAGACAGACATCGTGGCGGTGTCATACAAGCATCTCAGTCAGTCTCCCAGTCAATCGACATTGCTGCAATGTATCCAAAACTGCCTAAGTTTCGATGGAGTCGAAGGCTTTTTCGTAATACACAGCGGGTGATTGTACTCCTCGGTCTTCTGTACAATCTGCCGAACAGTATGGATGTGATCCACGATACTAAAGCCTTTTCGAAACCCGGCCTGCTCCGGAGGCTGGAATTCGTCTAGTCTTGCAGCGAGACGATTCGTGACGACCCTCGAGAACAACTTGTAGATATGGCTCAGGAGTGAGATGGGCCTGTAGTTCTTCAGTAAGGTCTTATCACCTTTTTTGAAGAACAGCATCTCCGCACTCCTGGTCCAAGCCTGTGGTGTTATGCCCTGGTGTATGACGGAATTAAAAAGACTTACTAATTACTTTAGGATAGGAGTCCCGCCGGATTTTAGAAGTTCTGTAGTAATTGCTTATTGTTCTGGAGTTGCCCGAGAGCCGAACTAATCTTGCTTTCTGTAAAGTCGGGGATGTCCTCACTGTAGTGACGTGTTAGCGGGGCTCTGTGGTCATTCTCGCTGTGTCCCGACAGCTTGCTCATCCGTGTGGAATAAAGGAGCCTATAAAAAGATTCTATCTCCGACACGTCCATCCGCAGTTTATAACTTCGTCAGATGGGGCCTTCCAAGCTGCTGAGCGAAAATTTTCGACCATTTGTTGCGGTCGATCGCGTCGACGAAGGTCGCGCCGCATCAGCTTTCTAATACGCTGGTTTAGGCTTTTCCATTCTGACAAAGACAGCTGTTCGGATGGAGTTTCTCGCCTTTGCCTCATCAGCTCGAGTGTCTCAGCAGAGAGCTTGGACTCCTTTTTCTGCGATCTCGGGAACTACCTTTGAAACACTTTCCTCAGCGTGTTGACCACAGTGTCGGCTTTTTCGTCCATGTTGCCTGTGGTTTCCAGCAGGTCGAATCAATTTTTGAGTTCCGTTTGGAACTTTTCGGTTTCGGCTATTTGGAGTGGCGTAGGTCGGATAATAGACCCTATCATCCTGGTCTTTTCAGCATTCAAGTTAATATTTAGAGCCTCGAAGAAGTCGGTGATCACTTCCAGTATTGAACCTGTTGATCACAGAGACATCTCTAAATATATGCTTACTAAGCGTAATGATAAAATCTATCTCGTTCCTTGTTACATAATCGGGGCTTCGCCAAGTCCACCTCCTGTGGAGACTCTTCTTGAAGAATGAAATAATCAAGAAAAGCCCTTCAGACTCCAGGAAGTTAACCAGCATCTGGCCCCTGTGATTTCTACACCCCAAGCCCTATGGACCGATTTTTGTTTCGCCGCGTTCTTGTACTCCCACTTTGGCATTGAAGTCTCCCATAATAACGTTGTTTTGAGCCTTGACGGTACGACCGCTGCCTTGGCCGGGAATAGTGGGACCACCGTGAACTGGGGGCCGTTGCATTGGTGCTTTCATCGGGAGATTTCTGCCCATAGTCCCTACGCTGGGCAAACGGGTTGGAGGCCGCAGGGGTAAACCTTTTTTAGATAGGGACGCTGCTGCCCGCCCCTACCAAGAACATTTAAGTAGACCAACATTTAGTAATGGTTATACCGCCATTCTTCGGTGTTGTGCTGTGTAAGCTTGTCAGCCATATGTTTTTCTTTCGCTCCCGGCTGACTGAGAGTACAGTATTTACAGCATTTAGCATTTAGTGTTTAGCACAAGCATTTAGTAACATAGTTTGGAACTAGAGGGCGCTGTGTGCATTGTGTCCAGGATACTATTATTATGTTTAATCTTGATTTTTTTTTGAGCTACATTTAATTTTACTCATGCTATTAATCCATAACGAAATAAATTATTTCATCACTATACTCCGCCCACGATGAGAATGGTTTTTGGACATGTCGCGAACTGACATAGTTGGTGATGTCCGAAAGTATGATCAGTTGTATAAATCAATCGATATTTTGAAATCTTATTACATAATCGCTTACGCATTTTTTTCTGTTGTTCACCTATGACGTATTTGTTTCAAGAATAACACTCAACGACGCGTTTTAATTTTGAATATCTACAATGGAAAAATTTATATGTATAGATTACTTACTACTTACTTATTATTACTTACATACTAGTATTTAGGGGTCGTCCATAAATTACGTGAGGTGTTTAAGGGGGGGAGGGGGTCGAGTCAAATCTCATCTAATCTTACGTTGGAGAGAGGGGGGGGGTCTCGGCAAATATCACGCAATTTTTTTTCTGATGGAAACAAAAAAAAATTATACTATTTTGGTCTATTTAATCCAGATTGTACATTAAAGAGCATGACGGAAAGTCATTTGCTCCATTCTAATACGCCACTGCCTACCGATTCAACCGCTGAATAGTTTCATCAGCACGCCTTATGATATCTATTGCCCAAGTGTACGTGATGATTTAGAGAAAAGATGCTGCAGTACATGCGGTATTTACTTTGCATCTAGCACAAGAGCTGCAGAGTACAGGCGATCAGCCCACATTGCACCAGCTAAGCAAGCGCATATGTTCCGCAAAGTGCGACCCTCACGGATTGTCACAAGACGAGCTAATGAGTTACTTTGTACAAGGCTTAGAGTGGCTAGATCAGAACGAAGTTGAAGGAGCAGATGATTTTACTGAAAATCATATGGAAATGTTGGTTCCAATAGTCTCTCTTGAGACCGTGCATGATTCTCCATGGACTGAATTAGAGTAGATATTCTTTTTTTAATTACAGTATTTACGATTTAAGTATTCTATTGTTAAATTTTTATTACACTTATAATTAAACTCTCAGCAATATTGATTACTTAGTCTTAACTAGTCGTAAATAAAAGGACGATGCAAATTTGTTTTTTTTCTTTTTACATTATCAATCCAACGCGTTTACGTAAGAAACTCACATTTTGAAAAATCTCACGTGAGATTCGGGGATGGGGGAGGGGGTTGAATAAAATCTCACGACATCTCACCAGGGGGGGAGGGAGGGGCAGAAAATTTAAAAAAACACCTCACGTCATTTATGGACGCCCCCTTATTTCCATCGATTAAATACCGATTATCTATTTCTGTGGCACAATTTTAGAAATGGTTATTTTTGGCACGTCACTAAGTGGGCGGTGACTGTCCATGAAATACATTTTTTTTGTATTGTTGAAATGTATTTTGACCATTGACTTGTATATATGGACGAGACATATTGTTCTATACGTACAATTGCTTAAATAAATATTAGGCATTTGGACGACGCACACGTAAACATATATCTGTCTCGTTCTTACTCAGCACTGTCATAACAGTATTTCAGTGCGTACTATAAATTAAATGAATACGAAAATTAGATTTCTCTATTATACCTATTGACGCCAAAATTCCCGCAAAATATGGCGGATTTTTTGTCAGTTCAGCCAGTAAAATAATGTTGGGAAAAATTTTACCGACAAAATTTCTTTGCGGAGTTTTCTAAATAAATTAGTTTCATTTGGTAACGAGTAAAAACCTATTGTAAATACGCTAAATATGTAATAACTAACTGATATTAGACTGAAAGCCATAAGAGATGCATTTGTAACTAAAACAATGTTCTGAAGATGTTTCGTTTTGTTTATCACGCGGTCCCTTTATAAGTTCAAAATTTGATCTTGAATTCTTATTTATTGTGGGGCGCACCGATCTAGAGGTATGTTGCAGTAGTAATTTATTTACTTTAGAGTCAGCAACTTAATTAAAACAGTTTGTAAAATAGAGGTAAGTAGTCTAAGAAAAACATATACTCTTATATGGACATCCAAAACAGAATATTTAGCATAACAATATACTTACTTTTAAGTATTAATTCTACAAATAATTAATATTCAATTATATTTAATATAAAATTATGAAAGTAATTAGTTTAAGAAAAACATAACTTATTTTGATATCCAAAACCACATATTTAATTTAATTCTAAAAATAATTAATACTTAATAACGTTTTTATTAACATTAGCCTAGAACGTTTATCGATAAATAGATTTCTTCTGCGCAGCACTAAACCGCCATTTTATGCGGCCAAACCTCCGGGTACCTCTCTCACCGAACGAAACACGGCATGAGCCACTTTACGTCGATCTTCTGAGAGGTCGTGGTATTTCTGCGGTCGAGCCGGCCCATTTATGCAGCGAACTGCTCGGCTCTACGACTGTTTGATTGTGTTTTGCCAGAATAGCTAAATAAATTTTATACAACAGGTAGGTCGTCATCTCTGGCGAGTGTGTGAATGTTGGAACAAGCTGCTTGTAATTATTGACGACTGTATATCTCCTGTGTCGGATCTGATCATCTTATATCTCCAGACAGCAGACAGCATACTTTACAGTGAACCTATTCACTCAACACAGTCAGTTAATTCTTTCATGTCATATGAGCATATTTCCTTTTGATGTCATATGAGCTTCCCGGACATGGCATATTACTCACACAGATTGTAAAGAAACCCAATGCGAAATGTAAAATGATATCAGCAAAGGTTATGTAATTACTGAAGAATAGTGAACGAATTATTATAATTGGTCGGTTACTGTATAACGCTAAACTGTTTTTTTTCCAAGTCTTGGATGAAGGTGATGTCAGGAGCCTGTATGACAAGAATTATGATAGTCAAAGAAGAGAGTAGCGTCTAAGAATTGTGCCTCAGGGCCCTCTGTTCTCTGTTCTGACTTCGCGTGAAGTTATGTATGTACGTTTATTGTTCGCATTTTTTTTAATTCTGAAATTAAAATGCTTTACTAATTAATACAAGCACCTAGCGACATCTGTTACAAGAGGGGATAACACAATTGTGTTGGGGCAGTTATTATAATAGTTCCAATAAAATTCAATAGCTGGCGATATACTACCATGCCTATACATGAAGAGGTTATTTGTTAACGTATTTGATGTCATTAATTATCTCATAAATTCATGTTGTGTTTTCTCCTGTTAAGGAAAACTTATATTTAATAACTCACTTTTGGCTATTCCAAATAGTAGTAGGACGAAATAATTTATAAGCAGAGACGTGCTGCTAACTTTGGCTACAAACTTTGGCTACAAATTCGGAATTTAAAGTCGTGAAGTTACAAAAAAGACATGAAATGGATGTAAACTAAACACTGATATACTCACTAACAGCGTCGGTACTATCAAAGCTGGTATTGGTGTGAGCTGCGACGACTTCGCTGTATCGGCTCTCTATACACGGGGAGGTCCACTCCTGGCTCGTAACCCAGTTGGCTAGCCGCTGTAAAGGATCCGCTGTGGAGTTTTACATATATTCAATGAATAATGACTTGATAATACTCTGAGTTTTAAAATAACGTCAGAAAAACAGTTAGCATTTCAATTGGATTTATGATTCCCTTCTGAACGATATGACAACGTTAAGTGAACTTACAAACAGCAGAACTGGTCAATACTTGGCAGGCGGCAGGGATCTCCCCTGGCTGCGCGTACTGCACCAAATAAGCGAATGTCTCAGTTATTCCGAACCAGAAGAAAGTAGCTAAGTCCATGGGCTCCGCGGCGTCGATTTGGCTGCATGTGCTGAGGGAAGTAAACACTCATATTGTGTAGTAATTGGCGACTCAAGAGTATGGAAAGAATAAATACACGGCTGTGTAATAAGAGTGATCAAAGATATATGTGCTCATACAGATATATTTATTTCATTACTTGATGGTATAATTGGCTTAGGATCTTATTGGTTAGAAGAAATTTAGTGTCACATTTTTTAGGTTTAAAGTTAAAAATAAATATTGGAAAGCATTAAATGGAGCTGAGAAACCTTAAATTAGTCAAAACATGCAAATATAAATTAAAGTCATAGCCCAGTGGATGAAGGCGTACCCGTCCAGTAATCTAAGAGCCGGAGCGAATCTAGGACATTACTAACTTAAACATTTGGGAAACTGTCGCGGGCCCGCTCTGGGTGTCCAGGAGTTCCACCAGCCTCTCCATGCCCTCTTGTATGCTGGACAAACACTCTGCACTACCTTGAGAACTGATAGCTTCTGCAATTACCTCCAGGTATTCTGTAGGAACATGTAAATAAAATAAAAGTAATATGTTTTGGACTACTCATAGCACCATCAAATTTTTGAGCTCAATTTGTACTAAAGAATTAGACAGCCGATATTCGTACTTTCTTTTATTTAGTAAACTTATAGGTATATAACATTTGAGACATGTTTAAAATTACTTTTCAAAAAGCTAAACGGACTTCAAGAACACAAAGTCCAAAAAGTACCAAATATTTACAATTATCAGTTCTTATTGACGTTGGTGCTATACGCGCAGTTGTCAAAGCCACACGGCAAAATACAATACGGAGTAACTTTTTACCGGCACCGACTTGTGAAAATAAAAAAAAACATCTTTTCAAGAATTGTCTAAATCCTTAACCGTTTAGGAGTTGCGTAACGTCATCATAAGATCAACTGCATCAGCTGTTGATTTAAGCAAACAATATGTTACTCCTTCAAACTACTAATTAGTTTCCATCTACCAATAGCAGTTCGGTCTCCTAACTCCTAACTGATAAGGACTCTGTCTCTAAAATTTTCGGTGGTCGCCATCGATTTCTCCTGGATCTCATCATTAGAACCTGACCTGGTGAAAATTGTGACCAACTAGGAAGCTCCAACTTTCAAATAAAAAAGAAATTAAATAAAAAAAAAAAATCTTCATTTATCCAAGAGTTATGAGGTAATAAACATAAAAAAATCCTTCTTTTAGAAGGAATAAACTCCTTTTTGAACACGCACACACACCAATACTAGTATGGTCGGCCTGAGTGTGTTTGTGAATGTATACTATTGTATACACACTCAGGCTGACCACACCAGCATTTCCTTGGTCCCAGAAAGGGACACAGGGTATATTCGCTATACCCATTCCGGAGTCTTCATCAACAATGTAATTATTTTTTACCTGGAAAATTCTCTTGAGCAGTTATAGGCCCGCTGTCGGAAAATGCTGCGTCGACCAGGTGAGGGTATGCCAGTCTCATCCATGTCGCCATGCTTCCTGCGTATGAGCATCCAACTAGTGCCACCTTGGCATTTCTGTAATAGGAGATGTACAGTGAGGTAAGAAGAATTGTTTTGAGAGAAGAATTTTGAAGAAATTTATTGCACTCTATTTTATCTTATTTCTTGGCATGATATTAAATATATTATTCACTAACAAACTCCACCGAAATGGCTAGACCGATTGTGATGAAATTAGCTGTGCATTTTAGGTTTGAGAATGTTTCGGACGCGTCCGCGAAGGTTTAAAGGAAATATTCACATTCGCGAATGTGCAAAATCTAACATTCTTTACATCTGTAGTTCATAAAGTAAATAGCCTAGAACTGAGTTTTGGTAAATAGATAAAAACATCACGCAGTAGAGATACATCTAGATAGATAGATACGTCCAGGATTACGAACGTAATGTTGAACGATTGGTCTGCATTTAGGGGACAGAATGTTCGCCGGTATAGTGCGCCATTTTTCAGTAAGTACTCGTTTAAATGCTTACACCGGATGTTTTCTTGCTGTTGAGCTGCTCTAATTAATATTCAAACGCGAGTTAAGGTAAGTTTAGATAATTTTTAAAAGTTTTGAGATTTAACATTTCAACACGCGATTACATGTGATATAAGCCCGAATACTGAACTGCCACTCAAATATATAAGCGCTACTTAAGCGTTTAAGTAGCTGTCTAATTAGACAGAATACGTGAAATTTGAGCAGTGAGTAGCACTTTATTGATTGTCAGATTTGCGTGGCGGTTCAGTATTCGGGCGATAGCCTCGGTAAGCCCTAAATTATAGCGCTGCCAGTGGCAGAAAATAGAACTAAGATATACTTCGTGGAAAACATTACAAATACACACACATCATTATAATGACAATGTATCTGTACAATTAATTAAGGAGTTTAAAACTAGATGGCGTAAAAGTAGTTAAAACAAATTCTTCCATGTATTCTATTTCCACGAATCCTGTTCCAAGTAATAATCGGTAATGTGTATAAGAAACAATTATCGCAATATTTATTATGATAATACTAGAGTAAACTGATAGTTTTAAACACATTGTAGACAGTTTTAATCAAGATCAATTTTTTTCTCCTAATTTGATTATTTTACCTAATACCTTTACTTTCTTAAAAAAATATATCCGTCCGTCCCCAAGAAAGCGCTAATTGCAGTTAATTAAGGTCAATTGTGTCGAAGCGATGTAATAATGAGACAGAAATTTATTTTTAACGACACCTATTAACGCAATATATTTGATAGCATCCCGAATGCTTGACTATTATTCTAAGTAGGAATCGTTATCGCCTTTGTCCCTTGAATTTTAATATTTCCTAAAAATAGGGGACCCTTTTAAAGCTCTGCTTATATTCACTCAAATTATATTAAATAAAATTGAAAATTTAATTTGAATAATATCCAAATAAGTATGATAAATATAAAAAAAACTACATATCACATTTTTTTGTATAAAAGTGATGCTACTGCAAATTAACTATAGGTTTGTCGGCGCATACTCTTAACGCCATCTAGCATGCGTCGAGAGAAGTGCGCGTCGTAAAAGAAGCCCATTTTGTTATTAATCATCATTCGTATTCACACATTGTTAATCGCGTTACTCTTCTCCACTCGTCTCTCTTCCAAATTACACGTCTTATAAAACTAAACGTATTTTTTCTCACTTTCATCAATCATAATTTAAAACGAAGTAGAAGATTAGAAACCAATTATACGGACTAGATTTCATTTATCCATAGAAATACCATATATTTACTTATATACCTAATAGATTTGTACTGATCACTCGGTGCGTGAGATCGTTTTGAACTAATTTGATTTAATTTCACATTTGTAACGGGTGATAATACAATTACATTTAATATATCTAAAAAATCTGACCCCACCTGAATAATCCGTTACTGAACTGGTCACTCTTGACATACTGTATGAACTGGGCCAGGTCTCCGAGCGCCTGGTCTACCGTCAGGAAGCGAAGACCCGGTACGCTTGTGTCACTGGGAATTAAACAAAATATAAACATAATAATAACATAATAATAACCCTCTCAGAAGAATACAGCCTTTGAGGGCACTGAAAACACTTATAAAGTCCTACGGAGGTTGATAGATAAATAGATATTATTAATTTTTATGAGCCACCATTAAAATGATTCCTCATAAATGTCTGTTCTTTCCTTTAATGAGCTCCAATTTTTAATCGCGTACAAATTTTGCTAATGAGTTAATTACTTTCTCCGATTTCCTTCAATTAAAATAAATCCTATCTCATGAATTCAAAGCAGCCAACTCTATAACGGAGGCCAGAGGTCACAGGGACAATGAACAATTGACCCCACCATTAGTCAAGCGCCGGACGAGCTGTTAACACATCATGTGCACTGCGTAATTGAGTGACATCGTGTTAGTGTAATGCATTCAAAGTCACCATCGATCAATCTCTTATTATGATCCTCGGTGGTCTGCAGATCCCGCATCCCGCTTCTGAATCAAGACGAGACGTTTCGAAAAATTATGTGTCACAAATATCGGCAACCTCGTGTCCGATATATTATGGCAATAGGTTCCGCAAGCTATTGCGTTAGGGACGTATGAAACACCCCCGGACAGAAAAAGGGGTGCAGTTAAAAATAAGTGATAAGGCAGATCAGCATATAAATAATGAATACTGTTCTTATAAAATTAAGTTAGCTAACCTATCATAGCCCAGGAAGATTTTTATTCATCATCATCATCATTAGCCTTTTTGAGGTCGAGTGCTGGACATAGGCGCCACAGCTGCCGGTCCGCTCAATCATGGGGGGTTTTGCCATAATCGCCACGCGGCAGGCAGGTTGGCAGGCGGGTTGGCGATCGCAGTAGGCTGTATTTTCTTGAGAGAGAATGCTGCTGCCCATTCCTCTAGCTTTTCCCTTAGTCGCCTTTTACGACACCCACGGGAAGAGATGGGGGTTGCGGTATTCTAAGCCAGCGCCACACAACATTTTTTATTACGAGTATAAAAATATGGGGGAAGCCTACGTCCAGCAGTGCTAAACATGTTGATGATGATGATAAAAATATTGCTATATTAATTTAAGCAGGAGTAATATTCGTTATGTTATCTTGAGCTCGATAGAGTGACCGAGAGTGACCTCACTTTATGTTTAATATTATTAATAATAGTTATGATAGATATTATTTAGTAAAGACGAGTTCTAAAGATTCCAACTATCTCATCTCAATTTCATCCACTAGATAATCGAATCACGTAGACCACATTTAAGAGGGGGACATTTAAGTTTTCTTATAAACTGTGTATAACAATACAAACTGTAAACCCCTCTGCGAGGGTGGGAGAGGGGTGGGGGGGCTGTGTTTCTCAAGCAGTTCTCTTCTTTTCACACAAAACTGACTTTAATCCCAAAAAATATTATATAAATCGACGGGCAGTTAGGGGTGTCACGTTATAAAAACAATAAGAGATAATTTGAGGTATGAAACAGAGTTGTCGTCATAGATTGGAATGCTATGGAAAAGAGGAGAATAGAGAAGCATATGATGTCTAGTATTCGTATAAATCAGTAATTTTATACATATCACCAATTTGGGCTCAGGATAGGCTTGCATTAATTTATTTGTAAAATTTGATGAAAACACTCATAGTATCTTTGAACATTCTGCCCAGTCTCCAATTCATATAGGAAAGGAAGTAGTAACTCATGTGAATTATTGGAATATGAGTAACATAAACGCAACGCCTTTGTTACCCGAAGGTGTAGGCAGCGGCTGTTAAGCCTCGTCTCGCCGTTATGTTTACGTCCCAAATGGAATAGGTGGCGAATCTATTGCCATACTGGACACAAAGTTTTTCAGTCATCGATATTTTTTTTATAAATAATAATATCTTGGACACAAATCACACAGCGCCCTCTAGTTCCAAGCTAAGCAACTAAATGCTTGTGTTATGGATACTAGACAACGGATAATAATACATATATACTTTTCTTTTGTAAATACATACTTATAATACATAGAAAAACACCCAGACGCCACACAAAAATTCATGTTTGTCACAAATATTTGTGCTCGGGTGGGAATCGAACCCCCGACCTCGTTGCTGCAGCCGGTAGTTTTTTACCAATCCGCCACGAGGCTCGTCATATTTATCACACATAACTTCAGAAAACAATTTCGGAAAGTCATTCGTGTGAGCCAGTGTCAGGATTCGAACTCAGACCTCTGGATCAGAAGCCGTGTGCTCGACCACTGGGCCACCGAGACTTAATTTAAGAGACATTCAAACGGTCCAGCCGTTTAGGATAAAATTAAACAAACATTATTGATTATAAGGAATTTGAAAACCATTTAGTTATTTCAAAATCAAGTATAACAAAATTATGATGTGATTTGTCTTTCATTTCTTACTTTGTTTAACATCCTAATCGCTATCTATATCGCTATTAATACTATAAATGCGTTTGTTGTGAGAATGTATGTTTGTTACTCTTTCACGTAAAAACTACTGAATGGGTTTTGTTGAAACTTTACAACAGTATAGCTTTTTCCACGGCACAGGGCATCCTAGTGTGGGGTTCAGTGCTTTTTGTAATTTTAATGTAAATCACTACTTTTTCAATCAATACTTTTTGTTTAAATAAATAAATAAAGCTTATACATCCGATACAAAGGCTATAATTTATAAAAAAAAAAATGATGTGTAGTGATCAAAATATGGCGATAAGTGTCAAGAAAACTAGTCATAGAAGGAACGAAGTTGGATTGAAAGAGAGTGTCGGTGTAAAAGTAAGAAAGGGCTTGCTTCGTTGGTTCGGACATGTAGAAAGAATGGATGATGCAAGATTGCTTAAGCAGATATACAATGCAAAAGCCACGACACCACATCTTCCTTGACCAAATAAAACTACTGTTGGAGAAAGGTGATATTAGGAGTCTTAAATGTCTACATGCGTGGGAGTCGTGTAAGAATCGTGCCTTAGGGCGCTCTATTTCTGCATACTCCGCTAAGGATCGATCGTCTTCAATATTTTTTACACTTTGGGTATCGATGACCGAAGAAAGTGACGAAAGAAATGTCATCTGCAAACAAAACTATTTCATGATTGTCCAATACAATTAATTAATTATTAATGTCAGTAACAAATATCTCGTTTCAGCCACTAAATTACAGAGTAAAAAGCGAAATTATACAAAATACTTTATACTAGTAAGTACTTGCGGATGCCAACCCTACGTGATCCAATTCATGCATACTAAGATACAAATTTTCTTTAGCGTATAGTTTGAACCTTATACGCTTCCCCATAACAGTGTATCTCGGTTGTATAAGTTCCTATGGTATGTTGGTAAGAAATTAAAGAGATAATTAGCAAGGATTACAGTTAAGATATTAGGGTCAGCAAAAATGTTTTAGTTTCAGCGTATTGTTGGAAGGCTTTTTTTCAAATTGTGATATATTAACAAGGGAACTGATTAGCATTTTAATTTTGATGTAACCTTTTTTGTACCAGATAATCTGTAATGATGCTATTTTATTTGTTGGCAACCGTGGCTTATTATTAGGCTGAGGTAGTGTTCGACCGAATATCTCTTTTTGGCCGAAGCCGAAGCCGATTAATCGGCAATCTCCACAACCTTGGGCCGAAGCCGAAGCCGAAACCGAAGCCGAAGCCGAAGGTTATAAACTATTAGTAATTTAATAATTTTCTTTATTATCCACAGCTATTATAGAATATCGGCGTAAAGTGGCTCTTGCCGCTTTTTTCTCGGTGATAGAACTGACTCTGACGCACTGAACTAAGTGCAGTCCGGGCCCTCAGTCACTCACTCTTTTGTAACAGTTCGTTTAATTCCGACTGTTCTCGCCGAAGATGGATTTTGGCCGAAGGTGGCCGAAGCCGAAGCTTCGGTTGGACACTAGGCTGAGGGGACAAGGCTGGTAATTAACAATAAGCAAATAATTACAATAAATTGTAAAAAATAAACTTTCCCAACGTGACAACCCTTTAAAGTATACCAGTGGAGGATAGAAATGGCACATTACAGTTCTTCCGAGTGATTTGCTTGTGTTATGACGAATTAAATATTTTTGACTTCGTCACAGCGTTATTATTCCCCATAAGGTTTGTTGACACTGTCCTAAAGTAAGTATATTGAGTGGCCCGCTTCGTCTGCTGAACAATGTGGCTGACGACTGACACATCCTTGACACCACTGCGTGATGTGTAAGTTCCATTATAATAATATTAATTAACTACAAACAATGAAGTTCGGGCATTTATTGGTTATTAATAAGGACTCTGTGTCCGTGCAATATTTCGTTTTTTTAATAACGAGGATGCGGGTCACCGGCTGAAAGTTGAAAAGTGCCGCCCATGAACACACAGAAAACAGATACCATGTAATGACATACACATTAAGCTGTATACATTAGTAAAAACATCATAGAAGTAAACTTATGATGTGTTCGTGTCCAGTGAGCTGTGAGCTAGGAGGGACTCCGAGTGGCCACTAGCGCTATGAAAGGAGATATGGAAGGAGCGCACACTACAAGTATACAGTCGATGGCGGCATGTGAGCTGGCTCTCTGCCAGACCGCCTGTGAATTACTGCCCATATAAGCGTCTATAAACACGTGATGTATCGAAACTACCCGTTTTGTTGGTGTTATTAAATAATGATTACTATTATTCAACCCGCAGTCACATAGCTCAAACTTAAAACATCTGCCTCGCGTGTGTCGCTAGCTACTGCTACTGCTTCCTAAATAATGTGGAGTTTTGATTCTGATTTCAGTATATTTTATACTAAAATCACGATCATAACTCCACTTTGTTAATTTACACCAATGATCTTATGAATTTATTTTCGAAAGTTATGTGTGGTAAATATAGCTGATTGAAAATGTTGTGCCCAGTATGGCAATGGGTTCGCTACCTATTCCATTTGGGACGGAAACATAACGGCGGAAGTGTAGCTTTTGTATTATTATAATATGCATAAATTATAATAATATTATAAAACAATAAATTATATGTATTTAGACACTTTACACAATAAGGCAATATGTTGTGTAATTTTCAAACATATATTTGTAACATTCTAAATATGTAGGTTTTATGTGTCGATCAAACAAACCTACAGACACATGAGCTACATCAGTAGGTATTAGGGTTGTAATTGAGGAACTCCATAGATAAAAATAAAACTTTCCGTGTTGTATATCTAATAGCGGCTTCCAGTTCCAAAAAAACTATTATACAAACTGTGGCACTGATACGGAACTAACTTCCTCAATCACACCGAATATTGTATTACATCACACAAAAGCAATTATCACACCGTATCTCTCATTTGAATACAGTGGTCTATATTAGTAACGATTAGTGATTAGGACACGTTCACTATTACACGTCCGGAGATTGTCACAATTAATTAAAGTTATATGAATTTTAATATTAATGTAAGTTAAAATTTTCATTGCATTTTTTTTAACTATTTTACTATTGCAGTAAGGGATAAAAAATGTATTTGATAAGAAATTGGTCCCAATATAACATATTGTATAGAAGTTATCAGTACCTACTTCACTACATAGTATTAAACAAAGTCGTTTTCTCTGTCCCTATGTCCCTTTGTATGCTTAAATCTTTGAAACTACGCAACGGATTTTGATGCGGTTTTTTTCAATAGTTAGAGGGTGTCAACGGGGTGGTTTTGATCTCTAATTCATGAATAGTGTAGTGAAAAAAAAAGATAATTTTCAAGATTTAAAACTTTAATCGGAAACGCTGCCTGAACCCTAAGTGATAAATCAAAACAATGTACTACATTATTATACACCTTTAAAAAGTCTATAAAAAAGTCCGCGAGGGCATATGTCTATGTCTTAGGGATAACCCACAATGACCATTATTATTTTTTTACTTTTTACGAGAAATAATGGCTTATTTACGAAGCAATTTTAAACATTACAGCATTAATTTTCATCCAATTAAGTGTTAAATAGATTGTGCTTATAATATAGATTAATATAGCCATTTACAGCATGTAATTTAAACTAATATTTACGAAGATATTACAGTATTAACATAGCGGTACATAGCAGTTGCGTTTGCGCGCAAAAACGCGTGCCGATAAATAGCACAAATTGAACTTTTTAAGATCCAAGTATTACTAATTTATTTCTTTTGATGCGGAACGAAGTTCGCCGGGTCAACTAGTTACTTATAATACTTTACTTAAATATTATATAAAGGGAAAAGCTAGAAGAATGGGCAGCACTGCGATCGCCAACCCGCCTGCCAAGTGTGGCGATTATGGCAAAAACCCCCATGATTGCGCGGACCGGCAGTCGTGGCGCTCTATGGGCTCCCCCATGTCCAGCAGTGGACCTCAAAAGGGCTGATGAATGATGATGAGGCTGATGATGATGACTTATATATTTTACTTTAAGTTCAAAGGATATTTTAGAAAATTTAAGCGACAGACAAACAGAAAATTCACTTTTACCCCGCTACCACACATAGCTATTCGCCGTTCGCGTTCGCGTTGCCGCGATGTTATCATCTATGTCCACACACAGCTCTACTCGCGCGAATATTCGTGCAAATATTCGCGCAAATATTCGCGACACGCCGAACTTGGATAATAGGGCTGTCGATATTTTTAAATATATCAATTTCGGGCTTTGATGTATCGAAAAATTACATAAAAATCTAGGAACATGTGCTGGTACTATACTACTCATAATTGATTACAAAGTTAATACACTCAGTGATTTTTATTTTGCATTGTATGTCCGTAAGTGTGTATATTCTGGAATCTTAGAACTTAATTTTGAAGTAGATATCTTCAAAAGATTAAGCTGAAATATTGTATACACGCTGAGTTTCGGATGAATGAGCTGGCTCGACCAGTGAAGTACCACTACCTGTCATCCGGAGATATTTCCAATGCAATATGGGTTTAAATGAAAGGCTTATTGTAACTCGTGAAATAATATGACATCACTTTTTATATAATATGTCGGAGCAGATATTTTAAAGCATTTCTACAGTATGGGGATCAAATTATAGGTAGTTGAGAGTAACTTGAAAAATAATATTACTTCATTAGCAATCAAATAGGGTATATTATCCAAAATAGGGTTGCAGTTATTCTACTAGATTCTACTCAGACCAGGACAAATATTTATACTCGAGTGGTGATCGAACCCGCCAATCTCGTTTCCACAGTTGGTAGTTTTGTGAATGCACCGTCGTAATGTAAGTATGATATTATCTATAGCAATAGTTAAAAATATCGATATGTCGAAAATCCGATATTTTAAACAGCCCTAGCCGACTGCGCTGGGATCGCGCGAGTAATGTGGTCAGCCACTCGCGTTCACATTGCCGGAATGATTCGCGGCATGACGAATAACGCGTCTACACTACGTCCCTGCCTCTTGCCCTCGCTATTCGTCGAATTATTCGTCGAGTGTATGGTAGTGGTATTAAATTTATTTGTAAGTAAATGGCTTGTTAAAAGTGCCTTATTGAAAGGTATCTTTCGTAAACATTTCTTATATGCATAGAAATTGATTTACATTCTGTATCACAAATGTTGTTTTTCTTTTCTATTCTTCGTAGAAGTTGAGTTTAAGATATTTATCCATAACTTCATTTCTTTAAATCATTACATAGACATCATTCCAAATACTTGAACGTATATTTCGATTCGGTGTAATAGATACCCAACTTGGCACAGTCACAACACAAAGCGGTTAACGTTACGTTTATGGCAGCCGATTCGATTCTGTGTCAGTACAGTAGGTATTGTTTAATTGGTACTAAACCTACTGCATTGGTATAACGTGTATATTATATTGTGAGCCCGTTGATGTGAATCACCGATAAAATTGAACAGGTTCTCGTCCTCGCTGTGACCACACGAACATATCAAGTATGACCATTTAATATGACTCATTATAATATCAAAGGAAACTAAACAAGATATTATCGAAACAGAAAATGAGAGATCTTCTAAATAATGATGATGATGAGAGGTGTGATCATGAAATCTGCCCATCAACTGGACATTACAAAATGAGAGATCTTCTAAATAATGATGATGATGAGAGGTGTGATCATGAAATCTGCCCATCAACTGGACATTACAAAATGAGAGATCTTCTAAATAATGATGATGATGAGAGGTGTGATCATGAAATCTGCCCATCAACTGGACATTACAAAATGAGAGATCTTCTAAATAATGATGATGATGAGAGGTGTGATCATGAAATCTGCCCATCAACTGGACATTACAAAATGAGAGATCTTCTAAATAATGATGATGATGAGAGGTGTGATCATGAAATCTGCCCATCAACTGGACATTACAAAATGAGAGATCTTCTAAATAATGATGATGATGAGAGGTGTGATCATGAAATCTGGCCATCAACTGGACATTACAAAATGAGAGATCTTCTAAATAATGATGATGATGAGAGGTGTGATCATAAAATCTGCCCATCAACTGGACATTACAAAATGAGAGATCTTCTAAATAATGATGATGATGAGAGGTGTGATCATGAAATCTGCCCATCAACTGGACATTACAAAATGAGAGATCTTCTAAATAATGATGATGATGAGAGGTGTGATCATGAAATCTGCCCATCAACTGGACATTACAAAATGAGAGATCTTCTAAATAATGATGATGATGAGAGGTGTGATCATGAAATCTGCCCATCAACTGGACATTACAAAATGAGAGATCTTCTAAATAATGATGATGATGAGAGGTGTGATCATGAAATCTGCCCATCAACTGGACATTACAAAATGAGAGATCTTCTAAATAATGATGATGATGAGAGGTGTGATCATGAAATCTGCCCATCAACTGGACATTACAAAATGAGAGATCTTCTAAATAATGATGATGATGAGAGGTGTGATCATGAAATCTGCCCATCAACTGGACATTACAAAATGAGAGATCTTCTAAATAATGATGATGATGAGAGGTGTGATCATGAAATCTGCCCATCAACTGGACATTACAAAATGAGAGATCTTCTAAATAATGATGATGATGAGAGGTGTGATCATGAAATCTGCCCATCAACTGGACATTACAAAATGAGAGATCTTCTAAATAATGATGATGATGAGAGGTGTGATCATGAAATCTGCCCATCAACTGGACATTACAAAATGAGAGATCTTCTAAATAATGATGATGATGAGAGGTGTGATCATGAAATCTGCCCATCAACTGGACATTACAAAATGAGAGATCTTCTAAATAATGATGATGATGAGAGGTGTGATCATGAAATCTGCCCATCAACTGGACATTACAAAATGAGAGATCTTCTAAATAATGATGATGATGAGAGGTGTGATCATGAAATCTGCCCATCAACTGGACATTACAAAATGAGAGATCTTCTAAATAATGATGATGATGAGAGGTGTGATCATGAAATCTGCCCATCAACTGGACATTACAAAATGAGAGATCTTCTAAATAATGATGATGATGAGAGGTGTGATCATGAAATCTGCCCATCAACTGGACATTACAAAATGAGAGATCTTCTAAATAATGATGATGATGAGAGGTGTGATCATGAAATCTGCCCATCAACTGGACATTACAAAATGAGAGATCTTCTAAATAATGATGATGATGAGAGGTGTGATCATGAAATCTGCCCATCAACTGGACATTACAAAATGAGAGATCTTCTAAATAATGATGATGATGAGAGGTGTGATCATGAAATCTGCCCATCAACTGGACATTACAAAATGAGAGATCTTCTAAATAATGATGATGATGAGAGGTGTGATCATGAAATCTGCCCATCAACTGGACATTACAAAATGAGAGATCTTCTAAATAATGATGATGATGAGAGGTGTGATCATGAAATCTGCCCATCAACTGGACATTACAAAATGAGAGATCTTCTAAATAATGATGATGATGAGAGGTGTGATCATGAAATCTGCCCATCAACTGGACATTACAAAATGAGATATCTTCTAAATAATGATGATGATGAGAGGTGTGATCATGAAATCTGCCCATCAACTGGACATTACAAAATGAGAGATCTTCTAAATAATGATGATGATGAGAGGTGTGATCATGAAATCTGCCCATCAACTGGACATTACAAAATGAGAGATCTTCTAAATAATGATGATGATGAGAGGTGTGATCATGAAATCTGCCCATCAACTGGACATTACAAAATGAGAGATCTTCTAAATAATGATGATGATGAGAGGTGTGATCATGAAATCTGCCCATCAACTGGACATTACAAAATGAGAGATCTTCTAAATAATGATGATGATGAGAGGTGTGATCATGAAATCTGCCCATCAACTGGACATTACAAAATGAGATATCTTCTAAATAATGATGATGATGAGAGGTGTGATCATGAAATCTGCCCATCAACTGGACATTACAAAATGAGAGATCTTCTAAATAATGATGATGATGAGAGGTGTGATCATGAAATCTGCCCATCAACTGGACATTACAAAATGAGAGATCTTCTAAATAATGATGATGATGAGAGGTGTGATCATGAAATCTGGCCATCAACTGGACATTACAAAATGAGAGATCTTCTAAATAATGATGATGATGAGAGGTGTGATCATGAAATCTGCCCATCAACTGGACATTACAAAATGAGATATCTTCTAAATAATGATGATGATGAGAGGTGTGATCATGAAATCTGCCCATCAACTGGACATTACAAAATGAGAGATCTTCTAAATAATGATGATGATGAGAGGTGTGATCATGAAATCTGCCCATCAACTGGACATTACAAAATGAGAGATCTTCTAAATAATGATGATGATGAGAGGTGTGATCATGAAATCTGCCCATCAACTGGACATTACAAAATGAGAGATCTTCTAAATAATGATGATGATGAGAGGTGTGATCATGAAATCTGCCCATCAACTGGACATTACAAAATGAGAGATCTTCTAAATAATGATGATGATGAGAGGTGTGATCATGAAATCTGCCCATCAACTGGACATTACAAAATGAGAGATCTTCTAAATAATGATGATGATGAGAGGTGTGATCATGAAATCTGCCCATCAACTGGACATTACAAAATGAGAGATCTTCTAAATAATGATGATGATGAGAGGTGTGATCATGAAATCTGCCCATCAACTGGACATTACAAAATGAGAGATCTTCTAAATAATGATGATGATGAGAGGTGTGATCATGAAATCTGCCCATCAACTGGACATTACAAAATGAGAGATCTTCTAAATAATGATGATGATGAGAGGTGTGATCATGAAATCTGCCCATCAACTGGACATTACAAAATGAGAGATCTTCTAAATAATGATGATGATGAGAGGTGTGATCATGAAATCTGCCCATCAACTGGACATTACAAAATGAGAGATCTTCTAAATAATGATGATGATGAGAGGTGTGATCATGAAATCTGCCCATCAACTGGACATTACAAAATGAGAGATCTTCTAAATAATGATGATGATGAGAGGTGTGATCATGAAATCTGCCCATCAACTGGACATTACAAAATGAGAGATCTTCTAAATAATGATGATGATGAGAGGTGTGATCATGAAATCTGCCCATCAACTGGACATTACAAAATGAGAGATCTTCTAAATAATGATGATGATGAGAGGTGTGATCATGAAATCTGCCCATCAACTGGACATTACAAAATGAGAGATCTTCTAAATAATGATGATGATGAGAGGTGTGATCATGAAATCTGCCCATCAACTGGACATTACAAAATGAGAGATCTTCTAAATAATGATGATGATGAGAGGTGTGATCATGAAATCTGCCCATCAACTGGACATTACAAAATGAGAGATCTTCTAAATAATGATGATGATGAGAGGTGTGATCATGAAATCTGCCCATCAACTGGACATTACAAAATGAGAGATCTTCTAAATAATGATGATGATGAGAGGTGTGATCATGAAATCTGCCCATCAACTGGACATTACAAAATGAGAGATCTTCTAAATAATGATGATGATGAGAGGTGTGATCATGAAATCTGCCCATCAACTGGACATTACAAAATGAGATATCTTCTAAATAATGATGATGATGAGAGGTGTGATCATGAAATCTGCCCATCAACTGGACATTACAAAATGAGAGATCTTCTAAATAATGATGATGATGAGAGGTGTGATCATGAAATCTGCCCATCAACTGGACATTACAAAATGAGAGATCTTCTAAATAATGATGATGATGAGAGGTGTGATCATGAAATCTGCCCATCAACTGGACATTACAAAATGAGAGATCTTCTAAATAATGATGATGATGAGAGGTGTGATCATGAAATCTGCCCATCAACTGGACATTACAAAATGAGAGATCTTCTAAATAATGATGATGATGAGAGGTGTGATCATGAAATCTGCCCATCAACTGGACATTACAAAATGAGAGATCTTCTAAATAATGATGATGATGAGAGGTGTGATCATGAAATCTGCCCATCAACTGGACATTACAAAATGAGAGATCTTCTAAATAATGATGATGATGAGAGGTGTGATCATGAAATCTGCCCATCAACTGGACATTACAAAATGAGAGATCTTCTAAATAATGATGATGATGAGAGGTGTGATCATGAAATCTGCCCATCAACTGGACATTACAAAATGAGAGATCTTCTAAATAATGATGATGATGAGAGGTGTGATCATGAAATCTGCCCATCAACTGGACATTACAAAATGAGATATCTTCTAAATAATGATGATGATGAGAGGTGTGATCATGAAATCTGCCCATCAACTGGACATTACAAAATGAGAGATCTTCTAAATAATGATGATGATGAGAGGTGTGATCATGAAATCTGCCCATCAACTGGACATTACAAAATGAGAGATCTTCTAAATAATGATGATGATGAGAGGTGTGATCATGAAATCTGCCCATCAACTGGACATTACAAAATGAGAGATCTTCTAAATAATGATGATGATGAGAGGTGTGATCATGAAATCTGCCCATCAACTGGACATTACAAAATGAGAGATCTTCTAAATAATGATGATGATGAGAGGTGTGATCATGAAATCTGCCCATCAACTGGACATTACAAAATGAGATATCTTCTAAATAATGATGATGATGAGAGGTGTGATCATGAAATCTGCCCATCAACTGGACATTACAAAATCTGTTTGAATGAATTTCTTAGATTAAAACAACTTTTAGGATTATATCGCGTTTATTTATTATTTATTTATATTTATTTCCCGACGTTTCGAACTCTTTACAGAGATCATTTTCACGAGTGACGAACAAAAAGATGGTAGTTGATCAAAAGCTATTTTCATTGATACAGAGAGCACCCACTTTTTGGAAATAAAAATCAAAAAGTTGATGGTTAGGAATATGATTTTTACTATTGGTAACCCACATCAGACCATGAAAACAAAAGTTAAATACTTAATTATAAGATGTATTCACCAGTTGTTATTATTTAATTATTAGAAAATTATCTTATTTTTCTAAGTTGGTTGAAATCAAAGTATAACTATTATTAAATATTGATTGATTTTAAATTTAAATGTAAAGTATTTGTTAAAAATCTACCACTGGGTCAAAAACGCGGCCAGTCCTGAGAAAGACCCAGCAAGAAAACTCAGCGGCTGTTCTTCAAACTGATTATGAGTGAGATTCGCGAAAGTCTTAGAAATAAATATGAATGAATTTCTTTCAGAGCATCACCCTTCGATTAAAGTTGATACTAAATCGGTATCGATAGTATTGTTTTCGTGTCGTGGGACCAATTGATAGTAAAGTGCATTGAAAAGGTTTACCACCATAAATGTACCTACTTAAATCTACCACCCATACTGACAAACTCTACCAACTACTACCCATACTGACAAACTCTACCAACTACTACCCATACTGACAAACTCTACCAACTACTACCCATCTGACAATTCATTGCTTGGTCGAATAAAAGAAGACGAAACTCTTAGAAACATTATTTTTGATTAAAAGAAAAAAAATCTGTTCGATAGTTTTATGACACCGTTCTTTGGTCTTAGTAACTGAAGAGTTCCACTATACTACCTATCTCAAGATTGGTTCACTGGAACAGAGTAGATTCAAATTGAAATGAGCATATAAATTAGTCAAATAACAATCAGAATTGAGTGTCCTCATTTTTTGAAGTCGGTAAAAATTAAAACCTAATCAAAACTTTAACGTATTGTTATATAGGTGCTCTAGGGAGAATATAGTGGCGTGATGTCTGTTAAATTTTAATTAGCTCGCAACTAAGACTTTGTGATTAGCCTTATACGGTATTTTAGTATTTTCCCCTTCAGCAACATAATATTTAATGAAATATTCTTGTTTGTATAAGGTGATTAAATATGACTAAACTGGTTAAAGGAAAATGTTATAAAAAAGCAAGCGGTCTTCGTTCTCATCGCTGCTCGTAATATCTGTCAAACCGCACGAATCATTAGTATATTACTTAGAGCGTTAATTATAAAATGTAATTAACTTTTAAATTATATTTTATAAAATTATTTTATTATATATATTATAATTAAATTAAATTATAAAATTTAATTAATTAAAATTTAATTTAGTTTATATGATAAACTTATTTGCATGTTTATGTGGAATATAGCACAAATTTAGTAATATAGAATAGTAATGTAGTCGGAAGACATTGTATAAGATATATTTTTCGTCCAAAAGTAAAGTCACTATAATAGCGCTGTGTTGTTTTTTATTAATATCTTGGACACAATTCACACAGCGCCCTCTAGTTCCAAGTTAAGCAACGGATATTAATACATATATACTTTTCTTTTATAAATACATACTTATAATACATAGAAAACCACCCAGACGCCACACAAATATTCATGTTTGTCACAAATATTTGTGCTCAGGTGGGAATCGAACCCCGACAGACCGTTTTTATTAACGTAACGATGTTATTGTAACTCACGCAAAAGGTCTCGTCTGTCCGTAGAATCTGTGTTCAGTATAGAACAGTGCACCGTTAATCCTCTGCGCCAGTTCCCAGGCGAGCCCAGCTCGGGCCCAGCCCGGGGAGATGGCCCACTCGCCGCCCACAAAGATCACTATGTTCTGCTCCTCATTGTTTTCATATACAAATTCATTATTGTAGTAATAACGCTGAAAATAACAAAATAGGTACTTTTAGTTCGCCTACCGACATCAACAAATGCCGTAATGTGCCTTCAAATAATAAAGTAGTAGTAGTAAAAAAGCTAGTAATCTCAGACTCTGCAGTAAGGGTTACTACGCAATTGTGAATTTCCTTGAGGACCGAACAGAGTGGTGTTGAGCGGCTCCTCATACAAGATGGTATTGTATAATTGGTCAGCAGCTCGTGGAAGTTGTTGCAACTCTTTGTATGTCAGGGTAGTTCATTTTTTTTTCCATAATTCTTCTTTATTTCCAACTACTTATAACTATTTCCAACTACCTTTAGCCCGTTGCTTCACGTTTCAATAGTTTAGTACTTAGTGTGAATAATATTAGTATACCTACTCATAACATAACATAACTTCACGCCTTTTTCTGCGCGAAGGCGTAGGCAGCGGCTGTTAAGCCTCGTCTCGCCGTTATGTTTACGTCCCAAATCGAATAGATGGCGAACCTATTGCCATACCGGGCACAAAGTATTGAGCCTCGAGGCCATCATCATTTTGGCCTTTATAATGGTCAGCCTATTATAAAAATCATTACCACTTATGTATCCAATATAACTTCCTAAATGCAATAGTACCAACTACCAATGGTCCAGAATACAAGGCCTTCAGAGTAAAAGGCCCGTGCTAAGCCAGTAGGTTTCCGGGAAGACAATCATGTTTTATACAATTTATAATTCTTCTCACCATTCTGAAGGTATTGGTGTCGTATGCCATGAAATGGTTGAGTCTGACACCATCGAGCCATCCTTCAACGGGAGTGTTCCTGGACATTGGCGCTGGAGGCGGAGGCTCTCGAGTATGGAGGGACCATCCTGGTGGCACGAGTAGCAGCAGGGCTCCAATCACCAGGAACTCTGTAACACAATTTCCTAAACAGCATGACGACCATAGATATCGCAGCTTAGAGCACGTTGTACTAGTACACAACCTTCATAGTGACGTAGACAGACAACTGATTGTAACAAACCACGACCCTTTCACACTTCACTCACTTCTCTGAGTTTATAACTCTTGTCCTATTGTGTAGATAGGACAAGAGTTAAGCTCCTCCAATTTTATATTTTCTTTCCTTACCTCGTTATCTTGTAAATGACAGGTTGCTTTACTAAACAAAGGTCTATAAAAACAGACTTTAAAACACTAAAAACTTAAATAAATTACTTACGCATATTTCCAAGTTATTTGTACTGAACGATGTCTGATAGAGACGCGTGCGGACACGATTATTAGTCTACTTAATGCAAATTATCTATTGAATGTGAGATAACATTATAATCAAATAATTATTGATAAGTATTGATAAAAAAATAGTATTAGCCACAATAGATTACAACTGGTTGCACTAGGTTGAGATTGTTTGTTAAATTAAATTAGGACGGACAGATAGACAAAAAGTAGAAGGACAATTTTAGTAAGTAATTAGCATAGTGTAATGTTTATACTATATTCTACGTATGTTAGTATTAGATGTACTACTCTGTGTAAAAAGTATCGGGTATATGTCAATAAAGAGACCCGCGTAAAAGAGGTCGTTCTAATTTTTTTACTGCATGTTGGTAGCACTGTACTGATTTAGCGCGCAAAATTTGAACGGGATCTGTCATTTAATTTGTTTTAAACTAAACTTTTTGTTGGTCATAGTTTTGAGTCCTCGGCGATTTTTACAATGGAAAATATTGTTGAACAAAGAGTGTGCCTTAAATTTTGTGTTTCGAATGATATTTCATGTGGTGAATCACTAAAAATGTTGCGAAATACCTACGGCGAATCATGTATATCGAAAACGAGGGCTTATGAATGGTATAAAGCTTTTAAAGAAGGCCGAGAAGTAGTAGTAGACTTGCCTCGTTCTGGTAGACCTTCAACCGCTACGACCAAAGAAAACATCGACAGAATCAAGAAGCTAGTGCTCGAAAATCGATGTATTAGTCTGAGAGAGTTGGCTAGTGAGGTGAACATATCTTTTAAGTCCGTCCACAATATTCTCATTGACATTTTAGGCATGAAACGCGTCGCCGCTCGACTAGTTCCAAAAGAGCTCAATTTTGTTCAAAAAGGGCAGCGAAAGCATGTCGCTGAAGACATGGTTTCCCGAGCTTCTACGGATCCGACCTTTATGAAACGTATTATACGTTTAACTGGCGACGAGACATGGGTTTATGAGTATGATATGCAAACAAGCCAACAGTCTTCAGAATGGCGTCTCGAAAACGAGCTGAAACCCAAAAAACCGCGGCAAAGTCGCACCAAAATCAAGGTGATGCTGACAGTTTTTTTTGACTACCGTGGTGTGATTCACTCCGAATTCCTTCCAGAGGGAGAAACAGTGAATAAAGAATATTATTTAGGCGTCATGAAGCGTTTGCGTGAGAGTATCCGCCGAAAACGTCCAGGTTTGTGGCGACACAACTCATGGATGCTGCACCATGATAATGCACCATCACACACAGCCATTATAGTGAAAGAGTTTTTAGCGAAAAATTCAACAAACGTTCTCGACCAAGCACCCTATTCACCTGATATGGCTCCGTCTGACTTTTTTTTAATTCCCAAGTTAAAATCACCACTTCGAGGAAAACGTTTTGAGTCAATAGAAGCCATAAAAGAAAATTCGCTGAATGAGCGGCCATACCGCAAATAGCCTATGAAAAATGTATGGAAGACTGGGTGAAGCGGTGGAGATGTTGTATTGCAAGCGATGGGGCCTACTTTGAAGGCGATAAAATAAATTTAGATGAATAATTTGTATTTTTTGTTTTATTGACAATTTCCCGATACCTAGTACACAGAAGGTATGTTGGTGTGTAAGTAGTAATATGTTAGTAGATTTGAAAGGTCTCGGTGGTCCAGTGGTCGCTTTTGAATCAAATATCAAGATGTCGCGGGTTCAAATGCGGGCTCACACAAACGACTTTCGTCTTTCAAGCATTTATGTCTTTCCAAAGGTTGCCTGGAAGAGATTGCTCATAGCGATAAGGCCGCCCTTTGTACTCATAATTTTCAGACCTTTTCTATATTCTAATTGATATTTAATGTTTATGATACAAATAAAGAGTTATCTATCTATCTATCTATCTTCTCGAAATTGTTTTCGGATGTTTTGTGTGATAAACGTCGATTCCTAAAAACGTTGTACCCGATATGGCAATACGTTTACCACCTTTTGGGACGTAAACATAACGGCGAGACAAAGCTTAACAGCCACTGTCTATAGCTGAAGAAAAAGGCGTGAAGTTATGTTTAGTATTATATTAGAGTCACCTCCTATCTCTTCCCGTGGCTATTGTAAGTCGGACTCGCATCATAATACTTCGCGAAGCTTAATGGTACAGTATTACAGTATCGTGTTAGAATCTTGTTCAAAGCATTGAAATAGGTTTTGGCACCTGCTACATCCAGGTCTAGAAAAGTGAAAATTTATCCGCCATGTAAAGACTCATTAAAACAAAGAATTGTTTAGTAAGGACCAGTTATTTCTATGCACCAAATAGAGTAACTTGTATTATTTGTGTTGAGCTAGAGGAATGTGTTCACCCCTCACCTCGGAGGTGGACATTCCGAAGGACAGTTGCTACTGTTGTTGGTGGCGCAGATCACGTAGATGATGTCTGAGTCACTGGACACGGATCTCGACTGCGAAAAATGCCGTAACTTTTTGTTAACAATCAATATGTTTTGTTCAATTTTACGTTTACGTATATTACGTAAACGTAAAATTCTATTCTAGTTCGTATAGATCCTTGTACTGCAACTAACTACTCTATGTATCATTGGTCGGCGTGCGCCACTGCGAGTGACTCACCCACTGCCCACTACCTACTCACTACTGTACAGCATGAATCAGACCCCGAGCCCAGCGTACCGCCCAGTGCCCTTATTGTAAATGCAAATTGTGTAACGTGATTGTGGTACAGTCAAATATAATTATTTATAATGCTCGATGGGACATAGATTACACTTGATTTAATTCAGAAGGGCGCCTTCATTATTTTCCTCGAACTATTATCGCACCTGACATACATGTGCTATAAGTTCGACACTAGTTATATAATTATCATGTTGTTTACATGATAAAAAAGAACAA
Organism: Euproctis similis; assembly: GCA_905147225.2. Classification (NCBI taxonomy): domain Eukaryota; kingdom Metazoa; phylum Arthropoda; class Insecta; order Lepidoptera; family Erebidae; genus Euproctis; species Euproctis similis. The sequence goes on along the minus strand of LR990105.1, from coordinate 386,562 downwards.
TAGACACTTACTTTTTTATGGAATAGGAAAGCCGCCCATGGACACCAGCAACACATATTATAGTGTAACCGTTGCGTTGCCGACCTTTAAGGGAGTACGATAGGAAAGGATGGGAAAAGCGGTGGGCCTACAGGTAACTCTCTCACCGAACGGAACGCGGCATGAGCCACTTTACGTCGATCTTGTGAGAGGTTGTGGTATTTCACCGATCGAGCCGGCCCATTCATGCAGCGAACTGCGTGACTCTACAGTGAACTGTATGTACCAGTACTGTAGTATAGGAGTACCTACTCTATTCAAAAGCACTTCTTTGTGTTTTATTTAATTCACTGGCATAATTTGTTTTTGATAATATGTATTTGTTGACCTTTGTACTGGAATGTAAACATCAATTAAATACAGTAGAAACTCTTTTATCCGGCCCTCAGTTATACGGATTCGCGATTATCCGGACTACTAACCGCCAACCAACAATTCGAAATTATGCAAGCATAAACGAGTCGGAGCTTGCATATAGACGTGGAAACTGATACAGGAGCATCTCATGATGTAGCATTTCATGCCCTGGAAAAAGCTTTCAAGTGGTTTGAAAATGATAAACAGAGATACTGTGAGTTACTACAACTGAAACGATTGTTGTCAAATATCACCAATGAAGGGAAATAGTTTCTTACATCAAATGACAAACACCGATTTACATGTAACAAATATCTAGAGATTTTTAATAAGCACTTAACATTATTCTTCGTCTATTCGATTATCCGGATATTCGTTTATCCGAATGCCTATCGACAGCAATTAGTCCGGTTAATCGAGTTTCTACTGTATTTAAATTTGATTAAATTAATTCCTCACTCATCAGGAAAATATAATATTATTTTTCTCGAATATCTCGAAAGAACATAGAATTACCAAAAATGTTATTCTGCCTACTGTGCAAGTCTTTAGTTTGTATATTAATTTAACTAGACGCTCTATTCGATCATAGCGAGCAGTATATCGGATTCTTTAGAACAATTGAAATCAATGAATCTTTAAGCAGCTGTTAGTATTAATTTTTATCCGAATCGCAATTTAAGTTTATTGTAATAAATAATATGCGATGTGTGTAGCCTTCAAACATAGTGTCGCTCCACTCCGCTCCGCTCCGCTCCACTCCGCTCGGCTCCACACCAAGTATCTGATCGTGAGAAACACTACACTTCCTAGTTTGTGAAGACATGTTTCAATATTTGCGCCGGCCGTGCACACGTATTGCTATTGTTAAGGGTTATTACATACTTTGCAAAAAATATACAACAGTTTATATGACAGTAATTGTGTTTTTCATACAATAATAATATGGAGTTTGTTTGGTTAAAAGAGCTAATCTCAGGCAATAGTTACACGAAATAATTTTGACTAAGTGAGGCGTTTTTATTAATATATAATAATTAATAGCATTATAGTATGTATAATACGCGTATAACATTTATAACTTACTACCTGGGGGAGTGGGGCAGTGGTAGAGCCACGTAGGTAGATAGATTGCATTGGGCCAGCTCAAGCGGTGAAATATCACAACCTCTCAGAATATCAACATGTAGCGTTTCATATGTTGAGAGAGGTATTCGTATCCTCTCTTTCCTTTCCCTCCCCACCCCACTCCCATAATGGTCGGCAACGCAACTGTAATACTATCTGGGTTGCAGTTGTCCATGGGCAGCGCTGGTTGCTTAACATCAAGTAACTTACTTGCTCGTTTGGGGGCGGGCAAAAAATATAAATATTATACAAATTGAATTCACATCTTCGGTTTGCCGACGACATCGTTGTAATGGCAGAGTCGCTGGAACAGTTAAGCGGAATGCTGCGCAGTCTAGACGAGTCCTCCCGGCGTGTCGGTTTGGGCATGAACTTGGACAAGACCAAGGTCATGTTCAATGAACATGTCGTGCCCAGACCGATAAGCATCGAAGGGTCAGTCCTCGAAGTCGTAAACAAATACGTCTACCTAGGCCAAGTTATCCAGATAGGTAGACGAAACTTCGAGAAGGAGGCCGAAAGGAGGATTCAGCTGGGTTGGGCTGCATTGGGCAAACTACGTCGAGTCTTCAGCTCGCCTATACCGCAATGTCTGAAGACCAAAGTCTTTGATCAGTGCGTCTTACCTGTGGGGCTCACGTGGAAAGGTGGACACTCACTGTGGGGCTAGTCCACAAATTTAAAGTCGCTCAGCGAGCTATGGAGCGAGCTATGCTCGGGGTATCTGTGAAGGATAAACTCAGGAATGAGTATATCCGCCAGAGAACTGGGGTAACCGACATAGCTCGTAGAATAAGCTCGCTGAAGTGGCAATGGGCTGGTCATATCTGCTGAAGGACCGACGGTAGATGGAGTAAGAAGGTCATAGAGTGGACACCGCGTCTTGGTAAACGTAGCGTAGGACGCCCACCAGCCCGATGGTCAGACGACCTCAGAAAGGCTGCTGGAAAAGACTGGATGCGGAGGGCAGAGAATCGGATGTTGTGGCGCACATTGGGAGAGGCCTATGTCCAGCAGTGGACTGCAACAAGGTGATGATGATGAGACAAATTGAATTATATGACGCTTAGAAAGTTTATAAATGTTCACAAGCGTTAATTTCTCACGGCTGTAATAAATATTATAATTCGTCGTTCGTATAATTTGTAGCAATAATTTTCCGGACTGTTTAAATATATTCGTTACCTTCACGCCTTCCATTTGCAAAGGCAGCAACTTCACCTTGTCTCGCCGAGTGAAATAAATGGTCTCAAGGAATAAGTGACCAGCAAATTGCCGTATACTATTAAGTACAATTTATTCAGCGAATGATAAACTATCACAAGTGCATAATTTCATTGGGATTGCAATAAACAGTCGTCGGCCGCATACTGTCAGACAAATATAAGTATCGCACCAATTGCCTTTGTTAGAACGATTGTGTTTAATAAGGGCCTCTCGTGGCACCTGTCATGTTGGTGACTCACCCCACCGCACCACGCCGTATGTTGTGATGGGAGATCGACATTAACTGACAAGAGTTACACTTGCGTTAACTTAACAAACTAAACCATAGTAATAAGAAGAACTAAATTAATTACATTATTGACAATATATACAATTAAACAACTACCTGAAATCAAATTTCTCCGCTTCTCGGTCTACTGGCAGCGTAATCGTAGTTGTTTTTTAATAGTCTAGAGTTATAACATTAAATGGTCATTAACTAATTGCCTTAACCGTAATATTGGATGCCCCGGCCCCTCTCGCCTCATGTTCTCTACACTTCCAATAACACATTGTTAATCTGTTCGTGCTGATTGCGACCTTCCTTCACTTATTTCCTCTTTCATTTCATCTGACTGTCACTAATCTGTAACTGTCTGAAGTCATATTTAACTTTCACACTAATAATTTCTTTAAGACCAAGGTTATTCTTATCAAATGACCACTTTATAAATAATTTTAAAAACTTTTTACAGTGGTAGAGCCAAGCAGTTCGTTGCAGGAATGGGCCGGTTCGACCGGTGAAATACCACGACCTCTCAGAAGTTCGACGTAAAGTGGCTCATGCCGCGTTTCGTTAGGTGAGAGAGGTGCCCGGAGTCCCACACCCTTTCCCCAAACTTTCCATTCCTACTCCCTTATAGGTCGGCAACGCAACGGTAACACTATATGTATTGCTGGTGTCCATGGGCGGCGCAGGTTGCTTACCATCAAGTGACACGCATGCTCGTTTACCCTCCAATCCCATAAAAAAAAATATCAAAACAAATAATGTTTGTTGTTTAAAACTGCACCAACACATTTATGTTTAATAGTTACAAATTAACATAAACTTAATTCCCCTCTAAGTAATAACATTATACCACATTCGTGGCAGGAAAAGTGAAGTAAAGAGAGACTGCGGCAATTATATTAATGCAGCATTTATAAGTTAAAATAGGATAATTGCACAGCTCTGGTAATTTCAAGAATTTCCTTAAAACTAAAACTGTTTAATAATTCTAGAATGTGTACTGAGTGCAACACGTTCTGCAACGATATATTGTTTATGATCAGTAGACAGTACCTACTCCACTAAGGATTACGCTCCTCCAATATGGAGTATCTGAAGTTTGACGGAAGGTTGAAGGTTGACGGATCTGCTAACATTTATGATGAGGGGAGCGTGAAGTATTATGGTGACATATCATCATAATACTGACTTGGTTTCTATCATTGAAATTCCTACTGTTTTATTTATAAAATATAATAATATTAATATCACTGTCCCGGAGATGTGTCGCATCACTAGTACACAAATCAGCATAAATCCTCGTGATTAAAGGGCTGATAGAACACAACGAAGCTTAAATGTAACCCTTGCCTTTTATTTTTGGTCGATGCGAGGGCGATAAGACCAGGAATAAAAAGTACCCCCAGATATAATTGTCAGGAAGCATGAAATATTGTTGAATAGAGGCCTAACGTCCTCTGTTAGGCAACTCATGCCACTCATTACATAATATTTATGTTTTTTTATTAAATTTCAGTTTTTAGTAACTTATTTGGAATTTATTAAATTCTAAGTCGTTAAAAATATTCAAGCAGTGAGACTAAATTATATATTTTTTGGCTATTAGCGGCAAGAAGGCAAGAAGGCGAGCTAATTGGATTTAAAATTTTCAACTTTACAAAGGTATATAGAATATTAAACGTAAAATATTACTGTAATAAAAACGTGTTAAAATTTTTATAAGTGAACAAATTCCACCTATTTATTTAAAATTGATCGTCATTTAATACGCTACAAAAACTGTGAGCTTAATCAAAAGCCCGAATGCCAAATAAAAGGTGGCTTTCGCAAAGCTGCTATCAAAGCCAGACATTCCGCATTGCTCAAATGAAAAGCAAAAATATATATATATATATTCATTGGAATTGCGGGGCACCGATAAATCCCGGCGTACTACATCACTAGTCTCCGGCTTATGTACAAAAGCCGTTCAAAGCTTAATTGAGTCAAGCCCTTTAATATAGTCCGGGGCACAGAATTGTTGAAATAATTTTATAAGAGACTTTGCCAAGAGCTTGCATTTAAAATTGTGTAGAAAATATTAATTTGTTTAACTTCTAATTATTATTTTGTGGCCAAAATTATTCTCATTTAACGCCATTTGTTAGTTATGGTAGGCCTTTTACCAACCAACTGTGAAATAAAATGGAATACATTTTTTAATAAACGATAAATAATCATTATTTGCATGATGTACTACTAAATGCTAATAAATACTTCCCTGTGGATTTATTGAATCATTGATCTGTAGACTTTTGTGATCAATCTAGGGAACCTAAATTTCACTATTCGGGACCAAGTTACAGTGAATATAAAAAGTAGCAGAAATAGCAGAACAAGCTGAGTACAACGACGAAGCCTTCCCTATTTGTATGTTTAAGTGTGAAAATGAAGGTAGATTGCTCATATAACTTCAGTAGAAACTCATCACCTGTAACCACAATATTTTACTAAGTAAGTCGTCTCTCTGTCTGAATGTTTTTCTACTGGAATATACTATACTATACTATCATACTCACTATTTAGAAGACAAAATAGTATACAAAAGAGGCAACACATACTGGTTGCCCCTTTTAACTACTATTTTATTTTGCTTAGCTAAAAATTTAATAAGAATATGACAATGTTTTATTACGAAATGATAGCCACGCCATGCCATGGGATGCAATGCACTATATTTGAAAAGTATTAAAGTATTACAGCATACAGTTTGGTATATTTGTATTTTTAAGTTTTAAAAAAGACTGCTTCAATACATTCCATGTAATAAGAATCTATGAGAAGGATCTGCGAGAGTTGAGGAGGGTTATGTCCTTGGCCGTTAAAGTTGGCCGTGCCTAATTAGAGCTCTCCAAGGGCCGCTAGGTAGATCCTACTCAATATTTTTTTGTTAACACAACGTGAGGTCTATAAATGTATGTTGGGAATATTTATAAATATCGTCTTTTGTTGAGTTGCATTGATTGCGTTTTGGCAAAATGACACTAAATAAATTAGAAGTATAGTTATTTATATATGTTTTGAATATATGTTGTTCAGGAGGGAAATACAATGTATGTGTACGTCAGTGAGATTGAATTTTCCTATTGTTGTATACGAGTGTGTGGGAACTTAGGAAGCTGTTATAAATATACATATATGGGAAGACACGCACACGATAGACCCACGTCAATTAATACTTATAATCAGTATAAATAAATACGTCATAAGTAGGTATGTCCACGTTGCTGAAATATATGTCTGTAATGTTTGTTTATTGTTTCCGTAATACCTACGCACTAAATAATATCCATTCATTAGTTTGAGGGAAAACCCCAAGAAATTGTAACACTGTTTTCCTTCACACTCAACGACTTGCGGTGGTGACATTGTGATTTACTACGCCGTTTTGTGATTGAATGATTGTATAGTCAATGTGTACAAGAAAATCGGAAAATAAGGCATCAAATATGATACTCGTACTACGAATTAATCGATTATATATTTGACGTTGGGCGAAACATAACTATAAATTACAACTATTTTACAGGCTTGTGTTCCCATGGGAATTCTTGACAGATACCTCTCATCAACAGTCGGGTTCTTTCTGGCAGCAGTGTGACTGTTACCGACTCGTTTGAACAACACTCGATGTGATAATATAGTTGCTATCGGTCAAAAATACGCTGTAAGTGATAATAATGTTGAAAATCTTGCTAATAATGGTACCTATTGGATGGTAATTGGTGGTAAGTGGTAAACAAATAACAAAGGAAGTAAGTGAGTACTATTGTGTTGAGTAACGGCCCGCGCTCTGAACTTTGGATATGATCTCATCTGATATAAGAAAATCCACATTTTCTAAAAATTAGATATTAAAAACAAATGTAATGAAACCTGAGAGTGTTCATGTCTGTTGGATAGTTGTAATAGTTTTCTGGACAAGTCATTACTTCTACTGGTCGAAAGTTCTGTGAAAATCTTCGATGACAGAACAAAGCGAATAATGCACGACGAGATAATCAAGCTGCAGTCCGCATAAAAAGGCGTGAAGATATAAAAAGTGGATTCATCTAATTAGTTGTTTGATAAAGTTCATTGAAATACTCATTCGTTTAATTAAAGCCGCCTGGCTACACGTAATAGAGGCCTACCGCTAGCGACATCTACTATCAAATATAATTTATTTGATTGTCTTTAATTATCTCGAGATGAACAGTTGTTATTGAGAGTGTGTGTTGTGTCGACCTGCAGTAAATATGTTCATTCATACGATGGCGACTTCTTGGAAGTACAAAGGAAGTAAAGGTGATTCACGTTTGTATGTGGTGCGTAGAAGTACAGGGCTACAAACTTCAGTCTCTTTTTGTACTTGGGTTTGCTATTTAAAATATCATTAACGGAACCTTTTCAATTTCAATATGTTCGTCCGTCAGGTCCGTCAGGTCCGTCAGGATGACGGGCCTTGTGGCGCATTGGTAAAACTACCGGTTGCAGAAATGAGGTCGGGGGTTCGATTCCCACCCGAGCACAAATATTTGTGACAAACATGAATATTTGTGTGGCGTCTGGGTGTTTTTCTATGTATTATAAGTATGTATTTACAAAAGAAAAGTATATATGTATTAATATCCGTTATCTAGTATCCATAACACAAGCATTTAGTTGCTTAGCTTGGGACTAGAGGGCGCTGTGTGTATTGTGTCCAAGATATTATTATATTTCAAAAAAATATAAAATTTTAAAATTAATCTTATAGAACAATAATAATTACTTGAATAAGTGAGCAATGCCCCGATTCTTCCATCTATGTCATAAGGACAAAAACTCGCGCGAGGATATTTTAATAAATCTAGCTACATATTCAGGCTAGGCGTCTTAATCGGGCGATTGTCCAGTGTTTAGAATAAGTTAATCATTTTGCTGCAACATTTTGTATGTACTCTCAAACTATGTTCTTAATTGTACGACTGTCAATTTTGTGTCGATTAAAGGAAACGACTTCTAACCGTGAGGGAGGAAAACAACTGTTTTATTTTGCACTTTGAGATTCACGTATACATGCAGTTATCTTAAATTATTACCAACACATAACTTCAGCTCAGACGCGCTGGTTCGAAACAGATACTTTCCAGACAAGTACCCATGATAAACCCTCAGACCATCAATATGAGACTATTCAGATACTTAGTTTGCTATGTTAAACAATTTATTTTTGGATACAAATGATGAGTGAGAGAAACCAAGAAGTGGTTACAGTATGACTACGACCGGTCCAATAATGCACCAGATGTGCACCAGTGTTGTACTGGAGGCAGATGAACAGGCACGTGACGCTGACCAGCACCTGCGGTAATTCTGTGAATGAACCTCCAGCACAACACAACACGATATCAGCAGAGACTTGTTTATTTTGATACAAGTCCGTAACCACAGTATTACGTACGAACAGCAGGCGATACCGCATGTGACTAATTTGATTCCTAAGCTACTGTTTTGAACTGTCTTAATATAGGATTTTACATAGAAATAACAATTTAAATTGAACATGACTTTTAGTTGCATCATAATAAACATTGTTATAACCTGAAACGCTGCAGAAGCCTGCTGAGTAAAAGATAATTCAATGATTTGTCCAGTTGTAAGTCATTCAGTTCATGGTTATTATGTTCGACAAGCAGACCGCGCAAACTTCGTACCGTCATATTTTATACGTTTTCCACCAAAATGATATATGGGACAATTATCATTTTAATAATAACCTAATGCTTTCCTCAAGAAAGGGACTGTATAACACCAATATTGGTTTTAATTCAAACCAGTACTTCCTGATACATACATACATAACTTCACGCCAAATGCCTTGCGAGGTAGGCAGAGATAACAAAGTGCCATAAGTCACGATTATTACACGCCTCACTCGATTAGCTGTTGATATTAGCGGGTACTAAAAACCAAGATATTGATAATATTTACAACTTCAATCAACGCTTTATAATATTAATAGCTATGTCAGGGATTTAACTTTTTTGTAAACCTTTAGTTTATTTAATACTACTTAACACACGTGTTCGGGACACCACACTCAGTCATTGCGAGTGTTTTTTTTACAATTAAAATGATGTCGATTTTGCAACTTGCTATTAATATTGTCGAAATAAATTCACCACATTTTAAAAGTGTAACTAAATATACACGGGGTTCATAGATGTTACTAAACTAAAACAAAATGTATTATATGTAGGAAGTATTATAAATATACCTCACATCAGCCACACCTTGTCAGTGGTAGAGTCACGGAGGTCGCTACACGAATGGGCCGGCTCGACCGGTGAAATAACACGATCTCTTAGAATATGGAAGTAAAGTGGCTTTTGCTGCGTTTCGCTTGGTGAGAGAGGTATCCGGAGGCCCAATTCCTTTCCCCCTCTCCTTCTTATCCCACTCCCAACCACACCCCTATACTATTGTAAGGCTCGCCAACGAAACTGTAACACTATATGTATTCAAGTGTCCATAGGCGGCTTTTGTTGCTCACTATCTGATAACACGTCTGATTTTTGCCTATGCTATAAAAAAATCACCTAAAAACTATTACAAAATAAAATAAAAATACCCCAAAAGACGATTAGATATGACGCTAAAGAAAGAAACAACAACACAACATAACTTCACGCCTTTTATATCTGAAGGTGTAAGCAGCGGCTGCTAAGCGTCGTTTCGCCCAGGTTTACGTCCCAAATGGAATAGATGGCGAACCTATTGCCATACCGTGCACAAAGTTTATATGACGTTGATTATCACACATAACTTCCGAAAACAATTTCAAAAAGTATTGTTGTGAGCCCGGATTCGAACCCACGACCTCTTGATTAAGAAGCGGGGTTCTCGACCACTGGACCATCGAGACGTCCACCGATTTTTATGTTTGTTTCTTTCTAAGACGTCTGCTAGCTGTCACCTTTTCTGACCGCGAACACATCGCGTACTTACTATATATTTGCCTAAGAAACGAATACTTACATTTTTTATTTTGCGATATCTTTTGAATTAAATGTCCGAATTGAATCATTCAAAAAGTTCTAGAAAGGTATTGAATCTATCTTTATATTGAAGTAATTTATTTTGAGGAGAAGTACAAATTAAAGAATTTCTAAAACGACATCAGCCTAATTATTTTAGAAAATTCACAAAACACTTATTGAGACATAACTACAATAGTTAGTAAAGTATAGATGTTCTGTAAAAGTATAGTACATTGTTTTGATCTAAAATCAATAGTATTCGCAGCGTACACGATGTAAGAATTTCGTGAGATTTCCTTACAGCTTGGGTTACATTATTGGACTTATAGTACGGATCCCTAATTTATTTAAATATATAATATAGCCTAAAGCCTGTCTCGATAAATGGACTATATGCCACTGAAAGAATTTTTGAAATCAGGCCTGTGGTTTCTGAGTTTAGTGCGTTCAAACAAACAAACTCTTCCGCTTTATAATATGGTATTATGTCCGATTTGTTAAGTGTCTTATATATGTTGCACAATTGAGGTATTATATGTCATTATATGATGACTATACATTAAATATTGGAAGAACTAATAATTCGTTTTTAATGTAACGAATTAGAAGTCATCACATAAGCAGAGACAAAATTAGACTTGAGAAGAAGCCTAGAGCTATCAAGCGTACGGATGACAAGTGTTATGTTTGTCAATGAACGTGTGCGGGAGGCTGGTGGCGGGAGGCTGGTGACGCGGCGGGCGCCCAGCAGAGCCTCACCAGTCACCAGCGTCACTCCGTCGAAGCGAACTTGTTGATGTATCTTACATATTTATGAATAATTTTCCTACAACCGGATAATTAATTGACCACAATATAACATGACATGTAACGTTACTCATACGATATAAACATCTTAGGAGAATAAATAATCAGGAAGCGGTGCGTGACTCAGAGGAAGCGATTCCATCAAAGTCAAGGCCGTAAGGTTCTCGTTTTTCGATTCATGGCAGTACCGAGAATGTGTAGTAAGATTCTGTAGTAGTGGTCGTGACTCATCAGCGGTGAATGAACTGATAAACGGATGCTGTATAAATCTTATCTGTATTTACTATACGTCGAGGACGCACACGGAACTGCTGCGCTTTTTTTACAGCTTGTAAGTGCCTTGAGTGCGGCCTGTGTTTGTTGTCAGGCTTGTGGGTAGGGGATAGTTCCTATATTTATTAATAAATTAATAGATATCAAAGTTGATCGCGTATATTTAACTCATTGACCGATACCACCGCTTCTGATGCTCTACAGTCTTCCTCCTTACGTTAAACTTAACAGGGAATAGTAGGAGAAACGGGTGAAATTATATAATTACACCTCAAAAGACTGAATTTATTTTGTGATAAAAGAATATTTACATAAATATATGGATACATTTGTTTTATAAAAAAAATTTCGTTGAAATCTCGTACAAATATTTGAAAGGCAAATATCGCTAATGACCTCATAGTGTCAACTGTTGTGAATCACACAGTTGGTCGTTCATTTTGCACATATCAAGATGGTGCTAATAGATACACAAATATATAGAAGTCGCTACCCTCCGCCCTCACCCACTTGATCCAAGCTCTAGTAGATATACAAATTTACCAACATCTTCAGAAGACGCAGTTTTTTGAAACTGGTGCTTTGCTTGTTTTATTATTGTGCTAGTAAGTATAGTAATCATAGTTATCTAGATAACTATACTTACATTGCAAAATATTATAACTGAATAACACTGTCCAAGAACTAAATCTTTCCAATGTAGGTTTAAGTAACCTTTTTTAAATTAAATAAATCTATCTAAAAACTAATAGAAGTTTATGGTATATTTATTAAACACAAGCATTAAATTATAAATGTACTGTACTGTAAATATTGTTATTGTATTACATTATAGTATGAGTCATTGGAAACAACATATCTCTTAAACATTTGTAAAATACAAGTTTCATTCATAAGCTACGCAGCCCACTTATTCTGACTAATGAGGAAATTAACTAATAATACTTTAATTACTTATGTTGCAATCTGTACAACCATTTCAATCTTATTAATATACCTATATAATTTTATTAAATAAGTCTATTATATTTTTTTTGTATCACCAACAAATGCGTTTTTTTGAAGAATGTGTAGACTTTTGGAAAAGTTAATCTATTTCATATTCTGAACCAAGTACCTGGTGAGTGATCTTGCTCAAATTGGAACACGCTGTTCCTGGTTACTCCTCGTTTCCTGGAAACCATAGCCATATAAAAACAATGCGCGGTGTGTTTTAGGCTCACATTATTAAAAATTCCTCCAGGTCTGTGATGGTTATCATTGAAAGAAAGAATAGGTGATCGCACAGGTGTTCAATGTAGGTATGTCCTTAGTAACCTTGAGCTATTGTTTTAACTCCATACTAATTGTGGCAGGGCAGTGAAGGTCAGCCTTGGGCCATACGTGTGAAAACTGATGATTAGTTACTTCTGTTTTATGATGTCCAGGTGAATCATCATCCGGGACGGCGATTATGAGTATCACCATAGGTATAGAATTAAAAAAATGACAGCGTCCGCTAGTCGAGTCGTTATATCAAAAAGTACTTTTCATAGCTTCAAGTGCTCAATACCCGTAGATCTAGTCAGCGTCAAATGCGCTAACTAGATATCCGGGATAGCTCCGGGTATTCAAGTCATCCATACCAGGATTAGGACTGGCAGTCACAGTGCTGAACCATTAGACTTCCGAGACTTGGATATTGGAGATGGTCCGCATCAGGTGATAGGTACTATTTAGTTGTCACTTACGATAGCCACAAAAAATGTATTGTCACTATTTACTAAAACGGTGCCACACCCCACATATTTAACATCTCGATTAGTTCAATTAACATCATGCACATCTAGATAGTAAGATACATGTATTAAATTAACATATTTTTGACATTGTTCACAATTCCAATAAATATAAAACTGTGTGTAGCTCCATGGAGCAATATAATCTTTACTTTACTTAAAACAACATAGCATCCCCCTTCAGCTTAACAACGTTCTTTCCTATTGATCGATTAAATGACGAAAGTAACCTAATGCGGGTAACCTTCTGTCTGCACTGATCTGGAAACATTCTATAATAATATGGAAATAGTTTGTAGTCATGTGGGGCAAGTGTTCGCACTACGCATTTAAACTTTGATCGTAAATCTAATATTATTATTAGTAGCATGAAAAAAAAAACTGTGTTAATTAGTAAGACTGTTTATTTGTAATCAACTTAGATATTAGTATTATTAGTAACTTATTATTGTAAGGAACTATAGAAAATAAACCATTTCATATGCGCACTCTTACCCTAGTATCGGGGTAAGTGTACGCAGAAACAAAATATTTTAGAACCTAAACAATATTATTTTATATCATCATCATCATCAGTCTATTGCAGTCCACTGCTGGACATAGGCCTCTCCCAATGTGCGCCACAACATCCGATTATTTGTCTTCCGCATCCAGTCTTTTCCAGCAGCCTTTCTGAGGTCGTCTGACCATCAGGATGGTGGGCGTCCTACGCTACATTTACCAAGACGCGGTCACCACTCTATGACCTTCTTACTCCATCTACTTTCGGTCCTTCGGCAGATATGACCAGCCCATTGCCACTTCAGCGAGCTTATTCTACGAGCTATGTCGGTTACCCCAGTTCTCTGACAAATATACTCATTCCTGAGTTTAACTTTCAGATATACCCCGAGCATAGATCGCTCCATAGCTCGCTGAGCGACTTTAAATTTGTGGACTAGCCTCACCGTGAGTGTCCACGTATCACCGGTAAGACGCACTGGTCAAAGACTTTGGTCTTCAGACATTGCAGTATAGGCGAGCTGAAGACGAATGCAGCCCAACCCAGCTGAATCCTCCTTTCGGCCTCCTTCTCGAAGTTTCGTCTACATAACTGGATAATTTGGTCTAAATAGACGTATTTGTTGTGTTTAGAACTGACCCTTCGACGCTTATCGGTCTGGGCACGACATGTTAATTAAACATGACCTTGGTCTTGCCAAGTTCATGCCCGAACCGACACGCCGGGAAGACTCGCCTAGATTGCGCAGCATTCCGCTTAACTGTTCCAGCGACTCTGCTATTACAACGATGTCGTAGGCAAATCGAAGATGTGAGATGTACTCACCATTCACGCTGAAACTTTGTCCAGTCCAATCCAGCGTTGGTGAAGAGTTTGGGAGATATGACATCTCCCTGTCTTACACCTCGATTCAGCTCGATGGAGTTCGTCACCTGGTCCTGGATCTGGACAGCCATCGTAGCGGTGTCATATAAGCATCTCAACACCTCGATATAACGCCAGTCAATCCGACGTCGCTGCAATGCATCCAGAACTGCCTCTTTTTCGTAATCCACGAATGCCATACACAGCGGCTGATTGTACTCTTCGGTCTTCTGTACCAGCTTCTGTACTGTACTAACTACTAAACTTTTCATCCTAGGCACTTAAAGTAATCAACAAAATCGCTTTATATCAATATAAGAGATCAACAAAAACTCAGAAACTTTGGTTAATTAAGAGTCTTTTGTTAATTTATTAAGAGTTAATTATGATTTTTACTAGTTTTCTTAATTTTAAGTTTTTCTTTCAAATGTAAAACACGCTGATACAAAAAAATAGCAACACATGTACAAATAAATTATATGATTAATGCAAGATCATAACAATTTAAATACAGACTTTTAACCCTAAACCCTAAATTTTCAACCCCCTACGATCAACCTCTATTTTTAAAATTTTATTTTTCGGCAAGACAACGTTTGCCGGGTCAGCTAGTATAATATAATATCTTGGACACAATACACACAGCGCCCTCTAGTTCCAAGCTAAGCAATTAAATGCTTGTGTTATGGATACTAGATGACGGATATTAATACATATATACTTTTCTTTTGTAAATACATACTTATAATACATAGAAAAACACCCAGACGCCACACAAACATTCATGTTTGTCACAAATATTTGTACTCGGGTGGGAATCGAACCCCTGACCTCATTGCTGCAGCCGGCAGTTTTTACCAATGCGCCACGAGGCAAACTAGTTAATACGCTACACTCGATAGTAAAAAGTATACTTTTAAAATAAACGCTGCCAATGGACACCTGCAATATAGATAATCTTACAGTTGCATTGCCAGTCTTTAAAATGGTCTATACCAAAAAAAAGGAAGTGGTCGGAAGTTTGACGGGAAAGGAAGAGGGCAATTTTCACATTTATTCAAATAATTATTTGACTTAATATCTAAAAGTGAAAATTATTGGCTTGATGACATTAAATACAATCCAATATACAAACGTATCGAGGGCAGCTGATGGACAAACCCAACCCAACACTCATTTCTGTTCAACCCCTTAACCTAGATATTGTCCACCACTAGCACGTTTGGAGTTTCCCATTGGCTTAACTATGTTCTTCCTCATGAAGTGGGGGCAGGTGCGCCGCACAAGTTAATAGTTGTAATGTTCGTACATGCATGTTATTCCGGGCTAGCTATCGTTCCTTCCCTTCATCTTCATCTCCATCTCAACTAGTACTTTCGGATGCTGTGGCGGTGTGCGCGTGAGAGAGTCGGCTGGTTTTGTCAATTATATCGGTATGTGTCCAGATCTCAGGATCACTTTATCAAAACTACTGACACGAGATTTTTGTTGTGTTGTAAGTCTTTTTATTTATTTCTATAAAATAAAGAAAATACGTTGCTTTTTGTTGAAAATAAATTTATTTTGAGAATTATTGGCAGTGGCAGAGCCAAGTAGTTCGCTGCATGAATGGGCCGGCTCGACCGGTGAAATACCACGACCTCTCAGAAGATCAACGTAAAGTGGCTTATGTCGCGTTTCTTTCGGTGAGAGAGGTACCCGGAGGCCCACCCCCCTTTCCCCATCCTTTCCTTTCCCCTATCCCTTAAAGGTCGGCAACGCAACAGTAACACTACATGTGTTGCTGGTGTCCATGGGCGGCGTTAGTTGCTTACCATCAGGTGACACGCCTCCTCGTTTGCCCTCCTATCCCATAAAAAAAATATTCCATTAAATTTTGCAAAGATTATGTTCGCAGTGGCAGACCCACGCAGTTCGCTGCATGAATGTGCCGGCTAGACCAGTGAAATAACACTACCTATCTGAATACCGGCGTGAAGTGGCTCGTGCCGCGATTCGTTCGGTGAGAGAGATGTCCGGAGGCCCGATCCCCTTTCCTTTCCTACTCCTTAAGGGTCGGCAACGCGGCACGGTTTTCGTGAGTATTATTACCATCAGGTGATCCATGTGCTCGTTTGTCCTCCTATCACATAAAAAAGTTATTATAAATACAATGACGCGACTTGTTTGATATTAACATGCCATGTCCTCACTTTTCCTTGTTTGAGGAAAATACACCAAGTGACGTAAATGGATAGAGTCACAGTACACAAACAAGCCTTTTTAATTATTCCTCAAGAGGATAACAACTCCTTTAATTAACAACTATGTCTCGTTCGCCGCTAAGACTTAAAGTAGACCAGATTTGTAATAAAAATGTTCTTTATATGTACATCGGCAATGGATACTTTTATAAAGACGTCAAAATTAAATCTTTTAGAAGTCTTTGTCTGTTTCTATGTATATTTATGGTGTCACCACGCAAAACAGCCTGTAGAAATTTCAATACTCGTTTCACGTTATTCCTAGAGTCTTATTTTATACTTAGAATCCTGCTTATCACAGGAGAATGATTTTTTGCTTGCTTATAATGCTGGCGCCACAACATCCGATTTCGGCGCACATTGGGAGAGGCCTGTGTCCAGCAGTGGACTGCAATAGGCTGATGATGATGATGATTATAATGCTTATAATTCAGTAACAGTAACAATGAATATTAAACAGATTGTCGAGCAGTTTCCACAAGTCGATTAGGCTTTGCCTGTGACGATAATCTCTTAGAGTAGCTAATAAAAAGATTTAAATAATTACATATATCTCTTTTACAAAATTACTTTATTCCGAAGTGAGACACATTTGCCTTGCCATTTTTTTATGGGATAGGAGGGCAAACGAGCAGGCGTGTCACCTGATGGTAAGTGATCAGTGCCGCCCTTGGACTCCTGCAACACATATATGTTTCAGTTGCGTTGCCGACCTTTAAGGGAGTAGGGCATGGAAAGGATGGGGAAGGAAGGTGGGCCTCCGGATACCACTCTCACCGAACGAAACGCGGCATGAGCAACTTTACGCCTATCTTCTGAGAGGTGTTGGTATTTCACCGGTCGAGCCATATATATTATTTGCCATTCATGCAGCGAAATGCTTGGCTCTACCACTGTTAAGTAATTGTCATATTAAGTCATTAGGTAACATTGAAACAACTTTTTATGGATTCTATCGCTTTTTTAGAACTTATTAACTTATTTCACGAGTAACAATGATCTCTGTAAAGAGTTCGAAACGTCGGAAAAATTAGTTCTAAGCAGTCTCGGTGGCGCAGTGGTCGAGCACACGACTTCTGATCCAGAGGTCCGGGCTCGATTCCTGACACTGGTTCACACCAATGACTTTTCGAAATTGTTTTCGGAAGTTATGTGTGATAAATATCGATGACTGAAAACTTTGTGCCCGGTATAGCAATAGGTTCACCACCTATACCATTTGGGACGTAAACATAACGGCGAGACGAGGCTTAACAGCTACTGCCTACACCTTCGGGTAACAAAAGGCGTGAAGTTATGTATGTGTGTGTACCCATGGATAATTCTACTGTATGGATATGGATAATATCTATGTATATAAATGTGGGTATGGGAACTTATTGTATCGCACTTATTGACCAGGTAATCTGAGTTTTACACGAAAGCAGGTAATATAATAAAAGTTCGTACATTTCGGGTATTTCATTTACCTTTTATTGTTTTTAACTTGCTAAGGTTAATTTAGTTAATTTTAGACTAAGCTCAACTGACCGACGTTGATACTGCATGTTTAGTTTATTTTAGCTATTCCCACGGCATTATGTCGTACGGCTTATTGCTTTGGGGTAGTGCCGCGGATGCACATTCGGTTTTTGTGCTCCAGAAACGAGCCGTTCGTGCTATCTATATGATGAGTCCCAGGGAGACACTAAGAAATAAATTTAAAGAGATAAGAATTATGACATTTTATTCGCAATATATTTATGAAAATCTTATTTATGTTCATAAATATAAAACTAAATTTGTTACCCGAAGGTGTAGGCAGCGGCTGTTAAGCCTCGTCTCGTTATATTTAAGTCCCAAATGGAAAAGGTGGCGAACCTATTGCCATACTGGGCACAAAGTTTTCAGTCATCGTTATTTATCACACTTAATTTCTGAAAAACTATTTCGAAAAGTCATTGGTGTGAGCCAGTGTCAAGATTCGAACCCGGATTTCTGGATCTGAAGTCGTGTCCTCGACCACTGGATCCATGGATAAATTAAGGATTATATTGAGGGTAGATTATATCAAAGAGTTTACTATTGTATAGCAGATTATTTAAACGATAATAAAGTTAAAAAAGTTTGGAATTGAACTGCTTTTGTGTTGTGTTGATTGTAATTATTAGCATTTGTTAAACTGGAAATTGAAAAGAGCCGGCCTTGAGTTTCTTGCCAGTTCTTCTCAAGAAGCCTTGACGCCGGAACTGGCACTTAGATTCGCTTTCACATTCAAGACAGTGTGATGAAAGGGAATCTAAGCTCCGCGAATTTTAGCTAGTAGTTTTGTATGACGTTTCTAAGTCTATGGAATAAAGATATTTTGAATTTGAATGTTTTGTTTGTGAATCTCACAAAAGTCCTCGAAAACGGTTGCTTTGTTTTTCATGGGATAGGGGGCAAACGAGCAGGTATCCCGAGTTTGAATCGCTGTATGTTTTACAAAAATCTTTCTGAAAATTCTGTATGTGTCGTGTCAAGACGTAATTGCCACCGCATGAGGTTACAGCCTTCTAAAGCCAAGTCAGTCTAAAAAATGTCCTTTATTCGACCTCCGTCTATCTTGAGTCACAATATAAAGATATTTTTTGCTGGCCACTTGTTAGCTGCTCTCAGGTAAATATTACGCGAATGTTTGCAAAAAATACACACAACAATATTCGTGCATAAACTGTTAGTGTCACGTCACGTGATAATATTAGCAATAACATTAGTCCGATGTGCTTTGCCCGGTCATTATTACTGGACAAGTGCATCAAAGACACATATGTATTATGTATTTCTAAATATAGTTCTGGCACCTATGTATGGGAGGATTAGGTATTATTCTCATGAAATTGTGAGATAAATTATAATTATATGGCTATAATAGTCTCGGTGGCCCAGTGGTCGAGCTTACGGCTTCTGATTCAGAGGTCCGGGTTCGATTCCTGACACTAGCTCACACCAATGACTTTTCGAAATTTTTTTAGTTAGTTATGTGTGATAAATATCGATGACTGAAAACTTTATGCCCGGTATGGCAATAGGATCGCCACCTATTCCATTTGGGAGGTAAACAAAACGGCGAGACGAGGCTTAACAGCCGCTGCCTAGACCTTCGGGTAAGAAAAGGCGTGAAGTTATGTTATATAGTTTATCCACAAAAGTAGTCGCAAGTCCAATGGTCGCCTGTGGGAGAATGATTTTTTCATTTACAAGACAACTGATTCCCCATCTTGTTAATGTTGCTCTACACATTTCATTTATCTGCAATTTCCTACAGGGCAGGTGAGCTTATTATATACACTGAATATTTAGGTGTTTATAAATACTGCAGCTGAGTGCAGCTGCGACGAGCTGTAGTCGACATGCTGTAATATTACACGAGTGCAGATAGTCAGCGCGGGTTGCACTGTTCAGTGTACACGTGGCGAGTACTAATGTGCCGGCGATGCTGTACCTATTAGGTCCCAAGGCTGCTCACCATTGCTCAATACATCTCTGCCATTACCTGCTATTAACTAGTTTACAACAATATACCAGTTTGTTATTGAATAAATACAGCATGCCTCGCGTGTCACTTCAAATTGATCGTAATCTATACTATGTAACGTGTTGTTCGTATATATTCGTATCGTATATACAGGAGGGTAAGCAGAGGCGACCGTGCCTAGATATACTGTTAGAATTATCTGATTCCGTGGAATAAATGACTTAGCCCATTACCATACATCAGGGACAAACTTAATTTAGTTTTAAAATTATCCATAGTGAGTTAACTCATACAACTCTTGCATTATATTATATAAAACTAACTTCTGAACATAAACTAGAAAGATCCGCGTAATCATACTGTATCATAATTAATTATGGCATATTTTAAAATTATATCCAAAATTAAGTCAATTAACTGATTAAGTTTCAATACAGTTTTTTATAAAATTAATATTAATTGTTCATTAATTAATATTAATACATCAACCATTAATTTACAATTATTATGATAACAATAATAAAATAATTGAAATAGATTGTCTTCAATATGGAACATTGTGCATATATTGTATGTTATGACTTTAATATTTCATTAAGGTGGAATTATATTGTTGTAACGTCACCGGTGGCCGGCGTCATGAAGTCATCGATTGTATGAATCACTAATAGGAGATGTAAACACGAAGGTTGTGGTGCTGGCCGGGCGGCGGCGCTCTTATATAACTGGGGGCACGCGGAGGCACGCTATTTCATTGCGAGCGCTCGACTGTGAGACACGTGCCGAGTACTGCTTACTGAACAACCATGGCTACTACCGCGGCATCCTCAGTTATTTTGATCATCCTCAACGTCCTTCACGTGATCTTCGCTTTGGCGTTGACATCCGCCGCGATCTGGTTCTTCATCGAGGTCTACGGCATCACCAGCCTGCGAAATGAGAATCATTATCTGTTAGATTACAACGTGTATTGGCCTCAGGCGATACCATGGGTGTTTATTATTGTCGCTGTCTTCGTGATCTGTGTGTCGTGCTGCGGCTTCCTTGGAGCGGTGAATAAGGCCAACGGTTTGGTGAAAATGTATATCGCGTTTGAAGTGTTCGTAATAATCGGTCTCGTGGTGGCTGCGATAGTGGCGCTCACGCTGGCTGATTCAAAGGCGTCAGAGAAATTTGTGACGGACGCGATATGGGATGCTTACATCCAATCGAAGACAAACAAGGATGTCGAGATGGCTTTCAGTACCATCGAGAAGCGTTACCAATGCTGCGGCGCTGCTGCCCCTAGAGATTATAAGAACTGGAGGCGTGAATTTCCAATTTCCTGCTGTGACACTTACTACCACGGGTGGATCGGTGGATACGCCATCGATTGCGACTTCTCAAACAAATTAGCGAACGAGAGACACGGCTGTATCGAAGTGGCCGTTCAGTATACGAGCATCGTGATCGAGATATTCTCCGGAGTGGCCTTGTTCACCGCGCTCATAGGCGTCTTAAATGTGATTGTAGCTTTTACAATGTTGACCAGCATGAAAAGGAAGCCCCGGCTACCGGTCCAGCAAGAATTCGAAAGCAAGAAAGTGCTGTTGTAAACATTTTTGGAACACAACAGTTTTATAGGATTAAAAAAGGGTATTCCTCAAGGGGAGCAACTGGGACCAACAGTTGTGAGATTTCCACAAACATTTACGTAATGCTTACGCAAGTGTCTGTGTAATGTTACGAGTAGATATGAAAGTGTCAAGTGGTACAATACATGTATAGTTATACTTATTTCCAGCTTGTATATAACATGATGTGTCTGTCAGTATTGCGTGGTGTCGTGTGACATGCGCTTTTGTGGGTTTTAAGCTTTAATTTTGATAATGTGAATGTGACCACCGATTAATGCCGACTAAAAACAATTTGGTGTCGCGTTTAAAGGGTGTTTTAATGAGATAAACGACGTGTGGGTGTGTGAGTCAATATGTGGAGAGGATGAGAGGATGTCTACAGAGGAGAGTCAATTTAATTAATCCTTATGAAATAATGACTGACTTGTGAATGTCCCGATGTGTGTGCGAGTGTGTGTGTGTGTGTGTGTGTGTGCTTGGATTTATGTGATTATCAAATGAAGGTTTACTGGATGTACCTGTTATACCAAATAGAGAATTTCTTTGTCCTTATTTTTTTATTTTAATTTTTTTTTACTATCACAATTTCATTTATGGATGTTACGTAATGTAAATTATGTTACCAAATTGTTTGTTTTGATACAGAATTATATGAATTGTATTTTGTTTTCTAAAGTTTAATTTTTTTTTTGTGGTCGGTTTAATGAATACTGTGGCAGGAAAACATTGTGTAAATTAATTGAAATCGTTTCTTTAAGTTAATTATATAAGTAATCTCAAAACGGGCTCTTTGTTTACTGAAACAGGTTCGAATCCTGATTGAAACAAAGATCAATAAAGATTTTTCGTTAAGAAAAAATAGCCTGAGATTGTGGTATTTGATGATAACAATATTTATAAGTACATTTATATGAACATATAAATATATTTTGTAAAATTAAATTATGTTATTCTTAATAACCAGAAATACTTTTGTAAATATTTCAAAAAATTTAAATTATGTTTTTCTTCATAGTACGTTGCGTTATAGTAACAATGTAGCAAAAACTATATTTAAAAATAGTTTTTTAAAAAGTAACTTTATATTTAATACTATAAAGGCTGTATTTGCATCACACAGATAATAGATTATATTTTCCCAAACTTGTATAATAATTAATTCATTGTATAGAATACGTAAGTTAAGTGTTTTAGTGGCAGTTTGAAGTTACTAAGGCTCGCTACACACTATCAAGCGATTGATTGGCTTGATCAGGTTTATGACGTCATAGTTTAAGGAGAAACAGTTAAATGTTGTTAATATAGTAATAAGTATTTTATGCATTTAATATAGAAGCGATCCTTTGACAAATATGAATTCGACTTTAATTTAAATATCATTAATATAAGATAAAGAATCAATAAAATAATAAGACAATATAAGACTTTTATTTTTCACACATTGAAATATTAAATGACTTTTAAATTTAAAAACGTTCAAATATGGACTTGGTAAACTCGAATAAATGGTGCCTACAATCGAGGGTATTAAACGGCGGAAATATATGCAAAATATAGTAAGCCCGATTAAATAAACTCGCACTATGTTTTAGTAAAAATAAGTAAACAGAGAAAACAATAAGTCACACACGACAATCTGTCAGGCATTACTGATGGCTTGAAACTTTCATGTAAAATCCCTAGAAAACAATAATCTTCTATATTCTAGGGATTTTATATGAAAGTTTTAAATACTTACGTTTTAAATAATATAGATGAAATAATGACACATATATACCATGATATAGACAACAATACAATGGCATGCACTTGCAAAATAGGTCATTAAATTATAACGATGAATAATCTCCCCGCCATCAGTAATGCCTGACAGATTGTCGTGTGTGTGTATACAGCCTTAATGCGCATAGGCAAGGCGCGGCCGCAGTTTATAAAAGTGGTTGCGTCAGGTAGACGCCTCTCATTTGGCAGTAGAGAGCTGACGCGCGCGCACGTCACCATGGCCAACGACGAGCTTATCAAGAAGGTTCTGTATGTCTTGAACATCGTGTACGCGGTGTTCGGCTTCGTTACCGCCGCCACCGGAATCTGGTTCTTCGTTCAGCTGACGGAGTTCGTCGCCTTGAGGAACTCCAACCATTACTTACTGGACTACAGAGTGTACTGGCCGCAAGTGGCACCATGGCTGTTCATACTGCTCGGATTGTTCGTTATGATGGTGGCCTTCTGCGGTTGGTGCGGCGCCAACAGGGAGAGCAGAGGACTGCTCGGCATCTACGGGATGTTCCTCATCCTGATAGTTCTGTTACAAGTGATCGCGGCCACTTTGATCTTCGTGTACGTCGACGGTGACGATACGGACAGATTCATCAAGGATACGGTGTACGACGGGTACTACAATTCCCAATCCAATCCTGATACCTTCAAATCTTTCGGAAGAATCGAAAGGAAACTGAGATGCTGCGGAGCCAACGACGCGAGAGATTACAGAAGTTGGAGAAACGACCTGCCTCTAACGTGTTGCCTGGACAGTTACTACCGAGCTACGTGCGATTTTACCGATAAGGAAGCCAACGAGCGGTTAGGGTGTGCTAAAGTGGCGTCAGTTTACACCAAGATCATCAGTTCGTCAGTGGCCGGAGCGTCTCTTATCATCTCTTTAGTGCAGATTGTTGGTGTTGTGATGGCGTGGAAGTTATTCCATTCTCTAAGAGAAGTGGAACATTACATCACGGAGAGGAAGGAGGGTGAAACAGAATGTTAAGTTTGTAGTGCGACAGTATTAAATTGACGATCGACACGACGCCGACTGAATCACTTCACTTTCACTTTTTGAGTTCCCTTTATTCCAGGGCTTGCTCATAGAATAAAGTTCATTTCCTTGCGTTAAAGGAAATCTCGAATACTTTATTCTTTCTTATTCTATTAGGGTACATTCCATTTGATTATTTTATAATTTTATATCTGATAGTGTGATGTCATGTGTCAGAGGTCAGATGTTTTATCTGTTCACTAGATGTACAGTAGTGCTCTGGGCCTAATTGTCAACATTCTTCTCGTTTAAACTATTCTTGAATACCTTCTGATTGACGATAAACCTCAGCGGTACCTAAGACTGTGGATCTGTCGGCCTCGCCCCCCACCAAGTGTTGTTAGGACACAAATACCATTAGTTAGTTATACATTGCTCGGTATGTAAGTTTCGTAAGTTATATTTCGCGTTGATACGCGTCCATGGACGATTGGAGATTGTTCGTCGGTAGAAGGTCGCGTATGAGAACAATTTGACCTCAAAATGTGTAGAGGGCTTGCATTGGCTAGAAGTTAACGCCAGTACGTAGTAGTAGGTAGGTGGCCGTGCCAGATTGTGCTTCGATTTGAGGTCAGCTTGTGTAAGAGATGTTATGTTACCTGTGAGCTGTGTCATAATGCCCTCTGCCTCCGCGCTCGTATTCGATTTGATCGCCGGCGCAGTTCTGTTATTTTCCATTTGACCGGAATATCGGATCACGTAGATTGTATCGCGCGAGCCTTAACGTAACAGTTGTAATGAATGATTCCCGTCACGGGCGCGCGCTACAACTTGCGAAATCTATTCAAATTGCACAATATTAATATTCGTAGTGTATGTATTAGGAACAAAGTGCCAACGACTGGTGTTCTTATATTTATAATCACAATAGACAATTATATCAATGTTCTTATAATATGATTATAAATTAAAATTAAGCTTGTGGAACGAATTTCCGTCCTTGTATTGTGAGTTATAAAGAAGCCATATTTGAAAATATAGTAATAATGATTATATTTATATATAACGGTGTATTTGTTTCAAATGTTTGTCCAATTGCCAAAGAAAGTGTCAAGGTACAAAACTTTCTAAATATAAAAGATAAATATAATAAAAATAAAAGCTATATCTTGCATGAAAATAATCTCGTATAATTATATAATTATTTAGAATTAAGTAAATAACTGGCAGTTTGAATAATAAATATATATTAATTATAAGTTATTTTATACATATTGTAATTTGAAATGATCTTTAAGTTGAAACTAGTCTTTAAGTCGTTTCGTTTGTAATAAAATAAATGTGAGAAATATTTTAAAAAGTTCGCTTTATTATTTAATTTACATAAAATACATATTATGTAGATAAACTACCTAAACATATGATGATAACGGAACAAAAAAAAAACCAATTTCATTCATTTATCTAAACTGACAACTTAATTTTAAGTTATCAGTATAACTTTGTAAATAATTAAGCATAACAAGAGATTAAATTATTAACTAACAGTAACGTATAACATTAGTTAGGGACGGGCCAGTGGCCAGTACATATATTAAGTACATATATTAAGTACATATATTAAGTACATATATTAAGTACATATATTAAAAAATAACAAACTACGAATACTTTTAATATCTTTACACCCGTAATAACCGTATATGTAGTCAACTTCATGTGCGGCTCGACGTGACTCACAAATACGCACATTCTGACTTTGGTCCTAGATATTGTCACATTTATTACACGTTGATCTTAGTCACGTAAAAATTCATTTTTAAGTTCTGATAGATATTTTAAGTCCTATACGTGCCCTAGAACTCTGGTTCAGAAGAGAGATGCAGTAGCCTGGAGCCACCGAAACTCTAAATATACAATTTGAAGTTGACGAATATCTACATATTTAAATTGTAATGACTGTCTTGGTGTATTTATGAAGTACAATGACCTACGTGGTGGTGCTGGACAAAATTAAATGTTTCCTGCGAATTATAACTTAATTGGTGTTTCCTTGTAACTGATATGAAATAATTGAGAAAGTGATTGTGACCGCACATACAGACCGACACACAAACTGCACTATACATAATTATGTACAGTAATGGTATTGTTCACTTGAAATCACTAAATATGGTAATTAGTAATCGTCACTGATGAATTAATTACTTGACGACATGGATTCGTCATAGTTATGTAACTATGACGAATCCGGCAACGACATTACTTCAAGCCAAGCCTCTAGCAGGTATACAGGAAGAAATTAATTCCACCAGAGACGACTATTCTTAACACCTCGCTTGCTTCTGTTTCTCTTGCGCTCCTGGCGTCCTCTTCCGATATTTTAAGTCCGGACACTGTCACCGAGGCTCGATATGAAATATTTAATAATATGTCTATAAAAAGTGGGTATCATATGTTATACCTATTTTCAATCACTTACAAATTGCGCACAAAACTTCATGCTGTTTGGTTCAGTAGATCAACCGTGAAAACATAATAAACAACAGAGTTTATATTTGCGTTAATAATATTACTTATATACTTAGGAAAACAATTTTTTTTTTACTTTTTAAGCAAGTATTAACTATGGAGACGCCTCCTTAAAGCCTCAATATATTTATTTTCTTTGGAAAGCTTATTGCAAACTAATAAATTAATGGTGATATTTGTAATATTCTTTATTTTTCCAAAATTAATCTTTCATTAGAAACCATTCCAAGTGTAGCTACCCTACATGTAGTAATGATCGCCCAAACAATACTTACTCAACATCACAGGCACATTCACTTAACTCCGTATTGGTACGTATTGCTTGCGTATACTCGTGTATTGCTAAACGCTTTGTGGTGAACATTCCTAATGCATTAACACTGACAACTATAATGTAATACTACTGGTCTATGTTGGACTGACTGTGCTGTAGAAAGAAAAAAGTTGAAAGGGAAATATAAGTCGATTACGGTGAAAAGCGGTTTGGAAGCTTCGTATAGACTTGATAACAATAATTATTTACTTGTTGCTGAAATGAATTTTCCTCAAGCGGAGCTGTACGAAAAAATTAGTGCATTTTCGCATACTGCTATGAGAAAGGGCCTCTATTGAAGAATATTTAAAAAGTAAATATATATAAGGTTGTGAGCGACGCGCGGCGAAGTGAAATCTCGCTAACAGCATTACGTAATGGCGCGCCGTAGATTTTTCTACGATTACGAAATACATAAAACCTGTTAGTGGTCTCCCATACGATCACAATATCGAGAGCTGGTAGTTGTAGTCTTTCCAGCGTCGAATGCTGTCTCCTTGAACCAATATCCATTGTGTTTTCTCGAATTAAGGAACCTATGTAAAAGAAAAGTTATGAACTTTTAGGCTGCTGTATATGATATACTACAAATAACAGAAAAGCAGATGGTGGTGACCTTTAGAATTTTCTGAATGAAGAGGTTTAGAGTTCGAGTCTTAGTTTAATATAGTAATATCGAAGATTGACCCCGGGTTAACGACAGCTGCCTACAACTTTAAATAGAAGTACGCGTGAAATTACAAAAAAAAAACAATACATAATGAAAATGTTTAAACGTAGCTTATAACGTATGACGCATTAGTTGCCGGAAATATGACCCTCGACGGTTGGACAACATTAAACGGCAGAAAATCACTCAACGCGTTCATATGAAGGGCTATGGCGGCACATTTCCACCTGATAACATCTAACACCGGGCTACCTACTGGGCTGGGTACACTCGCAATATACGAGTTTATTTACTTGCCTGTTCAACATATAAACTTGATTTCGGAAAACTTATTCAAATTAAATACATGAAGGTACAGGCACCGGCAATAATGTCTCGACACGTTGTAGGAATACTCAGTCCTATGGAATAGGTAGTAGACCTTTTGTCTATCATGAAAAGGCGTCACAATTAGGAAATGAATACAGAAGGATTAGCCTATCTTTAGTGTAGTACAATGTACCATAAAGATAGTATTTTCCAACAATTTCACACAACCTTGGTTTGTTAAATAAATCTGTACATACATGTATCGTAATATACATATATATTAGACTCGTTACAGTGTCGTGCTCGGTATAAGTTATCTCGGGTAAACCTTCTTAATCTGAGTAAGACGCAGTACCTACTGTCAAGTTAAGTTGAACGTAAGTTTGTTTTTTCTGACTAAACTAAACGATCAGTTTTGAAAAAAATATAAGCAGCAAAGCCCAGCTTCCTACTATAGAAAATTGATGGTACAAAGGTAAAAAGTGCCAATCTTACGATAGTAACATAACACAAGAAATCTATGAGAAAAAAAAGTCTGCCGGCTGGCGTATTATGAACTCTTAATTCCAGCCAGCCAACGCGCTGCCTTGCAAATTCGTATTTTCTTCAATGACTAATTTCATTTAACCAATCATGAGTAGACCAGACTAGCTGAAATTAGTTGTTGGAAATACGAATTTGCTAGGCAGCGCGTTGGCTGGCTGGAATTAAAAGCTCATAATAGCCCCCCTGGAAGCCTTCAGCAGGCGTGTCTGGCCCGCGATAACACTGACAGACATACTCGTATTATTATATCAATAACCTAAACAAAGGTACATTAAAGGCATATGTCTATCTCTTAGGGATAACCCACAATGACCATTTTTATTTTTTACTTTTTACGAGAAATAATGGCTTATTTACGAAGCGATTTTAAACATTTTAGCATTAATTTTCATCCAATTAAGTGTCTTAAATAGATTGTGTATGTGGAATCCAAATTTTACTCATTTACGAGTATTAGGTACTTTTGATGCGGAACAAAGTTCGCCGGGTTTGCTAGTGATTAAATAAAGTGAACACTGACCCAGATTCAGACAAAATAAAAATAACTACTAAATATGGACACAACTACAGAATATTTTGTTTGTTTTTTTTTGAAATTTATTTGTTTATTTGTTTTCAGTAGTAATAATAATATTGTTATTTATTGCAAATGGTTTGAAAAGAGTATTTGGCACATGAGTTTCTTGCCCGATTCTTCTCATGATAGCCCCTACACTCGGAATCGGGCCGCTCGTGGCGATTGCGTCCGTGTCTTTTTTTGTTCCACGGAGGCACTTTCCACAAGCGCTCGTGTTTGTTTTTTTTATTAAATTTTAAATCATAATGTTATCTGTACTTGTTGACTATTTTTAAGTGTCTGTGAAGACCTATAAAAATAAAGTTATTTTGACTTTGACTTTGAAAATAACTAATACAGGAACATTACTTTTTTTACTGCGGGTAGTTAAACTAGCAACATTAAGTTTTTGCCTCTTAAATTTATATTTGTAATTTAAATAGTAATATAGTTATTTGAAATAATTTAATGATATATATCAACTTTTAATACTATATACCTGCAGGTTGAGTGTTATCTCCTAACAATTTTCAGTACTTTTGCCAGAAATACTCAATAATAAAAATGGAATCTGCTCACAAGACACTTAAGGACACTATGTTGGAGATGCAGACCAACTTTCAAGAGCGCATGGCTAGTTTTGAGGCTGATTTGCAGAGAAAGCCCTCATCTAACATTACAGGTCTGGCAGAGGAGTTTGCTTCTTTTAAAACCTTTGTTTTGCAAACCTTGAAATACCTAGAAATCCAGGTTTCAAGTCTCACCCGTGAGGTGGACAGAATGGAGACGCGATGTCGCCGTAAGATATTACTTTTTCATGGTGTTGCAGAGCAAAAGGATGAGGAAATAGCAAAGGTTGTTTGTGAAACAGTCAGCGGTAAACTCATGCACTCATGTACTATAAGTGATATCAGTAGGTGTCACAGAATGGGACGGCCGCATGCAGGTGATAAGCCCAGGCCTATATTAATTGAGTTCCAAACTGTTGCACTAAGAGACAAGGTCTGGATATCCAAATCTAAACTAAAAAGGACAGGTATCACAATCTCTGAGTTCTTAACACGGACACGACACACGGTCTTTATGGCAGCACGTGAAAAATATGGGGTCTCCAAGTGCTGGACGCGGGATGGTTCTGTCTTTCTTATTTCGGATAAACTTTCCTTTATGACCCGTCGAGTTGGAAGTTCATATTTTTTTTGTAGATAGTACTCATTAACAGAAGACTTTTTACAAATTTTCAAATTGCGGAAACTCACGGTTTACGAGATATAATTTTTTAAATTTTTCAAATAAATTGAAAATAACACGCCATTTTCATAGATAATTCTCATTCTAGATGTCAAATTAGACGTTTCACGTTCCGTTGTCCGCGGAGGTCTGTCATTCAATTTTATTATATTATATTTTTAAATATAAAATTACATTTTCACACAGTAAATTAGAACTAAATTAAAAAAAATAAATAAATATGTTATCTTATATCTTTAAACGAGCAATTCTTGTATATATATATATATACCTAATTGGAATCTCGGAATCGGCTCCAACGATTTTCATGAAATTTAGTATATAGGGGGTTTCGGGGGCGATAAATCGATCTAGCTAGGAATCATTTTTAGAAAATTTCTTTTTATCGTGTTTTATCGATAATCAACTTAAACATCAACTTACTTTTTTATTGGAATTCCTGACATCTATTGGCGAATGCTATTATTATTTTAAATTGTGAGCAACTAACTTGCTTTAACGACAACAACATTAAAGCTATTCCAGCAGATGGCGTTGTTTATAAAAAAAAAGAAAATACCGAGCAAAGCTCGGTCATCCAGATATTGTAGTTAATGTGCAGTAAAAACGTGCTGCACTATGCAATTACATTGACGATTTTACATTTTTAAAAATAACGAATATTTGTTTACTCTGTGGAATGGAAAGTAAAGTGACGCCGTTTTGTTGTATAGTCGTCAATGTCAGTCATCGATCGTTTGTTGCCTTTGCAAGTTCCGTTCGTGTGACTACCATGGCGTCTCCGAAGCCCTATGCTTCTGTTTCTGAAGAGTCGAGTGATGTGCAAGTGTTGGACTCAAATGAGCCGCTTGTCACGGCCTCCTCTTCTGTGCCTTCTGTGCTTTCTGCGCGAGTGCAAGTGTTGGACTCAAATGAGCCACTTGTGCTCCCGTGTGTGTCGTCGGTCCTCAACGAACCGGTTGCTGGTCCCAGTGGAGTAGCAGCTAGTTCTAGTACTTTACCAGCTATTGCTAGTTCTTCAGAGGACGAGGATGATGATGTTGCTCCTGTGATGCCCAGGCGTACTGGGTCAACCGTTAGAAGAAATTATCCTTACTCGGATGAGTTAAGGTAAGTTTTGATTGCTTATGTGAGTTGTTAATCTGTAGATTTTCTGATTAGAGTCTAATTGGAAAAAAAAATGTGTAAGATTTTACTTAATAATTTACAGACTAGTGGCAAAGTATACAGTTATAATAATAGGTTTTATACTCAGAAGTAGGGCCCCACAGAGCTGGGTGACATTTTGTCTGTCCAATAATCTATCAGCACACTCATAATTGTTTAGTCTAAAAGCAAGGGAAGCATGTTAGGAATTTTAAGGCACCCCGACTCAGATAGATTTAGGTTAGAAGGAGGTGGTAGGGTCGTAGTGAGCGAGCGTAGCGAGCGAACAAAGACCCTACCATCTCCTTCGTGGTTATTTTTTTATTAACCACCCAGAAGTAGGAGCCCCGCGAAGCGGGGCTCTGTCGATCTATATCATGACAGGTAGAGAAGTAATTACTAATTTCAATCATTTTTGTATTTGTTTCAGAACAATGTGGAACTGGAGAAAGATTTTAATATAATTTTAAATATAAAAATAATAATATTCCTTGTGTTTTATTCAAACTATCCGAAAATTACCTAACCTAACCTCAAAATTTTAACTATGGATATCTCCGTAATCATGGGGTTCCGCGGGGTGAGGATGGGACAGGGGGGTAGCCACCCCTCCCCCCTTCCCCCCACCCCTCCCCGACCCATAAATCGACGGGTCATAAAGGAAAGTTTAACCCTTATTTCAGCTGATGGTTCCCGTCACTGCATCACAAATATGGAGGACCTAAACAAAATCAGTGACGGAGATGCGAGGAAGACAGCAACAGCGAAGACCGTGGCTCCAAAGCTTAAAAGAATTGCTGCTTCCAAAAAGTAATGTTTGTTTATACTTAGTGCCTTTAGATTCACTTTTACTTTTCTACCATCATATACTTTTCGGACATATACCTGTAGCTTACTGTTTTCCACTTGATTTTAGTTTTTTTATTTTTTTTTTTATTTTAAGGTATTTAATAATATTAATTAGCACGGTAGAAAATTATTTACAAATTTTTAAATGGTTTTTGTTTATTTACATTAATTTACAACTCGATACAATTGACACTTGACAGCAACTGTGTCACAGATTAATACTACGAGTACTACCACTTATGTCAACCACAGGTTAAATTTATGAGTATGTAAAACGATGTCAACACTCAACAGGCGGGTGATCTTTACTGATTGTCAAGTTTGTGTTTGTTTATTTTATTGTTTTTCTTATTTTATTTTTTTATTGTTATTTTTTGTTTTGTTTGTTTGATTTTATATATTCTATTATTATTATATTTATAGTATATATATTTGTGTGTGTATATATATATATATTATGACTACAACGGTAAATAGTGACGACAGTTTCTTGTCTGCTGGCAGCAGTGATGAAAGTTTTGCAAGCGCACTTTCACTCGATAACTTTCTGCAGTCTCAGTTTTCTGATGCTCCAAAGAATTTCAATGTAGTCCATATTAATGCCCAGAGTATTCCAGCTCATTACCCTGATATGCTGGCTAATTTTGACTGTCCTAACCTACACGCCATTCTTATTTCCGAGTCTTGGCTAAAACCTTGCTTACCTTCTATTTCCTTTTCTATTCCTGGGTTCCAACTGATAAGGAATGACCGTACGGGGTCCGCCGGCGGTGGTGTTGCTATTTATATACGAGAACATATACCGTACTCTATTGTGAGCGTGTCTTCTCAGCCACCGCCGTCGGATGCTGGCGAGCATCTTTTCTTGGAGGTGGAACTACACCATGCAAAAATTCTTCTTGGTGTGTACTACTCTCCTTCTTCTCGTATTGACTTTTTCCTTTCCCTTGAACAGCTCCTAGAAAATTTAACTCTTTCCTATAATCACACTATCCTCATGGGTGACTTTAATACTTGCTTGCTAAAAAATGACTCTCGCGCTCTCGCTCTAAAATCTGTAATCCAATCTAGCAATCTATCTATTTTACCTCTACAACCCACTCACCATTTTCCCAACTGCACTGAATCTCTTCTTGATCTCATCTTTGTTTCTTCAGCTGAGCATGCTACTACTCATGGACAGTGCTCAGCTGATGCTTTTTCCTACCATGACTTAATTTATCTTTCCTATAAAATCCGCCCACCTAAGGCTAATCGAAGGATTCTGCTGCAACGAAATTTTAGTGGCATGGACCATGATGCACTTCGCAGGGATTCCAGCAGCATCGACTGGGAACCTTTACTAACAGCAAACAGTATAAATGATAAGGTAGGCATTTTTAATGAGACTACTGAATCTCTACGATGTTCATGCGCCTATTCGCTCAATTAAAATTAAACACTTACCTGCCCCGTGGCTAACGGATGAAATAAGAGGCTTTATGAGGTTAAGAAATGCTGCTAGGACTCGTTATAAGTGCCGACCTACAAACAACAACTTCGATAAATATATAGCTGCAAGAAATCTCTGTAATAAAATGTGTAGGAATGCACAACGCCAACACATCCATGCCTCCGTTGAAAACGGAGATCCAGGCAGGATCTGGAAATTTCTTAAATCTTTAGGTGTTGGAAGGGTACATAACGATACTACCTCTATGGACATCAACATTGATTCTCTTAATATGCATTTCTCTTCTTCGCCCGATTTTGATGGGGCTAACAAAACCAATACTCTTAACTATCTTTCTTCACTTCCAACACTTGATTGCTCACCATTCGAACTTCTACAATTTTCAGCTTGTGATGTTAGGAAGAGCATACTCGCGATTTCATCAAATGCTGTTGGGAGTGATTGTGTCAGTCGCAATATGATTGTTCCTATCCTAGACGAATTACTGCCAATAATTTGTCATATCCTTAACTACTCCATTCCCTCCGGCATTTTTCCGCCACAATGGAAAGAAGCCCAAATTATCCCCCTTCCAAAAAAAAGCAGACCTGTATCTTTCTCTGATTACCGTCCTATATCTATTCTCCCATTCCTGTCTAAGGTCCTGGAACGCCTAGTCTACTCCCAGTTAAGCACCTTCCTTACTCACAACCAACTCCTAAATCCCTACCAGTCTGGTTTTCGTACTGGGCACAGCACTTCCTCCGCATTGGTGAATATCACCGACGATATTCGCTTAGGCATGGATAACGGAAATCTCACAGTGCTATCT
This sequence comes from Euproctis similis, assembly GCA_905147225.2. Classification (NCBI taxonomy): domain Eukaryota; kingdom Metazoa; phylum Arthropoda; class Insecta; order Lepidoptera; family Erebidae; genus Euproctis; species Euproctis similis. The sequence continues at coordinate 351,730 of LR990105.1, read as the reverse complement.
CTTCTCGATTTTAGCAATGCCTTTAATACAGTGGATTTTCGTGTCCTGCTGGGTATACTTCGCTCTCTTAACATATCTCCAACTGCAATTGCTTGGTTTCATAGTTACCTGTTTGGGCGCCGGCAACGTGTACGAATTGACGACAGATATTCTGACTGGGCAAACACTACTGCTGGTGTACCACAGGGTGGCGTTCTCTCCCCACTTCTGTTCGCAATCTTTATAAATTCAATTTCTAAAAATCTGACTTCTTCCTACCATCTTTATGCAGATGATTTGCAGTTATATACGCAAGCTCCACTCAATTCTATGTGGCAGGCAATGATGACAATGAACTCGGACTTGGAGCGAATATGCGAGTGGAGTATTAATTACGGTCTTCGCGTCAATCCATCAAAAACGCAATTAATTGTTATCGGTAGTTCTAGGCTACTTGCCAAGATAAATTGGTCACTTCTACCGCAAATTAATTTTAATGGCACTAACCTAAATGTAACTACTAAAGTTAAAAATCTCGGGCTATGCATAGACAGTAGTTTATCGTGGGGTCCTCAACTACAAGAGGTAAGTAGAAAACTATTTGCTTCTGCAAAGTCCTTGCGTAGGTTAAAAAACTTCTTGCCTATTGTCACTAAGATTGCACTTGCAGAGTCTCTACTCCTCCCCATTCTCGATTATGCCGATGTCAGCTATCTGAATCTCGCTGAAGCACAACTTGATAAACTTGAGCGACTTCAAAATGTTTGTATTAGATTTATATTTGGCCTTCGCAAATATGATCACATTTCAGAATTTCGTAAAAAGCTCAAGTGGCTCCCTATTCGTTTTCGCCGGAATATTCATGTTCTCACGTTGTTATATAACGTTCTCTTTAATCCTCATTCACCTAAGTATCTCAAAGAACGTTTTCGGTTCTTACATGACACACATTCGAGGTCTCTGAGGTCATCGGAAAACTTAAGACTGAAAGTCCCGAAGCATTCCACACATTTTTATGGTCTTTCTTTTTCTGTTCGGGCTGTGTGGCTGTGGAATGTTTTACCCGAAGACATAAGAAAAGCTAAGTCCATCAACACTTTTAAATCACAGCTCAAGCAGCATTACCTATCACAACAATAATCAAATCAATTATGATATTTATTTAGATATGTATTGAATGTATATATATTTAAGTATATATTTATTTTAAGTATATATTTTTATTCTATTTATTATTTTGTAGGTATGTAAATTTGTTAATTATTTGTTGTTTTATTTCTGTCTACATAAAATTATTTTTTACTACCCGTCTTTCAAGCATTTATGTCCTTCCATTGGTTGCCTGGAAGAGATTGCGTTATGCGATAAGGCCGCCCTTTGTAATCATAGCTTTAAGACTTATCTGTAATTTATTTTAAATGAAATTGTATATTTATGGTGCAAATAAAGAGATATCTATCTATCTATCTAACCATTATTAGATAATACCACTTTCCGTATCGCAACTTGTCTTCGTTTAGGTGCTCCCTGTGTTTCTTCGCATTTATGTCGCTGCGGAGGGGTTCTCGACAGCAAGGGACATCATGGCCTCTCATGCGCCAGGAGCGCCGGCCGCATTTTCCGTCACGCCAACATCAACGACATTATCCGTCGTGCTCTTGCCACCGCCGGTGTACCGGCCGTTCTGGAACCGAACGGTTTGGTGCGCGATGATGGCAAGAGACCGCACGGGATGTTTTTTTTGCCTTGGAGGATGGGTAGGCCTTTGGTGTGGGACACTACTTGCGTCGACACCCTTGCGCCATCGCATCTTCCAAGCACGGTGAAGGTGGCCGGTGCTGCTGCTGCTTCGGCAGAAAATCTCAAGCGGCAGAAATACAGAAACCTTGTAGGTGACTATGTGTTTGAGCCGTTTGGGGTTGAGACTTTGGGGACATGGGGTCCGAGTGCTCGTGCACTTTACAAAGATCTTGCAAAGAGGCTGATCGAAGCCTCTCGCGACTAGAGGGCCGGTCTATTCTTCGCACAGAGGATAAGCATTGCCATTCAGCGTGGCAATGCGGCCAGTCTTCTGGGCACGCTGCCAGTAGACCGAGATGCGGAGAAATTTGATTTCAGGTAGTTTTTTAATTGTATATATTGTAAATAATATAATTATTTTATTTGTTCTTATTATTGTAAATAAAGATTTTTTTACTACAGAACTTTCTTCACATATAATTTGATACTCGAGTACTACTGCGTACTGCACCGACCACGCACAATGGTGGGTACCACTGTGCGTGGTCGGTACAGTACGCAGTTATATTACACGCACCGCAGATAACTAAGTGAAGTAAAACAAAAAGAAATAACACAATCATTAACATCTGTTATCTTCTTAATCGGAGCGTGAAGTTTAATGTAACTACATACGAGCGCGACACACGCGAGTGAACCCACGTGGATAGCATAGGCATAACAAACATATCAACTGCTCATATGTGCCAAACAGTTAGCTCAACTTGGAGAATATTTTCAATTTTTATTCAGGGAATTTAATTAAGTTTGTATATCCAAAAAAGGAATGTGACTAAGCAGATACACATGCTAAACCGGAAGGGACATGGAAGTCTCAGTGGTTTGCAACTCACCCGCCCGCTGGTGTGCTACCGCGTTTCCGGTACCCCCTACCAGCAAGCGAAGGGAAGCCAAGCGGATATTTGGTGAGGTGCTCCGTGCCTTCACTGCTTTCCCTAGCAGTAGAGTATTATATACAAATGACACCAATTCCCCGGTTGGCTGGTTTGAATATAAAAAAAAAATGAAAAAAATATCCTTACACCCAACTATTCGCGAGTTACTTAGAGCATTACATCATTGTTTTATTTTTAATAGTAATAATTAATCAATATTGGTTATAATTACTCTGTGTACTGTGTATGACCTTATACTATAATTGTTTCTGCAAAACTCTCGAGTTTTTTGTTGGTATAAATGGATAGACCCACGTTATTTTTAGCACCGTTGGAAACTTGATTAATATTAGTAATTTCTTTATTGCGAACAATTGTTCTGTACTAAAATAACCATTATAAAAGAAGGAGCCATTTATAAAAGAACTAGGCGTCTCCCACAGATTTTTCCGCAGAGTAAATAATATAATATAATAGATAGGTATAATAGAAAGAATAAATTTACAGCAAGTAAATTTTAAATATCTCAAAATACTTTACTTCGCTGATTCATTGAATTGTTTTTTTTTAAGGCCGTAGTTGCTAAATAACAGGTATCAGAACTAGTATTTAATATCAAGCAAAACAAACAGAGTGGCAGATGGATTTTAGCATATGTGTGTCATCAGAACACAACAGGAAATTGACAAATTTACCCATAAAAATAATTATAATTGACCCCACTAACCGGGTCATCGGGGGCTGACAATTGGACGGACTGGCCAGAGTACCAGCAATTATAAGCTTGCACTAAGCTCATTGTACTGATTAAAAACCACCTTGTGTTGTTACGTTCGGTGTTGAGCGATGTTATTCTAGAATAAGATCAGATAATCCATTAACAACGAAATTGTATGATTATTTTAAGAATATATTATGTCGCTGTAAAGATGTCATATAAATTTGATATTCTGAAATCACGGACCGACCAAGTGGTACAAATGGATCTTGAGAATCATGACGAGGCAGTTGAGTGGTGACAGTGGGCAGTCTGTCTGGATACCTCCAGACCTGCAGCATAAAAGTATGCTTGTAACAAAACTTGATGTATCAATGTTAGTATTAATCCAATATCATAGATTATCATGGAGCCGCAGTCCACAGCTGACTGATCCATATGATTTTTTTATGGGATAGGAGGGCAAACGAGCAGTCGTGTCTCCTGATGGTAAGTGACTAGCGTCGCCCATGGACACCTGTACACATATTGTTACAGTTGCGTTGCCGACTTTTAAACGAGTACGATGAGAAAGTATGTAAGTCCCTCACCGATCTAAACGCGGCATGAGCCATTTTACGTCGCTCTTCTCAGAGGTCTTGGTATTTCACCGGTCGAGCAGGCCCATTCATGCAGCGAAGTGCTTTAGTTTAGTGTTTAGTTATGAACTTATTGTGTTGTATTTTTGCAATATTAACCCAATGTTGTGAAGCTGACGCTGACGCTGATAATTAGCCTTTGCTCTGTGTCCATGTGAATAAAATTAAAAAAAGCCTTGCTTAGATTTAGTGAAATATAAGTATATATGTGTATATTGTAGAGATGAGCACTACAATGTTGTGTGCGGTGCCCTAATACTATAAGCAAAAATATAATACATGTGCGAAAAATTATTAAAATATCAAACAAATTTATATTTCAAAGTATATTTGTACAAATATTAGGTAGTTTACGATAACACCTTAATTTATTATAATCTCATTTTGTAACTTAGTGATGCGACTAGAGAGAATGAAAAATGTTACACGTCTGATAGAATAGACAGAACCTACTAAATCTCAAAGTGAACTATTGTGTTGAGTAGGAGTTGAGAAGTCTCCTACCACTACTGGATCAGTCATGTTTCATCAGAAGATGATATCAATAGCATTAATGAGTGTTATGTATGAAAATGGTTTCGAACGCCGAAGGATGTGATAAGTAAGGATCGTCTGCCTCACAGCTCGCTGATGATCATGATCTAAGCATCTTAAATTGACCCTCGAGTATCAGATAATGTCTTCAACTCATCATTCGAAGAGACATTGGATTTTACTGAATTAACATGATCTTAATGAAATGTCAGACGTAAACATACATTTTAGTAGTTGTGAATGTAATTAAAGATAAAATTAATTTAGCTGGTTACTTGTTGACTATGATAAATGACACGATATTGTGCGAATATATCAAACATTCACGTAGCCTTTGACATTTACAAATCTGTGATGACGTCAAATATTATTTTTTAAATTTAAATTGATGTGCTAGCACAACCACTAGCGAAGATATTGAACATATAAAAAAACATTTTGGGATTCAAAATTGCTTTTTTAAAAAAAAACAAAATCAAAATAGCTTTAAACTCAATAAATACAAAGATCAAACTTATCATTATAGTTAAATTACATATTAAAATACGAGCGTTTGTTTCATGGAACAAGACATACAGGGCCAGAAACTCATGTGCCAAATGTTTTCAAACCATGTATAACATTAATAGAATAAAAATAGTTTAAGTGAATACTGCTATAATTAATACTAGATACTAAAATAACTATTGAAGAGTAAAGCAACAGTACAAAATAAGCTATATATATATATATATACATACATAACTTCACACCTTTTGTCACCCGAAGGTGTAGGCAGTGGCTGTTAAGCCTCGTCTCGCCGTTATGTTTACGTCCCAAGTGGCGAACCTATTGCGATACCGGGCACAAAGTTTTTCAGTCATCGTTATTTATCACATATAACTTTCGAAAACAATTTCGAAAATTCATTGGTGTGAGCCAGTAACTGGAATCGAACCCGGACCTCTAGATCAGAAGCCGTCTGCTCGACCACTGCGCCACCGAGACATATTATATATAATTGATGATGAAATAGAATTAATTGAAATAAAATAAACTACCCTGACATACATAGGGTTGCTACAACCTCCACGAGCTACTGAGGAATTATACATAAAATTTTGTATAAGGAGCCGCTCATGTCTACTCTATACGGTCTTCAAGGAAATTGACTTCTGCGTACTTACGTAACGCTTACTACAGTTTCACAAAAAGACAAAACATGTTTAAAGTGTAAAAGATGTTGTGGATTGCTGATGGGATCAATATTTTTGGTCATTATTTGATATACGAGCACATAGAATATTGTACAAGTCGTAAAAATTAAGCAAATTAGCCATGTTTCTGACTCTCCTCTTCTCTCTTATGTCAGTAGTCAGACGAGGGCGAGCAGACGAGAGTGCCGCCACTCGCCGGCTAGACATCTTCCTTGTAGTCTATCATTTAAGCTCCATTTATACATGTTTTATTTCGATAACTTTAAGATATTTCGCACAAACAGACATATTATATTTTTTTTTCATAGAATACGGGGCACTTGATAATGGCTATGATCACTTGATAATAAGCAATTACCGGTTTATTCCCCACGGATGACCAAGCCAACGGGACACAGCGATGATGGCCACAGAGCCCCGCTAACGCGTCACTATAGTGAGGACATTCCCGATGTCAGAGAAAGCGAGATTAGTGCGGCTCTCGGGTAACTCCAGAACAACAAGGCACCCGGTGATGACGGAATTACTAGGGAGCTTCTAAAATCCGGTGGGACTAACGTCTTAAAGGAATGAGCACGTCTTTATAATTCCGTCATACACCAGGGTATAACACCACGGGCTTGGAGCGGGGGTGCGGTGGTGCTGTTCTTCAAAAAAGGTGATACCCATTATAGACCCATCTCACTCCTGAGCCATATCTACAAGTTGTTCTCGGGGGTCATCACGAATCGTCTCGCTGCAAGACTCGACGAATTCCAGCCTCCGGAGCAGGCCGGGTTTCAAAAAGGCTTTAGTACCGTGGACCACATCCATACTGTTCGGCAGATTGTACAGAAGACTGAGGAGTACAATCAGCCGCTGTGTATGGCATTCGTGGACTACGAAAAAGCCTTCGAATCCATCGAAACTTGGGCAGTTCTGGATGCACTGCAGCGATGTCAGATTGACTGGCGTTTTAACGAGGTGTTGAGATGCTTGTATGACACCGCCACGGTGGCTGTCCAGATACAGGACCAGGTGACAAAACTCCATCGAGCTGAATCGAGGTGTAAGACAGGGAGATGTCATATCTCTCAAACTCTTCACCAACGCTCTGGAAGACGTCTTAAAGACCCTGGATTGGACTAGACAGGGTATCAACGTGAATGGTGAGTACATCTCGCATCTTCGGTTTGCCGACGACATCGTTGTAATGGCAGAGTCGCTGGAACAGTTAAGCGGAATGCTGCGCAGCCTAGACGAGTCCTCCCGGTGTGTCGGTTTGGGCATGAACTTGGACAAGACCAAGGTCATGTTCAATGAACATGTCGTGCCCGGACCGATAAGCGTCGAAGGGTCAATTCTCGAAGTTGTAAACAAATACGTCTACCTAGGCCAAACTATCCAGTTAGGTAGACGAGACTTCGAGAAGGAGACCGAAATGAGGATTAAGCTGAGTTGGGCTGCATTCGGCAAACTGCGTCGAGTCTTCAGCTCGCCTATACCGCAATGTTTGAAGACCAAAGTCTTTGACCAGTGCGTCTTACCGGTGATGACCTACGGTGCCGAAACGTGGACACTCACGGTGGGGCTAGTCCACAAATTTAAAGTCGCTCAGCGAGCTATGGAGCGGGCTATGCTCGGGATATCTTCGAAGGATAAACTCAGGAATGAGTATATCCGCCAGTGAACTAGGGTAACCGGCATAGCTCGTAGAATAAGCTCGCTGAAGTGGCAATGGGCTGGTCATATCTGCCGAAGGACCGACGGTAGATGGAGTAAGAAGGTCATACAGTGGAGACCGCGTCTTGGTAAACGTAGCGTAGGACGCCCACCAGCCCGATGGTCAGGCGACCTCAGAAAGGCTGCTGGAAAAGACTGGATGCGGAAGGCAGAGAATCGGATATTGTGGCGCACATTGGGAGAGGCTTATGAATAGCAGTGTACTGCAATAGGCTGATGATGATGATGATGATGATGATGATGAATTACCGGTGCCTATAGACACCTGTAACACCGATAGATTTACAGTTACTTTGCTGCGAGTCGGATGAGATTGGATAGGGGAGGGAAAATGGGCATCGGGAGATCTCTCTCACCAAATGAAACGTGATTCGTATTTTCAACGACTAATTTCAGCTAGTCGGTGACGAGTAGTCACTGTCAAATTCACTCCGATATATGAACGACTAATTCCATTTAGTCAGTCATAAGCAGTCAAGACTAGCTGAAATTAGTCGTTAGAAATACGAATTCGCTAGGCAGCGAACAAGCTGGCTGAAATTAAGAGCTGTTAATATGCTCCCTGTACCCAATATTTTACAGTAGGCTCGCCACGTCACGCTGTCAATATCTTGTAATATAAAAGTCGTCAAATTATATAGAATAATGTAGCAATATCAGAACTACGTCGTTGTTGTCAGAACATATTATCACGATTAGCGTGCCCACTGCCCATGTGCATCAAGAGGCAACAAGCGCTTACATGATTAATTTGAAGGTTTTTTTTCAGGAAAAGTTTATTTGGACCTATTTTTTATATTTGTTTTAAAGTTAGGTAAATAATGTAATAAGTAATATGATAACCGTAAGTTTCGTTTAAAAGTAGCGTGATGATATATACTTATATGTATTTATCCTTGATAACCAGGTAGTCCTATATAAAAGAACTTTTGAAATCAAATCGGTTCTTATATAAACTAACTAAACCATTTTAAAATATTGTATAGTTTTTTATTCCAAAATGTTTCACATTTGAAATGGACATGGAAAAATATCCTCAGATACAAACGACAATAAAACCTTCCCGAGGAAGTAGGGCGGCCGATGGATGGGCGGCGGCAGCAAAATTGCTGACAAATTTATTACATTTGAGTGTGTGAGTCATGTTCGTTTGCTGCGACATGGAATCCAGGGTTTTATTTTGTCAAATTACAAAATGAAATGTATCAATCAATAAATTGGGCAAAAGTATATTCCAGTGGCTTAAACATAACCTAAAAACTATCCAGAAAATTTCTCGTGTGTATCTGATTTCGAAACCTTCCGTACAGAATACTGTACAACCCCAAGCTAAGCCTCTGGCTACTGTTATATGCAATAAAAATACTGCCGTGATCCTAAATTACTTGGAAGTAAGGTATGAGAAGGGGAAGCCATTAGAAATGTTAAACTTTATTCCGGTACAAAATCATGTGTCAGAATACCATCAAATAACAAATAGTGCAACAGTCAAGTATTACACTTTACATTCGTCTCGTCATGGACTTGATCTATATATTTTTTTACGTAAAACTATGTATTTTTTACTAGTACCAGCTGCTGATGTTTTTTTAAAAACAACTCATTTTGCAAACAAAAAAATTGAGGTCAAAGTGACCCGCGAGCTGCTGGCTGCGTTGTATAGTAATGTGAGCGCCGTTACGCCAAATTACACATCAGTTTACGCTAAGTGACGCAGAATTACGCATTTGTTGTTGTTCGAGGCTTTGTTTGTGGCATTTTACCGATTCTCTAGTTATTATACAAATATTAATAAATGCACATTATAATTAGTTTGTATTATTTTATGAACAATAGTAAAATTTAATTAAATTGTTGAATGAATCCAATATCTATTTACATTTGCACCGGTTGTAGACTGTTGTGTCATGATTATTACAAAATACAATTACTATAGCCTGCTTATAAAGTCCGTTGGAGTCTCGGGTTCGAATACGGGTTCTAACAAATTGTATCTGTGATCTATCTCAATGCCATTACTTCCATAAGATTTCAAAACTAGTTATATTAATGTTATAGTAGGACAATTACCGTACATTAACAGAGAATCTAGGGCCCACAATACATACATATATTCATTTTCATTCAAACGTGAAATGTAGGACTTGTTTTGCCATTTGAATAACTTAGACAAACAAATAACATATCATAATAGTAACGATTTAAAGTTGAAATTGGAAAAGCGGTCGTGATTTAAAATTGTAATATAAGTTATACATAGTTTTCATTATATTTCAAACTCTAAAATAATCAGTATACGGTACAATATACTTTGTCATTGTGAACTTGTTTACAACCTGAATGGAGGCTGCGTGACTGATTGCATAGATGCATTTAAATTTTATATCGGAACTAGTTTTCACCCTCGTGTTTTCGTTACTACTAAGTAATAAACATGTTGTTTGAATGTTCAATAATAAATATTTAAATACTTAAACGATAAAATTTATTTTCGTGTTTGTTTGTAACGAACAAACTATGAAACTTATTTTGACAAAGATTATATCGAATTTTAATTTCAAAGACAAACAATGACACTATTGATTTTATCAATTTAATCACTTAATTCTTAGGGATGAGTTTTAGAATTACACAATTAAAGGATATGATTGTAAAGTTTTCTTAAAATCTATTCCGCAGTTTTTAATGATAGAACAACAAACACTTTACAAACTTTGGCCTTTATAATATTAGTAGTATTAATTTGAATGCAAATATCCAATTATTTCTTACATCAAACGTGAGAATGTAATAATTACGATATTGACTGAGTAATTAAATATCAACGGGCTCTTAAGAAATAATCCTGGTCGGTGCAAACACTAGTAACTGATATAAATTTCGCCAAGGTCGACACCATTCGATACAAATGTTTGAGACGACGATGCATTTATGAATGTAAGTGTGTTTATGAATATAATATCTACGAAAATGATGTACCCACGTAGATCAAATTTTGAGAAATATGCCTAAGTACATTTATTTGAACATAGAGTGATTTACTAACTTACAGTTAAACGTTAAACCAGCTTGTGTATATCCATATATGTATCAGCATGTTTGTACGGTTAGAGGCATAGAAATGCAAATTCAATACAATAAAAACATGTCCTTTTTTAAACTGTTGCTTGTCTTACTCATTTATTTCAGGTGTAGGACGATTGTCGCCAGTTTTTTTATTCCTTCACCCTTATTTACGACATCGGTATCAGATTAGAATTGTTACGGTTTCTCTTTGAGAGATATATCAAAAATATGAACCTAATACTTGTTCGAAAATACCGACGCAGGTAATTTATTCTATGCGTTGCTATTTTTTACGTTATGGGAGTTTGTGAGGGAAAATCTCTAGTTACAATAATCAAGTAGATGTAGACAGTCTCCTAACTATGTAACTTTACATCTTTAATAACAGAAGACTGTTTAAAGCCACAACCTGGTACCAATTGTGTTTATTATACAAATACTTGCAGTAGGGCCTAGCTAACGTTTAGTTGACCAATAATCTAACAAATTTAAATTTGCACCACTCAGCCAAGTTGTTAAGCCAGTCTTACCTGTATATTGCAATAATATAATACCTCAAGAGTATCGTTGATCGCGCCAACTTGCAAGTCGCACTGATCTTGAGAAGATCTATATATGTCATGTCCATTCATAAACCACGACGTGAGTCCAGCACACCTGTGCAGTGTGCAGCGCTACTCACTACTTGTAAAACTATCTGCATTATTATACAAAAATAACTAATGACATTCTTATATGTAGAGTTTTTTAGTGTTATTAGATTTTTAAGTTTCGTTGGCCATAAAAATAAAAATACAAAGCGACGGAGGTAGAGCAAAGCAGGTTGCTGCATGAATGGATCGACTCGACCGGTGAAGTACCGCGTGCTCTCAGAATATCCACGTAAAGTAGTTCATGCCGAGTTTCATTCGGTGAGAGATGTATCCCTCTCACCTTCCCACACTGTTTGTGCTTAGATGTCCATGGGCGACGTTCATTGCTTGCTTGGTAGCACGCCTGCTGGTTTACTAGAGGGTTACCCTTAAAAAAACTATAGTGGGAACTTAGATTCCTAGGCCTTGCCTTCTAGAATTCATAATACTTACGTGTAGATTGTACAAAATAGATATAATTATTCCGTTGTGATTTAAAAGCTCCTTATTTTCTTCTATGCTATGGTGATGTCGAAGCCATGGGGCTCAATATGAACGTTGCACCATAGGCATGACACGTACAACAATACTCTGGTACTGTGTGGTTGTGTAAGCGACCTCAATGTGCGCACATCACAATGGCACATCGAAACCAACCTACCAGTGCTCTGTGTATCAACTATTACTACCTCCGTACAAATGTCGCAGTAAAGTACACATAACCCGATACTCGGTAATATCTCGACACATGACAGCGAGGATTCCGATTTTAATGCTAATTTGGACCAGCTGTAGAATTAAAACCTCTGCAGTCTTGAAAGTTCATAGCCAGCCTCGCGTTCCTTCATAATGGCGGGCGAGGAGGAGTGGAGGGCTGTGGTCTCCTTCTACGAAGCTGTAATGCTCGAGGAGGCCACTGAGCGGGATTGGGAGAGAGCCGATCCCGCTCGGAGGTGCGCCCTGGACGCGGCCCGGGCAGTATCATCCGGTGGTCGTTGCACTATACGTAAAGATGGTTCTATTTTGGAACATATTTCTATTTTGGATTGTTATCACATTGGTGTTTAAATAAATATAAGCTAGATACATACAGTAGGTATACAGATAGTTTGGTCAATGTGTAAATTGAGTTCTACATGAAGACACTGAAAATATTAGAAAACCGCTAGCTAAATTTCAATAACGATTTCAGTGTAGGTACACATTTATGTACACACTTACTTACGCATAGTATATTAATAACGCACACCGCACATGAAAGGATTTGATTGGAAATTCAGGATTTAACTATATTATAATTATGTCATTAGGAATAGGAATCATAGTAATGTTTTGAGTAAGATAGCCAGATTTTATCAGAAGTCGATATCAGGAGTTAAATAACCGACGAGCGAACATGTGAAGGGTTAGGAAACTTAAAAAAATATTTGTGGTCGAGTACTGCAACCTACCTGCCACTTGTCCTGAAAAATCGTCATCACATCTACATTATAATTTGAAGATGAATGCTTAACACTTAACTAAACGTATGTTAGTGCGACCTACAATATAATAGTTGCGACACACAAAGTAATCAATGAAACACATGCGCCATTGTCATAAACACTCAAACATAGGAACCAAAAATATTTGTTTAACATAGAAAAACCACTGTATGGGAAAATTATTGAAATCAGAATGAGCAACTTTTAGCCGAATCGCCGTCGGACCTGCAAACACTAGTGACTATTTTGAAAGATGGTTGCTTGATGAAAGGTTTACAATTGAAAGTCATGTATTAATTTTATGACTATCGAGATTTAGGACACAGTACATTACAGTATACATTATTATGCACCTGAAGAAGGTCTACAAAAAAGTCCCCAATAGTATGTCTATTTTTTATGGACGAGCCACAGTGAAATTATAATAATAATAATATCTTGGACACAAAACACACAGCGCCCTCTAGTTCCAAACTAAGCAACTAAATGCTTGTTCTAAGGATACTAGATAACGGATAATAATACATATATACTTTTCTTTTGTAAGTACATATTTATAATACATAGGAAAACACCCACACGCCATACAAAACATTCATGTTTGTCACAAATATTTGTACTCGGGTGGGAATCGAACCCGCCAACCTCGATTCTGCAGTCGGTAGCTTTACCAATGCACCACAAAGCACTAGTTACTTTTATAATGGTCTGTAAGTTTGTACCAAGTAGAATCGTGGTTTAATTTTGGAAAATGATTAACCTATATTTCAATACTATTTTAGGACCATAGGTTTTGTTTTGACGTTGTAAAGTTTAGTAGTTGGTGCATAACCATGTTATTCTATTACGTTGTCTATTTTTTTTATCGTACACCTTTGTTTAGAAAAAGGCATGAAGTTATGTTATAGTTGTACATGATAGTTAATGTGTGTGCGTGGAATGTACCGCAAAATAGCATAATGATTATGTAATTGTAAGCTATTATATCTCCTAACACTCACATTAGTGCAGTAATTAGTTTGACAAGTGACGTTCACCTCGACACCACCACACTCACTCACTCATTCACTCACTCATTCAAAGGTCACTGTTAATCGCTCCTTACACAGGGGCTGCATACTAATTATTAACTCACACGGTCATTCTTCATTTTAACTTAACATATTCATTTATTTGTAGTTAAAGTAACTTGTAATCTTCTTCAATATAACACTAGTGGACCCGGCGCACTTTGTTCCGCGACAAAAGTCATAAATAATCATTTTTCTTTACTACGTCATACTACGTCATAAAAAGTCAGTAAAATCCGTTGCGTAGTTTTAAAGATATAAGTATATAAAGGGACAGACAGCGGAAACTGACTTTATACTATGTAATGATGATTATGTCGTGGAGGGCATTGAGAAGATTTTTTCGGAATCTAAGCACATCCTTCATGACCCACCCATTAGGACAGGTCTCATGTTAATTAAAACTCTAATTTAATTTTACGAGAGAACGTCACATAAATTATTATTTAATTCACTACATGAAAATAATCGTCGATAATCAATATAATAGAATTGATAAATTAATGTTACTAATATAGTATGTAGGCGGTCTGTACGTGATGTTAATTGGATTGTATTGTCCGGAAGTACTCCACTCATATATTTACCGAACGATGCAAATACTGCAAGCCTTCAACTAAAAACTAATTCTATTTCTTCAAATGACGTTTATTGTCTTTAATTTTGTGTCTAAACCGCTAGTGCCCGATAGTCGCAGTGGCGATTTCTAGCATTTTATGCATAAAGTATTGATCTAAAATTACTATAATATATTTGGGCTTACTGAGGCCTTACTTAAAACACGTCCACAAATTTGGTTCAGTCGTTCACCGTTTATCCTTCGGTCACATAGATGGAAAATAAATATATACATGTTGGATGTCTGTACAAGTTACCACATAGCGGAGTGTTCGGCCACACTTAGTGGGCCAAGGTAATACAAATAACATAACATGTTATATTCAATATTACTTACGTGTCTATAAAATATTTTTATGCAAATATTAAATTGATCACGCGCACCGGGAGGGTGAGACAGATACTTTGCACACATTGCGATCGTCCAACATATATTTTATAAAAATTAATAATATAAAAATTACCATTTTGAAATAATATCACTCTAAAAGTGATGAAACAAAGCAACAATACTACACACGACGACCCTGATTGTCGGTTACTTGCTGTCAGTTGGTACTCAGGTAGTTGGCGATTTGCATTGTTTATTGAGAGGACTCTAACTGAATTTCAATGGGAAAATTAAAAAACTAAAGTATTTTGTGAGTATAAAATAATTGGTGTAGTTTTGCAGATTCCGGATATTCTTTTGGGAGAAAAAGTTGCGTGGTCCAATGTTTAACATCTAAAACTTTAACAGTTAAAACTGTACTAAGGACAGATAATACTGTAGAATTCAAGTAATGTGTGTATATTACTATACCTTATACAAAATATAACACGGCTATAACGTCCAGGCAACATCATTCATTCATTTTAAATATTATGTAGTAACGTTGCCCACACCGCCGGAAATTAAAAGCGTGAAGTATACAAATTATAATATTTTACATAAATGTTTTAAAGACACACATAAATATACTGAGTCAGGTATAAGTAGCAAAAGTGAGTAATTAGTAAACAGGAAATTTAGTAAATAGCTTCGTAATTACGATTAGACACGTTCACAACACAACTTCCACTCAACGGAGAGAGAGAGGAAACATGGACGATGATGGACTTAATATATTTAAAAATCTCGTCTGTCCGGTGGAATCAGTCAGTAACTAGTGCTCCCAGTATCATTCGCACAATAAGTACAAGAAATCCTTAGAAAATATGTGTTAAGACGAAACATTATTATCATAGAGGCGATCGATAAAAAAATAGACTATCTATATAGACTTTAATATCTCGGTGGTCCAGTGGTCGAGCACCCCGCTTCTGAATCAAGAAGATTGGGTTCGAATCCTGGCCTTTCTAATTTCGAACCAATGACTTTTCGAGTTTATTTTCAGAAGTTGTGTGATAAATATCGATGACTGAAAACTTTGTGCCCGGCCATACGTTCGCCACCTATTCAATTTGGGATGTAAGCATAACGGTGAGAAGAGCCTGAACAGCCATTGCCTACACCTTCGGGTACAAAAGGCGTGAAGTTATGTTATATTCGACGGGCTTCGCGGCGCATTTGTAAAACTACCGGCTGCAGCACTGAGATCGGGGGTTCGATTTCCGCCCGAGCACAAATATTTGTGACAAACATAAATATTTGTGCGGCGTCTGGGTGTTTTTCTGAGTATTATAAGTATGTATTTACTCTCATCTAGTATCCATAGCACAAGCATTTAGTTGCTTAGTTTGGAACTGGAGGGCGCTGTTGATTTGTGTCCAAGAAGATATTATTATTATTATATTATATAGAGTAACAAAGAAATATTTCCTGTTTATAAATTAATAAACAATTTGAGACAAATGTTATTTTAATTGACATTTCACTTAACATATAATCTAAATTTAATGTTAGTTAGACAAAAAAACACAATGTACAATTTTACTTTAATAATAATCAAGAAACACAGTTTGCGTGTATTAATAGGATAATCACGAGAACTGCTTATCAGACATCCAAATTCCTCTGACTCAGTAAGCTACCTACTTATTGAAGTAGATTAAGTATACATACGTACCTTCACGCAAAGCCCCTTGCGGGGTAGGCAGAGTCACTCGTCAGTTACAAGTCAGTCACTCGCTTCTCTTACTTTTATAATTCATACACGCTCGTCAGTTTTAAAGCTCTTGACATCACCTTCCTCAAGCACTTGTCGGTCATCGAATCATCCTTCCATTTTTGCACTGTATGTCTACTTAGATAATCTTGCATCATCTATTCTTTCTACATGCCTGAACCATCGGAGTATTCTTTAATCTATAAAAGAAGACTATAAGTATACGGTAAATATAATAACGCCACCCAGATGAAGGTAAGCAGTTCTCATTCATGTCAGATTGGGAAAAATTTATTGACTCTGGAATGCCAAGATGTTTGCCGTGTCCGCTGGTAAGTTATATTGATGTACGTTTACGCCTGTAATAATCGAAGGGGTCGACATTGTTACGAGGTGTCACCAATTCAGACATTCATAAACATTGTTAGACTCTAGCGTAAACCAGAGTTTATATCAATATAACGCGATAATCGTAAATAAAATACAATGTTTTTAAAAAAAATATCGTCATTAGATAAGCCGCACAGGCCTATAAGCGGGCGACAACTAGTCTGTCATAATATAAATATAAGTATAAGAGTACATGGAAAAAAGAAGGAATGATTAATGCGCCGTTCCCGCTCATTCAGACCCTTAGTATCTCATTCCGATCCATTAACAGCGCTGATTCAATTACCTCCGTATACCCGAGTGTGCGGTGTCGGCGTACGCTGTCGGAGTTGGTGTCGATGTCGGTGTAGGTGTCGCCCAACTTACACGAACTTGATCACGTACGAATTAACTAACTTGCTCATTATTATTTTTATTGTATATTCACGCTGTTTACATACGAAGGTAAACAGCCATTACTAGTAGATAGTCAGGTTTTTATTAATGTAGGAGATATTTAAATAATGTCGCAATGCGAATGAATTAAAGTACATATGCATCATATTTATCGCGCACGTGTGTCCCGGATTTAAACATGGTGACTTTGGTACCTTCACAAATCGAAGTCGGAAAATTAGGCTTTTAACTTAACATAACATAACTTTTTCTACCCGAAGGTGTAGGCAGCGGCTGTTAAGCCTCGTCTCGACGTTAAGTTTACGTCCCAAATGGAATAGGTGGCGAACCTATTGCCATACCGGGCACAAAGTTGTCAGTCATCGATATCTATCACACTTAACTTCCGAAAATTTCGAAAAGTCATTGGTGTGTGCCAGGATTTGAACCCACAACTTCTTGAATCAGAAAGGGGTGCTAGCCACTTCGCCACCGAGGCTTTTATGAAGTTAGTTTGAGTACAGCAAATTACCTTAACATTAGATTAGTAATATATAATGGATAAATGACAATTTTATTTCAAACAAGTTACAAAGCATGCTACGAAGAAAAAATCACCTATTAACAATGAAAATTAATTGAAAATGCATTCAGTAAATTTGGAGATTATCGCGAATAAATAGACATACCAAAGTGACAAGATCTAGAGATATCAAAGAATCATTTTAGCTTGTTGTGTCGCCACTCGCGCCAACTCGCGCCACTCACCGGCGTGCAGCTCAAGGCGATATAATTACCCATGCCTCTGCAAGTTATGTCAAATACCTAACATAGTAGCTGACTATGCTGTAATGTGCTGTTATTATTTGTATTGGGTATATGTAATGTCAAGTTTAACCAGGCAAGAGCACTGGGTACTACACCTAGTTGGTAGTTCTTAGATTTCGGAAGCTTGATAAATATCAATATCTATGATTTATCTGTTATAGGTAATTCATAGTTTTACTGCCTACACTTTTTGTAGTAAAAGGGGGTGAATATTTTAAAAAAGTTACCATTACTAACTTTAGTATTCTCCTTAAATTCTCCTTAAACACATTTAATGTAGATGGCGCTATGATATTTGTATGACGATAGGAAACGACGAAATATTTAGATGTGTTCTTTACCTGTACTGTAATCTACATACAATAACTAACAATCACGTTTCATATCACTTGCAATAGATTGACGATTTGGATGTTTTAAAGTGTCCATGGTCACATTGGTCACTGAGAGGATTAGTCATTCAAAAGCTGCTATATTGTCCAACAAAAACCCAATTTGATCTGAAAAAATCATTAATTATAGATTTGTTTCAATGTAATACGTATGTGTGATTATTATATCCATTGTCGTTGTGTGAACTGTGACCGTTCATTTATTTATTACTCAACTTTTATTACACGTTAAACAATAAGTACTTATATTAAAGAGTATTCGCAAAATGTACCTCACTTTTCTTTGAGTACTCGTATATACTAGCAATATAAGGCAGTGGCTCCCAAACTTTACGCCCTACGTAACCGTCACCAAAGCCAGTAGTACGACACATCAAGATGCGTAATTATTTCTCTTGAAAGATAAGCTGTTTAATATACCGGAGTATCACAAACTTACTATACTATTTATACCTCATACGTTTGACTGCATGTCTATATTTTTGTATTGAACTCTGAAATAAGTACACTCAGTACCTAATCCAATAAAGATTTATTTTTTTTGAAATCAAAAACTCAAAGCTTTTTATTTAAAAAATGTATTGTTGTATTTGGTTAATTCATTAAACATCTATGATTATTTCAATTCGTCAATATTCTAATACTTTAACAATACGAAATTATAAAATTATAAATTCGATTAAAGAATATTGATGGGCGCATAAAAATGGTATATTATTGTCTTATGGTAGATAAGCGATAGATAGATGAGGGATGGTTAGTAAAACAAGTTTTGGCAACGTTGGTATTATTTTTTTTTAACTGCCAACTGGTTTTATTTTCTCTACCAAATTACTAAGAGCTTATGAGGAGCTGATGAGCATTATGAGGTCACACTGGGGTCACGGTCACAGCACCGCGAACAAGGTGACAATAATGAACCAAAGAGACTCTTCCATAATAATTATATTGAACACGTAATATTAAAATGAGATTTTAAGTTAAATTCTTCTTTTTAAGTTTTCATTTTATATGGTTCCAGACGATGTTCATGATGTTTTGAAGGGGCTTTGTGCCACATTTTTGCAAGTCGAGCACCCCACGATTTATTCAAATTATTTTACACTTTTTAATTAGTATGGTATGAAAGTGTGTTTCAGTTTTTTTTAAACCATATTTATTTTTTCCTTATTAGTGAACAGTCACCGGAATATAGCTGAGCGCACAACCGCTCTATTTTCTTACTCGCTTGGGAATTTTGAAACTTGGCAAGAGTGTAAGAGAGATAAAGCTAGTCTGAAATAAATTGTTGAATCTTGGCGAAGCTTATCCTGATTAGGTCGGGATATCCGGATGATTTGGTCAGATATTGTATTGTCATCGATTTTTGACAGGTGTGCATAGTTTCAATATAATCGTTCAAAGTAGGAGAAAATCGGTGTCAAAGAGTTTGATTATACACAACGAACATCCACATCTTAACTCAATCCAAAAATATAGCCTTTAGTAGAAATAGATGCAACGACTATTACACATTATGAGAAAAAGTAACGAACTCTACATATAAATGAATAACTGTGACTTTTGATCACCAAAGTATGTGACATGAATCAAGTATATTGAGGTATTTATTTCTTCCGCGAACAAAAAAAATGTCTGTGTGAAATACTTAGTTAACCAAAATTGTCGTCTTTATTTAATGTGTGGGAATACTGATCAATTACCATGAAGAACTGGCTAACTGCGGCATGTTTACGGCATCTTGGTGTGGCAGAATTGGATAATTTAATTTGGTTTTGAGTTTTTATATTATTTTTGTTTCATGAAAGAAGTCAGTTTGATTAAGCACATAATCGAGAGAAAACATGCATAAAGCGTATTAAATTACCGACATTAAAATTGTCCTCAGTTCGATTATAATGTCAAAAAATGAGCAAATCGCGACTATCTCAAATATATAATTCTCCCATTATAAAACGAAATTAGGTAATAAATATAATTAAATAAAATTGAGAAAATTTTAAAATCTGAAAGTGTAAATTTCTCCATTTAGGTATATCCTTATTGTCCAAAGGTGTAGCGGCAATGTCTTGTCTAGTCGACTGTAATGTATATCTGGTCAAGTGGAATAGATACAGAGCCAGAGATCCACTGCCATATATCGACGATTAGTCATCAGATTTCCGAAAGGTCGTAGGCCAATTGCACACCCGGATTTCAACTCTAGATTGCAATGTGGTGGTTCGAGGAAACTGATTTAAACGTGATCATTAACTAACAAATAATTTAAGAAACTAATTTTGGTCTTTTGTCTCTGTGATACGTTGGTGTAACAGAATCATGGAGGTTATTGTCACTGTCGTAACTAAAACCTATCAATCTGACCATTCCACATTAAATGAATGTTATCTTATCACCTGTGGGTAAATTTTATTCGCACGTGACTGTTAGCTTCTTTTCCACTATTATTGCTACATTTTCTTCTCAATTTGAATTATAATTAATTATCCGCTCTTCATATTTAATGAGCACATATCGATACCTGCATCATGAGCTTGATGCTGAACCCAAATCGATGACATCATGTTTCGAACACGTCCTCACCTCTCGTTGAGAGCGCGTCGTGTTCGCTAATAATATTTCGTCGGTTACATGTCAAACGAGTTTCTTGTTATTTGCTAGAAACGCACATTATTATTACTATCAATATGAGTCAGTATCAGTTTGGGCGGGAAATCTTTCATATTGCATATAACTCTTGATATATAAGGATTATTACTGATCTTTTTTTCAATGCATCGCGTCTTCTCTTCCACTCCTGCATTGTTTAATATATGTACAGGCATTTTATCGTCTATCATTTTGACTACGTCCACGAACCACTTGAGTATGCATATCCTTCCGGAAGGAAGCTTGGGCTTTTTTGGCTATTCGTTATTGTTAATAAAGCCAAGCTGTTTTACTATTCCATGATCTGTATGTATGTATGTATGTACCAATGATGGTACACGATGTGCCTATGACAATTGACACGCCCTCTATTTTGTACGACTTCATATTTAAGATTTAGGAAATTGGTAAGATTTAGATATTAGGGGTATTACAAAGTTAGAGGTTACTTTAATATAATGACTTATATTTTTTTTGCAATCGATGGAATATTCAAAAGTTAAGAAGAAAAAGCATAGAATTTGTAAAAATCATTACTAATATTTTGTGAAAACAGTTACTAAATTCACAGAATCTCACTCGGGTAGAAAATATTTCAACTGGATGCAGCTGTTTCAGTGAAGACATATATTAGTAATTGTCATTCAGTCTTAAATATCAGAAAACTACATTTCTTTTGTAGGAACGTCACTTGACTGCTTAATTATTTGGCGCGAAAACACGTTGGACGTAACGTTATGGCGCGAAAATAAAAATGTTTTGCATGAAATTTTATACCTTATTGCTATTTAGTATAGAGTTACATTTTATTTTAATACATATTTATTTCGAGTTAGTGGGCACACCTACGTTAGTTTTTTTATGTATAAAATGCCGTGTATTTTTTCTGCTCTTTTATGATTACGTGTTGAATGTGTGTAGTGTACATTAGCGACAACGGGATTGTAACGGCCGACTTGATAAACAAATATTTCATGACGTCCCGTCAAAGTTAGATACCATAGGTACTTAAATTTTGGTGCTACATATTTGTTTTATTACATTTTTATACTTAAACTGATTTAAGCAAGCAGCGCTGCCAATAGACACTTGCAACACAAATTGTATCATAGTTGCATTACCGGCCTTTAAGGAAGAGGGATGTGCAGGGAGCGGGAAGGTGGATGGGCCTCCAGACACCTCTATCACCGAACGAAACGCGGCATGAGCTATTATGTAGATATAAATATCGACACAGGCTTATGCCCCCAGTAAATAGTAACATTTTCTCAGAAGATAAGTCGTGGTATTTCACCGGTCGAGGCGGATTAATTATGCAGCAGACTACGTGGCCGTAGAGCTTCTGACCAATTTCTTATTTGACCATTGAGCTCGTGTGTCGATGAAGAGATGGGTGCCAAACGGTACCAACCAGGTGAGTATCTCTCGGCATATTACTGTAAAGGTGGTGCCAAGCTCCTCTAAGATACTGGAACTGTAGAAAATACTTACTGATAGAGAAAATTCTACAATTGTAATTGATAGAGAGAGAACTGATAGAGAGTATTCAACAATTGTAATGGCATTTTTTTACTAACTGAGTCATTCGGAATGGGGAGTAATTAACATGTACTAAATAATTAGTTAAGCAAGAAATGTATATAACACATACAGCACCATCAAGCACATAAATAGACAAATCACATTTTTTTTTATAGGATAAGAAGGCAAACGAGCTTGCGTGTCACTTGATGGGATGGGCCTCCGGGTACCTCTCTCACCGAACGATACGCGGCATGAGTCACTTTACGACGATCTTCTGAGAGGTCGTGGTATTTTACCGGTCGAGCCGACCCATTCATACAGCGAACTGCTTGGCTCAACCACTGTTAGATTTACCTAATTTGTTTGTGTATTTATATTATTTGTGTAAACAGAAGGTGTTTGAAATAGGTATATACGATATATCAGATGCTGCTCAGGTGAGAATGTGGAACAGAACTACTGGTCCTATAAACAAGGGCGCAAGCTGCAAGGGCCATATAAGTATTCCTACATTATTACGCAAGCAATATTTTGAACAGCTAAACCTACAGTTTGATAGCTTTCCCTTTCCTAAAGAACACTTTCATTTCCACTAATAACTGTGGGCCTTATTTGTTGTTATTAAGGGCCACTTTCACTGAAGGGGTCAAGGTCCAGTGTATGGTGGGGACACGACGCATCTTGCGTCATATTGTGTTCATTTTGTTTTTTGATTTAGGGTATGAACACATCGTTGAGTTGCTTTTTGAATGTTATTTCCCAAGCAAATCTGCCATTTTTTTAATACTTTTTTTAAGTACCAATCTACTCATACATGATTGCTTGAAATTTAAACTTTCTTTCCCTTTATTTTAGCATACCCATAGCATAGCATTTGATCTAGAAAAACAAACTATAATAATCATTCGAAAAGTAAAATAATTTCACCGAAAAAATATTCTGAGTGCTTTTCATAATAACTTTCAATTAATATTTAATAATAGTGTAATTGGTATGGCTCAAGTTAAACTTTTTGTACCTCTAAGTTACTGAACTAAATATTTTTTCTCTTAAGCTTCTAGATGGCGCTACAGATTTTTTCCAAACTTATTACTACTTTTTTTTCATTTAATTCAAAATATTAGTGATTATGAGTAGTTATGACAATATCTATGTGGGAAAAATATTATTTAGAATGAACGACGAGTGTAGCCGCCAGTTTGTTTGCGTTGCCATTTAGGGAAACCGGTCGTAAATTGTATGTTGCAACGACGCTGCGTAAATGTTTATATGTTTGTGACATATACTATATTACTTACATAACATACAAGATATTAAATAAAGTTGTATGTTTCACATAGAAAGTGGTGTTTACTTTCGGAAGTTATTTGCTTGCTACTAAAGTAATAAGTAGATTATTTATTAAAAAAAAATCGGTAAATAAAACTGTGTGACAAGGAAAAAAGCGTAATAGATTGTTTAAATACTAAAAACTTAAAAGTGGTCGCTAGCGATAGGGGATGCTTAACATGGATGTTGTCTGCGAGTGAAGTCCACGCCATCCGCTGCTTTCCGCTGAGTGATTAAGCCCATGGTCATGCGCATTACTAAAAACTGCCAAAACAACGCAACCAGTTCCCCAACTGTGTACAATTCACAATTAGTTGGTACACCACGTTGACATGCTTGACTATGAGGGGCCTATAAGTATTAACCCTAACCGCGGTGAAATTTCCCCTACAGACCTTGGAAATAATGTGACGTCATTGTAGTTCACCAGCAACTGTGGCCTACTTTAAATGTGTTCCACAGCACGAAGGCACAAATATGCAGTTTTTAAAAGTAAAAGCAACCAGTATTGAATTTAAAAACAGGTACAAATAGTCTTGTACAACATAAATAATTGAAAAAACAAATCAAATAACTAGCTGACTAGGCAATCTTTCTACCTACGTAACTTCTAGTAATTCATCATCATTCATATAAGATGCCTTATGATATTCATGCCTGTTATGATATAAAAATTCCTTTTGTATTTAGGATCATTTTGTCTATCGCTGAAACTACATTAAAAATTAAAATACGCTACGTAGTAAACAATATCTATATCGAGGTCTTATTTTATTTTAAGATTCAGATTCGATGATATATTTAATCGAATAAGATTCTTCATCTTATAAGATATATTGTAAGACGAATAATTTAGTCTCTGAGACTCGAACCTAAGGCTGCATGTTTAACGAATCTACAATAATTCCAGTCGCTGACATTTCACATTCCATAATTATAAATTAACAATAGCTTCATACAAAATTTTATAAATATAGAGAATAGCTAAATATATATAAATATACACATAACTACATGTGTGGGAAAATGTTTTGAACTGCCTACAAGGAAGGTTGTATTCTAACAGAGTATCTTTATGTTGGTATGTGTCGTATATAGCCTCGTAATCTTCTTAGTTAATGGCAACAACAGAATGATTCACGAGAAAACTTGTCAGGTTTAGAGGCAACAAGTTCAAAGGTTAAATAAAAGTTTGATTTAAATGAAAAACATTGCACTAATCCAGGTTTGTGATAACTTTGCAACTACCGTCAAGACTATGTGTTATCATTCAGCACAGTGCAGGTCACACACTGCAACTTATCTCACTTCTATTAGATGTAATGTTAACGCCGGAACACGTTCCGTAACTATATAGTAGACGGAACTCGCGCACTACGTAGGTAGGCACGGTGCTCGGGGCTCGGGGCTGGAGGCTGGCGGCTCTATGTTAAGTGGAACACATTTGTATGCGTCCCTCACAATCCTGTGAGAACCATGTTCTTGTGACCTTTGGGTACAGACAGGTCTTACTGCACACGATAGCGATCAATTATTTGATAAACACTCTTTATTCATATTTGTCTATATCATTACTTAGTATAAAATAAAGTCATTTTCCGCTTTCTATCTCTATGTGTGCAGATCTTTTAAACTCCGGGACAGATTGTGACGTATTGATTTCTTAATAAATGAGAAATTTTGGTTCATTTACGAAGCGATTTTAAACAATACAGTACTAATTCTGGGATAAGAATAAATACTGTAATGTTTAAAATCGCTTTAAGTACCTGAAATGTATTGAGCATTTAATATAGATCAGTATAGGCTTGGGAGATATTAGAGATTTAAAAGATAGTGACACAGCAGTCGAGGCGCTGGCGCGTGCTTATATACCTAAACTAGATGACCCGGCAAACATTGTTCCGCTTCAAAAGTAATAAATAAGTAAATTTTGGATTTATCACTTTTTCTTTACTACAAAATACATGAACTATAGCTAAAAATCACCCCGTTGCCCCTTTCTCTTATAAAAAACCGTATCAAAATCCGTTGTGTAATTTCAAAGATCTAAGTATATAAGGGGACAGACAACGGAAAGCGACTTTATTTTAATACTATGGTATGATATATGACTTTATTTATAATAGTAATATGAATATAAAATTTACAAATTTATTGCTTCTAAGGCGAAACAAATGGTCAGCTAGTTATACTTAGTCATGCCATAAATATTGTAACAAAGAAAAAAAAATTTTTTATTGCAAATAACAGTTATTACTTTTACAGTGTGTTACTTTAATACGTACATAAATATAAAACGATATAAAATATCAAAAGCTTATTCGAAGTGGTCTCCATTGGCTGCAATACAGGCCTTTAAACGTTGAGGCCAGTTATCAATAGAAACACGCACTTTTTCCATGGGAAAATTCTTCACTGCCAATCGTATGGATTGTTTTAGGGACTCTACATTTTTATGGCGTTAAGAGCAAGCAGTACTCTCTAAAACTGACCAAAAAACATAATCCAGTGGATTAAGATCGGGACTAGACGACGGCCAGTCTTCAGCTCTAATGAAGTCCGAAACGTTCGCTTCCAACCAAGATTGCGTGGACCGAGCTTTATGACCCGGTGCCGAGTCTTGCTGGAAGGACCATACTTCGTTATTGAACATGGTGTTGTTAAGGGGCTTGACTACCTTTTCAAGAATGGTATCTTGATACACTTGTGCCGATGTTTTGATACCTTTTTCACAAAAATATGGCTTAGTCACTCCTTCGTAGCTAACACCCCACCAAACCATCACTGAAGTCGGATATTGCCCACGTTGCACTCTGTCAACTAATTGGGAAGCTTTCTTAGAGCTTTGAGCATAAGCACGGTCATTTCGTTTGTTAAAATGTTGCTCAATTGTAAAAACTTTTTCATCCGTAAAAAATATTTTTCTGTGACCTCCCTTTGCGTACCGCTTCAGTAGTTGTTTAGATTTTAACACCCTATTCTTTTTTAAATTATCAGTTAATAATAGGCTGCAAGTCCTAAGTCATCTTTTAAAATACGCGACATTGTTCTAGGTGCTATCTTCATCTCCTGAGATAAAATCTTTTGCTTGCGGACAGGATTTCTTCGAATTTTTTCCCTTACTGCTTTGATCACCTTTTTCGTACGAACACTGCGTGGACGGCCAGGTCTTTTTCTGTCATAAACAGAGCAGGTCTCATTGTACCCATTAATAGCCCGGTACACAAACATTTGACTAATACCAAGTGTATGGAGAGTTTTAAAAATTGCATTTGGCTCCATACCTACTTTGTGTAATGCAATCACACCGATTCGGTTGTCTTTATCGCCCCACTCCATTTTAATATCGCAAAATATTGTACTATGTATTGGCGCCAAAACGAGAAAACACAATGAACAATCGTATAAAAATGACAGATTCCAAATTCAAATGTAATATTTTTTTATTTCTAGTTGCAACAGTATTTATGGCCAGACTAAGTATATAATATTGTTAGGGCTACGGGAGCTCATGTTTGTATTAAATACAGCGAATTAATTCTAGTCCTTCACAAAGTTCTCGGGAAATTTGTTCCAAATAATCGGATCTCTTATTCTCGTTGAAAGCTTAAAATAACGTTCAATCTCAGAGTCTCAGAAATATCTTCAATTGTCAAGTTTACACAACACAATGTATTTCGCACCTCACAAATAACATAAAAGTAACAACGATTTGGAATAGAGAGTAATACTTGAAATAAACTCTGTTTATTTATCATAATCTATTTTAATGATATGTTTTCTTTCTTTCCCTTAAAACTACATGAGAGCTAGTAATATTACTACATACTGTATTACTTATATTTACATATCAAACATTTTAGACGTAAACAACGGCGAGACGACGCTTAACAACCGCTGCCTACACCTTCGAGTAGTAAAAGGCGTGAAGTCATCTTATGTTTATGTTATGTTATTTATATTTGTGTATACAAGTTTGATTAGTTTTCGCTACCCGCTAACATCGACACCACAGATCTATACAATGTTAACCGCTTCAAATATTGAGCAGATTTACCCAAAATGTTTATCTGGACCAAGAATAGATATGCAATAGTTTAGTTAGGTCGGAGGTGCCTTCAAAACTGCGCGCCAACTGACGGAATACTAATGTGCGGAACCCTATTGTGGCCACTTTGTACAACGTTATGGACGCTTTGCTTGTTTTCACGTGTTTTGTTTGTTTTGAAGGGACTCATTGAATTGTTCCCTCAAATATAAACTATTCTAAAACTGAACTGGTCACAGAAAAAATGATTTATAACATTTGATAGTGTCGTCGAATTCATTAATTTAACTGGGAAGAACGTTTTTTTTATTTTCCTTCATTTGGTGTAGTTAGTAGTAGTACACTACTTAGTCACTAAACGACTAACCAACATAATTATTAGCCAACCTATATCCTAATTATTTTTTCAGTTGCGACGTCATAGATATACAAACATACTTGTTTAGTTATATTACCTACGTGGAAGGAAACTCAAGACAAGAAAATTACCTTAATAACTATATGATAAAACAGATAGGTAATACCAACGGTAATTTTATTATAATACTTGGAGTAATTATCCTCAATCTACGTGACGATTAAAAGAGAATACCTACCGAGTGATTCACGACCATTGAATTGTTTAAGGAAACATCAAAACACTTGGTAAATCCAAATAACATTCCTCGCTTTTAAAAAAATGTGCAAAATTTGATAGTTTGGATACGAATCTACCAATTGTTTGGAAATGAAAATAACATAATTAATAATATTATATCAAATTTGCTTCCAAATACAGGGTCTTAATATTCTAGTGGTTTAGTTGGCAGACTAATTTTCGAGTGGGTATTTAACAAAGACCTTTTAGATATTCTTAGTAGGATAAACTTAATAGTTAATCCTATAATAAATTTAAATATTTACTTTTATAAGGTGAATCTTGAACTCTATCTCTATCTTGGGAATCCAAGAATATCAAGCTACAATAATAATATAAGTTTTATAAGATGAACGCCAGCCATTTGTTATAATTATCGTACGTCCAGTCGTCAATCAGTCCTTTCTTTATATAGTTTGCACAACTAAGTTCTTGGCTGTAACGATCTTTAATATCATCAGAAGCCGAACAGCAAAACATTTAGAATTAAAAAACCTTACAAATATACCAACAGAGAAAGTTAATCTTGTTAAATAGCACAGTATAATAATGCTGGTTTCCAAAATGAAAATGGCACGAATAAATGTCGGCTCCGGCAATAGGTATCTGTAGAACACGTTATTGTTCGTTAGTTAATTTGATTGCAGTACCCGTATTTAACTGGGACACCGATTGTAATTCTCTTAACAATTTAATATAAACAACATTTTATTCATTATGAAGCGATATAAAATTAGCCGGGACTGTCAAAGTCAGATTATAAAACAGACAATTTCCACGAAAATTAACTCTTTTGTCATTAAAAATCCACCTTTGTAGAAGGGTAAAGGTGCATAGAGTTCATATTAGTGGTCACAAAATTTCAACAATGTATGGATTGAAACAAAGTGGCGCGTCATCTTAGCGCTTAAAAACATTGACCCACGCTGGTCTTGCGAGCGAGTTAATGTGAGAACTTCCTCTCATTGTGCTCGTTCAAGAATCAGCTTGAAGGATTGTAATACAATTGCACTCCTGGATATGTCTATAGATTTGGTCTAGTATTTTCAAATGACATTCACTTTCTTTTTAAAATAAGTAAAAATTTATCAGGACGTAAGGGTGGAGCAATACCTTAGCCTATTTGTTAAATAATTGTGTGACAGTTTGTTTTCTTCAGTACTTACGTAGAGAAGAACTTAGAAATCCAGTGTGCATTTATAGGTTGGTTGCGATATTTCGCTGCGCCACATTAACCCACATGATATGAGCACACGACGAGCGATAACAGGAATTTTATGCTTTTCTGTATTTAACTGCAGCTGGACGAACTCGAGTCTCAATATATGCGATTTCTTAATATATAAACTTACTTTTATACCATTATATATAATTATGGATCTGATCGATTTGTACGTTGTACTCGGAAAGTGGCGAGAGAATCAAATCTCGTCTATTTAGTGAATGTTGCAGTTATGTTTAACTACGTAATAATTACGTACTAGCCAAGGTGCCAAACCTGGTGTCAAATAACTTGTATTGGTAAGTATTTATGACAATTGAAATAGCATTTTCTTGAATGTAAAAGGTTTTCCAAAACTTTAAACTCAAAAATATTATAGTTGTATAAGAAAAAATTAAACTAGAGTCAGACATGTCAAATGGATACACTTCTCATGTCTCAGCGTCACTCAGTGCTGTTCAGCGGGCACTTAAAACATTGGAAATTATGTGAACAAAATTTAAAATCCAATTGTTTTATATAAATAACAGACAGAGTTAATTGACAACACGACAATATTATTAGATTATCCTTTTAAGTTAATACGCTTTATTGCTGTATTATGTATAATGCACCAACTTCATGGCACGTCATGTCGCTCTGTGAATGAGAACGAAGCACTGCCCAATATCATTATAAGACTCGACTATCATAATATTAATATGAACGTGACGTGCCTCAGTATACCTGTGCAGTATACAGAAGAGAAGTTTTTAAAACAAGAGGATTTAGCAAAAGAAGTTACTTGTCTGCTGAACTAAACAACGAGCATTTCAAATTAGTATTTTTGTGAGTGATGAGTACTAAACACGAGTATCACTACCGCATACGAATAGATACAACTACTTCACTTACTTATGTTGTATACCGGCAGGACCGAGCTTGGCTTGTTACTATTTTTAATCGATTTGGTCTTACACCGATATTTAATTAGATCTTACTAACTAGACTACAAGTTAGCTTTTTAAAAAATACTACTACCGTTTGACATTCGGTCTCACAAAAATATCTTTGCCGCGCCCATGTTCACCAATTACTAGGTAGCAACAAATCGTACAGAAATAATGAGCCTGTTCTAACGAACTGAACATGTCATCGTGCAAATTATGAGACCAGAGAACATCCACCCACAACCTCCTATTACCTCCATTGCCAACACAACATATTATCCAATGTAGCAGCTATTTTTTCCTTTCAGCTAATCTCAATAACGAGCCAGACAGACAAACGCGCAGTGGGTTGCCTGTAAATTACGTGTTGCCGCCAATTTGTCGAGCCGCCATGACAGTCGTATTGACAGCTGTCAGTGTCACGCGTACGTGCGTCTGTGCGACGCTCCCTGTAGTGTCTGCCACTGTCTGCTGTTCTATGAGTAGGTATAATGCTGGACTTTAATATTTAGAGATATTGTGATGAAAAAATGTATCAATAAATAAAATTAGATTGTTAAAACTAGTGTAACTGTAAGTTGGTATTTAGCTTAGGTATGCATTGATTGGCGCTTAATTTTCGAAAAAAATAAAATTTACAAATCATTCGTTCACTCTTAATTACTACAATTTTGTTCAATTTATTAATTTTTATGATGTATCGCTGTAGTTACTAGGTACGTAAATCTATACTTATATTATAAAGCGGAAGAGTTTGTTTGTTTGTTTGTTTGAACGCGCTAATCTCAGAAACCACCGGTCCGATTTTAAAAATTCTTTCAGTGGTATATAGTCCATTTATCGAGGAAGGTTTTAGGCTATATTACATTTTCAAAATAATTAGGGATCCTTACTATAAGTCCAGTAATGTAACCCAAGGTGTAAGAAAATGACTCGAAAATAATTCTTACATCGTGAACGCTGCGAAAACTATAGATTCTAGAACAAATAAATGTACTACACTTTTATAGAACATAAATTTGTCTATTAAAAAGTCCGCGATGCCATATGTCTAACTATTGTAGTTAACTCACAATAAGTGTTTTTTGAATATTTTAAAATAATTAAATTGATGTCGTTATAAAAATGGTTTATTTTGTACCTTGGTATTAATTCTCCTTAAAATAAATTACTTCAATAAAAAGATAGTTTCAATACCTTTCTAGAACTTTTTGAATAATTCAATTCGGACATTTAATTCAAAAGATATCGCAAAATACAAAATGTAAGTATTCATTTCATAGGGAAATATTTAGTTACACTACGGAAGATGTATCCGACTCGGACAGCTCGGACCGCGACAGCTATCAGGTAGATTTTTTTACATTCGTTTCTTGCTAAAAGGTATCGGTGGTCCAATTGTCGAGAACCCCATTTCTGAATAAAGTAGTCGCGGCTTCGAATTCTGGCTCACACCAATGACTTTTTGAAATTGTATTCGGAAGTTATATGTATTTAGATATCGATGACTATAAACTTTGTGAATGGTATGGCAATAAGTTCGCCACCTATTCCATTTGGGATGAAAACATAGTGGCGAAACGAGGTTTAACAGCCGCTGCCTACATCTTCGAGTAGAAAAGGCGTTAAGTTATGTTGTGTTGTTGTTTCTCTCTTTGTCATCATATCGCTCAATACTTTAATTAGAATTTATAATTTGTAGTATTTAATCCTATTTTGTGGTATTTTTATTTATAAAAGTTACTAGCTTTTACCCGCGGCTTCGCTCGCATTAAATCCATTAAATAGGTATCAAAGATCATTACTATAGAAGTTAATTAATATGACAACTCTGTTTTATTGCTTAGCTGGAATTATTAATTTTTAAAATTATTATCTACATACAATGACGTTTAAAAAACTAACAACATTTTGACTGATTTATAATGCATTCTAGATATATGTAATAAACTTTACATTTTTAAGATCGTGATATCTTTTAAAATATAGTAAATTTATTTCGATAAGCTTAATCGCAAAACAGACATCATTTGACTTATAAAAAAAAAACATTCACTGTGAGTTAGCTACCACGGTTTGAACATATGGTGTCCCGTTTTTTTTCATTGAAGTCAACAATAGTGACCAAATAAAAAGAGTTTTTTTTATGTAGTATTAAAAAAAACTAAAGGTTGAAAAAAAACTTGGGACAAGTTCATTGCTATATTCATTGTTCATAAGTGGCATTGCTAATAAAGCTTTCTTTGAAGTTGTAAATATTATCAATGTCTTGATTGTCAGTACGCTAATAGATACTAGCTAAGCAAGTGAGGCCGTATGGCTGAATCGTGCCTTATGGCACTTTGTTCTCTCTGCCTAACCCGTAAGGAATTTGGCGAGAATTT
Organism: Euproctis similis; assembly: GCA_905147225.2. NCBI lineage: Eukaryota > Metazoa > Arthropoda > Insecta > Lepidoptera > Erebidae > Euproctis > Euproctis similis. Next base: position 318,601 of record LR990105.1, on the reverse strand, counting down.
ATGTATGTATGTATCAGGAACTACTGGTTTGGATTGAAAAAAATATTAGTTTTAGAGAGCCCATTTATTGAGAAAAGTTTAAGTTATTAATAAGAGTGGGACAATAAATTTTAGTTATAAATGTATATAATATGGCGGTGCATAGTTCGCGCGGTCTGCTAAATGATGATGATTTCCGAGTCTAATAACTTAAAGTAAATTAGATTTTTATATATTTTTGGATTATTTGTTTACCTAAACGTGTGGCGTTATTTCCCGTTCATTATATTTATGTAATATGCATACGCGATAGCCTAAAAGTTGCATTTTTTATGAGATAGAAGGGCAAACGAGCAGCCATGTCACCTGGTGGTAAGCAATCAACGCCGCCCATGTACACCAGCAACACATATAATGTTACTGTTGCGTTGCCGACGTTTAAGGGATAGGGGAAAGGAAAGGATGGGGAAAGGAGGGTGGGCCTCCGGGTACCTGTCTCACCGAACGAAACGCGGCATGAGCCACTTTACGTCGATATTTGGAGAGGTCGTGGTATTTCACCGGTCGAGCCGGCCCATACATGCAGCGAACTGCTTGGTTCTGCCACTGTCTATTTAAGAGTACCTAATTCCTTTAATGTGATCTAAATATCTAAAACGAACGTACTATTTAAAAATATTTTATCTATGTATCCAAAGTCCTGGGTCAAAGTTAGCGTTAGTTCACAGTTACTTCTCTAAGCAGATATGATAATATGTATTATTTTTAATTCTTTACAATATTGCAACTTCATATAAATGGACGAAGCGCAAGATATACCCACACACCTCGACTTGGCGTATTTTGCTAAAATATAAAGACTTTACGGTCTTCATCATACCACATAGAGTTGCCCATCTATTAGTATTTTTAATATCGTGATCTCTTTTAAAATGTAGTGAATTTATTTTGATAAGAGTAATACCAAGGTGCTAAATCGACACCATTTAAATTATAAAAAACACATGCTGGTTAAAACATGTGGTGACCCGGTCTTTTTTTTGTAGAAAGACAATGACCAACGAAAAAAAAAAGGTTGTTCAAGTAGTATTAAAAAAAACTAAAAGTTGACAAAAAGCTTCGGACTACTACTACTATTACTTATAGTGTTGATCGAAATTGATAATATTATCACCATAATATATCTTGGTTGTTAGTCGCTAATATCAACAGCTAAGCAAGTGAGGTGTGTAATAATCGTACCTTATGGCCTTTTGTTCTCTCTACCTACCCCGCAAGGGATCTGGCCTGAAGTTATGTATGTATGTATCAAGAACTTGAATTGAAATAAATATTAGTGAAAGCTTTGGGGTATTAATATGATTGCGGCAATAATTTTTTTAGTGGAAAATGTATAAAATATGGCGGTACGAAGTTCGCGCGGTCTGCTAGTTTTGCAATAAAAACAAATAAATCGTGGGAAAATATCCATTAAGTATCAAAACTTTAAAAATTATAGTAGATTATACATTTTAATGCCAATGTTATTTAAAGTGCAAACTGAAATATATAAATTTGTAACAATTTTATGCTCTAAGATGAGGGCAATAGCGATTAGTATGCCTCAGCGCAGTGAATTTTTAGGTCCCATGCAACATGACAACTTTGTCTTTTGATTTCTGTCTCTGTCTTTGTTTGATAAACTGAACAGTTGTTGTTATGTTGAAGTTGTCCATACTCTATACACCTACCTATATATTATTAGGACACTCCGGATTTTCATCATCGTCATGAATTTAATTTTCACACTGATGGAGTTACTAACAATAACTACTAACCACAGAAATAGATCAAGATCTTGATCTATTTCTGTGCTACTAACAGTTATATTAATACTTGAAGTATAATTAACTACATATACATTTCGTGGTAAGAAATAAAAACAGTTTGTGTAGAATAAAAGTGATTAAAAAATAGTCTCGAGTACCTAAATATATGGGTTAAGTCGTGTGTCGATCAGTTCTCTCTGTTCACCCCGCGAGAGGGTTGGCGTGATGATATGCATATATGCGGTTTCCGCAATAATTAGTACCGCGCATGCAACCAGTTCCGGTACACAACCATGAAATGTTTAATTGCTAAATGTTTTCGTGCAACGCAACTACCTACGTGCCAAGTAATGTTGTTGTAACTATTATTGTTATAATGTAAATGTAAGCTAAATTCATCTGTATATACTGTTTTCTGCTAGAATGGGCTGCCTCGATAGATGAAATATCCACGTAAAGAGGCACATGTACCGCTTCGTTCGGTGAAAGAGGTATCTATCGGAAGGCCCAAATATAAATAAAAACGTTAATACTATCCCAAATTTCTCCAATTATTTTTTTCGATGAGACCTACAACTATTTACCTCGGCATTCTAACGATCGTTATTTAATAAAAAAATATTTGTACTGAAACGTTGCGAGATCTTCTACAACACAGACCATTAATTTATTATTTGTTTTATAATTCAATGTGTGTCTTATATTACCTGTTATGTGGCTTTCAAAATATGTCCTTGTCTATTAACCCTGTTGATAGTCCGTCGGTGCATGGGTGGTTCATGTCTTCCACAACTGCAGGTTACCTACTTTCACAGCAATACTGAGTAATATTACTTAAATCTCATCACGTGACTACTCCACACGTGCAATGTGTCCGGTCACCTCGCAATATTGCAACTCTCTCACTTCTTCAAGGAGGAGATTATGAAAGTCACATCATCACCACCACCACAGGTATCAACTATATCATTATCAACGTTATCAAAATTCTCAAATAGGTCTATGTTATTTTAATATTAATTAAATCTCACTCTCGGTGCCAGTAGTCGAGTTCGCGCTTCTGAATCAAGAAATCGTGCGATCGATTCCGGGCTTACACCGATGTCAGAATTAATTACGGAAGCTATGTGTGATAAATGTCATTGACTGGTAACTTTGTGCCCGGTGCATGGCAATAGTTAAATAGGTAATAAGTGTTCAAAAAATAAATCTGTTGAAGTTCAAACCACTTAATTAAGTTAAAAACTGATGGTATTTGAAATTTTATGCATGTTTGATTTGTTTATATATTTTAGCTATTAAAATAAACTCTTCAGCGCATAAGGGAAATGTATAATTTGGCGGGTAGTTTTAAATTTACGAAAAACCATAAACAACGTATTGTATTGAAATAATGTTGCAGAAATTTGCTCTCCGGTAGTCACTGTGATTCGAATTTCTTTCTCGTTGATTTTAAAGAAAGTCGCTCCACACTCGACGCTATGATAACATACTGTTTGTGTCTTGTACTGTTTGACTTGAATTGTTTCTTCGTGTTCGCCGAAAAAGGTTTTATGAATCACGATACCTTCCACTGGCATTGTACTCCCTAACGGCAATACTACTCATACTTATTATTTGTATGACTAAGGCATTCATTGACTCACACAAAATCAATTGCTACTGCTTGGGTTGCCAGTCTCCATACTAATAAATGTGAAAGGGTGTCTGTCACAACAATGTTATTAACGCTCTCTCACATTGTAGCGGATTGCTGCGAATACTTTTAACGTTGAAGCTCGTGGTATCATTTCGCCATGTTCGCCAAATAACACCATGGGCCAGCAACCTTAATAATATTCAGATCCATGAAAGGTTTATTATGGTGAAGGCTGCACGCCGCAATACACCTCAATAATGTATGAGTAACGTATTAGATATTCTGCTTTCATTTCCAGACCGGTTTAAATATATATTATATGAATCATAGTTTAATATAATTACATAAACATAATTTTATAAATATTAGTTACAAGAAAACTGTTGCGAATGCGTCACTGAGTAGTAAATATAATAACAGTTACCTACGTCTCAAAATAATATTTCATGTCACAACCGCACAATGCTACTATAACAATACAATTAGAATGTTATTATTGAATTATACCATCACGACCTCACTACCTTAAGATATAGGCAGTGTTACATTGACACGACAAATGAATTGTGTAATGCTTCATTACAGTGTATTGAACTTCCTACCCAAGTTACGCCTCTTTTTTCCTACTGCTTATAACAAAGGCTACTATTTTGAAGAGTATTTATTATGCTTCGATGGTTCGGACATGTTGAAAGAATCAATGATGCAAGATGGACTAAGCAGATATACAATGCAAAAGCGGATGGATGTAGAAGTCGAGGACGGCCAACATACACATTCCATAACCAAATAGAACATGTTCTGGAGGAAAGCGATGTTAGGAGCCTCAAAAATCAACGCGCGTTCATGAAAAGAGTTATGAATATCATCGAAGCGAGTGAGGTGTGTAAGAATCGTGCCTTATGGCACTCCGTTCTCTCTGCCTACCCCACAAGGGATTTGGCGTGAAGTTATGTAGGTATGTGTATTTAATTATGTACCTATATTTTCTTGTCATATGGTGTGCCCTAATGGGCTGTATGTATATTTGTTTGAGAAGTATCGCTAGCTTCGTGTTAACGGGAAATTTACTTTCCAAAATAATCACGAAAAAAGAGTATTTTTGGCGAAGATTCAATTTATTTATAATATAATTTAATCAGTTGACACATTACGCAGGCATACTTTAGTGGTACGTGTACATAGTTTCATTGTACAAATATTAAAATAGCCTGCAATTTTAAATATGAATTATCTCACTGGTTTGAATTAAATATACAGCGCTCTATGTGGCGCGGAGTCGTGATCACCTTGATCCACTTCTGAAACCCCATCCGATATCTTTGGCCCAAGCCTCACAGCACCAAAGCTTTAAAATTAAAGGTTAACTTACCAAACTTTGAAAATACTGTAACAAGTAGTCGTTTGAAGAGTTCAAACTTATTTGAGTCCAATAGAAGCATTACAAGTTTGCTTCTCTAAAAAGATGAGTAGTTGTTGGGTATTGGTAAAACACAAACGGCCTTTTTATATTAATAATCTTCAAATCATCTAAGACCTCAAATAACATCTTTTATGCCGCGCTTATATTAATCAGTTAAAATATAATATATTAAGATTAAATCATTGTATAGGTGTAATATAATAATATTCGAAAATATCGACGTATATTCCACGGAGCTATTGTACTGAGGATGAATAATTAATTAAAGATTTATCGAGTAATTAACAGAACAAAGTGATTTGAGTTAATTATAATATAATTTATTTGGTAGTGTTATTTATTATTATTTGAGAATTTGATTTTTAAATAATCAATGCAGATTCGCTCGAGCAACAGAATAATAATAATAATCTCCTTAGTTAAACAGTTAATGGTGTGCAATATCTTAAGAAATGTTTTGTGTTAAAAATCTCTTCTGAACATGATTTTATCTTTGCGGGGAGGTGCGTCTCTTGCGACCGGCGATATTTGAGTCGATCCATTGTGTTCTATGGTTCATTAAATACACGCACACATAAACACACGTGCACACACAGATAGACACGTATTATGTCTTATTATGTAGTGCCTACACAATAGGGTGACGTCACTGGGGTGGGGGCAGTTCAAGATGTACGTGAAGAGTTAAGATTTTTGATTGCTACAATGTGACACATATATTACAGTTGCACCCCGCTTTACTGATCTGTACCTGTACTGATAATGAACACTCTCCTTTATATTAACTACGAATATAGGATGTGATGAATATAACGCGCCGTTACACTTACATTATAAACTACACATTACCGAGTGTAATGGGTTCGAATCCCGTTGGGTATAACACACCATCTCGACGAGAATCAAGTCAATATTCTCGTCATGTTGAGATGCTTTTGGTTTAAAACTTCCACTGTGTTTGTACATACCTACTACTTACTAGTTACCTATTCTAATTTTGATGGTATAAGTTGTTTGTTTTAATGGGATTGATTCCCTTGTGTAGTCGTAACTAGATCTACTTTATAGCATATTTATGATATCATATAACTCATTTACAAATCCGTTGGTTAAGCGATTCATTCCAAACTTGTTGAAATTCCTCCTTCAAACTAAATTCAAACTCTAAAATCAAAGCAAGGCTTCCCCAAAAGCAATATTTGAATAATATTATTATGTACTTAGTTAGTACCATAGGTGAAAATACTATACTTGCCGTTTTCCGCATTATTTTGAAGTTTACCACGACTCCAGTTTATTAATAATGAGTGGAGAGTGACAAATAGAAAGAAAAGGTCGAAATTCGACATAAGATTTTGACCTCTAGTTCGTAATATGGAAGATCTGATCCTTACAAACGATGTCTCACAAGATAAGTATGCTGATGATCACCCACAAACGTTGCGGTCACATTGTCACGTCGCGAGGTCGGCCTGAACAAATATACTAACAACAAGTACAAGTACCAGTGAATCACCTCGTTGTCCATAAGTAGGTATATGAAATGCATGCGTCGAATCAACCACACCTAACAATCGTTCATCTGGAAATTCTAAAAGAATCCTTCTGGGTGCAAACAAATTAAAAGATTAATTCATTTATTATAATATATAATCGAATACACGTTCGTATTGCTTAAAAATATTTCTAACTTTTGTCCGTGTGTTTGCTCAGTTCCAGGCAATCTTGGAAACGCTTTTTAATACGATTTTCTACATGAACAGGTCACATTATCCGTCGATAATTAAGCTACTCCCTATATGATATATAGATACACGTGTCTATTTTTGTTTTTAATATTTTATTCAGTCTGTCTGTGAACATTCCGATCACTCAGTCCCGGGTCCCGGTCCCGGTGTTACCAAGGAGAGCCAGCGACATATTTCCTCTTAATCTGTGCTGTATTTATATGTTGTCAGCGCGGCAGGTGAGGTGTGTCACGCTGTTACCAGCTGAGACACGTGTCTCCATAGAGCGAGAACGTGTGACTGGTGAGTGCGAGATGACAAATCATTTCAAACAACTCTCGGGGAGTAACTAACTACACGTGACTACTTTATAACTAATATTAGTTCGCTACACACACTCAAATATAAACGGAAAACATACAGGTAGGGTTTGGAAGGGGTGCAAATTTTACTACAGTCTTTTAAGTAGCACCTATGGGATGTTATTGCACAGAACTTTAAAAAATCTAATGCATACATAACTTCACGTCAAATTCCTTGCGGGGTAGGCAGAGAGAACAGTGCGTCACAAGGCACGATTCTTACACGCCTTACTCGCTTCTTTGATTTTCATAACTCTTGTCAAACACGCGCGTCGATTTTAAAGGCTCCTGATATCACCTTCCTCCAGAACTTGTTCTATTTGGTCATGGAAAGTGTGTCGGATGAAGGCCGTGAAAAATTATTAAAGCTTTGTAATAATAATGATCTGATCGTGGAGATTTTAATCAAAGATATGTTAGTATTGAAACCCTCAGCTGTTATAGGAATATTTCAGATAAGTAGGCTTTACAAGTTTGGGAGTAATATTCGATTGACTTTTTTATGCACAGGCTTCTTTTTTATATAATTTATAATTAATGTAATTATAGAAAACGTTTAAATTTCTTATAAGTATCAAGTAGTAAATACAGTAACGTGAAAGTGTGAAGAAAGCCATGTTCATTCCCGTGAGAGCATTAACACCTCAGTTTCCTCGTGACGTAATAAATCAGTGGCGCTGACATCGCTGTTTCTGCTTGTCCAAGAGTTACACTTCACCAACCACCACACTATTATATTATCCAAACGCATTTAATATTAATTCGATAATAAACGAACTTGTTAGTCTAAGAGAATTACGAATGTCGAGTTATTCTTTATTAATCAGTTCATTATTGAATAGATACATCTGTAAATGATTAGTCCTATGTGTCAGCATACGTCAAGAATTTTAGTTGATAGCGAGAATTCTTATGATTGGCACTCAGATGGTTAGTAAATGTTTAGAATACTGCACGTTGTATACATACATTACACACAGACACCGTGAGAAAATGTATTCTCGTAATGAGTAATTGTTCTAGATGATATTACTTCACCCAATGTAGATACCGAGCGCCACGTTGATATCAGCAGGCGGCGCATTCTGTGCGCATAGCATACCATTTATCTAATATGTAAAATTCTCGTGTCACGGGGTTCGAACTTGAACTCCTCCGAAACGGCTCGACCGATTCTCATGAAATTTTGTATGCATATCGGGTAAGTCTGAGAATAGGACAACATCTATTTTTCATCGCCCTAAATCACAAGGGTAGCCCACCCCTCAATATTTTTTTTTAATTTTTCGATATATATCTGTTTTTTATTTTTTTTTATAAAACGGGATACAAAAATACATACAACCCTAAATTTTCAACCCCCTACGATCAACCCTTATTTTTTAAATTTTATTTTTTGGCAAGACAACCTTTGCCAGGTCAGCTAGTAATAATATAATATTATTTATACTGTTACTGTTACTCGGACTAGAGAGGACGTCAAATTATGAAGTCTATAGTAATAATTAAAATAACCAACCACTACAGCGCGGCCTAATTACTTGTATTCTAACGACAAATTCAGAATGATTTTCATGAGAAAACAATACCCAAGTTAAATTTATAAATTTATTGGGGTTTAGTTGCCTCCATTTTTAAATTAAAATATGTTAAGTTGATAAGCAGGCTTTTAAATTGTATTCTTTTTATGTCTTTATACATTTAACACCTGAAGGTGGAGGCAGTGTTATGATGTTTAATATATATACTTCAGACACAATTTGTTCAGAATTACAATAGTATTTGAACCCCGTACCTAGAGAACAGAAATCCCTGTGCTAGATCACTAGATGCAAGATTATCGGGACTTACTAACCTAATTATAAGAAATTTGTTAAGTTTGTCATTAATATACAATTAGTAAATACTTACAAAAAACATGTTCTTAGTTTCGGTTATCAGTCGCAGGAACCTTGGCTCCACTACGATGTAGAGTCGCCTCTCTGTTATCAGTCGCAGGAACCTTGGCTCCACTACGATGTAGAGTCGCCTCTCTGTTATCAGTCGCAGGAACCTTGGCTCCACTACGATGTAGAGTCGCCTCTCTGTTATCAGTCGCAGGAACCTTGGCTCCACTACGATGTAGAGTCGCCTCTCTGTTATCAGTCGCAGGAACCTTGGCTCCACTACGATGTAGAGTCGCCTCTCTGTTATCAGTAGCAGGAACCTTGGCTCCACTACGATGTAGAGTCGCCTCTCTGTTATCAGTCGCAGGAACCTTGGCTCCACTACGATGTAGAGTCGCCTCTCTGTTATCAGTAGCAGGAACCTTGGCTCCACTACGATGTAGAGTCGCCTCTCTGTTATCAGTCGCAGGAACCTTGGCTCCACTACGATGTAGAGTCGCCTCTCTGTTATCAGTCGCAGGAACCTTGGCTCCACTTCGATGTAGAGTCGCCTCTCTGTTATCAGTCGCAGGAACCTTGGCTCCACTACGATGTAGAGTCGCCTCTCTGTTATCAGTCGCAGGAACCTTGGCTCCACTACGATGTAGAGTCGCCTCTCTGTTATCAGTCGCAGGAACCTTGGCTCCACTACGATGTAGAGTCGCCTCTCTGTTATCAGTCGCAGGAACCTTGGCTCCACTACGATGTAGAGTCGCCTCTCTGTTATCAGTCGCAGGAACCTTGGCTCCACTACGATGTAGAGTCGCCTCTCTGTTATCAGTCGCAGGAACCTTGGCTCCACTACGATGTAGAGTCGCCTCTCTGTTATCAGTCGCAGGAACCTTGGCTCCACTACGATGTAGAGTCGCCTCTCTGTTATCAGTCGCAGGAACCTTGGCTCCACTACGATGTAGAGTCGCCTCTCTGTTATCAGTCGCAGGAACCTTGGCTCCACTACGATGTAGAGTCGCCTCTCTGTTATCAGTCGCAGGAACCTTGGCTCCACTACGATGTAGAGTCGCCTCTCTGTTATCAGTCGCAGGAACCTTGGCTCCACTACGATGTAGAGTCGCCTCTCTGTTATCAGTCGCAGGAACCTTGGCTCCACTACGATGTAGAGTCGCCTCTCTGTTATCAGTCGCAGGAACCTTGGCTCCACTACGATGTAGAGTCGCCTCTCTGTTATCAGTCGCAGGAACCTTGGCTCCACTACGATGTAGAGTCGCCTCTCTGTTATCAGTAGCAGGAACCTTGGCTCCACTACGATGTAGAGTCGCCTCTCTGTTATCAGTCGCAGGAACCTTGGCTCCACTACGATGTAGAGTCGCCTCTCTGTTATCAGTAGCAGGAACCTTGGCTCCACTACGATGTAGAGTCGCCTCTCTGTTATCAGTCGCAGGAACCTTGGCTCCACTACGATGTAGAGTCGCCTCTCTGTTATCAGTCGCAGGAACCTTGGCTCCACTTCGATGTAGAGTCGCCTCTCTGTTATCAGTCGCAGGAACCTTGGCTCCACTACGATGTAGAGTCGCCTCTCTGTTATCAGTCGCAGGAACCTTGGCTCCACTACGATGTAGAGTCGCCTCTCTGTTATCAGTCGCAGGAACCTTGGCTCCACTACGATGTAGAGTCGCCTCTCTGTTATCAGTCGCAGGAACCTTGGCTCCACTACGATGTAGAGTCGCCTCTCTGTTATCAGTCGCAGGAACCTTGGCTCCACTACGATGTAGAGTCGCCTCTCTGTTATCAGTCGCAGGAACCTTGGCTCCACTACGATGTAGAGTCGCCTCTCTGTTATCAGTCGCAGGAACCTTGGCTCCACTACGATGTAGAGTCGCCTCTCTGTTATCAGTCGCAGGAACCTTGGCTCCACTACGATGTAGAGTCGCCTCTCTGTTATCAGTCGCAGGAACCTTGGCTCCACTACGATGTAGAGTCGCCTCTCTGTTATCAGTCGCAGGAACCTTGGCTCCACTACGATGTAGAGTCGCCTCTCTGTTATCAGTCGCAGGAACCTTGGCTCCACTACGATGTAGAGTCGCCTCTCTGTTATCAGTCGCAGGAACCTTGGCTCCACTACGATGTAGAGTCGCCTCTCTGTTATCAGTCGCAGGAACCTTGGCTCCACTACGATGTAGAGTCGCCTCTCTGTTATCAGTCGCAGGAACCTTGGCTCCACTACGATGTAGAGTCGCCTCTCTGTTATCAGTCGCAGGAACCTTGGCTCCACTACGATGTAGAGTCGCCTCTCTGTTATCAGTCGCAGGAACCTTGGCTCCACTACGATGTAGAGTCGCCTCTCTGTTATCAGTCGCAGGAACCTTGGCTCCACTACGATGTAGAGTCGCCTCTCTGTTATCAGTCGCAGGAACCTTGGCTCCACTACGATGTAGAGTCGCCTCTCTGTTATCAGTCGCAGGAACCTTGGCTCCACTACGATGTAGAGTCGCCTCTCTGTTATCAGTCGCAGGAACCTTGGCTCCACTACGATGTAGAGTCGCCTCTCTGTTATCAGTCGCAGGAACCTTGGCTCCACTACGATGTAGAGTCGCCTCTCTGTTATCAGTCGCAGGAACCTTGGCTCCACTACGATGTAGAGTCGCCTCTCTGTTATCAGTCGCAGGAACCTTGGCTCCACTACGATGTAGAGTCGCCTCTCTGTTATCAGTCGCAGGAACCTTGGCTCCACTACGATGTAGAGTCGCCTCTCTGTTATCAGTCGCAGGAACCTTGGCTCCACTACGATGTAGAGTCGCCTCTCTGTTATCAGTCGCAGGAACCTTGGCTCCACTACGATGTAGAGTCGCCTCTCTGTTATCAGTCGCAGGAACCTTGGCTCCACTACGATGTAGAGTCGCCTCTCTGTTATCAGTCGCAGGAACCTTGGCTCCACTACGATGTAGAGTCGCCTCTCTGTTATCCACTGACGCATCTTATAGAGATTGAATTATTCATCTGCTGGATTAACTTACTTTAATATAATACTACTATAAATAAAAACATGAAATTTATTGTTTCATTTTTATAAAATGTAGATAACAGTATTTTTACCAAATACAATCAATTACAATAAGTCTTTAAAAACACAGTAGGTAAATTATATACCTATCTGCTACGGTGTAAACAAAGAAACAGCCAACTTAGGTATTTCCACGGATTTTATGGCAGTTATTATGCAAAACTAAATTTTATTAAATCAACACAGTATACAGAGCGCCATCTACCACCAAATGGAGTAACTAGGTGTCTTCACACTGTTTACACTCCCCACCATTGATAATACATAATAATATATGAAGCTCGCCACTAGGATTTCCTTCGGAATGACACAAATTTGAAAATGACAAATGATTTTCATTGATGTTCCCTTGTTTCCTTGCCATTGCACAAGAATTACAATATTTCACGAAGAAACAGAACACCGAATCGGGAGGTACAGCTCTATCAACATAGAGTTACTCAGTAGGTAAATAAATGTAATAAATAATATGCACGCGGTTTTCCTACTCAGTGTCTGTCGATTCGAAAATGTTACGGAATTCAAAGCTTCAATAAATTAGTAGCGCCTATAACTATAATGAGGGCAACTTTTAGCGTTGTGTTGTATAGCTACTATAATATTGTCAGGAAAATTAATCGCTGACTAAGGGGCTGATGGAAAGTACTGTTATTGAATGAAATTAAACTACAATTTTATAACATTACTCAATTTCACGCCTTTTTCTACCCTACCCGAAGGTGAAGGCAGAGGCTTTTAAGAGCGCACTCGAACCCACGATTTCTTGATTCAGAATTGTGGTACTCCATCACTGGACCGCCGAGTATTTTGTACTTAACCAAATGAACGTACATCAAATAGTGATTTAATTATCCAGGGAACATGTACGTTGATACCAACCATGAACTAAATATATTTTATTAGGACACTTTGACGCAAAAACTCTAATACACTAAGAATATTGTCTGGGGACGGTAAATTCCTCACGGAGCCAACGCGGAATGAACAATGGCCTGTGATATTCTGCCCATCAGTTATCCTCTCGTAGTAATAGTCTCGGTGGCGCAGTGGGCGAGCGCACGGCCTCTGATCGAGAGGTCCGGGGTTCGATTCCAGACACTGGCTCACACCAATGACTTTTCGAAATTGTTTTCGGAAGTTATATGTGATAAATACCGATGACTGACAAACTTTGTGCCCGGTATGGCAATAGGTTCGCCACCTATTCCATTTGGGACGTAAAACATAACGGCGAGACGAGGCTTAAGCCTCGTCTCGCCGGTGTAGGCAGCGGCTGTTAACAGCCGCTGCCTACACCTTCGGGTAACAAAAGGCGTAAAGTTATGTTATGTTATGTGATATTATAACTGGATCAATATCGTATAACATAATATTTATTTTTTAATGAATTAAAAGTAAATAAAAATAACAAAAACGCAGCTAAATAAGCACCGCGAAGTCTACTTCTATAATATCCTTTCTTATTTAATTAATTGTCTAGGCGTATCTAAATAGTAACAGATCAGTAGGACTCATTTAGACAGATTCTTGGATATAAATACACAAAACGAATAAAACACTAACAAACTTACATTCATTCAATACACATTCAATAATCTTATAAATGAGCCGAATATTACCTTTGTGTTTTATGTATGTTGTGAATTTAAATTTAATTAGCAGGAAGCAATAATTTAGTTTTATTATGCTGCTGGGACGGGTTAATTTAACTGGAGTACTCCGGAGGTACTAAATAAATTTCAAGCGAGCAACTATGAAATTTTAACAATAGAACGCATTTGATAGAAACTAAATTTGTATATTACTTTGAAAAATATAATAAAAAAATATTTATTAAAATTTAGTTGTACTTTGTACGTTGTACAGTTGTACGCCTTTTGTTACCCGAAGGTGTAGGCAGCGGCTGTTAACAGCCGCTGCCTACACCTTCGGGTAACAAAAGGCGTAAAGTTATGTTATGTTATGTGATATTATAACTGGATCAATATCGTATAACATAATATTTATTTTTTAATGAATTAAAAGTAAATAAAAATAACAAAAACGCAGCTAAATAAGCACCGCGAAGTCTACTTCTATAATATCCTTTCTTATTTAATTAATTGTCTAGGCGTATCTAAATAGTAACAGATCAGTAGGACTCATTTAGACAGATTCTTGGATATAAATACACAAAACGAATAAAACACTAACAAACTTACATTCATTCAATACACATTCAATAATCTTATAAATGAGCCGAATATTACGTACGTACCTAGAGGATAAACTTATAAAATTGTTCACAGCCAATCAAAAGTTCTATTTCTCTTTGCGCTACTGATTTTGAAACTTTTATCCTGAAAAGAACTTGGCACAGATTTCAGTATAGTTTATCTGGAAATGTCTTAGAATTTATTTGTGAATAATGTTGGGTTTTGGATCAGAGCTGTTGATTTTCTCTGCGGTTTATTCTCTCTTTACTGATTCAAAAACTGGGTAGGCAGCAGTATTATTTAATATTAGGCGTAAATAAGGAGAAATGATACTGATTGCGATATGTATACAAATTAAATGCGACATTTCTCAAAATAATGCTTTTACTTTCAAAAAATCGTATTTCAAGATTTATTGTTCGATAAATAAATGAATATATGCACAATTTGATCACGGTTTGTCTGACAAGAATAGCGGGAATGTTCAAGGGATCCATCGTTCACCCTGGCGCGGTGGAGGAGTGAAGGAGAGTGAACGTTGAACGTTGAATAATGTTTTGTTTGAGAAGGGACGCGGCAGCGAGCCTGAACCAACTTTGATTTAGTGACTAAATATGACGCACAAATAAAAGATTTATAGGAAAGTACACCTCCATCGATAGGTTATAAACGGGATTGTGGATGTGAGGTAATTGAAGGCGCCTGGTGGTGCACTCCGCTTTGGAACAACAAGCGTTATAAATATCAATGGCTGACAAATTATGTCCGATGTTTAGCGAAAGGTTATCACATATTAAATCGTATACTATCCCAACCTAAGCCTGGAAGGTCTGAAATTACTAACAGATATAAGTTTGTAGAAAGTTATAGACCTATATATAGGAGCATAATACAAATTCTGACCTAATAATTAAAGCGATTGTATGTGGAAGATTGAAATGGAACGAATTAAAGTATACAAAAATCCTATTTTATTGTTTTATATTTTTGTCAATAGTAATTGCGCGATGTTACTGATGTTAGGAGCCTCAAAAAGCGCCGCGCGTCCATGAAAAGAGTTATAAAATTCAACAAAGCGAGAGACGTGTGTAAGAATCGTGCATATGGCGCTCTGTTCTGTCGGCCTACCCTGCAAGGGATTTGGCGTGAAGTTATATATGCATGTGACTGCGACAGCGAAAACGCTTTAAATAGTACAGTGTTCTGTGCACGCTTAAAAAATATTGTTTCAAATAATACGGTTACAAATTGACATAATATTATAACATTAAATAGCACATACATACAGACACACAGACACTAACGCACTGATACACAATGTTTTATGATCTTCGGCAAACATATTTGCATAGGCCTGTATAACAATAGTCACATATCTCTGAGCTGAACTGGTCACACAAATATTCGATATTCCAATATCCTGTACAAACACTACATTACACTATACATCGGCTAACAGATATCAAGACGTATCTTTATATTATGATGCTGTATAGCGTCGCCCTAGCTAATACTATAAAGATACATCACTAAACAATGTTACAATGTTTTATTTTACATTTTACTGTAACTTGACCTAACCTGGCCTATTATTTCTTAAATCTAATAAAAAATATTTAAAAAAAGTTTAGTACAACTAAATTTTAATAAATATTTTTTTATTATATTTTTCAAAGTAATATACAAATTTAGTTTCTATCAAATGCGTTCTATTGTTAAAATTTCATAGTTGCTCGCTTGAAATTTATTTAGTACCTCCGGAGTACTCCAGTTAAATTAACCCGTCCCAGCAGCATAATAAAACTAAATTATTGCTTCCTGCTAATTAAATTTAAATTCACAACATACATAAAACACAAAGGTAATCTCTCTAACGAATATCCAAATATAAAACATTAATAAGTTGTCCAACAACATCGTCAATTGGTACAAATTGTAGCTGCACTAGAATACATTTAATACGAGCGCCTGTTAAAACAGATATAGCAATATTACGTAACTAAATATTGCGCGCACGCGATCAATAGGCAATTTGCATTTATTATCAGACTCCCATTGTTAGTGGGATGGTGGCACCGTGCCGCGCGCGCTGCACGCAAATATCTATAATTTTATTAAAATAAATAATAAACTAGTTGCGTTATCAGCCACATTATATATGTTTCGTATAAAACGTGTTATCTCATTATATTGCTAATTTTAGTTTGGAATATGAAGTTCATTATCAACGTGATAGGTTGAAAATTGAGCCGCAGATGTAGAATGGTGGGAGGGCGGGTGGCACATTTACTATATTTTCTGCTTCGGTTCAAGCTCTAGCAAATAGATATTCAATCAAGATTAATTTACAATTCTGTATTATATTCTGTATAATAGATGTTCCAAAACAAACAAACAATATTTGGAAATTACTCGTTCGTGACACGAAAATGATTGGAGAATCTGGTCTTTATAATGATTGGGAGCGGATGCAGTACAGTCCGAGATGGCCACTATCACCATGATATTATTATATCTCTACCACTCCACAGTACAATATTTTCCCTTTACAGCAATATATATATATATATAATATTACAACTATTTGACAACCCTGCAATTTTCGAAATATAACATTGCTTTTCGCCATACCGGATAGAGTACATAAAAACTTGTGAAATATATTTGATATGAAAAGTGAAGCGTTGGTCCGCGTCCGCTCATTTATCACGCGTGAAGGTATACCCGCAGGTATAGATATATAGAGGAACAGCTGCGCGAGACTCAGGGGTGTCACCCTTACATTTGTCACATATATATTACTCCACATTCGTAAGCAAAAATATATTCCAAATCCTATTTCTAAGGGAAAAATATTCTGTAATATTTTATCGGTTGTCTACAATATCATAAGTGGAAAGTGAAATGTTTGTTCCGTATTTACATTGTCGCAATATCTTTGGAGGAAACTTGGATATAAGATATCTGAATAATTTTGAAGAAGGATAAGCTTCGATGCATTTTAGACGAATAAACAATCATATTTTTATATATATATCAGTAATCAATAATAATAATAGTAATTAATTAATACTGTAAATTATCTATAAGAAAAAAATCACAATGATTTAACTGCACGAATCTCGTAATTGCACATTACCGGACTATTCGATGGGAACCATATTAGAGAGACAATATTAGATTGTCATAACACATAACATAACTTCACGCCTTTTTATACCCGAAGGTGTAGGCAGTGGCTGTTAAAACTGGACTCGCCGTTATGTTTACGTCCCAGATGGAATAGGTAGCGAAACCTATTGACATTCCGGGCACATAGTTTCAGTCATTGATATTTATCACACATAACTTTCAAAATTAATTTCTAAGGGTAATTGGTGTGAGCCAGGATTCGAACCCGCGACCTCTTGATTCAAAGGCCACGGTGCGGACTGGACCGCCGAGACTTTAAATTATCTATGTCGTACTCTAAAACACAGAGTTAAATTAAAATATTAGTTCCTGTAATCATTCCCAATGTCCGAAATTCCAAAAGTACGAAATAAATTTTAACGATTTCAATACCGCAAATGATCGAATGATTTTTTCGAATGGTTGCATCTCCAATGCCGAATATTTTTCACTTATTTTACGGAACAGTTTTAGTAACTGGTTTCTTTTATTAATTAATAATGTGCTGTGTACCTAACTAGCTACGTTATAACACTGTTATACAAGGCACACGGGGTCTCTTTAAGTACATTATTTCTCGGCGTCCAATATTGATGATGCCATATTAAGGTAGGTATCGAATAAACTTCACCAGGACACCCAGTCTATTTATTAAACATACTTTGCATCTGTGAGAGCCGAAAATTAGTAGAGGTATTTATTATGTTAACTAAATGCAGACAACAATTGGTTACTTAAAAACAAACAAACAATATAAATTTACAATTCCTCAAGCCACTCCCTCCCTGACCCCAACTCTATCCATCATCAGGCCTAGTCTGTGGGACTAATTTTAGTGTGGTACGCAAAGTTAAACAGGTACATTTAATCAGACTTGTTAATTTAGTTTAATAGTTTTGAACTAACAAACGTACGAACATTGAAAGGTTAAACAGAAGCTTGTAAAAATAAAAGTGGTCCGCTGGTTAATCAAGCCTAACGATCTATACTCTCGTAACTAGTTCACATTTAATAAGTGAAGTAGTAGTATTAGGGTCCGACGTGTGGTAGGGTTCAACTGGTTAGTGATTAGTCAACTCCCACCACCAGTGGAGTGGGCAAGTGGAGGGAGACAGAGAGGAGAGTCAGACGTACTCTTAATTACTGATAGTCAGTATGTGGATCGACATAGTGTAGGTATTGGCAGTAGTGAGAAAATAAGAACAAATAATTTAATAGTCTCGGTGGTCTAGTGATCGAGCACCCCGCTTCTGAATCCAGAGGTCGCAGGTTCGAATCCTCACATTGGCTCACATCCTCACTTTCGAAATTAATTTCGGAAGTTATGTGCGATTAATTTTGTAGGTTCGCCACCTATTCCATTTGAGACGTAAATAACGGTGAGTCGAAGCTTAACAGCTACTGTCTACACCTCTACACCGGGTAGAATAAGGCGTGAAGTTATTTTTATAAGTATGTGATCGACAACGTGGAATTGCAATCTAGACTAATAATAGACTTCTGACTTGACAGTGATGGCAAGTAACCTTACCTTACCTTACCATACAATATTTGTCTATAAAGTTTATTAACCAGCTTCGTCAAATATGATTGTGCGACTGTTACATGTTCTATCTTGTGGTGTGCCATGGTTCAGCTCGTTCCTGAATCACTAATGATACACATCCGAGGGTCGCTCTCCATCAAGTACAGCCACTAATGCGTACCAATCGATCTAACGACCACAACACAACACACTCTACTGTTTTTATTGAAGTTGCATTTGTTACATATATAAATACTAGCTGACCCGGCAACCGTTGCCTTGCCAAAAATTAAAGATTTTGATCAACAAATAAAAAATAGGGGTTGACCGTAGAGAGGTGAAAATTTAGGGTTGTACGTTGCCTCATAAAAAGTAAATACTAAACAAATATAGGCAGAAATATTGAAAAAACTTAATTAGACTCTTAACATTTGGGGGATGAAAAATAGATGTTAAATTTTTCATCCCCCATTCTTAGATTTTCCCCATATGCACAAAAAAATCATGAGAATCGGTCAAGCCGTTTGGAGGAGTACGGTAACTAACACTGTGACATGAGATTTTATATATATATAGTTTATTTGCACAATATACACATTTTCTTTCACCTGGGATACACAAAATACAAAACCGGTCCTTTAAATAAAAGTACAAAAGGCGGTCTTGTCATTAGAGCAATCTCTTTCAGGCAGAAGAGAGCGAACAGTGAGCGCGATGATCCTCCAACTATTGAACAAGTACTGGCCACTGTTGAACGTGAAAACTCTCTGTGAAGTATACTCATATACAAGGATAGTGTGTAGGGGCCACTATATTAAAATGTTAGGGATGATTAGAAGTTTTAAACACAGGAAAAGGTTAGATGTCTCTAAATGCAATAAATTTCGTTTTAATTTCGACCAGAGGAATACGCCGATATAGTGAATTAGAACAGACAGATAAGGAAAAAAAACGTAGCTCAGATATGGTCGGTGGTGCAGATATCATTTCTATCTGAAAGGTTCGCAATAAACGAGGTTCATAAATAACAGGATGTCCACAGCACGCCACTATCACAGATATACTCCCTCGGGACTTTCCATTTCTCATTGCGCACAAACTCCTCCCACCAGACCCCCCTCTCCCTACTCCCGGCGTCCCAAGTGCGTCGTTATCACAAATCTTTTTATCCCTAAATTTCTAACACTTGCGAAAGTGTAGCAAATTGTTCCCGGATAGGTGTGGGGTTGGAACGATCTGCTGTCTTATTCGATAGCTGTTGTCTGCTAAAATAAAGCCTATTAAGATTTGAAACTTGGACAGATACAAACTTTAATAATTTTGTATCCTCACGCCAAATTATACATTACATACTACGAAATTCACATTTTGTTTAGTGATCAGTGTCACGATGAAAGTATCTGGGACATTATTCACAGAAGTTCGTGGGTTCGTGGGTTCATAATATTAGATTTCTTTAAAAAATAATAATAATCTTACTCTTCTGTTAGTTATTTTTAAGATTGTATACATACAATCATTGTTCCTAGTTCCAGATGTAGTATACATTTCTCGGAGGGTCCAAATTTGTATCCTCAATGCGATGTTATGACGAAACAGACCAGTATGTGATATTACGCGTCGACCGCCGCACATAGACGCGTGCACATAAATAAAATACAGCTGCCCACTAATGAAACATGTATTATTACTGTTCCGAATAATTCATAGTTCCGAATACGAACCTTACAATAATGAGGTCCCGAAAGCAGAGTGTGATAAATATCGATCATTATACAAATTGGTTACAGTACAGTCCTGATGACATTATCTGGCTGGAAACATTCCCCTCTCTGTCTCGTGTCAGTGTCAGCAGAGTAGAGCAGAGAAGAGAAGATGTAACAACAAAACATTTATATTTGTGAAACAAGCCGGGCCTTTATTATTATTAACGTCGTCTATATTTTTGTCGGTCTCTTTGTCTCTGATTAAAACTTACGGTTGGACGACGACACGACGGCTTTATCTTCGTACATAAAATATAAAATAGTACGGACAGAGAAAGATAAAAATATATTTTTCATTCAAATATATCTTTGGAGATGATAAAGTCTCACAATGGAGGCACATTATTCGTTTGTGGTGTGCAGCTCGGCTGCGTTCGCATTTGAACATCGTCTGTGATCTTGAACGAAGCTAAACAGCTTTCAGCTAATATTGATGATACAGGATTGCAAAATAATCTATAGTTAGTAAGCTAATCTGCCGTCATAGAATTATGATGCTGTCAGTTTTTTGATTTAAAGGTTACAAACCTAATCTAGTAAATTTAGCGGTGGGTCACTAAGAGGCTTCGTTATGCGCTATGTATTATTAAAAATCTATTTATAATTACTTCGTAAACTATACAAAATAATCTGCAGTTATCTCTCTTCACAGGCATTAAACTAAATGTTACTAAATAATAATACTTAACAGTGTTAAGTTATTCTATGCACAGCTTTACATTTCAATCTGAATCTAGGAAAAGAAATAGAGTTTTCTCCAAGGAAACGTGTTTAAAACACAATTTAGTATTCATGTTGGCGTCCTAGATATCAAGGCTGAGTTTCTTTAGAATAGAAATAAGATTTTTAAAATATAATTTTAACTCACTTGTAGTGCTCAACACGTGCAGTTTGGACGCACTTCTGAATAATGTACTCGTTTCCTCTTGGTGAGTGGGTCCAATAAGTCGATATCCACTTGTAGTAGCAATAGTAGGTAGGTACTGCGTTTTGGTGTAAATAATCATATTCTATCCTGATGTTAAAACTAACCGTTAACTAAATCTGAGTTCGCAGTCGAGAGATACACAGATACCAAATATTTATTATCTAAATTTGCATATAAATTGAACTCTTAAATCCCAGCAGCTCTTAGATGTGACCTTCTATGATATTCGGTAACTTCACTGCTGGTGGTATCTAATAAAGAATTGGTGGAGATAATTAGTAGCTCATCTCGTTATGCTAAACTTGCGATAGTGGAATCGCAAAACTTTAATAACAAAATTTAATTTATTTACTTATAATTTATTTACAATTGTAAGAAAAAATAAATAAATAAAATTATTTAAAATATAAATAATTTAAACTGATATCAAATTACAGTATCGGTGGTCCATTGGCCAAGCACCCTGCTTCCTAATCAAAACAGTCGCGGGTTCAAATCCTTAGCAATTTTCTTTTCGAAAGTTATGTGTGATAAATATCGATGACTGAATACTTTGAGCCCGATATGGCAATAGATTCTCCGCCTAATCCATTTCAGAAGTAACTTTCGGTTGGAAAAAGGCGTGAAGTTATGCCTTGTTCTGTTAAAGGAAAGTAAACAAGTTAACTTGGGCGAGGTCTCTACATTTTAAATAACAAATTCAAATGATTAATGAACAAGAAGTATTCAAAGAGGGATTTACGCCGCCATTAGCGTTTGACTGATGCCAAAAATAAACAGAATTTCTTACAAGGACTCTCTCAATTTATTATATAGAGGGTATTAATATCTAAGTCTTGAAATTTAAACTGAAAGACTGTTCAAAGTTTACTGAATCTATGTTAATGAATCTGTGGTAGATGTAGGAGATGATGGGAGCACTAATATTAAATTGCAAGCCACTTATTATCGGACGAGCTGGCGACTTCGCGTGTCAAATATAATTCATGGATGTTTCGGTTTACGGTTCTACGGTTTCAGAGATACAGTGATAGGATAGGACAGTGATAGGATTAGAGGCAAGGCTAGATAGCGGAATCTTAGCAATAAGAACTCTTAGGCTTTTTTACAGGTTTAAGAAAAAACAAAATATTAAAGCAATTAAAATCTGAAAAACTTGTTCGGTGGGAATGTAGCCCAAACAGTAATTATAAAACAATTATGTACATGTTCTTCTTACTTTATTCCGCGTCTGTTGTTGAGATGGTTTTTAAAAATATAACAAAATATCTCTTCGGAGTTGGGTAATTAGCCATTTAAATAACCGGATCAAGTTGAGGCCAATTTAAAAAATATTATGTCCAAATTTCAGTCTCGGTGGCGCAGTGGGCGAGCGCACGGCCTCTGATCCAGAGGTCCGGGGTTCGATTCCAGACACTGGCTCACACCAATGACTTTTCGAAATTGTTTTCGGAAGTTATGTGTGATAAATATCGATGACTGACAAACTTTGTGGCCGGTATGGCAATAGGTTCGCCACCTATTCCATTTGGGACGTAAACATAACGGCGAGACGAGGCTTAACAGCCGCTGCCTACATCTTCGGGTAACAAAAGGCGTGAAGTTATGTTATGTCCAAATTTTTCTTTAAACTCCTATTGTTCAGATGAATTGGAAAATTGTGATTACTAGTATTGTTGGACTATGCCAAAATGACCACAGAATGATTTTTGACGAAGATATATGTTTCTTGTCCATTAATAACAAACGCCTTAAAGCCTCCGCTTCCCTGTGTCTCACTGGACATCTATATTTTATTGTTGATTAAATATTTATTACAGAATATTTTTTAACATAAATATGTCGCGGTGGCCCAGTAGTCGATCATCCCTCTTCTAAATCAATAAGTCATGGGTTCGAATCCTGGCTCGCATCAAGTCTTTTCGAAATTCTTTTCGGAAGTTATGTGAGATAAATGTTGATGACTGAAAACTTTGTGTATGGCAATAGGAACGCCGGCGGAGATCGAGGATTAATAGCCGCTTCCTACACCTGCGGGTAGAAAAAGGTTTGAAGTTATGTTACGTTATTATTCAATGTGTATTAAATTAGACAGTTATGTTATGACAATTAAAAATCAAAATTTACAAATGCAAAATAGAAATAAAATTAAGTGAGAGGACATCGCTCGAGCGGGTTATATATGGATCTAATAAAATTAGTTTGATCATGAAACTCCTAATCTCGCTAACTGTGCGTTGGCGATGGCTTTAATTTGTGGTCTCAAAGTGAATACACGTGTTCAATTGAATGTCGACATCAAAGTAACGACACGTATCACGTATATCCTAGTGTATGTTCATGTAACAGTAATTACAAATAACTCCCTCATGTGACACTCCGCAACGAACTTGACACAAGACCGCATCATGTGCTGTGTCGTGTGTTGTGAGGATGTCAACAGGGTCGTTCATATCGTCTGCATGAGACCTTGCCACTCTACGAGGTGAGTGCGATCTGAACTGGAGAAGATATAATTTACATAATTTTTATGTCGTGATATTATTATATTATAGAGAATAATTTAAAAATAACACTAATGTTCTTTTACAATACACAATATTGAGCAAACAAGCAAACGGGTCACCTGATGGTAAGCAACTACCGCCGCTCACGGACATCTGTAACACAGATAGTGTTTTTTTTCTAATTCTTTATTTATTTTAGATATTTTTGTACACGTTAGTGACGGTAACAATCCCAACAAATAGTGTTACCGTTAGCGTTACAGATGGCTCGGTATTTCACCAGTCGAGCCGGCCCATTTAATCAGAGAATTCCTTGGCTTTACCAATTTAATAAGAAAGTATTTTTTGTTTGTAATCGACAAAGTTAGAAACTTACCACCAAAAGACATCTGATCGAGACTGATTTCATAATGCATAATATTTGAAAAACTAATGTAAAAAAGTTACTATTACTAGTGTCAATGGTTAACGGGTTGGCATAACGAATTTTGATGGAACAGAAATTGAACTCGGTAAGCGCCCATAACTTTCCGTTAATATTATCTGAAACCAAGTTTAGTATGATTGGTGCTATCATACACTACAGTTATCTTATTACCGATATTACATAACTTATAATGGAATCAAGACGTGTGGCTAAATTTTATGACGCACAATTAATATTACTAGAGTGGAAGCATTGTCTCCTCCTATGTATCATAAATATTGGTCATTTCTTCTCACTCCTTCTAATGAAAAAAAAAAAGATTATCATCATCATTATCTGCCTTTTGATGTTCACTGTTGGACGTAGGCTTCTCCATGGAACGCCATAGCTTACGGTCCTGTGCCTTCCACATCCAGTGGCTCCCAGCAATCTTCCCTGGTCGTCGGTTCACCTAGTCGGCCGTCTGTGAACGATAAATCCGACACCACTTTGCGAAATGTTGTCGCTTTCCCGGTAGAAGAGTAAGTTTCCATAGCGCAGAATTACCGTATCTTCCCCGTCTTCTGATATCTGATAATCCCGTAATGTTGCAACGAATCTTACGCAGTTCTTCTTCTAGCTCGGTAATCCTCTCGCCAGTCCTAAGTGTGCGGCTGTTGTGTATTACCAGGGCCAGATGACGTCCTTTATGGAGGCGTATCGCGATCGGAGATTTTTAAATAGACAATAAGTAACAGAGAATATAAAATAAGTTCTAAATAAACGCGATATAATTCCATAAAAAAATGTTTTAATGTTATGAATGTGATTCGCGAAAATCTAAGAAATAAATTTAGGCGTTAGACAAGAAAATATTTTTAAGTTAAGTTTTTAAGTTCCCTTAGATTTTTAGATCAAATTAAAAGTAAAGAAAAAAAACCCATAAATAAAAACTTAAGGCTTTCGCGATGCAAATTACACAAATATAATGAACGGGGATTAACTCGACACGTTAAGGTAAACAAATATTGTAGTGCAACCTGGCCGAAACGTCAAGCTAATAAAGGTAAATATTTGTTTACCTAAAGCTAACGCGTTAATTCCCATTCATTATACAATTAAATAGATCAAATTCTAATCAATGTATCTAAATAGTCACGGGGTTATTACTTAACAAACAGAAATTTTACTATATCGAGGAAGTATTATAAATACGTCACATCTATACTTATATTATAAAGCGGAAGAGTTTGTTTGTTTGTTTGTTTGAACGCGCTAATCTCAGAAACCACTGGTCCGATTTCAAAATTTCTTTCACTGTTGTATAGTCCATTTATCGAGGAAGGTTTTAAGCTATATTATATTTTCAAATAAATTAGGGATCCTTACTATAAGTCCAATAATGTAACCCAAGGTGTAAGAAAAAGACCCGAAAAAAAATTTAC
The DNA here is from genome assembly GCA_905147225.2 of Euproctis similis. Taxonomy (NCBI): domain Eukaryota; kingdom Metazoa; phylum Arthropoda; class Insecta; order Lepidoptera; family Erebidae; genus Euproctis; species Euproctis similis. Next base: position 292,776 of record LR990105.1, on the reverse strand, counting down.
ATCGCCAACGCTGCAAAAACTATTGATTATAGAACAAAACAATGTACTACACTTTCACAGAACATATAATTTTCAATAAAAAAGTCCGCGACGCTATATGTGTAACTATTGTAGTTATCGCACAATAAGTGTTTTTTAAATTTTAAGAAATAATTATAATGAGGTCGTTTTAAAAGTTCTTTATTTTGTACCTTAGTATTAACTCCACACAAAATAAATTACTTCAATATAAAGATAGATTTAATACCTTTCTAGAACTTTTTGAATGGTTCTATTCGAACATTTAATTCAAAACATATCGCAAAATACAAAATGTAAGTATTCGTTTCTTAGGCAAATATTCCGCGCACATTTAAATAATCAGTCGAGTCCCGCCCGACTCGGTCATGAGCGCCGCTCATAGCAGGTAAATTATTTTTATTTATTTTTTGTTTCTTTTTGTCCTGAGTTTGTAGTATTTAATCGTGTTTTGGGGTATATATATTTTTATTTTGTAACAGCCCATGGACACCGGCAATACTTATAGTGTTACCGTTGCGTTGCCGACCTTTAAGGGAGAAGGATGAGGAAGGGAGGTGGACCTCCGGGTACCTCTCTCACCGAACGAAACGCGGCTTAAGCCACTTTACGTCGATCTTCTTAGAGGTCGTGGTATTTCACCGGTTGAACCGGCCCATTCATGCAGCTAACTGCTTATTATTTTAACTGCTATTATTTTCATCATATCTTGGTTTTTAGTCGCTAATATCAACAGCTAAGCAAGGAAGGTGTGTAATAATCGTGCCTTGTGGCGCTTTGTACTCTCTACCTACCCCGCAAGGGATCTGGCGTGAAATTATGTATGTATCAGGAACTTGAATTGAAAAAAGAAACAGTGTTAGATAGTCCATTTATGAGGAAAGCCTTGGAGTATTAATATGATCGCGGCAATAATCTTTTTAGTGGAAAATGTATAAAATATGGCGGTACAAAGTTCGCGCGGTCTGCTAGTCACTTAATAACTATTACAAAATAAAATAAAAGTACCCCAAAAGAATATTAAAAAAACGACCAATAAGAAATATAGATAAAAAAGGGGTAATTTGCCTGCGTATTTAGTGACAAAAAATATATTTATAACAATGGTAAATTTGACCATATTAATAACACTTTTAAATTATATTCTATAAAAATTCAACGAGATTCGTAAATTCAAATACGGTTGTTACAAGAAAAACACATACCCATAGAACATTGGTTGTGGGGAATGTTCCGAAGTTCATTTAAAAGTCTGATTCGGTCGTAGCCATGTTCAAATTCACGAGCTCCAACATGTCCACAGTGGGCACTCGCCTCCAGAATACTCGTTGGACTGGACCTCACTGGACACTCGCCTCTTGCAAATCAGGGGTGTAGTACCTATGTGTAATTTGTAAGAAGCTTTTTCATAATTTCTGTCCTGTGTCCAAATGTATCCGACTTGTGAACCGTGTTGCCATTTGCGTGATCAAATCAAATCAAAACTCATTTATTCAGTTTAGGTCTTGTCAGACACATATGAAGGTCACTTTTTTTTTTTTTTTTTTACTTCCGCCAATTCGATTACTCTCGCACTGAGAAGAATTGGCAAGAAACTCAGGGAGGTTTTTTTTTTTTGTTTTTTTTTTTTATTACTATCATTTACACAACAAAATGCACTAACAATTCAAATTGTTACAAGTGTAAGAAGTAATGAGCGGTTTATTTAAAAACTTTGTCGTCCTCCAAAAAATCGTTGATACTATAATAAGCTTTGCTGATGAGACATCTTTTAACATACGCCTTAAATTTAGTAAACGGCATCTCAATTACATTTTCAGGAATCTTATTAAAGAAACGTACACAATTACCCATAAACGAGTTATTAACTTTTTTCAGACGGAAAAACGGCGTAGCAAGTTTATTTTTATTTCTTGTATTAAATGAGTGCATATCACAATTTTTAGGAAAAAGATGAATGTTTTTCTTAACATGAAGAATATTATCTAATACGTATTGCGAGGATCATCATGTGACGGTCCTAGTTCCAGGTCTAAACGGTCTAAACGGTCACTGTTAGTATTATGATGAAGCGTGACCGGTTGTAGGTGCTTCTTGTCCTAAATAGTGTGAAGATGATGGCGTTTACGCGAATTATAAAGAACACGTAATCACATTAAGGAGAAAATGTCAATCTAAATTAGCTTTACATTTGCAGTCTGTTTGTTTCAGTCTATTGTCGGTGCCAGCACAGATTTCTATAACAAGTTATAAACTCATTCTTATGAGTATACGATTGGAATCAATGTCGTTGGTAAGTAATTGAAAATTTATGCATCTTGACTCTTGAGGCTAGTGGAATGTGTGCTGCAGCCTTTATGCTCTTCTACGTCTTCACTTTAGATTGTTCTATTTGCTTAGTAATTGTGTTTTGGATGTAAAGTACGTGTTTTTACAGTTCTTGCTTATATAATCGTATAGTGTAGTAATGTCCTACGAATGAATAATCGAACAAACAAAAGTCCAAAAAAACAAAGTCCAATTTAAGTAATGTACATTACCAGTTACCTTTGTTCAAATAATACAAAGCGTTGTTTTTAAATTAAAACCAGCAATGCACATAAATCTGTGAGATATGATCTGGTTCTGTTATTGTGCACATTTTATATCGGCGTGAACACTTTATTTGTTCCTTTGTAAGTTGGCTGCTTACAACCGCACCGCAGTCAACTAACACTGAGATTATATGAGGAAATAATAATACATAGTACGTTAGGACAGTACATTTTTTAAAACAAACTTTTGACTCTTCAATATTACAATTGATTTAAGATTGATTCATGTATAATGTAACAGATCGATCAACTGATTAATGTGACTCAAACCCGGAGTTCCAGTTACAAAAGTAAGTATATGTTGATATTCTCAATATTCTCATATTGCCCTCATCCCTATATATATAATTTGATTTCCGCTGTCTCATCTTAAAAAGCTCTAATACTCTTGTTCTTAGTGCATACTAATAACGTAGCATTAGAAAATTAATATAAAAAATAATCTCCACACAAATTCTGTCCGAGGAATACTTTTTTTTATTTTTTTTATTAATTTTTGCTTATCTTGTCTATACGTAGTTGGGGTGAAAGCAAACACGGTGTGGGGGGCGCTACTTGACGAGATTGACTGATGGAAATATTCGCAAGCCCGCGTGCAAACACAAAAGTTAGAAGGACGACAGTCGCCAGTGTAATAAGACCTGTGACCTGCCAGTACTCTAGTGGTGTGACAAAGCGTCGTGCGCGCCCCTTACTAGTGTAGGGCTCTCGTTCGCCTGGTGGTATGTGAACGTCGGATACTTCAAATTTCCTTGGCACATTTTATTATTGAACATTATACCCGGTCAGTAAATCAAGTGGAAATGTTATATATTTAATGAAACATAAGTGTTAACTTTACAATGCGTAAAGTTGTTTATCAATACTGACTAATCATCATCATCATCATGAGCCCAGATTAGTCCACTGCTGAACGCAGGCCTCTCCCTTAGTGCGCCATAACTCCCGATTCTGTGCCAGTTGCATCCAGCGACTTCCAGCTGTTTTTATAAGGTCGTCTGTCCATCTAGTGGGGGGACGGCCTACGCTACGCATACCGTGGTCGCCACTCTAGAACTTTTTTCCCCCAGCGGTCGTCAGTTCTACGAGTGATGTGGCCTCCCCACCTCCACTTCAGCGTGCTAACTTTACGGGCTATGTCAGTTATTCTCGTACGTCTACGGATCTCTGTATTACGGATCTTATCCCGTAGAGATATACCGAGCATAGCCCTCTCCATAGCACGCTGAGTGACTTTAAGCTTCTTAATACGGCCAGCATTTAGAGACCATGTTTCAGATCCATATGTCATCGCTGGTAACACACACTGGTCATAGACCTTGGATTTTAGGCACTGAGGAATGTTGGACGAGAAGATATGCCTAAGCTTCCCGAACGCTGCCCAGCCGAGTTGGATCCGTCGGTTAATCTCTTTCTCGAAGTTCGATCTACCTAGTTGAATAATTTGTCCTAGGTAAACATAGTGATCGACAACTTCGAGGATCGCATCTCCAACAGTTACCGGTTGAATGACATGGACATTGGACATGACTTTTGTCTTGTGTGTTGTTGTCGTGTGTCTTCGTAGACCCACCTGTTGGGATAACTTGTTAAGATCCTTGAGCATTGCTCCCAGATCCTCCAGCGATTCTGCCAAGACCACGATATCATCGGCAAATCGAAGGTGAGTGATGTATTCGCCGTTGATGTTGATGCCTAGCCCAGTCCAATCTAGGAGCTTGAAGACGTCCTCCAATGCAGCGGTGAACAGCTTCGGAGATATCACGTCTCCTTGTCTGACACCTTTCTGCAGTGGAATAGGCTCTGTACTCCCATCTTGGATTCGAACTGACATAGTGGCGTTTCTATACAAACACTTCAGCACTTCGATGTATCGATAGTCAATTTGGCACTGCTGAAGAGACTGCAGCACCGCCCAAGTCTCGATGGAATCGAAGGCTTTCTCATAGTCCACAAACGCCAAGAATAGAGGTCGATTATATTCCTCGGCCTTCTCTATGATCTGGCGTAGAGTGTGGATGTGGTCTATGGTACTAAAGCCTCTTCGGAAACCGGCTTGTTCGGGAGGCTGGAAGTCGTCGAGTCTGCGCGAGAGTCGGTTTGTAATGACTCTGGAGAACAGTTTGTAGACATGGCTCAGGAGCGAAATTGGCCTATAGTTTTTCAAGCGGGTCCTGTCACCCTTCTTAAAAAACAGCACGACCATACTCCTGGTCCATGCCTCTGGAACGTCGCCTCCGAGCACGACAGAATTGAAAAAGGGCTCTTAGAACCGGCTTGCCGCCTGCCTTCAGTAGCTCGGAAGTAATTCCATCGTCACCCGGTGCCTTCCCGTTCTTTAACTGTTTAAGAGCCATTTGGAGCTCGTACAGACTGACGTCCGGGATATCTTCAGTAAAGTGTCGAGTTAGCTTAGATCTGGGATCTGGAGCCAAGCCGACAACAGGAATCTGTGAAGATTGGTATAGCTGTCCATAGAACCTTTGAACATCTCTCAGGATCTCGTCTTTAGAAGAAATGACGATGCCGTTGTCTGTCTTCAGTTTGGTCAATTGACTCTGCCCAATAGACAGATCTCTTGCGAATACTTTGGTGCCTTGATTACGCTCAATGGTCTCTTTGATGCGTACTGCATTGCACTGGCGAGTATCGCGTCGAATACTCTTGGAGAGCTGCCTATTTAGTAGCCTGAGGTTGGACCAATCAGCTGAGGACTGGACCGACAATTTCTGCCTTTTTTCCATGAGCCCGAGAGTGTGTTCAGAAAGTTTTTTGGTTCTATGAGCACGTTGGTTCTTGAAATATTTGGTACCAACGGTGTGGACTGCTTCCACGATCCTGTTGTTCATATCGTTCACTGTTTCGCATTGGTCCAGGCATGCAAAGCGATTATGAAGTTCAAGCTGAAAGTTTTCCGGGTTTTGGTACTAGACAGGTGTAGGTCGGAGTATAGATCTCATCCGTCGCAAACGTTCGACCTTAATACAAATATTCAGCATGCCACGTACGAGTCGGTGATCGCTCCCAGTTTTAACTCTGTTGATCACTGTGACATCACTAAATATATGCCGTTTGTTCGTTAAGATGAAATCTATTTCGTTCCTTGTAGAACCATCGGGGCTTATCCAGGCCCATTTCCTTTGAGGCGGTTTCCTGAAGAACGAATTCATTATATAAAGGTCTTCCTTCTCCAGGAAATCAGCCAGTTTCTGCCCTCTTTGGTTTCTCTGTCCAATTCCATATTGCCCTACCCTCAGCTCATCGTCTTCCCGTCCAGTTTTGCGTTAAAATCTCCCATAACCACCGTGAAGTCAGTTTTGAAGGAGTGGATGGCCTTCGAGATATCCTCGTATAAAACCTCCACCTCTTCGTCTGGGTGTGTCGAGGTCGGTGCGTAAACCTGTATGACCTTCAACGAATATCGCTGGGATATTCTGAGTATAAGGTACGCTACCCTTGTCGACACACTCGTAACTCTCTCCACGTTAGCTACAAGAGACTTGTGAACGATAAACCCGACACCACCCTGAGAGGTTTTGTCGCCTTCCCGGTAATATAGCAGATTGCCAGACCGTAGGATTATAGTGTCCTCCCCCTGTCTTCGGACTTCTGATAATCTCACGATGTCCCATCGCATCTTGCTCAATTCTTCTTCCAGCTCGGCAATCTTCTCGTCGGTCCTAAGTGTGCGGATGTTGTGTGTTACCAGGGCCAAGGGTCGTTTTTTGTTGTAGCCGTATCGCGACCAGGGATTCTTAGAACCCTTTACTCCACCGTTACCAGACCCGCTACCATAGGTCAATGGAATAGCGGAGTCGCCGTGACTAGCCGTGACTCCATGTTACGTCGTTCATTTGGGGGGTAGTTGCCGTAATCGCCACGCTTGGCAGGCGGGTATGTTCGTATGCATGTTTTGAGGAGAAAAACGCTGCTGCCCATTTTTTGCTAGCTTTTTTCTTAGTCGCCTTTTACGACACCCACGAGAAGATATGGGGTGGCGGTATTCTTCGCCGCACGCCACACGGTTAACTGACTAAGCAGATATACAATGCAAAAGTGGATGGATGTAGGAGTCGAGGACGCCAAGACACATTCAATGACGAAATAAAACGTATTCTGGAGGAAGGTGATGTTAGGAGCCTCAAAAATCGACGCGCGTTCATGAAAAGAGTTATGAATGTCAAAGAAGTGTAAGGGATACTACACCTCATGGCACGTACATGCACGTGCCATCAATAGTATATAACCACTGCACGCACAGTATGCGGCAGTGGTCGGTGTGCAGCGACAGGCAGTTGTCACTGACACAAATAAATGACAAGATCTTAATTACGTCTTTCATTTACCGGCCGCTCAACCACCATCATGGAAGAAGCACCACTCACTATATACCATCATCCAGTGGAATAGTCACCTGTAAAAAGCCACCGTTACAGAAGTAAGTGAGGTGTGTAAGAATCGTGCCTTATGGCGCTCTGTTCTCTCTGCCTACTCCGCGTGACGATATGTATGTATGTAAATTTGTTTTTTCTCGTCATTATTTACATAAATTATTAACAAGCCATAAAAATAGTCGAGCTTTCCAAGAGTGATGACAGACAAAGCGAAGCGAAGCAAAGCGAAGCAAAGCGGTTCATAGGCCATTCTTTCTTTTTCCTACACTTCATGGGACTTGGAGGAAAAATTGGTGCAACGGTGCAAGTAGGTCATCTGATTTTAAGTAGCTAACTAGCGTAGCCTAATAACGTCTACAACTGGCCGTGGTGTTGCTGGCTGGCTAAAGGGGTTGGGATAAATAGGGATGGGAAGGGGGATAGGCATATCTCGCTTACCGAACAAAACGCGACATGTGCCACTTAACGATATTTCGAGAAGTCGTGGTATTTCATCGGTCAGCGGACCCATTCATGGAGTTGTGTTGTTGTAATTATTTTAAGTGTAACTTGGTTGGATACTCAAAGGGACAGCATCGTTAATATTAATTACGAAACGCATTCGAAATAATATTAAACAATAATAGTAAATGCGTTTAGATGCGGTTCTAGAAACATAGGCAGTCAATTGATTTGTGGGTGTGTTGGACGGTGGAACATCCTCGAAGATTTACATAGTTACATATTTCTGCATAGTTAATTGTTACTACTAATTAAATTGTGTATTAATAAATTATACTCATCTAGGTTTACCTAGATGAGTATAATTTATTAATACACATATTTTAATATCCTAAATATAAGATAACATAACGCCTTTGTTACCTGAAGCAGGTGTAGGCAGCGGTGTAGGCAGCGGCTGTTAAACCTCGACTGTTAAACCAAATCTTTCCTCTTTGTAATATAAGTGTAGTTTTAGATGCTGATACTTGTGGGTGCATTCTCGGAAATAGAAGTAATTAGTGGGGTAATCAGTAATAGCCTTAACCTCTGTGTCTATATATTTGCGCTAGTTTTGTATGTATGTAATATTATCTATTTATAATAAGTACTATGGTTTTTAATTGTTTTGTTTGTTTATTTTTAAGTATTATTTATTTTTTGTTTATATTATGTATCTATTTTTTACGTTTCGTGTCTCCCAGGGTGTGGGCTGAAAATCAGCGTTGTGGACTAGTCCTCAACACATGCTGAGCTCAAACCTAGTCTGGCTGACACTACATTTCACTTGAGCTATCTTCTTCACGATTGCCTTGGATATATGTAATATTATTTAATTTATTTTACTTTTAATTTATAAGTGTTGGTAATAAGTGATGTTCTGTTTTTTCATTCTTGAATTTGTGTTGTGTAGTGTCTGTCAAATAAATGTTTCTCATTTCATTATTTTATTTCATTTCTCGTCTCGCCGTTAAGTTTACGTCCCAAATGGAATAGGTGCCGAACCTATTGCCATAATGGGCACAAATTCTTCAGTCATCGATATTTATCACACTTAACTTCCGAAAACAATTTCGAGAAGTCATTGGTGTGAGCCAGTGTCAGGATTCGGACCTCTGGATCAGAAGCCATGTGCTTGACCACTGGACCACCGAGATTATAAACTGTTACTTTTATATATGTCGCAGCCGGTCATGAGTACGGACACTAAACGAAACGCAAGCGCGCCCTCTAGCGCTTTGACAGAGTCGTGGCGATGGCATCAAACTCAGCGGAAATCACTTTCGATTCAGCCGCCGAGTTGTGAAGTCTAACCACGGAACTGTTCTACGTTTCGCACAGTGTTATTTTCTATTATAACAAAGATTGTAAATTAATACCCTCTGATTATTACAATATCGTTTATAGATTCTATACTCTTTTCATTTGCACGATACCTACATTCGCCCATACAATGTCTAAACGATCAGAATATAATCCTGTTGAGCCGCATATTCCGGTTGAACCTACATCAGAAGTGGGATCGAATCGTGCAAATGTGAATCGCTGCGAAGATAGTGAAAATCATTGGCGCGTACTCTTCGAAATGCAAAATCAACAAATGCGTGAACTGATACAAACAATAAAGACGCCGAGTGCGAATAATAATATGATGTTGCCGGAATTTAACCCGGATAAACACGACTCGGATGCACGATCATGGTGTGCAACGGCTGATTTGTGTCTGGAAGGAAGCGCAGTCCAAGGAGCCCAGCTCATTATGATAATCAGCAAGGCGCTCAAAGGTTCGGCGTCAACGTGGTTATCACAGATAACCTATCCAGGTATGTCTTGGGCTGAATTCAAAGAATTATTTCAAGACAGATTTGTCTGTGTGGAAACATCTGCGGCTACCCTCATTAATTTGAGTAACGGCAAACCTAAAGAAAATGAGACCTACGCCACATACGCGAGTCGTCTTATTACGTCACTACTTGGCCGATGGAGAAACATGAGTATGGAGCAGATCGCGGTGTCGAAAGTCCTGGCTCATTTGGCTCAAATTGACACTCGCCTTCAACGACTAGCTTTTACCACTGAAATCACATCACGCCAGCAGTTGCAACAAGAACTCCAAGCGTTCGCGTACCTCAAGAGAAAAGCCCCTATAGATACCCGGTTAGATGCTACCGTTGAGAAACGACCGAAGTTTTCGTCGTCATCTCAAATCAAGTGCCATGCCTGTGGTAGGCTGGGTCATAAGCAAGCGGATTGTCGTACGAGGAAAACAGAAACAAAGAAGCCATGTCTTACACCAGCAGCTACTACTGCTGTTCAACGCCAGCAATCCAGCGGCAGTTCTGTCGTTTGCTACAAGTGTGGTGCTCAAGGCCACATAGCTAGCCGCTGTACAACCAGTGGATCCAGTGCTGCAGCTGTGACAGAAAAACGGGTCAACCTGTGTCAGGTTCAGCCCCCATCCGGAACTCTAAACCATTTCGGTGAGCATTACAAATTTGATTTTGATTCTGGAGCCGAGTGTTCCTTAATGAAAGAAAGTATTTCAAAAAAATTTAGAGGTAAACGAATAAACAATTTGATTTCCTTAATAGGTATTGGTAATAAAAATGTTAATTGTACTTTGCAAATATTATGTAGGGTAGAAATTAATACTTTCGTGACCGAAGTTTTATTCCACGTATTGCCAGATGATGATTTACGTAGTAGCATTTTAATAAGGCAAACGTGATAAAGTTTTCGGTCAATGAATTCGTATTAATTAAAAATGAGGAACGCAATCAAACAAAGTTAGATGCAAAATTTAGAGGTCCCTTTCAAATTGTTGAAGTTCTAGATGGGGACCGATATGTTTTAAAGTCGTTGACTAATAATCGTACTTACAAGTATGCGCATGATCGCTTAAGGAAGATGCCTGATTACCAAGTACCCATTGAGATTGTGGAGGAAGACGAAATAGATGATGAGGTGACGTCTAGTTAATCTTGCACAAGTTCACGGTTCGTTGGGTCGGAGACTGTACCAGAATGCCGTACCCGTAGCCTAGTAGAAATCGGTATCTGCTGCTGTGTAGTAGACCGTGGGTTGGCGGTAGGCGGTAGTTCTGGGTAGTACAGTCGGATCTTGCCTTGAAGCAAAGATCATAGAGTCGGTAGACTCGGGCTTCCCTTGAGGAAGAGTATGTTTGTAGATGTTATTGCGATGCAATAACTAATGACCACGAATGTGATACTTGGTGCTTCTGTAGATTGTTTTGTTATACTTTGCTAAATTTCTTATAAGCTCAATGGTACATGGTCTCAGTTATCTTCAGTATTGGAACAGTTTGTGAATTGCTATTGTTGAGTGATATTAAGATAGCACAAATAATTTGATTGTAATGAATACACTTAAATGAGTAAACCAGATTTTTATTTTTCCGAAAAGCAAAATAAGGTTGTTTTATAGGATGGGCCGAACGCAGACTGTGCTGTTATTTTCTTTTTGCAGACTAACACACGAGGGCGTGTGTCACGCAGGACGGCCGTGTCGCAGCCGGTCATGAGTACGGACACTAAACGAAACGCAAGCGCGCCCTCTAGCGCTTTGACAGAGTCGTGGCGATGGCATCAAACTCAGCGGAAATCACTTTCGATTCAGCCGCCGAGTTGTGAAGTCTAACCACGGAACTGTTCTACGTTTCGCACAGTGTTATTTTCTATTATAACAAAGATTGTAAATTAATACCCTCTGATTATTACAATATCGTTTATAGATTCTATACTCTTTTCATTTGCACGATACCTACATTCGCCCATACAATGTCTAAACGATCAGAATATAATCCTGTTGAGCCGCATATTCCGGTTGAACCTACATATATATACTTAGTCATGCCATAAATATTGTAACAAAGAAAAAAATTTTTTTTTAATTGCAAATAACATTTATTACTTTTACAGTGTGTTACTTTAATACATAAATATAAAACGATATAAAATATAAAAAGCTTATTCGAAGTGGTCTCCATTGGCTGCAATACAGGCCTTTAAACGTTGAAGCCAGTTATCGATAGAAACACGCACTCTTTCCATGGGAAAATTCTTCACTGCCAATCGTATGGATTGTTTTAGGGACTCTAAATTATTATGTCGTTTAGAGCAAGCCCTACTCTCTAAAACTGACCACAAATCATAATCCAGTGGATTAAGATCGGGACTAGACGACGGCCAGTCTAATGAAGTCCGAAACGTTCGCTTCCAACCAAGATTGCGTGGACCGAGCTTTATGACCCGGTATCGAGTCTTGCTGGAAGGACCATACTTCGTTATTGAACATGGTGTTGTTAAGGGGCTTGACTACCTTTTCAAGAATGGTATCTTGATACACTTGTGCCGATGTTTTAATACCTTTTTCACAAAAATATGGCTCAGTCACTCCTTCGTAGCTAACACGCCACCAAACCATCACTGAAGTCGGATAATGCCCACGTTGCACTCTGTCAACTAATTGGGAAGCTTCCTTAGAGCTTTGAGCATGAATACGGTCATTTTGTTTGTTAAAATGTTGCTCAATTGTAAAAGCTTTTTTATCCGTAAACAATATTTTTCTGTGACCTCCCTTTGCGTACCGCTTCAGTAGTTGTTTAGATTTTAACACCCTATTCTTTTTTAAATTATCAGTTAATAATAGGCTGCAAGTCCTAAGTCATCTTTTAAAATACGCGACATTATTCTAGGTGCTATCTTCATCTCCCGAGATAAAATCTTTTGCTTGCGGACAGGATTTCTTCGAATTATTACCCTTACTGCTTTGACCACCTTTTTCGTACGAACACTACGTGGACGGCCAGGTCTTTTTCTGTCACAAGCAAAGGAGGTCTCATTGTACCTATTAATAGCCCAGTGCACAAACATTTGTCTAATACCAAGTGTATGGAGAGTTTTCAAAATTGCATTTGGCTTCATATCTACTTTGTGTAATGCAATCACAGAGATTCGGTTCTCTTTATCACCCCACTCCATTTTAATATCGCAAGATATTGTACAATGTATTGGCGCCAAAACGAGAAAACACAATGAACAATCGTATAAAAATGACAAATTCCAAATTCAAATGTAATATTTTTTTATTTTTAGTTGTAACAGTATTTATGGCCAGACTAAGTATAATAAAAATGAAATGTTATAATGTGCTACAAAGCTGATACTTAGCGCATGGAATCCAAATGTGAACAATAAGAAATTTTGTTCATCTACCCACCCACCTAAGTTGAATCGAGCACATAACAAAATAATATTGTACTTATCGGAATACCTACACACATGAATTAACTGTAAATAGCAAAATTCTGTTTACAAGGCAAAGATAAAAATCGAACACACAAAACACATAATAATAATGAAAATGCACGCTATTTGGCCGGCATTTTTTTTACGCGAGGAAATGCTTTATGCACACCCCCCGCCTGGGTACGGCAGGGGGTGGACTCCCAAAACAGTACCGGTTACCCACTAAAACCTCGCGGCGGCCTTCTTCCGGCGTTGGGTTAGCCCTCTGGTCCACCCCCCCCCCCCCCTCTGTCACGAGGGGGTGCTCATCCTCGGGGAGCCTCGGTGCTCGGTGAAGCTCCCCCGGGCGGGGCGGCTCCGACCGCGCGCTGTAAAGAGGCGCGCGGCCGGCGGCGTCCCCGACGACCCTCCCCGGCCGCACCGGGGGGTCATCCTTCCCGGGCCGCGACCCAGGCGCACCCGCGGGGCGTGCGCCCTCGCGGCCTTCGAGCGGGATCAATTTGGCCGGCCTACGCGTTCGCTTGTCCGTTACACAGGTCGAGTTGGAGTCCGTATTGCGCACAGAAGTTTTGTAACGTTGTATTATTTGCCGATGACACATCACTTCTCTTCAAGGTAGACCGTAAAAAGAGTGTATTTGATGATGTGAATCGTTCTCTCACACAAGTTCATGAATGGTTCACGGCTAATAATTTAGTTCTAAAGGCGAATAAAACTAAAATAATTAAGTTCACTATGCCTAGTGTTAAAGGTCCGGATATAAGTATAGCTCTAAATAATAAAATTCTTGACTCTTGATTCTTGGGTATTACCTTAGATAATACGCTACAGTGGGGCCCACAAATAAAGTCATAGAATCAAGAAAAAAGAAAAAGTAAAAAGAAGTCAATTGCATAGAATTTCTTAGTTAACATGTAGGACGTTGATTTTAATTTGGTCGGATCTTAATTGTGATTGTCGAGTATTCTGTTTACTACACCTTTTATTCACCAACCTACTGATTTGTTTTCAGTAGTTATAATAATCATCATCATCATTAGCCCGTTTGAGGTCACTGCTGGACATAGGCCTCCCCCATAGAGCGCCACAACTGCCGGTCCGCTCAATCATGGGGGGGTTTTGCCATAATCGCCACGCTTGGCAGGCGGGTTGGCGATCGCAGTAGGCTGTATTGTCTTGAGAGAGAATGCTGCTGCCCATTCTTCTAGCTTTTCCCTTAGTCGCCCTTTTACGACACCCAATATAATATAATAATAAAAGTTATAATAATATTGTTATTTATTTCAAATTATTTGCAAAGAGTATTTGGCACATGAGTTTCTTGCCCGATTCTTCTCATGATAGCCCCTACACTCGGAATCGGGCCGCTCGTGGCGATTGCGTCCGTGTCTTTTTTTTGTTCCACGGAGGTATTTTCCACAAGCGCTCGTGTTTGTATTTAATTTTAAATAATATGTTATCTGTACTTGTTGACTATTTTTAAGTGTCTGTGAAGACCTATAAAAATAAAGTTATTTTGACTGTGACTTTGACTTTGAGTCCCGCCTATGTATCTGCAGGCGGATATTTAGCCAGAGGTCCCACAGCGCTTGTAAACACGTCGTGTCTACTGTCTAGGCTTTGTAAGAAATTCCGACAAGGTCAAGCCCGTTCCCTTAAGCTTAGTCTTCTTATGCCAAATTTTGTTTCGCAGTTCACGATTTGCTAGTCTTATGAGGACTGGTCGAGGCTTACCAGTGTTGCGGCCCAGCGAGTAACAACTTTTGTGTCTTTTGTTGTAACGTTTCCGATAGACATTTTTTCAGAGAAAATGTTTAAAACAGTTGGAACCAGGCTTGCATGATTTCCTTCTGGAATGCCAGTACCTTAAAACGGGATGCCATTTTATGACAATCCATGCACACTGCCAGCAATTCCATTTGTGATTTCTGTACAGCCATAGTCTTCCAGATCCTTAAAATCGGTGAATTTTTTTGAGAGGCTGGACAGAGTTTTATGGTTCGCACTGTCGTTATTGAGTTTCTGCATGTCCTCTTCATACTGAATACGAACTGAATATAGTCGAAAGGTCCTCCATGCAGTTGACCAAACTCGTATACAGATCCATAGCGTGGTAGTAATGAAGTGAGATGATGGAAAGACATGAAATGAAGAGCGATGATGAAGAAATTGAGTGTATAGTAGGAATTAAATTCCTTTTCACATTAAAAAGTACCAAAAGACAATTAATTTTAATTAACACTTATTTTTATGCTGTCACTTCAAACTACCCTCGTCTTATAGTTCGCTTCCATAATACGTTTCAATTTTTCTTCGACTTTCTGCATGATCACTGTTTTGATTTTATCAGTTACATGGGCGGCGCCGGTCACTTCCCATTAGGTGACACGCATGCTCGTTTGCCCTCCTACGGTCACTCAATGAGCAGGAGATATAATTATATGGGGAGAGCAGCTCATGCAGGTACAACACTCAATGTATGAAATATTATGAACGACTGCCTGCACATTTTGCTGTCTCATTTCAAATAAATTATTATTATATTACTTTTCGCGCGAACGTTAAGCGCCATCTTGTCATATAAATCAGCATATCTGTGACGTGGCTGTCACACTAGGTGGCGCTGTGCGTGCTATAATCTAATACGTGACCTATAAACTACACGTGCTAATATTGTGTATGCATTATTTTACTTTATTTAGAACACTGACTAACTAAAAACCAGCTAAAACGCATAAACAACAATATTAACAGTGTGAAGCACAGAAATAGATCAAGATAGAACGGCCGCGATGTCATATTTCCATACATTTCGAGCGTGTCACTTTTTTGAAAAACCACGCCCACAGCGTGACGTCATTTTCATTGTGAGCGGGGCGACTAGTTAGGAGACACACACATTAGATTATCGATGTTAATATCGGCAACGTGTGTTAATTTTATTATTTTTATATTTTACCAACTTTATTGATTTTGTGTAACGATAATCATAGAAAGTAAAACATGTTAAATACTTTAATCCGACATATTAAAACCTAAAACATATTTTTCCAACAGTATATAAAATTTAATTATAAATATTTTGCTGTCCTTGAAACTATACATATTTATTAAATATTTGCCTTTTTGTAAGGGTTGGCCTCACAGTCCTAGTTAAATAACGAAGCCGAACGTCTACATATACATACCTCGGTTACTGCCCGTTTGAGAAGAACGAGATGATGTTCCATCGGCGTTTGGTCAAATTGGTGAAAACTTATACTGTCAAATAAACTGCAGCCAATGTAATTACGAAGCACTTTGGTTGAAATTTGTGGTGTTAGAATAGAGTAGGGACAAAGCAAGACATGAGCTGATACTCAAATTATTATTGAATTAATTTATCGATAAGTCCTAAGACTCAACGATACATGGAGTGCCCATCTCTAACATTCGAACCAATCACAGCGATTAACAGACACAGCGATCAACTGGCAGGTGTATTGTGTATTTCGTTCAATTCGACGTAGATTACGCGTATAATTTATACGCGCAATGTTTTTGTATACGAGCGTTCAATGGATATTTATCATAACGAAAAAATATACAGCTTGTGATCGTAATTATTGAAGATAGTAAAAGTAAAACAATAATTTATAATCTCAAAAAAAATACTTTCTACTGATTTTCTGTACTTACTGATCATACGAAATATTTCCTTTTTTCATATTTGATTCACTACTTTTGTTTTTACAATTTGCTACAGCATAATAAGGCATATATGTGACGTTTTATCTATTTTTTTACGTCCTGAACGCATGGCAGGAACGCTCGTTGCGTAATGAGAGCGAGTTTCGAAAAGCATGCAATATAGTGCATGGTTTTGGCACGCTTGCCACGCCTATTCGCCGTTCTATCTTGATCTATTTCTGTGGTGTGAAGCCTGGTTTGGGTGATATATATTTAGGTATATCGCTATCTATGTAAATCATTAGTAATTAATGTAATTATGTCAGGTAACAGCTGTTCTATTACATCACATATTTAATTCAACCAAAAGAACAAAAGTGGCTGCCTACACCTTCTCAAGTTCAACACAAAATGTATCTACTATGTAAGTTAAAATGTATGTAGGAAACACGTAACAATTCTTATGTCTACTAATTATAATTAAGTTAACGTTTAAGATTCCGTCGTTTTATTACAGGCTTTAAGTCTTAACAACATATGTGGTCATGTAATTGTATAAACACATACATAACATAACTTCACGCCTAATTCTATCCAAAGCTGTAGGTAGCGGCTGTTTAAACTCGACGCGTCGAATTGTTACGTCCCAAATGAAATAGGCCGCGGAGTCTATAACCGTACACCGGACACAAGGTTCTCCGTCATTTATTTCTATTACACATAACTTCTGAAAAGAATTCAGAGAAAACATTTGTGTGAACCTAAAATCAATCTTACGAATACGGAATCATAAACGGGGAGCTTGACCCGAATAGAATATAAAGCATGTAAATAAAGAGACAACAGTGGGTTTTCTAGTGCTCACTCATGATTAATGAAAATAGGGCAGAAGCTGAATTCCAGAGAATAAAGTATGTATTCTTAAAATAAACCCTTGACAGTCGTTCTGAAGCGTCTTGAATAAATACGAATAACGATGAAACAATCTATAAACAAGAGAAATCGCTTACTCTGATACAAATATACTTCGCTCCTATAATCTCCTGTACCTCTCTCTGCGGATGCAAAATAAAGTTTTTATATACCACACAGACGTGTTTGGGTGGGACGAATGAAATCATTGTTAATTATTGTTAATTGTAACGCGATGGCACATACAATATACAAATATCACAGGAATCCGCCATTTTATTTAAGATACATATAATATACTTACATAGGTACAAACACTTAGACAGTGGGAAGCGACTCTATTTTAAAATTCAGTCTAGAACCTTCCCTGTGTCTTTTTTTTCTTCTTATCTATTTTGAAGTTGTTGCTTTAGCCGTCACTGGCTAGTACACTGCGACATACCGACATAGGACACGTAATAAAGTACTATGACTCTATATTTGTGTAATATTTCCACGTGTGCTATGACCGAGCACAATTTAATTCAGAGAAAGAGATATGGCGATCATTGTCCCTGGTTACTATCTCTCTCTCTCTCTCTCTCTCTCCCTCTCCCTCTCTGTCTATCAGTAGATAATATATAGTGTGTAACCTGACCGCTGCTCCAGTCGTTAAATCTCGGACTCACTGCTCCCGCGGGACGATTATTGGAGCGCTGTGTGGACCCCAACACATTCTTATTTAGTCGAGATTATTAATTAATACCGTAAAAAAGAAAAAAAAATTGTTATACCATGATGTAAAAATAAATTAATTTGTAGCATCATAAAATAGATGTTAAGGCAACAACACATAAAGCAAATAATTGTGTAGAATTACTCCATTTAAATCTTTTCTCAACTCTATTTATTTACTTATAGGGTACAAGCCTAGATTGCAGTAGTTTTAATTTTATTAACGTAGTTCTTTGCAATAACACATAATCAGGATCCAGAACTCGAGCTGTATTTATTTATTTTCATTTTTTTTGGAAGATCAACAATATTAGTTATTGTTAGGTATATAGGCTACAGTATTTAATACTTACCACAAGATCTCTCAATCACTGAGCTATCGAGGAGACTGCGTTTTTACTTTAGTAAAACTTTTAATAATTTTTAAAAGTATACATCATAACCTTTTTGTGAGAGTACTATAAAACACACAAGTACCCAGCAGCAGTACACAGGAGGAAGTCAAGTGGTTATGCCATTCGCTCGGTCAGCTCTTGACCCTTGGCTGACCATGAGTTCACTTGTATGTCGGATAGTTATACTGGAAAAGATTTAGAAGAAAATTAAAATTTAAAAGTGTAAAATAATGTATCTGAGTGCCCCCTCTGATTGCTTTAATCAGAGGGGGCACTAAGAAGCTCTTCAGCAGGTAACGCCGGGGTCACATTACGCATTACACATTTTTTCTTCGTATTTCAAGTAATAATCATCACTGATATGCCTTTTTTCAAGTGTATCACAAAAAATGTATAAAGACAATTCATTTCGTAGAATTATTTAGGCTCAGAATACCGCCACCCCATCTCATCCCGTGGGTGGCGTAAAAGGCGACTAAGTGAAAAGCTAGAAGAATGGGCAGCAGCATTCTCTCTCTCTCAAGAAAATACAGCCTACTGCGATCGCCAACCCGCCTGCCAATCGTGGCGATTATGGCAAAAACCCCCCATGATCGAGCGGACCGGCAATTGTGGCACTCTATGGGGGAGGCCTATATCCAGCAGTGAACCCCAAAAAAAGGTTAATGATGAGGATGATGATAAGTTATTTATTATTTACTGTTGTGTTTGTTTCCGATTATAAAATAATCCAGATTTATTATCATTTCAAATTTGAAATAATACATTTTAGTTGATATTACATAGTTAATATTACATTGCTTGGCTCTACAGGCAGTACGCTGCGTGAATGGGCTGACTCGACCGGGGAAATACCAGGACCTCTCAGAAGATCGACCTAGTAGAAAGTGGTTCATGCCGCGTTTCGTTCGGTGAGACAGGTACTCGGAGGCTCACCTCCCTTTCCCATTCTACTCCTTTAAAGGTCGGCAACGCAACTATGAAACTACATGTCCATGGGCGGCGCTGATGCGCGGCGGCTTACTATCAGATGACACGCCTGCTCATTTGCCCTCCTATCCCATAAAAAAAGTTATTTATTTTTTCAGTGTCTTGGCATCTGTATTTTTTTATGACAAAGTGAAACTGAAGACTATACACATGGATTTCTCCCGGTGATAGATAGATAGAAATCAGATCCACTACATCTTAATTGGAGCTCGGTGGAGAACGTCAGTTATTAACACCATCACTTTTCCCGGTGCCGACTGTGGTTCAGATCATCAATTGCTGACTACCACCATAAAAGTGCGTCTGAAAATAATTATCAAAGCCAAATCGAACCCCAATCTGCAAAAAGTGGAGCTGGTAGGATATCAAAAGAGTTTAACCCAAAAGATAGATAACAGATCGCGCGAAACGCCAAAACATATCAACTGGGAACATCTAAAAGGCCTGATCAGTGAAGCTGCCAGTAAGCACGTCATTAAGAAACAAGCATTAATATCTCATGCTTGCAAAATACTACTCCACATCATTAACCAACGGCTCAATCATTTTCTCAGAAGCCAAATACCGGAAGAACAAGCTGGTTTTGTTGAAGGTAAAGGTACTAGGGAACAGCTTCTTAATGTTCGTCAAATTATTGAGAAAAGTAGAGAGTTTAACTGTCCGGTGGTTCTATGTTTCATAGATTACAGTAAGGCGTTTGACTGCGTGCATTGGGACAAGTTGTGGACTGTGCTACAAGACATGGGTACCCCAGATCATTTGATTGGACTGGTCAAACAGCTATACGTTGAGAATCGCTCTTTTGTCCGAATCGGCACCAACTGTTCTAATGTGTTCAAAACAAAGATAGGAGTACGACAAGGCTGCATCCTGTCTCCGGGCCTCTTCAATATATATGGGGAATTTATTATGCGAAAAGTGATCGAAACTTGGGATAAAGGCTTTCCCGTAGGAGGGAAACGGATATCGAACCTTAGATATGCTGACGACACGGTCCTATTAGCCACCTCTTTGGATGATATACAGGAGCTGTTTCAGAATCTCGAGATTGAAAGTAATAACATGGGTCTCGCAGTAAACAGGAGCAAGACCAAATTAATGGTTGTGGACCGTGCTGGAAAACTGCCTGTTAGCACTAATTCCATCCTAGGAGTAGACACTGTAGACCGCTATACCTACTTGGGTGCACTGATATGCAATGATGGCAGCTGTGCACCTGAGATAAAGCGACGTATAGCTATGGCTAAGGATGCTATGACCAGACTCAATAACATATGGAAGAGAAGGGGCATTACCAATACCACCAAGGTCCGCTTAGTACGCGCTTTGATATTCCCAATTTTCCTGTATGGAGTGGAAACGTGGACAATACGAGCTAGAGAACGTCAAAGAATAGACGCTTTCCAAATGTGGTGCTGAAGACGTATGCTTTTCGAAGCATACCGTACCATGGACAGCAAAGCGCACCAATGTGTCGATCCTCTCTCAACTTCGTATTCGAACTCGCCTCTCAACAGTATGCCAACAACGAATACTGTCATATTTTGGTCACATAGTCAGAAAGGGAACCGAGAGCCTCGAAAAGTTGGTTGTCGTCGGTAATACCGACGGTAAACGAGGACGTGGACGATCACCAGCTAGATGGAGTGACCAAATGAGGAAGCCACCTGAACCGTTTTGCTCGGTTGTCAGGGCCGCGATGAATCGCCATAGATGGAGGCAGATCATAGGATCAGGGCGTGACACATCGCCATCATCCTCATTCAGAGATGACCACGATCCTCAGGCATGAGGGACCGACCAAAGAGAGAGAGAAACTGAACATGAAGCAGCCGAGGGTGAATATAGTAATATGTGCATAACAGGCAGTCAGTATAGTGAATATTCGCAACATGCCGTTGAACGACTATCACATCTCTCTGTTCAAAGATATAGAATAGTATGTGTCGCTAGTAGTTGCAGTAGTTCAGTGTCAGGTGTAGCTTCCGGGGGGGCTTCACCGAGGCTCCCCGAGGATGAGCTCCCCTTCTTGACAGAGGGGGGGCGACGGCTGGGTGGACCAGAGGCCTGATGCACTGTCCTTGGCCACCCTAACGCCGAAGGAAGGCCGCCGCGAAGTTTTAGTGGGTAACCCTAGGATCGGATTGTAGTTTACTGTTTTGGGAGTCCCACACTACCCCTTGCCGGGCGGGGGGTGTGCATAAAGCATTACCTCGCGTAAAAAAAAAGGTGTAGCTTGAATGTGTGTAGAAATACCAGGTTTGGAATTAACGAATTCCTTGACAAATCTTAATAAAGTAAGATTTACGCCTGTTATACTTTTGGTTAAAAAGTATAAACATAGTTTCCTCGTATCATCAAAAATTAATTTCTCGATCGAAGTGTCGATCTGGATTTGAACCTGTGATTTTCTAGAATAACCATTCGCGGCCATATCAGTATAGAGATAATTGAATGTGATTATCAAAGTCCTGTTGAACGTAATATTGGAAGCCATGAGAATCGACCTCGCACGACCTACCATGTAATTAATGGTTAGTGAGCCATGTAGGAAAGCATCTTTTGGCGCTCATACTTCTTTGCTTACCCTTTAAGGCATATGATATAAAGTCTCATTGGTGTTGTCAAGACTATTGACCAATGTATCATTAAATTATTGATTGTATTTTTTTACGAGTGTAAGTGTAAATGTGTGTGTGTGTGTGTGTGTACTGTACTGATCTGAAATGAGAATCTAAGATCAAATGTACTTCTCCAATATGTCCCTTCTCTGAACTGACATTCTCAATGTAAATTAACATATATATTAAATTTGAAATCCCTTCGGTGGCGATAATGGCCCCCGAACGATTGAGATGGGGAGCTCGGCGCAGATATCGGACGGGGTCGGGGGCGACTACGATCACTCGGACCAATTACAACTATTACGATTCGCAACAGAAAATGAAAGAACCACCGACACAAATTTTATTTGCATAATCTTTCTTTATTACCGCTATATGTAGTAATATCAAGTTTTTACATTTACTAAACATATTTTTCACTAGTTGTTGCCTGCAACTCCTTCTGCGTGGACGTCATAAAGTAGCAAAAATACTATGCCTGTGCCATTTTAAGGGTTCATTGCTTACCCCCAATCAGTGATAGCGTGATGATAAATAGCCTATGTGTTGACCCGACCTCTTGGCACTTTTAGAGTTTAGAGTTTATCCTTAACAAACATACAGACAAACAGACAAAATTCTGAAAACCATATTTTTAGATTCGATATCGATCGTTGATTGATATAATATTCAATGTACACACCCTCCTACAATTTTATTGTATGTATAGATAACCATTGGTCAAAGTTCAGATATCTTTACTTGTAACGCGGTCGGGGGTTCATAAAAATAAAAATTCACTCGACAATTAAAATTTTAATTATTTTAACGACGAGTTGCTCCTCAATTTGTGGCTACCAAATCTTAAGAAGGGAGCAGGTACGACCTGATGCCGAGTGACCCGCGAAGGCTCACTGCAGGGGTGTCCCGGTGCTCCACTGAAGTCTCCTCCCAGATGTTGGCGGGCTGCCTTTCACTGTCGGTTGGTCGACAGGAAAAGTGGAAGAAAGTAGATGTGAAAGTAGAGATGAAGTCGAGGTGAAGTTGAGGTAAAGGTAGAGGGCAGCCAGTCTGGAAAACAGCCAGTAACAGCCCCTGAGCATCCCCATTCACTGGCATCGACAATCAGTGCCACCACCGACCCCCATTTCTCAGAATGGGTAGACAGTGGTGTTACATGCCAGTAATTTGGAAAATGCCCAGGGTGGATCAAGCATATAACCCTACAATATATAAACATAAATATAAATTTGGAAAAGAGTTAGATTAACAAACTATTCAACAACATAATTAATAATGTAGGTAGGTTACCACTACCTACTTGATTTGTAAAATTATCTTAACTGTACAGAATAATTTATATGGGAAATTACTGTAATATAAATATATAAAAACAATATGCTGCTATTAGGAGAATCTGAACATGATAAACTTTAAGATGAGATATGTGATTATACTCTTTTCCATGATAAAGTAAACTACATGAAATAATTTTAATAAATTGGGCACATCAAGTTCACGGCACTGCAGGCAATAATATCTTAGCTATTAGGGTGAAATAAATTGGTTAAACCACTCACCAATAAAATCAAAAGTTTAGTTGAAGGCTTAGGTTATTCTGGCTCCTTTCTTGGTAATAGCTTCAAATGAAATGGCCGAATATCCTCTCCAATTTCAAAATGTCTGGTCAGTCTGTCATATCAAATAATTACCTACCTACTTTATAGAATATGTTTTTATTTATTAATTTTCGTATACTAGCTACAGTTGTATTTTTATTTATGACCCGGCGGAAACCGTGTCTTTGAAGCCTAAATTTATTATGATGTAAATTGACATTGTCACTCAACGTGACATACTTGTACACTTAATACTTAGTACTTACTACACCCCTCTTTACTTTCGAAGTAGCACGAGTGTTGGCGGCCACATCTTCTGTCACACTAGTAATATATAGTTAGAGACAGTTACAGATATATTAGACAAGTAAATATTATGACAAACCATATAAAAGTGAATGCAAAAGTAAAGAGACGAAGGCGTACAAGCAGGAGTTGAGTCCCATCTTTCTACAGGTGACGCTGTATTAGAACAACTCGAATGACCAGTGAAATGGATCGAATACAATCCACGCAATATTTCAATATGAGTGTGATATGTTCTATGTGCCGAGTGTCGTTTGCTCGTTACAAAAAGTTACCTACGCAAATGTAGTTATATGTTTGCCTACTTATATAGCAGGATCATTAATATATAATTTTAAAGTAGAAATGTATAGCAAAATACTCTGTATTCACTTGCAAAATAATAAGTATGCTTATCTTTTGACAGTAATCGTGACTTATCGCTTGACATGTTCTCGAACAGAACTAGAAAAATAACTAAATACGGGTTTACAAATATTTGTAAACAAATGTTATCAAATATTCTAATCGACTTTACACAATTTGCTCAAAATAATATCATTGAAGAATCTACTACTGAAACTATGCCACCTGATATTTCTAACTTCTGTTCATAAAGTGACAGCCAAAATAACTCAACGGATTTTTTTCGATGACCATAGTAAAATATTGCTGGATTAATTAATTAACCTGACGCGTTGACAATATGTCTGGAAGAGCTTACAGAATGAAACATAAATGTTCAAGTAATTGACATAACTGAAATATTCATGTCGCCCGGCAATGAGACCAACCTAATAATACCAAATTACTCATTGACTGCATGCCTTAGCAGGAATCATTGTAAAAGAGGGGGTGTTTGTGTCTTACTAAAAATGGCTACCATTGGAAGGAAAACTTTTGGATGTATGATTATTAGATAGAGTCGGCTCGACCGGTGAAATACCACCACCTCTCAGAAAATCGACGTAAAGTGGCTCATGCCGCGTTTCGTTCGGTGAGAAACTGGTGTAAACTGGAAATTGAAAAGAGTCGGCCTTGAGTTTCTTGCCAGTTCTTCTCAAGAAGCCTTGACGCCGGAACTGGCACTTAGATTCGCTTTCACATTCAAGACAGTGTGATGAAAGGGAATCTAAGCTTCGCGAATTTTCGCTAGTAGTTTTGTATGACGATTCTAAGCACTTTGTAAAGTATAAGGAATAAAGATATTTTGAATTTGAATTTGAGAGAGGTACCCGGAGGTCCACCCCCTTCTCCATCCTTCCCTATCCCCTATATATTACACTATATGAGTTGCAGGTGTCCATGGGCGGCGCTGGTCACTTAACATCAGGTGACACGCCTGCTCGTTTGCCCTCCTATCCCATAAAAAAAAAACTTATTTTTCTAAGTTAGTGAAATCAGACTGTAGGTATTATTAAATATTGATTGATTTTATCAAAATAAATTTATCAAAATATCACAAATAATAGTACTGTCAGTAGCCCGTCTAAAATGAAATAATAATCAGTTTTGAAGAACAGCCGCTGAGTTTTCTTGCTGGGTCTTTCTCAGGACTGGTCGCGTTTTTGACCCAGTGGTAGATTTTTTTAACAACTACTTACCTATTTATTTCTAAGATTTTCGCGAATCTCACTCATTGATTAAAACAACTTTTAGGATTATATCGCGTTTATTTATTATTTATTTATTTAGTCTCATCAAACCTAGCCCACAATCAAACAGCTCAAGACAGCGAGATACTATTAGTATAGTTTGCAGGTCAGACCCACATCAGGAACCAAAATAATGTAGAATTTTGAGTAGTGCAGTACATAATCAAAACAAAATAATTTTAATTTAATTTTTATTAACCTAGAAACCAAGTCCCTTTCTTTTTCTCAAAAACTTTATAAATAATAGCAATATCAATAGCCCGTTCAAAATGAAATAATAATCAGTTTTGCAGAACAGCCGCTGAGTTTTCTTGCTGGGTCTTTCTCAGGACTGGCCGCGTTTTTGACCCAGTGATAGATTTGTTAATAAACACTTTACCTTTTAATTTAAAATCAATGAATATTTAATAATAGTTATACTTTAATCTCAACCAACTTAGAAAATAAGATAATTTGTAATAATTTAATAATAACAACTTTTACTTAATAAATCATACAACAAAGGATCTTTAGAAGCAGGATATATGTATGCATCTTATAAATAAGTATTTAACTTTTGTTCTCATGGTCTGATGTGGGTTACCAATAGTAAAAATCATATTTTTGACATTTATTTTTATTTATATTTATATATTATATTATATATATATTTATATATATAATATAATATATATTTATATATATATTATATTATATTTCTGATTTTTATTTCCAAAAAGTGGGTGCTCTCTGTATCAATGAAAATAGCTTTTGAACAACTACCATCTTTTTGTTTATCACTCGTGAAAATGATCTCTGTAAAGAGTTCGAAACGTCGGGAAATAAATATAAATAAATAATAAATAAACGCGATATAATCTTAAAAGTTGTGTTTTAATCAATGAGTTAGATTCGCGAAAATTTTAGAAATAAATATGTAAACCAATACGGAATAAACACCGCTAATCAAATTCGACAATTAGAAGGTCTGAAAACTAAGCGCGCAAGATTTTTAACATCACTAAATTTCTTGAAGAGATGCCGTGACCATAATCTCATTCCTACGTGTGTTAAAATCTCACCAAAATGGAGCATACGGGGAAGCGCGAAGATCTTAAACAAAGCTAGTGAAAAATTGTTACGGAGGGTAATCCAACAAACTCGGTACGACCTATTTAAAATCACGCAAACAATTGAGAAAACGTCCAAGAATATTCAAATAGTTTTATCGACAGCTGATTTTAGTAACTGCATGGAGAGGTTAAACAAGCGTGAAACGTTTAAATACGAAACATGTAAAAATAATCAAATAACCAAATACAACAAATTACTCCAAAAAAGATCCAATGTTGTTAACATCTCACAACATGAGAAAAATAAAATCGGAACGCAACCGGTTACCACTACACAGACTAATACAGCGGTCGTGAACTTGTCATCACAAACCTTGGACGAAAACACCATACAGGTACTTAGCAAAGGCCTAAATTTCGCCGTAGCCCCGTCAAAAATTCCTTATGAGGAAGTAATCTGTGCTGTTGAAGATGTCATGGCCAAAAACAACCTAAAATCAGAGGACATGGAAACCATACGACAAGATGTTTCATCGGTTTTACGTCGTAATCGGGCACCAAAACCTAACCTGTCCAAACCACAATATTTAGCGTTGAACTACTTACGCAACAGACCAGACATTACTATTCTACACGCAGACAAGGGAAATGCTACCGTGGTCATGGATACGTCAGATTATAATGTTAAAATGGAACAACTGTTGTCGGATGAAAGTACTTATAAAACAGTGAAAAAAGACCCCACTGAGAGCATTTTAAACAAAACCAAGAAACTACTCGAACGACACTCCGGTACATTAAATCTTGACGTCAAATACCTGACACCATCGTGTGCGAAACCGCCAAAACTGTATGGACTACCGAAAATACACAAGACAAGCGTACCCTTAAGCCCAATTGTAAGTCAGATTGATACACCGACTTATAAATTAGCTCAAACTTTGGCGAAAGTCCTCTCACAACTTCGAGGACATTCAAGTGCGTTTGTAAAAGACTCATACCACTTTGTCAGTGAGATTAAAGATCTACATCTCGCAGACAATGAAACAATGGTCAGTTTTGATGTTCAGTCCTTATTTACTTGCCTACCTGTACAGGACTGCATTAATATTATATCCAAGAAGCTAGCAGAAAATCAAATAGCCAAAGAATACACTGAACTATTAGAACACTGCCTCACATCTGGCTACCTACTGTGGAAGGACAAATTCTACAAGCAAGTAGTGGCCATGGGCTCACCGGTCTCTCCTGTCATGGCCGAAACATTCATGGAGGACTTCGAGGAGACTGCTTTGGTGAGTTCACCTGTTAAACCCCGTTTCTATAAGCGGTATGTAGATGACACTTTCACAATTTTACCATCTGACAAAGTAACTGTATTCTTAGACCATCTTAACTCCATAAATCCCAAAATACAATTCACAATGGAACTGGAGTCTAACAATTCTCTACCATTCTTAGATGTGTTAGTTATTCGTAACTCTAATAACACCTTGAGTCATACTGTGTATAGAAAGAAAACCCATACAGATAGATACCTGAATGGTGAATCTCACCACCATCCTTCACAGTTAGCTGCCGTGTCCAAATATTTGTTTCAGAGAGCACGAGGGATTTGTGACCAGGAACACATAGCAGAGGAGATTCAGCATGTGAAAAAAGTCTTACATGCCAATCAGCTTAAAGTTCCCAGAAATCATCACAAAAATCGAGTGAAGCAAGCCACAGTTGAGCGCCAACCTGCCATCTTGCCGTACATAAAGGGAATCACTGACAAAATTGGCTATATTTTAAAACGTGCTTCAATTAAAACATACTTTAAGCCATCCAAGAAAGTTAGTCAATTTCTACCATCTGTCAAGTGCCACATCCCCTTGCAAGACCCAGGAGTATATAAGCTGGACTGTGATTGTGGATTCTCTTAAATCGGACAAACAAAGAGGTCCATTAAAACCAGGATCAAAGAACACATAGCGGATGTGAAACACAACCGCTATAATAAGTCTGCTGTTTGTGAACACTGTACGGAGGGCTCAAAACACTACATCAGGTTAGACAAACCACAAATCCTCGACAAAGAACAACATTATCGTCCCAGGATGATACGCGAGGCTATAGAAATCAAAAAACATCCAAAGAATTTCAATAGAGAAGATGGCTGGAAACTATCACCTAGCTGGAACCCAGTCATAAGTCTTATCAAACCTAGCCCACAATCAAACAGCTCAAGACAGCGAGATACTATTAGTATAGTTTGCAGGTCAGACCCACATCAGGAACCAAAATAATGTAGAATTTTGAGTAGTGCAGTACATAATCAAAACAAAATAATTTTAATTTAATTTTTATTAACCTAGAAACCAAGTCCCTTTCTTTTTCTCAAAAACTTTATAAATAATAGCAATATCAATAGCCCGTTCAAAATGAAATAATAATCAGTTTTGCAGAACAGCCGCTGAGTTTTCTTGCTGGGTCTTTCTCAGGACATAGGCTTACTCGCGGCGCCCACATCCGTAACATACTCGTACATTTCCCCATAATACTCACTCCACCTGCCCAATACATCGCTTGGGTTTGCAAGAATGTCACCAGTCTTTGAAATAATTTTGTCCATTCTGGATGTTAACGAAGAACCCCGAGACTTTCTAACTTCCCTCCAGAAGAGTTTGTTATTCGCCTCGAAGTTCTCCGTCAACCTCACTTTCTCATTCGCAACTAGTCTTTCACGCTTCTCTTTCACTAAGGCTTTGGTAACATTCCTGCAGCGGCGGTAGCTCGCATACTTTTTCTCTGTCACATTATCATTCTTATTCAAACTTGAGACATAATCCAACCATGCTTTTTTCTTTCTTTCGACGCTGGATTTCACATTCGCGTCCCGCCAGGCATCACCTCTCAGAATCTTATGCCATGAAAGTAAATCTATCAAAAACAAGTTTCATACAATTCTGCACCCATACGAAGTGCAACAAAGATTTAAATATAAAATATGAGGATAAAAAGTTAAATGAAGTAAAGGAAGTGAAATTTTTAGGTTTTATGCTGGACAAATATTTAAACTGGAAAGCCCACATAACTATGGTGTGTAACAAAATAAACAGATTCGTCTACGTGCTCTATAAATTGAGAAACACCTCCACTACAGAAACTGTATTGACTGCATATCATGGGTATGTGTCCTCAGTACTAAACTATGGTCTAATTTTATGGGGAAACTCACCAGACCGACAAAGGGCATTTTTAGCGCAAAAAAAGTGCATAAGAGCCATTGCAGGAATAGCACCATGGGTATCATGTAAGGCCCTTTTCAAAAGTTATAAAATACTGACCTTACCAAGCATGTATGTTCTCGAAGCTGTCAAATTTGTAAAACAGAATCCTAGTATGTTTAAAACAGCAAAGGAAATATACCCAAGAAATACAAGGGATCCTAATAGAATAGTTTTGCATAGAGTGCCGAAATCAACCTTATATCTTAAGAATTGTTATGCTATGTGTGGGCGCATATTTAATAAAATTCCTACAGATATTCGTGGTCTACCATATAAAAAATGTATCAGAGATCTGAAATTATGGCTTCAGGAAAAATGTTTTTATTCATTAGCAGAATTACTTGATTAGACTACAGCCCAATAGTGGACAATTGGACATGTGACCTAGAAATTGTTTGCATTTTTTTTTTGACATTTAATTTATAATTTGACATCAGATAACAATTATTAACATTTATTATTATAACGGTGTTTATGTTCCTAAATAGGGTGTAAATATTCTTGACTGCTTGAAAAAGTTAATTGTTTTTATTTATTAGAATCATTTTAATTTACCTTATATAAGACATTTCTAAAGTATCTATATTTTATTGAAGATATCGTAATTTGCATGCCGTTGCACGGTAAAATGTATTTGGGACTTTCTGTAATTGACATAACTACACCTCTGTTACCTACATTTTAAGCAAATAAATATTTGAATTTGAATTTGAATATGCCTTTTTGCACTACCACATACTTCTTTTGCACTATCCACTATACTATCTTTCATTTTTTCCCAGCATTCTTCAACACCTAGGTCAGAAAGACTCGTCTCACTGAGTCTTTTACTGACTAGGTCTACATACATACTCCGTACACTTCCATCTTCTAATTTCTCGCATTTTATCCTTTCAAGCTCTCCGAAATGGGTACGCACTCGCCAGTGTCTCCACTTCTTGAAAAGGCCCACGAAACGGCTTACCACCATGAAGTGGTCCGTATCAAGAATGGGGCCTCTGTAGGCTCTTGTATCCCTTAGAGTATTTCGGAGACGACTATCTACCAAAAATATCAATCATACTCTTTTGTTCATTCCGTCTCCACGTATACGTGTGAATATCTTTATGACGGAATAATGTGTTAGACACAAGGAGGTTCCGTTCCAGGCATACGTCCAATATCGGCTTACCAGCATCATTCACTCTCTTGTCACCATTCGGACCAAGGACAGCCTCCAGGCCATCTCTCTTGGTTCCGACCCATCCAATAAGATCCCCACACAGAATTATCCTTTCATTTCCCTTTAACCAGATCCAGAATATCCCTAACAGTTTCCCAAAACTCCTCGAGTTCGCGGGGATCCGCGGAGCTGACGGGAGCATAAGCTGCGACCAGGAAAACTCGCGTGGTCCCCAGTTTTATACGAACCCAAAGATGTCTCGGGCCTACCAAGTCATAATCTTTCACTCCGGAAGCAAATCGGGAGGAGAGAACGACTCCAACATCCCCACTGGCACGGACTTCCGGGTCCACTCCGGACTATAGGGCTACCATGCCACTGGGGAGGTCCTCGGACTCACTCCCCTTCCGCTTTGTCTCCGTCAAACATAAGGCATCCAGGCATCTCTCATTTATTACATCCATCATCTCATTCATCTTTCTTGTCATACTACCTCTGACATTCCACGTGCCTATACTGCACTCCCCTCTCCTCGTCCCGCCAGGATTGGCGCTGCGTGAAGGGTGGCGGCCCCCTTCGCCGCATGCGCATGCAGCCGCACCGACGGAGGCTAATCGGTGCCCTTCGCTTCCGGGGCACGCCCTAGCAGCCCGTCCGGCTGAGTTTGCTTCGGTCAGTCAGTCAGCTATGTATTCTCGAGTTTATAACTTTTTGTCAAAATATAATGTTCTTGAGCGTGAACAAAATGGCTTTCAGAGGGGCAAATCGACAACATTGGCTGTATTTTCTTTATTGAGTCAAGTAACACAATACATAAACTAAAAAACTCCTGTTGTCACCATTTTTTTTGACATTTCAAAAGCATTTGACTGTGTTGACAATAGCATACTACTCAACAAATGTGAAAGATATAGGATCAGGGGCCAAGTGTTAAAATGGATACAAAGTTATTTAACTAACCGCAAACTGTGCGTAAAAGTTTCACGTGTGGACGATAATTTGCTACTGACTGCATATAGGTCATTATTTCTGGTGAATAAATACGGGGTGCCCCAAGGCAGCGTACTCGGACCCCTCTTATTCTTAATATACTCATATATTAATGACTTTCCAAAAACAACTCCACACAAATCAATATTATTTGCTGACGACATTTCAATAATAGTGCCTAAAAATGATATAAATAGCAATTTCGACATTACCCTAACTAATGTAATTAAAAGTACAATGACACGGATGCAATCAAAAAACCTAAGCGCAAACTTAAGTAAAACTAAATTTATTCAATTCTCAAACTATAAGACAGTGCACTAAATAGTTAGCATAACGTACCATGACGAATTCATAAATAAAGTTACAAATACAAAATTTTTAGGTGTAGATGTAGACCAATTTTGTAACTGGAAGGTACATGTAAAAAATGTGGTTACCAAGTTAAATAAATTTGTATACGCTCTGCGTAATTTGCAGCGTATGTCAAGTAAATCAGCTGCGCTCATTGCATGGGTACGTAGAGTCCACATTGAGATATGGTTTATTACTTTGGGGTAATTCAACAGACATCAGTAAGGCATTCATAGCACAGAAGAAATGTATTCGTGCTTTAAGTGATGTAGGGCCGCTCGAGTTCCGAAAAAATGAAATATTGACGCTGGTGGGAATTTACATTTTCGAAATCTGTGTTCACGTAAAACGATTTCCAGACGAATTTAACTGTGCTCGCGACAATTCAAGTTTAGGTAAAAGAGATCCCACGAAATTACTTACGATGACTAACTGTAAGTCATCACTGTTTTTGAATAATTGCTACATGATGTGCATAAAAGTGTTTAATAAAGTACCTAAATAAATTCGTGAACTGCCACTAGCAAAAATGAAAAAGCCTTTGAAATCTTGGCTAGTGGAAAACACGTTCTATACAATTAAATAATTCTTTGACAAATAGTTTCTTCTTAAAATGACATAATTCACCTAAAATACATTTTTGACAAATCTGATAAGTTGACATCTAATTAATATTTTTTTTTTATTGATATGAACTATGACTAAATTTATATTTAATGTGTGACATGGTTTCTGTTCAATTTTAGGTTTATTTTTGAAATTTACTGTGTAATTAAATTATATATCATTATTTTAATATTGACCAGTAAATATTTGCATGCCAAATGTTGATGTGTGTTGGAATCATATAATTGTAACATCTTGAAATGTACCACATATCTAGCAAATAAAAAACTCTTTCTTTCTTTCTTTCTACCGCGGTTCTGGTTACGGCCTTGCGATGTTTTACTTCTTCTACGGCACCACCTTTGTTTGAAGTTAAGGCCCCAATATATATGTAGGCTTGCACCCCGTCACAATTCACAATGTGTAACCTCTGGCAAGTTACCAGTGGCGCGGTCCACGATCATAATCTTGGTTTTAGATCGGTTAATCTTCAATTCAAAGTTATGACTTACGCGCTCCATTTAGTAAAGCAATTCCTCGCAAATAGGGTGGTA
This sequence comes from Euproctis similis, assembly GCA_905147225.2. Classification (NCBI taxonomy): domain Eukaryota; kingdom Metazoa; phylum Arthropoda; class Insecta; order Lepidoptera; family Erebidae; genus Euproctis; species Euproctis similis. The sequence goes on along the minus strand of LR990105.1, from coordinate 259,191 downwards.
TCATCTGCATAGCGCTGGTTCAAAATGTAGTATCCACCGATCGCACATCCTCTAAAAAAATGTCATAACACAAAAAAGTGATTTTAAGAAAATTGAGATTTACGATTTTATTTTTATTTTTCGTCGTCTTGTGAATTAGTAACTGTAATTAATTGTGTTTTTATGTGTTATATTCATTTAAAATTTATTTAACTTTATGACAGTAAGACAAAAATATTATTTCTCATCTAATACTTTGTTTAATTTCAGGAAAAACTAAAAAAGTCATATGTTATGTCACTTTTCTACATTTTGAAAAATATATTTTGAAAATAAAACAATCAGTTTATAATGAATCACGTTTAATATCCTTCTCAATTATATTGTAGGATTATTAAAAAAAAACTCAAAACAAATTAAACCTTATAACTAAACGAGATCTACATTTAAGCTATGCTTTAAGTCTTGGATTTAAACTCTTCTGTCTCTACTAAGTAGTATCATTTTGACAATGACAGAGGAGGTTGTCTAACTTTAAAGATTATATAAAATTATGTATTCATTTACTTAAAATTAATAACACATCAACTTTAAGTTTCTAGCATACCTTAGTTAGAAAATAGTGATTATATCTTTGATCATCCATTAAAATATTTGGAAGTAACATGAAATAGTAAAAGTTTTTACATACTCGTATATCGACATTGTCAATAGTAAAATAGTAAATATTGTGATAGTTTCGTGGGTTTTCTTTGCCTGTAAAACGAACTTTTGGTATAATAGCTTTCGTACAGTTATTAATAAAATTTCGCTGATGATTTATATCTCCAAGTTCCCAAAATTTATTAAATATTTTTTGTCTCGCATCTTCATTTATTTTCTGCGTACATTGAATTTTGCATTTATCACCCAAGGTGGTTTTAGAGATCTTGCTCGTATGATTTTTTTGTTTTAGATCTAGATACGTAAGCTTTACCAGTGTTCCTCAATATTTTTGCCTTATTACTTAGTCATCGCGTCTTGCCAACCGCTTCTTCCCTCTCTTAATTTCGATTTCATTTTGTTCAGGTATTGAATTATCATTTGGTTGAGCGTCTTCTGTAACACGGTTTAAACTCTCAGTTTTTGTATTCTGGGTGTTTACCTCATTTAGAACGGATTCTACTCTATTTTATTCTATTTCGTGCGATTCATAAATAGTTGTGCGCTGTTCTTCCTGCGCATCCTTAGTGGAAGTACGGGAACTTGAAGAAGTTGAAGAACTTAAAGAACTAGACGATGATGAGCTTGAAGAGCTCGATCTATAGTGTGGATCCTTCACAGAATCGTCGTCATCTTCCGAAAATTCAGGCTCTGTTGGTTCGTCAAGAGTTTTGTAGCTGCAATGAGGTTCATTCTCCATTGCACTATCGGCAGCTGCATTAGCTTTAGTTGAAGCGGAAGTATACTTTTGAAGTACAGGTACGTGATCTACGGTAAAAAATATACTAACTATAGCAGTTTTAATTACAAGAAAATTATATATTTAGATGATATACCTACTTATTATTTATTAGGTCAGGTATACTTTGTAGCACTGTAGTTTATATTAGTTTGTATTATTCGTCAATTCAAACTTACCGGGTTCCGTATTTTCTTCATTGTATGTTATTACTTTATCAGTTACAAGTTGCAACAATTTTCTAGCTCGGCTATCTTTGAATTTGTCACTAATCATGGTATACTGAAATTAAATTCATTATTACACTCATAAAAATAAAATACATTAATGGAAAAAAGTTCATAAGTTATAATATAACAGTAAAATATGAAGAACTTAAGACGTTGGAATGTAAAACATTCCAACGTCTTAAGTTCTTCATATTTTACAGTCACATCGTGTTTAAGACACTGAACTCCGAACAGAAAATTGTATAAAACTGTCACATTAAGTGTTATGACCGTTTATTAGAGGAAAGTCATATGCAAATGGTGTTAATTTTTGTATAAAACAGTAATAATCTATGATGTGAAATTAATGTGAAATAATTATTATTGATAAAACAGTCCTATTACATCTTAAGACTATTTTTTACAGATAAAATATATAATCAATTAAGGAAATTTACCTTCAATACTGTCGTATTACAGGTTATGGCGGTTTACACCAGCACCGACACGCGTGCACCTGCTGCAAACACTGTTATGGCACTGTTCTAGATTAGTCCCGCGTCAAAGTAGCTCCGAACAAAAGAGACACTAGCGCCCTCAGACCGTTAATTTTGGAATAAACGTTATGGCGTTTTTTCACAATATACCGAAGAAAAAATTAAATGTTTCTTTATTATTACTTCGTTATCGACGTTTTTTGTGTTATGACACTTTTTTAGAGGATGTGCGCGATTACAACACCACCAGGTCCAGTTTTCAAGAGTGATTCGCAATTTAAGCTCGGTGCATATGTTAAACAGCAGAGGTGAAACTATAATGCATCCTTGTCGCACACCTGCATTTGAATAAAATTATCTGAGAAGATATATTCTGTTCGCACAGATGCTGTTCCCTCTTCACATAGTCCTCTGAGCTGAACAAAATGTTGTGGTGTACCCATATCCAGTCGTGTTTTCTACAGCATTGGCCATTTTACCGAGTCCAGCGCTCTGGAGAAATCGACAAAGCTTACGAATGTTGGCTTGTTGAATTCTGGAGCCTTTTCGATAATCTGACGAACGATGAGAATTCGTTTACGGGCTCCCTTGCCTTTTACAAAACCGGCTTGCTCGGGCGCAATTTCCCTAGACAGATACGGTCTTAATTGCTCGTTTACATAAAGTAGCATTATTTTGCTTCTGTGTGTAACTAACGTAACGGGCCAAAAGTTGCCGCATTTCTTTGACGAGCCCTTCTTATGGAGAGGAGCGAAATCTGTGTGAGCCCACTCTGGAGTTCTGTGCCATATCTTATTGCAGATGGTATAGAAGATATGGACGCCATGTTCACCCATGGCTCGAATAGCTTCTATTGGAATGTCATTTGTCCTTGTAGCCTTTCCATTATTAAGATGTTGAATTGCGGCTCTCATTTCTGATTAAAGGATATTAGGCTTCATCAAATTGGTCGTAGGCTCCATGGATGGAAAATGTTTTGACTGTGGGTCTTCAAACAACTGACAGGGTTCAAATCCTCACCTTGGCTCACACCAATGACTTGACGAAATTAATTTCTTAAGTTATGTGTGATAAATATCTATAAATAAAAACTTTGTGCCCGGTATGGCAATAGGTTCGCCACCTTCCTATTCCTTTTGAGACGTAAACATAACGGCGAGACGAGGCTTAACAGCCGCTGCCGACATCTTTGGGTAGAAAAAGCGTTTACAATAAAAGTGCTAAATTATCAATTTTTCTTTACTACAATATACATGAATTATAAATAAAAATCAGCCTGTATCTATTAAAAAAAACGGCATCAAAATCCATTCAACTTTGTTTTATACTATGTAATAATAATAATGATTCGTGGCAAATTTATGCCCAGTGTAGATTGTGGTGTATTACTAAAGTAGATATAGTTATGTTTAGAATAAGGCTATATAATCTGTGTATTCATTAGTAATAAGGAGAGTAATAAAACAGACTTCAAGTAACACAGTCGTCTTCTTTCAGTCACCCGAAACCGAACCTTTATAAGATACAATAAGGGTCGATACAATGCACCCGTGCTGCTCTTCCGGTTACCTGTGCCTTCAAGTGTTCAGTTCACCCTCACCACTCGAATATATTCGAAGCTGTAGGCAGTATGTCCTAGAATTCTTCAAAGGTAATTTAGGTGATATTATTTAATTTCAAGACTTGGTTAGTTCTTGAATCCGTCGACCTAAGAATAAGTAATACCAGCAACTACTCAGCCATATTTCAACATCAATATCAAAATATTACATCTTTAATAAATAGCAAATGTTTTGTAAGCTCAGAATATTCGTAAATTAAATTAAAACTTTTATTTGATAACATTATAAATTATAAATTTCCATCAAAATGAAATCATTTGTGGGTGAGAATTCATTTTTCTCTCTCAGACGTGCTGTGATTGATTGATCTGAATTTATAGAGCCTAAATAGAATGTTCAGATGCAAAGAGAATGTTTTGGGACCAGCTTAGACACCCGGCGCGACCTGCTTTAATATTAGATAGTTATTATATCTAATCTAAGGTAAAACACTCATTTACAACCCTTTAGTAAATATACTATTAGATATACACAACTTCCCGATGCCTTAATATTTATCACTACCATCGAAAAGCTTAGTGCTCCTCTTCTTTATGTAGTAGCATGATGATACTTTGATGATGATATTCTACAAATTTCGCCAATTTGTGGGCTATTTAACACTGACCAGATTTTTTCACTCCACAATAACGTTGAAAAGCATCTGGCTCTTAGCCGGAAGGTTTTCTGGGGTTTTGTGGCTTGGAAAGCGTTGGATATGATCTTACGAAAGGATCTGTAGGAGATACTTCAGAGCTATAGGGTGGGCGGCGTACTACTGCGTGCTTTACAGTCCACTTATAAGGGCTAGACTTCGTGTGTACGTGTAATAGCGGCGAGTCGAGGCTTAACAGCCGCTGCCTACATCCTCGGGTAGAAAAGGCGTCAAGTTATGTTTTAAGCAAATATATCGAAAATCAATTGATGCAATTTGGTTATATTCGGAACAACTGTTCATAAAATTGCGAACAAAAAATATATCCAACTTTATAGTACAATATTCTAAAAATGGCAATACAACCAAACAGAGGCCGTTTTTAACAAGTTGTTAGCGAAAATAACTGCCAAATTGGAACTTTCCTAACTAACGAGAAACGCTTGGGAGAGTATTTTATGTTTTTTAATATTGGTTGGTGGCCGGCTATCGGCCGCTCCACAGCCTACATTTACGATTTCACCAGAAACGTAAATAGATGTTCTCACATTTTGGGAAATGACTTGTTCTTTTTTTAGATGAGTAATTTCAGGTTATAAATTTTCCCAAAGCAAAAGTGTTTTATTTTTTAATCAGCTACTTGATTTTAATATTTAAATGTTTATATATATTTGTATAGCTACACAATATAGACAATGACGACGTCCATACCTACTTCTACCTCAACACTTATTCACTAAATCAGAACCTTTGATAAATTCTGTGAGCGAATACATTTAGACGGCACAAAGAAAATCAACCGCTCCATACAAACACACAAACACACACACATAAATACACACACACAATGGCTGCTAAGATATTTTACAGCTACGTCGTCGAAATCAGTGCCAATTTATTTTCAGAATAAAACTTTGAAAACACGAGCTGTATCTACTGTGTGTCAAGGCTCCGCTCGAAAGCTGTATTTATCTCCAACGAATAAGGCATCGAATCGTCTGCCCTATTTAAATTGAGGTTAAATCTAGTGGCTGCACCATATCTGTAACTGTTGTTTAGTGCTATACAAGCTATATTTTATTTTAAACAATATTTTGGACAACAATGCACTATATCAAATTAAGTCAGTATTATTAGCAATAATTAAGCTATACAAACGAAGCCAGTGCACATATGACAGTGTCTAGATGCTGAACCGATCGATTTTGCTGCTGCACCAGCGTCTTTACGAACGAATTTTCAATAAAATCACGCCTTTAATACATGGAAGTGTAAGCAACCTTTTTGATAGAGCTAAACAGCTCGCCGCAGGAAGAGGCCGGCTCTACCGAAGAAATACCACCACCAATCAGAATATCAATGAAATGTAGCTCACGCCGCGTTTCGCTCCGTGAGAAAGGTATCCGTAGCCCCGACCCCTTCCCTCGCCCCTTTTCATCCCACTTACTTTCCTTCCATATGCCATTTTGAAGGCCTGCAACATAATTGTATATCTGTTGGAAGCGTCCATGAGTGACGTTAGTTGCTTACCATCCGGTGACACGCCTCCTCGTTTGCCAAATTGTACGTACATACATACATAACTCCACGCCTTTTCCTACCTGAAGGCAGCGGCTGTTTAACCTTCACTTTTTCTAAACCGGGCACCAAGTTTTCAATCATATAACTTCCGAAAAGGAATTTCTAATTGTCATTGGTGTGCCAGAATTCGAGCCCACGACTTGTTGATTCAGAAGCGGGGTCGACTCGACCGGTCGGCTCGACTACTGGACCAACGAGACTTATTGCCAAACTGTCTCACAAAAAATACCGCAATTATTACTCGACGCAATTTTCTATCAGTTACATTTTATGAGACATACCTTGTGCAGTCAGTGGCACGTATGCTTGTCTGTGAAAATGTAACACAGCTGTAATAATTATTGGAGCTACCATCAACAATTAGATAGTATGTTTATAAATAACCCGAAACCAACGTGACGGAATGTTGTATGACTGTGGATGAGAAGAAAGAGGTGTGACAAGATCGTAGCCAAAGAGATACAGGCTCAGATTATTCTAGTGTGGCTATCTCGTGGTACAATTTTCATATGGCGAGTTCAAAATATATTTATATAAGTTACCCTTACAAATGAAGTACTGCAAGAGAAAAACAACAGAGCCTATCATGACGTTATTATGTGACAGATCTGAAACACGAAACACTAAGATGGCCGTCGTTCTCTCAACAGTTATTTCGTGAGACAACAGAAACTAATAAAACAATTTAGTATCATTAGGGACTGTGATTTATACAAAGGGTGCGAGAGAGACGCAACACTGAACACACTAGTTGGAGAGGGACGGAGAGTGCCGCGTCACTCCAGCTAACCCTTTGCGGGGTGACAATGAGACGCGCAAGAAATTAATTACTTTCCTTTTATAATAGATTATGTGGTTTGTGCGTTGTTTACTGCGGAATGTGGAATGTGCTCTCGTTAAACGTATATCATTAATTAATTCATTATGAACATCGAGAGTACAAACTTTGCTATCATTAGAACCTTATCAAAATAATTGTTGTACATTCTTAAGTCGATGGATACAGGGAGTATTAGTGTGGGTACTCTCCATAATGTAAGCCAATAAGCCCGTTTATTACGAGGTACTGTAACGAGTTCGTAATATAATGAGTTCGTGCTCTCAGCTTCCCAATCTATATGATATAGGGAACACCAATGTAAGCACCACTATTTAATATAATTCAGCTTAGTTATTCATTCCTGGGGTATTTAGGAGCTCAGTGCATGTGTATCAAATAATAATGCCAACAGATTAAATCATAGTATATATTAGAGAAATAATACGTGCCCTTTCATTTGAATTCGCAGCGTTGCACCTCATCAGTCTTCTTTGTTGTTCTGTCCTTGGCACCACATCAGGCTTCTTTAATATTGTTCTGTTCCTTGCACCACGTCCGGCTTCTTTTATATTACATATTTAAATAAAACGTATAATAATTTCGTTATTACTCCTTTGGTATTTTTTATAACATCCACCGCCTATCGGGGTTAAACTCTGAGTCCCCTTTTTTATTTATTGACATACGAATCTTTTATATACCAAAATGTTTTTTTTTAAATTCAAATACAAATTTCGAAACACACGTAATAAAAATATCAAAGAGTTTATATCTAAAAATACCAAAGAGTTTACAGTACGCTACTGATATCTAAAGATATTACAAAGTATATTTTTAAATGTACCTATTCACCCAAAACGTATTTTATTCACACTAGAACTTGAACTTTGATTTTCCAAACACAGGCCCACTGTTAAATTACTAGGTTATCAAGATCATTTTAATTAACAAATACCGGATTTTTATTGATTTATAGTAAAGGCAAGTTAAAGCAAATGACGAAAAACTAAAATAATAATTGATAAGATAAATTTGAGACATATCTTTCAGAGTTCGGTTGTTGAATATTGCTGAACTTGGGCACTCTTATGACTGTAAAAAAAATATCCCGTATCGGCCCAATTTCGTGGTCACACATTTTTTCTGCGAAATGAGCAGTTTTTCTATTATATTTTCCGTTCAATTAAATTCGACGAAAACAGTCTAATTATAATTCGTCCTCAGAACGTCCCTTGATTGATATTCAGAGTGTTTTTAACTGGAATTATTGATGACAGGAGTACTGAGACTTCCAGCATCCGCCCGACGCAGCTTGTTGTAGGGGAGTGATCGTACGAGGTCATTCACCCGGAGAAAACACGCTAGTAGACACTGTGAATAAAAAGCATTCATTTATATTACACACTAGAGTTGCCCGCGGCTTTTTTATGGGATAGGAGGGCAAACGAGCAAGCGCGTCACCTGATGGTAAACAACCTGCGCCGCCCATGGACACCAGCAACACATATAGTGTTACTGTTGCGTTGCCGACCTTTAAGGGAGTAGGATAGGAAAGGATCGGGAAGGGGGGTGGGCCTCCGGGTACCTCTCTCACCAAACGAAACGTGGCAATGAGCCACTTTACGTCGTACTACTGAGAGGTCGTGATATTTCACTGGTCGAGCCGGCCCATTTATGCGGCCTCTTTACGTGGCATGTAATAATATTACATGGCACATCATAAACAGACACTCCAACTTTATTTATTTGTATGGATTTGTATGATAATGGTGTGACAAGTATATCACCTTCCCAGTATGTCACCCCATCCTTTTCCGTAAGTGTGGTGAGAGGCGATTCGTTCTAACACGTATTTAGAACCTCTAGGCATAAGTTTCGGTATTGGCTCAGCAATCCGGTGTACGAGATATTTAAAGTAGATTTCTCCTTGTTGAGTTGCTATGTCAATTACTCATCATTGCAGAACCTTTACATAAGTATACATTGTAGGTGGCGTGTCTGGTTTGTCCGGTCCTGTTGGCACAGGCGGACGAGCCTGTGTGACATGCCATGTTATGTTTTGTTTGAACAAAGACTTGGCTGGCGCTCCGCCAGCAGACGACAACTAATCAGCAATTAGCAAAGAGGCATTACGTTAAGAGAATTATTAATTATTGGACAGAGGAGAACTCAACTTACAATTTAAGTCAACAAAATTATTCATAAAATGTTATTTTAATTTCTTTTTGTGTAAAGTTTTATTTACATACATACATGCATAACTTCACGTCTTTTGTTACCCGAAGGTGTAGGCAGTGGCTGTTAAGCCTCGTCTCGCCCTTATCTTTACGTCCCAAATGGAATAGGTGGCGAAACTATTGCCATACCGGGCAGAAAGTTTTCAGTCATCGATATTTATCACACATAATTTCTGAAAACAATTTCGAAAAGTCATTGGTGTGAGCCAGTGTCAGGAATCGAACCCGGACCTCTGGATCAGAAGCCGTGTGCTCGACCACTGCGCCACCGAGACTAAAAATAGTCAATGTACAAAAATTTAACTCATTATTTATAATGAAATAGTTATGTAAGTAATCGAATTGGCGGATTGAAAATATTGACCTTCGTATGTGTCTTTTATGACCTGAATTGAATAAATGAGATTTTAATTTTTAATTTTGAAACACGAGCGCTTGCAGAAAGTGCCTCCATAAAACAAGAAAACTCGGACGTAATCACCACGAGCGGCCCGATTCCGAGTATAGGGGGTATCATGAGAAGAATCAGGTAAACAAACTTAAGTGCCAAATACTCTTTTAAAAATAATATAAATTGATAACAATAATATTAGAATCGCTACTGAAAACAAAACGTAAACATAGCGGCGAGACGAGGCTTAACAGCCGCTGCCTACACCTTCGGGTAACAAAAGGTGTGAAGTTATGTTATGTTGACTATTTTTAAGTGTCTATGAAGACCTGTGAAAATAAAGCTTCTTTGACTTTGATTATAATATGAGGAGATCTAATGACGCATCATCGTCATTTGCACGAAAATGGAAAGCTTATAACGACCTAATCAAGACAGGTTCCGCACTTCACCGACAGCAAAAATGTATTTATAATGGACGACGGAGAGTTGTCCCAAAGCAAATAGGAGATTGCGGACAATCTAATTAATAGTGTTTTATAAAGCGCTGATCAAAACACGTCTCAGATGGCAGATCAAAGTGCGGCTAATGTTATACAGAGCGAATGGTCTGAGTGATGAGCGACTTGAAAACAGTTACAGTACACAAAGGAACAAATGAAACAATTGAACTTACTGAAGGTACAGTACGACGAACAAAAAGCATGAAGAATCTTAAGCATTTTAAAATATATTAAAATAAAATAAATAAAATTCATCAAATTCAGTTAAATAAAATTCAAATTTTGCTCATGAAATGAATAGTCGACCTTCATCAAATATATGAAAATCTATTCTAAATAAGTATATACTTCGAAATGTAATAACGCAAACGTGTCTGTCTGTAACTTGTACCTCACACCAACGGTTGCAAAATTTACGTAAAACGTCTGGTTGTAATACGTATTAAGGCTTTTAGCGGCGCTTCTCAGAATCTCGCTGCATATTTATATAGACGAGAATATCAAAGTAGATATAGTTTTATAGAAATGAATATACTTTAACAAAATACAAAAGTAGTGGGAATCACCTGTAAAATATATTTTTACTTGGTATACTAGTTCAGCATTTCGCTGCACGAATGGCCCGGCTCGACCGGTAACACTACATGTGTTCTGCTGTCCATGGGGGGCGTTAGTTGCTCACCACCAGGTGACGCCTTGCATACTGCTTCTTTGCCCGCTATACAAAAAAATGCTTTAAATATTTATACGTTTATGTGTATTTGTGTGTTCTTGTGGACTGAAGGGATAGGCTGGAGGGATGGGGGGAGGTGATAACGCTCTTACACCAAAGAGACATAAAGAAATAAAAAGTATTATTTTATAATTTAAAGGAGACTATACAATATTACAGTGTAACATGATGACCACTTTAGTGGTTCAGGAGTAAAAACCTTAAAACCGCACAAACGAAAAACTAATGACATCAATCATCTAATATACAGGCATTCACATTGTTTACAGTACGGAGAAAATGTGTAGCATTATAGACGCGGTCACGTAACACTGACGTAGTGCTGTCGTAGACACTTCGTAGCACTCGCTGTTTGAGTCAGCACCGAGATACTGTGAGCCGCTAGTTCCTCTATATGCCACCAGGTCAGGGGCAAACAACAAACTGAGCTATAGGTTAATGTATATACTTATTATTTTCGTTATTACAAAATCTACACCTGAAAAACTAGATCAAAGAAATACTTTAAATTTAACATGAAGTAAATAACGGATTGCACTTTCTGAATGATGCTAATATTTGTATTGGTATATGTGAGAAAACTTATTATAGGAAATGATGTACATATTATATTTGGTCAGTAGCCAGCACATTTGAGATAGGAATATCACAATAAGAAAGGCTATAAGCCATAATAATTTGCTACGACTAAAGTGGGCAGCGCCGGAACGACAACAAATATGAAATAGCTCTCGTTTGTTTACTCTCACGATTGCTAAACACAGTTCTTCTTTTTTGTTTTTTTATGGGGTAGGAGGGTAATCGAGCAAGTGGGTGACCCAACGGTAAGCAACTACTGACCGCCCTTGAACACCGAGGTGCGTTGCCGTTCCTTAAGAAAGTACGTGGGGAAAGGAAGGAAAAGGGAATCGGGCCTCCGGATATCTCTTTAACCGAACAAAACGAGGCATGAGCCACTTTACGCCGACATTTCGTTGTGTTTCACCAGTCGAGCCGGTCTATTCATGCGGCGAACTGTAAGCCTCTACCACTGTTAAAATATTGTGTATATGTATTCTTTTGTGCAGATTACCAAAAATAGAGTTATAGTACATTCGTTTAATACGATGTAAAGTGAGTGATGACGTGTCCCGCGCACGCGCTCCAATATGTAACAGATGTTCGTTATGTTGTGATAAGTCGAGATGCTGTACCGGCCCCAGTGTACCGGACCCCAGTGTACCCTTTGTACCCGCACTAGTTGTCATATAACGCTCTTTGTGCGATATTTTTATTTGTTTTCAAGCCGGTTAAATTTTCTCTTCATTCTAAAAATGCATTTCGGTACCCTAATTTGCAGATCTAATAACTCCGCTTTTTTTTTACAAGGTATCGATTTGTAGTTATTTCTTTTTTAAATTTAAAGTACTGTCGAGTTTCTTAGTCTCAGAAGATCTTTTATTTACAGTTTAGTAAATTAAATCAAAGTCAAAGTCGAAATAACTTTATTTTTATAGGTCTTCACAGACACTTCTTTGGCATCATTAATATATATATATATATATATATATATATATATATATATATATATGTAATTATTAAAAACAAAATTTAGAGAATAGTAAATATATAAGACATTATTTTGTAAATATTATCAAATAAAAGTATTCATACTGTTAATTTTGTGTCACAGATGCGCGCGCATCTTAAAATTTCACTCTCATCATTTTTTCATAACGCGCCTAAAGAAGTAGAACTTCAAAAAAGACACGGACGCAATCGCCACGAGCGGCCCGATTCCGAGTGTAGGGGCTATCATGAGAAGAATCGGGCAAGAAACTCATGTGCCAAATACTCTTTTCAAACCATTTGAAATAAATAACAACATTATTATCACTACTGAAAACAAATCAGTAGGTAAAAACAAATCAGTAAGAACAGATGTGGGATCAGTAGTGTCTTGAATGAATGCGAACGAAGCCGCGTTATGAACGATGTATCACAATGCAACTGATTCCCCTACCCCGTCACCCCGTCCCCCACACTCCATCCAGCGACCACGTGACATTGATGGAGGACGCCGCTAAATAGAACTTGGTTGAATGGAAAACTTCAATATTAAATCTCGTCCACATATAAATGTGTAAATCACTTCAATATAATGAAACCCGCGACCATTGTGTCTGCAATTCATTAATTTGCCAACTAACTTAGCTATGATCGATGAACGATCAGTATAGTCATGTGGTTGTTTGTTTGTATATTGTTATTATAACATATATTTGTCAGTTTGTTTGGGTATGCTCATCTCAAAAAATATTTAATCAATAAGTTGCCCCGTTGTGAAGGACAGTTATAAGTGATATCTATCTAGCTACTACCCGAAGCACCAGAGCAGCAATCAGAAATATTAGCGGATTCGTTGCTAGCGATACAATATGTACGATGAAAAAGCGGAAATTCAAAGGAGTCAAGGAAGGCGGCGCCGCGCCCTCCCCCACCATATTGATCGTGCCTTATCAGAAGGTCAGGAGGCTTCAAAATTGTCGGGCTTCTATTACAAGAGTTAAAGTAGTGAATAAGGTAGGTGAGCCCTTTGACCTTTATACCTATCCTGTAAAGGAGTTGGCGTGAAGTAATGTATGTGTGTAACTGTTGTAACGGGTGATTTTTTAAGAGCTTGAGAACTTTTTTAAACAATAAAACGCATAAAATTTGCAAAATCTCATCGGTTCTTTATTTTAAACGTTAGATTGGTACATGACATTTACTTTTTGAAGATAATTTTATTTAAATGTTGACCGCGGCTGCGTCTTAGGTGGTCCATTCGGAAAGTCCAATTTTGGGCAACTTTTTCGAGCATTTCGGCCGGAATAGCCCGAATTTCTTCGGAAATGTTGTCTTCCAAAGCTGGAATAGTTACTGGCTTATTTCTGTAGACTTTAGACTTGACGTAGCCCCACAAAAAATAGTCTAAAGGCGTCAAATCGCATGATCTTGGTGGCCAACTTACCGGTCCATTTCTTGAGATGAATTGTTCTCCGAAGTTTTCCCTCAAAATGGCCATAGAATCGCGAGCTGTGTGGCATGTAGCGCCATCTTGTTGAAACCACATGTCAACCAAGTTCAGTTCTTCCATTTTTGGCAACAAAAAGTTTGTTAGCATCGAACGATAGCGATCGCCATTCACTGTAACGTTGCGTCCAACAGCATCTTTGAAAAAATACGGTCCAATGATTCCACCAGCGTACAAATCACACCAAACAGTGCATTTTTCGGGATGCATGGGCAGTTCTTGAACGGCTTCTGGTTGCTCTTCACTCCAAATGCGGCAATTTTGCTTATTTACGTAGCCATTCAACCAGAAATGAGCCTCATCGCTGAACAAAATTTGTCGATAAAAAAGCGGATTTTCTGCCAACTTTTCTAGGGCCCATTCACTGAAAATTCGACGTTGTGGCAGATCGTTCGGCTTCAGTTCTTGCAGGAGCTGTATTTTATACGGTTTTACACCAAGATCTTTGCGTAAAATCTTCCATGTGGTCGAATAACACAAACCCAATTGCTGCGAACGGCGACGAATAGACATTTCACGGTCTTCAGCAACACTCTCAGAAACAGACGCAATATTCTCTTCTGTACGCACTGTACGCATTCGTGTGGTTGGTTTAATGTCCAATAAAGTAAACTGAGTGCGAAACTTGGTCACAATCGCATTAATTGTTTGCTCACTTGGTCGATTATGTAGACCATAAATCGGGCGTAAAGCGCGAAACACATTTCGAACCGAACACTGATTTTGGTAATAAAATTCAATGATTTGCAAGCGTTGCTCGTTAGTAAGTCTATTCATGATGAAATGTCAAAGCATACTGAGCAAATAATAATGCATGAAAATCATAACCTCAAAAAATCTGAGCAAATACTAATGCATGAAAATCCTAACCTCAAAAAAATCACCCATTATAATTGACTTGTTGTAGCAATGGATTATGGATGGATATTTGATGTTCTGTTATTGTCAGTATCAGAGACTTCGCGAGGAAGCTGTAGGTATATCAGGAGAAATTTATCACGGTCGGTAATATATTATTTATTAGAACAATAACCAAGTTGTAGGTCTGTAATAATACATTTATTTTGTTATTAAACATTACAAGTTATTTTTGCAAACACAGCTTAACATTACAATACACATTTGTTTACTAACCTGTAAAAAGACACAACATTAAAAGCGACAGCTTCATATATTTCTTACAATAACTCTAATAGTAACGTGTTATAATTATATTCCTAATGGCGGTCCGGTGTGTAAAGTCAGAGAGTGAATTATTTCCCATAGAGAATTTTTAGAATGAAGTAAACGTGAGGCGCGGGAAAATTAAATGAGGCAAAAATGATGCATTTATATACAATATAAATATCATTTAGACATCCTTGTAATGTTCTCTAAATAAAATGTGTACATCACATTAATATGTTTCGAACACGTACTGTATCTCCATCCGTGTTACTTAACTAACAGTAGACGTAGCCCTTCTATTGTGTTCTATTGTGTTTCTCTTCTCTGTTTTCAAATAAAGGATAATATTACACGTGCGCTTCACTACACTTGGTAACACTCCAGTGGACGAAGTGTGACCACGAGCCACACCGCTCAACAGACAAGTCTGTGCCCAGTGCCCAGTGCCCAGTGCCCTACACTCCTAGACGCCTCGATCATTATGAATATTATGTAGATTTTTGTTATGAATTTCAACTCATTGGTTTGACAATTGGTTTGACAATTACTCTTAGCGGTTTCTCATTTTTAATTCTTCAGGTAAACAAAAATAACTCCTTCATATTTAATTTAAATTCAATAAAATTTATTCTAATTTCATGTAAGTATGTGTTTATTATTTTTCATTTTGTGCCTAAAATAAATATAATTTTGATTGATCAGTGCTTTATAATGGCTGAGGGCTCCTAAACTTCACCGTTATATAACTGGCACAATATATTAAATAAAATAATAATCTAAACTCATGGTCAGCACACACTCCACGCTCATTTTGTTACTCGCTATACGTATAGGTACATACCACAATAACTAGCAGTTTTTACTCAATTACGAGCGAACCCGGGGTCGGTTCGTTAGTTCACAATCGTATTATTTGAGCGAACCGACCGTACACAATTGGGTCATTATGAAACTCGTCCAAATTGTAGCCGAGGGTCAAGAGCTGACCGAGCGAAGGGCACGACCACTTGACTTCCTCGTGTGTACTTGTGTGTTGTGCTGATGGGTACTTGTGCACTTCTGAGTTAAATAATGTTCTCGAATAATTATTATTCTAGAATTAGATTTTTTCCTTCTTTTGGATCGTAAACAGAGCGGCCTAAGCTGGTAAGAACATTTACTTTATAGATCAACTAGACTAAGTCAAGCTATTGATTGAACTTTTTAGAAATGGGCTATGAGCGCGGAAAAAAATAAAAAATAGATGTTCCAAAAAATGCCAATAATTAGTTCCTGTAAGCATTTTTTCCTTGAACTATCTGCGTCCAATTGTTTAAAAAACATCAATTATTTTTGTCTCACGTAATAATTTGACTACATTAACACCCAACTAAAGCAAAATATCGTCGGCCACACAACGCTCCAATAATCGTCCCGCGGGAGCACTGAGCCCGAGATTTAACGACTGGAGGAGCGGTCAGGTTACACACTATATATTATCTACTGACAGACAGAGAGAGAGAGATAAGGGGAGAGAGAGTCCTATTTGTATTTTGTTCTTAATTATTTGTGAAGAAAAATCATATAAAAAATTCGCGTGGAGTCCCTCCGCACTATAGAAGTGAAACTTTGTGTTTTTTCACAGTGGTAGAGCCAAGCAGTCCGCTGCATGAATGGGCCGGCTCGACCGGTGAAATACCACGACCTCTCAGAAGATTGACGTAAAGTGGCTCATGCCGCGTTTCGATCGGTGAGAGAGATACCCGGAGGCCCACCCCCCTTTCCCCATCCTTTCCTTTCCCCTTATAAGTCGGTAACGCAACAGTAACACTATATGTGTTGCTCGTGTCCATGGGCGGCGTTGGTTGCTTACCATCAGTGCACGCCTGCTCGTTTGCCCTCCTATCCCATAAAAAAAAACATACATTTATAACACGCTTAATTTAAAAAGAGCACATCTTACTTACATTACGAAGGGCCACGTGGTGCATTGGTAAAACTACCGACTGTGGAAAGGAGATTGGCGGGTTTGATCCCCACTCGAGTATAAATCTTAATATGGGTCTGGGTAGAATTTGGTAATTACTCCTCTATTTAAGAAGATCCGCCATATTCAACGTCGCATTATTCTTTGATTTAGGTACCTCCCCCAAGCTCAAGCCCATTTGATACCCATATTATAAAAATGCATTAAAATACTTATTCCGCAATATTGGATTTATCTTGGCAATAGCTTACGAATATACTAAGCGTTGTAGACTAGAACATTAATAGAAATGCAGCTAGACAAAGCGTAAAGGCCGCTGTCTATGCCTTTAGGCATTCGAAGCTCCACACTTCGACTAGTTGACTTTACGTAACAGTAACAATAAGTGGAAGTTCATACTATTATGAGAAACATGAAGTCAATTCGTGGGTATATTGGCAGCGTCAGTGAACACAGCCTCTCCGCAGATAAGTCGCAGCCAGGTCGCGACGTGAGACCATTCAGCGTGTAATCGTATAATCCTTACAAATGACGACAGTAATTGTTTCATCTGTCGTCGTGTGTTCAACTAACGCCATATTTATCTCATTTATCCAGATTTACCAGCATTGGCATACTGGAGTACTGTGGCAACTGGCATATTCCAGAAAAGTTTTCTAATAAATGTACAATGTGATTGCATGATTGAAGGCTTGCAGTTGAATGCGAACATTGACCTATATGTTATATATATATATGTATATTGAACTCAGTGAATGCGAAGAAAACGAAAGTTATGATGTTTGAAAGGGATGAATCCAGAACGGATGCAAGGATAATGGTTGACGATGTAGTGCTGGAACAGGTGAATGAAATTGTGTAACGGAAGGTTACATGTCAATAAAAATAAATAAATAATATATATATATTAAATAATTACTCAGGCCAACCCTACGAACCATTTCTATTATTTGGAATGTTCGAGAAAATAGCCGGCGGCTACGCCGCCTGTCGTCGCCGCGCGCGCACTTCACTCGCCGTTAGACTAGGATCCAAGCAACACGCAATCTTTTTATCGTCATGAAATTATTATTATTTTTTCTAGTGCGACAGCTAGCACGAATACTCACTCACGTTCTGTTAGTATAATATATAAATATTAGTAAGAACGCTCGTAATTGTGAAAGGACTAAAACCCCGTCTTAGGGTAGGTTTTATAATGGCACACTAATTATAGCTTTAAGTTTGTAAGACCGTTGTGCACCACGACAATCCCGCTGCCACATTAGGTGCTTTCCTGGGCATGTCGTGAGTGGACCGGCCTAGTGGAACCATTTTAATGGTGATCCACTTCCAGGGTCCTCCGTCCGCCTTGGGGCATCTACCCAGGCGCTGCCGCTGCATCATCCACCATTTGTCCATTACCACGACCCATTATAAATTTGTGTGATAATATAAACCTTTTTTTTTGTAACACCGTCATTTTATTTTTTTATTTTCATATTTTTTTTCTCAAAAGAAGGTAGGTGTCACAATTGTTTATCTTGGATGCGCTTTTAGCAGGGATGGAAGGTACACCGCGGATGTGGAAAGAAGAGTGGCATAAATGGAGCGTTGGGCAGATTCCAGGGCGCAAACAAGTTAGGAGCCTCAAAAACCGACGCGCATGCATGAAAAGAGTTATGAAAGTCAACGAAGCGAGTGAGGCTTGTAAGAATCGTGCCTTATGGCGCTTTGTTCTCTCTGCCTACCCCGCAAGGGATTTGGCGTGAAGTTATGTATGTATGCATTATGTATAAAGGTACAATCTCAATACAGAATTTTGCATGCGTATTATTCTATTCTATACAGGGGATCATTTCAAGAGCGTGCACGTCGCGATCCCTGCCGTCCCAGAGGGACGCAATCTTGACCGAATCGAATACAGCCGCTGCAAGAATGTTGCCAAAGCCTTTGTGAAAGAGAAGCGTGAAAGATTAGCTGCGAATGAGGAAGCGAGGTTGACGGAGAACTTTGAGGCCAATAGCAAACTCTTTTGGAGGGAATTTAGAAAGTCTCGGGGTTCTTCGTCAGCATCCAGAATGGACAAAATTTTGTCTAAAGCTGGTGACATTCTTGCAAACCCAAACGATGTATTGGGTCGGTGGAGTGAATATTTTGGGGAAATGTACGAGTATGTTCCGGACGTGGGCGCCGCGAGTGAGTCTACGACTGACGCCACTGCGCCAACATCTGACGAGGACATTACTATGGAAGAGATTGAATGGTCGATACGAAGTATGAAAAATGCTAAGGCAGCTGAAATTGATATGATGACTGCTGATATGATCAAATACGGTGGAACCTGTGTCCGGGATGCTTTCCTGACCTTGAGCAATCTTCGCTGGAGGTCGGGTAAGGTTCCCATGGACTGGAGGCGTGCTGTCATCGTGCCCTTGTATAAAGGTAAAGGAACACGTATGCAGTGCGCCAGTTACAGAGCCATCAGTTTCATGAGCTTAGCAGCGAAAGTGTATGGGAAGATTATTGAAAGGAGAATGAGGGTGATATCTGACGGAGTGTTGTGGGGGGCTCAGGGTGGTTTCAGAAGCGGAAGAGGGTGCATGGATCAGATTTTTCTCTCCGCAACATCGTGGAGAAACAACTGGCTGTTAGCCGGAAGGTTTTCTGCGGTTTTGTGGATCTGGAAAAAGCGTTTGACAGGGTGTTACGGATGGATCCGTGGGACATACTCCCAGGCTACGGGGTGAGCGGCGCACTGCTGCGCGCCGTGCAGTCCACTTATGAGGGCTGCACGGCGTGTGTGCGTGTTGACGGCGGCTTGTCGCCCTGGTTTGACGTCAATATCGGCGTCAGACGGAGATGCATGCTGTCCGCTCGGCTGTTCATCTTGTACCTGGACAGTTGTCTCCAGAGAGTGAGATCGACGAATGTAGGGATACGAATGAGTGACCTAGTTGTGAGCTGCCTGCTTTACGCAGATGACGCCGTGCTCTTAGCCGAATCGCTATATGAAATATCGCTATATGAAAATAGTTATGAAAGTCAACGAAGCGGGTGAGGTGTGTAAGAATCGTGCCTTATGGCGCTCCGTTCTCTCTGCCTACCCCGCAAGGGATTTGGCGTGAAGTTATGTATGTATGTATTATTCTATACACATGCAAAATGCGAATGCGAAATTGTTAACTATTCAGTTAACTATTGCTGATGCACAGTAGATGCCGATCGAATCCATGATTTCTGATTATCTTCGATAGGGCAATACTCCAATAACCTATTTTTTATGAGCAATCAAACGAGCAAGCTGGTCACCTGATGATAAGCAACTACTACCGTTTATGGAACCCTGGAACACGGTGTTACAATTGTAGAGTGCAATCAAACCATTTTTTTATCTAATTAAAGGAAATGCTGGCTTCTTATCTTATTTTAGAGTGTTAAAAATGTATAGATGTTGTAAATATAAAGAATATTTGTAAAGTACGAGAGCACAATAAGTCGATCTCGACTGAGGGAAGCAATTGAAGCGTGGACCTAATTTAGTCAAGTTTATGGTCGATATGACCCCAAGTTGGTGATTCCCCTAAATAATGCAATTATAGTGGAGCACGCGTACACACAAACACGCAGCGAGCGGCGAGTGAGGACTAACTGCGGCACACTTTTGGGGATAGCCCGCGATGCGCGTCGTAATTGTATCAGGGGGTCGGGGGGGGAGGGGGGGGGGGGGGGGGGGGGTGAAATAAATGTCACGTCGTTGACAATTATGTCCGCAAATTGATTAATTATTATTATTGGTTTACTTTACACACTCAGCGGAACATCATTAACGAACTTATGACCATGTTAACATTAATGGAATGAGTAATATTCATATGAGCCGGTCTATGAAATGTAAGTAATAAATAACAATTATGACATTCAATTTTAATCAAATTATTGATAAACAAAATTAAGTAACTGGTTACCAATGAATGTGTCAATGCGGAAAGTGATGTTAGGAGCCATTAAGACTCCTAACATCACTTTACCGACCGAAGAGCGTATATGGCAATATTTATGTGTAAGAATCGTGCCTTAAAGCGCTCTGTTATCGCCACCTAGCAAGGAAGAGATTTAAAGTGAAGTTATGTATGTTTATTACATTTCTTTTGAAATATCACTACATAAGGTAAAACAAAGTCGCTTTCCGCAATCTGTCCCTAGGTATATGAGCATAGATCTTTAAATAATACTTTCGTGTATATTTTTATTAGATAGAGGGTGTCAAGAGGGTTGTTCGAATGTTAAATTCATTCATAATATAATAGAATATAATATTTTTTGAGTTTGGCAACTTAATTGCCAACCCTGACCGACCTCTAAGTGGTCGATCAAAATAATTTAGGTAAGTACCATATTATTATGTACCTGACGGGCTACAAAAAGTTCGCAATGGTGTATGTATCTTTCGCTTGGGGATACCCACAAAGACTATTACTGTATATTAACTTTTTATGAGAAGGAATGACTTACAGGTCTCGGTGGTCCAGTGGTCTAGCACCCTGCTTCTGAATCCAGAGATTGCGGGTTCGAATCATGGCTCACACCAATGACTTTTTGAAAGTCATGTGTGATATCAATGGATAAAAACCTTGTGCCCAGTATGGTAATAGGTTCGCGAGGCTTTACAGCCACTGCCTTCAGGTAGAAAAAGGCGCGAAATAATGTTTTTTGAAGTAATGTTATTTAAGAAGCTATTTTGACCATTACGGTATGAATCATCCGATTGAGTGCCTCAAGCGTTAAACCTTAAACGACCATTGAACTGATTCAAATATAAAATTGACTGATCGCTACCGAGGCGTAACAAAGTTCGCCGAGACTACTACTTGAGAATTAAAGTTTATATCACATTATGTGCGCTTTAAACATTTCTTAAAAAATGTACATGTTCTTGTAACTTTCATAATATTCATAAAACTACTGCCATAAGAATAAGTAAGAGAATCCGCTAATATAATGATAATACTATATATAGATATCTTCTATATATAACGTATTAGGAAATGAAACATTTTCAACTACTAAACATCAAGTGGATCTGTATATTACTGCTATTATTTTCAAACAATAATCTCATAATACGTAATAAGTCACCAGGATCGAGTGCCAGGTATCGCGGCGCGCCGCCCGGGCACCCGCCCTGGATATACACGCGCGATATACCTGAGTAGTGCTCACATTAAGTAACACGTTACATTTGAGACATTTTATTTTGTTTAACTTTATTAATCGTATTATTGTTTAAAGTTGAATGTTGCACACGCGGTTCTGCTTGTGTATCTATTTGTTGGTCACGTATTACATTACGGCACGCGCAACGCCACCTAGCGCCGGGCGGCGAAACGTGATGTCATAGATTATGCATAATATAACATTATTTTGTTGCACTATGAAAGAAAAGTGCTTAGAAAATCTAGAGAAAAAAGTGTTTTATATAATCTCTCTCTGAAGTCTGATTTTACAAAAATATTGCAACACGGTAACGAAGTCGCGTTGTAAAGTTAGCTCGAAAAGTATTTCAATAAAGATATCATTTTTCCAGTTGATTTACTGACCGGGTATAATGTTCAATAATAAAATATGCCAAGAAAATTTGAACCGGCCAATAATTTCAATTGGACCACTCCGAGCAGAGCCCTGCCCCAGTAGCGGGAGGTCCTTTCGCTTTGTTAAACGTGCCGAATGTTTGCGGGTCGCAGGTCATGTTCCACTGGCGGATTTCAGTAGCCCAGAGCCCTGCCTATTATCGAGGTACCTTGACTCACGAATATTTCCATCGGTCAACCTCGTCAAGAGGCGCTCCCCGATCTCCCTAAACTTAGCTATACATTAATAAAAATTTCATTCACTTATACGGGTCCATAGTTTGTGCAAAATCCTTAAAAAGATATTTATGAATGAAGGTAGATAGATTTTAATAATCCTGGTGTGAGTATGAGACGAGTAGGCGCTTGGTAATATATACTTACAATGGAACACTTTATCAGAGCAACTCAAAGCGTTACAAATATTTGGAGAAGTGTAATTAATGTACCTATGTATTTTTAAAAGATCATCACGACATTTCTTAATAAATTTTGATTATAATACAATAATTATAGAGAACACGTTCTATAATATAGTCAACAAAACGAGTGAGGCTTGTAAGAATAGTGCCTTGTGGCGCTCTGTTCTCTCTGCCTACCTCTGGATTTGGCGTATAGTTATGTATGTAACAATTTTGTAACAACACACCGGATTTAACATAATGTGCAATAATTTATTACAATAAACTAATTTGTGTTGCAGCGAACGTAATTAACATAAAACACGCCGTGACTGTGTGGAGCAGGTAGCATTATAGTTAGGGGGTTATTAGTTCCGATTAGTACAATTATTGTGCTATGTTAAGTTAGCCACAGTTGTTAATCTATAATATTTTGGTATTACTACTATTATTAATAATAGGTATACCACATACAGTATGAGTATTTGTAAAAATAACTCCGAGA
This sequence comes from Euproctis similis, assembly GCA_905147225.2. Classification (NCBI taxonomy): domain Eukaryota; kingdom Metazoa; phylum Arthropoda; class Insecta; order Lepidoptera; family Erebidae; genus Euproctis; species Euproctis similis. The sequence goes on along the minus strand of LR990105.1, from coordinate 235,841 downwards.
AATTACATGGAAAAAAAGCTGCCAACATGTAGACATCCCTTCCAGCATCTACTGCCATAAAGAACTGACTTCTAGGAGTTTCGATCGGTCACATTCACATAGGTATTCCGGCGTCTATAAATATAAGTATAAGTTCGAACGCCGCGATAACAAACGCATTTGACACATTGACAGCGAATTTGTTACCAAAATGTGTTAATGTGTGATAGTAGACAACAGACAGTAATTGACGATGTAAACAATGCTCTTTCTAAAATAGTAAACTGGTTTAGTGCTAATAATTTGCTTTTAAATAGTAATAAAACTAACGCCCGAATACTGAACCGCCATTCAAATCTGACAATCAATACTTACTGCTCAAATTGCACGTATTCTGTCTAATGTGACAGCTACTTAAACGAATAAGTAGCGCTTATATATTTAAGTGGCGGTTCAGTATTCGGGCTTAAATATGTTAATTTTTTTACAAAAAATGTTAAACAAGTAAAAACCAGTGTGGTGATGGACAATGAGAGATTGGAATTGGTCAATAAGGTTCTCTTCCTTGGTATAACATTAGATTCTAAATTACAATGGGGCCCACATATAGAAACGTTGTCAGGCAGACTAAGCTCGGCAGCTTACGCTGTAAGGAAAATACGTCAACTGACCGATGTTGATACTGCGCGTTTAATTTAATTTAGCTATTCCCACGGCATTATGTCGTACGGCTTATTGCTTTGGGGTAGTGCCACGGATGCAGATTCGGTTTTTGTGCTCCAGAAACGAGCCGTTCGTGCTATCTATATGATGAGTCCCAGGGATACATTAAGAAATAAATTTAAAGAGATAAGAATTATGACATTTTATTCGCAATATATTTATGAAAATCTTATTTATTTTCATAAATATAAAACTAAATTTAAGAAAAACTGCGATATTCATAAACTAAATTTATGAAATAAAAACTAACTCGCTGTGCCCGCTACTAGGCTCCTTAAAATCTCAAACTCGTTCGCAGGTCAATGTATACGCTTCTACAATAAACTTCCAAACGACGCGGTTGAATTATCCATGGGTAAATTTAAGAATTATATTAAATGTAGATTATATCAAAGGGCTTACTATTGTATCGCAGATTATATAAACGATAAAAAAGTTGGGAATTGAACTGTTCCTTTTGTGTTGTGTCGATTGTAATTATTATAATTTGTTAAACTGGAAATTGAAAAGAGTCGGCCTTGAGTTTCTTGCCAGTTCTTCTCAAGAAGCCTTAACGCCGGAACTGGCACTTAGATTCGCTTTCACATTCAAGATAGTGTGATGAAAGGGAGTCTAAGCTCCGCGTATTTTAGTTTGTAGTTTTGTATGACGATTCTAAGCACTTTGTAAAGTCTAAGGAATAAAGATATTTTGAATTTTGTTATTAAACGTTAATGTGTTATTAAATGTTTCGGAGTTATTGTGGCAAAGGATTAACACACAAATTGTACAACCTGGGGGGTCGGCTCGTGCCCTACCACCACGCCACCCCCACCGCCGTCATCAATTTATATGTTAAACCACAACTATAAAGTTATTAACATGACGGTTAACAAAATCACAGCACCACAGTCCCCCTGGCGCTGAGGGGAGACACACTCGGATCTTGCAGATGGTCATATTTGAACAGGTCCACTGACAGTGAAAATGCGTCGTATTAGACTTAGTAATACAATAAGTAGGTCTGTATCAGATTCTTAAAACAGTGACAATTTACGGCCTATACTATGTGATGGCAATTCCCAATCGCAACCAGTTACAATAGTATAGTAATAATAGTAGCGGTATTTCGGCGATGGAACCAGTCCATTCATGTCTTGATACCGGACGTTTGGGTTAAATGATAACGATAATAGACCCGCTGAGATGAGAAACTACTCACAAGTACCTTTTTTTTTACGTGAGGAAATTTTTTATGCACCCCCCTCGCCTGGAGACGGCAGGGGGTAGTGTGGGACTCCCAAAGCAGTGAGCTGCAATCCGATCCTAGGGCTACCCACTGAAACCTCGCGATGGCCTTCCTCCGGCGTTGGGGTGGTCCAGGATGCGGTTAACCCTTCTAGTCCACCCCGCCGTCGCCCCCTTGTTACAAAGGGGGCTCGTCCTCGGGGATCCCCAGGGTGGAGAGGCTCCGACCACGCGCTGTAAACCGCACCGGGGGGTCATCCTTCCCGGGCGCACCCATAAGGTGTGCGCCCTCGCGGCCCGTCGGCGGAGGCGATCGCTGATCTCGCTGCCGTCGCCTTCGAGCGGGATTGGCTCTATCCCGATCCTGCTCGGCGGTCTCCTTCTGGAGCATTACAGCTTCGCAGAAGGAGACCACGACCCACCACTCGTCCTCCCCGCCAGCATTGCCGCGATCCTTGCCCGATCCCGTCGACCAGAAGTCGGGGCTCGGCTGCCCAGGCCGGGCAGACCTCCAGCGTGTGCTGTGCCGAGTCCAGGCCGGATGCAGAATGGTGGCATCTTGCTGTCTCTTCTCGTTTAATTCGACTCAGATACTCACCGAAGCACCCGTGCCGGGTGAGTATCTGAGTCAACCTGTAGGTGACCGTGCCCCATTTACGGAGCACCCAGGCTTCGAGGTGGGGCAGGACCGCTCCGACGGCGCGCTGATGTGCGCAACCCTGGAGGACCAGCGCGTCGCGCCAGTCCCCCAGGACACGTCGGAGGGCCTCCCGCCTCTACACTTCGTGTCCCCGCGCGTCCGGATCGTACGCGCCTGCGTACATCTCGGCCAGGATAATGAAGGCGGGAAACGCGCGAGGACCGTCGCCGCCTCGTACGATATTGTACGGTAGCCCTGTACGATCCGGATGGCCATAGTCCGCTCCAGGCTCTTCAGTAGAGCCCTGGAGCGGGAGGACCCCCCTAGGTCTCGCGACCAAACGGGGGCCCCGTACAAGGCCATGGACCGCACGACGCCACCGTAGAGTCGGCCAATTCCCCCTCCCGGTCCCCTGAGATTGGGTAGCAGGCGGTGCAACGCGCCTGCCACCCGTCGCGCTCGGGGAACCATCCGCACATAATGCTCCTCGAACCACTTACAAGTACCTATTGATATTGCTGGAGCGTGACCAGCTAGCTCTGCACCTGCAACTTTTTCGCCCATCTTACTGATTTAGGGAATAAAGTTTTTAAAGTTAATACAAAGAACACTCAGAACTAGTTGTATCAGATAAAAAATTAGCAGGATTACTCAGTTGACTACACTCATCAGAGAAGCCTCTATGAACCACCGTCTGTACCCATGATTGTTTGATTGATTGGGAAGAAATCTTGACATGCTCATAACCTTCATCCCTATACTAAATATATCAGACTTAGTGCACTTACAATTACTTGTCCGTTGATCTTCTCCTTTTTTCTGAGATCGAATACATATACTGAGAGAGCGAAGAGAGGGATGACTGGAGTTACCATTTTAATAGGTGGCAAGTACAGCAGCTGTGTGTTGCTGTTCAATATGAGATAGCGATCAAACCCTGTACCAGTGCGGTGAAGGAGAGGGTGGCGCCGATGAGCCATAGGGGCAGAGAGCTTGACGTGGGTATAATTAAGTCTGCGCCAGTACCAGTCTCACGGTGCGCTCCTGATAATCACCAAATATATTTGTACAAATTTACAAATAATTCTATTTATTCCCTTAATATAAACCAATACTTGTATCAAATTATTTGATATAAATACTATGTGTTGTGTAGATATTATGATATCAATATTAAATTACTAGGTGATGGGGGAACTTGGTTCCGCACAACAGCAGAATGCGCTTTGTTATACCACTGATAACAAATTAACGGCTAGATTCTCCCGCTTTATTATTGTATATCTGTTTAGTCAATCTTGCATCTACCATTCTTTCTAAATGTCTGAACCTGAATAGGATGGGGAAATTATGTGCTTCGCCTCACGATTTGAACTTCAGACCATTAGAACTGATATCGCAGTGCTGAATTACCGGACTGTTGAAAATTTAAGTTTGACAGGAGACTGGATCAGATCCAAGTCCTTCGGAAAGCGAGCACTATTCTATACAATCACTCACTTAATAAACCAAAGTATACTCTACCTGTCCTGTAGACCTGAGTCGGATTGATGTGTTTGTTGGTTAAGAAAAAGTGGTATTGTTTTGTAGACATCCTGCCAATGATACTTTTGTAATAAGAGTGGTGGTGTTTGTTTTTAATTGAGTTGTTCACAAAGACTCCGATTAGTATTCCCGAAGACATCTGCCCTAACCCCGTGGCCTGAGCGTCCCCCGCGCGCACCGACAGGCAGACTGCCGGAGTAAGAATACCCAACAGATAACTGTCCGTTTACCTGCTTTAACCGTCCTGATAGTTTTATTCCACTTAATATTCTTAGTGTTAAATCTATTTATCTTAGTTCTGTAGATATATGTACGTAGATATGCGATTATATTTTCGTATTTGTGCCCAATCGAGGTCGAGGTTGAACAACCAGCCTTTGAGTAGAGAAAAGCGTGAAGTTACACATAATATCATTTGATGAATATATTCATAACTTGCATAATAAAACAACACACATATGTACGTGTGCGTATGTGTGCGTCTCCTGAGTTGTGTTTGAATTTGATATCTTAAGAAAAGTTGAGGCACATTGAGGCACACACGCACGTGAAATATGTTCGCATTCATCAACTGTCCAGTGTGTTATGGGACTGTTAGAGGAGAATCAAGGGTGTGAGCGTCTGCTCTCACGAGGGGAGCGGTAGAGGGAAACAAGTCCGTAAGTTTTTTGCGCTACGCACAGCGATATAAATCATCTGCCAGATGATATCGGGGAGCGTTGAAAAACTTGTGTAAAAGTTTTCTCCGTGGAGGCAGTGAGAGGCGGTGAGAGGCCGCGAGAGCTCCTCGCCAACTAACTTTCTGAATTAATGCTATTCAATAAGACGTATGAATGGAAGTTCAGATTTGTCGTGCCCTCCTCCTGGAATTTATTCATAAATTAATTTCGCATTTCTTGTAACCGCCACTTGTTAATCCTAAAGATTTATCCTATATATCCTATTAATATTATGAATGCGAAAGTTTGTGAATGTGTGAAAATGTTTGTTTGGTGCTCTTTCACGTAAAAACTACTGAATGGATTTTGTTGAAACTTAGTAATATAGCTCCTATACAATAATATAGCTTATGCATCAGAATAATACATAGACGACAATTTATAAAAATGTTATGTGTATTGTACAAAATATGCCGCGACGGAAAATTTTGATACTTTTTCCTGTCTTATTTCATAGTTAATTCTAAATGCATGATGTCAAATATTATTTTTAGTCAAAATTAACCGTCATTTTTTGAAGTGAAACTTCTTTAGAATCGTCGTGATTTCATACCGGACGCAACGGAAAAAACGACAGGTAAGAGACAGAAATACAAAAATTTGTAGGATGAAGCCAGGAAAAAATGAGACAGAAATATACATACTATTTTATAATAACAGTCTCTCCTCTTTGTCCCAAAATGAAATGTGACATTCCAAATTTAAAATATTTGTCTTTTTAAAATATACTTAAAATAAACTAGAGTTCACATCAAAAGAGTATGTATATGTATATGTGTGTTATTATTTAACTTTGTGTTTATGAGTATTTTTATATATTTTTGTGCTAAATAATAAATTTTATAATATGCCGAAAACTAATGCCGAAATGTGTCGTCAATATCGATGCAAAAAAAATTCAGTTTTGTATACACGTTTACTATGGATGACAATGCTTGATATGATGTGTGACATTATTCTATATTCAATATGGCGGACCACCCAAGATGGAGGATTGAATATTTTGAATGCACTTCATCTATCTTTTGCAGTAAATTTAGAATGATGATGTTTTAATAGCCATTTATTTTGTACTTTGGTATTAATTCGGACTAAAATAAATTATTTACAATTCAAGATAGATTCAATAGCTTTCTAGAACGCTTTGAATTAATTAATTCGGACATTTCATTCAAAAGATATCGCAATATACACGACAATAAGTATTAGATTTTTAGGCAAATATGTAATGCGCGCACATATAGTAACATAACTTCACGCCTTTTCTCTTCGAAGATCTAGGCAGTGGCTTTTAAGTCTCCACTCGCCGTTATGTTTACGCCCCAAATGGAATAGGTGGCCATACCGGGCAAACGAGCAAGCGCGTCAAAGCTGATGGTAAGTGACCAGCGCCGCCCATGGACACCTGCAACACATATAGTGTTACAGTGTGTGTGTGTTGCGTTGCCGACCTTTAAGGGAGTAGGAAATAGGAATAGGAAAGGATGGGAAAGGGGGATGGGCCCCCGGGTACCTCTCTCACCGAACGAAACGCGGCATGAGCCACTTTACGTCGATCTTCCGAGAGGTTGTGGTATTTCACCGGTAGAGCCGGCCCGTTCATGCAGCGAACTGCTTGGCTCCACCACTACCATTAAATTTGTTAAGCTTGCATTTCATTAGTACACAGACATCAGTGGCAGGTTTAGGTACTATAATTGATTTGTAAAATCAATCATAGTACCTCCACCCGCCACTAGATGTATGGAGGTACTATAATTGACACTAGAAACGCGGCCTTTGCCTTTGTCACCTACATTCCTTTATAACTGACTGTATTTGATTGAATTTATTATTTTATTTCTAAAATCTATTAAAGAAATGAATACTTAACATTTATAATATGTGTTGTAAATAAAAGAAGAAAATAAAAAAAGTTGTTTTTTTTAATATTTTACCAAAACCTATTAATACGAGTATATTCTTAAATAGATATATAAACTCCATGGAGTGAAACCTTAGCGCGATTTAATAAATTGACAAATAGTGACCTCTATGGCCGAGACGAATAAAACATTATAATATAATAAACTTCAATCAAGACATGATACACATTTATAATCATGGTTAACCTTAAAAAAACATTTATATAATAATCTGTTTATGATCCTCGGTTCAAATAATCTTCATCAGTATGTTGCGTTCTTATACACAAATTTAAATAAAATGTTAGATAGGAACTTAGTTACCATTTATTGATTAAAACAACTTTTAGGATTGTATCGCGTTTATTTATTATTTATTTATATTTATATTTATTTCCCGACGTTTCGAACTCTTTACAGAGAACGTCGGGAAATAAATATAAATAAATAATAAATAAACGCGATACAATCCTAAAAGTTGTTATAATCAATGAATGAGATTCGCGAAAATCTTAGAAACAAATTAGTTACCATTTCTCATAATCAGTCCCATTTTTAATAGTACCTATAATATTTTATATTAGTAATAAGTATTAATAGTCTCGGTGGTCCAGTTAAGTAGTCGAGCTCTCCGATTCTGGAGTCCTGGGATCGATTCCGGACTCACACCAATGATTTCTCAGTTTTTTTTCGTATCTTATAATAGTTAATATTAGGTACCCTATGGTATTTTTTATGGGATAAAAGGCAAACCTAAGGGAGTAGGATAGGAAAGTTGCAGTATCATGTCACAAGGAATATTATTTTGTTAAAATGTAATGCATAGTTAACAAAACTAAAGTAATATTGTGTTCACATCTGGTAGATTCAATAGCGTCACTTAACTATTGAATACCTATATAAATCTTCAGATTGTTATCAGTTTTGTGAACCAATAAAAGAAAACAAATCCGACATGGCGGAATAGCCATTTTTAATACACCTCTACAATATGGGTATCAAATGAAAGGGCTTGTTGGGAGTAACTCGAATAATAATGCGATGTTTTAACAGTGGGATAGCCAAGCAGTTTGCTGCATGAATGGGCCGGCTCGACCAGTGAAATACCACGATCTCTTAAAAGATCGACGTAAAGTGGCTCATGCTGCGTTTGGTTCGGTGAGAGAGGTACCCGCAGGCTTACCCCCCTTCCCCAACCTTTCCTATCTTACTCTCTTAAAAGTCGGCAAGGCAACTGTAACTATATATGTGCTGCAGGTGTCCATAGGCTGCGCTGGTTACTTACCATCAGGTGACATGTCTGCTCGTTTGCCCATCTATTCCATAATAAATTAAAAGCAAAAACCCTTTGTAAAGAAGCTTTTATTTAAGTGCTCAAAAAATAAGAAAATAATATTTCCTTATAAATTTCAAGTATCAACTTAGAGCCTCAGTATGTACAATTCATATAATGATAAAAGCTTGTCCCGAGGTTTGACTCCCTATCAGGAGGTAATTAAATTGCAATAGGTAATATAGTAAAGTTAGTAGATTAATTTACATGAGTATTTTTCCTATTTCTTCTCATGACAACCTTACACTCAGAATCGTCCGTGCGTTTTTGTTCGAAAAATTGTTTTTAACTCGAAAAATATTGTGACGTCACTTCATTAGCACGGAGGGACTCCGCGCACTATTTATACTTTGTGTGTAGTTTCTCCATAAGTTATTTTATATATCATCAGGCTACTAATATTATGAGTAAAACATTATCCTTTTTTGTTGTCAAGAAGAGTTCGCGGTATGTGATAGTTCGAAATATACGCCCATGATACCCGAACATAAGGCACCGACCACAATGACTCGCCGCTCAGAATTAGCTATCTAGTCAAACGTTACTCCCATATATGACACCGACGTATATGACACTGATATATGACATCGTCGTACAACGTTTTTATAACCCCCATATACAAATAACTTAAAATCGTTTTTCAAACATTCCCAGCGTCTTTATAATCCCCGGGGAAGGGGGCAGGGGGGTGTGGGCACAGCGCACACAGACACACTTCACACGACGCTCCGCCAGTACCAGAGCCCTGCAGAAAGGGTTGTTGGAAGCACAATCATTATACAATAAACAAACCCTTAATTTGTTGAGGGATGAAGTACAGACATAACTTTTGATGAAAAGATGAATGAGCAAGTAAATATTCCAAATTCACTGAAGCTTTCAGAGGGATTAATGAGTTTTTTTTTCATTATGATTTTCTTGTTCGATGAATTGCTGAGCTAAAATATAGTTAAGATTATTATTAGTCAGCTGATGGATTATTCTAAATCTCGGGAATCAGGCGATGCTTGAGATTTACACTCATACATAACTTCACAGGCAGTGTAGGCAGAGAGAACAGAGCGCCATAAGTCACGATTCTTACATGCCTCACTCACTTCATTGACTTTCATAACTCTTTTCATGCACGCACGTCGATTTTTGAAGCTCCTAAAATCACCTTCCTCCAGAACACGTTCTATTCAGTCTTGGAATGTGTGTCTTGGCCGGCCTCCACTCCTACATCCATCCGGTTTGTTATTGTATATCTGCTTAGTCAATCTTGCATCATCCATTCTTTCTAAACGTCCGATCCATCGGAACATGCCCTTTCTTACTTTTACACTGACTCTCCCTTTCAATATAGAGTACAAAAGTACCACTTTTCATCTGGATCTTTTTATCTGGATTTCTTGTTAGGTTCAAACATTTCCATTAAATTAATATAACCATATACGCAAAGTGGCTGGCAGCAGTTGGAAACGAATGGCCGAAGATCGAGCACAGTGGCGTGCCAAAGGCTCTCCTAGGTCTCTACCTATGTCCAGCAGTGGACGGAGATGAATGAATTGAATGTGTAAATTCAGTTAATGTATTTTACACTAGTAGCTTGATTAATTTATTTAGATATATTTTGTGTGAGTAACAGAGAGTTTAAAAACGGAGTCAAAGGGAGCACGTAAGCAAGTGGAAAGTAACAGCATAGTGTATTCTAATGAATACACTATTATATGTTAAATCTAGAATTATTTGTTTCAAAACTACAATTATTTACACAAAGGCTTTGGTCGATGGAAATTTACAGCATAATTTCGTATTATCTGTTTATTATTTATGATGCTCTCTCCAGGGGCTGCAGTTTTTTAATGTAATGAGGTGAAAATTATAGCAATACCTTTTGATTTCCTATACAAAATTCTAGTGCTTGAATTAATATATGTAATTAAGATTATCGAGCAGTAACAAGCGTTTTTCATTAACTGTTGACTTGTAGAAACAGTAAAAATTGCCATCACATCATCGTCTGTCACATCCATCCACTAGCATTGCTAACTCCTACACAACACTTAGGTTTCGAAATTGAAACGACGACTTGATAGGTACTGGAGGGTTCAAGTATCTATCAAGTCGAAACGTTTCAGTAAGAATAGAGGAGGTAATTGTTCTGCTAAGGTTACTAAACCAGCTTGTTTTTTTTATAGGTTTTTGAACAGTCGTCACCTCTGTAGCACCCGTATTTCCGACATCCTTTGGTCTTTTACATCTCTACTTCTTCTCATCATATCACCTGCATCCACATGCAATCAGCCGTTTTAGAATATATGACGTTCAATTGCGTTGCCGCCGCGTGTGTGTCACAGACAGCTAATCTGCAAAGGTGTTATATGTTCAGCGCCTCTTTAATTATTTTTATGAAAAGTTTGCTGTGTATATATTCTCGCATATAGGCAATACACACCGCTCGCATACACACCGCTGACATAATTACCACCTTACACCAAATTTAACGTGGGGACTAAAATTGCAAAAACAAATAGCACATAAAAAATTGAATTAAGCGACTTATTGGTAAAGAGTACTGATTCTTTCTAAAGCTCAACATAAAACGACCATTTAAATTAGCTGGTTTATAATGCAGATTCTGTAGAATTTGTCAGCCAATAACATTAAAATAACTTTTAAGGATTATATCGCGTTTATTTCATCATTCATCATCATTAGCCTATTGCAGTCCACTGCTGGACATAGGGCTCTCCCAATGTGCGCCACAACATCCGATTCTCTGCCTTCCGCATTCAGTCTCTACCAGCAGCCTTCCTGAGGTCGTCAAAGTCAAAGTCAAAGTCAAAATAACTTTATTTTTATAGGTCTTCACAGACACTTAAAAATAGTCAACAAGTACAGATAACATTATGATTTAAAATTTAATAAAAAAAAAACAAACACGAGCGCTTGTGGAAAGTGCCTCCGTGGAACAAAAAAAGACACGGACACAATCGCCACGAGCGGCCCGATTCCGAGTGTAGGGGCTATCATGAGAAGAATCGGGCAAGAAACTCATGTGCCAAATACTCTTTTCAAACCATTTGCAATAAATAACAATATTATTATTACTACTGAAAACAAATCAGTAGGTTGGTGAATAAAAGGTGTAGCAAGCAGAATACTCGACAATCACAATTAAGATCCAACCAAATTAAAATCAACGTTCTACAAGTTAACTAAGAAATTCTATGCGATCACAGTAGTCGAGCACAACTGACGCGACACCTTTTAATTAAGAGTGGTAACGTTGTGCAAAAATTGTGGCGAAAAATAAAAAAATTAAGTTTCTATTATATATGTGAACACCATATCAAGGCAAATTTACAATTAAAAAGCTATCAGAAATTATTACAGAACGCCTCCACTCCACTCCACTCCGTCTGACCATCGGGCTGGTGGGCGTCCTACGCTACGTTTACCAAGACGCGGTCTCCACTCTATGACCTTCTTACTCCATCTACCGTCGGTCCTTCGGCAGATATGACCACCCCACTGCCACTTCAGCGAGGTTATTCTACGAGCTATGTCGGTTACCCCAGTTCTCTGGCGGATATACTCATTCCTGAGTTTATCTTTCAGAGATACCCCGAGCATAGCCCGCTCCATAGCTCGCAGAGTGACTTTAAATATGTGGACTAGCCCCACCGTGAGTGTCCACGTTTCGGCACCGTAGGTCATCACTGGTAAGACGCACTGGTTAAAGACTTTAGTCTTCAGACATTGCGGTATGGGTGAGCTAAGGACTCGAAGCAGTTTGCCGAATGCAGCCCAACCCAGCTGAATCCTCTTTTCTGCCTCCTTCTCGAAGTTTCGTCTACCTACCTGGATAATTTGGCCAATATAGACGTATTTGTTTACAACTTCGAGAACTGGCCCTTCGACGCTTATCGGTCCGGGCACGACATGTTCATTGATTGTCCAAGTTCATGCCCAAACCGACACCGAAACAATCAGTAATTGACGATGTAAACAATGCTCTTTCAAATATAGTAAACTGGTTTAGTGCTAATAATTTGCTTTTAAATGGTAGCAAAACCAAATATGTTAGATTTTTTACAAAAAATGTTAAACAAGTAAAAACCAGTGTCGTTATGGACAATAGGAGACTGGAATTGGTCAATAAGGTTGTCTTTATTGGTATAACATTAGACTCTAAACTACAGTGGGACCCACATATAGAGTCGTTATCTAGTAGACTTGTCTAGTACTAAAAGTAGATTATATCAAAGGGCTTATTATTGTATCGCAGACTATATAAACGATAAAAAAGTTTGGAATTGAACTGCTCCTTTTGTGTTGTTTTGATTGTACTTATCACTATTTGTTAAACTGGATATTTGAAAAGAGTCGGCCTTGAGTTTCTTGCCAGTTCTTCTCAAGAAGCCTTGACGCCGGAACTGGCACTTAGATTCGCTTTCACATTCAAGACAGTGTGATGAAAGGGAATCTAAGCTCCGTGAATGTTTTTTCATGTGACGATTCTAAGTACTTTGTAAAGTCTATGGAATAAAGATATTTTGAATTTGAATTTGAATTTAGCTCAGCCGCTTACGCTGTAAAGAAAATACGTCAAGTACGTTTAGTTTATTTTAGTTATTTTCACAGCATTATGTCATATGGTTTATTGCTTTGGGGTAGTGCTGCGGATGTAGACTTGATTTTTGTGCTCCAGAAACAAGCTATTCGTGCTATATATATGATGAGTCCCAGGGATACACTGAGAAGTAAATTTAAAGAGATACGAATAATGACGTTACATTCACAATATATTTATGATAATTTAATCTATGTTCATAAAAATATAACTAAATTTAAGAAAAACAGTGATATCTATCAATTAAACTTAAGAAATAAAAACAAACTTGCTGTGCCCACTACTAGGCTCCATAAAATTTCTAACGCATTTCCAGGTCAATGTATACGTTTTTACAATAAACTTCCAAACGACGCGGTTGAATTATCGTTAGGTAAATTTAAGAAATATGTTAAAAGTAGACTATATACAAGGGCTTATTACTGTATCGCAGATTATATCAATGATAAAACCGTTTGGAATTGAATTGCTTCTTTTGTGTTATATTGTTTGTATTTGCTGTATCAAAATATTGTTAATCTGCTAACTAAACATTACTGTTAATTGATAAGATTGTGTGCAATATGACGTTTCTCACCGAGCAAGCTTACTAGTTTCTTTTTTTTTGTCTGGTTGTGGTGGTTATCTTGAATAAGTCATGCTCACTGAAGGGTCCTTGCTTATGGGGGCGTCGTTGATCGGGTCGCCACCTTCCCTAAAACATGGCGAGGGAGGCGATGGCTGAGATATGGGTCATGCTCGTGAATGGGTGCTGTTTGTTGTGACTGGTCTGTTCAAGCGTCCAAAGAATATTAACGTACTGTGTCCTAAGTTTGACGTGAGGGACCTCATTTTGCTCTATAAATTATTTTAATAATTTGTAATTTATTTCACTTAAAATTAAGTAAAATCAAAAAAAGGACTCCCCTGAGTTTCTTGCCAATTCTTCTCAGGACGTGAGTAATCGAATTGGCGGATTGAAAATATTGACCTTCATAAGTGTCTGTAATGACCTGAATTGAATAAATGAGATTTTGATTTTTTTGATTTTGAGAGATATGACATCTAACACCTCTATTCAGTTCGATAGAGTTCATCACCTGGTCCTGTATCTGGACAGTCATCGTGGCGGTGTCATACAAGCATCTCAACACCTCTATATAGCGCCAGTCAATCTGACATCGCTGCAATGCATCCAGAATTGCTCAAGTTTCGTCGAAGGCTTTTTCGTAATCCACGAATACCATACCTGTGTATGGCTTTCTGCCGAACAGTATGGATATGGTCAACGGTACTAAAGCCTTTTCGAAACCCGGCCTGCTCCGGAGGCTGGAATTCGTCGAGTCTTGGAGCGAGACGATTCGTGACGACCCTCGAGAACAACTTGTAGATATGGCTCAGGAGTGAGATGGGTCTGTAATTCTTCAGTAAGGTTCACTCCTGCTCCAAGCCTGTGGTGTTATGCCCTAGTGTATGATGGAATTAAAAAAACTTGCTAATTCCTTTAGGATAAGAGTTCCGCCGGATTTTAGAAGTTCTGTAGTAATTCCGTCATCACCGGGTGCCTTGTTGTTCTGAAGTTGCCCGAGAACCACCCTAATCTCGCTTTCTGCAAAGTCGGGGATGTCCTCACTGTAGTGACGCGTTAGCGGGGCTCTGCGGTAATCATTGCTGTGTCCCGTCGGCTTGGTCATCCGTGTGGAATAAAGGAGCCCATAAAAAGATTCTATCTCTGCGAGAATCTCAGGCTTAGAGGTGACGACACGTCCATCCGCAGTTTTCAACTTCGTCAGATAGGGCCTTCCAAGCTGCTGAGCGAACACTTTCGACCCTTTGTTGTGGTCAATCGCGTCCTCGATTGCTTGAGTGTTCGATCGACGAAGGTCGCGCCGCATCAGCTTTCTAATACACTAGTTTAGGCTTTTTCTATTCTGACGAAGACAACTGATCGGATGGAGTTTCTCGCCTTTGCCTCATCAACTCGCGTGTCTCAGCAGAGAGCTTGAACTCCTTTTTCTGAGATCATGGGAACAGCCTCTGACACACTTTCCTCAGCGTATTGACCACAGTGTCGGTTTTTTCGTCCACGTTGCCTGTGGAATGCAAGTCGAATCGATTTCTAAGTTCCGTTTGGAACTTTTCGGTTTCGGCCATTTGGAGTGGCGTAGGTCGGAGAACAGACCTTATCTTCCGGGCCCTTTCAGCTTTTAAGTTAATATTTAGAGAGCCTCGAAGAAGTCGGTGATCACTTCCAGTATTGAACCTGTTGATCACAGAGACATCTCTAAATATATGCTTAATACCCGTAATGATAAAATTTATCTCGTTCCTTGTCACAGAATCGGGGCTTCGCCAAGTCCACCTCCAGTGGAGACTCATCTTGAAGAATGAATTCTTCAAGAAAAGCCGTTCAGACTCCAGGAAGTTGACCAGCATCTGGCCCCTGTGATTTCGGCACCCCAAGCCATATGGACCGATTTTCGTTTCGCCGCGTTCTTGTACTCCCACTTTGGCATTGAAGTACCCCAAACAACGTTGTAGTGAGCCTTCGCGGTACCATGTATTGTTTTTGCAACATCCTCGTACATCGCCGCGGCTATCTCGTCAGAGTATGTCGAGGTCGGCGCATAATATACCTGTATTACCTTCAGGGTGTACCTGTTGGTGAGTTTCAGTATAAGTTACGCTACTCTGGTCGACACACTACTGATCTCCACAACGCTGCTAACAAGGTCCTTGTGAACGAGGAAAACGACATCCCCCTGGGAGAGCTGGGCACCCTCCCGAAAGTAGAGTAAGTTGCCTGGCTAGGGGTTATCGAGTCCTCCCCCTCTCGCCGGACTTCAGATAGCCCTAGAATATGCCAGTTCAAGCAACCCAGCTCTGCCTCTAGTTCGGTGACGTGTCGATCCAGCCAAAGACTGCGTCCTTTATGAATGGCCACGAGTAGTTGTTTTTGGCAGCCTACCGTAACCCGGAGATTCCTAGCACCCCCTGTCCCACCGTTACCACGACCGCTGCCTTTGCCGCGAATAGTGGGACCACCGGGAACTGGGGGCTGTTGCATTGGTGCTTTTTTCATTGGGAGGTTTTTGCCCATAGTCCCCACGCTGGGCAAACGGTTTGGGGCCCGCAGGGGTAAACCTTTTTTAGATAGGGACGCTGCTGCCCGCCCCTACCAAGAACACTTTTAGTTGACCCATATTTTATGAATGGTTATACCGCCATTCTTCGGTGTTGGGCTGTGTAAGCTTGTCAGCCATATGTTTTTTCTTTCGCTCCCGCCTGACTGAGAGCAATTACAAAACAATAGTTGCTAATTGCTTGTTGCTAACAGAGATCATTTTCACGAGTGATTTTGAGTTGATTTGAAGTGAATGAACAATAAGAAAATGATCTCTGTAAAGAGTTCGAAACGTCGGGAAATAAATAAAAATAAGTAATAAATAAACGCGATATAATCCTAAAAGTTGTTTTAATGTTATGAATGTGATTCGCGATAATCTGAGACATAAATTTATTATCCAAGTTAATATGAACCTTTTTTATCATATTTTAGTTCAACACGTTTCTATTTGGAAAGGGTTATTTTAATAAAATGGGACGCCATTGAATGCATTCGAGAGAAACGCTGCAAAATTGTACATTTCTTTCACAGTGGACTTTTTTATTTGGCACAGTTATAACGTCTTTGTTCGTCGCCTAGAATGTTGATCTTTGAATAAAACCGTATGCTCAGCAGATATTTTCAACGAAACAATATAGAAATCAAATATATATGATCAGTTCAAGTTTGATAAAAAGTTGAGAAATCATTTTGGTTTTTTTTTGTCAAAGAACCGCAATATTTTTCGCACCACTCTTTCTTACATTGAGAGATGTAGCCAGTGTCTTTGTCAATGAAAATGTTTAGTCTCATAAATTAGAGTTGGGTCAGTTTCCTTGTCCTGAAATCCAAAGACGAAAATTACTAATTTATCGAGTATTATCAAGTGGATAGGGTCAGTACACTCTCGCTATATTACAAGTTATTTGACGAATATTTTTTTAATTTATCGGAAACGCATTTAACCGTTTATTTTGCTCACTTGGCCGAGCTCGGTCACAGTTGCGTCTCGTCCGTGGATGAAACTGAACAGAGACCAGCTGACGTGCGTTTGACACGGCTCAGTGGCAGTACACTCCCCACCCTCCGTCCAGCTTCGACTCGAAGTCTCTGCCCCCCTACACCTACACTATCGGTCTGAATTGCATTTTCACTCACAAACACACACTACTTCACGTTTAGTAACTTGCAGGGTAAACAGAAAGAGTTGCAACAAGGCAACATTGATACCCTCACTCGCTTCCTTAACTCACGTGGCAATCAGCTAATACTTACCTCAGTGGTAGATGGTAGGTACACGCTCCCTTTGGTATTCAATAACATTAGGTTAGTACGTTTGTAGTTTGATGTATTGTTGAAATGTGATAGCATGAATAACGGGATAAAGAAATACTTATTTTTACGAAATTGAGTCGGTTATTGCACGCCCTATATAATAAAGGTGATCTTTATTACATAGGGCGAATCATCATCATCACACGAACGTGTTCATGCGTATTTTACTTATTTATTTGTTTATTTATTGTACACCATATAATTATAATAAATATAATTTACAACATTGTACATTTGCTTAATGGTTATACAATGGGCGGTCTTATCGCGCACGGCGATTTCTTCCAGACAACCATTTAGAGAGATGTTATGTTTGAAATAAAGGGCAGTGTGGTGCAAGCTCAAGTAGTTATCCATTCACCTTTGCCGGAATACTCATATCCTTGCTCTTCTTTACAACACTTTGTTTAATCCCCATACTCTCCCCTATCTCAAGAAGCGCTTCAGGTACTTTTATAGTACAGACACTGGAATTTTCAGACCGTCGGGGAACCTGAAACTCAAAATCCCAGTGCACTCAACACGATTCATGGAGAAATCCTTCACCGTGCAAGCCGTTCTCCTGTGGAATGCATTACTTCTTCTTCTCAAAACTCGTTTAAAAGAGCATTATCTATCTTTATAAATTCTATCAGTATTTATTTTTATTTATCTAATATGTATATTGTGTATGTTTTGTAAACTGCTGTTGTTTGATATTTACTTTTGTAGGTATCTATTTAATGTGTGATTTTATGTTAGAATTTTTAGCTGCAGCAATTATTTTGTGGATATTTATATTATTATATATTTTATATTATTATTATAAATGTTATATTGTTATTATATATTTTATATTATTTTATAATTGTATATTCGTTTGTGCACCACATATATACATAACTTCACGCCAAATCCCTTGCGGGGTAGGCAGAGAAAACAGAGCGCCATAGGGCACGATTCTTACACGCCTCACTCGCTTCGTTGACATTCATGAACTTTTCATGCACGCGCGTCGGTTTTTGAGGCTCTTAACATCACCTTCCTCCAGAACACGTTCCATTTGGTCATGGAATGTGTGTCATGGCCGTCTTCGACTCCTACATCCATCCGCATTGTATATCTGCTTAGTCAGTCTTGCGTCAACCATTCTTTCTACATGTCCGAACCATCGGAGCATGCCCTTTCTTACTTTTACACCGACACTCTCTTTCAAACCAACTTCCTTCCGTACAACCTTGTTTTCTACGCGGTCAGCGAGAGTCACTCCGCAGATTTTGCATAGTGCCCTCATTTCCACCGCGTTTATTCTACTTTCATGCACACTCTGCCATACCCAGCTCTCGCTTCCATAAGTTAGCGTTGGGATCAGGACTGCATTGTGGATTGCTAACTGGGCTTTTCTGCTAATATTTTTTGCGCCCAGGAATCTGCCCAACGCTCCGTTTACGCTATTTCCTATCGCCACTCGTCTTTCTACATCCGCGGTGTACCTTCCATCTCTGCTAAAAGCGCATCCAAGATATACAATTTCATTCACCTGTTTCACCACTACATCATCAACCATTATCCTTGCATCTGTTCTGGATTCCTTCCGTTCAAACACCATAACTTTCGTTTTCTTTGCATTCAATTGCAAGCCTTTAATCATGCAATAATCTTTCATAATAGTGACTAGTGTTTGCAGGTCCGACGGCGATTCGGCTAGAAGCACGGCGTCATCTGCGTAAAGCAGGCAGCTCACAACTAGGTTACCCATTCGCATCCCTACATCCATCGATCTCACTCTCTGGAGACAACTGTCCAGGTACAGGATTTGTTCACTCCATCAGATATCACCCTCATTCTCCTTTCAATAATTTTCCCATACACTTTTGCTGCTAAACTGATGAAACTGATGGCCCTGTAACTGGCGCACTGCATACGTGATCCCTTACCTTTATACAAGAGCACAATGACAGCGCGCCTCCAGTCCATGGGAACCCTACCCGACCTCCAGCACAGATTGCTCAAGGTCAGGAAAGCGTCCCGGACACAAGTTCCACCGTGTTTGATCATTTCAGCAGACATCATATAAATTTCAGCTGCCTTACCATTTTTCATACTTCGTATCGACCATTCAATCTCTTCCATAGTAATGTCCTCGTCAGATGCTGGCGCAGCGGTGTCAGCCGTAGGCTCACTCGCGGCGCCCACATCCGGAACATACTCGTACATTTCCCCAAAATACTCACTCCACCTGCCCAATACATCGCTTGGGTTTGCAAGAATGTCACCAGTCTTAGACATAATTTTGTCCATACTGGATGTTGACGAAGAACCCCGAGACTTTTTAACTTCCCTCCAGAAGAGTTTGTTATTCGCCTCGAAGTTCTCCGTCAACCTCACTTCCTCATTCGCAACTAGTCTTTCACGCTTCTCTTTCACTAAGGCTTTGGTAACAGGTACCAGACCAGACTTATCCCATAATAAGCAAAAAAACAAAAAGTACCCAGCCTTTCTGGAGCACGATAAACACGATAGCCTCTGGAGAGGACACAAAGACGCAAGGACTGCACGAAATACTCACTCCATTCCCGTTTTATTAGAGAAAAACGTGACGTATGCTACCGTTAGCACCCCCATGGATGTACCACCTGTCAGGAAGGAACTTCCTTCTTCATAACACGCACTGCTCACGAATGTAACAAACTGCCTGCGACGGTGTTCCCAAATAGCTATAATGGTTTTTAAAAATACAGTGGATAGGTATTTAGCAGGCCAGGCCGCTTTACCACCAATGACCTAACTATTACTTACTATCAGGTGATGGTAAGATAGGATGGTGTCGTTTGTGAACGATATCGATCACCTACCGAGTTGATCCTACATGATGCCGGGATATGCACTCCGACGTGTATCACTTTTGAATTTTTTTACTTTCCTTTTCTAGTGAAATTGACTGAGTATAGCGTATGTCCAGTTTCGTCTGCCCTTTGGTATTAAATTCACAAACTTATAGTAGGTGCAGTTATACAATATACAATGTGATGAACACAGACTGGTGGTCTTTTATTATATGAATACGTATTGAGTTGTGCACATTAAGGGTGCTACGGTGGCAAAGAGGAGAGGGTGGGGGCCAAATCTCTTTGTACTTCACACGCACGTACAGACGGATTAACAGTTTTTTCTGTGTAGTGAGCTAACTAGACGGACACACGGCACCACACGCGGCACTCTCTCATAGCGCACGAGAGTGTCTCAACTCATTTCAATTCATTGATTTGTGTTTGTTCTCACTACGTAGCTGTTGTTGTGGACCCAGGTTCCTCCCGGAGACACGCACGCGGGAAATTATTTTTAAAGTATATTTTTTTTCTGTTTTTAACGACGGAAGAGCTTATGTCACATTGTATATAATTGGACTCCACAATATAAGATGCGCGAGATGTAAGAGAGTGGGTGTCGAGTACAGTCCGTAAGAGAGTGGGTGTTGAGTACAGTCAGTAAGGCCAGCGATGAAACACACGTGGACACTTATCGCAGGCTCTCGGTCGCGGGGAACACCGCCACTCGGCTGTTTCACTCACTATTTATTTTTATTGTTTTAAAACTAAAATATTGTATTTGTAATTTCCAATAGTAAGTACAAATCTGTATCGATACAAACACGCACGAACATTGTCCGTCCGGGGGGTGGGGGGTGCGTCCTCTGATTATGGAAAATAAATTTCGAGCCCTCCGTTAGCCGGCCGGGGCGCGCGGGGTGCACTGCACGGTGAATGGCGAGAGGGCGGTGAGGGGAGGAGGGGGAGCAAACACTTGCACCGCATCAACACAATCACAATGCTATGTGATCGGGAATCAAATCCAAACTTATCGCATCCGACTTGTATATTTTCTAAATATTCTTACTATGAGTATCATTGAACGTGACAAAATACTTAATAGGATTATACAGAGTCTACAGAATCAGTAAAGTATATAATTCTGTAAAAGATGAATACTCGGGTCACATACAGGACATGTTGAACTCTTTCTAGAATACTCTTGTCTCAATAGTCCGGTGGCTGAGGATGCTGGCTCCTGTTCATCAAGTTTTTGTAAATGTGTTTCTACATATGTTTTACTATGTAACAGACACAGGAGAGTCAAATACATAAATTGCGGTTTTCCAACACACTATTATTGGTAGCGCGTAACAAAAGGAACAATGGACATGCATCTGCATAAATGTCGTTGTTTTCGCAGCAGTGAAGTGGTAGAGACACTGTCGTGATACCGGGTGAGGTGAGGGCGCGGTCTCACCGTCCGCTGGTTACTGCTCCCACTATTGTCTATATATCGTTCGACTCGTTTACTTGATCTACTTTATTTATTTAACTAATAACTATCACACGACTTGGTCCCTGTTTTGTTATAACACGACTGAACTTAAAGATAGCTGGCAATGTGCATTTTGGAAGTCATTGATGTAAACACCATTAACCATTAAAAACTAACAAACTTCACAGTAAATCGAAAAGAGAGACGAAGCTAGATTATATGCTGGGACACTCTTACAAGAACCTTACCTTTTCAAGAAGTGGAGACACTGCCGAGTGCGTACCCATTTCGGAGAGCTTGAAAGGATAAAGTGTGAGAAATTAGAACATGAAAGTGTACGGAGTATGTATGTAGACCTAGTCAGTAAAAGACTCAATGAGACGAGTCTTTCTGACCTAGGTGTTGAAGAATGCTGGGAAAGAATGAAAGGAAGTATAGTGGATAGTGCAAAAGAAGTATGTGGTAGTGCAAAACAGGGCCATCAGTTTGCTCAGTTTAGCAGCAAACGTGTATGGGAAAATTATTGAAAGGAGAATGAGGGTGATATCTGATGGAGTGTTGTGGGAGGCTCAGGGTGGGTTTTAGAAGCGGACGAGGGTGCATGGATCAGATTTTTTCTCTCCGCAACATTGTGGAGAAACAACTGGCTGCTAACCGAATGGTTTTCTGCGGTTTTGTGGATCTGGAAAAAGCGTTTGATAGAGTGCTACGAAAGGATCTGTGGGGCATACTCCCGGGCTACGGGGTGAGCGAAGCACTGCTGCGCGCTGTACAGTCCACTTATGAGGGCTGCACAGCGTGTGTGCGTGTTGACGGCGGCTTGTCCCCCTAGTTTGACGTCAATATCGGCGTCAGACAGGGTTGCGTGCTGTCCGCACGACTGTTCATCCTGTACCTGGATAGTTGTCTCCAGAGAGTGAGATCGATGGATGTAGGGATACGAATGGGTGAAACGAAGAAGGTACATCGCGGATGTAGAAAGACGAGTGGCAATAGGAAATAGCGTGAATGGAGCGTTGGGCAGATTTCTGGGCGCAAAAAACATTAGCAGAAAAGCCCAGCTAGCAATCCACAATGCAGTCCTAATCCCAACGATAACTTATGGAAGCGAGAGCTGGGTATGGCAGAGTGTGCATGAAAGTAGAATAAACGCGGTAGAAATGAGGGCACTGCGCAAAATCTGCGTAGTGACTCTCGCTGACCGCGTAAAAAACAAGGTTGTAAGGAAGGAAGTTGGTTTGAAAGAGTGTCGATGTAAAAGTAAGAAAGGGCATGCTCCGATGGTTCGGACATGTAGAAAAAATGGTTGATGCAAGACTGACTAAGCAGATATACAATGCAAAAGCGGATGGATGTAGGAGTCGAGGACGGCCAAGAAACATTCCATGACCAAATAGAACATGTTCTGGAGGAAGGTGATGTTAGGAGCCTCAAAAACCGACGCGCGTACATGAAAAGAGTTATGAAAGTCAACGAAGCGAGTGAGGCGTGTAAGAATCGTGCCTTATGGCGCTCTGTTCTCTCTGCCTACCTCGCAAGGAATTTGGCGTGAAGTTATGTATGTGTAACGGATGACGTTACTACTGACTATATTGCTGGATGATGTTATATCGTGAGTGGTGCTTCTTCCATGATGGTGGTTGAGCGGCCGGTAAATGAAAGACGTAATAATGATCTTGTCATCTTTATTTGTGTCAGCGACAACTGACTGTCGCTGCACACCGACCACTACAGCATACTGTGCGTACCGTGGTTATATACTATTGATGGCACGTACATGTACGTGCCACGAGGTGTAGTATCCCTTACACCATTCCCCCCTTAGTTGAAAAAAAATCCTTAAAATTAATCACAAAAATAAAAAAAATCGTATAGTTACAATGTACAGTACACAGTATGTTTACATGTTCATGTTAATATACAAGATTAATGCAATAATATAATGCATAATTGGCAAAAACGTGATTTTACTATAAATGTTCGTCAATATATCGGTAATTGGAAAAAACTAGTTCTCAATGTCAATGTTAATATGATGCCTACATTGCAAAATAGTGACGACGTGATTTAACAACGATTAGTCGTCAACATGCTTTGCGTGACATTGTCACAGTCACTATAACATACACAATATCTTATGATTACGTGGTTTTGTAGCCGCGTTTAACTGTCTATATTCTCTACAATGACGTATTTCCCAATTTTTAGGTACAACGTGTAGATCTATCTATCATAGACTTCTTGACGGCCTACGTATCCCTAATTCCTGCATAGCAGCGAATTCTGTTTTAACACAAATAAATTGATCGGGCGGTAAACGTTTGGCGCGCGGAGATATCCGGCTCTGCTACATGTATACCGCCACACCTAGTTTTCCTGCAGCCTTCTTCCGGCTCAGGGTGGCACACATCTATAAGCATGTTTCTTACGTGACACTGACATACCTAATCTTGACTTTTGTAGAACAGTTCTGGAGTGTACGCGTGTGGCTGCGAGAGTTGGAACGTGAGCGGCGGTGGCTAAACCTTCTGTTGCGACCGGCCGCGTTGCGCTCGTTCCGTGTCTTCGTTACGGGAACTCGGCTTCCTTAATATTTTTTCTGTATTTGGCGCCTCTGTGATTCCTCGTCTCGTCTCGCATCTACAAAGTTTCTTACTTATTGTATCATATCGGTTCTTTTTCTTGGAATTTGGTCTCTCGTTGCTGTGCTTCTGTGGAGTGCGTACTTTTGACTTCGTCTTACTTTTTCTGCCTTTGTAAACCATACGCGAGGCTGGTCCGCCAAAAATTTCGGAATTTGCGAATCGAAGGAAATGCTGTCGCGTTATAGGCTTCAGATTTCGAGTCATTCTTCGATGGAACTTGCGTAGGCGACGGCATTGTACTGGAGCATGGAGTTTGTGGATTAATTTGTCACAAAAAAATAGTGCACTCACGGTGTAACAATTTCTTGGAAGTCGGATTTTCTTGAAGCGTCGGGGTTCACACGTCAGGGTTTCTTGATTGCGTGTTCGTCGGGGTTCCTTCATTGCGTGTTCGTCGGGGTCACCAATGTAACGGTAGGTTGTTACTGATGACTGTTCTTATGGTTGATGTCCTCGTGAGGCGGATGTTCTTCGGTGATGGTGTTCGTCATCGGAAGGTTGCGTGTTCAGATCACGTCGGGGGTCACCAGTGTAACGGATGACGTTACTGGTGATTATTCCACTGTTTATTTGTATCAGCGACAACTGACTGTCGCTGCACACCGACCACTACAGCATACTGTGCGTACCGTGGTTATATACTATTGATGGCACGTACATGTACGTGCCACGAGGTGTAGTATCCCTTATGTATGTATGTACACTCTTACAAAACTGTACACCCATTCCCAAACATACTTGTGTGATTAGTGCTGATGATGATACGGTTACACAAATTTATGCTTGCCGTTGGTATTCATCATCGTCATCATCATCAGCCTATTGCACTCCACTGCTGGACATAGGCCTCTCCCAATTTGCGCCACAACATCTGATTCTCTGCCTTCCGCATCCATTCTTTTCCAGCAGAAGTGGCAATGGGCTGGTCACATCTGTTGGAGGACCGATGGTAGATGGAGCAAGAAGGTCATAGAGTGAATACCGTGACTTGGTAAGCGTAGTGTAGGACGCCCACCAGCCCGATGGTCAGACGACCTAAGAAAGGCTGTTGGAAAAGACTGGATGCGTTGGTATTAAAATTGTGTCCTTACAAAACTTAATATTAGCATATTATATAAATTGACAAACAACTGTTAATAAGCCAATTTCTTTAAAGCGTTCTGTAAAGGAGACTTAAAATTATCAATTTCCGAACTGCGTCAGCAGCAGAGCTAAGTTCTCTCTTTAAAAATTTTATTTGTGTTCCTCACTGGTGTCACGTTGAGTGACAATGTCAATTTACATCATAATAAATTTAGGCTTCAAGGACACGGTTTCCGGGTCATAAATAAAAATACAACTGTAGGTAGTATACGAAAATTAATAAATAAAATTATATTCTTTAAAGTAGGTAGGTAATTATTTGATATGACAGACTGACCAGACATTTTAAAATTGGACGGGATGTTCGGCCATTTTCATTTGAAGCTATTACCAAGAAAGGAGCCAGAATAAACTAAACCTTCAACTAAACTTTTGATTTTATTGATCGGCTGCCCTCAACTCTACCTTTACCTCGACTTCATCTCTACTTTCATCTCTACTTTCACATCTACTTTCTTCCACTTTTCCTGTCAACAACTGACAGTGAAAGGCAGCCCGCCAACATCTGGGAGGAGACTTCAGTGGAGCACCGGGACACCCCTGCAGTGAGCCTTCGCGGGTCACTCGGCATCGGGTCGTACCTGCTCCCTTCTTAAAATTTGGTAGCCACAAATTGAGGAGCAACTCGTCGTTAAAATAATTAAAATTTTAATTGTCGAGTGAATTTTTATTTATGAACCCCCGACCGCGTTACATTGGCTCTCCGGCGGGGAATCGAAAAAAAAAAAAAATGTAACGCGGTCTTTCACCGGTCGATCTGGCCTATTCATGCAGCGAACTGCTTGGCTCTACCACAATGTATGTAGTATTTATGTATGTAATGTGTGTATGTATTATGTGTATGTATGTATTTATTTGTATGAAACTCGTCGATATATTTCAAACAAGGTGGTGTACTTATAATAAAATGGAACTCAACGTTAAAAAATGTAAATATGTTAAATTTTCAAGGAAACACTTAAATATAAGTTCACGGTATTATATTAGGCATCAACTAGTTCAAGAGCAAGGAACTATTCGCGATTTAGAGGTACTTTTCGACAGCAAGCTAACATTCATTCCCTACATCGATAATATTATTACAAGGGCATCAAGAATGTTGGGGTTTGTAATACGTAGTACAAAGGAATTCCGGAAAAGTCGCACAAAGATTTTATTGTTTAACAGCCTTGTTAGGAGCCTTTTAGAATATTGCAGCGTTGTATGGAGGCCCAATTACGCCGTACACAGTTTGCGCTCAGAAAGAGTCCAAAAGCGTTTTCTTTGGCATCTTGCTTTTGCACAAAATAAAACAAAAATGCTGGTTTCCTACAACTTACGACTGCAGTATTTCGGGGTACACGAATTGTCGCTAAGGAGAAACATAGCAGATGGTATATTTGCCCACATACTTCTTCAGAATAAAATTGACTGTCCAGAGTTACTAGGTCTCTTTAGATTTCGAGTCCCCACCAGATACCCCCGTCATCGTATAACACCACTGTGTCCGCCACTTAAAAGGACTGTACTGGGAGCAAATTCACCCATACTTAGGATGAGCAAAGTTCTGAATGAATGTAGTAACATAGTGGATATTAATTTTCACAGCAAAGGCAAAATTGTTACAGGCATAATACAACATTACAAAAATTTAGGTTGACAATAAAATGCATGTATTGTAATTTAATTATTTTCAATTAATTCTTATTTTTCCTATTTTTTTTTTGTTATGTACTGTGGATCTCATCAATGTTAAGACTGGAAATTATGATTGCATTTTTATTTATATTTATTCTTTTATTTAATATAGATAACATTCTTAGCTGACAATTATTATTGTTATGTATGATATTGTTTTAATTTTAATTTGGTTTTGATTCTCTGTCTGGTTTTTGATTTGTTTCAATTTTAAATTTTAATTCGATTATAATTGCATTTTACTGTGACATTTTAAATTATTTGATTTCATTTGGTTTCTGTTTAATTTAATTTTATATCTGTTTAATTTGATCTGAATTCTACTTAATATTTTTTTAATAATTGTTGTTTCTTTTAATTTCCCAATTTAATATTTTATAATAATCACATTTTTAATTGTCAATAATATTTTTCGTAATTTGCATGCGGTGTTAACCTATAATTAATTGTTACACTTGTGAATTTATTGTGTGCTTATAATTTTCAAATGTATTAGTATATATGTTACGGTAAATCTGATTAAATTAAAATTATTAATATTTTTATAAAATTATTAATAATAACCACATGTTTTGGTAAATGTGAATAAACGATCGAAATTTATTACTTTTAGTAGTAATTATTAATAATTCACGACACATATTGGTAAAAGTTATAAAATAAATCAAAACCCAATGTTTTTTGACCAGCAGGTATTTATTTATAATATTAAACACAGTCTTACAATTATATTAATTAGAGATCACACAAACAAGGTTAAAACTAACCTAAAGTTTTTTTTTACGCGAGGAAATGCTTTATGCACAGCCCCCGCCTGGGTACGGCAGGGGGTAGTGTGGAACTCCCAAAACAGTAAACTGCAATCTGATCCTAATGTTACCCACTTAAACCTCGCGGCGGCCTTCCTCCGGCGTTGGGGTGATCCAGGATTCGGATAAACCCCTCTGGTCCACCCCGCCGTCGATCACTGAGCTCGCCGCCGCCACCTTCGAGCGGGATCGGCTCTCTCCCGACCCCGCTCGACGGCCTTCTTCTGGAGCATCACAGCTTCGCAGAAGGAGACCACAGCCCCGCACTTCTCCTCGCCCGCCAGCATTGCCAGACCAGGCAGACCTCCAGCGTGTGCTGGGCCGAGTCCAGGTCGGATGCGCAGTGGTGGCATCTCGCCGTCTCTTCGCATTTTATTCGACCTGTAGGTTACAGTGCCCCATTTACGGAGCACCCAGGCCTCAAGGTGGGGCAGGACGGCCCCGAAAGCGCGCTGACTTGCACAGCCCTGGAGAACCAGCACGTTGCACCAGTCCCCCAGGACCCGCCGGAACGATTTCCGCCTCCGCACTTTGTGACTCCGCGCGTCCGTGTCCCCCCCTCCCCGGGCGAGATCGTACGCGGCTGCGTACATCTCGGCCAGGATGATAAAAGGTGGGGAACGCGCGAGGACCGTCGCCGCCTCGTAAGATATCGTACGGTAGCCCCGTACGACCCGGATGGCCATGATCCGCTCCAGGCTCCTTAGCAGAGCCCTGGAGCGGGAGGCCCCCGCGAGGTCTCTCGACCAGACAGGGGCCCCGTATAGGGCCATGGATCGTGCGACGCCGCCGTAGAGGCAGCGAACTCCTGCCACCCGTCGCGCTCGGGGGACCATCCGTACGAAGTGCTCCTCGAAGTTCCAGCGGCTGTCCAGGGTGAGGCCGAGGTACTTCGTGTACCGCCCCACCGGGACAGCCGTGTCACCCACCTGGATCCGCGAGGCTGGGGTTCCCTGCCTCTGGTGAGGCGGTGGAACCACAGCGCCTCACCAGAGGCGTGGAACTTCTTTCGGGCCGGGAGCGACGGCTCGCCCGAGCGCGTCCTCCGTTACCTCCAGCACGTCGGACCACGGAGTGTGGTCCGACTGGGACGGAGGAACCGAGGGACCGCCCTGGAAACCTTAACCTAACCTAAACCTAAACTAAACAACAAATAACGTGCGCGTGCTTTTAAAACAATAACAGCAAGCCAACTAACGCGTCGCCTACGCGGTTCCCTCGCGTGGCATCCCCCCGCACCTGTCGCACGTCGCACACAACGCCCCGCCCCGCAACCCTTGGCCACTTATTACATTTATCACTACTAGGGTTAAATTATTAATAAAAACCGATAAATGTGATTAATTTATCACTTTAACCTCGACTTTCGGTAATTATTAATAATAATAGATAATTATTAATAATCTTCAATTATTCACTCTTACCGTAACATTTACAATTGTTGGTTGACCAAATAAAATAAAATAAAAACAAGCAACTTTACACCGCTTATTAGTCTCCCTAGCTTGACATGTCCATCTGAAGGTTGGCTGGCCGAGATCGCTATATGCGATAAGACCGCCTGTTGTACTTGTCAAATATTTAGCTTGTACTATTCACTATAATGTACTATTTATATGTACAATAAAGTGTAT
The DNA here is from genome assembly GCA_905147225.2 of Euproctis similis. NCBI lineage: Eukaryota > Metazoa > Arthropoda > Insecta > Lepidoptera > Erebidae > Euproctis > Euproctis similis. The sequence goes on along the minus strand of LR990105.1, from coordinate 206,538 downwards.
TCTATTCTATTCTAGTCTCCGCAAATAACATAGCATAACATAACATCAGTGCCAGGATCCGAACCCGGACTTCAGGATCAGAAGCCGTGTGCTCGACCACTGAGCCACCGAGACTGTTTCAAATAATAATAAAAAATAAAAAAATATTATAAAAGTGTCAGCAAAGTCCCTCCCTGGTCTGTCTATTATAAGCACTCGCTATCGCTTGTGTTTTCGGACAAAATCCCATTTGAATGTGGTATCGTGAACAAAGATAGAGCTTTTACAGGATTATGCCGTATTGTTTCAGCCGCCGCGCTCCAAGTAGCGGGGAGCGGGGGGAAGGGGGGGGGGGTGTACTAATATTACCAGTACTGATATTAAACATATATTACCTATTATTTATATCATAGTACAAATGGAAATATTCTATTGTTCTTCAGGTGGAGTCGCGTATTCACATTCAGAAGTGGATGGAAGTCGAGAGACGTCGAACTCCATGTGTGAACTACTGTGTCAATGGCAGATAGGAAAACGTTTTTTTCACGATGATGATCGAAGTATAGAAAATCATGAGATGAGTTCTGCCCCTCATCAACATCCTCAAACACCCATGGTTCCAAGGTTCATATGCATGGATCAGCAGGGTCCATGCTTAGTTATGAGCTGCTCAAACTGAATCAACCAAACCTCTTCCGTTCTACCCTTCCCACCATGCGTTGCAGATGTCCTTGGGCGGAGTTGGTTGCTTACTATCAGATGACTCGCTAGCTCATTTGCCACCCTATCCCATAAAAAAGAAAGAGTAGTCGAAAAAAAAGTAGAAAAAGTTTAATAAAAGGTTAATGTTTGTATATAATATAATAATATAGTTTAATTAAAGCTTTTATTTCAAATAAGCCGAGAACCTTTTCAAGGTCCCAACGTGTTAATTCAAGAAATGTTATTTAAGTACAAATACATTCATGGCTGGTCCGTGGTTGAGGTTCGATCAACCAAACATCTCCATAAACTTACAATGTTATTAAGTTAGTTAATATAGGCAAGTAGACTTGTACATACATGCTAGTGGTAAGGTACTTAGAACAGGACATAGTTCTGAATCCGCACTGGGTAAATTAAAATTTGTTTACTAAACAAATTATAAATATTTGTAGATACAAAAAATGTACCACCTACTGGTTGCCATAGTTTACACCTCCATAATTGAATGAAATCAGTGTTTACTCAGAATGTTAAAATATCTCTTCTTAACGTAGTGTATTTTTCATTGAACTACTTGCACTACGTGGTCTCGTAGGTAACAAATAAAATGCAATTTAATATTTAAATCTTTTATTTTATCCAGTATACGAGTTTCCATAACACATGATGGCAACAAAGTTTCACGTAAAATACATTTAGTATTAAATTAAACAATATAATATTCTAAACAATTATAGCGCCACAGTTTGTATGGAACTAAGTCAGCGCATACAGTCTGCCTAAAGAAAACACTAACTGGACGAATTTGAGGAAATTATACAACACCGAATGATTGACGAGAGATTTTGTAATGCCTCATTGATATCAGGATTCTTAGAATTTTGAGAAACGAACCCAAGTTTGGCCTTAACTTCATTTTGCGACTGGTTTTAAGCAACCGTCGGTCCGAACTCCATGTCCGCAGACGAAGTCCTCGAAAAGAAAACTTACTTAGCCCATTAATTATCTTGCTCCAGGATATTCCATATTTTTCCAGAAGGCATTAGAGCAGCAGCTACAGGTGGTGACATTTTTACTCAGTATGGCCTGATGTAGTTATTATTTAAAATAAGTACTTAATAGTACGTAGTAATTTTAAAATATTTGAAAGCCAGTAGAAATGTTTCTTTAGTCAGACTTTGTATACATACAGTAGACAATATTGCATATATTGGCACGGGTATACGGAACACGCAACGGTGACCACAATGACATGGACGCCGATGTAGGAGTTAGTACGAGTAGTAGTAGTAGTAGAGTTGTAGGAGAAGGGGAGTGAAGGGAATGAGGGGAGTGAGGGGTGGGCCGTGAGGTGAGCCGCGCTGAAACAATCACGCTACAACCAATCAATCAACCCTTCCTAAAATACGCTCCATCCAATTTTCCTTATTGAACTGCTTCCTACGATATTGCATAGATTGTCGGGCATATTGAACTAATATCTTAATGGACACCCGGCAACACACAGCGCCTGTTGTTAGTCCACTTGAGAACTCTTTGTGTACTTTATAGAACTATCGCACAATATTTATCTCATTAGAGATACAACTGCATTTCTTTTGTCAGTTGGAACTAAAGTAGGAAACAGTCATGTTAATTGGTTGTTTTTGGTTTGTTGTAAATAGCACAAGTGCCGCGATGTCTTTCAGTCCAGCGGGGCCCAGAGAGGCGTGGGGCGGGGGTGGGAGACAAGAGGCAGCGGGACAGTCAAGGCTCTAGGAACACAATGTACTGCGCTGTCATCACTATATATCACCTAAACATAAACCGACCAAATAAATATTCTTCTGCTGTCAATGACTTACATGATCGCAACACAGAGTACAGTAACAACATACATGCTAGTTATCAAGTATTACAATCAAAGCAAATCTACCAAACGGAGTTGATTGATGGACATCGGTACCAAGCAGTCACATAGAGCGGTGTAGCGAGGGGAGGACACTTGAGACAGACAGATAGTGACACTACATCAGATCTCCTTAAATATCTATACAGAGCCGCTACGGACGGAACATTACGTTTTCCACCATATAACCAGGTACGTAAACGAAACAACGCTTGTTTTGTTCATAATATATATTTATATCCATTACATTTACCAAACTCATTGTCCAATTGACGATAAAACGCACAGAGACGATACAAAAATACATCTCGCTACAACTACAGTAGATAAAGTAACCACCAAAGTGAGACTTGAGATAACGCGCGACTTGTCCGCGACACGCCCGCGCCTCTCACCCTAATTACATGTATAACTGTTAATAATAACAATACACGGGACTGCACGCACGCACGCACGCGCGAATACATACCCGCACACAGAGACTCTAACATCGTTAAGAAAAAAGAACATCAATTAACACAATGTAAAGGAATCGCCATGCAATAGCCGACGTCGTGATAACATTCTGATAAAACTTTAATTTCACTTACAAACACTAGATTGTTGCAAAACGTGTGGTAGCAAATGTTAATATTAATTCATTCATACAAAACGTACGACCGCTCTAAACGGACGTCTAAAATTGACATCGAAACATTACACGATTCAGTTAAGCTATCATACACATTTATAATATACCTTTAAGAATTTGACATCTATATAAAATATAATCATATATTATATGTAATAGTTTCGTTGGCGAGTGATCACCGCCAGTGATCACCACTTGGGATCACCACCGGCGAACATCATCCGCCTTATAATATCTACCTATTGGTGTTCATTGCACTAATCGTTCACATACATTATAATTTACGAACGTAACATTCAATATCTATGATAATCAATATAAGAAAAATCTATTATAAAATATCAACAATTTGGCACATTTGATTCCTGTTTCTAAATTACGCGCAAGAAATTATGAGGACAAATCAAAGAGAGACGAGATATTCACGAATAGATATAGAAGAGATGAAGGTACAATATATATTACAAGAATATTGGGAAAAGAATAAGATAAGGTGGAGTGTGGGTAGAGACAGAGATCAAGCGGAGACACGTTCGCTACAAACAATAACAACACTGAGAGGTGGACTGACTGCACTGTGTGGTGACCACACTAGACAGTTTTATTTATAATGGAATTATACAATGTTACACTTATTAAGTAACACTTGACGTAGAATTGACTAATTGAGCAAATGCAAGTACTAGTTGTATAAGCAAAACAAACAACCGGGAATGACGCGTGAAGATTCCAGATTACAACCCGAGTTTGAATCCTATCATTTTGATCTGGTGGTGATTTGATGAAAGTAAAAGTCCTGAAACTTGTTCAAACGCGGTATATAGTATAGGACAGTATGCGAACGTGTTGAATTACACTTGTAGGTACGAATACTTATCACGAGAATATAGACACATGCTACGTAACAAAATATACTTACATACAAATAACTACGAAGACTAGAGTAAGGGATAGATAGGTAGGAGACGAGACGAGACGAGACCGAGGATGGGCACCGAACGATCAGCAGTGCTGTCGCGCAGACGAGTTAGGATCGGTGCGACCGGAGTATACACGTTCATCATCTCATTCTTGATCTCGGATCGGTCACACCGTGATAGAACTAGGTTAAAATAATATACTAGTCCGGGTGGATCGTCCGAACCGCAGATAGCACTTTTCATTACAATTTGTAGACCGAGTTAAGGTGCGGCCGTCAATGATAGGAGACGGCACATGAGGATGATGAGCGGCGTCACGATGCGGGCGAGCGTGTGCACGTGCGCGTGCGCCGCGTTGTGCTGTGCGCGCACGGTGTGCCGGGCGGGCGCGGGGGAGGCGGGCGGCGCGGGGGGCGCGGGCGGCGTGCGCGGGGGGAACACCGCCACCGCGCCACCCGCCGGTGACACCGCCACGCACCACACCTGCACACACAGACGTCGTGAAGCAGCAGTCAAGGACCCGCTACAACAGGTCGCATGAATGCGCGCCTACCTCGTCCGGCTCGACGAGATGCAGCACGGCGCGCCAGCAGTGCTGCGCCAGCGCGGGCGCCAGCGTGGCGGGCGCCAGCACGCGCGCGCCGCGCACCCACAGCACGCGCACGCCGCGGCCGCACGCGCCGCACTCCAGCCGCCAGCCGCCGCGCCACGCCACGGCGCCCAGCGCGGTCGCGGTGGCGCCACCTGCGCACAGCGCCCTCCTTCACTGTCGTCGTCCGTACCGCCACATCACTATCTACACAGACCTCGAGGTCTCCAGTCGAGGGTGCAGTGAGTGCGCCTCGAGTGGGAACCGACGATTGGTTTGCTGAAGGTGACGACATCTCCTATACTTGCCTAGATAGCGAGTAATACGGCTCTCGCTAGTGGTTGTGCCGGTCCACTTTGCTGGGCTTCGAGCGATGAGTAGCCGCATGCATCGTGAGGTGAACGCGCTTTGGGACCGGACGATGGGGAGTGGTGGAATTCACGACGCAGCTATCCTTAAGGGCACCATCGAGAGCTATAAGCTTGAGGTCGCGGCAAGACCTATCGCTGGCGGCCCCCATACTCTGACTTCGTTTAGGGTATAGTCCTACCTATAGTGACCGGCCACAAAAACTTGCAGGTTGGTGGGTCGGTCGTTCACAAACAAACGATGTAGGCAAAGGACCTGTAGCCACTCCGACACTCACCTGTCACCTTGAGCGTGACTCTCTTCAGCTCGCGGAGCCGCGCGAGGTCCGGCGCGCGCGCTCCCACGCACCGGTACTCGCCGCCTTCTTGATAGAGTGCGTCCTTTATCCCTACCCGAAGTTCAATCGTACAATATTGCATCGCAATCCTATATTGTGTTACTATAATTTAATTTACTCTAAGTTTATATTCATTAATATTCTACTTCAAGTTCTCCATTTCGGCTAGTTACTTTATAATTAGAACTTTAATAATAATAAATAATCTATAATATTTACCTAACTAATACCTTGGAGCTCGACTCACCTAAGACTCCGTGAGCGTGATGTGATCCTGCCGGCGCCCAGGACTCGCTCGAGTTGCCCACAACGCGGCGCCACCAGCACCCGACACTGCCTGTTAATGAAGGAAACTTATAAAATTAACTATACATAACAATTACCCCAATGCAATGCAATGATTTTTTTATTGTAATTCGATGTAGACTGGGTAATAGGAATAGCTATTACCTTTAGGACAGTGCAGTTGGACGTTGCCTCCAAGAGGCACCTCGACTTTCTGATGATCAGGCTCGTCAGGTTCAGGCTCTGGTTCTGTTGCTGTTTCTGTATTTTCCTCAGGAGCAGCTACATGACATATGTGTTATGATTAAAGTCCTTATTTACGTAGAACCACGGTCTTTCAAAATATCGACAAACAGTGGCTCATTCCGCATTTCGTTCAGTGAGAGAGGTTTGCGGAGCCCCCCTCCCTTTCCCATCCTACTCCCTTTTGCATTTCGCTTTTAATATACAGTTATAGCTATATACATGTGCTTGTTGTAGTGGTGGCAGAGTGTACACATACGTATGACATTGAGGTAGTATCCGATGGAGGAGTACTCGGTGTCGAGCCAAGTGGCCCTGCAGCGGTACCAGCCGGCGTGCGAGCCGCGCAGCGCTTCCCAGCGCAGCGTGGCCGAGCCGCGAGCCGCCTCGTCGCCTGCCTCCAGCGGCGGCGGGGAGCTGTCCACACATACTAAAGTCTACCTACTGATCAGGCACTCACAATCTATCGAGTCTATATTTAGAGACCCAACGCCTTCCCTATCTCATTTAAAGGCTGCAACGCAACAGTAATACTATCTGTGTTTCAGATGACCATGGGCGGTAGTTGCTTACCATCAGCTAACTCACCTGCTCATTTGCCCTTCTATCCTATAAAAAAGTTAACATGGCAAGGTGTAACTGATGTTGCATTATGTATATTGCAATCAATTCATGTGAGCACTGTTAATATTGATATTGATTATCGCACGTCAAAGTATGATATGTAGTGCAAGTGGTGTTATAATATATTATCATATAAGGGCGAGTCAACTGAAAGTAAGAAAAGTGTAGTGACAACAACACAACACAACCGAGCACCACACTTTGCACCCTCTCAACGTCACGTACACACACGAGCGCCAGACAGTGTGTGTACCACCACAACACACCACCCGTGTCAACTATGTCATGAGCCAGTGGTCCATATCGATCTCATGTATAGCGAATGTTCTCGCGGGACTCGGGCCACGGGACTCGGGACATATGTTACGAATAAATATTTACCGCAGTTATAATATTTGTTAGCGACATCAACAACAATGACAAGTGTCAACTACTAGCTCGCAGCTTTTAATGTAAGAACACAACACTTAGGTCTGTGTTGCAACCGTTTTGATCAAGACAAACCTCGGGCGTCCTCCCTGCCTCCCTGCTGCCGGTACCTGTTCTCACACAATACAAGCAGAGTGTCGCGGGACCTGCTCACGGTAACCTTCCATACTCTCATAAGTACTAATAATTTATTTATTTATTTATTTCTGGTGAACCAACAGCCTAAGATACAATAGTTCACAAGTTATGCTACACAGAGCCAATTAAAGGTTCAAACGAATAAAAACATAAAAAAAATAAGAAAATGTGAGCTTAACAATAGCAGTAACACAAGTGACAGTAAAGTAAAATAAATAATAGTTTAAAAAAACTAAAAAACACGCTTTTTATAGAAAACCGAACTAAAAAATAGAAAATAAATTTTAATGAATTTAAATTAAGAAAATAGTGTTAAAAATTTCAATGAATATAAATTAAAAAAAGCGTGGGGTGCATGGTGTCAATAGTTATAAATATTTTATTGACAGATATGAGTAGAGTGATTATCATTTCGATAATATCTTAAAAAGCACCCCACGCTTTTTTTAATTTGGTGTTGCTAATAGACAAATTGGCTGTTCAATAACAGCCAATTTGTCTACAACTTGCCAAAACATTCAAAGTCTTGTATTGCTCTTACGCAAGGAGTATTTTAGAATATGCATCTCAAGTTCGGAACCCCGTTACAGCAAGTATATCGACCGTATTGACCGTATACTTGTGCTACCGATTAGGAGTCCAGTATAGATCGGATGACTATCTTCTACTCTGTAAGCGATTTCACTTCTTTCCTTTATCCTCTCGACGTGGAAAAGCCGATATCTCGTTCCTACTTAAGATTGCCTCTAATAGTATTAACAGTCCTGAACTTATTGGCAAATTAAAACTAAATGTTCCCGAGAATCGCTTACGATTTAATTTGTCTATTAGCAAATTATGATCAATTCTATCAAAGGCTTTGCTATAATCAGTGTACACAACATCCACCTGACTTCCGGCATCCATTGACTCCGTTAAAAAATCATTGAACAAGACTAGGTCGGACCTTAAAAAACCATGCTGTGAAAAGTGGATGGAAGTCCGTATAGCGCCATGAAGTTGATTATATACTATTTTTTCAAAAACTTTAGCAATTATACATAGTTTGGAAATTGGTCTGTAATTATAAACTTGTGTTTTATCTCATTTTTTATGTACAGGCGTTATAAACGCTGATTTCCACATCTTGGGAAAATTGCTAAATTTAAGTCACTGTTTAAATAGTATACATATAAATGGATTTGGCCGTGCTAATTAAAAATATTGGGCTTACATGATCAGCACCTGCCCCTTTAGAAGGATCAAGATTGGTCAGAAGTTTGGTTATTTCTTCAAGATCAATATCAATATGATTTATATCGAAGGGTTGTTCCGAGTTCAGTATATTAAAATTCGATATATCAGTGCTTCTCTGTGACAGGAAAGTGGAAGAGAAATAGAGAAAAAATTACAAATATCTTGACCAGTGTTTGCTGTAAAATCACCCAAAGCTACAGTGCTGGGGATGCTGCCTGATTTAAACCTTGAGCTTATGTAAGACCAAAAACATTTAGGATTCATTTCAATTGAGTTTTCAATTAAGTTAGTATACTGATCATAGCAAAGTTTTTCCACCTTTCGAGATCTTTCCCGTAATAATTTGTAGGTAAATAAATCAGACGTATTGCCATATATTTTATAATTACGTAAACATTTGAATTTCTCTCTGACGATCTTTATGAGAGCCGTCGAGTACCATCTTAGATATGACATATTGGTCACACGCTTTGAAGGTATATGTTTGTTTCTTAGATTTTCAATCACTGAATAAAAATGTGAGACTGCATCATCAAGCGACATGGAAGTGAGAATACTATGCCAATCGATGTCTGATATAGCAGTATTAATGGCAGTATAATCACCTTTATTGTATAGATATTTTACAACTGTTAAGGGCTTCAAAGGGACTATTTTAAGAAATTCTACGTTAATTGACAGGGCTTTATGATGTGGGTCAAGGGGAACAAAAGGACAGTCACACTCCGAACACACAGCAACGATATCATTAGATAGAACTAGGTCTAAGATTCTGTTAAAATGATTACGAATACCATTGAACTGCCGCAGGTCACATAAATTCAATTCGTCCACTCGAAAGTGTTCCTCAGTCGAATTTGCATTAATTGGTGAGTAATATGAGTCTGTACCCGGTATCCAATTAATTCCTCTCAAATTAAAGTCGCCAATGATGAGAAATTTGTCAGATGAATTTTGTACAACGATGTCAGTAAGATTCGTTAAGAAGTTACGTAGTTGTTGGGCGAATGAAAATCCCATGTTCTGACAACATAAATAAACAACACATAAATGTAGCCTTGTAATATTGTTGTTGTTCTTGAGATATATAGTAAGCCACAGATCCTCAGCCGAAGACTTTCAGGTATTCGGTTGAAGGGTAGAAATATCACAGACACATATATAATTTAAACCTATTATTGTATAATAGTACATATTATTTGAAAGACAAAATATCACTTTTTGATATTAATAGTTTTGAGACCTGCTTTAGGTTGACAATGGATACTATGTATCTGTCACATACTGACAAGAAAAAAATTGCTAGATTACTTGCATATAATATACAAAGTGACTGGGGTACTAGTAAAGTATCTCAAACAATTAGTTGTAAGGATTTTGACACTTCTATTTTTTTAAATTAATAGAAGAGACAAAGGATAAACCTAAATCATTGCTCACAATTGTACATCAAAATATGCAAGGTTTATCTGGCAAAGAACTTGAGCTTGACCTTTTTTGTGAAAAGCACAATGTTCAAGTATTATGTTTGACTGAACATTGGCTTAAAACTTGTGAACTTGCTTCCAATAATGCTTGCTACTCTGTTGGCAGTGTTTTCTGTAGAAAAAAGCCAATCATGGTGGTGCCATAGCCAAAGTCAAAATAACTTTATTTTTATAGGTTTTCACAGACACTTAAAAATAGTCAACAAGTACAGATAACATATTATTTAAAATTAAATACAAACACGAGCGCTTGTGGAAAGTGCCTCCGTGGAACAAAAAAAGACACGGACGCAATCGCCACGAGCGGCCCGATTCCGAGTGTAGGGGCTATCATGAGAAGAATCGGGCAAGAAACTCAAGTGCGAAATACTCTTTTGAAACCATTTGAAATAAATAACAATATTATCAGTATTAGAACAAATCAGTAGGTGAATAAAAGGTGTAGCAAACAGAATACTCGACAATCACAATTAAGATCCAACCAAATCAAAATCAACGTCCTACTATCAGAAATTATTACAGAACGCCTCCACTCCGAAAAAAGTGAACAAATTCCAATACACAAACTACAAAATCCGCGTTGAGAAAGCAATTTGACGGTCCCACTCCGACTTGTCAGTCGTGAAGTCGTTGATGGTGTAGTATGCACCACCAATGAGACGACCCTTCACAGCCATGATCTCCATGATCTTTGTGTCAAATAATATTAAATTTAAAAATAGGAGAGATATTACAAATCTTTCCATTGAACGCACTGTTGAACTGTCCTGTGTTGAGTTTGAGCAATTTATTGTTCTGTGTGTTCATAGGCCGCCATCGGGTGATGTTAATTTATTTGAATCCACCATGGATGATGTGTTGCAAAATCCTATTGGAAGTGGTAGGAATGTAATTGTATGTGGTGATTTTAATATTAATCTGTTACAAGATTCAAGTAACAATACTAGGCTTGTTAGTTTATTTACTCATTTGGACTATATTACCTGTTCTCAGAATCCACAAGAATAACATCTCACTCTGCTACCTGCTTGGACGATATTATTTGTAATTGTTATTTTGTCCAAGGTCATAAGCCACTTGCCATCGGACCATTGCGGTCAGAAGGCAGTTTTTATGATGCACAGGCCTAAATTAGTTAGTAAAGTTACTTGTAGACCTATAACCCAGAAAGGTATCACACAATTTCGTAATGCTATAGCGGCTAGGGTTACTGCGCCGGACATGACGAGTGATCCAGATGAACGTTATCACTCACTCTTAAAAACCATAGACTCACAACATAAAACTATTTTTAAAGTTAAAATTTTCAGAAAAAATATAAATTTAACGTTTTGCGATTGGGCTACCAACGGCATCTATAAAAGTAGACATAAATTGTACGATTTGTATAGCTTAAAGAAATGGAATTTTGATTCAGATTTTTTCATATATGTTATAAATATGAGAGTGATTTGATAACGAAGTCAATAAAAGATAATAAACAGTTGTGGAAAAGTATAAAACAAATTACCGATTCTAACAAACGACGAGATAACAACAGTGAATTAGAGAGTTAAAGAGTAATCCTATCGAGTCCGTAGACTATGTCGCTAACTAACAGCTATTTCGCTAATATAGGAAAGCAGCTAGCTCATAATATACAAGCCAGCCCAGAGGCTATTCCAACTTCTAACAAAATTCTAGAAACGCCCCAACTTAACTCATTTGTTCTACTGGAAACGGACACAGGTGAAGTTGAATCCACCTTAATGAGTTTAAAATCAGGGAGTGCCCCTGGTTTGGACAAAGTATCTATTGGCTTCCTAAAATCCGCAAAGAATGAGCTCGTTCCCATCATAACGCATCTCGTTAATCTTTGTTTTCAACAAGGTGTATTCCCATTTCAACTAAAAGAAATCAATTATTACCCCGGTATTTAAGAGTGGATCTAGAGATGATGTAGGTAACTACAGACCTATAGCTGTACTTCCTGCTATTTCGAAAATATTGGAGAAGCTTCTTAACGTAAGGCTAATAGGTTATCTGAATAGGTATCAACTTCTTTCCCCCTCACAATTTGGCCTTAGACGAGGAAAATCTACTGAATACGCAGTTGTGGCACTGACTCGGATGATAACGTAACGGGTGGACCGTGGACAAAAATGCCTTTCGGTGTTCCTGGACCTGAAAAAAGCTTTCGTCACTGTGTCTGTTTCTATTCTTGTAGATAAACTTGAGAGAATCGGCATCAGAGACACTGCTGTCTTAATGTTTAAAAGCTACCTGTCAGGAAGGACACAAAGCGTAAGAATTGATGGTGTTACTAGTGGTGATGTGGAAATGTCATACGGAGTACCGCAGGGCAGTGTGCTGGGACCAACCTTGTTCCTTATATATATCAACGATCTCTGTAACATGACCATTAGTAACGCCCACATAGTCTCCTATGCCGATGACACGGCAGTATTGTTCACTGGTCACTGCTAGCATAGCGTGAAAAAATACGCAGAGAGGGGAATGCGCTTGGTTGCTTAGTGACAACTTATTAACACTTAATACTGCTAAAACTAATTTCGTACGCTATAGAATTCAAAACATTTTGCAACCAAGTGCAGAACTCAAACTAACAATCCATTCATGCATGCCAGTTGTGAATGTCCTCAAATTGGAAAATTAGAATAAACCAAAACCGAATCATCGCCTGCACAAGGTACACAAGTCTTTTTGGGAATGGGTGTACAGTTTTGTAATAGGATACCTGCGCATATTCTGGATGTATGATCGCTTTAGGCGGGCTGTGAAGGGTCGTGGTGCATACTACACCATCAACGACTTCATGACTGACAAGTCGGAGTGGGACCGTCAAATTGCTTGCTCAACGCGGATTTTGTAGTTTATGTATTGGAATTTGTTCACTTTTTCGGAGTGGAGGCGTTCTGTAATAATTTCTGATAGCTTTTTAATTTTAAATTTGCCTTGATATTGTGTTCAATATGTGATACTTAAATTTTATTATTCGCCACAATTGTTGCACAACGTTACCACTCTAATTAAAAGATGTCGCGTCAGTTGTGCTCGACTACTGTGATCGCATAGAATTTCTTAGTTAACATGTAGGACGTTGATTTTGATTTGGTTGGATCTTAATTGTGATTGTCGAGTATTCTGTTTGCTACACCTTTTATTCACCAACCTACTGATTTGTGTTCAGTAGTTATAATAATATTGTTATTTATTTCAAATGGTTTGAAAAGAGTATTTGGCACATGAGTTTCTTGCCCGATTCTTGCTAGGAATCGGGCCGCTCGTGGCGATTGCGTCCGCGTCTTTTTTTGTTCACGGAGCCACTTTCCACAAGCGCTCGTGTTTGTATTTAACCCATATCTTCCTAGTGCCCCATTTAAGGTGCGCTTATATTTTACGTGACAAGCCTATATTTTAACAAGTGAAGGTAGATGTTATAATTTTGTCTTAAACTAGACGCCTTTGCAGTTAATCTAATGGTAGTTGGCATTGATTCTCTTCATTCTTTACATGTTTATAAATCTTCGAGTTTTGTGAATTTCAACCAACAGGAGTTCCCGCAAAAAGTAAGTAATAACTTTTATATTTTATTTTTTACAATTATAGTGAACTAATGTTTTTAGTAGGGTATTTGTTACGCTATTAGGTAATAATAAGAACATGATTATATTTTGTTTTTATAAATGACTTTTACAAGGTTGTATTGGACGCCCCATTTGAGGTGCGTTGGGAAGAGGAGGCACCATGGTAGTTTGTTTGTTGTATTGTTGTATTTTTTTTATTTGATCGTAGTTTTTTATGTATTTAGTTAATTTTTGTTTTTTTTTATTACAGTTTGAACGTTCATGAAATTATATCGGCCTCGGAAGACGATAACCTTACAATTTCTGCTGACATTTTTATCACGCCACCTGAAAATGACGATTTGAGTGATGAAGATAGTGTTAGCGAGGATGCAGTAGACACTAGTAATCTTGGGCGTCGTCAATTGTTAGCTGGAGCTGAGGTTCGACGTACGGTTTCATCATTAGAAGGAATTCTGGAAAATGTGGAGGGTATTGATCAAGAAGAAGAGGAGGAGCAGCCAACCACATCTCAAGCCATTGAACAACCTGCTAAAAAGCTAAGACTATGGTTATGAGGAAGTGGAGGCATACATATATCAGCAAAACCTGAAAAAGAAACCACTACACCCGAGTTTGTTTTAGATAAAGAGGTTTTTAGATAAAAATTTTATTGATGGTCATCAAAAAACATCTGGTATTGGCAAATGATGATGTTCCCGATAAACGTGTGTGCAAATAACGTATACCAGTTGTACCGACTATCACCAGCAGGTCAAGCTAAATATTCTCGCGGTTTTTTTATCATTTACAAGATACATAGTACAAACTTATTTGATTCTTGGCAAAGCATCGTCATCTCTCCCAAAACGGATTGGAAATAAGGCACCTATGCCAAAGAAAAATCTGCCTGATTCGATAAGATTAGATGGAAAGGATCACTACATAATCAAAAACGAAACCCAAATTCGATGTCATCAATGCCACAAGAACACTAAGTTTGCAGCAAATGTGGGGTGGGGCTACATCAACATTGCTCTCAATCTTTCCATACAGAAAAAATATTTTTTTCTGTTATTATTAGCATTTCTTTTTCGTTGTTAATGGGTTTTTTTTATTTTTGCCTATTTTCTTTTCATTTTTTAAATAATAGAGATCCAACATAACATCGTATGTATTATTTCTCTAAACATAATGCATAGGCATATTTTCCCAACGCCCCATTTAAGGTGCGGTCCTGAAATTCAGCTTCTATAACACTTAAAAAAATTAAATGCTCATTTTTATGTAATATTAGAGCTTCTTTTTAGATATACATAATGAAAACTATTTTTTTCTCAAAATTTAGTGCCTTGGGAAAATATGGGTTAATTTTAAATAATATGTTATCTGTACTTGTTGACTATTTTTAAGTGTCTGTGAAGATATGTACGACGATATGTGTGTCCAAGATATTATTAAGACATATAAAAATAAAGTTATTTTGACTTTTAACTTTGTTTTGACTTTTTATCCCGTCTCACAGCTATCAAAACCCCTCCCCCTCGAGATTGACCAGTAGCTAAATAATCGCAATCTCGACGGCACACAATATATCGCTCATCGAAAAGTTCACTACTTGACATACTCTCAGTCAACCAAGTTTCCGTCAAAATAATAAAAAAGACAAATATAGTCTCTCCGAGTGCCACACGTCTTTTTTTTTCCTTTGTTTTAATGCGACGCAGCGATATCGCGAGACGACAAAATGGCCGCTGGCATATCCGCACAGTGTGTCAAAATGGCGGCCAACAGCTGAGGGGAACGAGTACAGATATTCACTGTTGTACATAGATGATAAATACCTATATACTTTCTCACAAACAGCTGATTACGCTAGTTTTCCAATAGAACCAATGCCACCTAAAGGCGGGTTGCTGAACTAAAGAGACAAGCAAGCGTGATATTTCAAAAAGTCATTAAAAGTTTTGGTATTTATCGATAGATGGAAAAACTAAAAAGTATCACCGCTGTGCCGGTCCGATTGGGGGTGCTAGGTTTTTTTCGTTACGGAATTTCTGGATTCGGTCCCCACGCTCAAGGCCCGCGATAGAAGCTATGCAATAGCTTAATATCGTAACAGTTATTCAGACAGATGTTACGATAATAAGTTACAGTTTTGGAACGAAGCCCCCGCACGTTTGGGTAATATATGTTCAATTTGTTGTGTTGTTTATCCATTTGTATATGTAAGACAGAGAGAAATATATGACAGGTTAAAAATTTCTTTGTTTAGAATGAGCAGTATAATTATGTAAGAATAGCAATAAATACAGCAAGCATATAGACGGTATGAAAAAAAAACGTGTGGAGTCCCTCCGCGCGTTGGAAGTGTAACTTCCTGTTGTAGAAAAGAAAATAATAAATTAAAAGCAAAAACCCTTTTTAAAGAAGCTTTTATTTAAGCGCTCGAAGAATAAGAAAATATTATTTCCTTAAAAACTTCAAGTATCAACTTAGAGCCTCAGTATGTACAATTTATATAATAATAAAAGCTTGTCGCGAGGTTTGACTCCCTATCAGTAGGTAATTAAATTGCAATATATAATATAGTAAAGTTATTAGATTATTTTACATGAGTGTTTTGCCCATTTCTTCTGATGACAACCTTACACTTAGAATAGTCCGTGCGTTTTTCTTACAAGGAGGCAATTTTCTCAAGCGCTCGTGTTTTAATATGGTACCAACAAAAATCCGAGAAATCATTGGTGTGAGCCCGGAATCCATCCCAAGACTCCAGAATCGGAGAACTCGACTACTTAACTGGACCACCGAGACTATTAATACTTATTACTAATATATTATAGGTACTATTAAAAATGGGACTGATTATGAGAAATGGTAACTGAGTTCCTATCTAATATTTTATTTAAATTTGTGTATAAGAACGCAACATACTGATGAAGATTATTTGAACCGAGGATCATAAACAGATTATTATATAAATGTTTTTTTAAGGTTACTTAACCATGATTATAAATGAGTATTTTGTCTTGATTTTAGTTTATTATATTACTAGCTGTGCCCGCGACTTCGTACGCGTGGAATTTGTGATCAGATAGCTATATTTTTACATAGACAGTTGAGAAGTAATTACCTCTAAAATGAAATTGTAACTGGTAGGATAAGTACAGATTGCGGTAGCAATGGTTGTTGCCCGCATTGTTTATTTTCATTTTAACAGGAATTTTTGTAGTATAGCTGTAGCCCGCGACGTCATCTGCCTGAACGCTATACAGCACCAAAAATACCTACGATTATACCTTTTAAAATAACATTTATTTACCCGTTACTTCTTTACATTTCATAAATACAGAAAGTACAGTAACAGAGGGAGACTGTCTTTTGTAAAATTGTTGAACTTCAAAAGTGCTGATTTTCAGTCTGCTTTGAATAAATGACTTTATGGTGATTCTGCTGAATTAAGTAATAAGTTGCGACTGAAGCAAATGTAGAAAATAATGAATAAGAAAATATAAATATAGAAAAGGATAAAAATATATACTTATAAAACTTCTCTATAAACAACATTGCTGGTTTGGCTCTCCGCAGCCAAAATGTAAAGAGAGTCAGGACTGGTGACGCGGGAGCAAGCGACGTACAGCTGCCCGTGTGAGAAGCAGCTCGTCCTGAGGTCGACACCCGCTGCTCTCAGTGTCTGCCCCTGCGACTTATTGATGGTCATCGCGAAGCAAACACTCACGGGGAACTGTACGCGCTTGAACTGGAACGGGAAGTTATGAGGTATGAGGGGAATGCGTGGTACAAATACTGCCTCGCCTACGCCACAACCCGTAAGAATTTCCGCCTCAATGCTGTGTCTGTGGAGCGAGATGACTTTAAGGCGGGTCCCGTTACACAACTTCGGAGGAGATAGGTTCCGAAGAAGCATAATCGGGACACCGACTTTCAGCTTGATAGTATGCGCTGGAAGTCCACTTGCTGACAGAGAGTTCAGAAATTCCACGGGATAATGTGTGGCATCATCTTGCTCGATGACAGTGTTTATAGAGGTGTAAACCACTTCATTCCCCTCAATTTTCGAGAGAATGCATTCGTTGATTGCTTCAGCCTGACCATTTTTGGGCGTCAAAATTGCCCGCTCACATACCCAAGAATTCTGCTGGTGCGGTATATGACTGATGTCCCCGTACACACAGCGAATGAGTTCTTCTAAGCTGGATACGACTCTACCGAGAGACTCTGGAAGCACCACCTGCCCACCTCTCTCCTCTGGTAGAGTGCCTTCGCCAAGACTTAGAAGAACATCGGAGAATTCTTGAGCACGTGCATTGCCGCCGAGCCGAGCTCTCATATTAATGGTCAAGCGCAGCGTACGAACTCGTGACCACAGCGAAGATCGTTTCAACGAAGCATTCACCTCGTCAGCCCTCGATCCCCGCGTCACCACGGGAAGCGTTTGTCGGAAATCGCCACTGAATAGAACTGTGACACCACCCATCAAGTGTTCGTTCCTGCGGATGTCCTGCAGGGTTCTGTCCACGGCCTCAACTGCTTTTCTATTGGCCATCGTACTCTCATCCCATACGATCAGAGAGCAATCCTTCAGCACGTGTCCCTTATCACTATTGCGTGACACACCACAAACAGGCGTTTCGGTGCTCTCTAAATCGATGGGAATTTTAAACATGGCATGTGCTGTCTTGCCACCCGGAAGCAGTGTGGCAGCGATTCCCGACGACGCTACAGCAATGGCAATTTTGCCTTGCCTCCTGACCTCTGCAAGTATGCCAGTGGTAACAAATGTTTTTCCTGTTCCACCAGGAGCATCCAAGAAAAACATTTTACCCTGGTTTTGCCCAACGCTTTTAAGAACAGTGTCATAAATTTGTTTTTGCTCTGAAGAGAACAAAGCGACATGGTGATTTCGTATGGTGGTCATTTCGCTCGGATCGTAAATTGTCTCAGCGTTATACTCTCGATTTCCACGGTCTTGATGCGGTGATGATTGGGGAGCTGGTAACCCATATTCGACCAATGGATTGCCGCCGATGGAAATGACCACGTCTTGAAGTGAACTAAGACAGGTGTTCAGCACGCGTTCATCAGTTACTTCGACTTCGTCTCCAGTAGCACGCCTCAAAGCTCGTAGAAAATCTTCAGATAGATGATGTCGATATTTTTCCCACAAAGCTACCGGGTTCGTGACTCCACAAAACACCAAGATGACGGCAAACAGATGACGCATACGGCTGGGGCTGTTACTGACGCTCGCCTCCGCGAGGGTGTCATCCCAGTTTTGGTCACCGTCGAGAAGGTGACGTGCTACACAGGCTGCGCGGTAAGTGGGATACTCCACGCCATCAAATGTTCTCAGAAAGGCAAAAGACGTTGGGCCTCGGATCGTGTGAAGTAATAACCGCAGAAAATAGCATTCGCCATTATTCGGGTGCACGGTATAAACTCTACCCAATACGGTGTCCTTGAAAATTCCCGGAAAACCTTCGACAGCACCTCCTCTTCGACGTCGGTTAAATATTCCCCTTTGCTTGTCGTACGTGTAATATGAAGGCACCTCGTCATACGTAAGGAACCTCGCAAACTGGTCGATTTCGCAGAGCCTGAAAAATGCCAAGAGAGTTGTTTGGCGCGGATTTTCTAAGCGCTCAGCAACGTTGTTGGGATCAAAATATATGCGCTGACCGTTTTCTAGGTGGACGTCTAAATGCATGACGGCAGGATGCCTGTCATGTATAGAGAACGCCAGTATCCGCCAAACTGCTTCAGACGTGCTGATGTAGCGACCGGACTGATACTTGGTCACCTCGTCTCTGTCAGTGTTCTGTAAAGCAAACGTCGCCTGATCGCTACCTTTGTTCACGTATTTGCAGATATATTTGATCGACCCGACGCTGGTGCACGACTCGACGTTGATGTGCGTCTGGAAGGTCCTGGACAGTACTGGTGAGTAAGGAACAATCCATCGGTTATCGACCGGTCGCGCCTGGCCACGCACGCTCAGCTCAGTGGAATGCCCGCCCTCTGCTGGTGATCGGCGCCGGTATGAGGGATATCCATCCTCACCAGTAATGGTTTCGTTGGTAAATTTTTTTGGGAATCTTTTTGTACAACGTCCGTCTTTCATACAAGGGGAACTTGGATTTAACGTGCCACAGGGGCCATGCACCATGTGACTTTTAACAATTTGATGCAGAACAGGATCAACGTCAGGGTCCGGAAGCTCTGCACTTATGACTTGATCAATCTGGATAGGCCTGATCTTTTCTTCCAACCACAAAAGCAGATGCGCGTGTGGCAAGCCGCGTTTTTGCCATTCCACGGAGTACATATGACATCGGACTGTACCAAACACTTTTGCCTTTGTTAGAAGATCCATAAGGCATTTCAACTTCAGGTGGAATACGCGAGAGATCAAGTCGTGCCTGTCGTACGAAACCTGTCCTGCAAGGAGTTGAGCTGTTATTTCAGGCCACTTTGGGTTGGTAGTGATAGTAATAAAGAGGTCCGGGCGACCAAACTTTCGCACATAGCAAAATGCATCTTGGGTCCTCTCGTGCATGTACCGCGGACCTCCTGTGAAGGTGGAGGGGAGAATGACCATCCTTCCTACATCTTGAGCATTGGCATCATTCTGCATGGCATCTCTGAGATGGACGTAGTTCTCAGCTCTCAGCTTTCTTTGATTGGACCTTATAAATACCAAACGCTCTGTCTCAATTTTGGCATACATGTCCACCAGAAACTGACTAAAGAGTGTACGATGATGGTGGAGATAAGAGCCATTGTTCACCCTCAGCTGGATCAAGAAGCTGTAGAACTGCATGGCGGACGTTTTTTTGTTATAATTTGGGGAGCCTGTCTGGGGGTCTACATTATAGTGGGCGAAATGGTAGCCATCCTCTCCGCGACAAAACATGAGCGGATATTGAAGAGAATCGTACGCGCGGTGAGTTTCGCTGATCCTTTGAAGCCGGTCATCGTGCGTGCGTAAGACGATATCTCTTTTATCACACTCCTGATCGACTAAGAGAACGGCGACCTCATTCGTCGTTGGCGCATTATATCGTCCCGGATGGGCTGCAATCGGCTTTCTATCTGCACTGATGACAAACTTAAAGCGGTTGCGCTCGTTCTCAGGCACCGACGCCAGAGCGGCTTTGAAGTTGCCAATGTGCGGATTAACGTTATGCAACATACTTTGCAATCCTCTGACCAGAACAGGGTCCAAATTGGGGATGTGTCTACTTCGTAGGTTTGCTTGTTCTTCAAAATCACTTACAAAATAAATTTGCAAAAATTTTGGAATGTCTGTAGGTAGCAGCGAACCGATTTGATGGTAAACTTGCCCCTGGACCTTGAATGTCGGCATGAAACCTGCTTCAACGATTTGATTTGCACCAAACGAAGTCATCTGGAAGGCGCTGTTATAAGCTCGGATGTTTTTCAAAAAATGGCTGGACTTCGGATGTTCGCCATTTAGTAAGATTCTTAACAGATCTGGTGGGTCTTGCATAGACTCCAAGCGTACCTTACCAGATGCACAACACATCCCATTGGGCTCTCCTTTCCATTTGCGGGCTTGACAGTGGGCACACACTTCTTCTAAGACACCAATATCTCCGTGTGCGGCGTAGTTAATCGCAACATTGTACATAAATCCACTTCCCTCTTTATTTAGCCACGATTGCTCTTCGATATCGTAAACCATGGATTCATCGTCAGATGTTGAAAGTTGATTCATGCTACGCCGCAGACGATCTAGTTCTAGTTGTGCCGCACGCTGTTCACCCGACCAAGATCCTCGAAACTCTTGAATTCTATCCCGTTCTAGCGATAGATGAGCAGACGTATCGCCACACACGTCGTGGTACCGCTGCCGAGCAGCTGCACGACGTTCTTCACGCTGCTCATCGTTCTCTAACGACCGTGAAAGGGCATGCTGAGAACGATCTCTTCTTAACCGGGTCATCCGCTCTTCATGATCTTCGATCGACCGAGAAAGAGAAGTGCGACTCCGCTGCGAATTCAACCTCGTCTCTCGCTGCGTGTATGTCTCTGACGCGCGAGACTCGGCGTGGCGCTCCCGGTCGCTTTCCAGTCGCGCTTCTCGCGCTTCGACACTCTCATAAAATCGAGCGGCATCTGAGCGAGAGCGCTGGGAACTCAACCTCGTCTCTTGCTGCGTGTACGTCTCTGACGCGCGAGACTCAGCGTGGCGCTCCCGGTCGCTTTCCAGTCGAGCTTCTCGCGCTTCGACACTCTCACAAAATCGAGCTGCATCTGTGCGAGAGCGCTGGGAACTCAACCTCGTCTCTTGCTGCGTGTACGTCTCTGACGCGCGAGACTCAGCGTGGCGCTCCCGGTCGCTTTCCAGTCGAGCTTTTCGCGCTTCGACACTCTCACAAAATCGAGCTGCATCTGTGCGAGAGCGCTGGGAACTCAACCTCGTCTCTAGCTGCGTGTACGTCTCTGACGCGCGAGACTCAGCGTGGCGCTCCCGGTCGCTTTCCAGTCGAGCTTCTCGCGCTTCGACACTCTCACAAAATCGAGCTGCATCTGTGCGAGAGCGCTGGGAACTCAACCTCGTCTCTAGCTGCGTGTACGTCTCTGACGCGCGAGACTCAGCGTGACGCTCCCGGTCGCTTTCCAATCGAGCTTCTCGAATTTCAGCACTCTCGCACGATCGAGCGGCATAAGTGCGGCTGCGCTGCAAACTCAGTCTTGTCTCTTGTTGCGTGTATGTCTCTGACGCGCGAGACTCAGCATGGCGCTTCCGATCATTTAATAGCCGCATTTCGTATGCTTCTATACTTTCCAGAGACCGCAACGATGCATTTTGAGTGCGCATAGTATCTAATCGGGACTGGCGCGACGTACTACTTTCTCCATCTCGAATTTCCGCATTGTGTTCTCGAAGAGTAGCTATCCTTGCCTCACGCTCAATGGTGGTTTCAAGAGATCGAGCTAACCTTTTCCTTCGACTATCGTTTGAGGATTGGGATAGATTAGACCGTTTTCTAGGCATTTTGATTATTTTAAGTTTGAAAAATAACAGAAAATAATTTACACGCTGAGAATTTACACACAGATAATGATAGCTAAGCAGTAAGCAGTAGTCCGATTCCGAATGAAGTTTATTTAAGTAAATATTTTTTTTTTTAATTATATTTCAGGAAAGTATTTTCAGTTTTCACGTTAAATTCGACTAAGCACACGATAACTTATAGCAACGCAGGTAACCCCAGTTTCTATGAGTTGTCGCGGCGACATCCGTACTCATAACATCACTTTTGGTGAACGAAATTATAGCGCGATCTAATTCGACGCCAACGCCATCTAGTTAGCGAATAGGAAACATTTTTTTTTAATGGTGTAAAATTATAAAATTACGAAGCAATCATTACACCAATAAATACCGAACAAAAATATTAACAGTTTTTAGCATATACAAATACATTTTTTTAATTGTCTTGCTCATCTCTGAAAAGAATTAACGATACAATTTTAAAGAAGAAAATGCACAACTCCATCTATGACTGTTAAAAACATCTATTGACCGCAAGCGCATGATGAAATTTCAATTATTTATATTCAAAAAGTGTTTAAACATGTAATTCGACTTGATGTTTTTAAAATCTCAAAGATTTATTTATATCTAAAACCAAAAAGTGCTTACACGTGTAATTCAACTTAATGTTTTCTGTTTTGTAAATCTCATAGATGGCACTGTTTTAAAATTGTCTGTTATGTTTAACGGCATAAGTTAATTAAAATGTGAAGCTAACTTATATTATATTATTATTATTATTATATGTATAGATTAAAGCATGGTTATTAACATAATAACACCATAACAACATACAAATATGCGTCGTTAGATTACACGTTGCTACAGAATACATTGAAGAAATAAAGGTTCACTGCTCGTTCCTCGTAGGTGATAGCGTGATAATATGTAGCCTATATGTTGACCCGACTTCTTAATAATTTTCGTGCCAAATTTGAAGTAAATCCATGCAGTACTTTTTGAGTTTATCCCGGACATACATACAGACAAACAGACAAACAGACAAACAGACAAACAGACAAACAGACAAACAGACAAAAATTCTAAAAAGTATATTTTTGGCTTCGGTATCGATTGCAGATCACACACCAAGTATTCTTTTTAAAAAATATTCAATGTACAGTTTTGACTTTTCTACAATTTTATTATATGTATAGATAATGTTTTAGTCGTCTCGGCCATAGAGGTCACTATTCGTCAATTTATTAAATCGCGCTATGGTTTCACTCCATGGAGTTTATATAAGTATTTAAGAATGTATTAATAGATTCTGGTAAAGTATTAAAAAAATCAGTTCTTCAACACATAATTATAAATCTTATGTATTTATTTCTTAAATAGATTTTAGAAATTAAATAATAAATTCAATCAAATATAGTTATAAAGGAATGTAGTTAAAACTAAAGGCCGCGTTTCTAGTGTCAATTATAGTACCTCCATACATCTAGTGGCGGGTGGAGGTACTATGATTGATTTTACAAATCAATTATAGTACCTAAACCTGCCACTGATGTCTGTGTACTAATGAAATTCAAGCTTAACAAATTGAATGGTAGTGGTGAAGCCAAGCAGTTCGCTGCATGAATGGGCCGGCTCTACTGGTAAAATACCACGACCTCTCGGAAGTTCGACGTAAAGTGGCTTAGGCCGCGTTTCGTTCGGTTAGAGAGGTACTCGGAGGGCCACCCCCTTTCCCATCCTTACCTATTTCCCACTCCCTTAAAGGTCGGCAACGCAACTGTAACACTATATATGTTGCAGGTGTCCATGAGTAGCGCTGGTCACTTACCTTCAGGTGACGCTCTAACTCGTTTGCCCGCGTCAGCCCGGTATGGCCACCTATTCTATTCGGGACGTAAACATAACGGCGAGTGGAGACTTAAAAGCCACTGCCTAGACCTACAGGTAGAAAAGGCGTGAAGTTATGTTACTATATGTGCGTGCAATACATATTTGTCTAATAATGTAATACTTATATCGTGTATATTGCGATACCTTTTGAATGAAATGTCCGAATTAAATAATTCAAAAAGTTCTAGGAAGCTATTGAATCTATCTTGAATTATAAATAATTTATTTTAATCAGAATTAATACCAAAGTTTAAAATAAAGGGCTTTTAAAACATCATCATTCAAATTATTTTAAAAAATTAATGTTATAAGAGACATTAGAAGTTACACTTCAAATAAGACATGCATAGCTACCGGGTAACTTGTAGGTATACAAGTAAGATGTATTGCTGTGACTGAGCAAGCAGCATTCACAGCGTATTAGTAGAAAAGGGACGGCAATAGTAACATAGCGAGGTGTCGCCAAACAATAGACGCACTCATACAAGCGTAATGCGTTCGACCGTATTTTGACCGAGCCAGCGGCACCAAACATTCGATAATTTACGAATTTTGTTAATTTCGGTAAATTTGTAAATGACCTGGATACGAACTGACGGTATAAGAAAATATGAATAAAAATTAGTAAGTGAGGCAGCATGACAAGCACAGATATTTTACGTAATAAAGCAAATAACGAAGAGTAAATTAAAATAATAACATAAAAGTAATAGCTGTAAATGCATACTATGATAATTTGTTTAAATCACTCTCCTTTAACACTCTAAATACCGGTGATGTATCGTTCTTGCACACATGAATCTTCGCAAATTTAATCCAAACATAGTTATAACTTCTTTCCTTCGCTATAGTCTTGACTTTAATTAAAATATTCTTGGACTCTGAGTTGAGGTGATCAATAATGAAGATACGTTGGGTTCCCTTGAAGCCGATGTCGCCAGCTGTTAAGCCTTTTGTGGCGCGGGACGCAGCCACAAATTCCTCCATTGCATATCGGTTAATAAAACTCACAATAATGGATTTTTCTTTCGGATTATGTATCGGCACCCTGTAGATGTAATTAATCTGGGTTTTGGGAAACTTATAGTTAATTTTGTTGGTAATTGACTCCACAATTGTAAATAAGTTTTCATCCTTCCTCAATGGAACCCCCTTGATCTCCACATTGATAAGGCGCGAACGTTGGTCATCAATTGATAGTTGCGATTTTAAAGTATCAACTACATTTTGGAGAGAGTCAACCCTATCAGCCAACTTTTCAAGAAGAACCAATCGATTCTCCACATCTGCTACACGGGAAGTAAATTCGTCTATTTTGTTGATCGTGAACTCACTTGAAGACTTCACCTCCCTCAACTCCTGTTTAATGAATTTGATGTCATCGACAAACCCTGGCGACTGAGCCAGCTGGGAAAGCTGACTCTTTACTCCTTGGACCTCCCGTAATATTGTCTGAAGTGATACTGAATCGACAACACCAGCCGATGGTGATGGAGTCGGTGAGTTGCCTCTTCAGACTCAACACATCCATAAAGCTCGCCGATCGGACCCAAGTTTCCGCCATCCCCCCTCTGTGATTTGAGCGCAGCCGAAATCAAGGTGCTTTTTGCAAGAACCTCTCTGCACCCCATCGTTAAAATCAATACTACAAATAGTAATACACTTCATTTTGTATCGAGTAAGAGCAAAAGGTGGACAACCGCTGTAAGACAAGTAAAAAGTAACACTTGTTAACTTAACGAACGCTTACACGAGACTTATTAAATAGTTCAACATACATACAGATACATAACTTCACGCCAAATCTCTTGCGGGGTAGGCATAGAGCACAGAGCGCCATAAGGCACGATTCTTACACACCTCACTCACTTCGTTGACTTTCATAGCTCTTTTCAAGCACGCGCGTCGAGTTTTGAGGCTCCTAACATCACTGTTCTCCAGAACGTTCTATATGGTCATTGAATGTGTGTCTTGGCCGTGCTCGACTCCTACATCCATCCGCTTTTGCATTGTATATCTGCTTAGTCAGTCTTACATCATTCATTTTTTCTACATGTCCGAACCATCGGAGCATGCCCTTTCTTACTTTTACACTGACACACTCTTTCAATCCTTCAATTTTTTCCATTCAATCTTTCTAAGTAAGTTTAAGTCTCAGTGGGCCGGTGGTCGAGCAAACGGCTTCTCATCCAGAGGTCCGGGTTCGATTCCTGACACTGGCTCAAACCAATGACTTTCCGAAATTGTTTTCGGAAGTTATGTCTGATAAATATCGATGACTGAAAACATTGTGCCCGGTATGGTAATAGGTTCGCCACCTATTCCATTTGGGACGTAAACATAACGGCGAGACGAGGCTTAACAGCCGCTGCCTACAGTGGCCTGTAGTGTGGGAGCATTAGTCTTATGTGTCAACTTGTATGACAGACAGTACTTAATAAACCATTGACATAAACACACGTGTTATTTGATTATTGAGCTACTCCCCCGACGCCGCACACCGCATGGCGACCCTGCCAGGATGGCAGGGTCGCCGAATACCACATGGCGACCCTGCCAGGATATCAGGGTCGCCGAATACCGCATGGCGACCCTGCCAGGATGGCAGGGTCGCCGAATACCGCATGGCGACCCTGCCAGGATATCAGGGTCGCCGAATACCGCAGGCCTACACCTTTGGGTAACAAAAGGCGTGAAGGAATCTGCCCAACGCTCCATTTACGCTATTTCCTAACACCACTCTTCTTTCTATATCCGCGGTGTAGCGTCCATCTCTGCTAAAAGCGCATCCAAGATATACTATTTCATTCACCTCAAATACAATTTATAATTTGGGTGCTAGGGTCTCCCTCAGAGAACGTTGTAAGGAAATTGGCATTTTAACAGTTATCTCCCACTTTATAGATGATAGCATCATGTTTGTGAGGAAAAACTAAACTAAATATATCGACCATACCGATGACATATACACATGACTCATAACATAACTTCACGCCTTTGTTACCCAATGTTGTAGGCAGCGGCTGTTAAGCCTCGTCTCGCCGTTATGTTTACGTCCCAAATGGAATAGGTGGGGAACCTATTGCCAAACCGGGTACGAAGTTTTCAGTCATCGATATTTATCACACTTATCTTCCGAAAACAATTTTGAAAAGTCATTGGTGTGAGACTGTGAGCCAGTGTCAGGATTTGAACCCGGATCGCTATATCAGAAGCTCGACCACTGGACTACCGAGACTATAAAATACAATAGCTACTCAAATATTTTTTTCTAAATGACAAAACATTTGGTGAGATTATGTGTATTTTTAGAATGATCTTAATCTCAATGTAACCGAAACTTATTCAACAAAAATCAGCAGCGTGATTCGAGTTCAGTTCACCAAACAAAATGTAAAATCAAACGGTTCGCTTAAAACGAGCGGCTTCTATCGGCCTCGGGCATTTAATAAAGGTCACATAAAACAGTAAGTACACATAAAGAGCCCAAGTTATAGAGAATTAATTGGATACTTGGTTTAATTCCTTCATTTAGCTGATTACACCCAAATCAGTGGGCTCACTGGCTCACCTCCACGTTCATTATTGCTAACAATGTTTCCTTACATCACACATTACTAATATATCGATTCTATTCATTCGTGTTTGTGTGGTGTAGTGCGGTGCGGTGCGGTGCGGTGCGGTGCGGTGCGGTGCGGTGCGGTGCGGTGCGGTGCGGTGCGGTGCGGTGCGGTGTGGTGTTGTGCGGTGCAGTGCAATGTGGTGCGGTGCGATTGGTACCTGGTGGGGTCGGCGTCGTCGCGCAGCCAGAAGGCGCGCGCGGGCGGGTTGGCGTCGACGTCGCAGCGCAGCGCCGCCGCTCCGCCCGCCCACAGCGACACGCCGAAGCCGGGCCAGCGCGAGATCACGAACGACGGGGGATCTGCACCGATCGAACACGGGCTACTAGCACACTCGAGACTCTCTTAATGTTGTCTGTCCTACAAATCTACGGCAATAGGTGAAGGCATCCATGGAATTTGGTCCAAAACATGAGAAGACGGAGCGTTGTTGCCGCTACCTACACCCACGTATATAAAAGGAATTAACTTACAGAAAAAATAAATAGTGAGCCACAAACAGAAAGCCTCAACAAGTTCACGAAACAAACTCCCATGTAACACAAACGTAACTATTTCTTTGTGAACATCAAACAGATACAAGTAAGTGTTAGTAGGTATATTAAATCATTTTATTTTCTCTCTGTATCAATTCCATGTAGCCGTAAGAAAGAAAGAAAGAAAGACTCAGAAAGTTAGTCTCGTGTCCTTCAGGATAATATATATACACAATACACACACATTCAAAAGATTTCATTATAGCACGACTCGGTCTTCTCGCGCCTGAACCGAAATAAAAAGCCCATCTAATTTATAAATATTTTTTCAAGGGTCTCCAGTCGTAAAGAGCTTGTTGGAACAACTAAACCTAGATTGTTTTAGGGATAAGTTAAAGCGTGTTGGCATTTGTATCTCTTCCACATAGCTACATATTAGTATAGGTAACGAAGTACTGACACTAACTGATAAGTAAACTAACTTTAGTTAATAGTAGTGGTACTAAGTAATATGAAGTACTTATACAGAGAATGCTCTTGGTGTGGTGTTGTAATATCTCGTGTAAACGTTCCTGTGTAACTTTCACACGCACACGCGCACACACACACGCGCGCGCGCGCACACACACACACACACACACACACACACACACACATACACACACACACACACACACACACACACACACACACACACACACACACACACACACATACACACACACACACACACACACACACACACACACACACACACACACACACACACACACACACACACACACATACACACAATAGGTACATGCCACCAACAGGCCAATATTGTAATATCAAAGACAAACACAGACTGGCAACTTTGTGTTGCGCACTGTCTACTTGTGTCGCTTTATGTACCCCACCGACAACTGTGTAACCATCCAACCACCGACATGTGTGCCAATCACATAGAAATAATAGTTATAATCAGATTTTAAAGTTCTAATTTGTCTAACTGTTGAACCCACTTGTACAAACCCTAGCTACTAGTAAACCCGTGGCACCGCTAGGGCATCTTAAGTCTAAGTTAGACATAAGACTTAGTCATAATCTAAGTTATCCCTGATATAATACAACTGTATGCGTGGTTATAAATAAGACCTTATAATGGTACTATAGTCGGGTCATTTTAATGGGCAACATTTAACATTTTATCAAAATTCAACAACGTAAACTTGTAACGGCGGGCATGAAATAATTTTTTTTTCGTTTTGTCAGGACTGCACAATTTGCATTACTTGTTTATTTTTTTCAATTACGATTACATACGGTATATAACGTAGTAATGACCGATACAAGAAATTTCACGACTTGCTTTTACTTATAAACCATTCTAAACATAACAGCTGATTTCTGATTTAACAAACGGCACGTCGTTGCCATTTTGGTTCGCCATATCCTTTTTTGTTTTCCAATCCTTAGAAAATGAAAGAAAACATAATAATGAGGCAGGGATAAACCTAAAGATTTAAAAAAATCATGTCTGTATCGATTCATTAACTTTAATCGATGATTTGGTGCTGATCATCTCACTAAAAAAGTTAAATTGACAGACGTCAAATGTTGCCTATTAAGTTGACCCGACTATAGTACATAAACTAAACTACTTCATAAACTTTCGGAATCATGACACTTTCTTGAAAAGTATCGCTAAGTTAACCGATTGTTAATGGCCTAAAGTG
The DNA here is from genome assembly GCA_905147225.2 of Euproctis similis. Lineage (NCBI taxonomy): Eukaryota > Metazoa > Arthropoda > Insecta > Lepidoptera > Erebidae > Euproctis > Euproctis similis. Next base: position 176,359 of record LR990105.1, on the reverse strand, counting down.
ACTAGTAGGGTCATAGTCGCCAATAACGAAAGAAGAAGACTGTACATTACAACTTGAAAAGTACGAGTATATTCCTTAAATACAGTTCCAACTAGGATTGTCCTTCCTACTTAATGAATATCGTTGAACATTGAATAAATTAATATTGTATTAGGATTTACAAAAATCAACAAACGCCAATGTTTATCTAAAACTTTGAGCGAAGTTGATCGCGAAGTGCTGGTGAGCTGATCCTTCCTCCAATATTCATTAAATGTTCGTTGGGTACTCTACTCGCAGGACGATGACGTTCCACACGAAACTTTGGACAGTAAATAATTACTTTGGCTCTAACAATTTCATTTTACGTTTTACAACAAATTTGTACAATTGAATACGATTTGCGATCGATACGATACGATCTGTCAGTCTCGGTGGCGCAGTGGCGAGCACCCCGCTTCTGATTCAAGAAGTAGTGGGTTCAAATCCTGGCACTGGCACATACTAATGACTTTTCGAAATTCTTTTCGGAAGTTATGTGTGATAAATATCGATGACTGACAACTTTGTGCCCGGTATGGCTATAGGTTCGCCACCTATTCCATTTGGGACGTAAACATAACGGCGAGACGAGGCTTAACAGCCGCTGCCTACACCTTCAGATAGAAAAAGGCGTGAAGTTATGTTGAATACGATTTGCTAAATGCGAATTTCTGGTGAACTTCACTTAAATTCTAGAGAAAGTCCTATTAAATGGTAAGAGGTGCAGGGGTAGAACCACATGGTCCGCTACATCCTTGGCCAGGTAGATACCGATGATATACTAGAACATCGCACAAAATTTAAGAAGAGTGGCCCCATCTAAGTTTCATTCGGTGGAAGTAGTATAATTTTCTCATCTCTTCGCGGTCTTACAGGCCCGGGAACGCAACTAATAGTTGCGTTGTCCCTCTGTGCGTTGCAGAAATCCATGGATGATCCTAGTCGCTTAAAAATATGGTCCGCTCGTTTGTCCCTATCCCATAAACATTGGAGCCGCATTGCGAACTTCATTTGTTGTAATTTCATTCATTATTTTACAGCACTTAAATGCTGTTATACTGACAGGTGACGTGTATTTCTAGTTTGGCGGTGGTGAGATGCGGCTCCCCTCCGGTAGTGGCGAGGTGGGGCGCCCCCTCGCCAGGCGCCGCCGCGGCTCCGGGCGTGCGTTGGCGCGCCTCGCACGCGAGCGTCGCGTTGTGCAGCTCCCGGGCGGCGGTCACCACCGCGTGCGACACGGACACTCCCTCTGCGTACATACACACACATTGCTCCCGGTACTCTCAATAACAATACATACCTAGCCTTCTGTCCAATCCCAAGTTTCAGATGTGACAAAATGACATAGACGTGATGATGGTAGACAGATGATGATTTTTGCACAATGCTAATGAGCAAGAGCCAACAATTTATAATAATAAGTTTACAACATAACAAAATTCAAAAATATTGTTAAAAGTGTATTGACAGAAAAATGTTACTACTGTGTAGAAGATTATTTAATGATAAATTTTCAGAAGTAATTTAATCATTGTATAGCCTTAACTAACTTTAACTATTGACTACAATTTTTTGACGTATGTAGGTATTTTTTATTTGTAGACATTTTTTAAAATGAAACTCTTTATTTTCAATTATTTTATTTGTCATTTTTTTGGTATTTAAACATTCAAAGGCCTCCTCCGGAAAATTTTGGAGAGACTAAAAAATGCATTGTCACCATTTTGTAAATACCCACAATTTTATGTATAAATAAATGATTGATTGATTGATTCAGGTATAATTCTTTATTTGACCTTACGTGTGGAGCCGAGCTGTGTTGTGACGCAACAAACAGCCAGACAACTCGACACGAATGAAGCGGTATTCTGGTGAAAGTTGTTGATTACTACATAATCGTACAAGTTGTAAAACAGTTTGTGCCGCAACATCCGGAACATCCCCGGGGCTTTGAGAATTGCGAGCGAATTGAAATTGAAGTTAATAAGTTATGTCCTTATGAGGGAGTGAGAGGGAGCCACTACTGTTTATTATCTTCTACATTGAATGTTAAAAATAATACCTCGCTACATACGCGTTCAACACATACATTGAATATGCCTCGGCCTAGTCCAATATGTACTTATACTAGACTAGGATTACTGGACTAGGTACGTATAAGTACATACTGGATATATCATGTACCTACTAAACTGATAGTATTATTTGTAACTATTCTACTTTTACGCTACTAACATTACATTAAGTCTAGCAGTTCCTATCTAGGAGTTCTCTCCTACGGATAACATGGATTTTGTAATTATGAAGAAGTAACACTTGTTATAACTAACAGTGGTAAAGCCAAGCAGTTGGCTACATGAATGGGTCGGCTCGACCAGTGAAATAACACGACCTCTCAGAAGATCGATGTTAAGTGGCTCATGCCGCGTTTCGTTTGGTGAGGGAGGTACCCTGGAGGCCCACCCCCCTTTCCCATTCTTTTCTATCCTACTACTTTAAAATTCGGCAAAGCAACTGTTTTACTATATGTGTTGCAGGTGTCCATGGGCGGCGCTGGTCACTTACCCTCATGTGACACGCCTGCTCGTTTGTCCTCCTATCCTATAAATAATAAAACACTTCTGATTCAAGAAGTGTTACTTCTGAAACAACTTCGAGACACATCTAGTTGGTCCAGCGCGATTGCCAACCAACTGTACTAGGCGATAGAAGAGACGTAACATTAATGATTGTAAGTACTTACCTATGGAGTAATTAGTATGATGTATTCTAAGGTATGGTCTATGATCCAGCGCGGGCTCCAAAGCTAATAGACGCCACGCCAGTTCCGGGGGAGGCACGCCACCTAAACACAAACACTGTCTTATATTGACGCCCTTGATGCTTAAAGCTGCACATATTATGTGCGTTTTTACACAGAAATATTATTATGCTTACCTTCAGCGACGCAACGCACTTCGAGCTCAGTCTTGTCCCTGACGGGCACCCAAGTATTCCCAGCGTCTAACCGACGGCCATCTACTGCCAGGTAGACTGACCTGACCGGCTCTGTTAAACACAACCCCAGTTATTTCAACCGTAAGTGAGTATGACGTCATCCTGGTGTTCTTAAAGATCGTCCAACTGCTAAAATTTAAAATCTGTCTAATTTTATAACAAATAATATATGACTTTTCGAAATTGTTTTCGGAAATCATGTGTGATAATATCGATGACTGCCACCTATTCCATTTGGGACGTAAACATAACGTCGAGGCTTAACAGCCACAGCCTAAACTTTCGGATAGAAAAAAGCGTGAAGGCATGTTTGCGTTTAGTTAACAGATCATGACCGGGCGAGAGTGTCATCACAAGAATAAGCTTACGTCAGACCGCTAGTGCGCAGTACACTCTTCATGCCGTCAACATACATGTGATATGTAAAAGCCTTATCCGTAATCGTTACTTGAAAATTAAGATAAAAGCGTGCCAGATACGTGTGTCGTATCGGGCTTCTTTCCGTAATGTGCTTCAGTCGTAAAGGGAAATACACATTGCTACAATAACGTAAAGCGAGCACCAAGTTCTAAGAGTATCTCATTTGGGGAGACGATCCCTCCGGGAGGGAAACGTAGCGCGTTTCGTTAACGTCTACGTTTACAAACACGTTCATAATAATATAAAACGAGCAATCGTTGCAAATTAATATCTGTACATGCACACATCTACGTATTGCTCATGGTGATACGCACACCTTCTGGCAATGTGCATAATCTTGCTTGAAATAACGTGTTGCAAATTTAATGATACAGCTAACGGTATTCGATCTGGCTACATTTATAATAAAATATATATAATATAATAAACAACGTTAATAATTCCTCCAAATGATGACATGAAAGGCTGCTTCAATCAGATCAACAAAATGTTCTACTTGAATGCACTGCGCTAACATGCTCATTTTATACAAAGTTCTTAATTTTACTGCCTCCTTCACCTATCTAGAAGAAAGTCTCATCGAAAAGATTTAGACAATATTTTATACCTACCGTAAATGAGTAATCTCGTAGGTTTTCCGGATACAGTATTCCCTTTACCATCAGCTCGCGTGCATCTCCACGCGGCCGCGTCTCCCCTAGTGGCTCGCCCCACCACCAGGGCTCCGTGGTCCTGCCACAACCCTTCCGCACCAGCGCTTGGCGCGCTGTTTGGAGGTGATGGAGGCAGAACTAACGCTTCTCCATCTTTATACCAGAGTACGTCGCTCGTGTTACTTAACTCGCACGGTATTCGTGCCACTGAGTGAGCTTCTACCAGTAACTCTTGTTCTGATTTCACACCCTTTGGAGAACATACAATTTCTTTGAATTACTTAATACATATTAAATTTGTTGGATGTTATCAGTACGACCCCGTAGAAGTGCACCAATAACATATATCGACGCTGGAAAGCGATCTTGGCGTATCTCGAAAAATGCGAAAATTACTTTTATACATCAGTCGATTCCAATAACACTAATCTTTGAATGGCCCTAACAATTGAAAATTGAAGGTTTTATTATAAAATATAAAAATTGTTTATAATATATATTACTGGCCAGCGTTTGACCTCGTTTCACCAGATGATAAGTGACAACGAGGCCTCGATGGTGAAGCGCACTGTCCAGTTAGTAGCCTATTGACAATCCTTTTGAAGCAGGTAGTTTGTTCCATTCACAAGCCGTGCGAATGATGAAGGAAGTTTACATTTTATGAATTTTTAAAATATTTTTTTTGTCCTGGTGTAAAGTTTCATTTTTCGAGATACTACAAGATTGCTTTCTGCTGTCGATATAAAGATACACATCATGTTCTTGACTAAGAAAAGAGTACATGAAGAATATATCTAACTGTTGATTTATATAGTATACATTTATATTGGCAACACTGATTGGAACTTCCCTTTCCAATGAAGATGGCGAAAGCGTGGTCATGTTTTACCTGTGTGTGCTATTAATAAAGTATAAAACCATAAACGGGCCTAATTATTTTAACACTAACTTTTAATTGAGTTACAAGTAGATGCCATGAATGTGAATTCACAGACTGTTTAACTTCTATAAGTATTAAGGGCGTGAACTTACAAATGTAAAATAAAAACAGAAATGTAACGTCATCCGTTAAGCTGAATAACGCTAACAAAGACGACCAGTTTAAAAATGTCCAAAATATAAGTTACTAAATATAACAATAAAGCGCTAATGCAAATGAATAATTTAGACGGGAACAGATTTGGTACATTTGTGTGCGGAGACTTCCTAACGAACGTAACGCGACAATTTGTAAGAAAAATAACGGAACACTTAACGAGCTGAATTTGTGTTGGACTAATGAAGAGACTAGCTTGTCCGCGGCGCCGAGTCGCGGTAACTACCGACCCATGAATATTCAACGTTGTGGTATTCAGTTGCATTATTTATATCTGTCACTGCGAATGACTCGACTACATAAGCGGCGCAATGTTTAGTGAGCAGTGCGAGTAGACGCAGACCTGCGGGCGTGAGTGCGCGCTGTTGGTGCTGGCGTGCGCGGCGAGGGCGCGCGGCGCGGGGTGGGCGGCGGCCTGCGCGGGACGTATCACGAAGGTGTCGAGGCGCGAGGAGGCGCGGTGCGAGGGCGCGGGGGCGGCGCCCGCGTCGCCGATAGCGTCGCGCACGGCGCCGCGGATGTTCAGGATCGTGTCGCCGGTCTTGACGCGCCGAGAGGCCCCCGCCGCACCGCCACCGCCGCTGGCACCGGCTACACCGGTTCCACTGCCCTACATAACATTTTTATGTACCTGTTGTTTGTTTAAATGTTCTAACTTATATTGTATGTTTAGCATACTAAATTAAACATGGTTATTTTAGTTATATGTCTGTAAACCACAATTTAAATCACCTTTAAATATTCGAGGTTTTCAGGTTTTATTTGACAAATCAAGTGCTAATTGTTAGTTAGGTGTGCTCACATTGGAAAGATGAACTCCAAAAAAGTAAGTTATATAAGAAACGCACACTAACTTTATGGGATTTATCCCACTGCTGTCCGACGCTACGTTTGGCTCTGCTATCTTCATTACTTTGTACATTCGTTGCATCTTCAGTCTCTATTGCTTCAGGAGTGCTATCATCTATGACGGCTTCGGGTTCTATTATGTCAATAGAATCGATCCCAGCTTCAAAAGTTAGATCAGGGTCGAAATCGTCATCGGCGGGTTCTTCTATATCTAGTTCTTGTTCAATGTCAGTGTTAAGAATATCTGGTAACTTATGCTCATTTCTAAGGACGGGATAGAGGGGTGCGTCTCTAATAAGCTCTGCGGCATCAACAGGGCTGGTGTCGGCGCCGGGATCTGGGGAAGGGACCTCGGTGCTGCTCCACGAGCTGAGAACGAAGGGGACACCTGCAGACAAATATTTTGCATGTTACACAAGTCAGACTCTAATTGGATAGCAAAGATACAGTCTGTTAAATAACATCAATTTAATCAATAACAGTGAGTAATGCTCGTCTCCATCCCAGTGAAAGTGCTCAGCAGTCGTACAAATCAATTCGCATGTCGATCACAATAAACGTGGCTGTTCAATATAACATAATGTGAGATCTGTCTGACGCTCACGTTCATGTGGTACAGCAGCTAACGGTGCACAAATTCCCTGCTAAGTGATATATTGCGCTACGACACGAGGACGATGTACACGCCATTTTTAATACGATACGAGTGAGTGGCCGGGACCAGGCACCACATCACCCTGGCCATGTGGTGTTCGATGTCTCTCTTTCACATAGTGTACCCACTTGAACCAGTTCAGTGTACACCACAATCACCACGATGTATTCGGAGATCTAGTCATGTTGCCTTCTCCAAAAGGGCCAGACCGTTCAATAATTATTTCAACACATTTCTACTACCATAAGAGTCAAAATTCTGCATTTAAACAACACCCCTGTCTCCCTGTCTGTCTGTAAAAGTTTTTATAACTTATATTATAAAATAAACTGTGCAGCATAATAAAGTTTATGTGTTCTTTGAAACTCAGCAGACATAAAATAAAGAGTCAAAATAGTAGTGAGAATGTAGTTGTATGGGTATTCTGTACACCGGTACCGTGGTGCGATGGCCGCACATAAACTTCACTAACTACACGCAAATATAAATCAATCAAAACACGATCGGGAAATATTTAATGGTAAAGGCAACAAAAAAACAATATGTTGAACCTCCGTAAGCATCGTATTTAGACTATTTATGTAGCGGTTACCTTTCAAATGAACTTCATGCCCCAAAACCCAATAAAAATGACCCAAAATGATCCGAATAATTTGGTTGTAAGAGACATTTAATAGCGTCATTTAGGCAGGACGTCGGATAAACAATTTAAAGTGGAATTTACATTTAGGTGAACGTCGCGGTCGACGAAGATAAGCTCCGCAGTGATGTATCACCTGTCCGCCTGCCACTCTCACTGCCTACGTCGGTAATGGATGGCCATTTCACCGACTGGGTGACTGGGTATGGGGACAGTTCGAAAACGAAAGCACAATATTATTACTACTTATTCGAGTGATAAATAATACGTAGAAAAGCACAAACTTCTTATCATTAAAATGTGTCTTAGCAAATTGTTCAACATTCCAACTCATCTATTTTGGCATTAAGTCGAAGTCTCGTGCACTATGCAGTCAGGCAGTAGTAGGAAATCTAACCAAAATCTTTTTAGTGCGTTTCATTTCCTATAAACAGATTCACACCAACCTATAACTCTCCACAAATCGAAAATTATTTCACACTCACACTCATAAATCTTAATCAGAACAAATACTGGAAGGTTCCAGACCTGACAGCGGTAAAAAAGAAAATATTAAATATTTATCAATGTATATGTTTTAGGGTACCTATGTAGTATTGAACACAGTGAAATATTAGGCATCGAGTAAAATCTGCATAACCAAGTGCCCAGGTACAGTTACAACAACTAGCTACAGTTATTTCAATAAACATATTCGCCGGTAGTAAGTAGGTCCGTGTAGTGTTTAGTGGAGAACTACAACTGTACAATCGAAGCAGAATGACACAAGTTTGATTGATCGGTTCGCCAAGTGTTGAGCAACTTGTTTTGTGTTCTCAAAACAATTCACAGGTGCGTAGTGGTACACACCCGTACTGGTGAGTACGGGTGTGTACTGGTGCGTAGAAACTAACTTGATGTTCAACGTTATTGAAGCGTGAGAGCCTTAAGTCTGGTGAAACAATAATGTAACAAACACATAATAATAATTAATAATAGTAATAATAATAATTTATCATCATTACATAGTATAAAACAAAGTCGTTTTTCGCTGTCTGTCTCCTTATATGCTAAGATCTTTGAAACTACGCAACAGATTTTGATGTAATTTTTTTTAAATACGTAAAATTATATAATAATTATAAACATAGCATAACTTCACGCCTTTGTTACCCGAAGGTGTAGGCAGCGGCTGTTAAGCCTCGTCTCGCCGTTATGTTTACGTCCCAAATGGAATACGTGGCGCATACCATACCATACCGGGCACAAAGTTTTTAGTCATCGATATTTATCACCATCATAATATTTTTTTTAGATATTTACGAAACAGAGCGCATAATTTGGGATCAGAGTGATAAAAATAACAAATTTAAACATAAAGTGCATGATTCTTTTAAATAATACTCCAATATAGGAGTTAAAATCTTAAAAGAAATCCCTACTAAACATTAGTTTCCATTAAGTTGTTTAATTTGTTTGCGATTTTTCTTTTCAAAACATTTCAGTAATTCATAACACTTAGTAAAAATACAGCTCGCACTTTGCTCCAAGTTGCTCTGTAAAGAAGTACGAGAGCTGAGTGTAATCGCTCACTCGCGTTGACGCTGCCGCAGAAGTATTTAAGGCAATATTTCCGACAGCGCGAGGAGCAGCGGCATGGATTGAGTGTAAACCAGGTATTAGGGATAGCCCACAATGAACAATTTTATTTCTTTTCTGAAGTGAAACAACTGGGTCAACTAGTCCTATCCTATTAATATTATAAATGTGTAAGTTTGTGAGTGAAAATGTATGTTTGTACTCTTTCACGTGAAAACTACTGAATGGATTTTGTTTTGTAAACGAGCAGGAGTGTCACCTGATGGTAAGCAACCAACGCCGCCCATGGACACCAGCAACACATATAGTGTTACTGTTGCGTTGCCATCCTTTATGGGATAGGGGATAGGAAAGGATGGGGGGGTGGGCCTCCGGGTACCTCTCTCACCGAACGAAACGTGGCATAAGCTACTTTACGTCGGTTTTCTGAGAGGTCGTGTTATTTCGCCGGTCGAGCCGAGAGAAAATAAAGAAGAAAGTGAAGAAAAAATAAAAGAAGATTGGCATTCAGAAACAACGGATTAAAGGGAGATAAAAATTTAGAAAGAAACTTGGTGGTGGAATGAAGAATGACAGTTGAAAGAAAAAAAAGAATGCTTTTTAAGAGTGGAAAAGTGTGAATGAGGAAAAGGTGTTCATGGAAGATAGTTAGGAGTTATGCGCACTTAAGAGAAAGCTGAAAAATGTAGCTAGTGCAAGGGAGGGTGCATGAGAAGCTATATAAAAGCTATATATGTCTTCAAAGTCCTCAAGGCTAAAAACATCTTTATCGATTTGCAAGACAAAGAGAAATGTATGGAAGACATGTCAAACATATCAAATGTGAAATCATTACATAGTATAAAACAAAGTCACTTTCCGCTGTCTGTCCCCGTATATCTTTAAAACTACGCAACGGATTTTAATGCGGTTTTTTTATTAGTTAGAGGGTGTTAACGGAGTCGTTTTGATCTATAATTCATATATGATGTTCTAAAGAAAAACTGATAATTTTCGAGATTTAGCACTATAATTGCAAACGCCGGCTGAACCCTAAGTGATATATCAAAACAATGTTCTACATTATTAAATACCTTTAGAATAGTTTTAAATAGATTGTGCATGTAATATAAATGATCCTGGCCATGCAATTTAAACGAATATTTCCGAAAATATTGCAGTATTAATATAGCAGGACAGCAGTTAAAGCTGATAAATATCACAAATTGTGTATCTATGAAATTATTATATTGCTTTGCACATTATTGTATCCATGATTCAATTACATGTTTTTTTTTCTATATACCTACCTGTATTTATACACTTAATTTTAATTATTGTCAGCGAATGCATGCTCGCCTCAATAACATATTTTATATTTTTTAAATAACAATGTACCCTCATATAAGTGAACTAATGTTTGTTCTTATGAGAATATAGTTTCTTTAAACCGAAATTGAACCTTATGGTATCCAAAATTTACTCATTTATTACTTTTGATGCGAAACAAAGTTCGCCGAGTCAGCTAGTAAATTACAATAAAAAGGTGCTAACGGATGTTGAAGAAATAAAAGAGCGATGGAAACGATCCTTATAATCCTACTCGGGTAGGGATCGAATCCACCAACCTCGATTCTGCAGTCAGCTCACACACACACACACACACACACACACACACACACACACACACACACACACACACGCACGCACGCACACACACACACACACACACACACACACACACACACACACACACACACACACTCACTCACTCACACGCACACGCACACGCACACGCACACGCACACGCACACGCACACGCACACGCACACGCACACGCACACGCACACGCACACGCACACGCACACGCACACGCACACGCACACGCACACGCACACGCACACGCACACGCACACAGTTACTAACAGTAGTTAGCGCTGGAAGCTTATTGCCCCATAATATACATACATACATAACTTCACGCGAAATCCCTTGCGGGGTAGGCAGAGAGAACGGAGCGCCACAAGACACGATTCTTACATACCTCATTCGCGTCGTTGACCTTCATAACTCTTTATAGGCACGCGCGTCTATTTTTGAGGCTCCTAACATCACCTTCCTCCAGAACACGTTCTGTTTGGTCATGGAATGTGTGTCTTGGCCGTCCTCGACTCCTTCATCCATCCGCTTTTGCATTTTATATCTGCTTAGTCAATATTGCAACATCCATCCTTTCTACAAGTCCGAACCATCGGAGCATGCCCTTCCTTACCTTTACACCGACACTCTCTTTCAAACCGACTTCCTTTTTTATAACCTTGTTTTCCACGCGGTCATCGAGGGTCACTCCGCAGATTTTGCGTAATGCCCTCATTTCGACCGCGTTTATCCTACTTTCATGCACGCTCTGCCATACCATACATTCAAAATGAATGAGAGATAACATAGAACAATGTAGTATAAACAGTGAAGTTTTTGAACGGATTTTGATGCGGGTTTTTTTAATGGATTGAAGGTTTCAACGGGATGGTTTTTATCTATAATTCATGTATAATAAAAAGATGAGATACAAAGTTAAAATTTTCGAGATTTAGCTTTTTAACCGTCTCAATATCAGCTACAGCAACAATATTACTTAAGAAGCAGTCTCTGCAAAGTTTTTAGGTGTTATTATGGACAGACAATTGAATTGGAAAGACCACATTTCTTACATATGCAAAAAATTTAGCAGCACTGCCTATGCCCTGTACAAAATATCGAGAGTAGTTAGCGTTGAGGCCGTCATTACTGCCTATTACGGCCTTGCTGCATCAGTATTGCGTTATGGTGTCATATTTTGGGACAGTTTCACAAATTTTATAGATCAGTTAAAGCCCAGAAACGCTGCATAAGAGCAATGTTTGGCCTGCAATGAACGTACACCTGTAAGCCATATTATAAAAAGCATACAATTTTAACACTTCCATCCTTGTACATATTAGAAGTAGCTCTATTTGTCCACAAGAACCCCTATCTATTCCAGCGCAAGTCAGATGTCATAAAAAAAAATAGACGTGATGATACTAAGCTATGTTTGCACAGTGCGAAAACAACTCTGATGACCAAAAGCCTGTTGTGTATGGCGCCAAGAATTTTTAATAGAATACCGCACCAAATAAAACTATATAACGCAGTAAAATTCAAAACTGTTATTCAATATTAGCAGAAAAAAATTATTATCGTTTAGATGATTTTTTAATGACAAAATTTTGTAACCAATTTTCTCAATTGTGTAGCTGATAATAATAATTATTTTTTGACTAAATGTTATTTGCATACATTTTTAATATTTTTGACATTTTATAAATTTAAAATTGATTATATGATTGATATGTTGGCCATTTTTTTGTGCATACTTTTTTAAACATTCACACGCCTACTTTGGCAAATTTAGGAGAAACCTGAAAATAAATTGTCACCATATTGTAACTACCCAAAATTTTTTGAATAAATAAATGATTGATTGATTGATTTAATTGCAAACGCTGGCTGAATCCTAAGTGAGAGATCGAAACAATGTACTATATTATACACCTTCAAAAAGTCTACAAAAAAAATCCGCGATGGCATATGTCTATCTCTTAGGGATAACCCACAATTATAATTTTTATTTCTTACCTTTTTACGTAAAATAATGGTTAATTTACGAAGTGATTTTAAACACTACAGGATTAATTTTCACCCAGTTAAGTCTCTTAAATTGATTGTGCTTATAATATAGATTAACATGGACCTGTACATACAGCTGTAATTTAAACGAATATTTACGAAGATCTTACAGTATTGACATTACGGGATATAACAGTTGCATCGCGCAGTAGTACCGGCCAAGACGTGTGCCGATAAATAGCACGAACTGGTCAGCTAGTAATATATATTTCCACATCCATGATATAAGTTTGGAAGAACTAATATAACGTAACAGTATGTGGCTACACACTCGTATAGATTATAAGTTCAAACATCAAGTACTTGAGGTAAAGGTGGAGCATACTATCTACGATAGCTACCGCAACACGGCACCGCACAACATGTTCTCTCGTACTCGTCTACTGACACTCATAATAACATGGAGCATCTATGATAATATAATAATATCTCTCCAAATAATAGGGTCATCAATATCCTCCAGTATGTTTCCTATCGACATAAGTGGCCAAATGTATCAGCTTATGGAAATGATCAGCCGGCCACAGCCATTCGATGCTCGTATTAATATGTTATTCATTACAATGATCAGGCCAGACAGTTGCCTCAATATATATCTAATCATATTTGCGGCGGCATTCTTACAATTTTATCATTTGTAAGAACACCAGGTCGTTGATACGAGCCAAGTGTTTATTGTCCAGCCCAAGGTGACACTTGTGCTGGCGGCTCTCGTACGAGGGTCGAGCTCCTTCATCTAGCTCAACTGTGAAGGTCTGTACGATACAGTTAGTTCATTACGCTAATCAAGTGATACGTTTTGTGTTACAGCCGATATTATTACGCAGTTTGTATTTAGTTCGGACTTGCCTTTATCAATATACTGTTAAAATCGGTAGTGTTAATAAATAGGGGGTCGCCATTGTCGCCACGATACAAATGAAGAGCATATTTTATTATTATTTAGTGTTCATCTGTGTTTCCCTTTATTTCACTTCGATAATTGGCGCCACCTATAACTTTATATTAAGTGTCTGTTTCGACGTAGAATATCAACATTCCCAGCGTTTCATATAATAATTCTTATTGAAAAGATGATTCAGTCTCGGTGGCGCAGTGGGCGAGCGCACGGCCTCTGATCCAGAGGTCCGGGGTTCGATTCCAGACACTGGCTCACACCAATGACTTTTCGAAATTGTTTTCGGAAGTTATGTGTGATATATACCGATGACTGACAAGTTATGTTATGTTATGTGTTATGTTATGTGAAAAGATTATGTACATTGTTTATCCGCGCGCCCTCTATATCTAAAGGTTAGGCAGCATTAAATCATCTCGCCACAATTAACATACCTATGATTTGTTGATCTTATCATCCTCCTGGCTGTGAAATATAATAATATGTTGATTCTTAAACATACTATTAACTTTAAAAGGGTCGTTGAGTAGTTGTGATTCGTGCGCGCGCTATCACCGACTTTTATTATTCGATTAGGTCGGAACGCCTCATGCCGCCTCGCCATCTTATTATATAACAATTACTTCCACTGCTCAGCTCGTCCCTGCTCGTCCCTTCACAGACGGCGGAGAGGTTACTAAGGCCGTTTTAATTTTCTCACAAGCAAAAGAGGCTCATTATTTTCAGATCCCTCTTACTCGTGTCGGTATAATAAGGCGTCAATGGTCCATATGTTCATTACGGCTTTTCTTCTTTGAAAAGTTTAGAATCTATCAGTATTTTTTTATATGAGAAAAAGGGGCAAACGAGCGTGCGGGTCACCTGATGGAAAGTGACCACCGCCGCCCATAGACATCCTCAACTCCAGGGGTGTCGAGTCAGCGTTGCCGGCCTTTTAAGTGGGAGTATGCTCTTTTCTTGAAGATCCCTAAGTCGTATCGGTCCGGGAATACCTCTGGCGGCAACTGGTTCCATTGAGGAGACGTGCGCGGCAAAATTGTCAGCTGAAGCGCACTGTCGTAGATCGCAAACCATTTAGTTTCTGTGCGTGGTAATGTTGGCGCGATGTGCGGTGGCGGAAATCAGCGGGTGGTATTAGTCCGAACAATTCCTGGGAACACTCCCCGTGGTAGATTCGATATAGGACACACAGAGAAGCAATGTCCCTCCGCAGTGCCAGGGAATCAAGCCCCTCGGAAATTGCCTGGTTGTCGACGAGCCGATGCAAGGATAATTGTTGACGATGTTGTGCTGGAACAGGTGAATGAAATTGTATATCTTGGTTACGCTTTTAGCAGGCATAGAAGGTACACCGCGTATGTAGAAAGAAGAATGCCGTTAGGAAATAGCGTAAATCGAGCGTTGGGCGCAAAAAATATTAGCAGAAAAGCCCAGCTAGTAATCCACAATGCAATACTGATCCCAACGCTTACTTATGGAAGCGAGAGCTGAGTATGGCAGAGTGAGCTTGAAAGTAGGTTTACATACATAAGCTCACGCCTGTGTCCCATGGGGGTAGGCAGAGACTTTGGCTTTCTACAAGCTACGATCCTGACACACATCTTTCGCCTCATCCACAGTCATACATCTCGTCATACATTTAGGTAGATAGATAGATAACTCTTTATTTTTACACCTTATAGAATAGGAAAACAAGAAACATACATTAGACTAAATAAATAAAAATACAAATGGCGGCCTTATCGCTAAAAGCAATTTCTTACAGGCAACCATTGGATGAACAGTAGTAGATCCAAGACACGGGTAATCAGGTGTAATAATCGACAAAACATAATTAATAAATACATATCATTCAGAGTATACATAAATACATTAATGAACATATAGATAAATACATAATTAAATATATAAATAAATAAATAAATCTAAAATATAATACATTAAATAATCAGTAAGTAAATAATAAAAATATACACAGACCTACAGAATTACAGACATACGTATATACAAAAGAAACAGATATATAACAAATTAAAATGTTTCAAAATGTTGAGCCAGAAGAGATTTAAAACATGCTATAGATTTGGCTTTCCTGATCTCCACAGGCAAAGCATTCCAAAGCACTGCCTGGACGGAAAACGATTGCCCATAGAAATGGGTGGAGTGTGGAGGTGTTGGGACAGCCAAACACAAGTTTTCCGATTTGCGCATTTACGTTGGTTTCGGGTGCCTCGCATTTTTCCTTTTTTAAACAGACCATTTATTTGGTCGTGGTAGCTCCGTCTTGGTCTCCCGACCCCACCCTGCCACTCACACTCGCTTCGTATACTCTTTTAATCAGTCGTCTTTCATCCATTCTTGCAATATGACCAAACCATCTTAACATACATAACTCCACTTTGGTCACCATATCATCTTTCAACTTACATTTCTCCCTTATCACGCTATTTTTCATTCGATCCGCAATGGTGACTCCACACATACTTCTCAGAGAACGCATTTCCACTGCATTCACCTTACTTTCATGCTTCGCCTGCCACACACAACACTCACTCCCGTATGTGAGAGTTGTGAATTGTCAAGCATGCCTTTTCAGACACAGGCTGTGTCTGAAAAGTCTGATTACGCATCAAGGCATGCAATGCACCATTAACTCTATTACCCGCAGTCACTCTCCTTTCAATATCTTCCTCACATTTTCCGTCTCTTGTAAACATACTTCCCAAATATACAAACTCATTCACTTGCTCCAATTTCTCGCCATCCAATATCATATCACACACTGTGACCTCTTTCTCTCTCTCCACAACCATAACTTTCGTCTTGCTTACATTTATTTAAAGTAGGTTTAACGCGGTCGAAATGAAGGTACTGCGCAAAATCTGCTGAGTGACCCTCGCGGAACGCGTTGAAAACAATGTTTTAAGGAAGGAAGGCGGATTAAAACAGAGTGTCAGAGTAAATGTAAGGAAGGGCTTACTCCGATGGTTCGGACCACAGAAATAGATCAAGATAGAACGGCGAATAGGCGTGGCAAGCGTGCCAAAACCATGCACTATATTGCATGCTTTTCGAAACTCGCTCTCATTACGCAACGAGCGTTCCTGCCATGCGTTCAGGACGTAAAAAAATAGATAAAACTTCACATATATGCCTTATTATGCTGTGGCAAATTCTAAAAACATAAGTAGTGAATCAAATATGAAAAAAGGAAATATTTCGTATGATCAGTAAGTACAGAAAATCAGTAGAAAGTATTTTTTTGAGATTATAAATTATTGTTTTACTTTTACTATGTTCAATAATTACGATCACAAGTTGTATATTTTTTCGTTATGATAAATATCCATTGCTGTCCGCATTCAACGCTCGTATACAAAAACATTGCGCGTATAAATTATACGCGTAATGTACGTCGAATCGAACGAAATACACAATACACCTGCTAGTTGATCGCTGTGTCTGTTAATCGCTGTGTTTGGCCTTCGAATGTTAGAGATGGGCACTCCATGTATCGTTGAGTCTTAGGACTTATCGATAAATTAATTCAATAATAATTTGAGTATCAGCTCATGTCTTGCTTTGTCCCTACTTTATTCTAACACCACAAATTTCAACCAAAGTGCTTCGTAATTACATTGGCAGCAGTTTATTTGACAGTATAAGTTTTCACCAATTTGACCAATCGCCGATGGAAAATCATTTCGTTCTTCTCAAACGGGCAGTAACCGAGGTATATGTAGACGTTCGGCTTCGTTATTTAACCAGGACTGTGAGGCCAACCCTTACAAAAAGGCAAATATTTAATAAATATGTATAGTTTCAAGGACAGTATAATAATTATAACTAAATTTTATATACTGTTGGAAAAATATGTTTTAGGTTTTAATATGTCGGATTAAAGTATTTAACATGTTTTACTTTCTATGATTATCGTTACACAAAATCAATAAAGTTGGTAAAATATAAAAATAATAAAATTAACACACGTTGCCGATATTAACATCGATAATCTAATGTGTGTGTCTCCTAACTAGTCGCCTCGCTAACAATGAAAATGACGTCACGCTGTGGGCGTGGTTTTTCAAAAAAGTGACACGCTCGAAATGTATGGAAATATGACATCGCGGCCGTTCTATCTTGATCTATTTCTGTGGTTCGGACTTATAGAAAGGATGAATGATGCAAGACTGACTAAGCAAATATAAAATGCAAAAGCGGATGGATTAAGGAGTCGAGGACGGCCAAGACACACATTCTATGACCAAATAGAACGTGTTCTGGAGGAAGGTGATGTTCGGAGCCTCAAAAATCGACGCGCGAAAAGAGTTATCAAAGTCAACAAAGCGACTGAGGTGTGTAAGAATCGTGCCTTATGGCGCTCTGTTCTCTCTGCCTACCCCGCAAAGGATTTGGCGTAAAGTTATGTATTTATGTAACTTTGTACATAAAATATTACAATATTAAAAATGAACTATGTACACAAAACGCTGTTTTTAATATTTGACGACCAACGCTCAGCAACCGTGGTTGGTTGAGTCCCGAACCTTGGAAGGTGTGTAATTTGTATAATATAGATATCCCATAACAAAGAATTTTCCAAAATTCTACCTGAAAGAAAGTAAAAATGGGGCCAAAGTTCAATTTTTTTGACACTGTGTGTAGTTTGCCCTTAGATATTTTGTATATATCACGTCACGCTATTATTATAATGAGTAAAACAGCCTTTAGCCTTTCGGTTTTGAAGATGTACTATATGGCGGTGAGTTCGCGGCATGTACTACTTAATTAATAAAGTAATATCTGGATGACCGAGCTTTGCTCGGTATTTTCTTTTTTTTTATAAACAACGCCATCTGCTGGAATAGCTTTAGTGTTGTTGTCGTTAAAGCAAGTTAGTTGCTCACAATTTAAAATAATTATAGCATTCGCCAATAGATGTCAGGAATTCCAAAAAGTAAGTTGATGTTTAAGTTGATTATCGATAAAACACGATAAAATGAAATTTTCTAAAAATGATTCCTAGCTAGATCGATTTATCGCCCCCGAAACCCCCTATATACTAAATTTCATGAAAATCGTTGGAGCCGATTCCGAGTTCCAATTAATATACATATATATATACAAGAATTGCTCGTTTAAAGATATAAGATTTATTTACTTGACCCGTACCTAACGCTGAAACGACAAATCAAGAAACACTTGCTTTTCCACCGGACATTTATCATAATATTCTATGGTATTATTTCACCACGGGCATAGTTTTGCCTAGTTGGTACTTTGGTAATCAACCAAAATGTAATGGTATATTAAGCGTTCGTTTAGAATTAACTTTGTATTCTAATTACCAAGTAATTATTAGTCCACCATAGCGCCGGCAGATTGTTTTACTCATAATCTAATTATGAACAACATAATCTAATTATCAACATTTATCTAATTCATTAAATTAATGAATTAGATAAATGTTGTGTTTGCATATAAATGAGACAGCCGAATTTGTATGCGGACGACGGCGGCAGGCGGCAGGCGGCAGGCGGCAGGCGGCAGGCGGCAGGCGGCAGGCCTTGTTGTTGGTTTCTACTGACTTGTAGGGTGACGATCAACTCGCACGGCTTGCGGCACTAGTAAAAGCACCAGTCCAGAAGCCCAAGTCCAGCAGGGAACACGTTATTTAAATAGGGTACATTGACTATCAATCATGTGATGGAAGTGACAAGTGTAATGTCGACACACACATACACATTAAATATAATTCCGTACACATTTCCTCGAACAGTGAATAATACGAAAGTGGCGCGGTGTAAAGTCATATGTGGCACTAGGACAGGAGCTCTCTCCGATGGCCCCGAACTAATCCGACACAGCGCGGCATGTTGCCGACGAATCTGTGTCGCACAAAACGTTTATATTAACATTCTCACCGCGCACTTACACCTCGCCCCCGACGCCACCCCCCACCCGGCACCCACCTTGAGGGGGATGGGGTGCTGGTAGGATGAAGTGGTTTGATGTAATGTTAAGAGGTCCGAATGACAGGTCGCGTGTGTTTGACATAAACGCGATACGATAACGTTGGGTTCACCATTTTTACAGCAATTTTTTTTTTATAATTGATTTTCAAGTTGTATGCACTTGATAGATTATTCAAAAATATGTCGTTTAGTTACTGAAAAAAGTATGCTTTGTGTCACGGTGGCCCGGTGGTGGGCTTCTGATCCAGAGGCCCGGGTTCGATTCCTGACACTGGCTCACACCAAAGACTTTTCGAAATCGTTTTCGGGAGTGTGAGTGTATTAAATATCTATGACTGAAAAACTTTGTGCCCGGTATGGCAATAGGTTCGCCACCTATTTTATTTGGGACGTAAATATAACGGCGAGACGAGGCCTAACAGCCGGTGCCTTCGGGGTAACAAAAGGCGTGAAGTTATGTTATGTTACGTATATGCTTAATATGCGTGTGTCTCTTTAATAAATGTCTACTTACACTAATAATAGGGATTTTAGATTTTTTTTATGAAGTTAACTTGTAAATACACAATAGGTTTCCTGCTTCATTGGTAATTAATTAAGTTAGGTTTTGTGACTTTGGTAATTTGGAGGGTCGATCTCATAGCGCCTTTCCGGCTTTACAAGAGAAATTCATATAAATTCTATAAACATACACATAACATAACTTCACGCCTTTTGTTACCCGAAGGTGTAGGCAGCGGCTGTTAAGCCTCGTCTCGCCGTTATGATTACGTCCCAGATGGGATAGATGGCGAACCTATTGCCATACCGGGCACAAAGTTTTTCAGTCATCGATATTAATCACACATAACTTCAGAAAACAATTTCGAAGTCATTGGTGTGAGCCAGTGTCTGGAATCGAACCCGGACCTCTGGATCAGAAGCCGTGTGCTCGACCACTGCGCCACCGAGACATACCCTATTACATTATTTGTAGATGACAGAACTGTTTCCATAGAGTGTAAAATAGAACAAATTATAAGGAAGATATAAATAATAACCTGTCGTCAGTTATTAGTTAGCTAAACAAACAATTACAATTAAAAATAAAATGAATGTAATGTAACATTCCACACTAGTCGAGTTGCCAATTTCTTCAAATTCAACTTTGAGTTCCAAACACACTTAAGATCGCTCCGATATGTACTCGTAGCTTTCCAGAATTTTTAATTGAGTGGCAAGTATTCCAAGCTTATGTGATTTAGCAATAAGTAGCCGTAGAGAGACTGTGTCAAACGCCTTAGCAAGATCACGAATAGTAATGCATTTGTTTGACGGGCCTCGTGGCGCATTGGTAAAAGTACCGGCTGCAGCAATGAGGTCGGGGGTTCGATTCCCACCCGAGCACAAATATTTTGTGACAAACATGAATATTTGTGTGGTGTCTGGGTGTTTTTCTATGTATTATAAGTATGTATTTACAAAAGAAAAGTATATATGTATTAATATTTGTTATCTAGTATCCATAACACAAGCATTTAGTTGCTTAGATTGGAACTAGAGGGCGCTGTGTATATTATGTCCAAGATATTATTACTATAAACAGCATCTTCCGTGGATCTTTTAGACCTAAAGCCAAATTGATTATTTGACAGAAGATTATTCGATTCCAGAAAGTTTTCAGAAAAATATATTACAATCACCCAATGGCGGCTTATAAACTCGTAACACAGAAAATTGCTCTAGCTCAGCACACGACAGTTTGACAGTCCGTTGAATGGAGAAATTTGTAATGTCTCACTTATTTTTAAATTAAATATTATTTGATACAAAGTTCATGGCACCATAGTGGTGCCATGATTAGCCTTTTTGAAGTGGAACTTCTAATGTCTCTTGCAATCATTTAACGCTTTTAACGCCCTCACATAACATAACATAACATAATAGCGTATGGTAGTACTATGCTATGCTACTCATATAATACTCTATATTAAAGAGCGGAAGAGTATGTTTGTTTGTTTCTATAAAGGCGCCAAACTAAGAAACCGCTGGTCGGATTTCAAAAATTCTTTCAATTCTTTAGATAGTGCATTTATCGATCTTTACTAAAAGTCCGATAGTGTAACCAAAGGTGTAAGAAAAGGACCTGAAAAAATGTTTACATAGCGTACGCTGCAAAAACTATTTACTATAGGACAAAACAGTGTACGACAACTTCGCAGAATATATAATTATCTACAAAAAAGGTCGCAATACCATATGCCTAACTGTTGTGGTTATATAAAAATAAGTGTTTTTTTTTATTTCAATATAATTATCATATTAAAATGATGATGTTTTAAAAGCTGTTCTTTATTTTGTACTTTAGTATTAACTCTGATTAAAATAAATAACTTCAAATTCAAGATAGATTCAATAGCTTTCTAGAACTTATTGAATTATTTAATTCGGACATTTCATTCAAAAGAAATGGCAATATACAAGATACATACGTAACCTAACTTCACGCCTTTTGTACCCGAAGGTGTAGACAGTTGCTGATAAGCCTCGACTCGCCGTTATGTTTACGACTCAAATGAATTAGGTGGCGAACCTGTTGCCATACCAGGCAAAAAGTGTTCAGTCATCGATATTTATCACACATAACTGCCGAAAACAATTTCGAAAAGTCTTGACTTTTCAATCGACTTTTTGAAATTACTTTCGAAAGTTAGTTGCGACCCATTTGGGACGTAAACATAACGGCGATACGAGGCTTAACAGCCGCTGCCTACACCTCCGGGTAACAAAAAGCGTGAAGTTATGGTTTGTATCTATATAAAAATGTTCTTTCTTAGGATCTAGACTATTTATGTACCAAAATTCATTTAAATCCGTCTTTTAGATTAGGCGTGAATGAGTAACAGATGGAGTTATTTTCACATTTATAATTTTAGTAAGGATTGTTAGGTAAAATATATTTTAAAAATGGAGTGAAACTTCTTTAGAAACGTTGTGATTTCAAACCGGATGCAACGGAAATATGACAGGTAAATTAATTAATTAATTGGGTAATTTTTGTGCGACACAAATACAAAAATGTGTAGGATGAGGCCAGGAAAGAATGAGACAGAAATATACATAATATTTTATTATGTGTCTCACTGCACACAGTGTTGAGGTGAAGAAAGCTGTTGTGAATATGCCATAAATACAATAAAAAACATACCAGATTGTCGATGGTTCTATACCTCTCTCGCTTTTACACCAGCGGGCGCTCTCTTCTAACATCGGATGACGCCCTGACGTAAGCTGTCTTCTCATAGCGTTTGTGAATTTTGCCGATATAACATCGCAAAATTTAAAATATAAAATTTTCATACTAATTTAATCTTTAAATTTATTTTAAAGTTATTTACTTTTACTAAGAACGTTAACACAGTGATATTTTCGTAGGGGTGGACAAATGAGTCCTGTAAATTTGCAAATCAATTGTCAGAGGAAATAAGCGAAATTTCGAATACTGATACTTCGTTGGAAGACACTGTTGGAAGATCAGCTTTCGAATAAGATGATCTCGGAGGAGTCATCATTTTCATCCTCAAAGGATGGTATCGCTTCACCTCCGCCCTATAAACGAAGTAAGAGTTCCCGTGAGTATCAAAATTTTCAAAAATAACGGACAATCGCGTTGTCATTTTAATATTTGTCACATAATAACTCATTTAAATTTAAATACACGATTAACTAGTCACCAGGACACTACTCATGCAGCTCAGGCACGTTTTAGTTTTTATCTATCCTAAAATATTGTAAAGGCAAATTAGGTATCGGGTTTGATAAGCGGACAATTGTACCGATTGCAAATACAAACAAGAGGTTACAAGAGTTAAGATGTCTTCAAAAGTTTGACACATCTTCTGGGAAGGATAACTGATACGATAAAAACTAATCTTGCATTGCTAGTCCCGGTTTTGTAGGTCTTAACTTTATGAGGAATTGTGCCATTTTAATAAAAGTAAAGATTATTTGGCTTATACTGAGCAATTATTAGTCAGTTTAATCAATAATTGTCGGAACAAAGATAATTGTAACGCTCTGATTTTCTGGAGTATTGATTGGGAATCAGCATACCCCAACAGTTCAAATTATAGTTCATTGGTTAACAATATCTCAAGTACTTTTGTCCTAGCTCACCATAGAAGGGGTCACAAACGGCAATGCAGATAATTTGTGGTAAGCTAGCAGAGTGCGATAAGATGAGACCGAAACTCCGAACTTATATAATTCTCAGAGCATTTCTACGCGATACTCACATGTGGCCTAAACAGATAATTAATTCACCATGGATTTTGTAATTTATAATAACATATTCCAAAAAGCCATACCCAAAAATTTGATACAATCAGCCTTTTCATCATGGCAACCCAAAGGGACAACAACTCCAAAAATAAACTCACACAATGACTATTCAATCAGAAGTTTCAGGGGGGAGGGGTAGCCTAAATATGCCCAGATATGGCATGAGCAGCTGGCGTATTATCAGCTGTCAATTGCAGCCAGCGTACGCGCTGCCTTGCAAATTCCTGTTTTCAACGACTAATTCCTAAGCTAGGGCTGGGTTCCAGAGCTTATAATAGGCCCCCAGGTTGCTCATAACAACGATATAAAGTAATAACAAGCAGTTAATCTTATTTTTTGGGTTAACTTTTTCATTACATTCAATCAAGGACATGGCGGACATGATCCTTCATATAACACAATAACGACCTAGAGACTTCACTATACATAAACCCCGGCTTCGTATATACAAGCTAATATTTCTTGTAAAAAAAAAGTCGGACCGTAAGCTACGACCTAACATGGACCGCGGTGGTCTTTGTTTGTATGTTGCAGTGAGTGATTTGATTCATCCACCAGTGGATCATCATTCTTATTTGATTTTACAAACAGACTTAACATTATTATTATAGATAAAGAATTGGTCAGCAAAGATACACATTCACCAGATTTACTTTACACGAAGTTATCTCGGAGGTTCCTTCTAGTAATAGTATGCAAATATATATATATATATATATATATATATATATATATATATATATATATATATACATACTTTAACTAACTGCCTAACTGTTTGGCCTATCTTCAAGTCCAAAAATAGTTGCCAGAGCGACAAATTGGATTGCGAAAATCCTATGAGCACGAGGCATCAGGGTAATAGTATACTTAATCTATTTACTTGCTCATCAAAGCAGTACAATACCTCAGTGATAATGATGAACGGGAATTAACGCGACACTTTTTTAGGTAAACAAATATTTACCTTGATTAGCTTGACGTTTCGGCCAGGTTGCACTGGCCGTGGTCACAAGCAGACTGAACCCCTCACGACTCCGGATACCGTCACACTACACTTATAACGTCCCTATTCTGTACGCCCTACGACGCGTGTCTATTCTGATAGAAAATCAAAAAGCTAATCAAGGTAAATATTTGTTTACCTAAAAAAGTGTCGCGTTAATTCCCGTTCATAATTATTACTGAGTAATATGCAACGCGAAAGCCTAAAAGTTTTTAGTACAATACCTGCTCTTCAGGTTGCGGAAACCTTCAAGATAGATACTCCTAGAGAATTCTTGAGATGATATCTATTTAGATGTCTGTGGTAAATTTACCAAAAGTTGGTTTTGAAACCTTCACAATCAAATCTATCGGTATATTATGAAATGCCGACCAAAACCTTTTGAAACTTCTATCAAAAAAGTAACAAAATTAAGAGAATTAGTTTTCCAGGTGTAGAATCGTGGATACAGTTCTCGACAGGAAGTTCAATCTTTGTTAAATGGGTGACTTTTGTATCGCAAAACGCAAATGTGTTCTCAGAACCCACAAACAGGCAGAGACAAAACAACAAAACTAATAAATATACAGTTCATCTCCGATAGTCCAGAAAAGTGTCACTCACTTTTTCACGACAGGTACAGCATATGCTCAATTGAACAACATTTACCTAAAGGTAAATGGGCCCCATACCCGACGTGCTGGAACTGCATTGTAAAAGATATGTATGCAGTATTTGCAGTTATAAAGAGTCAGCGGATGACTCTGAGATGACACTTCGCACATATTAGTTCAGTTCAACGTACGCACTCGCCACTCGTTGGGTACGCACTCGCCAGTGTCTCCACTT
This sequence comes from Euproctis similis, assembly GCA_905147225.2. Taxonomy (NCBI): domain Eukaryota; kingdom Metazoa; phylum Arthropoda; class Insecta; order Lepidoptera; family Erebidae; genus Euproctis; species Euproctis similis. The sequence goes on along the minus strand of LR990105.1, from coordinate 150,736 downwards.
CTTGAAAAGGCCCACCAAACGGCTTACCACCAGGAAGTGGTCCGTATCAAGAGTGGGGCCTCTGTAGGCTCTTGTATCCCTTAGAGTATTTCGGAGACGACTATATACCAAAATTAAATCAATCATACTCTTTTGTTCATTCCGTCTCCACGTATACGTGTGAATTTCTTTATGACGGAATAATGTGTTAGACACAAGGAGGTTCCGTTCCAGGAATACGTCCAATATCGGCTTACCAGCATCATTCACTCTCTTGTCACCATTCGGACCAAGGACAGCCTCCAGGCCATCTCTCTTGGTTCCGACCCATCCATTAAGATCACCCACAGAATTATCCTTTCATTTCCTTCAACCAGATCCAGAATATCCCTAACAGTTTCCCAAAACTCCTCGAGTTCGCGGGGATCCGCGGAGCTGACGGGAGCATAGGCTGCGACCAGGAAAACTCACGTGATCCCCAGTTTTATACAAACCCAAAGATGTCTCGGGCCTACCAAGTCATAATCTTTCACTCCGGAAGCAAATCGGGAGGAGAGAACGACTCCAACACCCTCACTAGCACGGACGTCCGGGTCCACTCCGGACCATAGGGCTACCATGCCACCGGGGAGGTCCTCGGTCTCACTCCCCTTCCGCTTTGTCTCCGTCAAACATAAGGCATCCAGGCATATCTCATTTATTATATCCATCATCTCATTCATCTTTCTTGTCACACTACCTCTGACATTCCACGTGCCTATACGGCACTCCCCTCCCCTCGTCCCGCCAGGATTGGCGCTGCGTGAAGGGTGGCGGCCCCCTTCGCCGCATGCGCATGCAGCCGCACCGACGGAGGCTAATCGGTGCCCGTCGCTTTCGGGGCACGCCCTAGCAGCTCGTCCGGCTGAGTTTGCTTCGGTCAAGATTGCGTCCCACTGGGACGGCAGGGGTCGCGACGTGCACGCTCTTGACATGACCCCCTTTTAATATAATTCATAATATTTAAATTAAAAGTACGCAGACGAACTATCGAGTACCAGATAGTGTTTAATAACTGTTCCTGATACCTTTCTCACGCAACGACATAGAGACCGACACTCTGACTTTTGTTAAGTCAATTTTCTGTGAGGTTGTAGTTTTTTTCCGGTCGAGCCGACCCATTGATGCAGCGAACTGAGTGGCTTTACTAATAACAAAGTTCATAAATTATTTGAATTTTTTGTTGGTATATTAGATCGGCACTACCATTTAGTCCTACCACATTTAACAAAAAAATAATTTCATATATTTTATTACCGTATTTGATTGATGACTGTGACGATTTGTATTTTATTTGTATTTTGTAAATAAAATGATGCCACATATTATTTATTGAGAACCACAAACAATAGCTCGACCTCCTTCCTTCACTCAATATATTTTCAAGGGATTTACAATGAGGAATAAAATAATTTAAACGTAATAATGAATTATTGTGCAATCGAGTGGCAATCGATATCTATCAAACCAATCCGTTTGGTTCTTTCATTTCACAAGGGAAGTTACCAATCAAACCGCTACGCCATTACAGTGATTACAGTGCGTGAGCTGGATAAGCAGCGCTGCCACCAAAATAATGTAACTGTAAAGAGAGGGAGAAGGGGAGGGTGCGCCGTGATTGTACGTAAATATAGCCTTGTTTGATTTGCATCTGATTGTGTGGCGGCGCTGCGAGCGGCGCGCGGCGTAGCGCTGTGGCGCGGCGTCACGCGGGGCGGCGCGTAGTGGCGGATCAAGCCCAGCGCTTCTCTCCGTCGGACTCGTACTCGTACGTACGTGCGTATCTTCACACAATCAAACAGTAAGTCAAGTGGGGTTTCCCCTTCGTCAATTCCCTACTTTCCCTACTACTACCAATTGCCAATTGTAATTTCTTGATTTGTTTTCCCTTAATTTTGTACTCACATTTGAGAGATTCAATTGTCCTACATAAAACGTAATCACATTTCAATGTGTTTGGCTCGAGATATTACATTCTGAAATGTCTGCCACTCTGTCTGCCGCATGTGGGCTGTGGTACGAGTGCGGTGTTGCGCAGTAGGGACTCAATATGACTACGGCTGAAGTGAAACACGCGTTGAGCGTTGTAATATACGCAGGATTCGAACTTCCCAACATTCGCTTCATCGGCAGATAACCTACGGCAGCCGGAGTCACCCAACTTCGGCCCAGTCGTGATGGTACCTGGGGCCACAGTACACAGAAAGTAAAGCGTTTCAAAACTTTTCGTTACTTTCTCAAGTACAATATAACTGTATCTTTAAAAAAAATATAGTATCAATAGTCTTTGACGATAGAATCCTAATTATGTTACAACATAAACTAATTATGGTAGGATATCGACCACCGAGGACCACTACGTAACTTTACGCTTATTTCTACCCGAAGATGTAGGCAGCGGCTATTAAAACCTTGACACGCAGTTACGTTACGTCCCAATTGGAATAGGTGCCACACACCGGGAATAAAGTTTTCAGTCATCAATATTTAGGTATCACACATATTGTGGACTATGAGAAAGCCTTTGATTCCGTCGAAACTTGGGCAGTGCTGCAGTCCCTGCAGAGATGCCAAATTGACTATCGGTATATCGAAGTGCTGCAGTGTTTGTATAGAAACGCCACTATGTCAGTCCGTATTGGGTCTGGGAGTACGAATCCCATTCCATTGCAGAGAGGTGTCAGACAAGGGGACGTAATTTCCCCGAAGCTGTTCACCGCTGCATTGGAGGACATATTCAAGCTCTTGGATTGGTCTGGACTAGGCATCAACATCAGTGGCGAATACATCACTCACCTTCGATTTGCCAACGATATCGTGGTCATGGCACAGTCACTGGAGGACCTTGGTACAATGCTCGAGGATCTCAGCAGATTTTCCCAACAAGTAGGTCTCAGAATGAAAATGGACAAAACCAAAGTAATGTTCAATGCCCATGTCATTCAAGTACCGGTTACCAACAACAGTCCAGCTAGGACCTAGCTGGACTGTTTGTCCTAGGTAAACATAGTGGTCGACAACTTCGAGGATCGCATCGCCAACAGTAACCGGTACTTGAATGACATGGGCATTGAACATTACTTTGGTTCAACTTCGACCAACGTGGCCAACTTCGAGAAAGAGATAAACCGACGGATTCAACTCGGTTGGGCAGCGTTCGGAAAACTAAGGGAAATCTTCTCGTCCAAAATCCCACAGTGTCTTAAGTCTAAGGTCTATGACCAATGTGTGTTACCAGTGATGACATATGGAGCTGAGACGTGGTCTCTAAATGTTGGCCTCATAACGAAGCTCAAGGTGGCTCACCGTGCTATGGAACAGGGTATGCTCGGAATCTCTGCGAGATAAGATCCGCAATACGGAGATTCGCAAGAGATCTGGCGTGACTGACATAGCCACATCGCTCGACGAACCGATTACCGCTGGGGTAGAAAGGTTCTCGAGTGGCGACCACGAACTGGTCGACGCGGAGTAGGCCGTCCCCCCACCAGGTGGACAGACGATGGATGCAGGTTGCACAGGACCGGCAGTTGAGGCCAACGTCCAGCAGTGGACTTCTAAAGGTGATGATGATGATGACATAACTTCCGAAAATATTGGTGTGAGCCCGGAATTGAACCCACGACTTTTGAATCAGAAGCTAGGAGCTTGAGGATTGGGCCACCGAGACTAAACTTAGGGGGCCACTAGTTATAAAATCAAAATCAAAATCAAAATCAAAATCTCATTTATTCAGTTTAGGTCATTAAAGACACTTATGAACGTCAATAATTTCAATCCGCCAATTCGATTACTCACGTCCTGAGAAGAATTGGCAAGAAACTCAGGGGAGTCTTTTTTTTTCTTTTTACTTAATTTTAAGTAAACTAAATTACAAATTATTAGAATAATTTATAGAGCAAGATGAGGTTCCTCACGTAAAACTTAGGACACAGTACGTTAATATTCTTTGGACGCTTGAACAGACCAGTCCCCACAAACAGCACCCGTTCACGAGCATGACCCATATCTCAGCCATCGCCTCCCTCGCCATATTTTAGGGAAGGTGGCGACCCGATCAACGACGCCGCCATAAGCAAGGACCTTTCAGTGAGCATGACTTATTCAAGATCCCAGACAAAAAAAAAAAAATAAACTAGTAAGTTTGCCCGGCGAGAAACGTCATATTGCATACAATCTTACCAATAACAGTAAAGTTTGGTTAGCAGAATAACAATATTTTGCAGCAAATACAAACAATATAACACAAAAGAAGCAATTCAATTCCAAACGGTTTTATCATTGATATAATCTGCGATACAGTAATAAGCTCTTGTATATAGTCTACTTTTAACATATTTCTTAAATTTACCTAACGATAATTCAACCGCGTCGTTTGGAAGTTTATTGTAAAAGCGTATACATTGACCTGGAAACGCGTTAGAAATTTTTTGGAGCCTAGGAATATATATATATAATATATTCCTATAATAATTCCTATAATAATTCAAACCCGTTGAGATGTGGGTAGGTGCAAGGAGCACTTCGAGCATACGCTCAGGTTCGCCGAGCTGGGGGTGGCGATCGTCATCAGACGGATCCGCGGGCTGGGCCTGGAGGTGGCGCCTCACAGAAGTGAGTTGCTGTGGTCCACCCCCTCACTCGGGGGCCTCCCGCTCCAGGTCTCAGCTGAGGAGCCTGGAGCAGGTCATGGATCATCCGGGTCGTACGGACCGGTCGTACAGGGCTAGCGTACCATGTCTTACGAGGCGGTGACGGTCCTCGCGCGTTAACCTGGCGGGGGGGACCCGGGCACGAAGTGCGGAGGCCGCCGTGCGGAATCGGGAGAGAGCCGATCCCGCCCGAAGGCGGCGGCGGCAATCGCTGAGCTCGCCGCCGCGAGGGCGCACCGCCCTCAATAGCTGGCCGGGGAGGGCCATCTGGGGCGCCGCCGGCCTCGCGCTTCTTTACAGCGCGGTCGGAGTCGACCCACCCGAGTCTAACGCCGAGGTCCCCCGAGGACGAGCCCGAGAGGGGTTAACCGTATCCTGGATCACCCTAACGCCGGAGGAAGGCCGCCACGAGGTTTGAGTGGGAAGCCCTAGGATCGGATTGCAGAGAGTACTGCTTTGGGAGTCCCACACTACCCCCTGCTGTCCCCAGGCGGGGAGTGTGCATAAAGCATTTCCACGTGTAAAAAAAACGGTACAATGATCAAAAAATTAATGACAAGCTGTCGTTAGTACCTAATAGGTATAAATAGCTGTAGCTGCCTGTAACCTCTCTAATGAAATATCATGTGATGTGATAGCGATAATCAATTGAAAACAGACAAACGTACAGTATTCACAATTGAACAATGTACACGTACAGGTATACGTCTAGGAATAAAGCCATATTTTATTTATTATATATGAAGATATTTATATAGCAGACGGAACATTATCGCAGATAACAAAGGCCGCAGGAACTTTTCACGGGCACAGCGGTCACTCTCTTTATCTCTCTCCCTCGCACGCTTTATCTCTATAATAATGGAACAATCAACAAATTGATACACCGCGCCCCATTCATATTAATGAGCTCACCGCTTAACGGCTACCACCCCACGTCCCTGCAGTCTTGGGGGATGAATAAAAAATAGGGTTTTTTAACTTATGAATATATCAAGGAAGCTGTGAAAAATCGAGTGTTAGAGGTAAGACGCCGCGCCACATCAGCGGCAGATGGTGACGGACGCGCAGGGAACACGTGTCACCAATACCATACCACCCACCCGCATGCATGCGGGATAGGCAGGAAGAACAGAGCGCCATTCGGCATGAGTTGGCTCTGTAGCCTTCAGAACTCTTTTCATATACGCTCGTCGGTTTTTAAGACATAAATTTTCGTAAGAACCCGTTGGATTTGGTCATAGAAAGCGTGTCGTGACCACCGGGACCTGTCGACTCCTACATGCTTGTGCTTGTGTACTGTAAATCTACTTATTCTATCCTGCATCTTTCATTCTTTAACGGATCCCAAAGAAGGGAGAAGATTCTCAGTTCCTCAGACTATTTTTTTTTACATTTAATTCAAAGCATTACATTAAATCAAAGAATGTCCTCCTTTGCTTTAACACGGACACTCTCTTTCGATTTTCCCTTATATACGGCCTTTATTTTACTTTCTTTCACACTCTGCTATAGCCAAAATTTTAACACTCCCGTCCTTGTACATATCAGAAGTAGCTCTATTTGTCCACAAGAACCCCTATCTATTCCAGCGCAATTCAGATGTCATAGAAAGAAATAGACGTGATGATACTAAGCTATGTTTGCACAGTGCGAAAACAATTATTGTCGCGGCACCTGGCGCATGAATCATGTACGAATGTGAGCTGTTAACCTCCGCCCGTGGTCTCCTATCGTCAATTACATTATCAAAGGGACATGTGTGTGCACACGCACGTACTACACATAACTTAACGTAATTTAGCTTGGTTTATATGCTTGCGGTATATTTAGGGGTCCTTTGTGTCAAGAGCTTAAGCCCTGTCTGAGAAGTACCTTAAGAATCAATCACGAGGCCACGCATTGGACGGTGATCTCTTGTTTTCAGCTCTCTTGTGGAAACATGCCATATAGTATATCTCTCAGACTATTTTACAGATTGTGAAACGGTTCTATTAGCTCTGGCTGTGATTTTCATAAAAATCCGGTGTGTTATCTTGGTCGCCTATTTTAGCATGTTGATACATAATCGCGACTGCCTACACATTTGATGCCGTGATGTAGCAAAAAAAAACCTAATAAAAAATACGAAGTACTCACTTGAAACTTCAAACTAGACACAGTGTCAAGATTCAAACTTTGTTGTGCTCAAATTGGCAATTGATGTTCGCTGATATTCGTCGGCTGCCGACCGCCAGCTGCCCTCTCTACCGGTGTTCCTACTGCCTCGCTTCTTGTGATAATGTGCCTCCAGGCGAGATACCATCTACTCGCATGAGTACACGCTGAAATCGATGTACACATTTGCAGCGATAGCAGAGTAGAGGTAGCAGCTCTTAAACTGCAATGTAATAATTGAACAGCGTCTGTGTGTACATGTGTGTGTGTGTGTGTGTAGATTTGTCCACCCTTTTCCTACGATAAGTCTTTTCATAAAAAACAAATTTGATCAAGCAAAACCTGTTAAAGCAATATTTACGATTGATATTTTTATCATTTAATTTTGATTGGCTCAATTTTACATAGTCAAGTCGCCAATCGATCGATTGAAGCTAATAAAGCTTAGAGCTGACATACTCGTAAGAACGAACGTATTAACATTGAAAACGTCTGCTCCTCCTGGTGTAATACCAATGTCGGTGTTCCTCAAGGTGGCGTGCTGTCTCGCTTACTCTTCGCAATTTTTATAAATTCCATTTCTAATAACCTTGTTTCTTCCTACCACCTCTATGCAGATGATCTCCAAATTTACTTACAAACGGAACCAGCGCAGTTGTCGAATACGTTCCATATCCTCAATGAGGACTTGGCTCGGATAGGTGCATGGAGCTCGTCACATGGACTGACGGTCAACCTAACGAAGACCCAAATAATACTACTAGGCAGTAGTCGGCTCAGTTCGAGAGTTGACATGACACAATTACCACAAATTGTTTTCAAGGGTACAACGGTTCACTTAAGCGACAAGGTGAAGAATCTTGGCCTCATCATTGACTCCAATTTAACTTGGGGACCACAGTTGCAAGAAGTGAGCCGGAAACTTTTTGCTTCTGGGCGATCTCTTAATAGACTTCGGAATTTCTTACCCATTGCCACCAAAGTTGCGCTTGCTCAGTCTATTCTTCTGTCCACCCTTGATTATGCAGATGTCAGCTATCCCGACCTCGCCGAATACCAACTAGATAAAGCTGAGCGACTTCAAAATTTTTGCATAAGATTTATATTTGGATTACACAAATATGATCACGTTTCACAATTCCGTAAACAACTCAAGTGGTTACCAATAAGATTTCGCCGGAATGCTCATATCCTTTCAGTATTGTACAAAATACTGTTCAACCCTTCAACTCCTTCCTATCTCAAAGTACGTTTTCAGTACCTGCATGACACTCATTGTCAGAATTTAAGGTCTTCGCACAATCTCAGACTTGAAGTCCCATCACATACTACAAGTCTCTACGCCAAATCCTTCACCGTCAAAGCCGTAACCTTATGGAACGACCTACCAGTAGAAATCCGACGGGCTAGAACCTTAGCAAGATTTAAAAAAATGGTGAAACAGCATTATCTTGAATTATTATCTTAAACATGTATGTAACAAATAGTTATCGATCAAATTTGTATGTATGTATATATATTTCTAAGTATATATTTATATATATATATATATATATATATTTGTAAGTATGTATTTGTATGTATGTATTTGAATGTATGTGTATGTACATTTATTTGATATATGTAGTATAATTATATCGAGATTGTATAATGTATGTGTGTGTTTAAATTATAAGATATTTTTTTTTTATTACAAGTTTTCATGTAGCTATGCACTATGTTCTTATTGATACATTGTGCGTACTTTGCACTCAACACCTGCCCACTTTCTTTTATCTGATATCCATCTAAAGGTTGTCTGGCAGATATTGCTCACAGCAATAAGGCCGCCCTTTGTACTTATTATATTTCAGTACCATCTTGTAATTCTTTATTATGTGTGCAATAAAGTGTATTGAAATAAATAAATAAACGAACGGAACTCAAACCGTATACAAACGTTCATCGAACTCCAGTGGAGTGACACAGTAGATAAATTAAGTGATCAGTACGGAACATTAATTTGGCGCGGCTCTGATACGAGCGGCCTGCGTGCTATACGACGCGAGAAAGAAGTTGAGCCGCAGAAGGATTACTGCGATCGCGCCGCTCGCTGGCGTGCATTACTGCTACTACAGTAGCGAAGCGAAGCGAAGCCCAGTGATCCCTCTCTTTGTTTGTTTTGTGTGAAATCTAGTGCATATCGTATGTATGTTTGTACATTCACGTGACTGTCGTACGTTTCGGATATCTTTTCGATCACATTAAAGCCACGTTACTTAACGTATCCGCGGAGATTCCGGCCAATGTTTCATGGAATCTGTGCTTTGGGGGGCAGAATGATTCACGGCTCCATATTCTATTAAGAACTAGCAGACCGCGCGAACTTCGTACCGCCATATTTTATACATTTTCCACTACTTAAAAAGATTATTGCCGCGATCATATTAATACCCCAAAGCTTTCCTCATAAATGGACTATCTAACACTATTTTTTTTCAATTCAAGTTCCTGATACATATATATAATTTCACGCCAGATCCCTTGCGGGGTAGGTAGAGAGTACAAAGCGCCATAAGGCACGATTATTACACACCTTACTTGATTAGCTGTTGATATTAGCGACTAACAACCAAGACATGATGAAAATAATAGCAGTTAAAACAATAAGCAGTTAGCTGCATGAATGGGTCGGCTCAACCGGTGAAATACCACCACCTCTCAGAAGATCGACGTAAAGTGGCTCATGCCGCGTTTCGTTCGGTGAGAGAGGTACCCGGAGGTCCACCTCCCTTCCCCATCCTTCTCCCTTAAAGGTCGGCAAGGCAACGGTAACACTATAGGTATTGCCGGTGTCCATGGGCGGTGCAGGTTGTTTACCATCAGGTCACACGCTTGCTCCTTTGCCCTCCTATCCCATAAAAAAAATATTATCAACTTCAATCAATAGCTATACCAGGGACTTTGTCAGAAGTTTTTTGTCAATCTTTAGTTTTTTTTAATACTACTTGAACCTTTTTTTTTTAATTGGTCATTGTCGTCGATTTAAAAAAATCCTGGTCACCACATGTTCTTACCAGTATGGCTAACTCACAGTGAGTGTTTTTTTATAATTTAAATGATGTCGATTTGGCACCTTGGCACTTTTATCAAAATAAATTCACTACATTTTAAAAGAGGTCACGATATTAAATATGTAAATATAGATGGGCAACTCTATGTGGTATGCAGACGTGTAACAAACCCGCAAAGTCTTTATATTTTAGCAAAAGACGCCAAGACCGAGGTGCGTAGGCATATCTAGCGCTTCGTCCATTTATATGAAGTTGTAATAATAATTTTTTTTTTTTGGACACAATATTTTTAAATATTTTAATGTACCTACGCGTTGCATATTACGTAAATATAATGAACGAAAAATGACGCGACACATTTAGGTAAGCAAATTATCTGTCTGCTTGTTACTACGCCCAGTGCAACCAGGCCGAAACGTCAAACTAACAATAAAAGTAAGTATTTGTTTAGCTAAACGTGTCGCGTTGTTTCTCGTTTATTATACTCTTAAATAGATCAAATTCTAACCTATGTGTCTAAATAGACACGGGGTCACAGATGTTACATGTTCACATCACCTATTAATTATTACAAAATTAAAATATAATAAGATTAAAATAAAAGACGATTAAATACTACAAACTCATTAGGACAAAAAGAAACAAAAAAATGTCTAAGAAAATAAAAAAAAACTACCTGCCAGCTGTGAGCAGCGCTCATGACCAAGTCGGGCGGGACTCCCGGTCACATATATGTGCGCGGAATATTTGCCTGAGAAACGAATACTTACATTTTGTATTTTGCGATATCTTTTGAATTAAATATCCGAATTGAATCATTCAAAAAGTTCTAGAAAGGTATTGAATCTATCTTTATACTGAAGTAATTTATTTTGAGGAGAGTTAATACCGAGGTACAAAATAAAGCATTTTTAAAACGACCTCATTATAATTATTTTTAAAAATTCAAAAAACACTTATTGTGTGATAACTACAATAGTTAGACATATGGCGTCGCGGACTTTTTTGTCGACAATTATATGTTCTGTGAAAGTGTAGTACATTGTTTTGATCTATAATCAATAGTTTTTGCAGCGTTCGCGATGTAAGTGTTTATTCGGGTCTTTTTCTTACACCTTGGGTTAGATTATTGGAATTATAGTAAGGATCCCTAATTTATTTCAAAATATAATATAGCCTAAAGCCTTCCTCGATAAATGGACTATACACCAGTGAAAGAATTTTTGAAATCGGACCGGTGGTTTCTGAGATTAGCGCGTTCAAACAAACAAACAAACAAACAAACTCTTCCGCTTTATAATATATTCTATTAAGAATATCTATAAATATAAAAATGAATCTGCAATTTAATCGGTCATGCCATCTTGGGTGAACGGCTGGACCGATGTCGCAAATTATCATCATTACATAGTATGAAACAAAGTCACTTTGCGCCGTCTGTCCCCTTATATGCTTATTTCTTTAAAACTACGAAACTGATTTTGATGCGGTTTATTTTAATAGTTAGAGGGTGTCAACGGGGTGGTTTTGATCTATAATTCATATATGATGTGGTAAATAAAAAATGATAATTTTCGAGATTTAGCACTTTAATTGCAAACGCTGGCTGAACCGTAAGAGATAGATCAAAACAATGTTCTACATTATTAAAGACCTTAGAAGGTCAACAAAAAAATCCGTGAGGGCATATGTGTAAAGGATAATTTTGTAAATGAAACGTGCGTTTGTGTTCGCCATATTTAATGCAGAGACCATAGATCATGAAGTTGTCATAGATCAGATAAAACAAATAATCTACATTCTACATTCCCCCTCAATTTAGTTTCATAAAATCTAAATTGCAAAATCCCACATATAATATGTTAACTTTAATATACAATTGAACACATTTCTCAGTCAATTTTGAAGAAAAAACAAATATTACAATTTAAGTTGGTTACAACTTTTATCTTAATAATACTATTAACTAAATTATTGTTTCTTTTACAATAAATTTAACTTGCTTACAAAATAATCATGTTTTATTTCTGGTAATGCCTTAGTGAATAAGTCTGAAACATTTTTATCAGTAGGAATATAATCAACTGTTAGTAATTTTTTATTAACTATATCTTTAATAAAATGAACTTTAATATCAATGTGTTTTGATCTCTTTCCATTGTCAAAACTTTTAATTAACTTTATAGCACTTTGATTATCTAATAGTAGTGGTGTATTAATATCCGATTTTGATGTCAAATCATGAATAATCCCTTTTAAATAAATTAATTCTGTAGTAGCTTGTGCGGCTGCAACATACTCAGCTTCTGCTGTAGATAGTGATACTGCAGGCTGTTTCTTTGAAAACCATTGAATCAGATTATTACAGTAGTATATAGCACAGCCACTGGTGCTTTTTCTGTCTACTTTGTCAGCTGCCCAGTCTGCATCTGCATAAGCAAGTAATTTTCTTTCTCCTTCTGTTTTTCTGTATATTAAGGCTTTATTTTGTGTACATTTCAAATATCTAAGTACTCTCTTTGCAGCTTTCCACAAAGATGTTGTTGGATTGTCCATAAATCTACTCAGATATGATACTGGATAACAGATATCTGGTCTAGTGTTCATTGCTATAAAAAGTAATGAACCAATAAGTTCTTTGTATGGTACATCAATATTTTCATCTTTTTCTGCAGTGTAATTCATTTCCATTGGAGTATTTATTCCTTTACTTTCTTGCATGTTAAACTTTTCTATAATTCTTTTTATCATTTCTGTTTGTCTTATTTCCATTTTATCATTATTCCTTGATATTTCCAATCCTAAGTGGTTTTTTACTTCACCTAAATCTTTGATTTTGAATTCTGTTTTCAATTTTTCTAGTATACTCTGATTTCCTAGTAGTAAAATATCATCAACAAATATGAGTATCCATGTGTCTTTGTTATAGTATAAACAAAAATCATGTTTTGATTGAGTAAATCCGTTATTTGTCATAAATTGATTAAATTTGTCATTCCAGCATCTTGGTGCTTCTTTGAGTCCATACAGTGACTTTTTTAGTTTTAATATATTACTTTTCGCTTTTACACCTTCAGGGCACTTTATGTAAACATTATCTTTTAGTTCTCCATTAAGAAATGCTGTAGGAACATCCATTTGTTTTATAGGAAGTCCCTCTTGTATTGCATGACTTAGCATAGTTCGTATTGTTGACATTCTTGCTACTGGTGCATAGAATCCAACTTGTCCTTGTTGTTGAAATCCTTTAGCCACTAATCTTGCTTTCTTTATTCCATCTTGTTTCATTCTAAATATCCACCTGGTATCTATAGCTTTCTGTCCTTTTGGTAGTTCTGCTCCTTCCCATGTTTTCAATTTGTTAAGTGAATTGAGTTCTTTATTTATAGCTTGTCGCCATTCTTTGTTTTGTACTGCTTCTTGATAATTAGTAGGTTCTCCTGTACACAAACAGTAAGCAATGTTTAAATCATAATCTTCTAATGCTTTAGGTTTTCGTATTTGTCTTCCAAATCTTGTCTGATGCGTAGTTCTTTCAATTTCTATCTCTTGCTCTTTTTCTTCACATCTCTCACTCTTTCTTTCTTTATTTTCATCTTCTCTTAATATTTTCTGTTCATCTTCTAGGTGAGTTTCTTCTTCTTTGTCCTTGTAAATAACAGTTTCTTCTGTTTCAGTTTGCTTTAGTTTATTCTCTTCATATTTTAAGTCATTTTCATCAAATCTTACATCTCTTGAGCTTACTATTTTATTTTCTTTAGGATCCCATAGTCTCCATCCAGTTGGTGTATATCCAACCATTCTCATTTCTTTTGCTCTATTTTCAAATTTCTCTTGCTTTGGTACATTAGTCACCCATACTTTCGAACCGAATACCCGTAGTTTTGATAGGTCCAATTTTCCAAACATTATTGCTGCAGGTACTTTGTTCTTTACAGCTGATGATGGACATCTGTTTATTTGATATACAGCACAGTGTACAGCTTCACCCCATAGATGTTTTGGAAGTCTTGTCTCATTAAGTATAGTCCTTGCTTTATTGTATATTGTCCTATTCGTTCTTTCTTCAATTCCGTTGGACTGCGGTGAGTATGGCTGTGTAAATTGAAGTATTATTCCATTTTGCCTACTATATCCCAGCATTTTATGATTTTTGAATTCTCCACCGTTGTCACATCTAATTTTCTTCACTTTGTTTCCAGTCTGTCTTTCAATTCTGCGTATGTAATCTATTAATATGTCTGTAGCTTCACTTTTTTGTTTCAATATATATATTTCAGTGAAATGTGAGTAATCATCAATTATGGTTTGGTAATATATTTCACCTTGAGATGTTGGTGTAGTCACTGGTCCTGATAAATCTGTGTGTATTTTCTCACCAATATAATATTAAGTTGGTTTTTGTATTGGATGAAAAGGTAGTCTCGTCGCTTTTCCTTCCATACATGGTCCACACTGCTCCTCCGAGACAGGTAACTGAAGAAGTTTTAAATGTTTTCTATTGGCATGACCTAAGCGCAAATGCCAGAGATCTTTGTTTTTATTATTAGTCAAGTGACATTCAGTAATATTAGAGTTCAGTTTCAGATTTATTCCATACAGATTTCCTATTGCCCTACCATACATTGAAATATTTCCACTAGTTATTACTACATTATTTTTATAAAAGGTCACAGAATTTCCTTTGAGTATCAACATTTTGACTGATAATAAATTATGGGTTAAGCCCTTAGTTATAATAAGTGCCTCAATATTAATTCTAATATTGTTATACATTACATTCAAAATTCCTTTTCTTTCAGCTACTAAGTAATCCCCATTTGCCACAAATACTTTAGATGGACTTTCTAATTGTTGAACATTTGTCATATATTTTTTATACTGCCCCATTATTAAATGTTGAGAAGCCCCTGAATCTATAATGAATGTTACATTATTTTCAAATTGGTCAGTTGACAGAATACGCTCACTAGCACTAAATGATAAGTCTATATTTTCTGATATAGCACTTGATACTTGTTCACCTGCTCTTCCATGTCCTGATTCTCTTACTCCTCGTCCTTGGCCACGTCCATACATTGTTGCTCGTCCTCTGCTAAAACCTCTGCTCCGACAATTAAAGGCTTTATGCCCTTTACCCCCACACTTGAAGCATGCAATAAAAGCTTCATGAGACTTAGGTGGCTCTTTCAGATCATTTTCCTTCACTTCAGCATCTAACAATCTTGATTTTACAAAGTCTATATTTATCGTTGAATTGGACAGCATTGTTTCTATGCTGGTTATGACATTGTCATATTTAGGTGGCATCGATGATAGTAAATAACATACCTTGTCAATTTCTTCAATCTTTGATCCTGATGCAGACAATTCGCCCAATAAACAATCAAATTTGAGAAAGTAGTCTTGTAATTTCTCATGTGGCTGACATTTAAGTGTTATTAGTTTTCGCCGAAGATGTATTTTATTGATAATACTTTTCCTTTCAAATGTATTTTCCAATTGCGTCAGAATTTCTTTGGCCGTTTTACATTGTTTTACAATTTCCAAGTATTTGTCACTCAGACATTGTACCATAAGGCTTCTAGCCTTCATCGAGTTTCTTAGATTCTTTTGTTTTTATGTCGCTATCAATAATGCTCCACACGCCTCTTTCTTCCATAATTAATTTTAATCGAAATTTCCAATTGCCGAAATTATCGCCATCTACGCCTCCGAGTCGTGGTAATACTTCGCGTTCACGTGCCATATTTTCTTTTTATTTATATCCACAATATAGCTTGTACCTATATATATATTTGTACCTCTTCTCTTTTTATATCCATTTAAGGGCCGATTGCGCAGTGAAAGCGATTGTTATGGATAATTTTGTAAATGAAACGTGCGTTTGTGTTCGCCATATTTAATGCAGAGACGATAGATCATGAAGTTGTCATAGATCAGATAAAACAAATAATCTACATTCTACAATATGTATCTCGAAGAAATAACCCACTATAAGCATTTTTATTTTTTTACTTTTTACGAGAAATAATGGCTAATTTACGAAGCGATTTTAAACATTACAGCATTAATTTTCATGAGATATTTCCTTTTATTGCTTAAATGTTTAAATCTATACTGATGCTGCATGCATATTCATAGTAATTATTTTCATAATTAATATCTTAATACTAGATAGTATTAACTCGTTCTATGTAATATTTGTAAAATAAGAGAACTTGATTTAAAAAAAAAAAAATTAAAAGCAAAAATCCTTTTTAAAGAAGCTTTTATTTAAGCGCTCTAAAAATAAGAAAATAATATTTCCTTAAAAATTTCAAGTATGAACTCAGAGCCTCAGTATGTACAATTTATATAATAATAAAAGCTTGTCGCGCGAGTTGTAAATAAACTGTATTAATTTTATAATGTCAAATCAACAATTAAATATAGTCCGTAAATACAGCTATTTAACTTATTATTTTATTTAAAGCATAACATATTAAAACACGAGCGCTTGAAATTGCCGCCTTGGAACAAAACCCACGGACGATTCTGCGTGTAGGGTTGTCATGAGAAGAAATGGTCAAAACACTCATGTAAATTAATCTACTAACTTTACTATATTATCTATTGCAATTTAATTACCCACTGATAGGGAGTCAAACCTCGCGACCAGCTTTTATTATTATATAAATTGTACATACTGAGGCTCTAAGTTGTTACTTGAAATTTTTAAGGAAATATTATTTTCTTATTTTTAGAGCGCTTAAATAAAAGCTTCTTTAAAAAGGATTTTTGCTTTTAATTTATTTGATATCCATATTGTACAGAAGCTTAAAATATGTTTTCCTCCATCTTGGATATTGTCACACATCATATCATGCATTGTCATCCAAAGTAAACGTGTATACAAAATTTCAGCTCAATCGGTTGAAGATATCTACTTCAAAATTGAGTTGCAAGATTCCACCGAACATACATACTTACATACATACATACAGTGCAAGCTAAATAAAAGCTTTTAATAAATATAATCTATTATTTAGTTAAGTAAATTGCGCTAAATTTATAATTGTGAATGTGATTAAACAATGCATTCTATTTCGTGACTGTTTTGATATTTTCTTTTATTGTTTAAATGTTTAAATCAATACTGATGCTGCATGAATATTGAAAATAATTATTTTCATAATTAATATCTTAATACTAGATAATATCAACTCGTTCTATGTAATATTTGTAAAATAAGAGAACTTAATTTTAAAACATCCTAGTAGCGCCATTCGCCGAAAGATAGTAAATTTTGATTGTTAAAATAAGTAATTTATATATTTACAAACTATTTCGTACTAAAACTGGTGTTATAATTATCTAAAATTGTTATTTTAAATTTTAATCTGTTTTTCAAGTATAATTCTCGTGTAGATTCATTTGTTGTGTAAAAAGATGTTGTTAACTGAGTTTATCATTTTTGTAATATCAATTATGACCAGCTAGTACCATCATCCGCTACTAGATGTGTGTAGGGGTAGTTTAAAAAGTCGCTATACCTTTTCGTTCTTGGTTTATATGGATCTTGGCTTTTATCATACCATAATATAATATTAATAGTGGCCGCAAGGGGGCGTTAAAAGCGTTAAACACTCTTGCAAGTTGCACGAGACATTAGAAGTTCCACTTCAAAAACAAAATTAAAAAATTTAAGGGTTGATTTAGCCCCGGTACTTAGTAGTATTCGTAGGTCGTAACATCTTTTGCGCGTAATAGTTATACGCAGTTTCGTATATATGAATAACTAGTTTCAAAACCGATTATTTTTGTATCGAGTTATTTCAGTATACTGACAGTAGGTTATATGCTATGTGGCTATGTGTTACTTTGTATTAAGTTATGATTACGAATATGCAATAGTTTAAATATATTGCAATGTGTATTCATTGTTATTTTGTTTGAGTACCTATTTCCAGGCATGTTTTTCTGCAAGACAAAAAGCAGGCGTATTTAAAAGTTCATTTGATTTTATATACAATTTCTGTTCTATTTTTAACAGTGGTAGAGCTAAGCAGTTCGCTGCATGAATGGGCCGCTCGACCGGTGAAATACTACGACATCTCAGAAGATCGACGTAAAGTGGCTCATGCTACGTTTTGTTCGGTGAGAGAGGTACCCGGAGGCTCACCCCCTTCCCTATCCCCTATTCCTTAAAGGTCGGCAACGCAACAGTAACACTGTGTTACTGTTGCGTTGCCGACCTTTAAAGAATAGGGGACCCACATAGGGGATACATATTATGTGTTGCTAGTGTCTATGGGTGGCGTTGTTTGCTTACCGTCAGGTGACACGCCTGCTCGTTTGCCCTCCTATCCCATAAAAAAATACATATATTTTTGCAGTTTTGTTAAAATATTTACACTTTGAATATATATTAAATTTATTGTTTTAAATTCTATTTATATATATAAAATAAAAAAACAACTTAACCCTTTTTGAATTTATTCTCTTTCCAATTGCTTACAAAATTACATGGGCATTAGAAATTAAAACAGACATAACAATTATCATACTTTAACATTACGCGAGTCGTCTAAGAATAACTAATAATAGTATAATAATAATAATCTCGGTTGAACGAAACACACAAACACTTCCACGAAACGCTTACAAGTTACTGTAGTTACCATAGAGTACGTAGTTACAGTAGTAAACGCTTACGCGTGCACCGGCCGTTGTGTGTACTGTGTGAGTGGAACCGCGTATTTCAAATAAGCGTTACATTCGTGTCTACGTAACTACGTATACGGTTATAAGCCGCGTAATAGGTTACTGAAACCGCTTATGATAAATAAGGCTCGTCGCCTACTCAGTAGCCAGGTCTGCAATTCCCTGTTAGGATATAACAGGAGATGTGTGTGACAAGCTTTCAGCTTGCCTCAAACACCTACTCGAAAATTGGTGCCAGCTCTCCTACTATTTGATTTTGGAACGAGCGGCATTTCACTATGTCGGTACCGCCAGCAGAGCCTTTAAGCTCTTTAGTTTCTGAGATTTAAAATAATTCTAAGTATTTCTTGGCCAATCAATGTCTATATCTATACTAATAAATAAAATGTTTGTAATGCGAAACGAAATGCGTGTATTTACTGCTTTATATATTATACAGTTCCTAGATGACCGATAAATTGTGTTTTTTTGAAAATTATATTTAAGTGCGAATTACATACTAATAAAATGATGAAATATGAATAATAATTTCCATCTTACCGACAGAATAATAAAAAAATATAAACTATAAAACACGATACGATACGACACGATAAAACAGGATAAAATGACATTTTCTAAAAATGATTCCTAGCTAGATCGATTTATCGCCCCCGAAAGCAATTCCGAGATTCCAATTATATTATTATATTTATATATACTAGAATTGCTCGTTTAAAGATATAAGATATATACGGTATATACAATATATGTATATAATGCTAGGTTAGATATATATATATATATATATATATATATATATATATATATATATATATATATATATATATATATCTAGCTGACCCGGCGAACTTTGTTCCGCATCAAAAGTAATAAATGAGTAAATTTTGATTATCATGAGGTTCAATTTGTGCTCTTTATCGGCTTTAACTGCTGTCCCGCTATGTTAATACTGCAATATCTTCGAAAATATTCACTTAAATTGCATGCTGTAAAGGGGCAGGATCTTCTATATTACATGCACAATCTATTTAAGACTTAATTGAATAAAAATTAATGCTGTAATGTTTAAAAACGCTTCGTAAATAAGCTATTATTTCTACTAAAAAAAAAAAAAAGGTCATTGTGGGTTATCCCTAAGAGATAGATATATGCCCTGGCGGACTTTTTTGTAGATTTTTTGAAGGTGTTTAATAATGTAGAACATTGTTCTGATCTATCACTTTAGGTACAGCCAGCGTTTGCAATTAAAGTGCTAAATCTTGAAAATTAACAGTTTTTTCTTAACAACATCATATATGAATTATAGATCAAAACCACCCCGTTGACACCATTTAACTATTAAAAAAACCACATCAAAATCCGTTTCGTAGTTTTAAAGATATACGCATATAAGGGGACAGACAGCGGAATGTGACTTTGTTTTATACTATGTAATGATTGTAGTTAGCTGATGTAAAATGAAGTAACTTAGACAACTTTTATTTTCGAAGAAATTATTTATTTACTCATATAATGCTTTTAAGGCGAAACAAAGTTCTTGAGATTTTCCGCTGAAGTAGCAACAGCATCAGCCACCCACGGTACCAACAGTACCGTGCTTGGAAGGTGATGGCGCAAGAGTGTCGGCAAGGTAGCGTCTCACACCAAAGGCCTACCCATCGCGTACCGTTCGGTTCTAGAACGGCTGGTACACCAGCGGCCGGGCCGCGAGGGCGCACACCCCGCGGGTGCGACCGGGTCGCGGTCCAGGAAGGATGACCACCCGGTACGGCCGGGGAGGGTCGTCGGGAGCGCCGCCGGCCGCGCCCCTCTTTACAGCGCGCGGTCGGAGCCGCCCCGCCCGGGGGAGCCTCAGCGAGGCTCCCTGAGGATGAGCACCCTCTCGTGACAGATGGGGTGCAACGGTGGGGTGGACCAGAGGGCTGACGCACTGTCCTGAGCCACCCCAACGCCGGAGGAAGGCCGCCGCGAGGTTATAGTGGGTAACCCTAGGATCGGATTGCAGTGTACTGTTTTAGGAGTCCCACACTACCCCCTGCCGTTCTCAGGTAGGGGGTGTGCATAAAGCATTCCCTCGCGTAAAAAAAACAAAAAAAAAACACCAGCGGTGACAAGAACACGACAGATAATGTCGGAGGCTTAGTAATTTTATTTTTCTTTTTATCGACTTTTGTGGTAAAAGTGGTAATTAGATATTTATATCTTTCTATTGATATTTAGCAAAATAAATGATGTGGAGCATGATTGTTACAATACCTGATGTTTTTACTCTTTTACTCTTTTCATTATAAACTTATTAAAATACTATAATTTTTACCCGAAGGTGTGGGAAAGTCTATGATATTAATAATCAACTACGTATGTTGCTTTGTTTTAAATACATACATAACATAACTTCACGCCTTTTGTTACCCGAAGGTGTAGGCAGCGGCTGTTAAGCCTCGTCTTGCCGTTATGTTTACGTCCCAAATGGAATAGGTGCGAACCTATTGCCATACCGGGCACAAAGTTTTCAGTCATCGATATTTATCACACATAACTTCCGCAAAACAATTTAGAAAGTCATTGGTGTGAGCCTGTGTCAGGAATTTAACTCGGACCTCTGGATGAGAAGCCGTGTGCTCGACCACTGGGCCACCGAGGAGTTAAATAACAATAACCAATTGGAATAGGAGAGCAAACGAGAAGCATGCCATCTGAGGTGTATGATATTAATAATCAACTACGTATGTTGCTTTGTTTTAAATACATACATAACATAACTTCACGCCTTTTGTTACCCGAAGGTGTAGGCAGTGGATGTTGAGCCTCGTCTCGCCGTTATATTTACGTCCCAAATGGAATAGGTGGCGAACCTATTTTTTTAAATAACTGTGGTAAATTTAATATAACCCTGGTAGAACAAAGCAGTACTGATCTGCGCAAAGCCTAAAACACTTAGGCCCGTAAGATCAATCACAGTTTAAACTATTTTACCTAGTTTAAACCTCATCTGTCGTTTATTTTGTAAGATCAATGCTAGATAAACCTCCAAAAACAGTTTAAACTATAGTTTAGCTTACACCAGAAGATTTTGCCGTTTAAACCGTGGTCCTGCCTAGTTTAAAAATGGCGGTCGTTTATCAGCTGACATCTGACACAACGATTGTGGGTTCATACATAGATTTAGCATAGACTACAATAGATGGCACATGTCAGGAAAAATTTACTAATAGCATCGAATCACTGACAGCGTTACTGCGTATATTAGATTTTGGGGATATTTACATTTCCACACATGAACATTAACTATGTAAAAGTTAATGCTTTGAAGCGCTTTTTACGAACACATCATATCATAAGCCCTTATAGACGTCCACTGCTGGACATAGGCTTCCCTCATAAAGCACCACAACTGCCGGTCCGCGCAATCATGGGGGGTTTTTGCCATAATCGCCACGCTTGGCAGGCGGGTTGGCGATCGCAGTAGGCTGTAGTGTCTTGAGAAAGAATGCTGCTGCCCATTCTTCTAGCTCTTCCATTTTCCCTTAGAACACATTGATAATAATAATAATATCTTGGACACAAATCACACAGCGCCAGTTCCAAACTAAGCAACTAAATGCTTGTGCTATGGTTACTAGAGAACGGATACTAATACATATATACTTTACTTTTGTAAATACATAATAATGTTTGTAACAAATATTAATGTTTGTCACTCGGGCGAAAATCGAACCCCCGACCTCAGTGCTGCAGCCGGTTGTTTTACCAATACGCCACGAGCCCCGTAAGTCACTCACACATTAACAACCCATTTTTGGTCACGTTGTTTGGGTGACTATTGCCGATCTATTTTTCTTAAATCTATGGTCACACTATAAAACTTCATAAAAGAAAGAGAAAAAGAGTTTTTTTCACGAAATATGCCACAGACAATGTACAAAAGAGTGAATGATGAGCGAAATATGGACATTAAATAACCAAATTTTGCCATCTGTCGAAAACTAAACTTAGTTTACGTAATCTATGTCCATTTCGCTGTTGATCTTACGAGGCAGGTTTAAACTCTAGATTAAAATTGACTATAGTTTAGAAAATCGACATTTTTAACTATGATTGATCTTACGGGCCTTATTGTTAAACAACTGCTGAAGTTTCAACATCTGAAACTTGAAGGTGTAGAAAGAAAAGTCTTGAAGTAAAAAAGATTATCTGAAATCCTAGAAATAATCAAAGATAATATGGGGTTACGTTTATATAAGAAAACGTGAGTACTTAATGTACTCGTTTTCATTTTTGTAACATGCAATTAGTTTAACTAGTTTGTACATCATCACGCTACTGCCAATATGAGCAGAACACTAGCCTTTTAGTAGTGGAGATACATATATAAGTTGGCGAGTAGGTACATCTTCACTTATTTTGTGAGTGGAGGCGTTTCGTAATAATTTCTGATAGTTATATCCACTTTTCTAATTTAAAATTTGCCTTGATATTGTTTATAATATATGTACTTATACGTTTTATTTATTGCACAACGTTACCACTCTAAATAAAAGATGTCGTGTCAGTTGCGCTCGACAAATATGCTTAGTCATGCCATAAATATTGTAACAAAGAAAAAAAAATATTTTTTAATTGCAAAGAACATTTATTACTTTTACAGTGTGTTATAAAGTAACACACTGTAAAAATAATTCATAAATATAAAACGATATAAAATATAAAAAGCTTATTCGAAGTGGTCTCCATTGGCTGCAATACAGGCCTTTAAACGTTCAGGCCAGTTATCAATAGAAACACGCTCTCTTTCCATGGGAAAATTCTTCACTGCCAATCGTATGGATTGTTTTAGGGACTCTAAATTATTATGACGTTTAGAGCAAGCCGTACTCTCTAAAACTGACCACAAATCATAATCCAGTGGATTAAGATCGGGACTAGACGACGGCCAGTCTTCAGGTCTAATGAAGTCCGAAACGTTCGCTTCCAACCAAGATTGCGTGGACCGAGCTTTATGACCTGGTGCCGAGTCTTGCTGGAAGGACCATACTTCGTTATTGAACATAGTGTTGTTAAGGGGCTTGACTACCTTTACAAGAATGGTATCTTGATACACTTGTGCCGATGTTTTGATACCTTTTGCACAAAAATATGGCTCAGTCACTCCTTCGTAGCTAACACCCCACCAAACCTTTTCTGAAGTCGGATTATGCCCACGTTGCACTCTGTCAACTAATTGGGAAGCTTCCTTAGAGCTTTGAGCATAAATACGGTCATTTTGTTTGTTAAAATGTTGCTCAATTGTAAAATTTTTTTCATCCGTAAACAATATTTTTCCGTGACCTCCCGTTGCGTACCGCTTCAGTAGTTGTTCTTCATCTCCCGAGATAAAATCTTTTTCTTGCGGACAGGATTTCTTCGAATTCTTTCCCTTACTGCTTTGACCACCTTTTTTGTACGAACACTACGTGGACAGCCAGGTCTTATTCTGTCACAAACAGAGGAGGTCTCATTGTACCTATTAATAGCCCGGTACACAAACATTTGACTAATACCAAGTGTATGGAGAGTTTTAAAAATTGCATTTTGCATTTGACTCCATACCTACTTTGTGTAATGCATTCACAGCGATGCGGTTCTCTTTATCACCCCACTCCATTTTAATATCGCAAAATATTGTACAATGTATTGGCGCCAAAACGAGAAAACCATTGACCTATATGTTCTAGACATGTAGTAACCTTCTCAAAGCGTGACCACTGGCTATAAGCCAGCTTATGCGAAGCATAAGTCAATTCAGTCATCTGTCAGACGCGAACCGAATAACAATAGGTACAAAATGGGTAAATGCGTAGTAAAAGAGTGCGATTCAAGGTCGGAAACCCATAAGAAATTAACCGGAATTACTTTCCACACGTAAGATTAATGTTTACATTAATATTAAAATACAGTAAAATAGATAAAATGTTGGATTTTCATAATTAGCTTCAGTGATACCACTAAAAACTTAGTTTTAGTTTCCCACATTTGTGGGAGAGTTATTAATTTATGGAAAAGGAGATTTTAAATATTTTTTGTTATAATAATAACGCTGCAGGGTGCCTAAAGATGCAGACCGCCGTGACAAGTGGGTGAAAATTATCCGATTGCTGAGAAAAGAAACTGACTGGCTACCTGCACCCGGGAGATCATTTATCGTCAATTCAAGTTGATCATTCGCTTTTATTAATAAATGCCATAATTAATAAATACTTAAAAATAAGATTGTATCACGAAAGCAAATTATTCACTCAGACTTATAAAAAAGAGACTAAAAGGCAATTTTATACAAAACTTATGTTACACAGCGGTGTATGATCAATAATTCATCTGCCTAGCTTTTTCCCAATTATGTTGGGGTCGGCTTCCAGTCTAACCGGGTGCAGCCGAGTACTAGTGTTTTACATGGAGCGACTGCCTATCTGACCTTCACTACCCAGTTGCGTGGGCAACACAATCCCCCTTGATAAGTCTGGTTGTTAGACTTTCTGGCTTCTGACTACCCGTAACGACTGCCAAAGATGTTCAAATGACAGCCGGGATCCACCAATTTAACGTGCTTTCCGAAACACGGAGGAACTCGTCATGATAAGATGGTCACCCATCCACGGACCGACCGCGCCAAGCGTTGCTTAACTTTATGATCGATCGACCCGTGCGGCTGTTAGGCCCTGTCCACGTTAAATAAAATAATTCCCTTTCAATATAATGAATGTAAGTACATTATTTTACTACTCAAGCGTTTTCACTATTTTGTGTATCTGTACCTAATTGTGTACACCTTACCTACAGCGATTTAAATCGCTGCTCTAAGGCAGGTGTACACAATTAGGTACAGATGAGTGTGATCCAATTTTTTTCGGAACAGCCGATCTAGTACAGAGTACACAGAGATCGTTGATCCATTCATTATTTCAGTTATCTTCTAATACATCTGATAAGAAATTAATAAGTAATAGTGAAATATTGAATTTATATTTATTAAATATTTTTACGAGTACATGGCCTGAAAAAGTTGGGTAAAATTTTGTATGGGCAGGCCACCCCACACCGCCATTGCAAATTTATATTGCCATCTTTGTCTAATCAAAGTGACGGCAATGTATTTGCGATTTGTGTGACTGAGATAGATATATGTTTCATTTTAAATGTCTAGTGGTTTCAAAGCTACGTCATTGCATCTAAAAAGTGGACACACATTTTGTGACGCATTTGAATGAGGTTTGCTCCTCTTTTATATTGAACTCAGTGGAGAAAACACAATGAACAATCGTATAAAAATGACAGATTCCAAATTCAAATGTAATATTTTTTTCATTTTTAGTTGTAACAGTATTTATGGCCAGACTAAGTATTTGCAGAGAATTTCTTTTTAGGACGTTGATGTTAATTTGCTTGGGCCATAACTGTGATGGTCGAGTGTTCTGGCTGCTACATCTTTTATGCACGAGTCTACTGCTTTGTTTTCAGTAGCGATATTAATATTATTGTTATTTATGTTTAATACATGAAAAAGAGTATCTGGCACATGAGTTTTTTAGGCGATTCTTCTCATGATAGCCCCTGCACTCGGAATCGGGCCGCTCGTCCGCGTTTTCTTTATGGACGCTCTTTCCTGAAGCGCTCGTATTCATTGGAAATAATAAGTTAAATTGTACTAGTTGACTATTTTTAAGTGTTTGTGAAGACCTATGAAAATAAAGCTTATTTTGACTTTGATTTTGACATAGTTATTTTATTATCTAAAAACCATGTTTAGGAGAGTCGTTCAAATATTACTAACACACACTACACGCACTATCTCATTTGGAATGGATTTTTAAATAGATTTACAGATAAATTTTTAGTATCCTTTTCATGTTATGCACGCCCTACTTTTTAATGCTTAAATTGTACTCTCTCATCAGACGACAGAGGTCATTGAAGTCCTACGTCGTGTCGATTTAACACTACATATCTACTTAGTCATTCTTTCTTCGTTCCCTATGTTCATGCGCCTGATCCAATGCTGACACATTCTCTCAGACCAACTCTCTGGCTTTCAACGTTATTTTCAACACAGTCCGCGAATGCCACTCGCCGAATTTTGTTAGTGCAAAATTGGACTTACTATACCTATAGACTTTTGAATATAATATACAGAAGCAAAATTTGGGTATAGCAAAGGGACTCTACTATACTTTTTTGTTTATTAGATTTATTTGCGTTTTATAAACATGGAACTAGCTGTCGTACAGTTACAAGTTGAATGTGTTGGACACATCACAGAACAATGATGGGACTGGGACTTACCGGCGAGGAAGGTGAAGTATAGGAGTGCGGAGCGTGACGGCGCCGCCATGTTGTATCAGCGGTGCGAGTGGGACGGGGCGAGGGGCGGGTGGCGCGAGCCAGCGAGACAGAGGAGGGTGCGCGCACCAGCACACACCACGCACGCACCGCTCATCTCCACGGACCTACCATCTGCGAACAGACGCACAAACACACGATATTATTTAGTATTAATTATACAATATTCTACGCACCGTGTCTGCACTGCTGAGGTTACTTACTAGGTAATTACACGGCAATATATTATATATCGCACACATCACTCAAGAACGAATGACAAAGTGTCCCAGATAGGAGCGAAAGACCATCGCATAAAGTGGAAAATAAGTGATACATAAGTTGCTTCTACAAGACACGTCCAGTGTACGTGGGAGTATCTGATTCCTACATCATTTTGCTATTATATCTCCTTATCTGCATCAACCGATAATTGTGTACAGATTATTGGAAACCTTGAAATGAATATAATATAATATTAAATCTGTTGATTTGTATTTAAAACAAACACATTGCTACTATATCATTCTGTATACAACAGTAAGAAGAAATAAATCAATTACATTATTTACAATCTAATATATAAAATTGTCGAGTCTAGATGTGCGTAATTTTTATTTTTTTTATTTATTTTATTGGTTACAAGGTACATAATATACATGATTATTGTTCACTGTCCCACAAAACTGCACAAACAATTTGTCTGTGGGATCCTTATTTGACTTTAAACCCATTATTCATTGATTTTAAACAAATTATAGACAATTTCATTATCAATTCATTAGATGCTTTATAAATAACAAAAACAATAATAACAACGATAATAATTATGAACATATATCCACATACACATACATATAGATACATACACACACACATACCATTTTCGATTTCATTTTCAAATCATTAGCAATTTTACATATAACAATAATAATAATAACATAATAATAATAATTCATTCATAATAATAATAATTATTCATATTATTCATTTTCATAATAATAATTATGTACATATATATCCACACTCACATATATATAAAGGTACATACACACACATATACACATTTCAATTTAAATTATCAATTCATTAAGAAAAAAAATATATAAATAATAATAACGACACACGAGAATAATGATGTACATGCATATTCACATATATATAGCTATTAGGGCAACTACTATATATTAGGGCAATTCATCGATTAATTATGTTCTTAATCTTTTCTTAAATTTATTTTTATTTACTTCGTGCCTGATACCTTTTGGCAAAGTATTCAATATATACGGGATACGTTTACTCAATGTTCTATCTCCGTACACATTGGTCACTTTAGGAACGACATATTGACCGTCAGTCATCGCCCGCGTGTTATACGTATTAGATATACCCACTAATAGTGAGTTTCGCTCGTAATTATTACTGACCAACAAGTATTTATGTTTCACACTAACTGGAAGTACTTTACAGATTTTATACAATTTAAAATAGTTATCTTTATATTTATTTCTGATTCTCTTCTTAACAAGTAGTAGAATAGAACTCCTCCGAAACGGCTTGACCGATTCTCATGAAATTTTATGTGCGTGTCGGGTCGATCTGAGAATAGGACAACATCTATTTTTCATCCCCCTAAATCACAAGGGTAGCCCACCCCTCAATTTTTTTTTTTAATTTTTCGACATATTTCTGTTTCTTATTTTTTTTATAAAACGGGATACAAAAATACATGCAACCCTAAATTTTCAACCCCCTACGATCAACCCCTATTTTTTAAATTTTATTTTTCGGCAAGATTACGTTTGCTGGGTCAGCTAGTATGTATATACAATTAAAAGACAGGCTGGACTCAAATTTATCCGCATCTCGGTCTGCTGGCAGCGTGCCCAGAAGACGACGCGAAGAATACACCAGCCTCTGGCAAGCCTCTGGTCGCGAGAGGCCGCGATCAGTCATACTATATTGCAAAATCAATTTGCCATTGAATGATTATTGTCTGGCTTAGAGAAATAGCAACCCCTTCATAGTGCGGACTTTGCCTTGAATATCCTTCTCCTCACGTCGTGCTCCTCATTACTGAGGGTCGTGATTCTCCTGCAGAATCATTCTCTCCATGACTATAGTGTGCCACTTGTTGCGGTCTTTTGCAATGTGGAGAGCATCATGCAGTCCGATGTTAAGAGCGGTGCATACTTGATCCGACCACCTCATTGGACAGCGGCCTCTCGGTCGCCTGCCATCAACCTTCCCGGTGACCATTAATTTTTCCAAGTTACTGTTATCTTTCCTAGAAATATGGCAGAAGAAATCGAGTACCCTGCGGAGACATATGCTAGAAAGCCTGGATTCGATCCGAGTTCTCGTAAAATCGACACGTTCTTGCGAAAAGCAGTCCAGGGGATCAGCAGCATCCTCCTCCAGCACCACATTTCAAAGGCGTCGATACGGTTTCTGTCAGCCTTGAATATACTTACACATTATTTATCTAACAGTCTCGGTGGTGCAGTGGCTAGCACCCCGCTTCTGATTCAAGAAGTAGTGGGTTCAAATCCTGACACACATCAATGACTTTTCGAAATTTTCGGAAATTACGTGTTATAAATATCGATGACTGACAACTTTGTGCCCGGTATGGCAATAGGTTCGCCACCTATTCCATTTGGGACGTAAACATAACGGCGAGACGAGGCTCGACAGCCGCTGCCTACACCTTCGGGTAGAAAAAGGCGTGAAGTTATGTTTATGTCTATGTATGTATTATTTATCTTATAAAATTATCGTTAATGTGTTAATTGTGATGAGGCCATGTGGAAAGTGTGGTGGATCTGTACGATCCGGAGAGGTGTCTGAGTTGAAACCTTTAGACGTCTAAGACACTCCAAGTTGACTCACGGCCGATTTGTCATTTTGATCAAAGATTTCAACAACCGTTATCATATTATCGATAACACGCCAGTTTTATGCGATTCGATTTTCTCAAGAAATTGTCTTACATTTGATATCCGCGATGTGAGCCTTCTATCCCATAACCCTAATCTCCGAGTTAAACTCGTCCCCGAGGCGCGGTTACTATCGCGAGTATCGCCCGCTGCCCCCCTCCTTTCGCTAAAGAGGGCGGAAAGAGGTTGGCAATACGGTAGTGCTACAGTCGGACAAAAGCGGGGATATGATCGTATTGCTCTCGTATCGAATGGAAGGAAGTGTTTAGCGCGCTTCCGCCCGCTGCTAACTCTGTCGTAGCAGTACGTAACCGCTTCGTAGAGCGCTACGTAGCACTCGCAGGCGCTATTGGAAGCGTTTTCATATTTGCACATTGTGTGCACTTTTCGGTGTTAGTGAGCTTCCCGTGGCTTTAGGCGACATTTGTAGCGTGTCGCCGCAGTGAACAATGTAGCTACACGTGTAGTACACGGTGGCGAGGAGACGACGCGACCTGTCAGATAACGTTACGCCAAACATTTTCACGTTGCCGTAATAGTTTCTTATCTTTCGTATATTTTCTTTACGTTCGAAGGGTCGACTACTCAAGACACAAAAATAACAGAGAAATTATCCTCAATTCCGTTGTACGATCAATACTCTCGTATAGCGCCCCTCAAATGGCGCAAGCAATTGTGATTGTCTGATATGCGAATAATTACTTTTTTCTACATTTATATCCAACAAAGTAAGATTTTATTATTGGATGATAAGCCAGTAAGATTAGACATAGATTATTTAATGAAGGGGGATCATTTTCCCAAACAAAGCAAATAATTGCCTAGATATTGGTACTACTGATACTATTAAATTAGTATTGCATTAAATTAGTATTGTATTAAATATAAACACCAGTGTACCCGACAGATGTTGTCCTGCATGAAATATCAAACGATATTAAACAAAGAAAGAAATGAAAGACAAATAATATTAAAATATGTGGTGAGGGGTGCCGCCATCTTTCACGCAGCGCCTAACCTAGCGGGAAGAGGAGAAGAGAGTGCCGTATAGGCACGTGGAATGTTAGAAATCATCTGGCTGGATGTGATAAATCATCTCATCATCATCATCATTTATCACATCTATCAACTCATTCATCTTTCTATCCTGGATGCCTTTTGTTTGACGGAGACAAAGCTGTCGGAGAGTGACGCCGATGACCTCCACGGTGGCAGCTCTATAGTCCGGAGTAGATCTGAACGTCCATGCCGTGAAGTGCATGACCATCAATGACCTGCAAACACTAGTCACTCACTCATTATGAAAGATGATAGCTTGATGAAAGACTTAAAATTGCGCATAAAGCATTTCCTCGCGTTAAAAAAAAGGTACACCGTGAATGGAGAAAGAAGAGAGGCATAAGAAAACAGCGTAAATAGAGCATTGGGCATAATGCGGTACTGATCACAACGCTAACTTGATGAGATTTGGGTATGGCAGAGTTTCTATGAAAGTTGATAAACGCGGTCGAAATGCGGGCTCTGTGCGAATTTTGCGAAGTGATTCTCGGTGACCCAGTCGAAAACAATTTTGCAAAAAAAAAAGTTCGATTGAAAGAAAATGTCGGTGTAACAGTGAGAAAGGGCATGCTCCGATGGTCCGGACATGTAGAAAAAAGATTTTTAAGGCTTCTAACATCACCTTCTTCCAGAAGTTTCCTACGTTCTGACAGCAAGACAAAATAGGCACATTTATAATTTAAACTTACTATTATATAATTTATCATACTACTTGAAATAATATCAGTTTTTGATACTAATTGCTTAAAAACAAATCTTAGGTTAACAAAAGATACTGTGTATCTGCCATTTGCTGACAGGAAAGAAATTGCTAGACTGCTAGCATTATACAAACTGACAGGGCTACTTGTAAAGTAGTACCTCATTCTATTAATTGTGTAAGGGATACTACACCTCGTGGCACGTACATGTACGTGCCATCAATAGTATATAACCACTGTACGCACAGTATGCTGTAGTGGTCGGTGTGCAGCGACACACAGTTGTCGCTGACACAAATAAAGATGACAAGATCATTATTACGCCTTTCATTTACCGGCCGCTCAACCACCATCATATACCATCATCCAGTGGAATAGTCACCAGTAACGTCATCCGTTACAATTGTAAGGATCTTGACACTTCTATTTGTTTAAATTAATAGAAGCGACAAAGGATAGACCTAAATCATTGCTCACAATTGTACATCAAAATATGCAAGGTTTATCTGGCAAAGAACTTGAGCTTCACCTATTTTGTAAAAAGCACAATGTTCAAGTATTATGTTTGACTGAACATTGGCTTAAAACTTGTGAACTCGCTTTCAATAATGCTCACTACTCTGTTGGCAGTGTATTTTGTAGGAAAAAAGCCAATCATGGTGGTGCCATGATCCTTGTATCAAATAATATTAGATTTAAAAACAGGAGAGACATTACAAAGCTCTCCATTGAACGCACTGTTGAACTGTCCTGTGTTGAGCTTGAGCAATTTATTGTGCTTTGTGTTTATAGGCCGCCACTGGGTGATTTTAATATATTCGAATCCACTATGGATGATGTTATGCAAAAACTTATTGTAAGTGGTAGGAATGTAATTGTATGTGGTGATTTTAATGTTAATCTGTTAAAAGATTCAACTAACAATAGTAGGCTTGTTAGTTTATTTACCTCATTTGGACTACATCATCTGTTCTTAGAACCCACAAGAATTACATCTCACTCTGCTACCTGCTTAGACAATATTTTTTGTAATTGTAATTTTGTGCAAAAAGAAATATTAAGTCACTTGCCATCGGACCATTGTGGTCAAAAGGCAGTTTTTGTGATGAATATGCCTAAATTAGTTAGTAAATTTACTTGTACCCATAACCCAGAAAGGCATCAAATATTTTCAAAACGCTATCGCGGCTAGGGTTGCTTCGCCGGACATGTCGAATGATCCAGATGAATTGTACAACTCACTTTTAAAAACCATAGACTCTGAACATAAATCTATTTTTAAAACCAAAACTATGAGTAAAAATGTCAATTTATCATTTGCGATTGGGCCACCAAGGGCATTTACAAAAGTAGAACTAAGTTGTATGATTTATATAGTATAAAGAAGTGGAATTTTGATCCTGTTTTTATTAGATATGTTTGAAATTACTCTAAAATATTTAAAAAAGTATGTTTATCTGCCAAATCAATATATATAAGTAAGCGGATACAAGAATCACAGAACAAGATTAAAGTTACTTGGAATATTATCAACAATGAGACTGGTCGTACAAGGGACTGTGATGATAATATTAAACTTATAATTAATAATAAAATTATCCAAGACAAATATGCTATTGTCGAAACATTTCATGACTTTTTTGCCAAAATTCCCATTACTAATACATTAAATTCGTGTCCCGTCAAAGCTGACACTCTGCTTAAGGAAAGTGTGGCCGAGTGCAATGTTTCTTTTAAATTTGAACATGTCGACGCTTACGATATTATAAAAGTGTTTAAACAATTAAATTCCAAAAAAACGGCTGATTTATGGGGCATTTCCGTGAAATTAATAGATTCTATTATTGTCCTCATAGCTCCAAACCTAGCTGTGCTTTTCAATAAATGTGTAGATGCAGGTGTGTTTCCTAATTTAATGAAACACAGCAAATTGATACCTTTGTTTAAAAGTGGTAGTAGGAACGATCCAGCTAACTTTCGTCCTATTTCTATTTTGCCTGCACTCAGCAAAATTTTTGAAAAAATTATCTCTCAACAAATACTAAGCCATTTTAATTTGAATAATCTTTTTCACAAAGAGCAATACGGTTTTACAAAAGGTCGCTCTACAACCGATGCTGGAGCTGCTCTTATCAAACATATTTTCGATGCTTGGGAGAACTCGCAGGACGTAATTGGCGTATTCTGTGACCTCTCTAAAGCTTTTGACTGCGTGGATCACCACAATCTTTTACGTAAGCTCTGTCACTATGGTATTAAGAACACTGCACTTAGGCTGGTTGCATCATACTTAAATAACAGGTTACAGTTTGTTGATGTAAACGGAGTGAGATCATCTGGATCATCTGTATCTATGGGCGTTCCCCAGGGTTCCATTCTCGGTCCGTTGCTGTTTATTATAGATATCAATGATTTACCATTTTGCGTTCAGAAATTTTGTAACATTGTACTATTTGCTGATGACACTTCACTCCTCTTCAAGGTAGACCGTAAAAAAAGCATTTTTGATTATGTGAATAGCTCCCTTACACATGCCCATGAATGGTTTACGGCTAATAATTTAGTTCTAAATTCCAATAAAACTAAAATAATAAGGTTTACTATGCCTAATGTTAATGGTCCGGCTATAAATATATCTCTGAATAGCACAATTTTAGACCCAGTGAAGTCAACTTTATTCTTAGGTATTACTCTAGATAATACGCTCCAGTGGGGTCCTCAAGTAAAATCTTTAGCGGGAAAACTCAGCTCTGCTGCCTACGCGGTTCGAAAAGTTCGACAGCTTTCCGATGTTGCAACCGCCAGATTAGTCTACTTCAGTTATTTTCATAGCGTTATGTCTTATGGTATTTTGCTATGGGGTAGAGCAGCTGAGATTCAGTCGATTTTTGTTATTCAGAAACGAGCTATTCGGGCAATTTATAATTTGGGGGCCAAAGTCTCTCTAAGAGAACGTTTTAAGGAAATTGGCATACTAACAGTTGTTTCACAATTTATATATGCCAATATAATGTTTGTTAGGAAAAACTTGAATAAATATACTAAAAATAGTGACGTTCATAATTTTAATACCAGAGGCAAGCATAAACTTGTGTTGCCGTGTCATCGCCTGCACAAAGTACACAAGTCTTTTCTGGGAATGGGTGTACAATTTTATAATAAAGTCCCTGCGCATATCCTGGCTCTGTCATTCGATCGGTTTAGTCGGGCGGTGAAGGATCGTCTCGTTGCTGGTGCTTATTACACCATCAATGACTTCATGACGGACAAGTCATCTTGAGACCGTCAAGTTGCTTGCTCAACGCGGATTCTGTAGTTTGCGTGTTGAAATTTGTTCACATGTTCTGGAGTGGAGGCGTTCCATAATAATTTCTGATAGTTATGTATATACACTTTCTAATTTAAAATTTGCCTTGATATTGTTTATAATATATGTACATATAAGTTTTATTTATTGCACAACGTTACCACTCTAAATAAAGGATGTCGCGTCAGTTGCGCTCGACTAATATATTTACATAGTTTTTCTTTTTAGGACGTTGATGTTAATTTGCTGTGATGGTCGAGTATTCTGGCTGCTACACCTTTTATGCACGAGTCTACTGCTTTGTTTTCAGTAGCGGTATTAATAATAGGTTGGGGAAAAAGTATTTTCGTATTTTTGTATGAAAAGTCAAGACATTTTTTTCAAAGTTTATTTACATTTATTTACAATATATATGTACCGTTTTGTTGAATAACTTTCTGCCATTTTGTGGGCAGAGACATTATCCCGTTACTGTAGAAACTTTGGGACTTCTGATCAAAAAAACGGGACAAATAGTTTTGGCAGTCCTCTCTTGAGGTCAACCTTACAGAACCTAAAGAATTCTGAAGAGACCGAAACAGGTGAAAATCTGAAGGCGCAAGGTCAGGGCTATATGGTGGATGCACTAGGACCTCCCAGTCGAACTCTCTTAATTTTTGCTGAGTGGCTAAAGATGTGTGTGGTCTAGCGTTATCGTGATGAAAGACCACACCCTTCCTGTTGATCAATTCCGGCCGTTTTCTCTCGACTGCTTCCTTTAATCTCATCAGTTGCTGGCAGTAAAGATCAGAATCGATGGTTTTGCCGGACGGTAAAAGCTCATAATGAACAATGCCCTTCCAATCCCACCATACACACAGCATCACCTTAATTCGTGTTAGGCCAGGTTTGGCCACAGTCTGTGAAGCCTGGCCAACTTTCGACCACGACCTTTTTCGCACGTTCTTGTCGTACGTGATCCACTTTTCATCGCCAGTTATCAATCTCTTCAAAAACGGCTCGGTTTCATTACGTCTCAATAATGAATCGCAAATGAGTACACGGTTCATTAAGTTTCTTTGAGTGAGCTCGTGTGTCACCCAAATATCGAGCTTTTTTGTATAACCAGCTTTCTTCAAATGGGTCAAAACTGTTTTGTGGTCAATTCCCAGTTCTTCAGCTACATCGTAACTACTAATATGCCGATCTTGCTCCACTCTTTCAAAAATGGCGTCCATTTTATTCGTAACAGGGCGACCAGAGCGAGGTGCATCTTTAACATCAAAATTTCCGGACTGAAAACGTTTGAACCAAATTTGTGCTACTCTTACTGACACTGCATCAGGTCCATAAACATCACAAATTTTTTTCACTGCTTGAGTTGCATTTTTGCCTTTTTTATAATAAAATTTTAAAATGTATCGAATCTTCATTAGATTCACTCATTTTTACGGAGAGAAAAACAAATGAAAAATAGCGGGAAACAACTTTTTTTTATTTTTTTCTTTTCTTTATAATGTAACCTTTTTAATGTTACCAAAACCAGCCAGACACAAATAGTACAGTCAAAGAAATTTTATAATAAGTTTATACCTACGTTATGCGAAAAGACTTTTTCCCCGACCTAATATTATTGTTATTTATGTTTAATAGTTTGAAAAGAGTATTTGGCACATGAGTTTCTTGCCCGATTCTTCTCATGATAGCCCCTACACTCGGAATCGGGCCGCTCGTGGCGATTGCGCCCGTGTTTTCTTGTTCCACGGACGCACTTTCCTCAAGCGCTCGTGGTATTTTATTTAAAATAATGAAGTTAAATTGTACTTGTTGACTATTTTTAAGTGTCTGTGAAGACATATGAAAAAAAAAAATTTGCGTGGAGTCCCGCCGCGCTATAGAAGTGGAACTTTGTAACATATATTCCAGTCTTGCACATAGTAGTTCGCGACGGAGATCGCTCAGTTTAGGTCGCCGCTCCTCAACGACCTAGTTCGCTCGCTCCCTCAGCTCCTAGTTCAAAATGTAAAGGAACGCAGACATATCGTTTCTTAGTTCGTTCGCACGTGACAAAATCTTGTTCTTCGTTGATAGTATCTAAGAAAATAATATAACCAGTTTTTAGAAAAAAAATGGTATTTAATTTTTTCACTGTATGTACTTGTTTTTAATAATTAAGAGTAACTTACATATACAAGTAAGTAGGTATAAGTATATACATTTACTTACACAAAGTAACAAATTACACACTAAGTATAATTTAGTCTTGGTGGTCCAGTGGTCGGCGAGTTCGAATCCTGGCCAATGACCTTTCCAATTTCGAAAGATAAGTGTGATAAATATCGATGACTTAAAAACTTTGTGCCCGGTATGGTAATAGGTTCGCCACCTATTTCACTTAAGACGTAAACATAACGGGGCTTAATAGCCACTGCTTACACCTTCGGGTAGACAAAAGCGTGAAGTTATGTTATGTTACACAAATAAGACAAATCATACGGCTCCTTAGGTTTAATAATTAACATTTAGTAATAGTTATTCATACATACATATCTTCACGCCAACTCCCTTGCGGGGTAAGCAGAGAGAACGGAGCGCCATAAGGCAGGCCTCACTCACTTCGTTGACTTTCTTATCTCTTTTTATGCATGCGCGTCGATTTTTCTAAATAGTTTTATAATATTTTCTGTTCTTTATTTCAATAACTATTGATATGGTTTTGCCGCGAAAAAGTTTTGTTGGAAATAGAAATGATGAATTCGGTCACGAACTAAAGAACTGAGGAGCTGGAAATGAGCGACATAGTTCGCTCAGTTCGTCTATGGGAGCGATTTTTGAACTAGGTCGTTCGCGAACTACAAAGCCTTATGTATTCATAATAGCTTTATTTTTATAGGTCACAGACACTTAAAATATTCAATAAATAATTAACAATATACATTTATTTGCTGCTTTGCTTGTACTGCTTTTTTTTTTTTTTTTTTTTTGTCGCTGGGAAAAAATGCATTGTGCATACGCCTCCCACCGGGGGGTGAGAGGGTTATGTGGGGCTCCCGGGAGATGGTAGTTCGGATACCCACTAAAACAACCCAGCGCATTTCCCGCTTCGTCACTTTAGGGGAAACTGGGACACGGCCGAGCCTTTCAGCCAGTCCCCCCCGACGATTTGCCCGCCCTTATGGCAGGCTCCGCGCGCCCCTGGCGCTGGTGAGGGGCTCGGAAACAGCCGGAGATCGCCGGCCATCGCCTTCCGACGACGGTATAGTTTAGTGCAATGCGGGTGAGGGCGCCCCCGCGCCAGTCACCCGCCCTACACCGTGAAGGAGTTGTTGTCGGCGATCAAATTGTCGCCTCTTTCCCCCCCTTCTTCTCCTGCGGAGCGGTGACACGAGAGGATCGTTCTCCCGCGCTCGCTCCGCCGCCTCCTTCTCTGCGATCACCTCCTCGCAGAAGGAGGCAAACTGCAACCATGTCTCACCTTCGGCCACCATGGCAGCCACCACGCTGGGGAGTGACAGGTCCTTATAATATACTGCTAATGTAAGTAAGGGTAAGGTCTGGTGGTGCGTTGGTAAAACTACCGACTGTGGAATCGAATCTACATAATAATTAAGTATAAATAAGTATCTGGGTCTAGGTAGAATCTGGCTGGAGGTGGCGCCTCACAAAAATTAGGCTCTGTGGTTCCACCGCCTCACTCGGCGCTAGGCACCACCAGCCGCGCGGATCCACGTGGGTGACACGGTTGTCCCGGTGGCGAGGAGCTTGAAGTACTTCGGCCTCACTCTGAACAGTCTCTGGAGCTTCGAGGAGTACTTCGTGAGGATGGTCCCCCGAGTGGGACGGGTGGCAGGCGCGCTACACCGCCTCCCCCGAGATTCGCCGCCTCTACGTTGGTGTTGCGCGATCCGTGGCCCTGTACGGGGCTCCCGCAGTGGCTGTTACGCCTCGACTCGCTGTTTTGTTTACGTCCCGACTGGAATAGGTGGCGAACCTATTGTCCTACATAGGGTGCAAAGTTTTCAGCCATCGGCATTTATTACACTCAGCTTTCAAACATAATTTCGAAAAGTCATTTGTTTTAGCCATGATAGGAACCCACAACTTTTTGATTTAGGAGGGGGGTGCTCGACCACTGGACCGCCGAGACTACCGAGATAATTACTATCTACTTCAAAATTGAGTTCTAATATTCACCCGAACATACATATGTCGGCGCAGGACGCCATCTAGCGGCATATCATGTCAACTATATATAATAATAACCCTATAAAACTTTATTAGGTAAACTAATTTATTATGATTACATGTGATTACATATTTATGTCAAGATATTACTAAAATCTATTATTTAGTTAGGTAAAATGCGCGAAATGTATAATTATGTGATTAAACAATTCATTCTATTTCGTAACTGTTTTCATATTTCCTTTTATTGTTTAAATGTTTAAATCAATACTGATGCTGCATGAATATTGATAATAATTATTTTCATAATTAATATCTTAATACTAGATAATATCAACTCATTCTATGTAATATTTGTAAAATAAGATAACTTAATCCTAGTAGCGCCATCCGCCGAAAGATAGTGAATTTATGATTATTAAAATAATTAATTTATCTATTTACGAACTCTTTCGTACTAAAACTGGTCAAGATATTACTAGAATCTATTATTTAATTAAGTAAAATGCGCGAAATTTATAATTATGTGATTTAACAATTCACTATGTAGCGTAACTGTTTTGATATTTCCTTTTATTGTTTAAATGTTTAAATCAATACTGATGCTGCATGAATATTGATAATAATTATTTTCATAATTAATATCTTAATACTAGATAATATCAACTCATTCTATGTAATATTTGTAAAATAAGATAACTTAATCCTAGTAGCGCCATCCGCCGAAAGATAGTGAATTTATGATTATTAAAATAATTAATTTATCTATTTACGAACTCTTTCGTACTAAAACTGGTCAAGATATTACTAAAATCTATTATTTAATTAAGTAAAATGCGCGAAATTTATAATTATGTGATTTAACAATTCACTATGTAGCGTAACTGTTTTGATATTTCCTTTTATTGTTTAAATGTTTAAATCAATACTGATGCTGCATGAATATTGATAATAATTATTTTCATAATTAATATCTTAATACTAGATAATATCAACTCATTCTATGTAATATTTGTAAAATAAGATAACTTAATCCTAGTAGCGCCATCCGCCGAAAGATAGTGAATTTATGATTATTAAAATAATTAATTTATCTATTTACGAACTCTTTCGTACTAAAACTGGTCAAGATATTACTAAAATCTATTATTTAATTAAGTAAAATGCGCGAAATTTATAATTAT
The DNA here is from genome assembly GCA_905147225.2 of Euproctis similis. Classification (NCBI taxonomy): domain Eukaryota; kingdom Metazoa; phylum Arthropoda; class Insecta; order Lepidoptera; family Erebidae; genus Euproctis; species Euproctis similis. Next base: position 110,441 of record LR990105.1, on the reverse strand, counting down.
GTGATTTAACAATTCACTATGTAGCGTAACTGTTTTGATATTTCCTTTTATTGTTTAAATGTTTAAATCAATACTGATGCTGCATGAATATTGATAATAATTATTTTCATAATTAATATCTTAATACTAGATAATATCAACTCATTCTATGTAATATTTGTAAAATAAGATAACTTAATCCTAGTAGCGCCATCCGCCGAAAGATAGTGAATTTATGATTATTAAAATAATTAATTTATCTATTTACGAACTCTTTCGTACTAAAACTGGTCAAGATATTACTAAAATCTATTATTTAATTAAGTAAAATGCGCGAAATTTATAATTATGTGATTTAACAATTCACTATGTAGCGTAACTGTTTTGATATTTCCTTTTATTGTTTATATGTTTAAATCAATACTGATGCTGCATGAATATTCATAATAATTATTTTCTTAATTAATATCTTAATACTAGATAATATCAACTCATTCTATGTAATCAATTTAAAATAAGAGAGCTCAATTTTATAACATCCTGGTAGCGCCATCCGCCGAAAGATAGTGAATTTTGATTGTATAAGTAATTTATTCATTTACACACTATTTCGTACTAAAACTGCTGTTATAATTATTTAAAATTGTTATTTTGAATTTTAATCTGTTTTTCAAATATGATTCTCGAGTAGATTCATTTGTTAGGTAAAAAAAAGGTCGTTAACTGAGTTTATCATTTTTGTAATATCAATTATGACCAGCTAGTACCACCATCCGCTACTAGATGTCTGTACGGGTAGTTTAAAAAGTCGCTATACCTTTTCGTCCTTGGTTTATATGGATCTTGACTTTTTATCTTATTAATATATTATAATATTAATAGTGGCCGCAAGGGGGCGTTAAAAGCGTTAAACGCTCTTGCACGAGACATTAGAAGTAAACATGGGTCGTATCGCCTTTTTGGAGTACCGTATCTATAATAGATTTAGATTTTCAATATCCGATATCGGAACTATATATTAAAATACATAGATATTCAAATATCTAGGAGATATTCAAAAATCTGAATCTAAGAATACCAGCATTTTGATTCTGTTAGTCAAATACCCAATATTCCCTTTCCGCTCTAACCAACTATATATTTCAATGATCCCAATTTTCAGAAATCATCTTTATTTCTATGCTTATAAGATTCAATTTACAATATTAAATAGGTTAAACCGTCTATATACTGCTATTTCACTCCAACCAACCTTTTACTTTCAACATTAAAAATCTAAAATAAGCTTTACAATAGTAGCAATTAGGTTCAAATCTGTCTGATACAGGTATCGTGCATATATTGCTGTACCACTCTAATATATATAGCTCGCGCTCACTTGCTCAACTATATATTGGATTCGGCACGGTACTGACGGTACGGTAAAAATCTTAGATATTGTAACAGATTTTTGCAATATATAGATTTCGTGCGAGCCAGTAACAGATTTTTAGATATTGCTACGAAATCGGATTTCGTGTTTATGTACGATTTGTATCACCCATATCTAATTAGAAGTTCCACTTCAAAAAAAAAAAAAAAATAGAACTCGTTTTCTATTTTTCCAAAAAAGTGTGTGCCATAGCCATCCTCGACTCCCATATGCTTCCCGTGCTGCACTGAATATCTGCTTAGTAAATATGGCACCATCCAGTCTTCCTACATGTTGAAAGCATCCGAGCATTTCATTGGTTTGTCACTGACACTCATTATTAATCTTATATAAAAACTTCCTTCCTTACAACCTTGTTTTCTACGCCGTCCACGAGCATAATTCCTGAAATTTTGCGCTGTGACCTTTTCCTTACTTTCATGGATACCCTGCCGCCATACCAAACTCCATTCTCAACCTCATTAATGATATGAATATTGGTAACTTCTTGCTATGACAAATCAATGCGTATAAAAGAATACTAAATTAAATAAATGATAACAAGAAACTTTATACATAAACATAACGTGCATAGCATAACTTCACACCTTTTTCTACCCGAAAGGGTAAGCAGCGGCTATTAAGCCTCGATATGCTGTTATGATGACTTCCGAAATCGAATACGTGGCAATACTATTGCGATACATCGGGCAAAAAGTTGTCAGTCATCGATATTTATTACGCATAACTTCTAAATTGTTTGTTATGTTAGAAGGGGGCAACCGAGCTGGCGGGTCCACTGATGGAAAGCGACTACCGCCGCCCATAAACATCCAGAACACTCAAGATGAGAATAGGCTCGTTTCTTGATGGTTCCTAGGTCGTAGCGGTCCGGAAATACCGTTTCTGGCAACTGGTTCCATAAAGGAACAGTGCGTGACAAGATTTTTTTTTTTGGGTAGGTGGGCTATCGAGCAGGCGTGTCACCTGATGGTAAGCAACCAACGCCACCCATAGACACCAGCAACACACACAGGATAGGGGGAAGGAAAGGATGGGGAAAGGGGGGTGGGCCTCCGGGTACCTCTCTTACCGAACGAAACGCGGCATGAGCCACTTTACGTCGATCTTCTGAGAGGTCGTGGTATTTCACCGGTCTAGCCGGCCCATTCATGCAGCGAACTGCTTGGCTCTAGCACTGTTAAATAAATACCAGTTAAAACACACAGTTGATGATCACCAACCATTCAGCCAATGTAACGTTGGCGCGTTGGGCGATGGCGAAAGTCAGCAGGCGTTATTAATCCGAACAATTCCTCAGAGCACTCACCATGGTATATGAGGTAGAAGATGCATAAAGTTGCAACCTCTCTCCGCCGCGCCAATGGATAGAGCCGATCGGAAAGAGCCTGCGCGTTGTTATATGCGGTCAAACGGAGTATGCTGGTACTGGGGTGCCGCCGCCTAAAGATGCGAACAGTATTCCACATGAGGACGGACCTGCCTTGTATAATTGCAAGCGAAGACCTGACATAAAATACTGTCCCGCTCTATTGAGCACACCAAGCATTTTTGAGGCCAATTTGGCCGACAAGTCGACACCAACTATTCCGATAACAGCTGAGGCGGTTAAGGGAGTACTCTGTAAACAGGGAGCTACAACAAAGGGTGTCTTTTTGCGGTAAACGCGCAAAACTGTGTCTACTTAGAGTTGAATTAGACTAAATTTAGTCAACCCCAGTCCGAAACTGGACTAAACAAAGTTTCAATTTCAGATACGAGTTTGTTCCGGTATTCGTCGACGTATTCCCGAGAAATTCGCGGGTGGCCGGTATATAAGGCATCCCCCGTACTGTCATCCACACAACAATGAATATTTCTGGTAAGCGACATGTCATTGATATGCAGAAGATACAGTGTAGAGCTCGACCACTGGACCACTGAGATATCAATACATAAACCTTATTGTTTTTCAAGAAAGGTGTTTAACTCCTCTTAAGTGGGAATGCTTGTGGAATTCTCTAAAGATTGCTCCCAAATGTGATTCAATGTCTAACTTTGAAACTAGTGCACAATTATGGCATTCCATGAATCACTATTTAAGTTTGTGAGAGATGTGAGACACTGATAGGAGGTATCCAAAAGATCTTTTATACCCTTTGCAGACAGTAGTTTTTTAACAGAGCTTCAGCTTCTCCGGATAGGCTAGACTTAAGATAATGATGTTTTGTAGCTTTGGTCATGTGAGGGTCAACATGTATTAGAGATTGAAAGAAGTCTCTGAAACTGGATTATATATATTTGATTATATACTTGATTATAGTCCCCAGAGAATTGTGGTATAGATATTGGTGGTAGTTTTAGTTCTCCTATTTGAATTTTGAATTACTTGTGTAATAATTTGTTTAGTTTTCTTATCCGCCATGTTGTGCCTTAGCGTAGACGTCAAACATATTCTTGTACAAGCCAACATCAATGACCAAATTTAATAAGTTTTATTATTCACAATATTGAAAAGTTTATGTTTAATGAGAATGGCAAGTCCGAATTCACTATATTTGCAGTTTTCAGTAGGATTGGTTGCTGTTTTCGGTACAATTGGACCATTTGGATAATTAAAACACGCACTTACTAGTGATATCACGTTTAATGTATTTCAACCACACACAAAGAAGAACGTGTCATAGCTAAAACTCTTTTTTTAACTCTTACAAGGACGGATATTTTGTTTAAAGCTTTAGAATTGAATCCTAACCAGTCTTGCGCATAGTAGTTTGCGACAGAGATCGCTCAGTTTAGGTCACCGCTCCTCAACGACCTAGTTCGCTCTTTTAGATCGTCCGCTCCCTCAGCTCTTAGTTCAAAATGTAAAGGAACGCAGACAAATCGTTTCTTAGTTCGGTCGCACGCGACAAAATCTTGTATGGAATAGTATGTAAATGTAAAATAGAATGTAAATTAACCAGTTTTTAGAAAAAAAAATATTTTTTTTATTTGTACTTGTTTTTAATAATTAAGAGAAATTTACATATACGAGTAAGTAGGTATTTATAAATTTTTGGACCAAATAACAAATTACACAAATAAGTATAATTTAGTATTGGTGGTCCAGTGGTCCAGCACACGGCTTTTGAAACCAGAGGTTGCGGGTTCGAATCCTGGCACACACCAATGACTTTTCGAAAGTTATGTGTGTTAAATATCGATGACTAAAAACTTTGTGCCCGGTATGGCAATAGGTTAGCCACTTATTCCATTTGGGACGTAAGCATAATAGCCACTACCTACACCTTCGGGTAGAAAAAAGCGTGAAATTATGTTATGTTACACAAATAAGACAAATTATACAGTTTCTTAGGTTTAATAATTAACATTTAGTAATAGTTCTTCATACATACATAACTTCACGCCAAATCCCTGGCGCGGTAAACAGAGAGAACGGATCGCCATAAGGCACGCCACACTCGCTTCGTTGACCTTCATAACTCTTTATAAGCACGCGCGTCGATTTTTCTATATAGTTATATATTATTTTCTATTTAATAGTTCTTCATTTCAATAATTATCGATTTGGTTTTGCCGCGAAAAAGTTTTGTTTAGAATAGAAATGATCAATTCGGTCACGAACTAAAGAACTAAGGAGCTGGAAATGACCGACATAGTTCGCGCAATTCGTCTATGGGAGCGATATTTTGAATTAGGTCGTTCGCGAACTACACAAGCCTAATCGTAACAAGTAAAAATAAACTTGCTTGGAGTCCCTCCGCGCGTTAGAAGTGTAACTTGTATTGTAGAAAAGAAAAATAAAAAGGGTTAGAAATTGATTTAGAAATAGAGAAAAATAATCGCTGCATGAATGGGCCGGCTCGACCGGTGAAATACCACGACCTCTCGGAAGATCGACGTAAAGTGGCTCATGCCGCGTTTCGTTGGGTGAGAGAGGTACCCGGAGGCCCATCCCCCTTTCCCATCCTTTCCTATTCCTATTTCCTACTCCCTTAAAGGTCGGCAACGCAACTGCAATACTATATGTGTTGCAGGTGTCCATGGGCGGCACTGGTCACTTACCATCAGGTGACGCGCCTACTCATTTGCCCTCGTTTGCCCGGTATGGCCACCTATTCCATTTGGAACGTAAACATAACGACGAGTGGAGACTTAAAAGCCACTGCCTAGACTTTTGGGTAGAAAAGGCGTGAAGTTATGTTACTTTATGTGTGCGCAATAAATATTTGCCTCAAAATCTAATACATATATCGTATATATTGCGATATCTTTTGAATGAATTGTCCGAATTAAATAATTCAAAAAGTTCTAAAAAACTATTGAATCTATCTTGAATTGTAAATAATTTATTTTAATCAGAATTAATACCAAAGTACAAAATAAAGGGCTTTTAAAACATCATCATTTTAAATTATTTAAAAAAAATTTTAAACACTTATTGTGAGACTATAGTAGTTAGACGCATTGTGTCGCGACCTTTTGTGTAGACAACTATATGTTCTGGAAAGTTGTAGTACATTGTTTTTCTCTACAATCAATAGTTTTTACAGCGTTCGCAACGTAATAATTTTTTTCAGGTCCTTTTTGCACGCCTCATTAGCGGAGCGTGAGGTAGTGCTCTACACTCGACATGCCAAAAAATCCGGTCTTTCGAAACTCAAATGACTGTTCTTTCACTAATATAACACTTACAGGATAATATGAGTGCACTAATATCAAGTTAAATAATCTGTCTAGCACATATGATATATTTTATAAACAATTATTTTGTTTAACATAGTAAATAATAACATTAAAATCAATCATTCTTGGACGTCCGTTAGTCTGTGGTTATGGATCCATGTATGTGGCAGAGAAATTGGTCGAAAAATTCATCATACCGGAATACTTTTTTTTTTATTATATGAAGTTATACCCCGGGCTGATTCCTAGTTAATATTAGCGTTCTAAGTACTGTCGTTTAATTATAATTTGTAAAAAACTAAAATACGACTGTGTATTTGTATATCTATATATACATTTTTTTTTGTTTAGTATTAGATTTTTTTTTTAAATGTGAATGACCGCTATGAGGCGTGCACTTTTGGATTTTCCAAATTTTTTTTTTACTCCTTGGGTTACATTATCCGACTTTTAGTAAAGATCTCTAATTGCTTAGAAAATATATTATAGCCTAAATCCTTCCTCTATAAATGTACTATCTACGACTGAAAGAATTTTTAAAATAGAACCAGCGGTTTCGGAGATTAGCGCGTTCAAACTATTATCATTACATAGTATAAAACAAAGTCACTTTCCGCTGTCTGTCCCTGTCTGCTGTTATATGCGTATATCTTTAAAACTACGCAACGGATTTTGATGCGGTTTCTTTTAATAGTTAGAGGTTGTCAATGGGGGTGGTTTTGATCTATAATTCATGTATAGTGTAGTAAAAAAAAAGTGATAATTTTCGAGATTTAGATCTTTAATCGCAAACGCTGCCTAAACCTAAGTGATAAAATAAAATAATGTAGTACATTATTATACACCTTCAAAAGATCTACAAAAAAGTCCGCAATGGTATATGTCTATCTCGGATAACCCACAATGACCCTTTTTATTTTTTTACTTTTTACGAGAAATAATGGCTTATTTACGAAGCGATTTTAAACATTACAGCATTAATTTTCATCGAGTTAAGTGTATTAAATAGATTGAACATTTAATATAGATTGATATTGCTCCTTACAGTATGTAATTTAAACGAATATTTACGAAGATATTACAGTATTAACGTATTAACGTTGCGCGCCAAAACGCGTGCCGATAGATAACACAAATTGAACTTTTTAATATCCAAATTTTACTCATTTATTACTTTTGATGCGGAACAAAGTTCGCCGGGTCAGCTAGTGCTTTATAAGTATTAAATGAATGGTATAGTGCTACCACTAGCTACTAGATGTCTATGTACAGATAAAAATCACGCTTAAGCAATTTTCTTCCTGGATTTATAAATAGACTGGTTCAAATTGTCCCTTCTATTAATATATAGTACGTTTTGAGGCCGCAAGGGGGCATTAAAAGCATTAAACGGTTGCACGAGACATAAGAAGTTACACTTCAAAAAAAATTGTTGTAATGCATTATGAAAAATGTATCAGTGGTCCAGTGCTTGAGTCGCGAGTTCGAATTCTGGCTCACGCCAATGACTTTTCGAAAATGTTTGCGAAAGTTATGCGATAAATATTGATTACTGAAAACTTTGTGCCCCGTTTGACAATAGGTTCGCCACCTGTTCCATTTGGGACGTAAACATAACAAATCAAATTTCTCCGCATCTCTGTCTAAGTACTGTATGTAAATGTTTATTACAATTATATGCATTATTTTAAGGGCTATATTATTTTATGCCGAAGTATTTATTTATATTAACATATCTGTATAATTTACATAAACATATATGCGTGCAACAACAACATAAAGGCGTAAAGTTATGTTATAAACATACATAAACATAACTTCACGCCTTTTTCTACCCGAAGGTGTAGACAGTGGCTATTAAGCCTAGACTCGCCGTTATGTAAACGTCCCAAATGGAATAGGTGGCAAATCTCAATCAAAATGGCAATAGTGGAAGTTATTTTTTAGTCATCGAAATTGATAACACATAACTTTCGAAATTAATTTCGAAAAGATGTATTGTAATTGACACTATTTATTTGATCTAGATTTTTGTTTTCTCTATGTTTTTGTTCTGTTTTTTTCTGAACCTACCACTTTTCATCTCTGTACAAGCACTGGTTTACTGGAAAACCTTGCGCGGAGTTTGTGCAAATGTTGTAAAAACTTTGAATAACACAATGATACTAGTAACAATGTTTAGTTTGTTTTGTAATAACCAGTCGTAGACACTACACGAGTACGTACTCGTAGCACCCACGTAGCATGCTCGTAGCACGCTCGTAGGACACTGCAGCTGCATAATAAAGTGCGTATTCTTTGTTTTATTCATGAGCGGGTGTGTAGCGGTTAGGTCGTCAGAGGAAGCTAGTTACTTTTACGTAGATTATATTGATGCATAAATAGTATACGTCGGATTACTGTCATGAAAATTACGGTACTACAATTAACTTAGAGACTACGGTTAATGTAATATATGTAGATACTACGAATCGATGGATGACAATGACACAAGGTATTTATACCTATTTCGTATTCAAAAAATAAATAACTGTACAATTGAAACAGATCGCTCGCTCGGCCTCACAATGCCTACAAATTAACAACAAAAATATAAGCTAAATTGAAAGAAATGTTTGTTAAGTGACAATAATATATTTTTTTACGAAACCCCAAACTGGCTCTATAGACTGCGCTACTAGTAGTTGCAGTAGACAGTTCTCTGCTGAATCAGGGGCCCGTGCTTTACTCAGTACGTTGGTGTACAAGACATTTGACTTGACTTTGCTTCATTGTGGAATATTTTATAGAAACTGAATGTTCTGCCCAAATAAATGTATCACTCACCGATATATCAGTGCGCTAAGCGCGGCTACACTATATACACGCAAACAGTACGAACACGACACGACCGCTCAACCCGGTCGCCGCGACGGAACTGACGCCGCGGCCGCGAATATCCGTAACGCCCTTGCCGCCGCGCAACGCCCGCCTCACGCCTCGCCCACAGCAGCCGAGCCTGCGAGAGCTCCTAGACTACAGTAGAGAGTGATACACCTTCGCTCAACATGTTTCTTCTTCTCTTCACATACTCCTAGGAATATAATAAATATTTTTAAACTGAAAACTTTTATTACATTCCCTCAAACTTTCTCGTCAATCTATCGCACGTTGCGTGACAGTTAGCTGAGTTTGGTCGGTTTAAAATATAGCGGCATCTATGAACGATTGCAGTAAACCATGAATGACTTTATTATTTAACTTATATCGTAAGAATATTTAATTAATTATTTTTATTTAAATCTTGTTCATTCAATGTCTGATTGAATTTAACAGATGCCATACCAAATACTAGTTCGTACTGTTCGAAACGATGAGCCAGTATATGAAAATACTAGCAGACCGCGCGAACTTCGTACCGCCATATTTTATACGTTTTTCATTAAAAAGATTATTGTCTTACTCACATTAATAACCTAAAGCATGCCTGAATAAATGGACTATCTAATACATATTTTGGAGGTAGACAGAGAGAACAAAGTGCCTTCCCTTGCCTTACACGCCTCACTCGCTTCGCAGTTAATATTAGCGGGTATAAAAACCAAGATATTGATAATATTTACAACTTCAACCAACGCTTTATAATGCTAAAAGCTATACCAGGGATTTGTCCAAAGTTTTTTGTAAAACTTTTTTTTAATACTACATAAAATACTTTTTTAGTATTTGGTTAAAAAAGAAACGGGATACACATATTCGGGATAGCATACTCAAACTCACAGTGTTTTGTAATAATTTAAATGATGTCGATTTTGCACCTTAGTATTAATCTTACCGAAATTAATTCACTAAAAGATATCAGGATATTAAAAATGTAACTAAATATACACGGTTCACAGATGTTACTAAACTACAACAAAATTTATTATATCTAGAAAGTATTATAAATATACGTCACATCAGTCACACCTTGTCAGTAGTAGAGTCACACAGTTCGCTCCACGAATGGAATACCACGACCTCTCAGAATATCGACGTAAAGTAACTTTTGCCGCGTTTCGCTCGGCACTCCCGACCACACCCATATCCTATTGTAAGGGCCGGCAACGCAAATGCCGATAGCCCCTACACTCGGAATCGGGCCGCTCGTGGCGATTGCGTCCGTGTCTTTTTTTGTTCCACGGAGGCACTTTCCACAAGCGCTCGTGTTTGTATTTCATTTTAAATAATATGTTATCTGTACTTGTTGACTATATTTAAGTGTCTGTGAAGACCTATAAAAATAAAGTTATATTGATATTGACTTTGAAGCGTAACGAACCTGGGTACTAGTTAGAGTTTTTATGGACCCAACAGTGGTAGAGCCAAGCAGTTCACTGTATGAATGGGCCGGCTCGACCGGTGAAATACCACGACCTCTCAGAAGACCGACGTAAAGTGGCTCATGCCGCGTTTCGTTCGGTCAGAGAGGTACCCGGAAGCCTACCCCCTTTCCCCATACTTTCCTATCCCCTATCCCTTAAAGGTCGGCAACGCAACAGTAACACTATATGTGTTGCTGCTGTCTATGGGCGGCGTTGGTTGCTTACCATCAGGTGACACGCCTGCTCGTTTGCCCTCCTATCCCATAAAAAAAGCCTAGTATTGGGCACAGCGAGTTTGTTTTTTTTTTCTTAGATTTAGTTTATGAATATCACAATTTTTCTTAAATTAAAAGCTTTTATTTAGCTTGCACTGTATGTATGTATGTATGTATGTATGTAAGTATGTATGTTCGATGGAATCTTGCAACTCAATTTTGAAGTAGATATCTTCAACCGATTGAGCTGAAATTTTGTATACACGTTTACTTTGGATGACAATGCATGATATAATGTGTGACATCCTTCCATATCCAATATGGCAGACCACCCAAGATGGAGGAATGAATATTTTAAATGCATTTCTGCAATATGGGTATCAAATGAAAGGGCTTACTGAGTGTAACTCAAAAAATAATATGACGTCATTCTAAATCCAATATGGTGGAATATCCAAGATGGAGGAAAACATAGTTTAAGCTTCTGTACAATATGGATATCAAATGAAAGGGCTCATTGAGAGTAACTGAAAAAATAATGTGACGTCATTCTAAATCTAATATGGCGGATCATCCAAGATAGAGGAACTGTTTTTTTTAATGCATTTCTACAATATGAGTATCAAATGAAAGAGCTTGTTAATAGTAACTCGAAAAAAAATATGACGTCATTTCAAATCCAATATGGCGGGAAAAATATTTGCGTTTCTACAATATGGGTATCAAATGAAAGGGCTTGTTAATAGTATCTCAAAAAATAATATGACGTCATTATAAATCCAATATGGTGGAATATCCAAGATGGAGGAAAACATATTTTAAGCTTCTGTACAATATGGGTATCAAATGAAAGGGCTCATTGAGAGTAACTGAAAAAATAATGTGACGTCATTCTAAATCCAATATAACGGATCATCCAAGATAGAGGAACAGTTTTTTTTTAATGCATTTCTACAATATGGGTATGGGTGTTTGAAATTAAGCGATAAACTAACTTGCAATAATGATGCGTTGAATGAAATGACGCTAACCTAGCCAGCTATAATTAAAAATAAGAAAATAAATTAAAAGCAAAAATCCTTTTTAAAGAAGCTTTTATTTAAGCGCTCTAAAAATAAGAAAATAATATTTCCTTAAAAATTTCAAGTATCAACTTAGAGCCTCAGTATGTACAATTTATATAATAATACTAGCTGACCCAGCAAACGTTGTCTTGCCGAAAAATAAAATTTAAAAAATAGGGGTTGATCGTAGGGGGTTGAAAATTTAGGGTTGCGTGTATTTTTGTATCCCGTTTTATAAAAAAAATAAGAAACAGAAATATGTCGAAAAATTTAAAAAAAAATTGAGGGCTCACCCTTGTGATTTAGGGGGATGAAAAATAGATGTTGTCCTATTCTCAGACCTACCCGACACGCACATAAAATTTCATGAGAATCGGTCAAGCCGTTTCGGAGGAGTTCAATTACGCACATCTAGACTCGAGAATTTTATATATTAGAAAAGCTTGTCGCGAGGTTTGACTCCCTGTCAGTAGGTAATTAAATTGCAATAGATAATATAGTAAAGTTAGTAGATTAATTTACATGAGTGTTTTGCCCATTTCTTCTCATGACAATCTTTCACTCAGAATCGTCCGTGCGTTTTTGTTCCAATGAGGCAATTTTCTCAAGCGCTCGTGTTTTAATATGTTATGCTTTAAATATAATAAGTTAAATATCTGTATTTACGGACTATATTTAACTGTGTGTGAAGACCCAAGAAAATAAAGCTATTTTGATTTGATTTGACATTATAAAATTAGTACAATTTATTTAAAACTCGCGCGACAAGCTTTTATTATTATATAAATTGTACATACTGAGGCTCTAAGTTGATACTTGAAATTTTTAAGGAAATATTATTTTCTTATTTTTAGAGCGCTTAAATAAAAGCTTCTTTAAAAAGGATTTTTGCTTTTAATTTATTAAGTTTTATATTTATGAACATAAATAAGATTTTGAACTACGATGCAAATATATAGATAGACCCTTGTTAGATTATATAACTCTAAGTAATTGTTAGATTATAACTTAACCATATATTTACACTATGTAATAGTATTCAACTTCCTAATTATATACATTAGATAATATTGTTAAACATTAATAAATATAAACAGGCACACAGACCTTGTAACCACTTACCCTATCCTCACGCACTTGTATCCCTTAATGTGTTCCCCTCTCCAAAACCAATAGTATATTTAAGATGATGTTGTGCCATTTCACAGTTAGTCTAGTAAGTCAATTCATAACCACAGTATCTTCTAAGTTAAATTGTATCGTTATATTTCTATTTCATTTCTGAATTGTAATTTAAAGCTAAGGTAGATGACCTGCACACTGCCGTAGATTCCATTAATAAGGACTTAGAAGCCATCAAAATTTGGTCGCACAAATTCGGTGTGCAGGTCAACCCTCAAAAATGTCAAGCTATTATAATCGGCAGCCATCACAATATAAATAAAACGGACACAACAAGCTTCCTTCGCTCATTTATAATGGTAACGTGATACCATATAGCGATACAGTGAAAAGCCTCGGTATCCATTTAGATAATAAACTGGACTGGCACGTACAAGTGAGGGAGGTAAGTAGCCGAATAACAAGAACACTACGGACGCTTTACCGTCTCAGGAAATTCTTGCCAACCAAAACGAAAGCGATGCTTGTGCAGACTTTGGTTTTCCCTGTAGTCGACTATGGAGATGTATGCTATTTGGACCTGAATGCAGACCTCCTTGATAAATACGACCGACTTCTAAATAACTGCATTCGGTTCATATTTAATCTTCGAAAGTATGATCATGTGTCTACTTATCGTTCCCAACTCAAATGGTTCCCTATTCGTCATCGCCGAAGTTTGCGCACTCTTACCACACTCTATTCTATTCTTCATCTATCGTCTGCCCCAGTATACTTGTCTTCTTGCTTCAAGTTCTTATTTATGAATCACTCTCGAAATCTTCGCTCTGTGGATAATCCAATCCTTCTTTGCCCCTCTCACACATCTAACTGTGTAAAATCTTCCTTCCCAGTACGCTCGGTTCAACTTTGGAACACACTGCCCAAGGAAATCAGGTTGGCTGAGACTCGGTTCACTTTTAAACGCAGGGTCCGGGAGCATCTGCTTAAGAAAATTGCAGAACAAAACCAAGCTTAAAACTCTTCAACATATATCATTACATAAGTGTATAATATGTTTATGTATGTATATATATATTTGCTATTATGTGTATATGTATGTATGTATGTATTATGTGTATATTTGTATAATATGAAGATGTATGTATATTAGTATGATATAATATGTATAGTGTGTTTCCACTCTCCTTATAGGTATTATCCTATTATCGATTATATTAGGCACTTATTATTATTATTTTTTTTTTGGCCATATGCCTACCACAGATGTCTCTGCACTACCCAAGGTTGACTGGTAGAGAATGCTTTTAGCATTAAGCCGCCTTTATACTAAAATTGTATATGAAGTTAAATAAATAAAAAAAATAAATAAATAATTTTAGTATTAGAAATAAATATTAGTTCTTAAAAACAAAAGTGTTGCCATTGCCATATAACAATTTGGCGCAGTCGGTAGGATCTTCGCAAACAGTTAGACGAAGGAAACGCGCGTCAAGTCTCCGTCATCAGGACAGCATCGCCTAGCAGACAGGAAACAACGACGTAGCGGTAGCCGCAGGCTTTTAAAGAACTTCGCCGAACCATGCGAGTCCAGTTATTACTGTTAATGTGGTAAGTGGCATAATTTGTTTTGCTCTCCTAATTTCTAACTCTATTTTTATATTTCCTAAGACCTCAAATTAATCCTAATTCTATTTTAAGTATTTTATTTTCCAATTCTATTAACTAATTCAATGATAAATCAAATTAAAGACGAATCAACTGACCAACTATATAGTAATTTGTCCACTTTCTTTGCAAATTCTTTCGCTCAATCAAATATACATAAAATGTCACTCGATATCGCAACATTATTAAAACTAATACCATCTTTCGAAATATCAATGACCAAGTATATAGATTCATTCGTTCATGTGATTCCGCTTTTAATCTAGCCACTGAAGAAAAAAAACAAGTACTCTTAGTTTACGCGTTAAATAATATCACTGGTGCAGGTGCACCGGATATACATTGTAAACGATATAACACATGGAACGAATTGCGCTCGTTTTTGATAAACAAATTCTCTAATGTTAAGACTATTGCACATCTCAGCTTAGGACTACAATGTCTCTTTCAAAAACCCAACGAAAGTATTACAGAATATTTTAACAGAGTAGATTTATGCCGAAGTAAAATAGTAGAAAAATTAAACGCCGATATATCTGATAACACAGGGGGGCGCTGCTGTACAGCTGTCAACAACGGCTCTGTGTTTTCTTGCGAAATTCTTGCGAAATTAATAATAAAATAGACGTGAAGTTACAGTGAAAATTGTTTCCAAGAGAACTTTAGTGTGCATATTACAGGAAAAGTGAAAAACATGAACAATAATCTACCAAACAGTGCAAAAAACAGTGCTTATAGAATTTTATGGACTCATTGACTTTTGGAGCTAAACCAGTTCATATAGGGAAGCTTAGGCAACCTTGCGCTTCATAAAAATGCTAGTGGCTGTGAAAACATTCATCATCGACTTTGCGAACTCTGTACAGTGACCTTAGTGAAAATTCTTCGAATTATAACCTAAAAAGAAATATATCAAAAATACTATCATAAACTCAAGTCATCGTACATTAACACCATCTATCGACGAGTAGCAGTATCTGCCAACTAGACTGAATCAACCTATGCACATAGTTCCGGCAACCGCCAGAAGAGGTCACTAGTAAAAGACTTATTAATCGATACTATCTCTTACCGAGTTCCATAGAGTATCAATAGGGGTCACTACCTGTATGATAACAAGTGTCAATATTTATAAAATTTATTTTTCATCAAAATGGAGGAGGTAATGACTGCACTTCTTTCTATCCAAAAAGAACTTGAAGAACAGAAACAACTCATAAATAAAAAGGGAGAGGAAGTGACGGAAAAGGTAACTCTAAATATAAATAAAATATTAGAAGAAAAACTTAACATTTTAGAAGGAAAATATGATAACCTTAAGTCGAGGGTGGAAAACCAAGAGCAAAGGATAAACTACTTGGAGAGGCAATCAAGACAACGAAATCTAGTCTTCTTTGGGCTGGAGGAACATGAAAAATCCTATTCAAAGGTTATTGTAGTAGACCTAGACAAGATATTGTAGTAGACCTGATACAAAAATATTTCTCGATTCCAATAGATCATAGAGAATTGCAAGCGATAAGAAGAATGGGGAAGAAGACTGAAAAGCCTCGCCCGATAGTCATTACTTTCGCAACACTGGGTAAGAAGATCGACATTTTAAAAGGCAAAACAGCTCTTAAAGAAACACCTTATTATATAAAAGAAGATTACCCACAGTCAGTCCTACAGAAGAGAAGAGAGCTTCAAGAACTAGTAAAAGCAGAAAGAGAGAAGGGTAATATAGCCGTAATCAAATACGACAAGCTTATTATGATAAATAACCAATCCAAAGAACAGAAAAATAATAAAAGAACCCTCTCGACCTCCCCAGAGAAGAACACAAGTATCCGGGCTGAGCAGACAACTCAAGCAAATAAAAAGAACAAAACTTTGGCCGCAAACACGGTACACAGGTCCTCAAGCTTTTCGGAGGGCTTCATAAAACCAAGCATGCTAGACTACCTAACAAACAAAAATAATAACAAAACAAACATGCGAGTCAACACCACTAAGATATAACAACCAACCAGCCAGCCTCTCCCAGAAAATAACAAAAAGACTGAAAAAGCTACATCAATACATAACACACATCTTCCAAGCCGGCTGGTCACCGTGGAAGAGTACGACCACAACCCTCCAGGACAACCACCAAAACAAAAATACTCTAAATTGGACAAAAACTCTAAGAACTGTATAAAAATTGGAACTTATAATGTTAGGTCTCTGTCATCAACACACAGATACTTAGAACTAACCAATGCACTGAAAGACATAAACTACGACATACTAGGACTCTCAGAAATAAGAAGAATAGGCTGCCAAGTTGAAGAATACTCAGCCCATATTTTCTGCCATATAGGACAAACAAAGGGTCTGTATGGAGTCGGATTCTTAATAAAAAAGACACTGAAAAATAATATATCTAACTTTACTGGCATTTCGGAGCGAGTAGCTTTATTACAAATGAAATTCGGCCGACTAAACCTATCTATAATTCAGGCATACGCACCCACAGAGAGATCAGAAGACACTCAAATACAAAAATTCTACAATGATCTGAAAAAAGCTCACACACTAGCGGACGAAAAAATCATAACATTAGGAGACTTTAATGCGAAAATAGGAGTACCCAAAAAAGAAGAAAATCTCGTCATGGGACAGTATGGCCTAGGCCAAAGAAACGAAAGAGGCGAACGACTGATAGAATATGCATCGGAATATAAATTAGCTATAATAAACACTTATTTCAAAAAAAGACCCTGCAGAAGATGGACTTGGAAGTCATCAGACGAAACTATCAAAAATGAAATTGATTACATCATGACAAACGACCCAAAGATAATTCGAAATTACGATGTTCTCAATAATGTAAAGTTTGGAACAGACCATAGACTAATTAGAGTAACAATCATACTGAGCCAACCGGTAAAAAGTCGAAAAAGCTTTAAGCCACTACCAAGAATCCCCAAAACTGAAGACGAAACGAATCACTTTAGAGATAGCCTCAAATTGAACCTCGAAAACAAACTAGTAGATACCAGGGACATACAATCTTACTATGACGCACTAGAAGTAACTATAACAAAGTGTCTGATCAGTCAAAACAATACTAAGAGAGAAAAACGATACAAAATATTTAGCGAAGAAACAATAACATTAATTAACAAACGCAGTGAACTAACCAGAAGAAAGAACAAAGATTTTAACGCAAAGAATGAATTAAGACAACTTTTCAAGGACACAAGTAAAGCGATCAAAAGAGACTACAGTAAGCACAGACAAAGGATTATAACAGAAAAGCTAAATAAATTCAGAAGCACAAAGAGAGCATTTAAAGAATTAAATTTAAGAAAAACTTGGATACAAAAATTAGAAGGCCAACATAAAGAAACTAAAACAAGGCAGGAAATAATACAGCATGCAACTACTTTCTACCATGAACTATACAAAAACAAAGATGGAACCAGCGAGGAATCTAACGAACCACAGTACTGCGATAACACGGAGATAATTGAACCTATAGAAGAGAAAGAAGTATACGCCCAGCTCAAACTACTAAAATCAGGTAAAAGTCCTGGTCCCGATGGAATCACCAACGAAGCATTGAAAATAGGAGCACCACATTTACTCAGACCTCTCACAGAGTTGTTCAATCGCATAGTAGAAGCCGAAATCGTACCAACCCAATGGTGCACGTCAAACATCATACTACTTTATAAAAAGGGAAACCCTGTAGATATCAACAACTATAGACCAATCAGTCTATTGGCAAACATATACAAAATCTTCTCATCTATAATTCTTAAACGCATAACACAAGACATTAAAAATGCTCAGCCATTAGAACAAGCTGGCTTTCGCTCTGGGTTCAGTACACTAGACCATATACAGGCACTGGAACAAGTTATAGAAAAATACGATGAGTTCAATAAGCCACTTTATCTAGGTTTTATCGACTACAGCAAAGAATTCGACAGTATAAGCCACAACTCAATATGGAAAACACTTAATAACCTAAACATAAATTCGAAATATATAAACATTATAAAATACATATACAATAACAGTACAAGTAATGTCATGCTGGAATCTAAAGGTGATACAATAAACATCGAAAGAGGAGTCAGATAGGGGGACCCCCTGTCACCTAAATTGTTTATTGCGGTTTTGGAATATATATTTCAAAACTTAGACTGGAAAACTAGAGGCATAAAAATAAACAACAGCTATTTAAGCCATCTCAGATTTGCGGACGACATAGTTGTACTATTTGAAACAGCAAACGAACTACAAGATATGCTCCGCTCTCTTGCTTTAGTGAGCTCAAAAGTAGGATTAGAGATGAACCCTACAAAAACCAAAATCATGACAAACAATATAGAATGGTCCATCAACGTAAATGAAAATTATATAGAATATGTCAACAGTTACATCTACTTAGGCAAACAAATATCCTTTTTAAAAACGCACAATGAAGATGAAATCGAAAGGCGAACAAATTTAGCATGGAAAAAATTCTGGTCACTTAATGAAGTTCTAAAGGGAGACTACTCGATAAATCTTAAGAAAACGGTACTAGACACCTGCATATTGCCCTGTCTACTGTATGGCTGCCAAAGTTGGATATACACGACAAAAGCAAGGCAAAAGATCACAACAACACAAAGAGCCATGGAGAGAAGTATCCTAAGCTTAATAAAAATACAAAAAGTCAGAAGCACAATAATTAGACAAAGAAAAAAGATAACTGATGCCCTCACGCAAGCCTTAAAACTGAAATGGAAATGGGCAGGACACATGTCAAGATACACAGATAAAAATTGGACCATCAATGTCACGAAATGGAAAGGGCCAATCGGGAGAAGAAAGGTAGGAAGACCGAGAAGACGTTGGGCGGACGATATAACGGATTTAATAGGAAAGGACTGGCAAACTATTGGCAAGGACAGAGACAAGTGGAAAAGACTGGAGGAGGCCTTCACCCGAAGAGGGGTCCATATCCAAGTAAACTAACTATTACTAACATTTAGACAATAAGCAAATAAAACTAACAACCATACTAACAACACATTTGAAAATGTAAAAATAAGGGTAAGGAATTAAAGGCTTTTTTATTATTTTTATTATATCTGATAGCACATTACCGGGACGTTTAACAACTACAGAAGAAACCGCCTTAAACGTTTTTGTAAACGGTCTGAGTTCTGACATAGGCATAATGCTTAGAACGAAAGACGTTAGTACGCTAAACGAAGCTGGCCATTTCGCGATTCAGGAAGATAAAATTCGCGCAATGAATTACGCACGTCAATCCCTATTTCGTATAACATCCCTTCGACCGATGAACCCTAATATAAACAGATCAACACCACTCCGTAGTAATTATACACCTAATAATCGATTACCACTAAACCAACCTCGTCAAAATATGATCACTAATAATCCTAGTATGTACTAGACCTGGATTCTTACAATAATTACATATTTTCTGTATTGATGTCAATACAGAAAATATGTAGTTATTGTAAGAATCCAGGTCACGTAATAACTGAGTGTCGTAAACGAGCCTTTAATAATAATTTACGTCATAGCCAGCCTCAATGCGCTCTTCCCACGCCTTCTGCACAAGTTAATAATTTAAACTGCAAGGCGACCGACGAAATGAGCAATTCGTCGGAAATCGCCCCAATAACTTGCTCACTCACGTCAAATCAAACATTAGCATAGAGCTTGAACGACCTCCAACTCTAAAAGAAAGTTCTAAATCTCACAGCGCGCCGATACAAATTGTTGGTACTTATGAAAAACAATTTAGAGACGCGTCTGTTCAAACTATTTCTAGTCCCATTTCTACACCTACTAAATCAATTATAACTCAGCCAAACGGACAGGGTAACCAGCCCCAAACTCATGGCTCTTCCACTGATTCAATTCCTACTACATCTACTCATTTAAATAGTACAAATTCTAATTCTACTAATTCATATCCTACTAACTCCAATTCTAATTCTACTAGCTCAAACACAAATTCTAATTACTTAAACTCAAAATCTACTAACAAATCAAAACCTAAATCAAAACCTAAACCCAAACCGAAACCTAAATCAAAACCTAACATCGAATCATTTGCTATTTCATCTTTAAACGACGTTCCATCCGAAAATTTACTACATTGTATTTTCCACATCGAAGGAAAACCAGTTACTCTACTAATCGACACTGGAGCAGGAATTTCAGTTATTAAAAATAGCAAAATAGGATCTTCTTATTTGAACAAATCTAATATCGTATCCATTGTAGGCATATCTAGCACTCAATCCTCAATCTTCACTTCAGGTACTGCTGAAATATCTTTAGATGATTTACCAAAATTTAAGTTTCACGTTGCTGACCTAAATATTAAAGCAGATGGCATTCTAGGTAACGATTTTATGTCTAAATTTAACTGCCATCTCTATGTACAATCTAAAACTATGAGATTACGTGACAAATCATATAAACTTCATTTTATTAATGAAATTCCCAACTTAAGTAACTCTCCAGATAAGCAAGTACTAAATGGACGCTCTGAAACCGTAATTATGTGTAAATCAAACAACTTTAACTCCGGAACTGCATTAGTCGAAAAACAATCATTAGGTAATGGTATTGTCATTCCCAACGCATTAGTTAATGTCTTAAACAACTCATTCCTAATCACATGTGTAAACACAAATAAAACCGATGAAATTATTACGAAAGTCAAAGTCAAAATAACTTTATTTTTATAGGTCTTCACAAACACTTAAAAATAGTCAACAAGTACAGATAACATTATGATTTAAAATTTAATAAAAAAAAACAAACACGAGCGCTTGTGGAAAGTGCCTCCGTGGAACAAAAAAAGACACGGACGCAATCGCCACGAGCGGCCCGATTCCGAGTGTAGGGGCTATCATGAGAAGAATCGGGCAAGAAACTCATGTGCCAAATACTCTTTTCAAACCATTTGAAATAAATAACAATATTATTATTACTACTGAAAACAAATCAGTAGGTTGGTGAATAAAAGGTGTAGCAAACAGAATACTCGACAATCACAATTAAGATCCAACCAAATTAAAATCAACGTTCTACAAGTTAACTAAGAAATTCTATGCGATCACAGTAGTCGAGCACAACTGACGCGACACCTTTTAATTAGAGTGTTAACGTAGTGCAAAAATTGTGGCGAATAATAAAAAAAAAATTAAAAAATTAAGTTTCTATTATATATGTGAACACCATATCAAGGCAAATTTACAATTAAAAAGCTATCAGAAATTATTACAGAACGCCTCCACTCCGAAAAAGTGAACAAATTCCAATACACAAACTACAAAATCCGCGTTGAGCAAGCAATTTGACGGTCCCACTCCGACTTGTCAGTCATGAAGTCGTTGATGGTGTAGTATGCACCACCAATGAGACGACCCTTTACAGCCCGCCTAAAGCGGGCCATTCCCACTCTCGAACTTATGCCTTTTAATATTAACGAACAAATAATTAATAACGCTGTACATCCAATAAATAATTTTAATATAATATCCGAAACTGATAGACAGAACAAAGTCCTTTCTTTAATACGAAGAGAACACTTAAACGCCGAAGAATCTCTTTCTATAAATAAAATCATAGCCGAATACTCAGACATATTTTTTCTCGAAGGTGATAATTTAACTTTTAGTAACCATACAAAGCATAAGATAACGACCACAACTGACACTCCTATACACACAAAAACTTATCGGTTCCCACAAATCCATGAGAGCGAAGTCAAGAGTCAAGTTCATAAATTATTAGAGCAAGATATCATTAGACCGAGCTCTTCTCCATGGAGTAGCCCGATTTGGGTTGTCCCTAAAAAACTCGACGCCTCAGGTAAACGAAAGTGGCGTCTAGTTATCGACTATCGTCGATTGAACGATGTAACCATAGGCGATAGTTATCCTCTTCCGAATATCACAGACATACTTGACAAATTAGGTCACTCTCAGTACTTCACCACTCTCGATTTAGCTTCATTTTATCAACTCGAATTAGACCTACTGTGAATATTTTGATAGCTTTGGTGATTTAAAATAGAAATATCTGTTATATAATTGATATAGTATCAGTCCTGTATTGCACGTTTTTCAATCCAACTATTTTCTTTATCACTGAAACCCAACCATTTTACTAATAATTTATTTCTTTTTCTCTTCAAAACCTTTTCTATTAAATAAATATCGGAGTGGTAAGATTTTTGAAGTTCTTGTTCATAAAACGTTCCTAATATAGGTTGTTGGCGTTTATCTTCTATGTGATATGTTATTGGTGTCGTATAATTTATCTTTCTTATAGTAAATAATTCAGTTGACCAATTAGGAGTGTATCCTTTTTCAAAAATATGTTTGTATTTACTGATTCTAACAGTGTCTCCAACTTTGAACTTAGGTTGGCGTCTCACATTTGTAGAATTATGACAGCTTCTGATATTGTGTTTTATTATCGACTCGTTGTTTTTATTTACTTCAATGGGTTTACATTTAATAGTACGATGTTTAGTATTGTTATACTTCTGGAGAGATAGACCAAGACGATATATCAGATTCCTGATTCCTGTCAACTATTGATTGAAATGAGGCATCACTGACAACTTCAGATTCATCACTGCTTTCTTGTTCATTACTACTGAAGTCTTTTTTGTATTGAGTTTCCTTGAGGTTAGGTTAGGTTAGGTTAGGTTGGGGGGCGCCGTCAGACCACCTCCTCGTGCGCCCGGATGCATTTACCCGGGCCGGTGCTCTCTGGGCAGGGCTTGACGGATTTGACGGAATCATTTCCCTCGGGCCCTGGCGAAGAGTCTGACAGGAGGAAGACAACCTCCTTAAAAAATCACTAGCAGTTAGGGGCGGGCGGATGGTCTGGTACAGGCCGTCGCTTGGCCCGACTCGTAACCCGACCCGTGGGGTCGGCACAAGGGCCGCCACCTCCCAGTGGGGGCCGCGAGGAAGAAAACCTCTATAAAAAATTACCAACAACGACACGAAATTAAAAATGGCAGAAGTACAAAATACTAAGACTCCCCGGGAGGGTCCCCGCGCTGCGGGGGAATCCCTCACGGAGGGTAGCAGCTCCGAGTCGCTGTCCTTCGTCTGCCCCACGTATACGGGGGGGGCAACTGATGCCAGAACGGTGGCTGCGGGTGCAGCTACCAACCGACGACTCATGCACTCTCAACTGACATCCGATTCTACCCACGATTCGGCCTGCACGACGCCCACGCGCCTACCACCGCGCGACGCGGCCGGGCGGTTCATCAAACCACCCCGCCGCAAGAAGATAGATAAAGACTCCGACGACTTTTCGTCAGGAGAGGAGTCTGTTATCCCCTCGGGGACCAAGAGGCCTCGCGGCCACAGGGTCACCCCGGGGGTACAGTTTGAAGAATCGGACCCGGAATTTGACGGCGAGCCTGTCCGTAAGGGGAAGCCCTCAGCCCGAGGCAAAATTAAAAAGAATGGCTCCACCAGAGCCCGCTCTGAATCAAGACGGAGAAGGACGGAAGAGGAGGACGCTCTGACGAGGGAGCTCCAAAAGGCTCTCGGCACGGACGCTCCAATGTCCGCCGCGACCAGTGACCCAGAAGCAGACGAAGCTATTGATTTCGTGATCCCGGACCTTAGATCACTCGGTCCGGAGGAGCTTCGTGCCCTCGGGGGGAAGGCTTCGGCGGCGATTCTGTACGTCGCTGCCAAGTCCGGACACCTGAAGGGCACCTTTGTGAAGAGGCTGAAGAAGAGCGCAAACCTCTACACATGCGTTGTGGCGGAGCTGACATCCCGCCAAGAAGATGAAGAAAATCAGCGACTGAGAGCTCAGCTGGCCCGCCAACAGCGACGCATCGAGGCATTAGAGGCAGAGTTGAAGGCCCACAGGGTAGAGTTTGCCAAATTCAAGGTGGCAGCCGCCACCTCTACACAGGAGACGGTCACAACAACCCCGTCGAACTCCTTGGACAGTATGATCCAGGAGCTGCAGGTGTCCCTCACGCGCACGCTGGGCGATATAATTGACGTGCGCATGGTGGAACTAGAGGACAGGCTCCTCCCGCCTCGGTCCTACCGCCTTCCAGTCGCGGCGGACCAGAAGACGAAGAAGGCACCGATGGAGGCTAGCGCCACACAACGTGTCAGCACTTCAGCTCCTCCAACAACACAAGGCAAGAAGTCACAGACCTCTGTGGTAACACATGCTGGTCCCTCCACGATACCCGAAGAAGAGTCGTGGGCCTCAGTGGCTAGAAGGAAACCACCTAAAAAGAAGCCAGTGCAGAAGGCGGCGCAACATACGCCTGCCGCTGCCACGCAGGCAGAGAAAGAAACAGGAAAGAAACCGAAGAAGAAAAGGAAGCCGCGTAAGCGGAAGAGGTTTGTTGAGCGCCCTCCGGCTGTGGTCCTCACAATCCCGCAGGACCTCCAGAAGAGGGGCGTGACTTACGCCCGCGTCCTCGAACGCGCTAGTTATCAAGTGGATCTGGCTTCGCTCGGCATCGCGCCGGGCATACGCTTCCGCCGCAGCGCCACAGGTGCACGGGTTTTGCAGTTTCCCAAGACCCAGTGCGCCCAGGCGGTACTGAGGCTGGCAGACGAGCTCGACAGAGTCCTGGACGGCGTGGTTGACGTCCGCGTCCCGCAGACCCTAGTAGGCCTGCGAGTGTCGGGTCTCGACGATACTGTCTCCCAGGAAGACGTTGCAGCGGCCATCGAAAAGGCGACGGGCTGCGCTGCAAATAATGTGAAGGTGGGCCCCGTTAAGGAGGGCCCTTCAAGAATGGGTACAGCCCTCGTGAGGTGCCCGGTCGGCGCTGCGAAAAAGCTCGCCGAGGCCGGTAGACTACTGGTCGGCTGGAGCTCGGCCCGGGTGAGGGTCTTGGAGCGGCGCCCCATGCGCTGCTTCAAGTGCCTGTCCCTGGGCCATACGGGAGCAGTCTGCCCGTCCGGTGTCGACCGGTGTCGGAGGCGAGGGCCACAAGGCGGTGGACTGCCGCAGTGCAACCCTGCGCTGCGCAGTGTGCGCCGCCGCCAATAGGCCCTCCAAACACGTGTCGGGTGGGCGAAACTGCATCCCGCCCAAAATTAGGCCGAAGCGGGCCGCATCATCAGCGTCTGCGCCAACGGATCCGCCCCCTGGGGCCGAAGAAGATGAAGAAGAGGAGGCTGCAATGAACGAGTAGGTTAGGTTAGGTTAGGTTTTTTTTTTTTTTTTTTTTTTTTTAAAAATTGCCGCCTCTTACCCTACCGGGCCGCGGGAACTACGTGAGTATACGTCCGCGGCCCGGCAAGGGGGGGCCCCTTTGCGTCGGGGCCCGACGTGGAACGACCCACTCCCATGGATTGGGGAGGGGTCGTCCGCCGTTTCCACGGCGCGACGCGTCTCGCGACGCGCCGCGCGCGGGTTATGTCCCGGCCGGGGCCGCCATCAGACTCGACGGCGGCCCCGGGCCGGGGCCCGGCGGGGCGGGAGCGTGCCGCCAGCACGCTCGCGCTCCCGCAGGGCTTCGCGTTTGGCCGCCATCACCTCGCTAGCGAACGAGGCGACGGCGGCCCAACACTGGTCGCTGCCGGCCATGGCAGCGACGACGGCCGGCAGCGACAAATCCATCCCGACCGCGCCAATGAGTCTGGCGCGTTGGGCGTCCCAGCCCGTGCACACGGCCAGTGTGTGTTCGGCCGTGTCCACGGCACCGGACGCGCAGTGGTGGCACACGGGCTCCGCGAGGAGGCCCACCAGTTCCCACAGGTACTTGCTGAAACAGCCGTGACCGGTGCCCACCTTTATCGACACGGGGGGGCATCCCCCCACCTCGGCCACTCTTGCGGCCACCATCTCCCTCGTGACCGCGTCACTCAGACCGGAGATGCGCATTTCTGCGCAGCGCTCTGGCCTGGAGACGCGGGCCACCTCGCCGACGACCTCGCGCAGTTTGGCCGCGAGCTCGTCGGCCTTCCTCCCCCTATCGGCGCCGGTCACCTCCAGCAACCTGCCCCCAGTGCGAGCCGTGCGGAAGCGCAGCCCGCTGATTTCCAGGGCCGCGAGGTCTATCCCCCTCTCGGCCCTGGAGAGCACGTCCGCGTAGCTCGACGCCGAGCCCTGCGGCAGCGTGATCGCTACCGCTGCCGACGCCGGAACCCGCAGACGACGGCTGCGCTTCCTCTTCTTTTTGGGCTGGGCCGCTGGAGCAGCCGGCACCCGGGACGACGGAGCAGCCGGCCCCGGCGCCCGGGACGCCGGAGCAGCCGGTCTCGGCGCCCGAGACGCCGGAGAAGCCGGCCTCGGCGCCCGGCCCCCCCGCGCCACCACGTTCCACGCCTCTTTGAGAGGCGGCGGTGGCGGAGCAGGCCGGACGGCGGGACGAGTCGGGGCCGGAGGAGCGGCTCCGCGGGCCGCCTCGGCCTCGCGGGTCGCCAGGCTCCTCCTGCCACCCCTCTTTTGACCCCTCGCCCCCGCATTGGATGTTGCGGCGGGGGCGGAGGAGGTCGCGGCCGTCGGCGCAGGGCCGCCGCACGCCGGGGAGGCCACCGCCGGCGGGGCGGCAGAGGCGTCAACCGTAGGCGCCGGGGCACCGCGCTCCGGCGTTTTGCGCACGTACGCCGTTATTGGCGGGGACAGGCGCTTCTCCGGCAGGAGCCGGTCCTGGATGCCCGACATCCTAGCGTCGACCAGGAAGAAAATCTCCTCCCTGGTCATCGCTTCGGGTGCCGGGGCGGGGACGGAGGTCGCCACTCGCCTCTGGGCCTCGACCTCGGCCCTGAGGGCGAGGATTTCAGCCCGAAGCTGGGCAACCTCCTCCGACTCCTTCCTGGCGGCGAGTTTGTGCACGGCCTCTGCCACCGTCGCCACCGCCTTCCTGATATCGGCCACGTGCTGGCATTTCATTCTCGTCTGCTTGCGGGCAAGCGAACCGATCAGCTCCAAGGCTGATTCGGCCACCCCCACAAGCTCGTCGGCGCCGCACGTGGCCGCCACCTCCCCTTCCTGGGCAGGGCCCTCCGACGACACCGCCCGGGATCGCTCCCGCAGGGCCGCCTTTTTCGCCGCGACCTCGGCCGCCAGCTCCTCCTCGGCGCGCAGTTCCAGCTCGCGCTCGCGCTGAGCGCACAGCTCGGCCTTCGCCTTCGCGAGGCCGACGTACTCGCCCGTTGTGGGCGGGCGCCCTCGGCCCCGCTTAGGCCGCGCGCCGGTCCTGGCCAAGGCCACCTCTTCGCCCTCTAGAGGCCGCTTCCGCCACAAGCGGCCCATCGAGGAGGGGGAGCTCGATCTTGAGCGCTCCCCCATCGACATGCAGCTGTCCGAGGACTCGGACAGCCGCAACTCCTGCGGCGCCTGCAGCTCGCAGCGCGCGAGCACCACGCGCGGCACCTTCTCTTTCTCCACAAGGGCCGAGGCCCTTGTCCTTGAGGACACCCCGTCCTCCCCTACCCCCTCCGAGGAATCGCTCCTCCTCTCTTCCTTAATCCTAAGTGTTTTGTTTTTTGTGTTTAATAAAAGATCCATATTGAGTCCCACGAGTATGGGGGAAAGGATTACCAAGACTAGCAGAGCCCCCTGTACTAGCTTGGGCGTATATACGCACGGAGGTCCGCCAGTTTCCGCGGGTTTTTACGACTTCGCTGTCGGGTGTTATTGACTTTTCCTTGTCTCGGGCCGGCCAATTAAGGCAAGCCCCCTGTCCCGGCGCCACGCCGCTAGACATGACAACGACACGCGACGCCGAAACAGGTTGCTCGACGTTGTCCCCGGGAAGGGGACATCCCCCTGAACACG
Organism: Euproctis similis; assembly: GCA_905147225.2. Taxonomy (NCBI): domain Eukaryota; kingdom Metazoa; phylum Arthropoda; class Insecta; order Lepidoptera; family Erebidae; genus Euproctis; species Euproctis similis. The sequence goes on along the minus strand of LR990105.1, from coordinate 82,141 downwards.
AGTTAACGCATCCAGAGGGACCGCCGAGCCGCGGGGTACTCCCGCCCACAACCACGTCCAAAAGGACCGCTGTCCATGAAGGACCCTCAAAGAGCGAAGCGCTCTCGCGCCGGAGCGGCGCCCGATGTCGGGGGTGACCGCCCCGCATCGCCAGTCAGCTCTGATGAGCAGAGTAGTACCGGGAGCGGGGCGATCGCCGACACTCGCGGTGGCGAAGCACCGCCGCGGACCTTGCAGGTCCGCCATACCACGACCCCTCCGCGGGTCAACCGGTGGGATATCAGTCAACGGCCAGAAACCCTCCTCCCGTATAAATACGGGTTGGAACGAATCTGACCGCTGTCCAGGGAGCACCAGAACACCGCTTCCTCCCACGTCGCACGTCGCACGTCGCACGTCGCACGTCGTCCCACGACGTCCCAGCCCGTGCACACGGCCAGTGTGGGTTCGGCCGTGTCCACGGCACCGGACGCGCAGTGGTGGCACACGGGCTCCGCGAGGAGGCCCACCAGTTCCCACAGGTACTTGCTGAAACAGCCGTGACCTGTGAGAAGCTGGGTGAGCCAATAAGTGGGAGCCCGGTGCCTCGCCTCGACCCATTGGCGCAGTACGGGTCGGACAGCCTCGACGAGCCGTCTGCTCGCCGAGGGGTCCTCCAACCTTTGGGCCCATCGCTGGAAGAGATCCTCGCGACATTCGCTCCTCCAGCGAACGATCTCTTCCGCGAGGGGCTCCGACGATGTTTGCCGCATCAGGGCCCTCCTTCGGTACACCTCCGCCAGGACCCCGGCCTCGAGGTCCCAGGGGAGGCTCCCGGCAATCAAGCACGCCGCCTCGTAGGAGACGGTGTGGTACGCCCTGGAGGCCCTCTGTGCCATGACCCGCTGCGGACGCCGCAGCAGGGCCACGTTCTCGGCACTGAGGGCCCCCGCCGCCCATATTGGCGCCCCGTAGAGCGCCATGGAGCGAACCACACCGTCATAAAGGCGGCGGCCGACACTCCCCGCCCCCCCACAGTTGGGGAGTAGGCGTGCGAGCATTCCCGCGCACGACACCAATTTTGGCGCCAGCGCACGGAAATGCCCGCTGAACCCCCACCGACCGTCGAGGACGAGACCGAGATATTTTATGGTCTCCCCGACGGCGATGCGGGCTCCGCCCACCGTTATGGAGTACCCCGGGGGGGGCTTCGTCCGAGGCCCATGGAAGAACAGGGCCTCGGACTTCTCGAGGGCTACCCGCAGCCCGAGGGCCCTGATGCGGCCGACAACATGGGCCGTGCCCGCCGTGGCGAGCACGCCCGCGTCCCTAAACGTTTTGCCCTGCGCGGTCACTAGGGTATCGTCGGCGTAGCATATTACGCCGACCCCCCGAAGATTAGCGCCGCGCAGGGCCCAATCGAAGCCGATGTTCCACAGGAGTTGGCCGAGAACCGACCCCTGTGGAACACCGCACCCCATCGCCCTGCGGACTACTCGCCCCGGGACCGGGTATGTGATGGCCCGGTCGGCGAAATAGTCCGCAAGGACGCGCCTGAGGTACCACGGGACGTTGTGGTACCTCAGGGCCTCCGCGATTGTCTCCCAGGGGATGGTGTTGAAGGCGTTGGCGATGTCGAGCGACACCGCCAACAACACCTCCCCCCGGGAGACAGCGCTCTCGACGCTGTCCCGCAGCCGAGAGACGGCGTCCAGCGTGGACCTCCCGCGGCGAAAGCCGAATTGGCCGTCACTCAGATTCGGGCCTACCGCCTCCAGGTGCTCGATGAGGCGCGCAGCGAGCACGCGCTCGAAGAGTTTGCACGCCTCATCGAGCAGAACGATGGGGCGGTAGGCCGACGGCGAGTCGGGGGGTCGCCCGCGCTTCGGGAGAAGCACGAGCTTCCCCGACTTCCATCGCCGCGGGATCGTGCCGGACGCCATCATCTCCGACATGAGGGACAGCGTCACCTCCCCGAGGACCGGCATCACGCGGACGAGGATCCGCCCGGGAACCCCGTCCGGACCCGGGGCGCGGTTCTTCAGCTTGAGCGTCTGAACCGCAGCCCCGAGCTCGTCCTCGGACACGGGCGGAACGACCTCGCCCGCGACCGGTCCTCCCTCGGGAGTCGGTGCCGCCATCCTGGGCGGCACCCATTCCTCTTCTGGGCTCGGGAATAGGGAGCTGACCACGCGCTCCAGCAGGGGGGGGTCAAGGGTCATCGTCAGTGGGGGCGCCGCGGGTCGGAGCTTCTGCGTCACGACCTTGTACGGGCGCCCCCACGGATCCCCGTCGATGCTGTCGACCCACCCCTGCCAGGCCTCCGCTTTGGCGGCCCTTATGGCGGAGGTCAGGGCCGCGCGAGCGGCCCGGTACGCGGCGAGCAACGCCTCCTCACGTGCCGGGTCCCTGGCGCTTCTCCTTCGGCTTCTGGTGCACCGGCGGCGGGCCGAGACACACTCGGCCTGTAGCCCCGTGAGGTGGGGCCGCCACCAGTACACCTGCCTGCGCTTTTGAGAGGGACCCGCTCGTCGCATCGCCGCGTCGCAGACGCGAGACAGCGCTCCAGAGAGCCACTCGCATCTCGCGTCTACGTCCGGGCCGCTATCGGCGTTTGCGGCGGCCCATCGCTCCACGATGGCCGCCTCCGTGGCCAGCTCCGGGTCCAGGGTGGACAACCGCCACCGCGGACCCTCCTCCGACCGGGGTCGGTCCACACCGCCCGCTCCGGCGTCCGAAGGGGATGGGACTAGGTCGAACCTTATGTAGAGATGGTCCGACAGCGTCTCCACCCCCTCCTCAACCCGCCACCCGACCGCGCGGCGGGCCAGGGCGGGACTCGCGAACGAGACGTCGACGATCGACCCGCCCTGTTGACGCACGCACGTGTGGACCGCTCCCCGATTCAGGAGGACCATTCCCGTGGACACCGCCCACTCTTCCAGGGTCTCGCCCCTGGCGCTGGTCGCCGGAGATCCCCACGAACGGGATTTGGCACAGCGAAGCGTCGCGCTGCCAGGCGACGATAGCCACCGAACCGTCGTCGGCGCCCGCCCAGTTGTCGCGGGCTTGGACGCGGTACGGCTCGGCGACTATGGCGACGTCGATTTGCCACCGCGCAGCCGTCTGGAGAAGCAGGTCCTGTGCGGCCGCGCAGTGGTTCACGTTCGCCTGCAGGATCGAGACCCCGTGAGCCATTTAATTGGTGGCGGTGTCCATTGCCTCCTCAACAGCTCTCGGAGCTGTTACTGACGCGGCGGGGGCGTCGCGATTGCCCCCGCCCGTCCTTTTCTTCTTTGTGTTGGCCATCGCCGGGCACTTTTTGTGCCCGAGGCGATGGCCGGCGTCGCCGCCCTCGGTCGCGCAGATCGCGCATTTGGGGTCGGCGACGCAGGTGGCCGCCTTGTGGCCCGGCTGGCCGCACCGGAAGCACAGCGCGCTGCGGTCCGTCTCGCAGCGGCACTGCACCCCCAGGTGCCCCGGCACCAGGCAGCGGTAACACCGCTGCGGCCGCGCGTCTAGGAGCGCGGCCCGGGCCATCGACCAGCCGATGGTGAGGTGGCCAGCCCCCGTAATCGTTTTGGCCGCCAGGACCGGGCATTTCACCCAGACGGTCCCCGGGCGGCCAGGTGGGCGGTTGATGGTGCCCACCTTTACCGATTCGGGGCGGGTCCTGGGGGACTGGCGCGACGCGCTGGTCCTCCAGGGCGGTACGCGTTCGCGCGCCGTCGGGGCCGTCCTGCCCCACCTCGAGGCCTGGGTGCTCCGTAAATGGGGCACTGTCACCTACAGGTTGACTCAGATACTCACCGGGCACGGGTGCTTCGGTGAGTATCTGAGTCGAATAAAACGCGAAGAGACGGCGAGATGCCACCATTGCGCATCCGACCTGGACTCGGCCCAGCACACGCTGGAGGTCTGCCCGGCCTGGGCGGCCGAGCGCCGAGTCCTGGTCGACGGGATCGGGCGAGACTTGTCCCCGCCGGCGTTGGTCGCGGCAATGCTGGCGGGCGAGGAGGAGTGGAGGGCTGTGGTCTCCTTCTGCGAAGCAGTCATGCTCCAGAAGGAGGCCGCCGAGCGGGGTCGGGAGAGAGCCGACCCCGCTCGAAGGCGGCGGCGGCGAGCTCAGTGATCGCCGCCGCCGACGGGCCGCGAGGGCGCACACCCCGCGGGTGCGCCCGGGTCGCGGCCCGGGAAGGATGACCCCCCGATGCGGCCGGGGAGGGTCGTCCGGGGCGCCGCCGGCCGCGCGCCTCTTTACAGCGCGCGGTCGGAGCCGCCCCGCCCGGGGGAGCCTCGCCAGGCTCCCCGAGGATGAGCACCCCCTCGTGACTGAGGGGGGGCGACGGCGGGGTGGACCAGAGGGGTTTAACCGAATCCTGGACCACCCCAACGCCGGAGGAAGGCCGCCGCGAGGTTTTAGTGGGTAACCCTAGGATCGGATTTCAGTTTACTGTTTTGGGAGTCCCACACTACCCCCTGCCGTCCCCAGGCGGGGGGTGTGCATAAAGCATTTCCTCGCGTAAAAAAAAAAAAAAAAAAAAAAAAAAAAAAAAAGGTTAGGTTAGGTTAGGTTGGGGGGGGGGGCGCCGTCAGACCACCTCCTCGTGCGCCCGGATGCATTTACCCGGGACGGTGCTCTCTGGGCAGGGCTTGACGGATTTGACGGAATCATTTCCCTCGGGCCCTGGCGAAGAGTCTGACAGGAGGAAGACAACCTCCTTAAAAAATCACTAGCAGTTAGGGGCGGGCGGATGCGTCTGGTACAGGCCGTCGCCCGGCCCGACTCGTAATCCGACCCGTGGGGTCGGCACGAGGGCCGCCACCTCCCAGTGGGGGCCGCGAGGAAGAAAACCTCTATAAAAAATCACTAGAATTCGAAAAAATCCGACAACATGGCAGAACCGAAAAATACTAGGATTCCTCGGGAGGGTCCCCGCCTGGCGGGGGAATCCCTCACGGAGGGTAGTGCTGGCGATTCGTCGTCGACACTTCCTACCGTCTGCCCCGTGTATACGAGGGGGGCAAGTAATGCCATTTCAGTAGCTGCGGCCGCAACTACTGCCCGACGACCACTGCATCCACCACGGACTACCGATCCCATTATTGATTTGGATTCGACGCACAGGAAATCACAAAACTCGACGCCAGCGCGACTACCTCCACGCGACTCAGCTGGGCGGTTCGTCTCAAGACCGTCCAGCTCGACGAAAAAGTATAACGACTCGGAGGATTACTCCTCCGAGGATGATATCAGAATCCCGTCGGGTATTAAAAGATCACGGAGTCTGAGGGTCAGCGACCTACTGAGCCCTGAGCTCGATGGCGAGCCTCTCCGGAAGGAGAAGCCATCGGCCAGAGGCAAAAACAAAAAGACGGGCTTAACCAGAGCCCCGTCTAAATCTGGACGGACAGGAACAGAAGAGGAAGAGGAGGCCTTAACAAGGGAGCTTCTACACATGGAGTCTGGCAAAAATGCTCCAATGTCCGCCACTGAAGCCGAAGACGAAGATGATGAAACCGCCAACTTCGTCATTCCGGACCTGCGATCTTTGGGTCCGGAGCAGCTGCGAGCCCTCGGGGGAAAGGCCTCGGCGGCGATCCTGTCGGTTGCCGCAAAGTCCGGACACCTAAAAGGCACCTTCGTGAAACGACTTAAGAGCAGCGCAAATTTATACACCTGCGTGGTCGCGGAGCTCACAGCCCGCCAAGAGGACGAGGAGAACCAGCGCCTGAGGGGACAGCTGGCTCAACAACAGCGACGCATAGTGGCGTTGGAGGCGGAACTAAAGGCCCACAGGCAGGAGTTTGCCAGATTTAGAGCTGGGACCTCAAAATTGGGTAGCATTGCAGTCCCATCAAACCTGGACAAGGACATGACGATACAGGAGCTACAGACCTCCCTGACGCGCACGCTGGGGGAGATAATAGACGCACGCCTAGCGAGCATTGAGAACAGACTGCTTCCACAGCCGCCATCAACATTTAGCAGGAGTAAGGAGACGTCCAGCGCTTCCACCCAGAAAAAGAGTAAGCAGACCAACGTTAGTACCGCCCAAGCAGGGCCGTCGACAGCCACAGCTTCCCCGGTACCGGTCCCTAGTGGGACCCCCGGAGAGGAATCGTGGGCCACGGTAGCTAAAAAGAAGAAAAAGCCGCCGAAGGGGTCTGCACAGACGGCGGCGCCGCCTGCGCCCGCTGTTGCTTCTCAGATCCAGCAAGGCGCCAAGAGTAAAAAGAAGCGGAAGCCGCGAAAGCGGAGATTAGCTGAGCGCCCTCCAGCGCTAATCTTGAAGCTTGACCCCGAAGCTGCAAAGAAGGGAGTCACCTACGCAAAGGTGCTCACCGCTGCGCAAAGACGCATAGATCTGCAATCGCTGGGTATCGGCGCAGGCATGCGCATTCGTCGCAGTGCCACAGGTGCACGGGTCTTGGCATTCCCCAAGTCCCAGTGCCCCGTGGCAGTGAGGAAACTCGGAGAAAAGATTGATGAAGCCGTCGGCGATCGGGTCATCGTCGAATTCCCGCAGAATTTCGTGACACTAAGACTCACAGGTCTCGCAGAGACTGTGAAAAACGGCACAGAAGTTGCTGAAGCCATCGTCAAAGCGACAGGCTCCTGCACTATTGATGAAGTAGAAGTGGGCGAACTCTGGGGGGGCCGCTCGGGTATGGCTGCCGCACATGTGCGGTGTTCGATCCCAGTCGCGAAGAAGCTTGCTGAATTGGGGAGACTCCAGATCGGCTGGTGTTCAGCCCGGGTTCATCTCCTGGAGCGGCGACCTATGCGTTGCTTCAGGTGCATGTCCCTGGGCCACACGGGAGCAGTCTGCCCGACCGGCATCGACCGGTCGAGGCTGTGCTTCCGCTGCGGGAAGACGGGCCACCAGGCGATGGAGTGCCGCGCAACTCTGCACTGCGCAGTGTGCTCCGCCGCCAACAGGCCCTCTGCACACTATATGGGAGGACGCAATTGCGTCCCTCCCAAAGTGAAGAAGAAACCGGCTGCAGTTTTAGAGAAGACCGCGCCCTCAGAACCGGCACCTAGGGCCCAAAATGTAGAAGACGAGGCCGCGATGTCGTCTTAAGACATTGCGGCGAACGTCCCCGCCAGGTGCGCGCAACCTGCGTGTGGGACGAGGTCCGGGCCTCGGCTCGTCGCCTTCTGCGCGGCGAACTGGGTCCCAATAGAAGAAGATTCCAAGTCGCGGCCTTGTCCGTCAGCTCTGCGCTCCGCGTTGGGTGGCGGGCGATGCCCAGGTCTTCGCCTGATTGGTCCCCCCCTGCGCTCGCGCGCTGCGGGGCCGGTCTGGCTGCCGTCGGGGCGTGACAGGGTAGAATGCTCACCGCGACCCCCTGGCGCCCCATCAAGACGGAGAAGTGCGCCGCAGTGGTTTAGTGGGTATTCCGGCTTCCACGCCGCGTGAGCCCCACATCCCCTCGTCGGTGGTCCGGTGTAGGCTGGCGCCGGCGGGGCAATGCGTAAACCCTGGCATTACACTGCGTAAACAAAAAAAAAAAAAAAAAAAAAAAAAAAAAAGGTTAGGTTGGGGGGCGCCGTCAGACCACCTCCACGTGCGCCCGGACGCTCCTTCCGGGCCGGTGCCCCCTGGGCAGGACCTGGCGGAGTAAATTCCGTCGGGTCCTGGCTGAGAGTCTGACACCAGTCGCGTAATCGTAATCCAGTCCGTGGGGCTGGGACGATGGCCGCCGCAAGGGGGCCGCGAGGAAGAAAACCTCTATAAAAAATCACCTTGTGGAGCTCCGCCTACCCTCTGCGTATCAGAGTGTAGAGTGAGACGCTACCGCGTAGGGTGGCAGTTTGCCACGGCTCAGGGCGACGGACCAGGGGTCGTGGACCCCCCCGTTTGGCCTGCAGCGTGTTTCGGGGTGGGGGCGACGGACCAGGGATTGTGAATCCCCCCGTTCGGCCCTACCGAAACGAAGGAGCGCGGGACAGGGCGTTGGTCAGGGGTTGTGAACCCCCCCGCTCGGCCTGTCCCGGTATTCGAGGAGGGAAGGGGCGACGGACCAGGGGTTGTGAACCCCCCCGCTCGGCCCTACCCGGGACGGTCTTCTGGAGAGGGGCGGTGGACCAGGGGTTGCTAACCCCCCCACTCGGTCCTCTCCGAGGAAGGCGCTCCGGGGCGACGGACCGTGGGTCGTAGACCCCGCCGCTCGGCCCGGCCCGCAACCCTCATTGAGAGGCGCGGGGGTCGTCGGACCGCGTGGAGTAAACCACTATAAAAAATCCGTGAATCCCAAGTTCTGATGCCCGGCGAGGGGATGCATGTTCGACGCGGAGGTCGGACCCGAGGGCATCACTTTAGGGGAGCTCACCCCTGGGCAGGAGGGAAAAAAGCCGAGGGAACTCACCCTCGTTAATAAAAGTATTATATCAATGGCAACTAGCGAAAACAAATGTCCTCACGTGGGTCCCAGCTGCGATGCGGCTGGGGAATCCCACCCTGGCGGAGTCCCGCCAGGCAGCCCCACCGTATGTGAGGGGGGCACCTACTGCCACGTTGTCGTCAGGGACAACACAGAAGAAGGAGCTACGGGCGTCGCGGCTGAAGCCGGCACCCCGACTATCACCGGACTAGACAATCCACCCACCTCCGGACGTTTCTGGAGGGGTGAAGGAGGAAACGAGGGAGAGCCCAGCTCTGGGCGGTCCCGTTCGTCCTCAACATCGGACTTGACCAAGAGCTTGAGCCTCAAATTTAAGAGGCCCAAGTCTCCGCTACTGGCTGGACGAATAGAGAGGGCGGATGGCGGCGGGGATAGCGATAGCGCTATGTCTGCCGTCTCCGTCTTCTCTTCGCATTCTGTGGCCTCCGAGGGACCCGGGACGCAACGGACGCGAAAGCGGAAACCGCGCAGTCCCGTGGACCTGGGAGTCCATAAGAAGCGACCTGCTGGCAACACCAGCAAAAACGTGGAAGTGGAAGAATCTCTGGAGACCTCGGCCGACATAGGCGCCGAGGTCTTCGAGATCCTGGACAGGATGGAGCGCACCGCCGAGAGGGCGAAGAGCTCGAAGGCGGATGTCGCCAGGGTGGTGCGCTCAGGAATGGACCGAGCGAGAGAGTGTATCTCGAAACTGTGTGCCAGGGCCGACACCCAGGATCGTGAAAATGAAAGTTTTCGATCACAAATGTCTGGGTTGTCGGCGCGAATGATCGAACTCGGCAACGAGAACGCAGAACTTCGGGCCAAGATGGCACTCATGGCGGCCAAACTTGACGGGCCGCAATCGCGGGCGGCGGGGACATCCCGGGAGGACACTCGTCCCCCGGTGGTGCCCCCACCCGCAAAGAAGCAAAAGAAGACGGACCACACGCCGAGCCCCGTGAAACCACCGGAGGCCTCTACGGCGCCACCGATTCATGGCTGTTCTGACTGCAACCGGTTCATGGCCCGGTTGGAGTCAGAACTAATGGCGAAATTCTTCCCCGACGCGGGGAAGAAGCCTCCCCTGAGGCACGAGCGGCCCGCCGCGGCGAATCCGCCGCCGGCGGGGCCGCAAATGCCCCAGGGGGGAAAGAAAAAGAAGAAGAAGAGGAAAAACGCGCAGGAGAGGCCGGCGGCCGCCGCGGAACGCTCGCGGGCGCCGCCGCCTCCGCCTGCGCCTGCAGATGGGCCTGCGCCGGGAGCGGGATCTGGTGGCGAGACCTGGGCGACGGTGGTGGGCCGCAAGGCCGCTGCCGCCGCCAGGAAGGCTCGCGCCGCCGCCGCCGCTCCTGCACCGGCGCAGGCAAGAGCTAAGGCGAAGGCCAAACCGGCGGGGCTGCCGAAGCCCCCCAATACCGCCGCTGTGGTGGTGACGGTGCCTCCGGGCGTCGACACCACGCTCGCGGCGGTGATGGAGGTTGCCAAGAGCCGCATTAAACTTGCGGATCTTGGCATCTCGGGGGGGCTGAAGGTCCGAAGGGCGATGACCGGGGCTCTCATGCTCGAGATCCCCGGTCCGGACAGCTCCGCCAAGGCCGACGCCTTGGCCGAAAAAATGAGGGTGGCCGTCGCCGACACGGGCGCGATTATATCGCGCCCGTGTAAAATGGGCGACTTGAGGGTGATGGACCTGGACGAGTCCATCACCCCCGCGACCGTCGCCACTGTGGTCGCCGAGGCGGGCGGATGCGCCCCGACCGACGTAAAGGTCGGGGAGATCCGCTCCAGCCCGTCTCGGCTGGGCTCGGCCTGGGTCAGGTGCCCGCTCGGAGTCGCCAGGAAACTGGCGGCTCAGCGGCGGGTCCTGATCGGGTGGACTGCGGCGCGCGTCGAGGCACTGGCGGCACGGCCGCTGCAATGCTTCCGGTGCCTCGAAAAGGGGCACGTGCGCGCGAGGTGCCCCTGCGCCGTGGACAGGAGCGGGCGGTGCTACCGGTGTGGCGTGGCGGGCCACATCGCGAGCGCCTGCACCGCGCCCGCTCCTCGCTGCCCGGTCTGTTCTGACCTGGGCTGCAGAGCGGACCACAGAATGGGGGGGAAGAAGTGTTCCCCCCCCAAGAGGAAGGCGGCGGCCGCGAGGCCACCCTCCCCTGCTAGGGGACAGGCGGGCGGATCAATGGAGGTCCAATAACGGACCTCCACGCTCGCTTCCTCCAGGGCAACCTGAACAACCGCCGCGCTGCGCAAGACCTGCTTGCGCAGACGGTGGTTGAACATTCGGTTGCCCTGGCGGTGGTCGCCGAGCCCCATCACGTCCCCGTCCACCCGCGATGGTTCGGGGACGACGCGGGCTCGGTGGCCGTTTACTGGGTCGAGGGGAGCTACTGCTCCCTCCTGTGGAAAGGTCCAGGCTACGTCGCCGTGGAGTGGGGATCCATGGTCGTAGTGGGCTGCTACGTCTCTCCGAACAGCGGCCTCGCCGCGTACGAGGCATACCTGGACGGGCTGGCGAACCGCCTTCGCGGTTGCGCCCCCCGTCCGGTATTCGTCCTGGGCGACTTCAACGCTCACTCGAGCGAGTGGGGTGACGCCCGGGATGACGTAAGGGGAGACGCTTCTGGAGTGGGCGGCAGGACTCGACCTCCGGTTGCTCAACCGGGGGTCGGTCAGCACCTTTGTGCGGTGGCAGGGGGAGTCGATCATCGATCTATCGTGGGCGACTCCCTCGGCCGCCGCCACGGTGACCGGATGGCGGGTGGCGGAGGAGGTGGTCAATTTATCTGACCACCGACACATCTTTTTGGATGTGTCGCTCCGCCGCCCGAGCCGCCCGCGCCAGACTAGCGGCCCTCCGCGGCGCTGGTCTCTCAAGCGGCTCGACCGGGACATGGTCGTGGCCGCCGCCAGCGTCGCGGACTGGACGGAGGGAGCGGGATCGCCCGATCCCGAGGCGCAAGCGGCCTGGCTGCGCGACACGATGACGTCGATCTGCGACGCGTCGATGCCGCGAGTCGGGCCGCCCCGGCGGGGCTCCGTGTACTGGTGGAGCGAGGAGATCGAACGGCTGCAGAAGGCCGCCTTCGTCGCTCGCCGCCGGTACCTGAGAGCCCGGAAGAGAAGGCGAACCACGGTCGAGGAGGCTCTCAGAGCCAGACGGGAATACGGGGCCGCCGCGCACGCCGTATGCGTCGCCATCGCTGCGGCTCGCGAGCGGTCCTGGAACGAGCTCGTCGAGGGACTGGACAAGGATCCATGGGGACGCCCGTACAGAATGGTACTGGGCAAGTTGACCCCGTGGGTCCCTCCGTTGACGGAATCCCTGGACCCGGAAGTCGTGGGAAGAGTCGTAGACGCACTCTTCCCTAGGGTCCAGGGCGGTCCCTCGGTTCCTCCGTCACAGTCGGACCACACTCCGTGGTCCGACGAGCTGGAGGTGACGGAGGACGAGCTCGGGTGGGCCGTCGCACGGCTCGCCTCCCGCAGCGCCGCTCCCGGCCCGGACGGAGTCCCGGGCCGGGTCCTGGCGCTCGCTCTGGGAGTCTTAGGGAACAAGGCGAGGCGGCTGTTCACCAGCTGCCTCCGCCGCGGGGTGTTCCCCCTCGACTGGAAGTCGGCGAGACTGGTGCTCATCAGGAAGGAAGGGAGGACCGGAGACGCTCCGTCGTCGTTCCGGCCGATATGCCTGCTGAACGAGGCGGGGAAACTCTTCGAAAGGGTTATCTCCGCCCGTATCAGCAGCCACCTGTCGCAGGTGGGCCCGGACATATCGGACTGTCAGTTCGGGTTCCGGCAGGGGCGCTCGACCATCGACGCGGTGCGTCGGGTGCGGGCCCTGTCGGAACCGGCAGTCCGATCGGGGGGGGTCGCGCTGGCGGTGTCGCTAGACATCGTCAACGCCTTCGGGACCCTCCCCTGGCCGGCCATCAGGGAGGCCCTCGAATACCACGAGGTGCCTCCCTACCTAAGGTCGGTCATCGGGGCCTACCTGCAAGAGAGACGGGTGGACTATGTCGACCGGAACGGGACGGAGCAGAGGAAGGCGGTGACGTGCGGGGTTCCGCAGGGGTCCGTGCTCGGGCCCCTGCTGTGGAACCTCGCCTACGATCCGGTCCTCCGCACCAGTCTGCCCCGTGGCGTGAGTGTCGTTTGCTACGCAGACGACACTCTGGTGGTCGCCACGGGGCCCGACTTCGAGCGGACGCTCAGGTTCGCCGAGCTGGGGGTGGCAATCGTCGTCAGACGGATCCGCGGGCTGGGCCTGGAGGTGGCGCCTCACAAAAGTGAGGCGCTATGGTTCCACCGCCTCACCAGAGGCAGGGAACCCCCGGCCTCGCGGATCCAGGTGGGTGACACGGCTGTCCCGGTGGGGCGGTACATGAAGTACCTCGGCCTCACCCTGGACGGCCGCTGGAGCTTCGAGGAGCACTTCGTACGGATGGTCCCCCGAGCGCGACGGGTGGCGGGCGCCTTACACCACCTGCTGCCCAACCTCGGGGGACCGGGGGAGGGAGTTCGCCGCCTCTACGGTGGCGTCGTGCGGTCCGTGGCCCTGTACGGGGCCCCCGTCTGGTCGCGAGACCTCGCGGGGGCCTCCCGCTCCAGGGCTCTGCTGAGGAGCCTGGAGCGGATCATGGCCATACGGATCGTACGGGGCTACCGTACAATCTCATACGAGGCGGCGACGGTCCTCGCGAGTTATCCCCCCTTCATCATCCTGGCCGAGATGTACGCAGCCGCGTACGATCTCGGCCGGGGAGGGGGGGACGCGCGGGGACACGAAGTGCGGAGGCGGGAGGCCTTCCGGCGGGTCCTGGGGGACTGGCGCGACGCGCTGGTCCTCCAGGGCGGTACGCGTTCGCGCGCCGTCGGGGCCGTCCTGCCCCACCTCGAGGCCTGGGTGCTCCGTAAATGGGGCACTGTCACCTACAGGTTGACTCAGATACTCACCGGGCACGGGTGCTTCGGTGAGTATCTGAGTCGAATAAAGCGTGAAGAGACGGCGAGATGCCACCATTGCGCATCCGACCTGGACTCGGCCCAGCACACGCTGGAGGTCTGCCCGGCCTGGGCAGCCGAGCGCCGAGTCCTGGTCGACGGGATCGGGCGAGACTTGTCCCCGCCGGCGTTGGTCGCGGCAATGCTGGCGGGCGAGGAGGAGTGGAGGGCTGTGGTCTCCTTCTGCGAAGCAGTCATGCTCCAGAAGGAGGCCGCCGAGCGGGGTCGGGAGAGAGCCGACCCCGCTCGAAGGCGGCGGCGGCGAGCTCAGTGATCGCCGCCGCCGACGGGCCGCGAGGGCGCACACCCCGCGGGTGCGCCCGGGTCGCGGCCCGGGAAGGATGACCCCCCGGTGCGGCCGGGGAGGGTCGTCCGGGGCGCCGCCGGCCGCGCGCCTCTTTACAGCGCGCGGTCGGAGCCGCCCCACCCGGGGGAGCCTTGCCGAGGCTCCCCGAGGATGAGCACCCCCTCGTGACTGAGGGGGGGCGACGGCGGGGTGGACCAGAGGGGTTTATCCGAATCCTGGACCACCCCAACGCCGGAGGAAGGCCGCCGCGAGGTTTTAGTGGGTAACCCTAGGATCGGATTTCAGTTTACTGTTTTGGGAGTCCCACACTACCCCCTGCCGTCCCCAGGCGGGGGGTGTGCATAAAGCATTTCCTCGCGTTAAAAAAAAAAAAAAAAAAAAAAAAAAAAAAAAAAAAAAAAAAAAAGGTTAGGTTAGGTTTATCCCCCCGGGGGGCGCCGTCAGACCACCTCCTCGTGCGCCCGGATGCATTTACCCGGGACGGTGCTCTCTGGGCAGGGCTTGACGGATTTGACGGAATCATTTCCCTCGGGCCCTGGCGAAGAGTCTGACAGGAGGAAGACAACCTCCATAAAAAATCACTAGCAGTTAGGGGCGGGCGGATGCGTCTGGTACAGGCCGTCGCCCGGCCCGACTCGTAACCCGACCCGTGGGGTCGGCACGAGGGCCGCCACCTCCCAGTGGGGGCCGCGAGGAAGAAAACCTCTATAAAAAATCACTAGAAGCGATCAACCCGAAAACATGGCAGAACATAAAAAGACAAGGATTCCTCGGGAGGGTCCCCGCCTGGCGGGGGAATCCCTCACGGAGGGTAGTGCTGGCGATTCGTCGTCGACACTGCCCCCCGTCTGCCCCGTGTATACGAGGGGGGCAAGTAATGCCATTTCAGTAGCTGCGACCGCAACTACTGCCCGACGACCACTGCATCCACCACGGACTACTGATCCTATTGATTTGGATTCGACGCACAGGAAACCACCGGATACGACGCCAGCGCGAATACTTCCACGCGACTCAGCTGGGCGGTTCGTCTCAAGACCGTCCAGCTCGACGAAAAAGTATAAGGACTCGGAAGACTACTCCTCCGAGGATGATATCAGAATCCCGTCGGGGATTAAGAGATCACGGAGTCTCAGGACCACCGACCTACTAAGCCCCGAGCCCGAGGGCGAGCCTCTCCGGAAGGAGAAGCCATCGGCTCGGGGGAAGAATAAAAAGACTGGCTCAACCAGACCCCGGTCTAAACCTGGACGTACAGAATACGTCGAAGAAGAGGAAGCCCTTACAAAAGAGCTACATAAGGCATTTGGCAGGGACGCCCCAATGTCCACAGCCACTTCAGAAGAAGAACAAGAGGACGAAACCGCCAACTTGGTCATTCCGGACCTGCGATCGCTGGGTCCGGAGCAGCTGCGTGCCCTGGGGGGAAAAGCCTCGGCAGCGATCCTGTGGGTTGCCGCCAAGTCCCGACACCTAAAGGGCACGTTTGTGAAGCGGCTTAAGAGCAGCGCAAATCTGTACACTTGCGTGGTGGCGGAGCTCACAGCCCGCCAAGAAGACGAAGAGAACCAGCGTCTTAGGGGACAACTGGCTCTCCAGCAGCGGCGAATCGAGGCTCTGGAGACGGAGCTCAAGGCCCACCGGCTTGAATTCGCCAGGTTCAGAGCTGGAACCTCGAAACTAAGCAGCATACCAGTCCCTTCAAACCCGGACAAGGAAATTTCAATGCAGGAGCTACAGGCCTCCCTCACGCGCTCGCTGGGGGAGATGATCGAAGCACGCTTAGCGGGCATCGAGAGTAAGCTGCTTCCGCAGCCGCCATCCGCAGTTGGCAGTAGTAAGGAGACGTCTTGCACTCCCGCCAAGATAAAGAGCAAGCAGACTAACCCTAGTGCCGCCCAAGCAGGGCCGTCACAAGCCACCGTGGCAGCCTCACCGGCACCGGTCCCCAGTGGGGCCCCCGGAGAGGAGTCGTGGGCCACGGTGGTGAAAAAGAAGAAGAAGCCAACAAAAGGGTCTGCGCAGTCAGTAGCGTCGCCAGCGCCTGCTGCTGCTCCACAGGTCCAGCAAAGAAAGAAGAAGAAAAGGAAGCCGCGGAAGCGGAAACTAGCCGAGCGTTCTCCGGCGCTAATTTTAAAGCTCGACCCAGAAGCTGAAAAGAAGGGAGTCACCTACGCAAAGGTGCTCACCGCTGCGCAAAATCGGATAGACCTGCAATCGCTGGGTATCGGCGCAGGCATGCGCATTCGTCGCAGCGCCACTGGAGCACGGGTCTTGTCATTCCCAAAGTCCCAATGCCCCCTGGCAGTGAAGAGACTCGGCGAGAAGATCGACGAAGCCGTCGGAGGTCGGGTCATCGTGGAACTCCCACAGAATCTTGTAACACTGAGACTCACAGGTCTCGCAGAAACCGTGAAAGACGGTACAGAAGTTGCCGAAGCCATCGTCAGGGCGACAGGCTCCTGCACAATTGACGAAATAGAAGTGGGCGAGCTCTGGGGAGGCCGCTCGGGGATGGCCGCTGCTCATGTGCGGTGTGCGATCCCCGTCGCGAAGAAGCTTGCGGAAATGGGGAGGCTCCAGATCGGCTGGTGTTCAGCCCGGGTTCATCTCCTGGAGCGGCGACCTATGCGCTGCTTCAGGTGCATGTCCCTGGGCCACACGGGAGCAGTCTGCCCGACTGGTGTCGACCGGTCCAGACTGTGCTTCCGCTGCGGGAAGACGGGCCACCAGGCGATGGAGTGCCGCGCATCTCTGCACTGCGCAGTGTGCTCCGCCGCCAACAGGCCGTCGGCACACTACATGGGAGGACGCAATTGCGTCCCTCCCAAAGTGAAGAAGAAACCGGCTGCAGTTTCAGAGAAGACCACGCCCTCAGAACCGGCACCTAGGGCCCAAAATGTAGAAGACGAGGCCGCGATGTCGTCTTAAGACATTGCGGCGAACGTCCCCGCCAGGTGCGCGCAACCTGCGTGTGGGACGAGGTCCGGGCCTCGGCTCGTCGCCTTCTGCGCGGCGAACTGGGTCCCAATAGAAGAAGATTCCAAGTCGCGGCCTTGTCCGTCAGCTCTGCGCTCCGCGTTGGGTGGCGGGCGATGCCCAGGTCTTCGCCTGATTGGTCCCCCCCTGCGCTCGCGCGCTGCGGGGCCGGTCTGGCTGCCGTCGGGGCGTGACAGGGTAGAATGCTCACCGCGACCCCCTGGCGTCCCATCAAGACGGAGAAGTGCGCCGCAGTGGTTTAGTGGGTATTCCGGCTTCCACGCCGCGTGAGCCCCACATCCCCTCGTCGGTGGTCCGGTGTAGGCCGGCGCCGGCGGGGCAATGCGTAAACCCTGGCATTACACTGCGTGAACAAAAAAAAAAAAAAAAAAAAAAAAAAAAAAATAAGGTTTATCCCCCCTTCATCATCCTGGCCGAGATGTACGCAGCCGCGTACGATCTCGGCCGGGGAGGGGGGGACGCGCGGGGACACGAAGTGCGGAGGCGGGAGGCCTTCCGGCGGGTCCTGGGGGACTGGCGCGACGCGCTGGTCCTCCAGGGCGGTACGCGTTCGCGCGCCGTCGGGGCCGTCCTGCCCCACCTCGAGGCCTGGGTGCTCCGTAAATGGGGCACTGTCACCTACAGGTTGACTCAGATGCTCACCGGGCACGGGTGCTTCGGTGAGTATCTGAGTCGAATAAAGCGTGAAGAGACGGCGAGATGCCACCATTGCGCATCCGACCTGGACTCGGCCCAGCACACGCTGGAGGTCTGCCCGGCCTGGGCGGACGAGCGCCGAGTCCTGGTCGACGGGATCGGGCGAGACTTGTCCCCGCCGGCGTTGGTCGCGGCAATGCTGGCGGGCGAGGAGGAGTGGAGGGCTGCGGCCTCCTTCTGCGAAGCAGTCATGCTCCAGAAGGAGGCCGCCGAGCGGGGTCGGGAGAGAGCCGATCCCGCTCGAAGGCGGCGGCGGCGAGCTCAGTGATCGCCGCCGCCGACGGGCCGCGAGGGCGCACACCCCGCGGGTGCGCCCGGGTCGCGGCCCGGGAAGGATGACCCCCCGGTGCGGCCGGGGAGGGTCGTCCGGGGCGCCGCCGGCCGCGCGCCTCTTTACAGCGCGCGGTCGGAGCCGCCCCGCCCGGGGGAGCCTCGCCGAGGCTCCCCGAGGATGAGCACCCCCTCGTGACTGAGGGGGGGCGACGGCGGGGTGGACCAGAGGGGTTAAACCGAATCCTGGACCACCCCAACGCCGGAGGAAGGCCGCCGCGAGGTTTTAGTGGGTAACCCTAGGATCGGATTTCAGTTTACTGTTTTGGGAGTCCCACACTACCCCCTGCCGTCCCCAGGCGGGGGGTGTGCATAAAGCATTTCCTCGCGTAAAAAAAAAAAAAAAAAAAAAAAAAAAAAAAGGTTAGGTTAGGTTAGGTTAGGTTTTTTTTTTTTTTTTTTTTTTTTTTTTTTTTTTTGTCCGGGCGCTATGGCCCGGCCCGCGAATCACTCCTAACGTAATTAGGACCTTTGTCTAGGTTATTTATATTTATGGGGAATCAAGTTTTTCAGGAGGGCGTTCGCCCTTGTCGACTTTATTTTCTTAAAACTTTGAAGTTAATATTAATTTAATCTTACATTATCATACAATTTTTTAACCTATTTGAGTGACATTTTGTCTTAGAATTACAGTTACTTTAAGGTAAATCTATTATGACATTATTGAAATTATTTTTTACGCTGTTACAATCGTTATTACACTATTAAGATTGTAAATACATTATTAAAATTACTTTTACATTTTTAAGACTATTATTACATTATATCATTATTACATTATTAAAATTATTATCACATTATAAAATTATTATTACCTTAAAATTAAAATTATCATTACATTATTAAAGTTATTATTACATTATAAAATAGATTAGGTTAGGTTAGGTTAGGTTAGGTTAGGTTAGGTTAGGTTAGGTTAGGTTAGGTTAGGTTAGGTTAGGTTAGGTTCTGTGCGGTGGCAGGGGGAGTCGATCATCGATCTATCGTGGGCGACTCCCTCGGCCGCCGCCATGGTGACCGGATGGCGGGTGGCGGAGGAGGTGGTCAACCTGTCTGACCACCGACACATCCTTTTGGATGTGTCGCTCCGCCGCCCAAGCCGCCCGCGCCAGACTAGCGGCCCTCCGCGGCGCTGGTCTCTCAAGCGGCTCGACCGAGACATGGTCGTGGCCGCCGCCAGCGTCGCGGACTGGACGGAGGGAGCGGGATCGCCCGATCCCGAGGCGCAAGCGGCCTGGCTGCGCGACACGATGACGTCGATCTGCGACGCGTCGATGCCGCGAGTCGGCCCGCCCCGGCGGGGCTCCGTGTACTGGTGGAGCGAGGAGATCGAGCGGCTGCAGAAGGCCGCCTTCGTCGCTCGCCGCCGGTACCTGAGAGCCCGGAAGAGAAGGCGAACCACGGTCGAGGAGGCTCTCAGAGCCAGACGGGAATACGGGGCCGCCGCGCACGCCGTATGCGTAGCCATCGCTGCGGCTCGCGAGCGGTCCTGGAACGAGCTCGTTGAGGGACTGGACAGGGACCCATGGGGACGCCCGTACAGAATGGTGCTGGGCAAGCTGACCCCGTGGGTCCCTCCGTTGACGGAATCCCTGGACCCGGAAGTCGTGGGAAGAGTCGTAGACGCACTCTTCCCTAGGGTCCAGGGCGGTCCCTCGGTTCCTCCGTCACAGTCGGACCACACTCCGTGGTCCGACGAGCTGGAGGTGACGGAGGACGAGCTCGGGCGGGCCGTCGCACGGCTCGCCTCCCGCAGCGCCGCTCCCGGCCCGGACGGAGTTCCGGGTCGGGTCCTGGCGCTCGCTCTGGGAGTGTTAGGGAACAAGGCGAGGCGGCTGTTCACCAGTTGCCTCCGCCGCGGGGTGTTCCCCCTCGACTGGAAGTCGGCGAGACTGGTGCTCATCAGGAAGGAAGGGAGGACCGGAGACGCTCCGTCGTCGTTCCGGCCGATATGCCTGCTGAACGAGGCGGGGAAACTCTTCGAAAGGGTTATCTCCGCCCGTATCAGCAGCCACCTGTCGCAGGTGGGCCCGGACATATCGGACTGTCAGTTCGGGTTCCGGCAGGGGCGCTCGACCATCGACGCGGTGCGTCGGGTGCGGGCCCTGTCGGAACCGGCAGTCCGATCGGGGGGGGTCGCGCTGGCGGTGTCGCTAGACATCGTCAACGCCTTCGGGACCCTCCCCTGGCCGGCCATCAGGGAGGCCCTCGTATACCACGAGGTGCCTCCCTACCTAAGGTCGGTCATCGGGGCCTACCTGCAGGAGAGACGGGTGGACTATGTCGACCGGAACGGGACGGAGCAGAGGAAGGCGGTGACGTGCGGGGTTCCACAGGGGTCCGTGCTCGGGCCCCTGCTGTGGAACCTCGCCTACGATCCGGTCCTCCGCACCAGTCTGCCCCGTGGCGTGAGTGTCGTGTGCTACGCAGACGACACTCTGGTGGTCGCCACGGGGCCCGACTTCGAGCGTACGCTCAGGTTCGCCGAGCTGGGGGTGGCAATCGTCGTCAGACGGATTCGCGGGCTGGGCCTGGAGGTGGCGCCTCACAAAAGTGAGGCGCTATGGTTCCACCGCCTCACCAGAGGCAGGGAACCCCCGGCCTCGCGGATCCAGGTGGGTGACACGGCTGTCCCGGTGGGGCGGTACATGAAGTACCTCGGCCTCACCCTGGACAGCCGCTGGAGCTTCGAGGAGCACTTCGTACGGATGGTCCCCCGAGCGCGACGGGTGGCGGGCGCCTTACACCGCCTGCTGCCCAACCTCGGGGGACCGGGGGAGGGAGTTCGCCGCCTCTACGGTGGCGTCGTGCGGTCCGTGGCCCTGTACGGGGCCCCCGTCTGGTCGCGAGACCTCGCGGGGGCCTCCCGCTCCAGGGCTCTGCTGAGGAGCCTGGAGCGGATCATGGCCATACGGATCGTGCGGGGCTACCGTACAATCTCATACGAGGCGGCGACGGTCCTCGCGAGTTATCCCCCCTTCATCATCCTGGCCGAGATGTACGCAGCCGCGTACGATCTCGGCCGGGGAGGGGGGGACGCGCGGGGACACGAAGTGCGGAGGCGGGAGGCCTTCCGGCGGGTCCTGGGGGACTGGCGCGACGCGCTGGTCCTCCAGGGCGGTACGCGTTCGCGCGCCGTCGGGGCCGTCCTGCCCCACCTCGAGGCCTGGGTGCTCCGTAAATGGGGCACTGTCACCTACAGGTTGACTCAGATACTCACCGGGCACGGGTGCTTCGGTGAGTATCTGAGTCGAATAAAACGTGAAGAGACGGCGAGATGCCACCATTGCGCATCCGACCTGGACTCGGCCCAGCACACGCTGGAGGTCTGCCCGGCCTGGGCGGACGAGCGCCGAGTCCTGGTCGACGGGATCGGGCGAGACTTGTCCCCGCCGGCGTTGGTCGCGGCAATGCTGGCGGGCGAGGAGGAGTGGAGGGCTGCGGCCTCCTTCTGCGAAGCAGTCATGCTCCAGAAGGAGGCCGCCGAGCGGGGTCGGGAGAGAGCCGATCCCGCTCGAAGGCGGCGGCGGCGAGCTCAGTGATCGCCGCCGCCGACGGGCCGCGAGGGCGCACACCCCGCGGGTGCGCCCGGGTCGCGGCCCGGGAAGGATGACCCCCCGGTGCGGCCGGGGAGGGTCGTCCGGGGCGCCGCCGGCCGCGCGCCTCTTTACAGCGCGCGGTCGGAGCCGCCCCGCCCGGGGGAGCCTCGCCGAGGCTCCCCGAGGATGAGCACCCCCTCGTGACTGAGGGAGGGCGACGGCGGGGTGGACCAGAGGGGTTAAACCGAATCCTGGACCACCCCAACGCCGGAGGAAGGCCGCCGCGAGGTTTTAGTGGGTAACCCTAGGATCGGATTTCAGTTTACTGTTTTGGGAGTCCCACACTACCCCCTGCCGTCCCCAGGCGGGGGGTGTGCATAAAGCATTTCCTCGCGTAAAAAAAAAAAAAAAAAAAAAAAAAAAAAAAAAAAAAAAAAAAAAGGTTAGGTTAGGTTAGGTTAGGTTAGGTTAGGTTAGGTTAGGTTTTTTTTTTTTTTTTTTTTTTTTTGATACCGCCTTGTACCCTACCGGGCCGCGGGAACTACGTGAGTATGACCTCCGCGGCCCGGCAAGGGGGGGCCCCTTTTATTCGGGGCCCGACGTGGAACGACCCACTCCCAGGAAGGGGGGAGGGGTCGTCCGCCATTTCCAAGGCACGGCGCGTCTTGCGACGCGCCGCACGTGGGATTATATGCCGGCCAGGGCCGCCATCAGACTCGACGGCGGCCCCGGGCCGGGGCCCGGCGGGGCGGGAGCGTGCCGCCAGCACGCTCGCGCTCCCGCAGGGCTTCTCGCTTGGCCGCCATCACCTCGCCAGCGAACGAGGCGACGGCGGCCCAGCACTGGCCACTGCCGGCCATGGCCGCAACCACGGCCGGCAGCGACAAGTCCCCCCCGATTGCGCCAACGAGCCTGGCGCGTTGGGCGTCCCAGCCCGCGCACACGGCGAGGGTGTGCTCGGCCGTGTCCACGGCCCCGGACGCACAGTGGTGGCACACGGGCTCCGACAGGACTCCCACCAGCTCCCACAGGTACTTGCTGAAACAGCCGTGACCTGTGAGAAGCTGGGTGAGCCAGTACGTGGGAGCCCGGTGCCTCGCCTCGACCCATTGGCGCAATACGGGTCGGACAGCCTCGGCGAGCCGTCTGCTCGCCGAGGGGTCCTCCAACCTTTGAGCCCATCGCTGGAAGAGATCCTCGCGACATTCGCTCCTCCAGCGAACGATCTCTTCCGCGAGGGGCTCCGACGATGTCTGCCGCATCAGGGCCCTCCTTCGGTACACCTCCGCCAGGACCCCGGCCTCGAGGTCCCAGGGGAGGCTCCCGGCAATAAGGCACGCCGCCTCGTAGGAGACGGTGTGGTACGCCCTGGAGGCCCTCTGTGCCATGACCCGCTGCGGACGTCGCACAGAGGAGTATTTAACTTAAAAAGTCGATCAAAATTATTCTGTGGTAATTATCAATTGGATGTAAAATAAAAAGCAGTTAAAAGTGATAATTTTGTATTTAAAACACCATACACACGCACACATACTGCATACATACATTATATAATACATTTTTGTACAAAAATCTTTTATTCGGAATCATCTTCACTAGATTCGTTTTCCTCGTTGTCAAACTCCGTAGATGAGACATACGATGTTTCCGGAAGTAAGAGTGCTAATGTCTCAACTGAAAATGGCTTGCTTTTTTTCCGTTGCCGTTGCCTAGTGCTGCTTAAAAGAGGATCTGATGTTAGCAGGAGTCTGTTTAGCACATCTTTGTTAGTGTCTTCGCGTGAAAACTTTCTGGAAAAGTTTTGTCTATACATGCGGAAATGTTTATTTCTGGCCTCAGCTGCTTCTTCCGACAACTGGCCAATAGGCAAAATAGCATGATTAATAACTGTGGCCCCATGTCTTAAAATTTTATGCATTGTAGGTGACATGGGGTGCCACTCGTATAAATTTACATAAAGCTTTGCAGTTTGCTCAGCAAAGCTTTCAAATTTTTGGGTATCAATTTTTAACCCACTTGACAATGTTTCTAATATGACATTACATTTTTTTATTAAATTGATGTCAATTCCAGTAATTCGGGAAGAAGTTTCGGGGTTTGAAAAAAATCGCCTTGAAGTGTTCCCGTCATTGGTGTTCCCAAACCCAGCCTTTGGTATATCCACTAGCAGCCCCATTTCCTCTTTAAAAGCTTCTTGGATATTCTTCTTTGTTTCCGCCACTATGTTTTTATGGTCTTGACTCCTTGCCTGCCATTTGTTTATTGGTAATTTATAAGACAAATGAAGTAGCGTTTCAAAGAATCGTATCCTAGCATGTAGTGTCGACAGCCCAAATTTAAGAGCACCGGCATTCTCTATATTTTGCTTGCTTAAGTTATTGAAATCTTTTGAGGTTTGCCCACATATATAGCACCTCATGGTTGATAGAGTGTTTGTGGCAGCATTGCAAACCTTTGCATCAATCATTGTAAAAGCTAAGGTGTGTTTTATTTTTAAGGTCCCACCATTTGTCCTCGGTATATCACTTTCTTTTAGGTTGTTTATTTGATTATCTATGTAGGAGATTTCTTCGTTTGTTATATCTTTGGTTTCATGGACAAAACGGATTCGTATGGGTCGGCAGTATCTTGCAGACGAAGGTACTGGGTTTTGCCAAATAATTTTACATTGATCGCCAATATTACAAATCAGCCGTAAGGGCACAAATGAACTTTGAAATATAAAGGAGTCACTGTCTGTACTGTTCCCAAACTTTTGTTTATATTGTTGTTGCTGTGAACCATCACAGCCCCATTTTGATAATAACTCCAAAGACTTTATTTCTTCTTCGTTCATAATTTCGAGTACTTCTTCTAAATACATGCATAACCGTGCAGACGTGTGATCTAGAAGATCCTGCAAGGATATTTCAGCACAAGTTTCAGTAATTCTCATCGACTCTTCACGAGGATAACAGTCTTTTTTAGCCTTTTTAACAAGTGAATAACACGGATAAATATTCTTGTTTGCAGCATGAATAACTTCGTATTGTTTTCTTGTCAAATCAGCTTCCACGAAAATAGCTAATGCTTCTGATGGTGTATGCTTTTTGATTACCACGTCTTGTTTTGAATTATATCGAGTTCTGTACTTTTTAGCTCTTGTTGGCGTTAAAGTCATATCTTTCATAACTTTAGCCGCGTCACCATGTCCCGCAGCGCGTTGACTCATTTGCGCTGCATAGGTTAACTCTTCACAGGTCATTTGTTCCCTTAAATCCTTTGTTTTGCGCCTCTTTGCTTGATCGCTCAATTCCTTAAATTCTTTTGTTCGACGGCCGGCCTTTGTTGTTTTACAAGCAGGTAGTGTAATAAAAGTATTGAGCCATTGTTCATTTTTTGTTAAAAAACGTTCTTCCTTGTTACTGGCTGCTGTCCATTTTTGTTTAAATTGGAACTTAAATGATTTTAAAGCACTTCTCAATGAACCTAGTTTACTTTCAGGACATTTCGTGATAACTTTGAGATGATTTTCTAAAAACTCAAACTTTTGGTCTATTTTTCTGTCTGGACACTGCTTTATGACATCATAGAGTGATTTTCTAGTCATTTCCATCGACATCATTGGAGATTCTGAAACAAAAAAATTTAAATAGAACATTGTTTTATTTTAGCTGGTTTTGTCCATTGCCATAAAAAAATCAATAAAAAAAAATGGCGTGTACATGCGGGACATTTTCCTTTAAAAATCTTCGAAAGAATAATGAAACTATATGTTACATCCAAAATCATAGTTTAACTGAGTTTAACTGATAAACTAAAACACCTTTATTTACAGAGTTTACTAAAAAATAATGGACTTATTTATGGAGTACGTTTAAAGGTGCAAAATATCACTTAAATCAAGTATAAACACATAAAAAAAATATTTTACATAGTAACTACATACCTTTTTTCGAAATATCCATATTAGTTATCACACAATTTCACCACACAAAGACTAAATGCAATTTAAAAATTACGTTTTCACTGTAGCACCGAGAAAAAAGATGTATGATTCACGCAACGACTGGGTTCCGACTGTTAATACGGTTGGTGGGGAGGCGGTACGTGGCCAACTTCGCTCTTTAGTGACGTAATAGCTATTGAGCTTTCACAATACAATAGTCGTAAAGCAATATAACAATATTTGAGTTTTCGACTTTTGATCGGTTTTTTAGATCAAATACTCGTCTGTGCGTCGCAGCAGGGTCACGTTCTCGGCACTGAGGGCCCCCGCCGCCCATATTGGCGCCCCGTAGAGCGCCATGGAGCGAACCACACCGTCGTAAAGGCGGCGGCCGACACACCCCGCCCCCCCGCAGTTGGGGAGTAGGCGTGCGAGCATTCCCGCGCACGACACCAATTTTGGCGCCAGCGCGCGGAAATGCCCGCCGAACCCCCACCGACCGTCGAGGACGAGACCGAGATATTTCATGGTCTTCCCGACGGCGATGCGGGTTCCGCCCACCGTAATGAAGTACCCCGGGGGGGGCTTCGTCCGAGGCCCATGGAAGAAGAGGGCCTCGGACTTCTCGAGGGCCACCCTCAGCCCGAGGGCCCTGATGCGGCCGACAACATGGGCCGTGCCCGCCGTGGCGAGCACGCCCGCGTCCCTGAATGATTGGCCCCGCGCGGTCACCAGGGTGTCGTCGGCGTAACAAATTACGCCGACTCCCCGAAGGTTGGCGCCGCGCAGGGCCCAATCGAATCCGATGTTCCACAGGAGTGGGCCTAGAACCGACCCCTGTGGAACACCGCACCCCATCGCCCTGCGGACCACCCGCCCCCGGACCGGGTATGTGATGGCCCGGTCGGCGAAGTAGTCCGCAAGGACGCGCCTGAGGTACCACGGGACGTTGTGGTACCTCAGGGCCTCCGCGATTGTCTCCCAGGGGATGGTGTTGAAGGCGTTGGCGATGTCGAGCGACACCGCCAACAACACCTCCCCCCGGGACACAGCGCTCTCGACGCTGTCCCGCAGTCGAGAGATGGCGTCCAGCGTGGACCTCCCGCGGCGAAAGCCAAATTGGCCGTCACTGAGGCCTGGGCCCACCGCCTCCAGGTGCCCGACGAGGCGCGCAGCGAGCACGCGCTCGAAGAGCTTGCACGCCTCGTCGAGCAGGACGATAGGGCGGTAGGCCGACGGCGAGTCGGGGGGTCGCCCGCGCTTCGGGATGAGCACGAGCTTCCCCGACTTCCACCGCCGCGGGATCGTGCCGGACGCCATTATCTCCGACATGAGGGACAGCGTCTCCTCCCCGAGGACCGGCATCACGCGGACGAGGATCCGCCCGGGAACCCCGTCCGGACCCGGGGCGCGGCTCTTCAGTTTGAGCGTCTGAACCGCAGCCCCGAGCTCGTCCTCGGACACGGGCGGAACGACCTCGCCCGCGGCCGGTCCTCCTTCGGGAGTCGGTGCCGCCATTCTGGGCGGCACCCATTCCTCTCCTCGGCTCGGGAATAGGGAGCTGACCACGCGCTCCAGCAGGGGTGGGTCGAGAGTCATCGTCAGCGGGGGCGCCGCGGGTCGGAACTTCTTCGTCACGACCTTGTAAGGGCGCCCCCACGGATCCCCGTCGATGCCGTCGAGCCACCCCTGCCAGGCCTCCGCCTTGGCGGCCCTTATGGCGGAGGTCAGGGCCGCGCGAGCGGCCCGGTACGCGGCGAGCAACACCTCCTCGTGTGCCGGGTCCCTGGCGCTCCTTCTTCGGCTTCTGGTGCACCGGCGGCGGGCCGAGACACACTCGGCCTGTAGCCCCGAGAGGTGGGGCCGCCACCAGTACACCTGCCTGCGCTGTTGTGAGGGACCCGCCCGTCGCATCGCCGCGTCGCAGACGCGAGACAGTGCTCCAGCGAGCCTCTCGCTTCTCGCGTCTGTGTCCGGGCCGCTATCGGCGCTTGCGGCGGCCCATCGCTCCACGATGGCCGCCTCCGTGGCCAGCTCCGGGTCCAGGGTGGACAACCGCCACCGTGGACCCTCCTCCGACCGGGGACGGTCCACACCGCCCGCTCCGTCGTCCGAAGGGGATGGGACTAGGTCGAACCGTATGTATAAGTGGTCCGACAGCGTCTCCACCCCCTCCTCAACCCGCCACCCGATTGCGCGGCGGGCCAGGGCGGGACTCGCGAACGAGACGTCGACGATCGACCCGCCCTGTTGACGCACGCACGTGTGGACCGCCCCCCGGTTCAGGAGGACCATTCCCGTGGACACCGCCCACTCCTCCAGGGTCTCGCCCCTGGCGCTGGTCGCCGGAGATCCCCACGAACGGGATTTGGCGTTGAAGTCTCCGGCGACCACCACAGGGGTGGGGTGCACTTCTTGGACCAGGTCGCCGACCTCGACCAGTAGGCGCTCGAAGTCGGCGAGGGTCCTGTTCGGAGAGAAGTACACCCCGATCACTGCAACGTCGCCCAGCAGCACGAGGACGCATCCGCGCCCCCTCCGCACCCTGCGGAAGGGGAGGCACGAAGAGGCCCCGCGCCGCCAGGCGACGATAGCCACCGAACCGTCGTCGGCGCCCGCCCAGTCGTCACGGGCTTGGACGCGGTACGGCTCGGCGACTATGGCGACGTCAATTTGCCACTGCGCAGCCGTTTGGAGTAGCAGATCCTGTGCGGCCGCGCAGTGGTTGACGTTCGCCTGCAGGATGGAGACCCTGTGAGCCATTTAATTGGTGGCGGTGTCCATCGCCTCCTCTACAGCTCTCTGAGCTGTCGCGGACGCGGCGGGGGTGTCGCGATTACCCCCGCCCGTCCTTTTCTTCTTGGCCATCGCCGGGCACTTTTTGTGCCCGAGGCGATGGCCGGCGTCGCCGCCCTCGGTCGCGCAGATTGCGCACCTAGGGTCGGCGACGCAGGTGGCCGCCTTGTGGCCCGGCTGGCCGCACCGGAAGCACAGCGAGCTGCGGTCTACCTCGCAGCTGCACTGCACCCCCAGGTGGCCCGGCACCAGGCAGCGGTAACACCGCTGCGGCCGCGCGTCTAAGAGCGCGGCCCGGGCCGTCGACCAGCCGATGGTGAGGTGGCCGTCCCCGGTGATCTTTTTGGCCGCCAGGACCGGGCATTTCACCCAGACGGTCCCCGGGCGGCCAGGTGGGCGATTTATTACGCCCACCTTTATCAACTCGGGGCGGCATCCCCCCACCACGGCCACTCTTGCGGCCACCATCTCCCTAGTGACCGCGTCACTCAGACCGGAGATGCGCATTTCTGCACAGCGCTCCGGCCTGGAGACGCGGGCCACCTCACCGACGACCTCGCGCAGTTTGGCCGCGAGCTCGTCGGCCTTCCTCACCCTGTCGGCGCCGGATACTTCCAGCAGCCGACCCCCAGTGCGGGCCGTGCGGAAGCGCAGCCCGCTGATTTCCAGGGCCGCGAGGTCAATCCCCCGCTCGGCCCTGGAGAGCACGTCCGCGTAGCTCGACGCCGAGCCTTGCGGTAGCGTGATCGCTACCGCCGCCGACGCCGGAACCCGCAGACGACGGCTGCGCTTCCTCTTCTTCTTGGGGTGGGCCGCTGGAGCAGCCGGCGCCCGGGACGACGGGGCAGCCGGCCTCGGCGCCCGGGACGCCGGAGCAGCCGGCCTCGGCGCCCGAGACGCCGGAGAAGCCGGCCTCGGCGCCCGGCCCCCCCGCGCCACCACGTTCCACGCCTCTTTAAGAGGCGGCGGCGGTGGAGCAGGACGGGTGGCGGGACGAGTTGGGGCCGGAGGAGCGGCTCCGCGGGCCGCCTCGGCCTCGCGGTTCGCCAGGCTCCTCCTGCCGCCCCTCTTTTGACCCTTCGCCCCCGCATTGGATGTTGCGGCGGGGGCGGAGGAGGTCGCGGCCGTCGGCGCAGGGCCGCCGCGCGCCGGGGAGGCCACCGCCGGCGGGGCGGCGGAAGCCCCGACCACCGGAGCCGGGGCACTGCGCTCCGGCGTCTTGCGCGCAAACGCTGTGATCGGCGGCCCGAGCTGCTTCTCCGGAAGGAGCCGGTCCTGGATCCCCGACATCCTAGCGTCGACCAGGAGGAAGATTTCCTCCCTGGTCATCGTCTCGGGTGCCGGGGCGGGGACGGAGGCCGCCACTCGCCTCTGGGCCTCGACCTCGGCCCTGAGGGCGAGGATTTCAGCCCGAAGCTGGGCGACCTCCTCGGTCTCCTTCCTGGCGGCAAGCCCGCGGACGGCCTCAGCCACCGTCGCCACCGCTTTCCTGATGTCGGCCACGTGCTGGCACTTCATCCGGGTTTGCTTGCGGGCAAGCGAGCCGATCAGCTCTAAGGCTGAGTCGACCACCCCCACAAGCGCCTCCGTGCCGCACGTGGCCGCCGCCGCCCCCTCCTGGGCAGGGCTCTCCGGCGACACCGCCCGGGACCGCTCCCGCAGGGCCGCCTTCTTCGCGGCGACCTCGGCCGCCAGCTCTTCCTCGGCGCGCAGCTCGAGCTCGCGCTCGCGCTGAGCGCACAGCTCGGCCTTCGCCTTGGCGAGGCCGACGTACTCGCCCGTCGTAGGCGGGCGTCCTCGACCTCGCTTGGGCCGCGCGCCGGTTCTGGCCAAAGCCACCTCCTCACCCTCCAGAGGCCGCTTCCGCCACAAGCGGCCCAACGTGGAGGGAGAGCTCGAGCGGGCGCTCCCCATCGACATGCTGCTGTCCGAATCCTCGGACAGCCGCAGCTCCTGCGGCAAATCTATGCGCATCTATGCCCTCACCTGCTCCACGAGGGCCGAGGCCCTCGTACTCTCGGAGACCTTGTCCTCGGAGTTCGCGCTCCCGGACCGGCTCCTCGTCTCCACCGAGGAATCTCTCCTCTCTACGTCTTTTTTATTAAATGTTGTATTGTTTGGTTCCATATTTGTTCCCACGAGTATGGGGGAAAGGATTACCAAGACTAGCAGAGCCCCCTGTACTAGCTTGGGCGTGCATACGCACGGAGGTCCGCCAGTTTCCGTGGGTTTTAACGACTTCGCTGTCGGGTGTTATTGACTTTTCCTTGTCTCGGGCCGGCCAATTAAGGCAAGCCCCCTGTCCCGGCGCCACGCCGCTAGACATGACAACGACACGCGACGCCGAAACAGGTTGCTCGACGTTGTCCCCGGGAAGGGAACATCCCCCTGGACACGAGTTAACGCATCCAGAAGGACCGCCGAGCCGCGGGGTACTCCCGCCCACAACCACGTCCATAAGGACCGCTGTCCAAAAGGACCATCACTGAGAGCATAAACTCTCGCGCCGGAGCGGCGCCCGATGTCGGGAGTGACCGCCCCGCATCGCCAGTCAGCTCTGATGAGCAGAGTAGTAATGGGAGCGGGGCGATCGCCGACACTCGCGGTGACGAAGCACCGCCGCGGACCTTGCAGGTCCGCCATACCACGACCCCTCCATGGGTCAACCGGTGGGATATCAGTCAACGGCCAGAAACCCTCCTCCCGTATAAATACGGGTCGGAACGAATCTGACCGCTGTCCAGGGAGCACCAGAACACCGCTTCCCCTACCCGGAGATCGCGAGCGATTTCCAGGGCAAGAGAAACGATGCACCAACGTGGAGGTTTCCCACCCAGCCCCCCAGGTTAGGTTAGGTTAGGTTAGGTTAGGTTAGGTTAGGTTAGGTTAGGTTAGGTTAGGTTAGGTTAGGTTAGGTTAGGTTAGGTTAGGTTAGGTTAGGTTAGGTTAGGTTAGGTTAGGTTAGGTTAGGTTAGGTTAGGTTAGGTTAGGTTAGGTTAGGTTAGGTTAGGTTAGGTTAGGTTAGGTTAGGTTAGGTTAGGTTAGGTTAGGTTAGGTTAGGTTAGGTTAGGTTAGGTTAGGTTAGGTTAGGTTAGGTTAGGTTAGGTTAGGTTAGGTTAGGTTAGGTTAGGTTAGGTTAGGTTAGGTTAGGTTAGGTTAGGTTAGGTTAGGTTAGGTTAGGTTAGGTTAGGTTAGGTTAGGTTAGGTTAGGTTAGGTTAGGTTAGGTTAGGTTAGGTTTTTTTTTTTTTTTTTTTTTTTTTTTTTTTTTTTTTTAGTCCGGACGCTAAGGCCCGGCCCGCGAATTTTCCTCCACCATGAGCGGAGACCTTGTTTATGGGGGTAATAATTTTTTCAGCGGTGCGGTTATTTATTAATTATGTACATATTATTTCTAGTTACACGTTTACTTACAGCTATACATTTCAGGTTTCATATTCCTAGTCTATCATATATTTATGTTATGTTCCATACACTATTAACTACTTAGTCTAACATTGGTTTGCTTTCTTTCTTAGAGCTAGTACACTTTTATTTCTTACATTATTTGATTCTATCTTATTTTACTTACATTTAATTTTGTTTACATTTTTTATTATTAGGATTTCACTTGCAATGGTTTTGGTCATTGCAGTAACACATTTTGGCAATTTCTTGGTTGTAGTTGTTTATACAATTTTTTGACATTCTTTATTATAAATATATTTATATCTTGCTTATATATATATATTTTATATGCTTATCTTCATACTTATCTTGATAACGATTATTTTACTTAGTGTTATTTAACTTACATCCTATTTGTTAAGCTTATGTACGGTGCTGTTGGTGGTAATGCTACAGACGGTTAAATTTTAATTAAGTTATTTATTTTTGTCTACGACTCTACTGTTTGTTTTGATGTTTAATTAAGTCCTGTGTTGTGTGCAGTGCTTGTACTTTACGTTTATCAATTTCAACCTGCCTTATATTCTTTTGTTGTGTTGGTGTTGATATGCTGTGGATATATATTAAATAATATATGTTTCAACATAATTTCGTTGTTTGATTTTAAGTTTCGTATTAATGTTTTTTGGATTGGTTTGTTATTAAATTGTCGCCATTTACATTAAATAGCGCCCAATTTGAATAAGCGACTCGCCTGTTTTTGGGATGCTAACTATACGCAACGGCAGACCTCGCCAGTGCGTCCCATTTTTTGCGAACTGGGCAGTCGTCGCTGTACGCCGTGTGGTTACTTGTTGCCAATTTCGCCTTAGCGCAGTTTTTACACGAGGGTTCCCGGCCCTCGAGCAGCTGCGTGCACTCAGACTTTAGATGCGGACCTCCACAATAATTGCAGAGGTCCACATCTTCGGTACAGAGCTTCCGCCCGTGCCCGAAACCGAGACACCTCGTGCACTGCACCAGAGGCGATTGGTCCTGCACTTTGATGGATTGGAGGTCTATGTAGACCCTGCCCGCGGACGTAAGCCGTTGCCAGAGCTTCGGCGAGACCCGGAGAACAGCATGGCACTCCATGGGGTTCCTCGCCCTCCTCCGGTATCTTACCTCCACTTTGGCCTCGTCCGCCGACAGCGCCTCCATCAGGTCCTCGTTTTGTCGTAGCAAGGCGGTCTCGATATCTGCGTCCGTATTATGGGCTAGAAGATTCTTCAGCACGACGAGGGGGCGCTTATTGGTGGCGTGTTCCACCTTCAGCTGTTTTTCAGCCTCTAACAAGGCTCCAACTTTTTGGAGTTCCTCCCTGCTAGCGCAGCTTAACACCACCCTGCCGTCCCTGATCTTCCGTACCCTCTCTACACGCACACCGCTGTGCTTCGCATTTACCGTATTTTTTATTTGGTCAATTGTTTGTGCACTAGTGTTTTGTGAGTCGGTTGGGGTAACTATCAACGAGTGCAGCTGCTGTGATGGTGGCTTAGCGGGCGACTGAACTAGGACTTGGGCATATGTCGGGGCGCTTTCACACCTCGCCCCCATTGTTCTCTCAATCTCGATCAGTTTGTCGCCACAGAGCTTGCTGCACTCCCGCACCTCTTGGAGCATGCTGACAGTTGTCTCCTCGACTCTGGCCAATTGATCGTCAAGCTCCTGTTTATATCGGTCTTGGTTGCTCTTGACTTCTTCCACCAACTCCTTGTCTTCATTTAAAATTCTGGCAAATTCTTCTATTGTTTTTCCGACTTGACTTGTGATTTTAAGGTTTGAGTTTATCATGGCGTCATACCTTTCCATGATTATTGGGGAGGGTTGAGGCGACCCTTTTTCGTGCTTATGGACTGCCTCCATTTCTTTGACAAGAGCAACCAATTTGTCGATAGTGTTATAGGCCGCTAGTTTTATCTCGGACTTGAGGTTTCTGGCCTCACCTAGGGAGCTTTTGGCCGCTTTGCCCAATGCTGCTGCCTTCTCAGACCAGCTAGCCTTTACCGCACCTCCGCTGGAGGTTCGACTCGTGGAGGGTTTGGTCGCGGGACTGCTCATGTTTTCAAATTAATCAAGTTGTGCCTATCGATATCAACAATGTGGTTCTATGAATTGTGTACTAAATAAATATTTATAGATTTGTTAAAGTAGTATTATATGTGTATTTTATTGGATATTCTATATTGGTTCTATGTATTGTGTACTAAATAAATATTTATAAATTTGTTAAAGTAGTATTATATGTGTATTTTATTGGATATACTATATTTGTTTATATATATATATTATTTTATGTATATTTTGTATATTATTTAGTTTATTATATTATATTATTTAGTTTATATATATGTTATTTTACTATATATTATTATTTGGGTCCAAGATATTATGTTTCACTATATTTTCCAGCACACACCAGTATATATAGGTTGTAGTATAGCACTGTAAAGTGAGGATTATATAGTAAACAACTATAATTTACAGTTTACTAGTATAGTGAGTATAGTTGTTTATATTGTTACCAATAGATACAATATTATAGTATTGTAGTCTTTAATATTTGATAAAGTATTATTAATATGTTGTATATAGATGATAGGTTTTGTATAGATAAAATATTTAGTATGTTAGTTAGTTTGTGATGCAATGATACAATATATATTAGTTGTTTTTTAAATAAATAAGAATAATGTAGTATATATTTTACTTTTGTGATATATATTGATTGTCAGTGTTGTTGTCAACAGGCACAGAGTGGTATTGTAATTATGTAAGTGTTGGTGTAAAAGGCCAAGCACTTGTCAATAATATTACAATTTAATAAGCTATTGAGCTTTATTTACCTACCAAAATTAATTCACCCAATAGGGCCTAGTCTAAGTATGTTTGTAAAGCACATATACAGTCCTGGTACTGGTTTTATATCATAGTGTTTATAAGTTTTAAGTTTATACACATGTAGAGTGTGATATTTACAGTATCAATATATGCTACTTATATTATGCCCAATAGGGGCTAGTCTTATAATATATGATATCCTAATATTCTAATGGTAGTCAGAGGCAACAAATATCAATTGTATATATCAAAATGGATAACCATCAATAGTCTAAAATTTTCTTTGTTAGCATTCCACCATGAATTGTATCTCTTGTAAATAGTGTGGAATGCATCAAGTAAATATGCCCAATAGGGCTTGTCTTATATATAGTTGTAGTTACCAACAGACTACAGTCTTACAGCTAATCAGGTAAAGTTTGTGTAATCTTATGTTTGTTTACATTAAACATAACCTCTGATATAATATAAGTCAAAATTTCATTCCAAATTGTTACACTATAGTCAATTGTATATATTGTATATTAAATGTTAACAATAGTAAGATAAATTAGGTCGCAGATTGTTTGTTCAATGCCCAATAAGGGTTCATCAACTATAAAATTAAGTCAATAGAGATTAGGACGTTTTGTGTGTTGCTAATCGACTTTCACAGGGGCGCGAATGTTAGCAATAAGGCACTGTCTATTAACTAATTGCTATGCAATTTTTGTAGGCGCAAGGTAATTTACAAATGTATGGGAATTAAAAGTTACTATTTCTTTAAATTTGGGTGTTATTTCTAATAAAAAATGTCAAAAAAGTGTGTGTTTAGATTACTTACTATTAGGTACCAAATATCTCCGCCCACGGTGCGTTCTAAGGCACCGAACTCAAAAACTGGATAAATCTCTGAATAAAATTTTAAATTTAAAGTTTTGGGGGATTCTTTCGAATCTCTCCAGCCAGATTTTTCCAAAATTATGCTGTGATTACGATGAATATAATTAAAGGCAAAAAATTAAAATATAGAAAAATTTCGAAATTTTTGTCAGTTGGTGGACGCGAACCTCGGTCTCTCCAAGGACCCGCCCACTTTTGTGCTTCACGCCTAGTCCCGTACGGGGTAGACAGAAGATCTATTTACACGAATGCTTCAGAGTTAGCATATCTTGGTGCGATTTCTCCAGCGATGATAGGCAGAGAAATAATAAATCTAAACTAGGTATCAAACTGAAAAATTTTTTGCAACAAGTGAAATAAAATTAAATAAGAATTAAATTGTAATTTAAAATAGCCTATTATTATTGTCACCAACTTGACGCCCCAACCCATCTTTGCGCCCGAAGGGTACAAAAATACCTACTTAAAATTAAAAATGCTTAACACTACGCCACTCCTTATCATTAACCCTATTCAGAAATATATATATGTACAAAAGTTCCACCTGCCCACCCCCTCTGTATTAGCAAGCGTAATTTTTGCGTTTAAAACTTTGTGCTAATAAGGTGCATTGGAATGCGGTGACCCCGCCGCTCGCTAGTTCCACGAATCGCTAAGTTTGTTTTGCGGTTGTCACCGATTCCGCGCTTTTCTTAGATGTCCTATAGGTGGTCTTCCAGGTCACTTTTCTATTTTGTTTTTGGCAATTTGGGTGCCCAGTTAACTAAGCTACTTATTCTATATAGTTTTTTATTTATAAATTAAAATTAGGACACTTAAATATTAACGCAAAGTTTTGTTTACACACTAGTTTCGACCGCAAAGCAAAAAGAAAATAGTTATATCACCAAAACTATCGATTGGAAAGTGGTGAAACTTTCTAAGGGGGTGTAAGGGATGTGTCTCTTGGTATAAGGGTAACTGTGGGGGTGGTCCGACCCTTCGTTACCTGTTAATTTAATAGTTTATTGTTTATATGAAATGTCACTGTCACTTGCACAGAAATTCTTGCTCGATAAATTTAGTTATTTAATAGATAAATACTTGTCCAAAAAATCCAAAACTTTCACCGAATGTACTCACGTATGTGTCCTATTGAAAGCACTAATGACGCTGGGGGGTCATCGATCTGGTTTCCGAGTTATTGGGGTCCGAAAATCGTGGAACTTCTTTCCCCAATAACTTCGCTTTTGTGCCTCTGATTTCGACGGGAGACACGTCAGGTGGAAGGCCAGAAGCTCCCGCTACCAGCCCAGCTGGTTTTGAAGGCCTCCGGTGTCCAAAACACAACTTCCGCGTCTGCACCAATTTTAGTTTTTGGGGGATAACTACCAAGTTATCCACCCGAAAAATCCCAAAATCGGCACCAGGGTGCACCTTCGGATACCGCAGCTGCCCACAGTCTCCAAAACACGATGGTCCGCTGAAATTTTTGAGAAAACAGCACTTTTATATTTTGCGTACATCGACGACGTTGTAAAAAATTAGTTTTTGTTATATTGTAGCAAAAGTATGCAAGATATGCTAAAAATTTTTTCACTATTATTTAGGTAATTTTAGCGCGCAACTTTTGAGACTACTTTCGGGTTTTTAACGGTAACTTTGCCACAACTTATAATTTTTGAGCGCGGAGCGGTTAAAAATCGTGACAGTCGCTACCAGCGCTGAGGAGTGACTCGGTTAGGTTAGGTTAGGTTAGGTTAGGTTAGGTTAGGTTAGGTTAGGTTAGGTTAGGTTAGGTTAGGTTAGGTTAGGTTAGGTTAGGTTAGGTTAGGTTAGGTTAGGTTAGGTTAGGTTAGGTTAGGTTAGGTTAGGTTAGGTTAGGTTAGGTTAGGTTAGGTTAGGTTAGGTTAGGTTAGGTTAGGTTAGGTTAGGTTAGGTTAGGTTAGGTTAGGTTAGGTTAGGTTAGGTTAGGTTAGGTTAGGTTAGGTTAGGTTAGGTTAGGTTAGGTTAGGTTAGGTTAGGTTAGGTTAGGTTAGGTTAGGTTAGGTTAGGTTAGGTTAGGTTAGGTTAGGTTAGGTTAGGTTAGGTTAGGTTAGGTTAGGTTAGGTTAGGTTAGGTTAGGTTAGGTTAGGTTAGGTTAGGTTAGGTTAGGTTAGGTTAGGTTAGGTTAGGTTAGGTTAGGTTAGGTTAGGTTAGGTTAGGTTAGGTTAGGTTAGGTTAGGTTAGGTTAGGTTAGGTTAGGTTAGGTTAGGTTAGGTTAGGTTAGGTTAGGTTAGGTTAGGTTAGGTTAGGTTAGGTTAGGTTAGGTTAGGTTAGGTTAGGTTAGGTTAGGTTAGGTTAGGTTAGGTTAGGTTAGGTTAGGTTAGGTTAGGTTAGGTTAGGTTAGGTTAGGTTAGGTTAGGTTAGGTTAGGTTAGGTTAGGTTAGGTTAGGTTAGGTTAGGTTAGGTTAGGTTAGGTTAGGTTAGGTTAGGTTAGGTTAGGTTAGGTTAGGTTAGGTTAGGTTAGGTTAGGTTAGGTTAGGTTAGGTTAGGTTAGGTTAGGTTAGGTTAGGTTAGGTTAGGTTAGGTTAGGTTAGGTTAGGTTAGGTTAGGTTAGGTTAGGTTAGGTTAGGTTAGGTTAGGTTAGGTTTTTTTTTTTTTTTTTTTTTTATGTCCGGACGCTAAGGCCCGGCCCGCGAATTTTCCTCCACCATAAGCGGAGACCTTATTTAGGGGGTAATGAGTTTTTCAGGGTCGAGGTTTTTTAATTTTTTAAATCTACATAGTTTCTTAATTATCCTTAACTATCTTAGTACATGATGTTTTATTTGATGTCTACATATTTCTTAATTATACTTGTTTTAGTACATGATGTTTGATACCTTATCTAGTACACATATTTTAGTTTAACAGTTATATTATGAGATTTTATTAATCGCCGTACAGTATATGTTATTCTTTATAATTACTTAATTTATATAACCTTTCTTACATCTATGGTTGTACAGTTACCTATTGATTACATGTTTCACTAATATTTAGTTAAGTCTATTTGGCAATACATTTTAGCTTTACATTATACAACTTACGTTTACATTATAGGCTTAACTTTTATTTTAATTCTTATCTTATATCTACCAATTGCTAATTTATTTTATTTATTACATCTTTTATATGTGCTTACTTGGGTCTATTCTGTTTGTAACTACCGACTAAGTTGTCTTATTACACGTGATAAGGAGTCTTATTTAGTATAATATTATTTATCTATTTAAGTGCGCTACAGTAGTTGCTTGCTTATTTCATGTCTTACATCTCTTAACCGACATCTAAGCCTTCCCATTGTGGGATAAAGTTGATGACGAATATGTGCAGTTTGTGTAATTATATGCTGCTATGAATATTATTTTTGTGTTTTGTATTTCATATCCTACCTTTATGTTTTTGTATCTGGCTGTTGTGTAGCATGTTGTGTGTATATATTCTATAATATATATTCCAACATTATTATTATTCGAGTTAGTTGATTGTGTTATCGACGTTGTTGTTTGGATTTGCGTATTTTGTTAAATTGTCACCATTTGCACTAAATAGTGCTCAATTTTATTGAGCGGTATCCCTGTTAGGGGGTGCTACTGGCTGCCTCAGCTATAAGCTACGGCAGATCTTGCCAGAGCATCCCATTTCCTACGAACAGGGCAATCGTCGCTGTACGCCGTGTGGTTGTTTACTGGCAGCTTCGCTCTGGTGCAGTTTTTGCACGAAGGCTCCCGGCCTCCGAGCAGCTGCGTGCACTCAGACTTCAAGTGTGGACCCCCACAGTAATTGCAGAGGTCCACACTCTCCGTGCAGAGCTTCCGCCCGTGTCCGAAGCCCAGGCACCTTGTGCACTGCACCAGGGGCGATTGGTCCTGAATTTTGACCACCTGCAGGTCGATGTAGACCCTACCGGCGGACGTGAGCCGTTGCCAGAGTTTTGGCGAGACCCGGAGAACAGCGTGGCATTCCATAGGATTCCTCGCTCGCCTCCGGTATCTCACCTCCACTTTTGCCTCGTCCGCCGATAATGCCTCCATCAGATGTTTATTCTGATTAAACAGAGCAGCTTCAATATCGGCGTCAGTGTTGTATGCCATAAGGTTCTTTAGTACGACAAGGGGGCGCTTGTTAGTGGCTTGTTCCACTTTTAGCCGCGTGTTACCGGCAAGTTGAGCCTCGACCTTGCGAAGCTCGTCCCTGTCGGCGCAGCTGAGCACCACCTTGCCGTCCTTTATCTTTCGCAGCCTCTCTATTCTTGCGCCACTCTGCCTCGCCTTTACGGTGTCTTTGATATGCTCTATTGTTTGAGAGCTCGTCTCCTGATCATCGGATGGCGAGATGATCAGCGAGTGCATGGGTTTTGGCAGCTTAGGTGGGGACTGGGTCAGAGCTTGTGCGTATGTGTTGGCGCTTTCGCACCTTTCGACTATCACCCTTTCAACGTCCTTGGCCGCATTGCTCCATTTGCCACTGACTTCCGCCACCTCCCTAGCCACACCCCGGTGTATGTCCACGCACTCTTCGGATGTCTTTTGAAGCCCGCAACCAACAGATTTGATTGTTTCTACCCCCTCGCGCCATTCGGTTAACGCTACGTCCACGTTTTCGCTTTGGTAGCTTAATTTTTCGGCCAAAATTTCTAATTTTGCGCCGTTGGTTTGGAGGCTGCTGTTAACGTTTTCTACTGCTGTTGTATGTTTCTTCATGTATTCAACCATGGCAGCTAATGTGTTCGCGGTGTCCTTGTTTGCCTCCGCATTTGCCATCATTAGGTTTTCGGCGTTCTGCAAGTATTGCATTGTTAGTGTAGGAGATTGAGGAGACCCTTTTTCATTCTTATGGACCTGCTCTATCTCCTTTACAAGAGCTACCATTTTGTCTATTGTGTTGAATACTGCTAGTTTTATCTCGCTTTTCAAATTTCTGGCCTCGCTTAGTGAGCCTTTGGCTGACTTGCCTAAGGCCACCGCCCTCTCAGACCAGCCCATCTTTCCTGCTCCACTGGTGGAGGTGCGGCCAGTAGAGGTTTTACTCGCGGGGCTGCTCATAGTGCCGGTGTCAAGTTATGGTTTTGAAAATCAATTAGTTTATACTGGTGTTAATTACCTACAACTTGTATTGTTTATATGCTAAATAGATAGAGTCAGTATATTTCAACTTTAATTCTATTTATTTTATGTTTAGTAGTTTATGTATATTGTTTATAGTGTATTAATATAATATATGCAGATTGTTATGATAAATAGATATACTTTATATATAGTAGATTTGTAAAAGATATGATATGATATTTTACTATAACAATATAAAATAAAAATATAAAATTGGAGATTTTAATTCTGTATGTTTGTTGAAATAATAAAGTAGATATGTAATACTTATATTATGGTTAAGAGTTTAGATTTTATTTATTTTCTCACCAAATCAGTTGTGTATTTGTATATATAGTTGGTAAATTAATAGTATAATGTATATGTGTATTTATATGTGCATGGATTATTAATATAGATAAAATATGTATAGTTGATAGTACAATTCCAACTTAAGAGTTTTAGTTTTATTTATTTTATGCTTAATAGTATGTGTGTATTGTTTATAGTGTATTAGTATAATATGCAAATTGTTATGATAAGTAGATGTGCTTCATATAGTAGATTTGTATAAGTTATGATATGATATTTTGTATAACAACATAAATTTGGAAATTTAAATTCTATATGTTTGTGTAGAATATAATATGTATATAGTTATAGGTATATAGTATATAGGTTATAGAATTGTGATATAATATGTGTAAGGGTATTGTATTGAATACTAAAGTTTGTTAAGGTAGGTTTAATTGATTATATATTTAAATTTGTAACACCAGTATACCTTACATTTGATTGTCAATATATATTTCAAGTGTTGGTGTATAGGGCCAGATCACTTAATTGTTAGGTTTGTACAGTATCGGTGTAAAAAGCCGTGTTGTGTATATTTTTAATTCCTATAAAATTTGTCAATAAAGATAGTCAATATATTTATTAGATTTGTAAATATCTGTCAACTGTTACTTTTATGATTTTTGTTACAGGTGCTGGTTCCAGAGTAACAATAGCAGCCACTGCGGCAGTAACAGCACTGGGCAGCAAGATATGGCTGCTGAACCACAGTTATACTTCACT
The DNA here is from genome assembly GCA_905147225.2 of Euproctis similis. NCBI lineage: Eukaryota > Metazoa > Arthropoda > Insecta > Lepidoptera > Erebidae > Euproctis > Euproctis similis. Next base: position 40,863 of record LR990105.1, on the reverse strand, counting down.
ACAAGCAGTATAGCATGGAACACATTTAACCTATATAATTTAACACAAGTGTATCATCAATAAAATGAAGGTTAGCAGACCCAATAAGGGCCTGTCGAAACAATAAATAGTAGCAATGTACAGTCTTAGTATTAGTCAGAATACAGCAGATGAAATATTTATTACAACAATATGTTTTATTTACATGAGTTATAACCTATAACAATAACAAGTTTTCAGCTCTACTGTAAAAGTCACACTTTGGTCACCTTTATGTTGTCTATGTCAGCTACAATAATATTGTATTGACCGTTAAATTATTATTTCACCCCAATAGGGGTTGTTATTATTATGCCTAGTACCCTATTTAGATTGCATTTACCTTCCACACATTACTGTTAAAGGTCTCTGTGTAAGTTGCTACTGTTGTTTGGCAGGCGCTCCGGTGTACGACAAATGTATGAAAATTTTAGGTTATTCTGATTCTAATTTCAGTCAATTATGAAAAGGCGATATCAAAAGGGTTTGTTTTGGACTGCCAAGGCTGTTCTATTATTTATTTAATGGTATGGAGAAGTGTAAATAAATTAATGTACTGCAAGACACAAGTCTTTTCTAAATAATTAAGTGGAAACAAAATTTAAAATTATGAATTTATACCTAGATCTACCAAAGACTTTAACAAAATTTTTATGCTACAAAAGAGTATCTAATAATAATAAAGGTACAATTCGCCCCAGTAAGGGGTTATCGATTTGATTTCTCTGTTTAGTGGAAGCTGGTCAGAACCTACAGTTTTAATACACCGAAACCCACAAGCGTGTGCAAGCTGCTCTGCAATTCTTACAGGCGTTACAAATGTTTCAAATGTTCGTGGAATAAAAATTACTATTTTTCAAAATTTAGGTGTTATTTTTAGACAAAATTGTCAAAAACATGTGTGTTTGTGCTACTTACTATTGTTTACCAAGCAGCACGGCTGTCGGATCGTTTTAACATGCCGAACTCAGAAACTGAAAAATTTTGTAAACAAAAAATTAAATTTTGAATTTTGGGAGATTCTTGCGAATCTCTCCAGCCAAATTTTACCAAAAATGAGCTAAGATTATTTATAATATAATTAAAAACCAAAATAACAAAAAGAAAAAATTTTTTAGAGATTTCTCGTTTTGGTGGACTCGAACCTCGGATTTTTCAGAGGCCCGCCCACTTTTATATTCACGCCTAGTCCCGTACGGGGTAGGCAGAGAATTTTCTTTTGAGAATTGCTCAAGACGATCGCGTGGCTTAACGCGATTCTCGAGCAGGATAAGCAGTGAAATAATAATAAGACTAAATTAAGTGAAGCAGCTTACACACTATCTGCTTCTCGAATATGTACAATATAGGCAACACAATCTTAAAGTACAGCGCCAACTTTATGCCCGGTCTTTACGGGGTTGGCAAAATAAAGGGCATAAAAATACCTCCTTAAAATCTAAATTCATTAACACTACGCCACTCCTTATCATTAACCCTATTTAAAAATATATATATGTACAAAGGTTCCACCTGCCCACCCCCTCTGTTTTAGCAAGCGTAATTTTTCGTTTTATAACTTTGCTTATAAGGTGCATTGGAATGCGGTGACCCCGCCGCTCGCTAGTTCCACGAATCGCTAAGTTTGTTTTGCGGTTTGCACCGATTCCAAGCTTCTGTTTGATGTTCTATAGGTGGTCTTCCTGGTCACTTATCTATTTTATTTTTGGCAATTTGGGTGCCCAGTTAGTTAAGCTACTTATTCTATATAAATTTTCGGTTATAAATTAAAATTAGGACACTTAAACTTTAGCACAAGTTTTTGTTTACATACTAATTTCGTCCGCAAAATAAAAGAAAATGGTTATAACACTAAAACTATCAATTAGAAAGTAATGAAACTTTCTAAGGGGGTGTAAGGGATGTGTCTCTTGGTATAAGGGTAACTGTGGGGGTGGTCCGACCCTTAGTTCCCTGTCAATTAAATAGTTTATGATATATATAAAATGTCACTGTCACTTGCACACAAATTCTTGCTCGATAAATTTAGTTATTTAATAAGTGAATACTTGTCCAAAAAATCTACAACTTTCACCAATTGTACTCACGTATGTGTCCTATTGAAAGCACTGATAACGCTCGGGGGTTACCGATCTGGTTTCCGAGTTATTGGGGTCCGAAAATCGTGGAACTTCTTACCCCAATAACTTCGCTTGTGTGCCTCTGATTTTGACGGGAGACACGTTAGGTGGAAGGCCAGAAGCTCCCGCTACCAGCCCAGCTGGTTTTGAAGGCCTCCGGTGTCCAAAACACAACTTCCGCGTCTGCACCAATTTTAGTTTTTGGGGGATAACTGCCAAGTTATCCACCCGAAAAACCCCAAAATCGGCACCAGGGTGCACCTTCGGATACCGCAGCTGCCCACAGTCTCCAAAACACGATGGTCCGCTGGAATTTTTGAGAAAAAGGCACTTTTATATTTCACGTTCATAGACGACGTTATGAAAAATTGGTTTTTATTGTTTTATAACAAAAGTATGCAAGATATGCTAAAAATTTTTTCACTGTCATATAGATAATATTAGCGCGCAACTTTTAAGACTAATATAGGGTTTTTAACTGTAACTTTGCCACAACTTAGAATTTTTGAGCGCGGAGCGGTTAAAAATCGTGACTGTCGCTACCAGCGCTGAGGAGTGACAGGTTAGGTTAGGTTAGGTTAGGTTAGGTTAGGTTAGGTTAGGTTAGGTTAGGTTAGGTTAGGTTAGGTTAGGTTAGGTTAGGTTAGGTTAGGTTAGGTTAGGTTAGGTTAGGTTAGGTTAGGTTAGGTTAGGTTAGGTTAGGTTAGGTTAGGTTAGGTTAGGTTAGGTTAGGTTAGGTTAGGTTAGGTTAGGTTAGGTTAGGTTAGGTTAGGTTAGGTTAGGTTAGGTTAGGTTAGGTTAGGTTAGGTTAGGTTAGGTTAGGTTAGGTTAGGTTAGGTTAGGTTAGGTTAGGTTAGGTTAGGTTAGGTTAGGTTAGGTTAGGTTAGGTTAGGTTAGGTTAGGTTAGGTTAGGTTAGGTTAGGTTAGGTTAGGTTAGGTTAGGTTAGGTTAGGTTAGGTTAGGTTAGGTTAGGTTAGGTTAGGTTAGGTTAGGTTAGGTTAGGTTAGGTTAGGTTAGGTTAGGTTAGGTTAGGTTAGGTTAGGTTAGGTTAGGTTAGGTTAGGTTAGGTTAGGTTAGGTTAGGTTAGGTTAGGTTAGGTTAGGTTAGGTTAGGTTAGGTTTTTTTTTTTTTTTTTTTTTTTTTTTTTTTTTTTTTTTTATAGTCCGGGCGCATATGGCCCGGCCCGCGACTTTTCCCCTAACTGAATCAGGGACCTTATTTTGGGTGAATGAGTTTTTCAGCGTGTGGTTCTTTTATTTTTGATAACATGTTTTCTTATATATAATTCTAGTTTTACAATTTTACATTTGTTCTTTCATTTTCGTTGCTTATATTAATACATATTATTTCTTAATCCTATTTACATTTGTGCTAAGTATATTTTCCTTATTTTATAGTTACATTTTTATTTCGTACAGGAACAATAAGTCAATTTCATAGTCAGCTTGTTATATTGTTCACGTATTTTAAGGAAAAACTCTTACGAGGATTCATTTTTTGTATTTCATGTTATATACACTCATTACCATGAATACTATTTACAAGGTGTATGTCAATATATATAATTCAAAACATTACTGTCTACATTATTTGTCTTTTAGGACGTTCGACTGGTGAGGTTTGTTTCCCAATGAGACCCGTCTGTTGGTCATCTGTGTGGTTGTTGTGTGTAAGCCTGTGTGGTTTATATGATTGTATGTATGTAATTGGTGGTTTATTGTATTGTGTGGTGTCGAAATTATGCATCAATAACAATATTTAATAAAAATATGTATTGGCATGTTGTGTTGTGTGCGTGTGTTATGTATTGTTGCGTGTATGCGATTTAGAATAATTATTGACAAATTCATATAAATTTTCAGATAATTATGGCCTAATTGTGCTAGGTGTGCAGTGTTTGAGTGAGAGAGAGTCGAGAGTGGAGTCTGGTCGACTTTGTGTGTTACTGTTAATGTTAGGTGTGTTAGTGAGTGTGGAGTGTGTGTGTGCGTGTTGTCTGTCGGTAGCGATGGTTGTCGCAACCGCCGTCAGTGAGGCGCCCGCGGAGAAACGTCAGCTGTAGGCAACTGACGCCCTCGCCAAGGCATCCCACTTTTTGCGGATGGGACACTCATCGCTAAATGCGTGGTGTGTTGTGTCTTTGTGTTTCGCCATGGTGCAGTTTTTGCACGTCGGCGCCTGGGCTGCCAAAAGACTGGGACACCCTGCCTTCAAGTGCGGACCTCCGCAGTAATTGCAGAGGTCCACACTCTCCGTGCAGAGCCTCCTGCCATGACCGAAACCCAAGCACCTAGTACACTGCACCAGGGGAGATTGGTCCGCCACTTTAACCACCTGCAGGTCGATATAAAGTCTCCCGGCAGAAGTGAGTCGCTGCCAAAGCTTTGGAGCCACTCGGAGGATTGCGTGGCACTCCGAAGAGTCCCTCGCTCTCCTCCGGTATCGGACCTCGGCTTTGGCCTCACTCTCCGAGAGACCCTCCAGCAGGTGGCTGTTTTGGCGGGTGATTGCTTGGATTATGTCGTCGTCGGTGTTGTGCGCTTGTAAGTATTTAAGTACGACCAGGGGGTTTTTGTTTGTGGCCCCCACCACTTTAAGGTGTTCCGTTTTCCTTAGTTGCTCCTCTGCTCTCTCGAGCTCTGTTTTCGTGGCGCAACTAAGGACCACTCTACCGTCCTTGACCTTCCGGACCCTTTCGACTTTTATGCCGTTTCGTTTGGCGTCGAGAGCTCCCTTCACTCGCTCGATGACCTGAGCGCTCGTCTCCATTGGGTCTGTGGGGGTGATTAAGACCGAGTGAAGTGACTGGAATGCTGGAGGAGGGGGGCGTGTTTCGAGGGGACGGGTAACAATCTCGGCGTAAGTGGGGGGGGTGTTACTACTACTTGACTCGGTGATGGCCTGCTCCACTACTTTCAGGGTTTCCTTCGCTATTAGCTTATGGGTGTCTATCTGCTCAGCAGATAGACGCTCCCATAGCTTGTGTGTGGAGTTCACCGAGGCTATTCCATCTTTGAACTGTTCCGAGATTGTGTTGATAAGTTCCTCCTGGATGCTTATCTCACCCGCTATCGCCTTTACTTTCTCGGTCTGGTCCTCTAGGGCTCTATTAAGTCTGTCCGTCTGTTCCAAACGTTGGTAGACAGCATCCACCAGGGATTGCATAGATCGCGTGGAGTCTTCCTCCCTGCTCGCTTGGTTTTCCTGCATAGTGGTTATGGCCTTTTTTACCACTCCTAGTTCCTGCAGGCATTCCATAAAGAGGGTCCGAGAAGCCCCTTTTTCGTGCTTATGGAGCTTCTCGGACTCCTTGACAAGTGCCACCATCTTGTCTATTATACTGAATGTAGCTGTCTTGATCTCCGTTTTGATGTTTCGGCCCTCATTTAGGGTGGCTTTGGCTTTGGTGGCGAGGGCAGCCATTCTGTCAGACAGCATTTCCGCATCCCCGGTGGATCTGCGCTTGGGGGGAAAATTTGGGCTGGCCATATTGGCGGACTGTCAGTCGGTCTGTACTTCTAAATATGGGTCTTGTATAGACGTAAATTGTATAGTGTATACTGTAAGTAATTCGTGGAGTGTATACACAAGTACAGAACTTTAAAATCACAAATATTAATTTAGATACAGTCAAATAAATTTTACTGCGGGTGTATAGAGCCCAAACAGTAGTCAATAAAAAATAATAAATACAATATTAAAAATAAAATTGCAATTGTAAATAAGACGGCACAAAACATATAAATTGCGTCAATAATTGATATTTTACAGGGAGGCGGCCCCCGAAGCACTGTAACAGGCTACCGGACTCGATGCGAGCAGGAAAGGTGGAGAAGTGTGGTTTTATAAATTTAATATTTAATTTTGTATGCCGGTCTGAGGTGGCACAAGATGGTCAATTGTCAGGACAATTACCAATTGTTACCACCTATCAACCAGCAAAAATTCCGAAAAAATAAATAAAATAGAAAAATTTTGGGGAGGGGGAGTGGGGGGGATAGGGTCCAAAAGGATCCCAAAGGATGCTCTGGAGCGTGCCAAGTACCCCAGAGAAAACCGCGTCCCTGTAGCCTTAATACTAAGGGAGCTATGGCCGTTTGAAATTTTCCAAGATGGCCGCCGCTTTTTATTAACCCTCGGGTATCTCAGGATCTACAAGTCGCAGAGTAGTCGAGTTTGGACTCCCCTGGTTCGGAATCGTGTGCTTTACACAAATCTGGTGGAAACTAAGGTCCAAAAATTTTAACCCCAAAACTTGAAAAAACTAGACGCACTCGATTCCGAAGGGCCCACCCTGCTTACCAGTGGAAACCGCACCGCTCTACGACGAATATCTCCAGAGATATGACCCCTTGAAAATTTTCAAGATGGCCGCCACTCCAACTTTAACCTAGAATATCTCAGGCCCCAGTGGTCGCAGACTGGTCGTGTTTGGTCTCTCCTAGAAGTGCTCGGTCTTGTCAGTCGGTCTGTGTCAAAATTTAGGCCAAAAATGTTGACAACCCCAATTTGGAAAAAACCCCTGGGATAAGGTAGAATTGTATCCCCTATTATCCCCAGAGGAAACCGCAACGCCCTACGACCAATAACACCGGAGATATTCACTGCCAAAAATTATGCTGAAAAATCAAAGATGGCCGCCGGTCGCGTGGAATGCGACTATCTCGGCCGCTATTGAAGGTAGAGTACCCAAGTTTGGGTTCTACTTAAAGGGCTTGAGGTGTATAAGACGATGGAACACACAAAAATAATAATAATACAATAAATAACGAATAAAATGAAAAAATTGAATAATTTGAAAACTATAAATGATAAAAATATAAGTGATACCTCTAAAAATGTGTAAATTTATGCTCTAACTTATGGTTCTAATATCACATTAAAATAATAATAATAAAGATAACTAATTATGGAAATTAATTTTTGGCAGTTTTTTATTAATAATTATAAAAGTATTGGCCACAAAAATATAAAACTAGTTTAGTCCTCTTCTACTAGCAAGCGCGCAGCAGATTTCACTTTAAAAAGTATATGTCGTCGATCTTAATTCGGAGTTATTAAGTGTCGAAAATTCGAAAGTTTATAATTTTTTGCTCCTCGACTATAACACTTAAAATTTTTCTCGAAGTGGAAAATTAGTCTACTCACTGAGCACTATGTCCAGGATTTTTTCCGACTTCCAGCAGCCACTCCTTCACCGACCTCGTGGTTTTTGCAAAAAGATGCTAAGGCCCCTCCTACTTCAGGGCCTTAACCTTTCGCGACGTGCGATGTGTCTGGAGGTGGGGGCAAACTAGCCCCACACGACGGTGATTTTTGTAGGATGATCGCACTTCACCATGAAAAGTTATTGCCGAAAAACTTAACTTTAAAAACAAAAACAACCTCAAAATTCGAGGTTTTTCACTTCTCCTACTTCAGACACGACACTTTTGAGCACTTTGAAGTTGTCACTTTATGCGTCTTAGCTAGGCGCAACTTTTGGTGTATAGCACAATATGATAGCACTCGTATATCCGGAGTTATAATTTTTTGAAGTACGGAGCGACGTGAAAACGTGGTGTTTTCGGCGGCTGTCGGGCCAATAAGGTCCCTATCTACTAGGACCCGAAGTAGATAGGTTTCAGTCGGAACTACGGGTCCGTCTGTAAGATCAGGGTACCGCGGGAGCAGAGAAAAGCCCCACTGCGGGCGCCGGCGCTCTCGGGCGCTGGCGCTCCGCGGTGTCTCTGCATGTGAGGTTGGACTCGCGGGGGTTGTGGTTGAGCTGTAGGGATTGGACAACGTGCGTCTGTACGGTGATGGGTGGCCGTACGTCTGATCCCGCGCACAGCAAGAGGCTGTGAGACCGGTCGGACAGGGGCTCCGTGGTCTCCAGTCGCGGGTGCAGTGAGTGCGCCTCAAGTGTGAACCGACGGTTAGTTTGCTGAAGGGGACCACATCTCCGGTACTTGCCTGGACAGCAAGTAGCGCGGCTTTCGCTAGTGGCATGCGCCGGTCGACTCTGCTGGGCTTCGGCCGATGAGTGGCTGCATGGACGTGCAGCGTGAGGTGAGCGTGCTTTACAGCTCCGGAACCAGCTGGATACTGGTAGCCGGCTTATCTGGCGTCCCAAGCATGGATCAAAATGTCAGCTAGCTCTCGGGCGCAGCGCGCGGTCAGCAGGCGTCATTCTGCTACGGAACCCAACCGGACAATGGGGAGTGGAGGAATTCACGGGGCAAC